>CM048841.1:32891932-34153703 GCA_026545765.1 Plantago major
GCTTCAACCCAATAGATTTCACTTATTTCAGTGTCAGCGAGCATTGTTCTTGCTGCTTCTTTTAGGGTCCTATTCTTCCTTTCAGCAACACCTTTTTGTTGTGGTGTTCTTACGGAAGATAGTTGATGTTGTATGCCTTTGCAGGTACAAAACTCTTTTATGTACTGGTTCACAAACTTCCATGGTAGTGCATTACAAATACTTTGTCATTTTTCATGACTTCAAGCTTATTCAGGAAGTTGGGTATTTCAACCCTTGCATCAGATTTGTGTTTGAGAAAAACAACCCAAGTGAATCTTGAGTAATCATCAACAACAACCAGACCATACTTCTTTCCTACATAACTAGTTACAGAGGATTCAAAAAGATCCATATGTAACAATTGCAGTGGCCTTTCACTGGAGTGTCTAGTTTTAGACTTGAAAGTTGTTTTGGATTGTTTTCCCATTTGGCAAGCTGAGCATATACCATCCTTTATATATGCCATCTTGGGTAAACCAACCACCAATTCTTTCTTGGCTAGCTTGTTCAGAGTTTTGAAATTCAAGTGACTCATTCTCTTATGCCATAGCCAATTTTCTTCAGTATGGCCAGATTGACTCACCATGAGACATTCTTCAGTTGTGGCGGATGCCCAATCAGCAACATAAAGATTTCCTTTTCGCCTAGCAACCAATCACTTTGCATAGTTTTGACTTGATCTTGACAGTATACCATTTGTCTACTAGTTGACTCATGCTTAGGAGATTATATTTCAATCCCTTTACATGTAGTACTTCAGAGATTGTAAGGGCTCCAAACTTCAGATTGCCAAATCCTATGGTTGGATATTCATCTCCTCCAGCAAATCTAATAATTGGTCCGTCATTGCATTTTCTGTAGTTAATAAGATTTGCTTTGTCTCATGTCATGTGCTTCCCACATCCGCTATCAAAATGCCACTTTGGATTGGACTTTAGAGTGTTCTGCACAAGACAGGAAATAGGAGATTAGGTTCTCATACCAACAATGGAACCATCTGGACTAAAGAATCTTCCGGTAGGAATCCATTTTTGAATGAATTTCTTAGGAACATTCTTTTGTCTAATAGGAACGTAAGGAGGAATTCTAGTTAAAATGATTAGTATCATTGTTATTAAGAACTATTTTCTTCCTTGGTGTGTTCCTTGGTGCTCCATTTGGTTCTTTCAGATAACTGTCAGGTTTCTGAGTCTGTATCTCAGCAAACATAGCTTTCCTAGCCAGATTTCTTTAGCCATGGCATTCAGATTTTCAGTGGCTTGACTCATCTTCCACTTCTAATAATTGTCGTGAGCAATTCTAGCTTTTAACCATCGTTCTTGCTCTTGTTTATACTCACGAGCAAGTTGTTTCCTGATGACTTTATAGCCAATGCCATTTGGAGCGCCTGGTGCTATCTGAGTTCTCATCTCAGCAACTTTGCTAGTCTCTGGGTAGTCTATTTTCTTTCTAGAAAACGTGACATAGGAGAATTTGCCAGCTCCTGCAATTCTTCTTTTGTGAGAGACATAGCACTGTGGGTGATTACACTTTTCAGTGTTATGTTTCTTTTCAGAAACATTCCCAACAATTTTCCTTGGGACTTGTTTTTTCCCACAAAGGTTTGGTCGCAACTGCCTTTCCTTTGTCAACAACCTTAGCTTTCTGACCAATGCTAAAGGTTGTTTGGGAACCACCTTGCTGAGTACTAACAAACGTTCTTCTTTCATAACTCTTATTCAGAGTGGTAGAACTATCTATTTGTGTGTCCAGCCCAAGTCCAATCTTTTCTGAAGGATTTCTTAAATAAGATTGTACTTCAGTAAGAGTGTCACTAGCTTTGGCATTAGATTGAAAAGATAGTTCTTTCTTTTTGAGTTGTTCATTCTCAAAAAGAAGATCTTCACATTTCTTTTGAAGTTTGGCCAATGCTTCTTTTTGTGACTTTTCTGTCTCAGATATCTGAGCCTTGAGAAATGCATTTTCAGCATCCTTTTTCTCAGATATCTTGAGTAATTGTGAATTTTCCTTTACAAGAGAATTCTTTTCTTCTTCAAAGATTTCGGCTCTAGCTCGGACCATCAGAAATTCTCTTTCGTAGAGATCAAGTTCTCTTCTGAGATGTTCCAGATCTTTGATTCTTTCCTCATCACTTTCGTAAGTATAGCAAGAAGTATGTGTTACCTCATCAGCCATTAGACAAGGTTCAATGTTGGAGATATCTGGAAAGATTTCTTCAGCCACTCCACACACTTATTTCTTATTTTGACAAAAGTCAATCACTTCATGAGAAACACCGCACATTTCTGGAGAAGGCAGTGTGGAATCATCTGAGTCTTCATCCTCAGAATCATACTCAATGTCTAGAGCATCCAGTTGGAGTTGAATCTTTTTCCTTTCTTCATGAGCACAACTCTCTGGCTTCTTTTGAAGTTTCTTCTATCGTTCTTGTCACCTGTCTTTAGTTTGTTGAAGGCAGGGCAATCCTTCTTGAAATGACCAGGTTTCTGACAATAGAAACAGATATCGTTTCCGGTTTCTGCTTCCTCAGTACTAGATGCTTTCTGAGCCGACTTGTTCAGCGAGCTTGATAGTTGCATATTTTTGTACTGGTGATAGTTTGAGCTAGATGCTTTTTCAGCTTCTCTTTGGCTTTTCTTCTATCAATCTCTCCACTGACATATTTTCTCATTTGCTTTACATCAAGAGAATCCTTAGTCACCTCCTTGTCTTCCTTCTTTTCAGAAGTTCCTTGGGCAACTAGAGCAATATTCTGCAACTTTTCAGTTGTTTGTTCTCTTTGAGTTGTCTCATAGTCAACAGTGGCAAGGTGAGAGAAAAGTTCCACTGAAGTGATATCTGGCATTCCTTGGTTAAAGTAGAAAAACTTTGTATGCTCCCAGTTATGATTTAGACTTCTCACAATAGTCTTAATCTTTACTGGTTGGGTATATCTATTACTTTCACCAAGTGCAGCCATGTCTCTGTGGGACCTTGTTTAAAGTTTTGGAATTTGAGCTTCAAAACTTCGAACTTATTTTCCTTCGTTTTCTCAGTGCCGACACAGATTTCTTCAATCAGTTGCCAGGCCACTTTCGCCGTTTTTGCACCCCACAGTTTACATTGTATGTGCTCTGGAGTAGAACGTATGATGATATTGCGAGCCTGACCATCCAGTCGATTTCTCTTGGCATCTTCCGATGTCCAGAGCTCTCTGGGCTTTGGTTCGTAAATAACTTGACTGGTCGGTCTCCCACTGGTTGACGCATCTGTCTGTGAAGACCCATCACTTTGTTCTCTGTCTCTACCATTAGAAACCTCCATGACCTGCTTGAGTTGTTGAATGACTATGGGTCCATTCTTTATCACGTCGATCATTTCATCACTGATGGCTTCTAGGTGGAGCATCATGTTGTTCTTCCATTTCTCATAATTCTCTGGCTTGAGAATTGGGGCGTCACTTAAAGACATCCTGCAGCAAACACACTAAACAAACAAATCAAGTGTAGGTGAAAATCAGTTAGTGGGCAATTATCTGGGATCTAGGTTCAGTGCTGAAGGCTTGGGAACCTCCTGCTCTGATACCACTTGTTGGTCCAGATAACGGCAAAGTAAAAGACTGGGGGGGGGGGGGTAAATAGTCTTTTTCAAACTTTTGTCAATAAACACAATTTCTCAGATATATTTGAAGATATCTGATACTTATTTTCAGAGAGCGGAAGACTTTTTGTGATAAGTGCACGTGCTCAGCAAGATATGTGTAAATACTTAGCAAGGTAAATAAAGCAAGTAATAAATTGTAGAAAGTAAATAACACAAGTCTTTATAGTGGTATCTGAAGGTGGGGTAATCCTTCAACTAATCCACTTCGGCCTTTCTCAGACCTAGAATCCACTAAGACAGATAATTGAGGTAACCTTACAAGTATCTTCTCTCGATTCCTAAATACACTAGGTTCCCAACCAAGTGTTCCTCCTGAGTTATTCCCTGGCTTTCTCAGCCAAGTACTTCCTGTACTCAGAAACCTTTTGAGTTATTCCTTAGTTTCCCAAACTAAGTACTTCCTATGCTCAGTAACCTTGGAGTTATTCCTTAGTTTCCCAAACTAAGTACTTCCTGTACACCACGCCGATTAAGGTGTTGGTTAAGGTAGTTTGTCAGGTCAGCTTCTTTAATAACTTGTTCAACTAATCAGATAGCTCTATGAATCAAGTAAACTTAATACACTTTTCAATGTATGGTATCTTGTTCTTTACTGACCCAAGTCTATGATAAGTGTTCAAGAGAATGAATCTCAGATACGAAATCTTAATTCAACTCTTTCACAAATAACAATGCTTGTTAAGGATCAGGAAACTTAGAACTTTTGTGCTACTTAGAATCAAGAGCTTTGGTCGCAACAGAAAGCTTGAAGGTAAGTAGTATGCTTGAGAGAGCTTCTGTGAGTATTCAGTGTTCTTGGTGTAAGTTCTGTGTGTGTGTTCTCAAGCATTCTAAGTGTTGATATTTATAGATGAATTTGAGTACCGTTTGAATAGTATCCGTTAGGCTTAAATCAAATTCAAACTATTGATATCTGAGTATAGTACTGTTGCACGTTTGTCTTCTTCTTCAGAGACTACCGTTTTTGTTCAGACATTTCTGTCCGCGCATTTAATGCACTGTACTATACTTTGTCCTGTAGTGCTAACGGAACTATGCATGCTTTCTGAAGCTTTGCACGTCCTTTTCCAAAGATTATCACAACTCCAGATATCACTTGTTAAAAATATATTGTTTCATGGAAACATAATCTTTATCCAAGGTATCTGAGTGTAGATATCTGTGGGCACTTTTCCTCGTTCAGAAACCTTGTATTCTCAGATATCTTTTGCAACACTTGTTTATTGAAACACTTGTTTCTTCAAGATATCTGGACATCGGTATCTGATAACCTTTGTCTTCAGCAAAATTGTGCAGTCTTCAAATTCGTTGAACTTCTCCTGCTGGATGCCTTCTTCTTGGTCTTCTTCAGAAAATAAAAATTACATTCAGAGACCTAACATCCTATACAAGATTTGCTAGACTATCATACTTAGTGATTTTCTTCTTTTACAGTGTTCAAGTGAACCAAGAGTACTAACCACCTTTCTGAGCTAAGATAAGTCATTAGGTTGCTGATCAAAATCTAAACAGATATTCCTAACACTGACCTTCGGTGGAATGTGAAAGATGAGCTCTGGAGCTCAAGTAGGAGAGGTGGTGGAAAGATTTGGGTGATCGGTGAAGTAGTTGTAACCTTCGGATGGATGATCTGTAGTGAATATCTTGTAGCTAGGGTTTTTGAGAGAATAACTCTTAGTCAGTTCAATTGTTCTAGCGATGGATTAAGCGATCCCTTTCTTCCAATGTCTCGTTCCCCTCTTATAGGCGAGGATCTCAGAACGTGGACATTAGGGTAACAGATTCCAACGTCTTCAAAAGACTTCTTCCTTCCACTTCCTTCCTTCTCTCAACCACCTCTAGTCTCCTTCTTACTCGAAATTTGACCGTGTGCATAGTTGGGCCAATGGAGCTGGACCCTCGCTATGAGGTAGGTCGGGCTTTTAAGAAGTTAGATGGACCAGAGCGAATTGGACCTAGAAGCTGGTGTCAGTCCATGAAATGGGCTGGTCCAAGATGTATGGATTTCTCCTCCAAGTGAGTAGATACTTGCTTTCGAGGTATCCCTTTGGTGAAATTGCTACTAAGGAGTAAGGGATTTGCTACTAAGGGATCTCTTCGGTGAAACCGCTACTAAAGTGCTCCTTAGTAGTTTGACCAATCTTAGTGAATTCGTATTTGGGTCGGACCTCGATTGGGTCAAAGCCAAACGGTCAATGTAAGTATGCACACATTTTATGGATTGGGCCAGCCTTAACTTATTTGACCCATAATTTTGGGCTTACCCAATAACGATTGAATTGATTTCTCCAGTAGCATAATGTACTGAAATTTGCCACTACATTTATATGTTTATTTCTATTGCCACAAATATTATTTTCATATGAAAATTTTCAATAATAATAAAATTTGAAAAAAATTATATCACTTGAAAAAAAATTACAATACTTAAAAAATAAAAGCAAACAAAATAAGAAGAAGTGAAAAACAATACAACAAAACACAAGAAGTAGAAATAAATACAAACAAAAAGAAAAAACACTCCAAGAATAAAAATAAAACCAGAAATTAAAAAAATAAAAAAAAATTAAAACAAGGTAAACAGGCCATGGGGCGCGGCCCAAATTCTGAGGCTCTGTTGGAGTCTCAAAGTGAGGCCCATCAGAGTCCCAAATCGATTTTGGGACTTTGATGGAGAAGGTCTTATGCCCGTCACTAGGCTGTTGCAAGCGAGCCAAGCTTTGAACTCGACTTGAGAAAAAGTTCATTTTGTTTGAGCTCGAGGTGAAGTTCAAGCATAAAATATAGCTAAAATTAGATTTTCGAGCCCTAATTCCTCCCTAACAAAATCAATTTATCATTAAAAAACTCAATCTATCTTGTCCAATTAAATTTCAAATCCTAATTCAACCCTAACAAAATATATTCATCATTAAAAAAAACACGATAACCAATCTTTCTTCTCCATATTCTCCAATTAAATTAAAAAAAGATCAATTCGCACTAACTCAAACCATAATTCAATTCTAAAAAATAAATCAATTATCGAAAACAACGATGTTACTTACATTCATATATTATTTTTTTTATTTGTAACTAGGTGCCACAATAACACGCGTAACGTATTTTTATGTTCTAGTGTGTGTGGATATATATATATATATATATATATACATACATACATACATACATACATACATACATACATACATACATACATACATATAAAGAATATGTAGTCTGGAAGATGTAGACAAGGAAATTTGAGTGAGATAAAGAGTACTTATAGTTTTTTCCTTTTGGAATGTAGTAGCTATCAAGAAATCAATATATTGGATATAACCGTCATAGATGAGCAAGAATAGCTCAATCTATGCTTTGAATGTTTACAGAAAAATGATAGAATCAACTGATGATCTGATTGAGCTGTTTAGCTCTGTTTTTATAGCTAACTAGACTAACTAATTCTATAACCGCTAAGTACAACATTTAATACATAAGGTATAAATCTTGTTTTGACTTATTTATAAAACGTAATACTGGAAGTAGCGCTTTTGCGTCTTTCTTCATTTCTTTTCTTCTCTTCTTTTCTTCTTTGTTCTGCATACAAAATCATGTAATACATGATTTTGTTCTTCTTCTTCTATGATCCTTCAGACCCTCCCTCAAGGTGAATGTGGATATTCTGAACATTCAGCTTGGATTTAAAATGACTGAACAATTGAGGCCCCAAAGGTTTAGTGAACATATCTGCAATGTTATGTTCTGAAGGGAGCTGAACAAGTTGAATAACCTTGCTTTTGATCTTCTCCCTGATGAAATGACAGTCAACGTCTATGTGCTTTGTTTTATCATGGAAGACTGGATTATGGACTAAATAATAGGCTGATTTGGAATCTGTATAAAGAACAGCAGGTGTGGAATGTGGGATATGCAAATCTGCCAGAAGACATAATAACCACTGTAGCTCACAAGTAGTATATGCTATAGCTCTATACTCTGCTTCAGCTGATGACTTGCTTACTGTAGGTTGTTTCTTGGATCTCCAAGAAATTAATGAGTCTCCCAAGTATACAGCATATCCAGTGACACTTCTTCTTGTTTGTAAGCACCTAGCCCAATCACTATCCGTGAATGCTTTTAGTGTAAGAGCTGATTTGGATGATAACAAGATCCCTTGGCCTGGTGTTGATTTGAGATATCTCAACAATATGTGTGCAGCTGCAAGATGACCTTGAGTAGGTTTAGACATATGTTGTGTCAATGTCTGTAAACTGTATGCAATATCTGGTCTGGTGATTGTTATAACAATCTCCCTATAAGACTTCTGTAATGTGATGGATCTTCAAGCAAATCTGTGCTATCCATGAAGCCTTGCTGAGAATCCATGGGTGTAGTAGTTGGCCTGCAACCAATGTAACCTGTGTCAGTCAAGATGTCTAAATAATATTTTCTTTGACACAGTGTAATTCCATTATCATTTCTGGCCACTTCAATGCCAAGCATGTATTTCATGACTCCAAGGTCTTTTATTGTAAATGCTCTATGTAAATGATCCTTCACAACTTGTATTTCCTGCAAACTGTCACCTGTTAGTAATATGTCATCTACATAACAAGCTAATGCAGTGAAACAAGTGTCAGTTTTCTTAACAAATAATGATGAATCAGATATACACTGATGATAACCAAAAGAAATCAAGCTTTCAGTTAGCTTAAGAAACCATTGTCTACTAGCTTGTTTTAAACCATACAAGCTTTTATTTAACTTGCACACCCTTCCATCATCACAGTAACCTGGTGGTGGTGTCATATACACCTCTTCATCCAAATCACCATGTAAAAAGGCTGTGTTAACATCAAGCTGGTGTAAGTGCCAAGATTTGACAGCTGCAAGAGATAACAAAACTCTAACTGTGGTTAGCTTTGTAACTGGACTAAAAGTATCAAAATAATCTAGACCAGGTTGTTAAGTATAGCCTTTTGCAACTAATCTTGCTTTATATCTCTCTATAGTGCCATCTGACTTGTATTTAATTTTGTATACCCACTTGCAACCTATGCAAGTCTTATTTGGTGGTAGATCTGTCAAACTCCAGGTTTTAGTCTGCTCAAGAGCCTCTAACTCTTTCCTCATTTATTCTTTCCATTCTGCATGAGGAGCTGCTTACTTGTATGTCCTTGGCTCAGTTAACTGAGAAATGGCTGCAGTGAAAGCTCTATATTCTACAGATAAAGATGAACAAGCAAGATATGCAGAAATAGGATAGGAAACTCCCTTAATTGGTTGAGTTTTATAATCAGTCACAACTATATTAGCATTATGTTTGTGATCTAATGAAGGTGGCAAATGCACATCATAGACTTTTAAATAAGCTGGTGCAGCTCTAGTTCTGACTGGTCTGTGATTTTCAGTTTGAATTACTTCAGACTGTAAAACTTCAGGCTCTACAAGGTGTCCTGGATCAGCCATGATTAATTGTTCTTCATGCACCTGTTGCTCAGTATAATCCTCTGCAAATTCCTCAACAATATTGTTAGTAGAATGTGCAGGTGAAGTATGAACAATATGATCAACTGTATGTGCAGGAGTATCAGGTATGTCAGTAATAACAGGTGGTGTAGAAATAGGATTATTAACATCATAAACATAAGGATCAACTATTGAGACTATATGCTGAGTAAGAACAGATTCAGAATCACGATAAGGAAATGTATTTTCATAAAAAATCACATTTCTAGAAACCAAAACCTTCTGACTAGATAAATCATACAGTTTGTAACCTTTAATGCCCAGTGGATAGCCAATGAAAATGCACTTAGCTGCTCTTGAATCCAACTTCTTTCTATGAGCTGTCAATGTACTAGCATATGCTAAGCACCCAAAGCTCCTGAAATTTGAATAGTCAGGATCAGTATTATATATATAACATGTAAAATGGAGACTTATTATTCAATATAGGAGTAGGCAATCTGTTTATAATATAAACAGCTGTAGAAATACAATCACTCCAAAAATCTAGTGGGACATTAGATTGGAACATGAGAGCTCTTGCTATCTGAAGAATGTGCTGATGCTTTCTTTCCACTAATCCATTATGATGTGGTGTTTCTACACAAGAAGTTTGATGTATAACACCTGTACCATGATAAAATTCATGCATTAGAAATTCAGTGCCATTATCTGATCTTAAGCATTTCAACTTCTTCTGAAACTGAGTGAAATCCATATTATAAAAATGTATAAAAAAATGTTGCACTTCTGATTTGTGTTTAAGAAGATAAATCCATGTGCATCTGCTAAAATCATCTACTATGGTTAGAAAAAATTTATGTCCTTGATATGAAGGGATAGCAAAAGGACCCCATACATCACAATGGATCATGTCAAAGATACAATTTGTAGTAGAATCACTGACTTGAAACTGTAATTTCTTTTGCTTTGCAAAATGACAAATGTCACAAGGTTTTATTTCTTTACAGTAATCCTTCAGTACAGAAATTTGTGAAATACATTTGTGTGAAACATGACCAAGTCTAGAATGCCATAACAAGGAATTGTTTACAGTAGAAGAATTAGCAGATGGCTTTACATCAAGACATGATTTATTTTCTATGACACAAGAATCAGAAGTGGCATTGACATGAGGTAAAAGATCTTTGAAATTGAGCTGATATAATCCTCATTTCTCTTTAACAGTAGTGATCACACTGGAAGTTTGTTTGTCCTGTAACACACAATCATCATCAAAAATTACTCTGCAACAAGAATGCTTAGCCAAGTGTGAGATAGATAACAAATTATATGTGAAATCAGGTATATATAGAACATTATGCAAAGTAATAGTACTGGTAAGCCTGACATCACCAACTAAAGTAGCAGAAGTAAAGTGATTGTTAGGTAAATTTATGATTAATGACACTGGGGTTGGAGGTTTATAAAAAATATTTGGATCACAGATCATATGATCACTTGCCCCAGAATCTATAATCCATAAATTAGCATTTTTACAAGAATTTGCATTTAAACAAAAATGTGAACCTGCTGTAGCATCTATAGAAGCCTTGATTGCAGCTGGAGCAGTATGAGTAGAGTGTGATGGCTGAGACTCAGGTGATTGTGCAGGATAAGCAGTCTTAGCATACTCCAAGAACTGACTGAATAAATCTGCACTGAACATTGGATGAGCACTTCCAGTTTGAACATTTTGCTCCTGAACATTTGTATGATCACTGATAGCAACATTAGCACTAGGAACTGCTCTCCTAACAGTCTTGGGTCCCTTCCATCCTGGAGGATAACCAATAATCTGGAAACATTTATCAGCTATATGATTATTAAAACCACACTGACTACACTTCATCTTCTTCTTATCTTTGTAAGCAGGTTGAAACCTCTGAGTGTTATAGTGAGCTTTCTGATTTGATGATCCAGCTTGTACAGACATAGCCATAGCATCATTCAAGGATGGAGTAGAAAACAAACTCCTCTGAGATTCTTCTTGCAGTAGCAATGAATAAACTTTTGACAGTGGTGGCAATGGTGCATTGAGTAACAATTGACTTCTTATATGAGCATAACTCTCATCAAACCCAACTAAAAAATCCAATACAACATCTGACTCATGCAATTGCATCACCAATTTTGCTCCACAATTACACTCAGCAACATTAGCAGCACATGAACACTTCAAAACTGGCCTATAGCTCACATATTCTTCCCATACAGACTTGAAATGATTATAATAATCTGTGACAGATAAATTTCCTTTGCGCATAGAACTCAAGTATTTCCTCAACTGAAAAACTCTAGGACCATCAGACCTAGCATATCTCATCTTCATCTCATTCCAAATCTCTTGTGCAGTCTTACAATAGAGAAAACTCTTCTTGTGCGATTTATCAATCGAATTCATAATCCAGCCCATTACTAAATCATTAGCTCTTTCATATGCAGCATACAGTAATGGTTCATTCACACAATCAGGTATCTTAAGAAAACCGTTAATGAACTTCGATTTGTTTTTAACACTTAACGCCATACGCACAGAATGACTCCAAGAAATATAGTTGTCACCACTAAACGACTCAAAAACGACTTGCAGACCTGGATGATCAGAAGGATGAAGATAAAATGGATGAGATTGTACCTCCCAAGGCTGAACAGATGACACCATTGAAAGACTTTCTTCGAAAAAACAGTTAACTCGTCGTAGAAACGGTTATGCAGCTCGGAGAAGACGATCGATATAGAATCAATCGAATCAACAGAAAACAATCAGAGAATTCGGAAAATTCTTCAAGATCGATAGATCAAAACTGGCGTTTTGATGAAATCAAATTGATACCATATCAAGAAAGCAATATATTGGATATAACCGACATAGAAGAGCAAGAATAGCTCAATCTATGCTTTGAATGTTTATAGAAAAAATGATAGAATCAACTGATGATCTGATTGAGCTGTTTAGCTCTGTTTATATAGCTAACTAGACTAACTAATTCTATAACCGCTAAGTACAACATTTAATACATAAGGTATAAGTCGTGTTTTGACTTATTTATAAAACGTAATACTGGAAGTAGTGCTTTTGCGTCTTTCTTCATTTCTTTTCTTCTGTTCTTTTCTTCTTTGTTCTGCATACAAAATCATGTAATACATGATTTTGTTCTTCTTCTTCTATGATCATTCAGAGTAGCTCATCTGATTGCTAGATGCGGACTCAGTCGGATCGATAGGTACTGACTCTGGAATGAGTTGAATCAATAGGTTATGTAATCAGATGATGATGATGATGTTGATTATGTTGGTTATATATGGTTGCGATTGATAATACAAAGACATGTATAAGAATGGTTTTTTTTAATTATGGTTGCGGTTGTGGTTATTAACCACCCGTCCACATGCCTATCATATGTGAAGTAAGAGGGGTAGAGATGCACGATCTACGTTGTATTAATATTTTTGCTGAGAATGAAAGAAAAAAACTCATTTGGAAGTGTGAGTTCATATTGAAAAATATCATACCAATTAAGAAGTGACATATTGCTATCTATCCAGGCTGCCTAACAATATTGGTCCATGCAAATCATATACACTAAATTATTTGAAAATCAAGTGTATCATTATTTTGTTTAGGCATGCATTAATATGGAGACAGACATTTCTTGACATACTGCTCTATTAGTTGTCCTCAAGTCATGCATTATGACTAAATTATTGTTTTGACTTGAAACTAACACTAATGTTAAACGAAACACTATTTTGGCTAAACGCAACACCAAATATTTACGTACTTGCCTAAAATGCCCTTAACTCAAAAAAAACTTATAAAATTAACGTAAAATCGAAATAAATCATTTACACAAACACAATAACATTAACATGCACGATTGAATACAAATTACAACAATAAAAAACATCGAAAATTTTTCACAAATTTTTTTTTTGTGAAAAAAGAAAAAAAGTTGGGAAAATATATACAGAAATTTAAAAACAAAATTAAAAAAAAAATTTGCAGCCATGAAATGGCCGGTTTTGAGAACCGGCCATTTTTGAAATGGCCCGTTCTCAAAACCGGCCGTTTTAAAATGGCCAGTTTGGCTGGTAAATTTTTTTTACGTTTTTTAAAATTTGAAATTTATTTATTTTGAATTCGCAACTTTAACTTTAATTCGAACTTGAATCGAAATGCTTCCGAATAAAAGGTTACAACTTGAACACGGACGAACTTGAATAGAGACTTTATTTATTTTAAATAAAGAACTATTTCAGTAAAAGTAAAATCATATTTATTTTAATTACGCAACATGAATTTTCACTCATTTCACTATAAATACGGAACACAACATAAAATTGAAAGCATAAACTAGAACAAAAACCATTGATGTAGCCGAACGGAATAATGTTGCATCCAATTGCTTATTCTTTCCTCTCTAGCAGATTCCCAGGACATCCATAATGGTGAAAATGGACATTCATCTATCACGCACAGCCTAATATAGTGATTATTATCAACGAATCCCATTGTCCACTCTTCATCTGTCGATGGAGGGTCCGGAGATGGTGAGTCCATTTGTGATCGACACTCCAATAGAAAGTATGTAAGACTCCCCACCGCAGCATAGCAGCTCAAGACCCGTTGGTACGTTGTAGTTGTAAGAAAACCCATATCCAGAAATGGATACCACCATGGGTTGTTACATGGGCCTGTAAACCAGTTCAAACGGTTAATTATTTTCGTCATCCGTTGTGCCCCCCATTTATGCGACGTAAAGATCCATGTGGTTGTTCAACTCCTCCATAAGTTCCGGCCTGACGTCTCGCCACCGGTCTTGTGAACGGTATTGGAGTTTTGCTATGACCCTAAAACCGCAGTTTCCATCGGAGACGATATTAGTCCAACCTCTAATGAAGTGTACAGTTTGTTGCAGCATTTGACTCTGATATCTAAATGATC
Source organism: Plantago major (assembly GCA_026545765.1). Lineage (NCBI taxonomy): Eukaryota > Viridiplantae > Streptophyta > Magnoliopsida > Lamiales > Plantaginaceae > Plantago > Plantago major. Next base: position 32,906,034 of record CM048841.1, read on the forward strand.
TACTAGTACTTGCTTGCGAACCTGATCCTGCATTGCTTGGGGTGGAATTCCGTCGAGATTGATTTGCGTGTTGCTATTCCCAAGCAGACGGGATCCTACTCCCTGTTGCTCTAGGTCGCCTACCTCTCCGTTAGTTTACGATTGGCTCCTCCAAGAACGATTGTGACGCACTCGAATCGCCGAAATACGATCTCATTTCCTCCTCCGTGGCAGTCTCGCTGCGGTCCCTCGCCTAGTCATTAAACTGGTCCCGTACACTCTGCTGCCTAGTCTCAGGTGGTTCGCCCATGTGAAGAGTTCTCCATAACACGTTTAGATCGTGAACCGGGTGGATGGTCCTCGTGTTTCTCAACTTGACGGCCAATTGACATGCGCACATTAGTCCAAAACCTGTGCGCAATGTATGATCGCAATCACTGGGATTAACATCGTCCATTTCTTTGACCATTTTATCAATGGCGATATGTCAAACCACACCTCCCAGCCTACGGAAGATGTGACTTGTTGTGGAATGAGGCTTAATCGTAATAGATCTCTCAAACTCTGTGCGGATTGCATCAAAATGCATTTGAAGTGGGCCATGCAGCTTCGAGAATGCCCGGTGAAACTTCTGATTTGGAAGGACCCAACCACAACTTGTACCTGGCGTGAGCAGATTCGACTCTGCAACCAATTTATAGTGTTAAATGTCAGTTTCGGCATAACTGTAATTATAGGCTAGTAGTGCATTACGATATAAACTAAGGTATGAGTGGTTTTATGACGATAAATAGAATTACCTGTTAGTCGTGTTTGTCTCGTAGGGTACGATGTTCATGGTCCAAGCGTGGACAAATCGCTCACGGTATAGGTCCAACCATGTCCTCCGTACGTACTCCATGACAGCCAGTAGTCTTCGCCAGGCCTCCGCCATTTCTGCAACAGCCTGCTCATGGATTCCGCAGTCTTTGCATGCACGATGCAATCCCATCTGAATTTTACTGCCCCTTGATACTTTGTGGAACCACACAACTTGTTTACTTTAGCCTGCACATCCTTTGATATGTGCCTCCGACACAGTAGGTGTGCTGCTTCTGGAAATACGATATTAATCGCATTCATTGCCGCTAACTCTCTGTCGGTAACAAAAACCCCCGGTGAGACACCACACTCAGCAAACAACTCCCGCAATTGTGTAAGCCCCACACATAACTTGACGTCCATTCGTTGGAGAGGAAAATGAAAGCTATGTGATAGTTTTACCCAGTGGGTAAGACGCCAATCAGTTCCACCAAAGGCATGTCGTACAAATTTGTCTTGTAGGTTGCATCCATGAGGACAACTTGCGGGAACAAACGGAGCATCTCCCTTGTATTAGGATGAGCTAAGAAAATTCCCTCCAATATGTTAGTACCTTTCACTTGCGAGTGTGTAAATATATAATGATGTTTTTCCAACATATGCAAGAAATAATCCATTGGGGGCATCGATCCCATCTCCATACGTTGATATTTCTGGTCAGCATTGTATATGTGCCGTAGGACACTACAGTTGTTTGTGAACTCCTTTTTGAGTTTCCTGAGAATTTCTCTAGGTGTCATTACGCACTGCAGCATCTCAATCACTCGCACGAACTCTTCGTCATTCAGCTTCGAACTGGACGTGTGCCCATAGGGGTAATTCCCGAGTGCATGATTGTGTTTCTTGTGGCCCTCTCTGACAACAACTCTCCACTCCCCCGGATACCCCTCATGCAGCTTAACCTGAAATTGACAATTGTGCTTCTTAGTCCCAACTGCATTTTTGGATTTCACTTCGGGGTCACTTGAAGCCGTGTTTCTGTAGGCCCCACCACGCTCACAACTCATGTACACGTGTCTTGGTTTCGAATGTGAGATCGCGAAAAAGATATTGTTTTCTCGACCAATAGCACGAACCCAAGTTCCTGCAGCTTGACGAGTATCAAAACTCTGATTGTTTTGGAAAAATTGACTGCAATCTGGAAAATCAGACGCGTCATCGGATGAAATATATGAAATAGGTGAGTCACTCATAGTATACGTGTTTGGGATTTGAAGTGTTTCGAGTTTCAAGTGTTTAGAATAGAATATTTGTTTCAAGTGTGAAGTGTGGAGTATTTTAAAATGATGGTGGGGGCGGCTTTTATAGAAGTGTAGACACAACGTAAATGGAGGGATTGTGTAAATCGAAACATCCCGTTAATCAAAATTTATGAAAATCGGGAAGCAATTGTCCCTTGAAGGTACAAAGCATGCATGCTTTGTCCCTTCTAGGGACATGCATGCATGCATGTCCCAATGAAGGGACACTTATCCCTTCAAAGGGTCAAGTGACCCTTTGACCCAGTTGACCAGGTCGATTTAACCGGTCAACCGGGTCGGTTTAATCGACCTAAAAAGGTATCAATCAAGGATCATGTGCTCCTGAAAATCGTAACTAAACACTCGAATACTCTCAAAAATTGTTCGTTTGTAGAGGGATTGTGCGATTGTCGGCCGACCGAGTCGGTCGGTTCGGTTGACCCGACCTAACTCGATCGTAACCGGATTTTGGTTCTATAAATAATCTCCTCATCCATCACATTTTTACACCACAACTCTCCATTCAAACGTTCTTCTTCCTTACAACATACTATCAAATACTTAGCAATTTGGTCAGTGTTAAATGTCAGGAATCTGGAAGGTAAAGTTATGATAATACATTAATAAACCGTATTATATTTGATTGCTCATCTTTCTCTATGAATTCTAACACTCCGACTATTCTCATTTTCCTACTGAAACACACTAAGGGCGGTTCATCCAAAGATGGCAGTGATGAAGATAAAAGACGGGGCAAGAAGAATGCAAAGGATATCCCAACGGTACCAGTCGACCAGTATTTTGGACGCTTGAGAGAGATTCGTGGAAGGGAAAGAGGGCCCATACCTGCTTCAGCCAGAGCTAGAAGGTCCAAATTGATGGACAATGAAGAGTTAAGTTCTGATGATACGGAGAACTTAATAGAGGACTCGAAACTATCGACACACAAACAAGGAACAGACTTGAAAGTGAAATCCCTCTGCAGCAGGGGGCTGATGACTTTCGAGATGACACATCGCCTGAAGCGGATAACAATTTTAACACCAATTCGTACCGGCCATCTACACATTTCAACGACACCAATTCGTATCGGGCATCTCCACATTTAAATGATGATGTCCCTCCGTTCAACGTTTCTGGTTATTCTCAAATGAGTGACCACACTGAAGGAGAGGGTGGAAGCGACCAGCGTGGAGAGGAAGCTCCTAATAATGCCACTAATCAACCCTGGAGAGAGCTAACACAAGGTATTCATGGAGGCCCGACAAATGCGGAGTTACTCACAGGATTTCTAGGCCACATCGCTCACTCCATATGGATGGGAAATGTAAGTCATTTAATTCCAGACTTTAAAATCCGATGATTCATATTTACTATTGTTAACTCATTCTTATTTACTATTTACTTTAAAATGCCGCAGGACCGCGATATTCTAGAGGGGTTTCACCAATTCCGTAAATTAAGCAAGTTCAAAGACTATTTAAATGACGATGTCTTGAATGTTGTCGACAACAGCCATCTCTCACACTTGCCCAGCTGTATGCACCCGAAGATCAACATGACTTTTATTAGTGCATTTGTTGAACGGTGGCATCCTGAAACTATTAGCTTTCACTTTCCATTCGGTGAGATGACTATAACCCTGCATGATGTCCACTATCTGTTAGGAATTCCTGTTCATGGTCGTGCGGTTAAGGTGAAAACGAACCACCCAGAGACGCTCAAGCTCTCATTATCAACTCATATGCAACTGAATGATGCATCGGTGAAGGCCAACTTTAAAAGTGCTGGGTTCAAGCGTAGCCCAATTGAGGCCGCTTTAAAAGCACAAACTCTTCCACCTCCTTCACATGCTATCATGTACTTTTTGTGGTTGTTAGGCACATCGCTATTTGTCGACAAGAGTGGTCATTGAGTACCAGTCGGATTTCTACCGTTCCTACATCAGCTGGATGAGGTTCATATGTACGCATGGGGAGCTGCTGCACTTGCCAATCAGTATAGACAGTTGGGAATTGCATCACTTATTGACTGCAAATAAATAGATGGATGTCTCTCACTTGTGCAGGTTTGCTCGCTCTATATTATTTATACATTTTTTCATAACTTTAAAAAAGAATACATTTTTTTTGAAGTCTTTATACGATTTCAGTTGTGGATCTACAAGCACTTTCCTGGTTTTGAATCATGGAACTTGGGAACCATCGACCAAGATCAAACTGCTCTACATCTTGCATACAGAAGTGCCCTGGACAATGTTCCTGCAAAGGAAGTATGTCATCAAATTTATCACGCTTGTCTTCATTAAGATTTAAACTCTGTTATAATTATTTACTTATGTTACTTACCTCTTATGTAATAGGTTATTTGGACACCATTTGGACAAAGAGCGGAGGAAGCAGTCCCCATTTCTCAATTTAGGGGAATTATTCATTGTTTAAAGATTACGGAGGCTTACATGCCGGACCGTGTTATGCGCCAGTTCGGACACCCCCAATTCATTCCTCAACCACTCATAACACCAATGCTTGTGCAAAGGCCACCACAACCGTCACTCTATCGATGTTCTTATCGTGCTGCAGACTCATTAGAGAACTTCCAGAACGTTCGATGTAATTTTCATCTCCAAACACTTCGAGTGCATTACGAAACTGAAGCTCTTCCAGCGTACCAAGACTGGTTTCGCCCAAGGACGCATATGCAAGTGACACGCCAAGAATCATTTACTCGAAGGTAACATTACCGACTAGCCGACATGAATCCTACCGTGGTATGGTTCCTAAACATTCAATACATATACATACACGACATTAGCATTTCATCAAATCCTTTCTTTTTGTGTTTTTAATTTGTAGAGGATACAATGGCTCGGGGCTAGACTTGCACGCATCACTAAGCCAAGCAGGCGTTATATGAGCCAAAAAGACGTATTCGACATTGTCGATGAAATTTGTGAACAGTTTCAAGATGTTATTCCATTACCTAGTCAATAGTCATGGCATGTAATATTTTCTATTCAAGTTCGTCCGTGTTCAAGTTGTAACCTTTTATTCGGAAGCATTTCGATTCAAGTTCGAATTAAAGTTAAAGTTGCAAATTCAAAATAAATAAATTTAAAATTTAAAAAAAAAATTTAAAAATTTGCTGGTCAAACCGGCCATTTTAAATGGCCGGTTTCGAGAACCGGCCATTTTCGGTTCCATTTCATGGCTGCAAATTTTTTTTTATTTTGTTTTTCAATTTCTGTATATATTTCCCAAATTTTTTCACTTTTCACAAAAAAAAAAATTTGTGAAAAATTTTCGATGTTTTTTATTGTTGTAATTTGTATTCAATCGTGCATGTTAATGTTATTGTGTTTGTGTAAACGAGTTATTTCGATTTTACGTTAATTTTACAATTTTTTTTTAGTTAAGGGCATTTTAGGTAAGTACGCAAATATTTGGTGTTGCGTTTAGCCAAAAAGGTGTTGCGTTTAACAACACCCGAAACTAAATATGTCACATGAACAAGAGTCAGTGCGTGATATAGATGGGCTAGTGGATGAGAGAATTAATGTAGACAAGATAGTGGGTATTTCTTAGTCTCTTGAGATCACTTTTCACTCGTATAATTAGCTAGCTTGTGCTTTCATTTTGACACTAGAATAAACTCTACTCTCTTCTCTCTTTTCTCTTAACACGTTATCAGGACGATAGTGTTCAATCAACTAAGATGCGTCCGAAACTTTGCTAACGGTAGGTAAAGGACATTCTTTGTCCAACTATCTATCTATATTACAGGTTTTCTACCGTCAGTCGAGTTGTTGCCCTGACTATTGTCAGTCGATGTGTCGACACGCGACACGTGTTATCGCCACTTATTGCCATAACATGTAACTTGTTATGCTATATTTAAAATTGTAAATTTGCTTAAAATAATTATGAGAAGGTCTCCTAGGAGACATCCCCTAGATAAAGACATTAAGTCATACTATCTAAATATTAATACATATTAACCCCAATTAAAAACTAGTTGCCAAAAACACCCCAACCCAAGCGCCATAAGGTGGGTCGGACTATAGTAACGCGGATCGGACTATAGTAATACGGGTCAGTATAAAAACCATAAACCCAGCTCAAAACCCTCAGCTCGCTCTCATTAATTATGTCGCTTTCTCTCTCTACTTTCTCTCTTCTTTCTCTCTCTACTTTCATCGCCATTGTCGATCAACCATGAAGCTCAGCTCTCAGCTCGCGAAAAACCGTCGAAATCGTCTGAAATCAACCGTTCAAATCATCTCGCCATTGTCGATCATGCTGCTATTCCTTCAGAAATCTGCATAATTCGAAAAAAGGTTAGAGGTTGTTCTGTGATTTTTTTTGTGATTAGATCGAAGAATTCATGGTAGATACTTGATCGATCGTATATTTCCATTGAGATTTTGACTAGTTGTTGATTGTAGATGTCGAATTCAGCTGGAGCAAATTCAACAACTGCTGATGCTGATGTACCTGCACAAATACAAACTACAGGTCATGTTCTATAATATTTTGTGCCTTGTTTACGTAATTTTCTCACATGATTACATGTTGTAGTTGTTTTGTAACTATTAGTGAGTAATTTTCAATATATTCAATGCTATCTGTCATATGATCCATGTTCTCTGCATTACAACACATGATACCATGAAAAGTAGTTGGCATGTGGCAGTGGAGACTTGTTATGATGCCTATCCCATGCTCACTATCATATGCTCCATGTTCTCTGCATTGCACCCCATGATACCATGAAAGGTAGTTGACATGTAGCCAGTGGAGACTTTTTATGATGCCTATACCATGCTCACTGTCCTATAATCCATGTTCTCTGCATTGCACCCCATGATACGATGAAAGGTAGTTGACATGTAGCCAGTAGAGACTTGTTATGATGCCTACACCATGCTCTCTGTCATATGCTCCATGTTCTCTTTGCACCCCATGATACCATGAAAGGTAGTTGACATGTACCCAGTGGAGACTTGTTATGATGTCTATACCATGCTCACTGTCATATAATCCATGTTCTCTGCATTGCACCCCATGATACCCTGAAAGGTAGTTGACATATAGCCAGTAGAGACTTGTTATGATGCATACACCATGCTCTCTGTCATATGCTCCATGTTCTCTGCATTGCACCCCATGATACCATGAAAGGTAGTTGACATGTAGCCAGGAGACTTGTTATGATGCCTACACCATGCTCTCTGTCATATGCTCCATGTTCTTTGCAGTGCATCCCATGATACCATGAAAGGTAGTATACATATAGCCAGTGGAGACTTGTTATGATGCCTATACCATGCTCTCTGTCATATGCTCCATGTTCTCTGCATTGCACCCCATGATACCAAGATAAAGTCTGGGATCGTGTACTACGTACAAAAGCCTCAAATGATAATGCACAGGTACAAAAAAAAATCTATAATTTCAATGATTTGTTCTATGTTCTTAATGATTTGTTCTATACTCTATACATTCTATAATGCTCATGTTCTCAATCATATGTTTTATGATATCAATGATATGTTCTATGATCTTTATGTTACTCATTGATATGTTCTATGCATAGGAATGCATTGCTTGGAGACAACTTATGAACAAAAACTACACGGAACTTATATTAAAGGCTGAAGGGCACATGGATGCTAGAAAGATATTAGAGGACGGGTACAATTAGAACTTACTAGCTATCAAATATATCATTGATGCATCAACATTTACACAATCCACCACTTAGAATCCATGCCAAACAACATCAACAAGTTTTGCTTAAACAGGAGTAAAAGATCCAGATTTTACCAAAACCAAAGGAAGGAAGCCACAAAGAGTCAAAGGCAAACTTGAAAGGAAGAAGCCAATCACGAATGAGTTTGGAAACAAACAGCCAAATAAACACTTGATATAATTCACTACTTTGTGTAATGAAAAAACTTAGTTCACTTTGTTGCTAGATGATCTTTTAGAACATGTGACTGTTTCAAATCATCTCAGTATGTTATCAATTTTATCAACTTTGTTTCCATGTATTTCTTATAACAGGTGAGTGTTTCCATGTGCTCAAACATCTTACCTATGTTCTCAAGTATAATACTCCTGATCTCAAAGTATTAACCCATGATCCCAAGATAATAGACAATGATCTCAAGATATTACATAATGATCTCAAAGTATTAACTCCTGATCCCAATATAATAGACAATGACCCATGATCTCAACGTAATAACCCATGATATCAATTATAATGCACATGTTCTAACGAAAAACAACCCATGATCTCAAACTATTACTCCATGATCTCAAGATATTACACCAGGATCTCAAAACTATTATATCAAACACTTGAACATCAAACTACATATTTCAGTTACAGTTACAAAAACAACCCATGATGTCAAACTATTACTCCGTGTTCTCAAGATATTACACCATGATCTCAAAAACTATTATATCAAACACTTGTATATCAAACTACATATTTCAGTTACAGCTACAAAAAACAACCCATGATCTCAAAGTATTACTCCATGATCTCAAGATATTACACCATGATCTCACAATATTATATCAAACACTTGAATATCAAACTACAAATTTCAGTTACAGCTACAAAAACAACCCATGATCTCAAACTATTACTCCATGATCTCAAGATATTACACCATGATCTCAAAAGATTATATCAAGCACTTGAATATCAAACTACATATTTCAGTTACAGCTACAATCTTCACAAAATAAAATCTATCTATTTTCACAAATCAATATTTTCCTTCCTTCCCTTTGTACCTTTTACCTTCCCTCCTTATCACCACTATCAAATTCACATAATCTCCTTGACCAATTGGATTCATTTGATCATCAACCTCATTCTTCTTCGATGGTTCGGCCTCCTTTGTAAAAACCGTCGGAATAACTGCAAAATAAGGAATACCTTCATCGTCAGACAATGACTTCTGCTTATGATTCCGAGTAACAACCTTCGAGCCTTCCTTGCCGCTCTTATCAACCATTATAGTATGAAATAACTGTAAAACTCAGAGAAAGAGGTACAAAATCAAACACAAAACCCCAAAATCCCTAACAGAGCATAAAAACGACAAAGAAAGCACCAAATCGAGGCCGAAAACACTTACATTGTAGTATCGAACAAAATTGAGGCTGAAAACAACAAGATAGGAGCAGTTACGATGAAATATCGAAGAAATCGCAGAAATCGGAGCAGTGACGATGAGCTGGAGCAGGGAAAGGAAGAAATGAGAAGAAATAAAGAAAGAAAGAAAAGATGAAAACTGCCTAAAAACACTATTTATGCCAAGCAAATTGAGTCTGGGTCAGGTAGTTTAACCCGGATCCGCAAAAATTGTTTAAAATGTAACTGTAAAGTAGTAAATTGCAATATAGTCCCGTCTTAGATAGTTTATCTAAAGACCGTCTCTTAGGAGACTTTGTAAATAATTATAGTTTCCAAATTAAAGTGTAATGATATTAAAATGTAACAACGGTTTTGTTCAAATGCCTTCCCGACAATGCCAGCTCCCGTCCGCCGGTCCACCACTACAACTCTGGCTTGGCCAAAATTTTATGCCTCCGCCATCAGTCGTCTCCGTCTTGTATCCCAGTGTGAAGGTACTTGAAGTTCATTCCGCCATCAATGGCGGCCGTAGCCCGTAGAGCTCACCAGGATCTTTTCATCCTAATCCGTTATGATTGATTCTGACATGCGACGGAGGGTAGAAACAATTGAAAGCATAATGGGCATCGTTCAATTGCGTTTCGAATCTCAAATGGTTTCTTTGAATCGAGCATCCCGGGTTTAAATTATGAACTTAGATTCAATCGCGTTTTGAATCTCAAATGATGTTAAGGACTGTATTTGAATCGCCAAAATCGGTTTGAAAAACTGGATTTGAGTTACAGGGACCGAATTAAAGTTTTTGCAAACTCAAAGGACCGTATTTTGAGAATTAGGATAATACCAGGGACAACTAGCGCAATTTACAGTTACCAGTTTCAAACGGAACAGTAAGTAGTTGATTTAATCAGATTACCAGCAACCTAGTAGTACTTGTTATCCCAGTTGGTAATTACATTTTTTAATAACAGGTACGTCATCGGTTCGATTCTTCCAAATACACTTTTTTTTTTTTTGTTAGTTTCTCTATTGGACATTTTTGCATTTAGAATTACTTTCCAATTCAATCGTTATCCAACTTAATCGAAGACTGATAGAATTTCATCTCATCTAAAAGCTCAAGTTTGTAGAGAGTCTAGTCATTATATTAATATTCCAATACTCCCTCGCACTCATGGCCGATTTCAACCTCTTTGGGGAGGCCATTCAAGTGGAAATTTAATATGGGATGGAGATTGTCTCCGTGGAGATTCGAACCCAGGTTGGGCGTGAGCCTGAGGCTCTGATACCATGATAGAATTCCATCTCATCTAAAAGCTCAAGTTTGTAGAGAGGTGTGGAATTTAGTCATTTATATTAATACTCCAATAAAGACTCTAATTAATATTTTTAAATATTAATCAAAATTTAATTCAACTTCCTGATTTCTAAAACTATAACAAAAAATTAATTTAGATTTGATTGATATTTGATGAAAAATTATTAGATTTGATTGACAAGAAAAAATCAAATGAGAGAATTTGAGTCCGGGACGGAGGGATTATAATTTTAGAAATCAAATTAATTATAATAGTTTTGATTGATATATGATGAAAGATTATTTAAGTTAATGCATAGTCTCTAGAGACAATACAAGAGATTAATTTGATTTAATACGACTCATAAATTTTACGACTATTTATAAGAGTCGTAAAAATGAACTAAAAAAAGACCTTAAAAATAACTCAAAGACGGTAAAAAAAAAAACGATTATAATTTTGGGTCGTAATTTTAAAATTACGACTCTTAATTTGTACATCAATTGAAAATACGACACTCCTTTTGCGACCCCTTTGTAATTTTCGATTCTTATTAGGAGTCATAATTTTTAAATACGACTCTTATTAGGTGATATGCTTTTATTTAGATGATAAGACTCTTTTTAATAGTTGTATTAGATCAAATCTCTTGTAGTGAAGGGACGGCCTCTAAAGAACTTATATGAATACGACCTATGTTATTAAGAATATGATGGAAAAACATAAATATTGACAATATAGATGTTTAAATTAATAACATCACCGATATTTTTGACAATATAAGTTAGTATGTAAATAAGTTATTCATAGGTTGTACTCTAAGGATATTATTTATAGAATAAATTGAATTTAACTAATTAAATTGAAAATAGGAGATTGTTCTTTGAATGATAGAAGAAAAAGAGAGTATTTGGACGAAATTGGGTTGATCTAGTGACTATAGAATCGCCTTAAACCAAAACAAATAAAAGAAGCAGTACGGAGGTTTGATCTTGCGACCTATAGATTCACAAAATTATCAAATAAAAAATAATAAGATCTTTTTTTTGGAAACAGATATAGCTTAGCATGTTTTTACCACCAATAACTTAATTGACTCTTTCTAGAATGTATTGAGATACAAAAACAAACGTTCCAAAGTTGTAGATTGTCAAAACTCTCGAGGACCTCTTGGTAACTTTTAGGATCTGACAATACGCGGTTCTATAATTATACTAATTCTTATTTAAACATACCTTTGAAATGTAAATTGCACCAAGGTTCCTGGTATCGCCTGAATTCCCAAAATGCAGTCCTTTAAGTTTTTAAAAACCTCAGCTCGATCCCTGTAACTCCCATCATGTTTTCCCAAAACAATTGTACGGTTCCTAATTCTAATACAGAGTTCTAAAGGTTATTAACACTTGTAAAAATCGAATCTAAGTTGACTGCCGCGGTGTTTATTCATCATAAACAAATCCAGTTGAAGTTCTGCCACTGCTCCTAAGTCGTCTGACTTCACCAACAATGGATAATACATTTAACTCTACCTCTCGTCGTTCTCGATGCTCTGTTGTATATTCCACAGATTTAATTATGATGTTATTTATTTATTTATTTTTTTTGCAAGAAGTTAAAATTCATTAATGCCCAATAGGAGTACACCTTCTCAATGGGAAAACCCCAACAGAAGTACTACAGAAAACAAACACAACTCAATCCAACAAAAAGTCCAAATAATAGGACTTCTAACAGCAAACGGACTCCAAACTTAATCTCCTGGGACAATACCCACTCAACTAAGCTATCCGACCATACAACTCTACACAAGCTATAACAGATAGCAGTAATTACATACACAGAATTACTAACAATCCAGCAAGTCCAGGAATATAGCCTCTGGTACAGTTGGGGAAGATGCTAACACCCTCTACACTTAACTCCAGCAAAAGCTGTGATCCAGAGTCTTGTTGTCACAACAACAAACAAGAAAATCCCAATGCAGTAGAGTAGTATGTGCTCCAACTCCCTGGGCTTTTAAACCCTTCATTCAGCACCAAAATACTCAACACAGGAGCCACCTTAACCATAGCAGCAGCATAACCAATCCTGCAAAAATGACAACACTTGGGCACCAGAAACAGGATCAAACACATTCAACACTGAACCCAAAACTAAGACTAAACCAATGACTCAGATCCTTCCTAATCTCTGTAAACAACTCTGTATAAACCTATTATAGGGAGCTTTACAAGACAGATGAATCAAAGAAACAAGAACCTGGGCCACTAGCTTTCCTGCTACTGCACTATTAGGCTGAACTTGTTGGAAGCACTCTTGGTTCCTAGCCTGCCACACAGCATCCAAAATACAACCAAAACCTACAGCTCTAATACTATACAAAATAGATCTCTGACAAGAACTTTTAGTGAAAAAATCAATCCAATCATCCAAAGAAGCACCTCTAAACCTCACCCCTAAAGCCCCCATAATAGAAGTCAAAAGAGTTTGAGTAAAAGGACACATGCAAAACAAATGATTATGATCCTCTATACCAGAACCACATAGACTACACTCAGCATCAGAAATCATATGAAATTTAACCAATCTATCCCTAGTAGGTAATCTCCTAAGTACTACAAGCCAATTCATAAAAGAAATTCTGGGGGTTGTTGTTGGTCCAGATAATGGCAAAGTAAAAGACTAGAGGAGGGGGGTGAATAGTCTTTTAAAACTTTTGTCGATAAACACAGTTTCTCGAAATGGGGGTTTAAATCTTAAATTGAGGCGGAAGACTTTAAGATAGGTAAGTCAGAACAATAAGTAAGTGTGTGTGCTTTCTTTGAAATGTAAATATAGAAAGGTAAATAACACGAAGTATAGTGGTATCGGAGGTGGCGTAATCCTCCAACTAATCCACTTGGTCTTTCGAGACCTAGAATTCACTAGAAAGATAATTGAGTTCACCTTACAATAATCCTATTCTAAGATTCCTAAACAAATGGTTCCCAACAAATGTTCCCCTGAGTTATTCCCGACTCCTGAGCTAAGTACTTCCTACTCGAGATAACCTTGGAGTTATTCCCGATTTCCCAAATCAAGTACTTCCTCTACTCCACGCTTTCTTTGGTGTTGGTTATAAGGTTTGTCGGAGGCTTCTCGTATAACTTTTCGATTATGTTTTGAGAGCAAGCGAGCGAGACTACTTAATACACTTGTTCGGTGGATGGCGATGCTCTTCTGAGACCAGTAATTGGTGTCGATTACGGAGAATGAGCTTCAGAAAGGGTATCTGATAGTTCAACTCTTTCACGAATAGCAATCTCTTGTAAAGGTTCAGGACAACTTAGAACTACTAGTGATTCTTCAAGCAACAGAAAGCTTTCAGAAAGGGTAGTAGGGTGCTTGAGAGAATACTTTGCTTGATAGTAAGTTTGCAAGATAGAGCGTTCTAAGGTATGTTCTTCAAGCATCTAAGTGTGTGATATATATAGATAAATTTGAGAGGCGTTTGAATTGTATCCGTTGTGCTCTCTATTAAATTATATCCGTTTATATCTTGAACTATGTACTCAGAAGTCACTATCTCATTTTTCAGAGAGGACTGCTTTAAAGACATTTACGCCTGCATTTAATGCATAATCTTATTCATTGTCCTTTAGTCTCAACGGATACATGAGCCTTTCTGATGGCTTGCATGCTCCATACTCATGATGTTATATGTCCAGAATCATATCCCGAAAGTAAGTTAATATACTTAAGAAAGGATTTAAGGACATAGTCTTTCTGAGTTAGACTAAACCTTTGTGTCTTCATAAACCTTGTGCAATCTTCAGTCTTCTAATCTTCAGAAAAGCTCCATTGCTAGGATTGATCTTCATGGTCTTCTTGAAATAAAAATTACACTCAGAGACCTATAATCCTAATACAAGATTTACTAGACTAATCATACTCAGTGATTTCCTCTTTTACAATGTTCAAGTGAATCAAGAGTACTTAATCACCTTTCTGGCTAAGATAAGAACATGTGATGAGTGATCAAAATACTAACAGATATTCCTAACAAATTCCCCCTTTTTGATCAGTCATCCATGACTATCTTTCGAGTCCTATTACAAAATTATAATCCTGGAAGAGAAACAATCCACCACTTAATCATTTCAAATGATATTCAATTTTAGTTGAATTAAGTGCAGAAAGTAAACATCAACCAAATCACAAGAAGTGATCTTTGCTGATAAGTTGTCATCTATTAAAATGTATCTGAGAGTATGATCTTCAGATAGGTACAGTTTACAGAAAGATATGCAACTTTTACAAATAGAGAATTTTAGAAAGAATCAACAAGATTACAAAAAGTAATAAAACATACTAAGTAAATTAGAACAAAGGAGAGACCAAGCTCCAAGAGAGTATTCTAATGTTACTAGTCTTCAAGTCTTCAGAAACACAACTTGGGTTTAGATACCTTAAGTTCTTCAGCACCCTTTCTGGATCAGTTGACATGATCATCCACTTTTCTGCATTCTTGGACATAGTCATAAAGAATCCTTCTGACAGAGAGCTCTGTCTTTCTGGATAAGTCACATATTTCATCGTAACTCTTGCCAAGCTTGTGATTCTTCCGCAGAAAATGTTTAACCCAGAAGTACTTTCCCCAGACCCAGGGCATGGTCTACTTGCAGCTGAGATAGGTTGAAATACTTGTATATTTCTTCCAGATAGTGTATATCATCTAGGTATTCATCCAATGTCATATAGAATGACTCATAGGTTGAAACACCTAGTTTGTTCTTCCTGCTGTAGCTACCATCCAGTTTTCTTACCTTGTGTACATCATCAGGTTTTGGGTAAGGACAGGCAAAAGAAAGATCCATCTTTCTGGCTTCATTCCTCTTTTCTACTTCAAAGTTTAACCAGGCATGAAGGTGCTCAGGTTTTAGTAATTCTGGCTTGCCTTCTCTCCATTTCAGGATCTGGTTGAGGATGGGAGTTGGAAACTTATCATTGACAAGTAGATGTTGTAGTTCCAGAATCCAATACCCTCTCTTGTTTACAATGCACCTATATGAAGATTCTTCTTACTAGTCTTCATATACTCAATGTGGGCATCAGTTGGCCTTTCTTGATGTGTTTCATTGTTTATTCTGCCAAACTGGAAATCCCTTCTTGCTTTTCTGTTTGGTGGCCTTCTGTCAGGAGATCCTCTAACCCTTTCTTCCTGCCTTGGGGCTGTGCTGGTGGATGTTCCTTGTATAGACTTGGTGTTGCGGAAGGAGTTACATTTGCTAAGGGCTTTGCTGCCAGAGGAGGTTGTGAAGTAGTTGCTTGTCTCCTTTTCTTGTGAAGTGGATGTTCATCAGAATCATCCTCATCATCATTGAAGTCCAAAATTGGAGATTTGCAGTTTTCTTGACCTCTTACTTCTCCTTCTTCCTTTTCTTCTTCTTCAGAAGTCTTCTTCTCTTGTGAGATTCTAAGGGACTTGGTTCCCCTAGTGACCATACTTCTCAGCCTTTTGGCTGGTTGATCTGGAACAACTTCTTCAGCAAGGGTGTCTCCAGAGGTGTCCTTAATGACAAGTTGACTTGAGGAGGGAGGATATGATTGTTTTATTTTTCTTCCTCTGCCTTTCTGAGGCATCTCTTCTTCCCCCTTAGTCATGAATGACTGACTCATGATAGCATAAGCTTCAGAGAGAGTTTCAAAGTTTTTCTGGAGATTGTTGTGTACCCTGACCAATTCTTGAAGTTCCTTCTTCAGCTCTTTGTTCTGTCTAACCAGTTCTTGCTCCTTTGTGTTGCGCTCTTCAAGTGGCCTTAGAATGGCGTTGGCTTGCAGGACAGCATGGCTGGCTTCATTCAATGCTGCATTAGCATTGTTACAATCCTCATCCCTGACCAACCCTAGGTCTTTCTAAGAGAGAGCTATGTTGGTTGCTCTGTTGAGTAAAATGACCAATGGCTTCATCTCTTCCGGGACGGATTTTAGCATACGTGTCTTGGGCAACTAGTGTCTTTCGAGCTCTAAAAGTCAACATTCCTTGCGGTGCTCTTCACTTCTTGAACTACTTAGTGCGAGAGAATATATGAGGAGCAAGTAGGGCTCTTTTGTCTTGAGTGACAAGTCTCTCATCTTACCTTGATAATCAAGTTGTGGGTTTGACATCACTATCATAATCCTTTTCTTGGATTGTTTTGATTGACAATCTTCTTACATTTTCCATCAAGTGTCTTTGGCCTTACGAGAAGATGTAGAAGGCCTTTTACGATGCGATCTCGACATCATGCTCTTCATCATCATTGTCATCCATTGCATCTATTTCAATTTGTGACAACAATGGCATTCTTCAAATTTCTTTGCTCATCTAGGAGTGCCAATTCCTTGACATTAGCTTCTTCGAGCTTCTTGATTTTGGCTTCCTTTTCATCAACAAGAGCTTGAGTCTCAATGTTGATTCTCTTCTCTTCTTCGATACCTTTACGAGTTGTTCAATCCTAAACTCAGCAGCTGAAATTTCTTCTATGGCATCATTGTGTTCAGCTTGTTGGGTATCTTGATGAGACTTGGGAGGTGATGATGATGGAGCTTTCTGAGCAATTGAGGGAGTAGCCTTTTTTCCACTTTCTTTGCTAGCTTTCTGAATCCCGCCTTGTCCAGGTTGGGGGTCATCATTCTGATTATCATCATCATCACTCTTGTTCTTTGATTCTTGGTTTGGATGCTCAGAGGGAGGTTCTTGATAATCATTTTCGTCCATCTCCTCGTCATCTTCTGAAACCAGGTTGATCACATTTTGGAATGTAATCATCCTCCCATTAACTTATTCTTGTTCAGAAGGATAAGTAGTGAGCTTGCTGGGCAAGGCAGGATGGTTAACCATCTGCTCTTGGGTATGAGCATCCGCAGACTTGAAATCTGCTATAAGTCTTTGTGCTACTTCATGAATGAAGTCTTCATGCATCAGAGTGGCAAATGAGTAGGACTCTGTTGGGAACAATGCATGGATATAATCCTCCAGATTTAGGGCAACTGCTCTCTTTTCTAGGACGTCGATTACTCTGGCTACTTCAGAAAGGTCAGTCTTTCTGAGTTTCTGCCATTGTCTGAAGCACTTGAGATGTTTCTTTAAAGTGTGCTTTTGGAAAGCCTTGAGTAAATCAACTGGCACTAGACTTTGAGCCTGAAAGAAAGTGTTCAAGTTAGTTTTGTTCAAACCACTTGTGTTAGTATCTGTGTGCAGAAGTGAGCTTTCTGAGCATAACTGTGTAGAAACACTAGGCTCATCTACTTGGATTTTTGCTTGCTTGGGAACAGAGGCCTCAGATACTTTGGTGTGAGGAGAAGTTTTATCCTCATCAACCTTTCTTTCTGCTTGAACTTCCAAGTGAGGAAGCTCAGTAGCATGTTCCTCAGAAACCTTGGGGGTTTCTGGCACCTTTTCTGCAGATACTACTTGTTCAGCAGTTTTAGTTTCTTTTGGTGGAGATAAGACCACAGTCTTTCCTTCCAATTGTTCTTCTGACTGAGCCTGTAAGAACAAACATAAGAGATTTTAGTAGTGGGTTTTCCAGAGCATTCTTTGAAGAAGACTATTACTGATTACTTACCTTCTCAACAGAAGGCTCAGTAAATACTTCCTCAGAAAGCTTTTCAGCCTCTGGAATCTCTAGGTTTTGTGGTGTTGGTTCCACCACCACTACTTCCTCAGTTGGAGCCTAAGAAGAGACATTAAGAATATTAGAACATAAGATAAGAGCATTTTTTAGTTATTTCTTGTTCAGAGATAACTTTACTACCTGTGGGACAGGCTCTTCTTTATGTTCTAAGGTTGGAGGAACCTCTTCTTGATCCAAGTTGGCCTGTAACAAATACAGCTTATGAGTAACAAGTTAACATACAATTATGTTGACATGTTAGATACAAACTATCTTTGTTACCTGAATAGAGTCAGGCTGATCGTTGATCTCTTGGACTTGTGGTGATTCCACAGTCTCTCTGTGCTCATTGTTGTTCTCCTCTGCAGTATCATTCTGAGTCTCCATCTCAGTTTGATCCCTTTCTGAGAGTTGAGCTCTCTCAGAAGGTTGAGGAACCTGTTCAAGAACAGGGTTTTCTTCAACAATATTAAGTGCTGGCATTGTGAATGTGGAAGCAATGGCAACATCTTCCATCATTCTATCTTCCTCATCCAGGCCTTCTTCTTCCTGCTGGGCAGAGGGGCTCTTGTCTTTCTGAAGAACTGAGCTTGAAGCTCCTCCATGGGTCTCATACTTGAACCTTTTGAGTACTTTTGCAAGTACTTCATCATCCTCAGAATCACTATTCTGTGTTGGTGCAGACCCATCTATGATATTTCTATCATCTCTGGAGAGTTCTGGAGCAATTTGGTTCAAGACACTTGGAGCATTCTGGAGTTGCCTTTCTGTGCATCCAACATCTTCTGAGACCTTGTCTCCAGAAGGTTGCGCCTCTTGTATGCTTAGGGGCTTGGAGGCTCTTTTTCTATGAGTCCTCTTTCTCTTGGCAACTGGAGGTTTAGCTTGAGCTTGCTTAGAGGCCTCCTCACCTTGCTGTGCAGTTTCTTCTTCTTCTGCCTTTCTGAGTGCGTTCTCAGCAGAAAGTTTCTCCTTTTCTTCAAAAGCGTGTTTGGAAAGGGAGTTGGTGACTGGGATTTCCTGCCTCTCTATGAGAGTGATTCCCATTGTCTCCAGAATGTAACAGATTCTGAGACCAAAGTGCATATTGGCTTTTGGCTCAGCAAGGCCATTGATGATTTTGGGCTCAAATTCCTCAATATGTCCAATGAATTTGTTGAAGGCGTACTTCCCCCAATTGAAGTGGGTTTCCTGCCCTTCATGCTTCTTGTTCAGAAGATGCATCATCATCCATCTCTCCATGCTTATCTGGTCTACTCCACCTTTGTTGCCATCAAAGCAACGGACAAAAATAAGAGCTAAAGTACTCGGTGTTTACGAGATGACTAGTTCTGATGGCCTTCAGAACAAAGTCTCCTGGGCAACCTTTTGCATTTTCTAACTGGATTGCTTCAAATAGCTCTTTGACGCCTTGAATCATGGAAGCGTCCTTGATGTTGATGTCTTCAAAATTTCCTCGATTTTTCAATCGGAATATCTTGCAGAAAGTCTTGCAGTCTAGAACAATTTCTTGTCCTTGGACTTCAGTCTGCATTTATTTTTCTTCTTCATCATTCACAACTTTTGTGAAGATTTTGGAGTTGTTATAGAACTCCAGTACATCCAGTGTGGATAGTCCACT
Source organism: Plantago major (assembly GCA_026545765.1). Taxonomy (NCBI): domain Eukaryota; kingdom Viridiplantae; phylum Streptophyta; class Magnoliopsida; order Lamiales; family Plantaginaceae; genus Plantago; species Plantago major. The sequence continues at coordinate 32,925,829 of CM048841.1, forward strand.
GGGTGCAGTAGATAGAAGCTTGTAGATATGAGAATTCTTCAGCATCCCCAATATCAGTTTCCTTTCTGGTCTTGAAGGTATAACTGCTGGTACATATCTCTTTACTAGAAAGGCTCCCCAATTCATTTTGTGGTTAGGGTTCCAGTCCGATGGGATAAACTTTCCCAGAAGGCGTTTATTCAACACCTTAAGTTTCTTTCCTCCTTGCTTTTCAGCAGGAGCAGATGTTGCGGCCTTATGGTTCTTGGTGGTCATCTTCTTGGGTGCCATCTCTTATATAGAGTTTTGAGTGAGTGTTTTTCAGATGAATATTGCACAATTAATCGAGATTAGTCTATCTTTTCAGAAGACTAAGCACAAGAAGTTGAGTTTTGCAGAGGGGTTTTGCAGAAATCTTGAGAGATTTTGTTGTTTTGATGCAAGTTTGAAATTTCGAAATTGGCAAAAGTGTTTGTCTTTTGCCCAAATCCTATATATATAGCAGACAAAAATGTACATAGATACAACATACATATAGCTGAATATGAATGCGTGTCTTTGCATCTGCATAGGCGTGGTACGTCCTTTGTACTTCATTAAATGCGTAGTGGGCCATGTCTGCATTTCTCAACATACATTACTTGCTTTGTTTTAATCTCAACCGTTGAGATCAAACGTTTATTCATCAAGGGCTTATATTGAATATCTTGTAATGATATCAATCAACAAATGGTAATGTGCCGACTTGATGGATTTTTAATATGCTACATTCATTGTGTCACTTAGTAAAGAGTTGGAACACTTAATCGTTTGAGCTTATCATTCTGAGTGTCAAGTCCTTATCTATATATTGTTTATCATGAAAATGGTAAAAATACAAGACATTGCACATGTTTGACTTTAAGAACTTATACCTTTTGGGCTTTATGTGTCCATTTCTCTTTATGACTAAATAGCTTTCTGAATTCAAGTGTTAGAAGCTTCAGTTGTTTGAATGTATTTGACCCACTCTCAGTAAGTAAGTTCTAGTCTTATTTACCTATTAAGTGTGTACCAACCTTTGCCTTTCTGGATACCCGTTCCAGAAATGTTTTGCCTTTCTGAGTGTTGCTACTCAGAAACCTTTGCATCACTTCTTATCAACTTGGCTTTCTGAGAACCTGTTCTCAGAGGCCTACTCACTTATTCAGTCTTTAGAGATTCAGGACAATTTTTCAATCCTTAGGCAACTCCATTAATCCAAGATTATGTCTTAAGGTCAAGAACCGGCTTTCTTGTAAGGGCTCAGTGAAGATATCTGCAAGTTGGTCTTCTGTGCCAATCTTGAGTATCTCTATATTGCCTTTCTCAACATGGTCTCTGATGAAGTGGTGTCTAACATCAATGTGCTTTGTTCTGGCATGGAACTTGGGGTTCTGTGTGATTGCAATAGCACTTGTGTTATCACAAAAAATGGGAGTTTTCTCTTCATTGAATCCATAGTCTCTGCAATATATTCAGCCTCTGTGGTAGAAGTTGCAATTGAGTTTTGTTTCTTGCTAAACCATGAGATAAGTCTAGTTCCCAGAAACTGACAAGTTCCTGAGGTACTTTTCCTATCAAGCATTGATCCAGCATCTGAGTAACCAGCCAAACTCAATCCACTTTCTTTATGATACGACAAACCTACATCTACTGTACCTTTCATATACCTTAATATTTTCATAGGAATGTTGTAGTGTGATTGCATTGGATTTGTTTGAAATCTAACACACACTCCAACTGCATATTGAATATCAGGTCTGCTTGCAGTAAGGTAAAGTAGTGAACCTATCAATTTCCTATACTTGTGTTCATAAACACTCTTATCTGATTCAGTATAGGTCATCTTGGTTCCTATGCTCATAGGTATCTTAGCATTCTTTTCAGAAGGCTTAAGTTTGAACTTTGTGAGCATGTCTTTTGCATACTTTGTCTGACTAATGAATATTCCATCATTGAGTTGCTTGACTTGCAATCCTAGGAGATAGTTCAATTCTCCCATCATGCTCATCTCAAACTTACTTTTCATGAGATTTGCAAAGTCATCACAAAGTTGCTTGTCCTTAGATCCAAATATGATGTCATCAACATATACTTGAACTAAGAGTAGTTTCCCATCATGATTTAAAGTAAATAAAGTTTTATCAACTTCACCTTTCTTGAAACCACTTTCTAGAAGGTATTTGGCCAAAGTGTCATACCATGCTCTTGGAGCCTGTTTCAGTCCATAAAGAGCTTTCTGTAGCTTATAGACCATTCTACTTTCTGAGGAAACTTCAAAACTAGGTGGTTGCTCAACATAGACTTCCTCAGCAAGTTCACCATTCAAGAATGCACTTTTGACATCCATCTGATAAACTTTAAAGTCTTTATGAGCTGCAAAGGCTAGAAAGAGTCTTATTGCATCCAATCTGGCAACAGGTGCATATGACTCATCAAAGTCTAAACCTTCAGTCTGGGTGAATCCCTTGGCAACCAACCTTACTTTGTTTCTGGTTATTTCACCAGATTCATTCATCTTGTTTCTGAAAACCTACTTAGTTCCAATCACAGATATTCCTTCTACAAATGGAACTAGTTTCCAGACTTTGTTTCTTTCAAACTGATCCAACTCTTCTTGCATTGCAGAGATCCAGTCTTGGTCTCTTAGTGCTTCTTCTATAGTTTTTGGTTCAATGTTTGAGATAAAACATCCAAAGAGAGAATTAGCATTTTCAGCTATTGCTCTCCTAGTCCTAACACCTTGATTGATTGGTCCAATCACATCTTTTGCAGGGCTAGTAGGGTCAACATGGGTTTAGGGCTAGTAGGGTCAACATCTATGTGATCTGAATGTGAATCACTATGATTATGACTTGATACTTCTTCAGTATCTGTGACATTTTGCACCTCAGAAGTGCGGTGAATGTCTGACACTTGCTCAGTGTGAGAGCTTTCTGGGACATGCCTGTCAGAGAAGTCATTTCCAGAATTAGCTCTCTGATGAACATCTTCAGTTTCCATTTCTGGAATTCTCATAGGAAATTCTTCATCATGTCTAAGAATCATCTGGTTGTTACTAGGCATTTCATGCTTTTCTTCATCAGAGTCATCCTCTCTTTCCACAATGATGTTTTTCCTTTCTGAGGGTTCTTCTTCAGAATCCTTTATCATTAGTTCCTTGAACCTTTCTGAGAGTTCATCAGCAAAGGGTGTTTTCTTGATTCCTTCATAAAATACAACATGAACTGATTCTTCAATCTTATTTGTTCTTTTGTTGTAAACTCCGTATGCTTTGCTATTCATAGAATAACCAAGAAACACACCTTCATCTGCCTTTGGTAGAAATGTTCTTAGATACTCTTTTCCATTGTTAAGAACAAAACATCTACAACCAAATACTTTAAGATGTTTGATATTAGGAGGTCTACCAACCAAGAGTTCATAAGGGGTCTTGTCATGGTGTTTGTTTATCAAACATCTGTTCTGAGTGTAGCATGTTGTGTTTACAGCTTCAACCCAATAAACTTCACTTATTTCAGTGTCAGCTAGCATTGTCCTTGCTGCTTCTTTAAGTGTTCTATTTTTCCTTTCTGCAACACCATTTTGTTGTGGTGTTCTTACAGAGGAAAGTTGGTGTTGTATACCTTTGCTGGTACAAAACTCCTTAATGTACTGGTTGACAAACTCAGTACCATGGTCTGTTCTGATTGCAGATACCTTGTCATTTTTCATGACTTCAAGCTTATTCAGCAAGTTTGGTATCTCCACCCTTGCATCAGATTTGTGCTTCAAAATGACAATCCAATTGAATCTTGAGAAGTCATCTACAACAACAAGACCATACTTCTTTCCTGCATAACTAGTTACAGATGATTCAAAAAGATCCATGTGTAATAGTTGCAGTGGTCTAACACAAGAGTGTCTGATTTTGGACTTGAAAGAGATCTTAGATTGTTTCCCCATCTGACACGCAGAACAGATACCATCCTTTCTGAAAGATGTTTTGGGAAGGCCAACCACTAACTCTTTCTTGGCAAGTTTGTTCAGAGTTTTGAAATTCAAGTGACTCATTCTTTTGTGCCATAACCAGTGCTCTTCTGTGTGACCTGATTGACTCACCATGAGACATTTTTCAGTTGTGGTAGATGCCCAGTCGGCAACATAAAGACTGCCTTTCCACCGAGCAACCAAGACTGTCTGCTTTGACTCATTGTCAATAAGTTTGCAATACTTTGCTTTGAATTTCACAGTAAATCCCTTGTCTGTAAACTGGCTCATGCTAAATAGATTATGTTTCAAACCCTTAACATGTAATACGTCAGTGATTGTTAATGATCCTAATTTGACGTTGCCAAATCCCAGAGAGGGATTTAATTCTCCTCCGAACTCGATGTCCGGTCCATTGTTGCAAGCTTTGTAGTTGACGGTTGCTTTGTCTCTGTCATGTGCTTTCGCATCCACTATCAAATAGCCATTGAGCCTTAGTCGAGGCGTTACGCACAAAATAGGAAGCAGGGAGTTAGGTTCTTGCTTGGAGATAGAACCATTTAGACTAAACATTCTTCGGTAGGAATCCTCATTTTAGTGAATTTCTTGGGAGTTTGTTTTGTCTAACTTGATCGAGAAGGAGATCTGATAAAATCGATAATTTTGATCTCAATTTTCCTTCTTGTGGTGTTTCTAGGTGTTCCTTTTGGTGCTTTACGGACCACAGGTTTTTGGGATTGCTTTTGACAAACTTAGCCTTCGGCGAGTTCCTTCTAGCTCGGCATTCGGTTTTTTGGCTTGATATTTCTTCCACTTACATCTATTACTTTCATGATATCATCCTTGCGCCATTGTTCTTGTCCTTCCTTATATTGTTGTAGAAGAACTTTTCCAATAGCACAATAGCCAATGCCATTTCGAACACCTTTGGCTTTCTGAATGTGTTCTTCAGAAGCCTTACTAGTTTCTGCACCATCTTTTTTCATAAAACGATACAGTAGAGAATTTGCCTATTCCAACAATTCTTCCTTTCCTAGTAATGTAGCAATGTGGATGGTTGCATGTCTGAGGGTTATGTTTCTTTTCAGAAACCTTATCCACAAGTTTTTTGTGAACTTGTTGTTCTTTCAAAGGCTGGGTTGCCACTCCTTTTCCTTTGTCAACTACCCTAGCTTTCTGACCAATGCTATAGGTGGTTGAAGAACCATTCTGTTGACTTTTTACAAAGGTCAACCTTTCATCACTCTTCTTCAGAGGAGATGAATTACTCGATTGTTCAGCAAGTCCAAGTCCACCTTTCTCAAAGGGATCTCTCAGATAGGATTGAACCTTAGTGAGAGTGTCACTAGCCTTTGCATAAGATTGGAAAGATAGCTCTTTCTTTCTGAGTTCTTCATTTTCAGAAAGCAGCTTCATCAATTTCTTATTGAGTTCATCCAAGGCTAGTTTGTGAGAATTTTTATTCTCAGATATCTGAGATTTCAGAAAGGCTATTTCAGCGTTCTTGTTCTCAGATACTCTGGTTAGCTAAGAAACCTCATTTTCAAGAGTTTCTTTGCTTTCCTCTAGAATTCTGGTTTTGGATTGTGCTTCCAGAAATTCTTTCTCATAGCGATCCAATTCACTCTTGACCAACTCCATATCCTCAATTCCATCATCACTCTCATAGTATAGAAATTGTGAATTGTTAGTTACCTCATCAGCCATAAGACACATTTCAATGTTGGAGATGTCTGGACCAGCAATCTCAACAACTCCACACATTTCATTCTTCTTAAGGCCGAAGTCGATTACATCGTGGGTGATTCCACACAATTCTGGTGATGGTAGGTTTGAGTCATCTGAATTTCCATCTTCAGAATCTGTCTCAATATCTAGAGCATCAAGTTGAATTTGAATCTTCTTCCTTTCTTCAATCAGTAAGGCTCTTTGATTTCTTTTGAAATTTCTTCTGTCCTTCTTGTCACCTGTCTTGAGCTTGTTTAATGCAGGACAATCTCTCTTGAAGTGACCAGACTTTTGACAATAGAAACAGATATCATTTCCTATTTTGCGACTTGAACTAACACCTTTCTGAATGGGGGTGTTCAGAGAGTTTTTCATTTGTATGTTCTTGTACTGATGATAGTTTGGGCCAAGGTGCTTTTTCAGCTTTTCCTTAACTTTTCTTCTCTCAATCTCTTGACTCACAAATTTCTTCATGTGTCTTACTGCAAGAGCATTTTCTTCAGATGCATCTTTGGTATCCTTCTTTTCAGAAGTACCTTGAGAAACTAGAACAACACTTTGCAACTTTTCAGCTGTTTGTTCTCTTTGAGTTGTCTCATAGTCTACAGTAGCAAGATGAGAGAAGAACTCTACTGGAGTAATATTTGGCATCCCTTGGTTGAAATAAAAGAACTTAGTGTGTTCCTAGTTGTGATTGAGACTTCTGACAATAGTCTTAATCATTTCTGACTGGGAGTATCTATTGCTTTCACCAAGTGCAGCCATATCACTCATAAGAGTAGTAAATCTGAAATCAAGTTCTTCTAGAGTTTCAGTGGAACCTTGTTTGAAGTTTTGGAACTTCAATTTAAGAACTTCGAACTTGTTTTCTTTGGTTTTCTCAGTTCCGGCACAGATTTCTTCAATCAATTGCCAGGCAACTTTCGCCGTTTTAGCACCCCACAATTTACAATGTATGTACTCAGGTGTCGATCTGATGATTATATTACGAGCTTGACCATCCAATCTGTGTCTCTTAGCATCTTCAGATGTCCAGAGCTCTCTTGGCTTGTCTTCATATATAATGCTTCCACGAGCAACATGACCACTATCACTAGCAGCCATATCCTCGCTTCCATCTTCCTTGTCTGAGGCTTTTCTTCCATCAGACACCTCAGTAACTTGTTTGAGTTGTCTGATTTTGATAGGCCCTTCATTGATGACATAGATCATCTCATCACTAATGGCCTCCAGATGGAGCATCATGTTGTTCTTCCATTTCTCATAGTTTTCTGGCTTCAGAACGGGTGCATCACTCAGAGACATACCTGCACACTTAACACACAAATTATATAGTCCTTAGAAAGGGATAAAGTTCCTTCACCTATCTGGGGATCTAGGTTCAGTGCAGAAGGCTTGTGAACCACCTGCTCTGATACCACTTGTTGGTCCAGATAACGACAAAGTAAAAGACTAGGGGGGTTGAATAGTCTTTTAAAACTTTTGTCGATAAACACAGTTTCTCAGAAACCTGGGGGTTTCTGATACTTAAATTCAGAGCGCGGAAGACTTTAAGATAGGTAAGTGCAGAAACAATAAGTAAGTGTGTGTGTGCTTTGCTGAAATGTAAATACAGAAAGGTAAATAACATAGCAAGTATAGTGGTATATGGAGGTGGCGTAATCCTCCAACTAATCCACTTCGGTCTTTCTGTGACCTAGAATTCACTAGAACAGATAATTGAGTTCACCTTACAATAATCCTATTCTAAGATTCCTAAACAAATGGTTCCCAACCAAATGTTCCCCCTGAGTTATTCCCCAACTCCTAGAGCTAAGTACTTCCTCTACTCAGATAACCTTGGAGTTATTCCCTGATTTCCCAAATCAAGTACTTCCTCTACTCCACGCCTTGATGGTGTTGGTTATAAGGTTTGTCAGAGAGGCTTCTCGTATAACTTTTTAGTTATGTTTTCAGAGAGCCAAACAGAACGAGACTACTTAATACACTTGTTCAGTGGATGGCAGTCTGCTCTTTACTGACCCAAGTAATTGGTGTCCGTTCTGGAGAATGAGCTTCATAAAGGGTATCTGATAGTCAACTCTTTCACAAATAGCAATCTCTTATTAAGGTTCAGGACAACTTAGAACTACTAGTGATTCTTCAAGCAACAGAAAGCTTTCAGAAAGGGTAGTAGGGTGCTTGAGAGAATACTTTGCTTGATGGTAAGTTTGCAAGATAGAGCGTTCTAAGGTATGTTCTTCAAGCATCTAAGTGTGTGATATATATAGATAAATTTGAGAGGCGTTTGAATTGTATCCGTTGTGCTCTCTATCAAATTATATTCGTTTATATCTTGAACTATGTACTCAGAAGTCACTATCTCATTTTTGGAGAGGATGATTTTGCAAGATTTACTTTATGCATTTAATGCATAGTACTGTTCATTGTCCTTTAGTCTCAACGGATACATGAGCCTTTCTGATGGCTTGCATACTCCATACTCATGATTTTATATGTCCAGAATCATATCCCGAAAGTAAGTTAATATACTTAAGAAAGGATTTAAGGATATAGTCTTTCTGAGTTAGACTAAACCTATGTGTTTTCATAAACCTTGTGCAATCTTCAGTCTTCTAATCTTCAGAAAAGCTCCATTGCTAGGATTGATCTTCATAGTCTTCTTGAAATAAAAATTACACTCAGAGACCTATAATCCTAATACAAGATTTACTAGACTAATCATACTCAGTGATTTCCTCTTTTACAATGTTCAATTGAACCAAGAGTACTTAATCACCTTTCTGGCTAAGATACGAACATGTGATGAGTGATCAGAATACTAACAGATCTTCCTAACAGTTGTTATAGAATTCCATACCAGATTATACCAAGCCACTGGTTCATCAGCAGGAACTAAAACCCCATACACCATCTGCATCACCTTAGAATTGGGTAAACCAGGTAAAGACAGCTCAAACTTTGCCATGTTAGTCACCATCCAGTCCTTCATGTGTAAAAGAGCCTTCCACCACACTGAGTCTTGTTTCTTGCACTCCACAGTCAAAATCCCTTCCTGCCTTAACTTATAAGCTTTGATCCATGCAGTCCATATAGTATCCTGTCCATTATCTCTCAGAAGCTTCACCACCATGACACGAAAAACACATTTATTCCAACTGAGCACTTCTTTTATCTGTAAACCTCCATTCTTGAAGTCCTGACACACTTTCCTCCATGCCACTAAAGCCTTCCTGCTGTTCAGGTCCCCAGACCATAAGTAACTCCTGCATATACCCTCAACTCTCCTGGCTACTCCCACTGGAATAGGAAACAAAAAGCTCCAGAATCTCTGAATGCTTACAGACTTTACCAACTGAAGCCTGCCTGCATAGCTTCTACGTTTTGCACTCCAACTCTGAATTCTATCAGTCATCCTATTCACAAGCCTCTCATAGTCAGAATTCCTCAACCTGGTGGGACTAAGTGGAATCCCTAGATACCTAACTGGAAACACCCCAGAAGAAAAGTTCCATATCCCCATTAAACCACTTAACTCCTCTCTCCTTACCCCAGCCAGGAAAATGGAGCTCTTTCCTTGGTTTACATCCAAACCAGTCACCCTAGAAAATTTTTCCATAACTCTCTTCACAGCTATCAAAGAACTCCTGTCACCCCTGCAAAATAACAAGTCATCTGCAAATAGTAAATGAGTTAATTGAATCCTACTGCATTGAGGATGAAAGTGAAAGCCATTATTAGTATTCAGCAAATCAAATTTCAACAAACTTGCCAGGTACTCCATACATAACACAAACAAATAGGGGGAGATAGGATCTCCCTCCCTCAACTCTTGTTTACCCAACATATTCCCTTCCAAAACCTCATTTATACTGAATGAAAAACTAGCAGTCTGAACACAAGTCATCACCAAATGCACAAACCAAGAATCAAACCCTAAGCCTCTAAGAACATGGCACAGGAAAGACCAATTTATTGAATCATATGCCTTCTTTAAATCTATATTCAAGAAACACCTTGGAGAAATTTTTGCCCTACCATACAACCTAACCAACTCTTGAGCCACAAAAATATTTTGAAATAAATCTCTCCCACTCAGAAAAGTATTCTGGCACTTATCAATCAAAGAAGGAAGAATATGCTTTAACCTATTTGCTAAAACTTTAGTTAAAATTTTGTAAATCACATTACAGCAAGACATAGGTCTAAAATCAACAATAAAAGAGGCATTAACACATTTAGATAACAAACTAACAGCAGTAGTATTTATTTGTTTTAAAATCTTCCCTATATGTTGGAATTCCCTGACAGCAGCACACACTAGGTTTCCAGTAATACCCCAACTTTTTTTATAGAAGCAGGCATTCCATCCATCTGGCCCAGGGCTCTTCATATCAGACATAGAGAACACAGCCTTCTTCACTTCTTCACCTGTCACTCTTGCCTTCAAAACATTATTCATACTCTCTGTCACTTTAGGGCCCATATCAAATACCCCACTCTCAATCCCCTCTACTGGCTTTTCAGTACCAAAAAGAGACTTGTAAAAACTGAGCACATGATCAACAATATCCTCCCTCCTTGATAGCACACTCCCATCATCCTGCTTCAACATGAAAATCTTGTTTTGTTTCATTCTACCCTTCATGCTATTAAAGAAAATTCTACTACAGGAGTCCCCATCCTCCATCCAATCTAATTTAGCTTGCTGCTGTAGTTGACCAGTCCAAAGCTTGTGCAACTCAATATACTCCTTCCTAATAGCAGAAATTTCAGTTATTAACTCAATTTTACCAGGAACTGCAAGAAGACTAGTCTGCAAATTATTCAATAACTGCAATTTCTCATTCACTCTTCTCTCCAGATGCTGATACTTCCTAGTATTCAGGCTCTTAAACACAGTCTTTAACAGTCTCAACTTCCTCACCAACTGGAACATAAAGCAACCATTCACTGGAGAATCCCAAACCCTAGCAGTAATAGATAAGAAATTTTCATCTTCTGCCCAAATGTTTTTGAACCTGAAAGGAGCCCCTCTTACTCTCCCTTCCTGAAATACCTTAGTCACACTATAGGCATGGTCAGATACACCAGGGGGAAAGAATTGTACCACAGACTCTTTATTCAGAGTCATCCAAAACTGATTCACTAGTACCCTATCCAATTTGCAAAATACATGAGAATTTGTCCAGGTGAATAGAGGTCCTATATAAGTGTGATCCATAACATTACACTGTTGCATAACATCCAACAATTCAGAACCTACTCCACTACTCTCCCCAGTCTCACTCCATTTCTCATCCACATCCTTAACCACATTCATATCTCCAGCAATCATCCAAGGAGATAATATAGAAGCACCAAAGTCAGCTAAGTCCCTCCATAGTACAGTTCTTTGTGTAGCCAAATTAAGTGCATACACAAAAGTTACAACCCCTTCCCACTGCAGATCCTTCATCTGAACCAAACAATGAATATACTGCTCAGCTTTATTCAACACAGTAACACTCACTCTACTACTATCCCAAACAACCAAAATTCTACAATTCTTACTCAGACCAACATTACTCTCAACCGTCCAATCCGTTTCCAATTTCTTCCTTACAGTAGTAAAACCCTCCTCTTTCAATCTTGTTTCCAAAAACCCTCCTATACTACACTTATGCTGAATCATAACTCTTTTCAGAGCATTTTGCTTAAGGGGATGATTCAGTCCCCTTAAGTTCCAACAACAAATATTCAGGGACTTATCCATGTGGACCAGGTCCTTTTCTCCCATTAGATCTTAACACCCTCATTCCTATTCCAGTATTCTTCTTACCAGCCTTCTTTTTGGATCCAGAGCCCCTCATGCCACTCTTACCCCTATTATCCACTGATATCCAGGACTCAGCATTAACCAAATCATCTTCCTGATCATAATCCTCCCCTTGCTCTTCTTGGTTGTCCTCACTAGCACCAGTATTACCACAATGTTCAAGTACTTGAAAACTATTCCTATTAGAATTGCCAGGAGATTTTCCATGAACACCACTCCTGGAATCCTGAATAGGAATATCACATATCACTAACTGAACTGAATGTTCCTGTCCCCCAGTCTGTACCACACTATTCAGATTGACACCAGCAGTCCTACTACCATTCTGCTCTCCAATCACATTCCTAGCACTCAACCCTTCTCTATGCTCAATGTTATTACCCCTACCCACAATCTCTAAACCAGATACCCCTGCAAAAGGTACCCTACCACCAGTAGCAACCTAGGCCTGCTGAGTCCCAAACTTACATTGCCTCACACTGTGACCAAACTTTAGACACTTATAGCACTGCAACGGCCGACTCTTATACACCACCTTCTGTACATATTCACTGCCATTAGGCCCCTTCAGCACCACCTGATCCAATATTTTGTCACCAGATTTCAATTCCACTAAAATTCTCACAAATGCTATTCTATCCTTATTAGCTGTAAGTTTGTCAATATAGCAATGTTTGCCCAAATGACTAGCAATCCTACCTTGCATAACAGGGGACCAAATTGTAAATCGAGATTCGGCAACTGCACCCACACTGGATAATCTACAATGGAACCTGGATCCAGAGACACACCAGGACTCCATTGCTTCAACAACAATGGATACACTCCCTTAATCATCCACGGACCACCTCCAAACACATCCAACTGTTCTTCCTCTGACTGAAATCGGAAAACAAACACACCTCCATCTGCTACATGAATCTGAGGAGACATATTCCATCGAGCAGTCACAAACCTTTTCATAGCCTCCACCGGAATACGAGCACCTACCACAGTCCCAATCAAAGCATATTTCCAGTAATCAATCGAATCAACTACATCCTCCGCAGTAAAATCAACCACTGCCCTCACAGTAGGAGCTGAGTACGAAATTGCCACCCCATTTTCAGGCCTCCGGTTACCTGAGAACAAATCATTCCATCCCCGATTAAACCGTGGCTCTCCACGACCAGCATCATCCCTACGACGATCATTCCTATAGTATTCCCCTTCTCAAGCTCCAGATCCCCAACAACATCCTCCACCACCTCAAAACCCTCATTCAGCCCATTCACATGCTCCGATTGACCTTCCTGATGATTGTTCCCTACAGAATTTCTACCATTTCCTTGAGTTTCACGAGTTACTCGCATCTCTGCCATCGAAATAGAAGAGGAAAAAGCAACAAACAACGATCGAAAGAAAAACACACACTAACGGTGTAAATCGCACCTACATTCTCTGCTTCTCTAGTGTCGTAATTATTCAAAATATTAATTATAGTTCATTGGTGTGGATTTTACCACTTAATATATATTAACATTTTTAAAATTTATTTTGGAGCAATTGTGAGCGATAAGATCATTACTTGTGAAACATTTAGTGCAACAATATCAACGTCAAATAGCAACACTTAGTTCAACAGGTAGCAGGTCAATCAATCTTAACCGTAAGATTAAACATCTAATGATTTAAAATAAGTGACTAACGTTAGTCAGGGCGACACCTTGACTGACCATAGAAACTCCCTACTATACTAATTACTACGTGGTTACATGTTTTGTAACTTTTTTTTCCTTCCTCATTTTCCTTTTTTTAAAAAAATGATTTACTTATTAAATAGTTGGTTACAAATCAAATCCACCAACGTGACTAATGAACATTTGGAAAAACTTAAAAAGCTATGGGACAATTTTTTGTGATAGAATTTGTTCAATTAATTTTTTAATTATTATCTATTCATTATCTTAATTTTGATAATTATCTATTACATTTATTATTTACTTATAACTTTATTCATCTTCTCTTCAAAAATGTACAATACTAAAGTGTCAAACTATTATAAAAACGAAAGCGAGGTATTATATTATAAAAGAGTAATGGATTAACACTGCACGTGAGAATTCGCGTGTCAAGTATACTAGTGCATTCATAAAAAAATTTTACGACTCACAAAACTAAAATCAAGATATGATTACTTTTGAGTTTTTTTTTCTTTTTTACTACTCACAAAACACTTCTTTCTTAATTACTACTACTTGCATGTCACAATTATTTTTAAATAAAAAAATTCATAATTTATTTTACAACATCAAAACAACAATGTTTCATCCACTACAACAAAAACTAGTATTTGAGAGAAATAAATTGGTATCAAATAACTTGAGTCTGTCCCTAATAAGTTATTTGAGAGCAACGGTTCCTCTCTATTTTTTGTTACATAAAATCAAGTCCCAAAAAGTCTTTAGGGAGAGATAAGGGGTTGATCTCTAATAGTAGTTATTTGTGAGTGATTTTCCGTTTCAGATGTGAACTTTTGGGATGGAAAAATAGTTTCAAATAGGACTCATCTGGGAGCAATTTTCAGTTTCAAATGTCCAGGTATTTGTGATGGACTAGCCATCTCTAATAGTCCATATTGGGATGGACAATCGGTGCCATCTACTCTTTGAGCCCGTCGGGCCAATTCATATTTGCTAGGAAATTATCTTTCTCAAATACTTGTCAATATCACCAACCGAAAATCCCTCTCAAATAGTCAGATTACTTTCTAATTTTACACCAAGTTTTGGGAGAGATGATCCCTCTCAAATAAACAAGAAGCATCAGAAACTATTATATGGGAGGGACTATTCCTCCCAATAAATTTATTTTTTATTAAAAACCGTATTATTTGATTTTTAGCTATTTGAGACCAATGTTTCACAAAATTATATGGTTTTTTCCATTAAATCTTTTGATACAACATCATCAATTTTAATAATCAAGTACAATACTACTCTCCGTGGATTAATTCTAGTCCGGCAGCCCAGCTTCATAGTATAGTTTCAGTCGTTTCAGTTCCATGGTCGTGTATCATCGTTATCAGGAAATAAGAAACAAGATTGGATATTTTCGAACAAACAAGTAGACTTCGATTGAGATCTGAAACAAGAAGAAATGACATATCATCATATGAAACTAATGTTATCAGCAATCAAAAGGAAAAGAATGGGATGTAAAATCTTGAGGAGAATGAAAATTACCTAATCAGATAGTAGTGTAGGCTTCAACATTCATGTCTAAACAATAAAAGTTATTAATTTCCCAAATCAACACCATCGAACAAAATTATATAGACTTGAAAAACATCACCAATTCATATGAAGGCTTCATCGACTGAGAGTCCCTTAAGAAAATGTATGCCAGAATAAGCGGAGCCTTCTGCTTCCTGCGTGCTACGTGCTGAAAGGGAAGGTGCTAGAGAGAATCCCACCTTAAGCTTGTGACTGATAGATTTGACACTGCCACACTGGTGAGCATTTTCAGGAAGGTGATGCAGCAAGGCTAGGTCTAGATTATGAATTTTGGGATGAAATGCAGAGGGATAACAAAAAGAAATTGGAGTTTGGATGTTGGATGGGAGTGGAGTGAATCACGTTCGATAGAGTCAGTACTAATTAATAGACTTAGTTCATTCTTTTGAGATGGAATTGCTCCCAGATGCATGTTTAGTCCCTTTCAAAAACACTCAAATTTTTCCAATTGCCCGCCTAGTGAGATGGAAAATTTTGGATTGGCGCCCATTTTCGACAATTCAAGGACGAAATTTTTTAAATTTCCATTAGTTCCCACCAAAACATCAACGTGCGTATAAAATTTTCAAATAGATTAATTTATTTTCGAACAAATCTCCCCCTATAGTTTAACATTAATTATTATAATTTTATTAAATTATTTACTATTATAATTTAACATTAATATTGTCCATGAATAAAAAATTGCATTTTGTTAATAAATATAGACATTTTGCTTAAAAACATTGATGTGTTTATTAAAAGCATTGATCGATTTTTTAAAATTAAATATAGATGGTCCCACAAAACTTTGTGATTTGTGAAATATTAAAACCATATGTTGCAGTACTTATCCTAGATATTTAGATTTAAAATTTCAATCATTCATTTTTCTAGCTAGCCCCTATCAGTGTATATTTGAAAATATTACTATATCCATCCCACAAAAGTTCATATATATATATATATATATATATATATATATATATATATATATATATATATATATATATATATATATATATATATATATATCGTTTTTAATCGTTCCATATAAAATTTCATACATATTTTTAAATGAAAACTACCATACATTCAAAAAATAATAAAAACGTTACTCTTACACTTAATTACTGTTGGTCCAGATAACGGCAATGTGAAAGACTAGATGGGGGGGGGGGGTGAATAGTCTTTGAAAACTTTTGTTGATAAACACAGTTTCTCAGATATCTGTGAAGATATCTGATACTTAATTTCAGAGAGCGGAAGACTTTTCTGCGATAAGTGCACGTGCTCAGCAAGATAAGTGAAATACTTTGCAAGATAAATAAAGCAAGTAATAAACTGCAGAAAGTAAATAACACAAGTCTTTTTACAGTGGTATCTGAAGGTGGCGTAATCCTTCAACTAATCCACTTCGACCTTTCTTAGACCTAGAATCCACTAAGACAGATTATTGAGGTAACCTACAAGTATCTTCTCTAGATTCCTAAATACACTAGGTTCCCAACCAAGTGTTCCCCCTGAGTTATACCCCGGCTTTCACAGCCAAGTACTTCCTGTACTCAGAAACCTTTTGAGCTATTCATTAGTTTCCCAAACTAAGTACTTCCTATGCTCAGTAACCTTGGAGTTATTCCTTAGTTTCCCAAACTAAGTACTTCACTACTCCGCCCGATTAAGGTGTTGGTTAAGGTAGTTTGTCAGGTGAGCTTCTTTAATAACTTGTTCAGTTATTCAGATAGCTCTATGAATCAAGTATACTTAATACACTTTGCAATGTATGGTATGTTGTTCTTTACTGACCCAAGTCTATGATAAGTGTTCAAGAGAATGAATCTCAGATATGAAATCTTAGTTCAACTCTTTCACAAATAACAAAGCTTGTTAAGGATCAGGACACTTAGAACTTTTGTCCTACTTAGAATCAAGAGATTTGGTCACAACAGAGAGCTTGGAGGTAAGTAATGTGCTTAAGAGAGCTTGTGAGAGTATTCAATGTAAGTTCTGTGTGTAAGTTCAAGGTGTGTTCTCAAGCATTCTAAGTGTTGATATTTATAGATGAATTTGAGTGCCGTTTCAATAGTATCCGTTAGGCTTAACTCAATTTCAAACTATTGATATCTGAGTATAGTACTGTAGTAGGTTTGTCTTCTTCTTCAGAAGCTACCGTTTTTGTTCAGACATTTCTGTCCGAGCATTTAATGCACTGTGCTATACTTTGTCCTGTAGTGCCAACGGAACTATACATGCTTTCTGAAGCCTTGCACGTCCTTTTCCAGAGACTATCACAACTCCAGATATCACTTGTTGAAAATATATTGCTTTCCGGAAACATAATCTTTATCCAAGGTATCTGAGTGTAGATATCTGTGGGCACTTTTCCTCGTTTCAGAAACCTTTTATTTCTCAGATATCTTTTGCAACACCGTTTATTTAAAAATGCTTGTGTCTTCAAGATATCTGGTCATAGGTATCTGAAAAACCTTTGTCTTCAGCAATCTTGTGCAGTCTTCAGATCTTCAAAATTTGTTGAACTTTTCCTACTGGATGCCTTCTTCTTGGTCTTCTTCAGAGTATAAAAATTACATTCAGAGACCTAACATCCTATACAAGATTTGCTAGACTATCATACTTAGTGAGTTTTCTCTTTTACAGTGTTCAAGTGAACCAAGAGTACTAACCACCTTTCTGAACTAAGATAAGTCATTAGGTTGCTGATCAAAATCTAAACAGATATTCCTAACAAATTTCCCCCATTTTGATCAGTCAACGATGACTATCTGACCTATTACAAATCTGGATGAGGAAACAATCCATCACTTAATCATTTCTTATGATTTTTCAATTCGTATAATTAAGTGCAGAAAGTAAACATCAACCAAATCACAAGGTGTGATCTTTGCTGACAAGTTATCTTTTATAGAAATTGATATCTGAGAGTAGGTTCATCAGATAAGTTACAAAGAAAGTTCAGAGATAACTTTAATACAAGATAAAACAACATTTCTGCTCAGTCAGCAAGATACAAAATACATAGTTTAAATTAGGACAACAGGAGTAACCAAGCTCCAAGTAGACATCCTAATAAACTAGTCTTCAACACTTCAAGTCTTCAAAAGCAGTTCCATGGATCAATCTGCAAACCTTTTGACATCATCATAGTAGTCATAGAGAAGTGTTTTGACAGTCATCTCTGTGTCTCTGGCAAATCCACAGACTTCCTTGTAGGTTTTGGTAAGATTCTTCTTGGCAAAGTGCTTGACCCACAGATACTTTCTCCACTTCCAGGCATGCTCGATTCTGATATCTGATAGCTTGAAGTATTCATATATGATCTTCAGATATCTGATGTCACCCTTGTATTGATCTTCAGTCAAGTAGAAGGACTCATAGGGTTCCACAACAAGTCTTGCTCTTGTGCATGTTCCAGTGATGTTGGGAATTTTGTGCACATCATCTGGCTTTCCATAAGGACATTGATCAGAGAGGTCCTTTTTCATGGCTTCTATTCTCTTGATTACTTCAAAATCCAACCAGGCTTTGATGTGGTTGGTGTTAATCAAGATTGGCTTGTCTTTTCTCCATGTCATGAGCTGTTTATGGATTGGTTCTGGAAATTTTTCATTTACCAATAAGTGCTTGAGTTCCAGAATCCAGTAGCCATTCTTCTGATTAATGCACCTGTAGACAGAGGAGTCATTGTTGGTCTTCACATACTCAATCTTGGTTTCTTCAGGCCTGAGTGGTAGTTGAAGTTTTCTTTGTTCAGCTCTCAGCCTGTTCCTCCTTTGTCTTGAATTTTCCCTTGGGGTATTGCTTGAAGAACCACCCTGGATAGACTTGGTATTTCCAGAGGGTGTTTTAGCTTCCAAAGGCTTTGCAGCTATGGGCTCAGTTAGGCTATCAATTTTTCTTTTTCTGTGAAGAGGAGCTTCATCTTCATCAGTCTCTTCATCATCGTTAATATCAATTCTTGTGAGACTTTTGCAGCCTTCTTCATTGCCCAGGGATTTGATTTGGCCTTCTTCTTCTGAAGAAGAAGACTCATCAATCCCTCTTACTTGTCTTCTCCTTGGAGCCTTGGTACTCCTTGGAGGTTTCTGGGCTCTGGCCCTTGTTGTCATTCCTTTTTCAGGAAGTTGCTGAGTGGTGGCCACTATCTGTAGAGCAGTCTGACTGGAGAAAGGCTCATTAATTTTGAGAGGTGGTTGTTCAGATTTTCTTTTGTTTCCTCTTCCTCTTCCTCTCTGAGCATCTTGAAATCCTTCCCCCCCCCCCCCCCCCTAGTCATTGTTGACTGACTAAGAATCACAAAGGATTCTGAAAGGGAGTTAAAGTTGCCTTGCAGATAGTTAGGCAAGACAACCTGTTCTAGAGTGGCCTTGAGCTCTTGATTTTGTTTGATAAGACCAGTATTCTTATCAGTGAGCTCTGCCAGTGGGCCTTGAGTAGCATCTGCTTTTCCAGCAGCATAGCTAGCCTCATTGAGGGTTTTTTCAGCAAGATTATTGTCATCATCCCTTACCATGCCTAGGTATCTCTGAGAAATGACCAAGCTTGTTGTTCTTTGAGTGATTAGCTCAATGAACTTTTTCATTTCAGCAGGGACTGATGCAATTACTTCTTCATTTTGTTTAGACAACTCCTTTCTTAGAGTTGCTGGAACCTGGTATCTGGCCATGTAATCATGGGAGTTGAGATTTGGTTTCTTACTGAAGCTTTGAGGAGCTATCAGTTTTCTCTTTAAGTGAGAAACTCCCAAGTGAACATTTGCATGTTCTGCCAAGGTTCTGTCTTCTTCATCATCTGAGTCATCAGCCAAGTGATCTTAATCCTCTTGTACTTCTTCATCAAGATTTCTGAAAGCGACAACCATCTCAGATGTGGGTTTCTTGCCTTTGGATGATGGTTTCTTTGGTGAAGATGCAGCGTTAGCATCATGCTTTGCTTCAGATGCTTGTTCAGCATCTAGCTCCTTAGTAATATAGTCAACAGCTTCCCGGAGCTCTTTAATCTCAGAGTAAGCTTGCGTGTTTGTTCTTAAAGTTTGTCTAGCTTGACTCTGGATTCAGCTATCTTTTCTTCCAGTTGAAGATGTAGCTGTTGTTCTTCCTCCAACAGTTGTTTGAGTTGAGCAACTCTGGCTTGTGCATCTAATATTTTCTGAGTTGTTTCCTCAGAGTGCTCAACTACTTGTTCAGTAGTATCTTTGTGTTGGGGAGTTGGATGGGTAGATTTCTGAGGAGATGGAGGAGGGGATTGATGTGATGTCCTCTCAGTGTGCTTTTCAGCAGCTGAGGCATTGTTTCCTTGTGGAATCCCTCCTGTCCGTGGTGCAGGGGCATCATCATCATCCTTCTTATCCTCATCCTTGTGATGGTCAGAAGGAGGATCTTCATAATTGTTCTCATTAGTTTCCTTCTCTTCTTCATCTTCAGAGACCAGGTTGATCACTTCTGGAGTAGTGACCATTTGCCCATTAACTTCCTCTTGTTCATAGGGTATGTATTGTAGAGTCTGGGGCAAAATAGGCTTGAATGTCATCTGTAGTCTGGTCTGACCATCCGCTTGTTTGAAAGCTTGGATCAGCTTTCTGGCCACTTCCTTGACAAAATCCTTATCCATCAATGTTCCGAAAGAATATTGTTCAGTGGGGAACATTGCATGGACGTAGTTTTCCAAGTCAAGGGCTCGTGCTCTCCTTGTGTAGTGATCAGTCACCTTTAAGATTTCAGATAGATCGGAGCATCGGAGCTTTTGCCATTTCTTGAAGCATTTCAGAAGCTTTGGCAAAGTCAGTTCCTTGAAGAAAGGGAGAAGGTCCTCTTTCTCATCAACAAGGACCTTAGTGGCACTTGTTTGAGCCTGAAAGAAAGAGTTTTGAGTTAGATTCAAAACTTGTGTAGATATCTGAGTACGAGTGTAGTTAGGTTTCTGAGTTACCTGAATGAGTACATCAGGCTCAGAGACTTGTACTACCGAGGCAGGGGGTGCCTCAGATATCTTGTTGTGAGGAGGAGACTTGGATGTCTGGTCCTCATCAACCTTTCTTTCTGCTTGATCCTGAGAATTAAAATTATCACAATTCTTAGGAAATTGTCATGAAAGAATTTATGCAATTAAGCTTCAATGATTTCTGAGTTTTCCACTTACTTCCTCAACAGGAGGCTCAGAATCATTTTTCGCAGAAACATTCTCAGTTTCTGGTGTTCTTTCTGGTGATGTTGCCTTGGGGGCTTCATCAATTTTCATGGGTGCAGGGGATGTCGCAACTCTTTCCCCTTGCACTTCTACTTCTGAATGAGCCTGTAAGTAGAAAGTATTGAGTAATTAGAGAAGAATTTATATTAACCCATAATAAAGAATGTTTATCACTGATTTTCATATACCTTCATACTAGAAGGCTCAATGACATTTTCTTCAGAAACATTGACGGTTTATGGGTCCTATTCTGGCATGTCTGCCTTATCTTCTTCTTTCTCAGTTGGAGCCTATTAGAAACATCCACTTAATTAGTTAAGTGTATTAACATATATCTGAAAAGTAATATCTTAAGAAACTCTCTATCACCTGTAGAACAGGCTCAGATTCCTTAAGAGGTGAGGTTGTAGTAGCCTCCTTCTCAGTCTCTGAGGCAAGCTTTCCAGCTTCCTCTTGTTCTTGTGTTTCTAATTCAGCCTATAACAAAGAAATTTTATTAAATAACAAGATTAATAAACACAAATTATCACAAGTAGAGAGTTAAACCATTCAGCTACCTGAGCAGTGTCAGGCTGATTGGTCTCTAGAACTTGTGACCCTTCTATGTTTTGGCCTTGTTGTTCCATTTCAGCTTCTTTGTTTTAAGTTTCAGGTACTTCAGACCTTTCTCTGTATCATTTTGAGCAGATGCCTCAGTTTGATCCCTCTCATTGAGTTGGGGAACCTGCTCTTTTGCAGGATTTTCTTCAGCAATGAAAGATGCTGGTTTCGTAACTCAAGTACCATTTCAGCAGTATTCACATCTGGCTGTTGTGGTTGTTGTGCTTGAGACAAACTGTTGAGTGTTGAGGCAACACTAAGCTATCACTCATCAGAGCATCTTCAATAAGTTTCAGTCTTTCTTGCTCTGATGGTGTAATTTGTCCAGTGACCTTGGACACAGTTGCTTCAAGAACCTTTGAAGCAGTGCTTGCTTCAAAGAACCTATGGTGTAGGTTCTTCTTCAGATACCTCTACACCAGTTACTTTTTCAGTAACCTTAGCCCTTTGTGATTTTTCTAGGACTTGAGAGATGACTAATTCATCATCTTCATCATCAGAGCTCTCATCAACATTAGGAACTGATTGGTCCATAATCCCTGCGGTTTCTGTAGATAGGGCTTGGTATCTATAACTACTTTCTTTAGCAGTATTGATGAGTTCATCAGCAAGGCTTTCGGCAGTAGTCTTAACATTTCTGAAAGCACTTTCTCTTGCTGAGTCTACTTGTTCAGTAGCCGATACCTCTTTTGCAGCATTGATGAGTTCATCTGCATTTATAAGTTCATCAACAGCGACGGCAGGTATCTGGGAATCGACAACCTCAATGGGTGTGTCTACTGATTTGCCAGCAGACTTCTTTCGTGAAGTTCTGGGCTTCTTGGTCGCAACCTTTCCCTGAGATACCTCTTCAGTCTTTCGCTTCTTGGAACCTTTCTGAGATCCAGTAACCTTTTTCATCAAGTTCGTATATTCATATTTGTAGAGTAGGTTACTGTTGGCTATGCCAGCCTTCTCTCTGAGCTCAATGCCAAGCTTCTCCAGCAAGTAGCATATCTTTAGACTATAGCTTACTATGGCCTTTGGCTCAGCAAGTCCCTTAGCGATTTTAGGCTCAAATCCTTGAATCTTCTTCACAAACTTCATAAAGGCGTACTTTCCCCAATTGAAAGGGTTTTCCAGCCTTTTGTCTTGTTGTTGCAACAAGAAAATCATCATCCAGCGTTCTTGGCTTATCTGGTCAGCACCTCCTTGTAGACCATCAATGCATCTGTGAAGAATGCATGCCAACACATCGATGAACCAGGTAGATGTCCGGTTCGATATAAACAAGCTTGAAATCGGTGTATCGATTTTCAAGATCACACACATCCTTTGACAATTGCTTTTACACCTTCAAGGAGATCATCATCCTTGGTGTCTATTTCAAAATCCTTTCCATGATTTTGAAGATTAAACAACTTACAGAAAGTTGTTAAGTCCAAAAGGATTTCCTTTCCTTAGACCTTAGTTTTTATAGACACTATTACAGTGCCTTCAGAAACATAGGATATAATCCTGGAGTTATTGTAGAATTCTAACACATCTAGTGAAGCAATTCCACTGGGAAGAGCAGATAGAAAACCCTTGATTTGTGCCTTTTCAAGCATGTCAAGAATTAGCTTCCTATCGGCTTGATTTTCAACAGCAGCCGTGAGGTATTCCTCAATCATGGCATCACCCCAAATCATTCTGTGATTTGAAGTCCAATGATCGGGATTAAAGTCTCCTACCAATCGATTGTTTACTATAACCAACTCTGGTGCTTACTTTTCAGCAGTACCAGTGGTAGAAGATTGGGGTTTCTGGGTAGACGAACACTTAGGAGCCATCTCTTTATATAGTGCAAGTGCTTTGAAAGTTTGAAAGAGATTTGGATGAGAGATTAGTGATTCTTTGCAGAAAGACTAACAGAAATTTGCAGAGGTTGAAGAATGGTTTTTGCTATTCTTGTGCAAGTCTGAATGTTGGATTAGGCGAAAGTAATTTCTTTTGCCAAAATCCTATATATATAGCAACGTAATTCAGACAAACATATACATAAAAATTAGTTTTGTATATGCGTATCTGTGAATTGCAGACAGGCGTGGGTAAACGTTTGTTCGGCATTAAATGCATAGTGGGCCATGTCGGAATTTCAACAGTCCACTATTTACCGAGAATTAATCTCTGCCATAAAGATCAATCGTCCATTTCATCAAGGGTCACCATTGCTTCTTCAGCAATGATCACAATCAACAATTGTAATTGTGCCCATTTAATGAATTTTGGCTATTAGCTATCTGAATCACGTTTCTGTGTGAATGAGAACACTGTTTGTATCTGATTCTATCTTATACTTGTTGTTTTTTTTTTCAAAGTTTTTCACAAAGATAGAAATAATACAAACTTCAAGAAAGTAGTTAACTGTAGACAGTTGTACTATTCTCTTTTGTGTTCCCCCTCACTGAGTGATCTAGATATCTGAGTACCCATCTCAGAAATCTTCAAATAGCCATTTTACCTTTTAGCCTTTGGTTTCTGGATACCCGTTCCAGATTCCTCTTCTCTGGATACCCGTTCCATATACCTCTTCTCTGGATACCCGTTCCAGATTCCTTTTCTCTCTCCTTTTATATCTTCTTCAGATATCTAAACTTTTTCAGTTCTTTGGTAGCTCCATTAGTCCAAGACTGTGTCTTAAGGCTAAGAATCTACTTTCTTGTAGTGGCTTAGTGAAGATATCTGCAAGTTGGTCTTCAGTGCCAATCTTGAGTATCTCTATATTGCCTTTTTCAACATGGTCTCTGATGAAGTGGTGTCTAACATCAATGTGCTTTGTTCTTGCATGAAACTTAGGATTCTGAGTTATGGCAATGGCACTTGTGTTGTCACAAAAAAATGGGAGTTTTCGCTTCATTGAGTCCATAGTCTCTGAGTTATTGTTGTATCCACAATATTTGTGAAGCACAACACCCAGCAGCAATATATTCAGCCTCTGTGGTAGATGTGGCAATTAAATTTTGTTTCTTGCTAAACCAAGATATCAATCTAGCACCAAGAAATTGACAAGTTCCTGAGGTGCTTTTTTTATCAAGCAATGATCCAGCATAGTCGGCATCTGAATAGCCAACCAAACTAAATCCACTATCTTTTGGATACCACAATCCAACTTCTACAGTACCTTTTACATACCTCAATATTTTCATAGCAATGTTGTAGTGTGATTGCATTGGATTTGTCTGAAATCTAGCACACAATCCAACTGTATATTGAATATCAGGTCTACTTGCAAAGTGAGAGATCCAATCAATTTCCTATACTTGTGTTCTTCAACACTCTTGTCAGATTCAGTATAGGTCATTTTGGTTCCAATGCTCATTGGTATCTTAGCATTCTTTTCAGAAGGCTTTAGATTAAACTTATTGAGCATGTCCTTTGCATACTTTGTTTGACTAATGAATATTCCATCATTGAGTTACTTGACTTGCAGCCCTAGGAAGTAATTCAATTCTCCCATCATGCTCATCTCAAATTTACATTTCATGAGTTCAGCAAAGTCTTCACAAAGTTGCTGGTCTTTAGATCCAAATATAATGTCATCAACATATACTTGAACTAAAAGTAGTTTCCCATCATGGTTCAATGTGAAGAGTGTTTTATCAACATCTCCTTTCTTGAAACCACTTTCTAGTAGCTATCTGACCAATGTATCATACCATGCTCTTGGAGCTTGTTTCAGCCCATACAAAGCTTTCTGAAGCTTATAGACCATCCTACTTTCTGAGAAAACTTCAAAACCTGGTGGTTGCTCAACATAGACTTCCTCAGCAAGTTCACCATTTAGAAATGCACTCTTGACATCCATCTGATAAACTATAAAGTCATTATGAGCTGCAAAGGCTAGAAAGAGTCTTATTGCATCCAATCTTGCAACTGGTGCATAAGATTCATCAAAATCTAGTCCTTCAGTCTGGGTGAATCCCTTGGCAACCAACCTAACTTTGTTTCTGGTTATTTCACCAAACTCATTCATTTTGTTTCTGAAAACCCACTTGGTTCCGATTACAGATATTCCATCAACAAATGGAACCAGTTTCCAGACTTTGTTTCTCTCAAATTGATCCAACTCTTCTTGCATTGCAGAGATCCAATCTTGATCCTTTAATGCTTCTTCAATAGTTTTTGGTTCAATGTTTGAGATGAAACATCCATAGAGACAATTTTCATTTTCAACGATTGCTCTTCTAGTTCTAACTCCTTGGTCTATGGGACCAATCACATCCTTTGCAGGATGATTTCTTATCCATTTCATAATGGGTTTTTGAACTAGTAGAATCAATATCATTTTGATTTGAATGTGAATCAATATGATCTTGATGAGATACTTGTGCAGTATCTGAGATATCTGACACATGGGAAATGCCATGGATATCTGACACTCTTTCAGTGTTAAAGATATCTGAATCTTGCATTTCAGCAATCTCATTTTCAGATACCTTTTCATGATGAAGGTTCTCATTAACCTGTTCCATTTCTGGAATTTTCATAGGAAATTCTTCATCATGTCTTAGAGTCATCTGGTTGTTACTAAGCATAGGTTGCTTTTCATCGTCAGAATCATCCTCTATTTGAATGATAGAATTGTTTCCTTCTGACGATCCTTTTTCAGAATCTTTAATCATCAGTTCTTTGAACCTATCTGAGAGATCATCATTCAAGAGTACTTTCTTGTTTTCTTCATAGAATACTACATGAACAGATTCCTCAATCTTTTGCATTCTTTTGTTGAAGATTCTATAGGCTTTGCTATTCAGAGAATAACCAAGAAATACTCCTTCATCTGCCTTTGGTTGAAATATTATCAAGTATTCTTTTCCATTGTTAAGAACAAAACATCTGCAACCAAACACCCTTAGATGTTTGATACTAGGGGGTCTACCAATGAAAAGCTCGTAAGGAGTTTTGTCATGGTGTTTGTTAATCAGACATCTATTTTGAGTGTAGCATCGTGTTCTGACTTCAACCCAATAGATTTCACTTATTTGATGTCGCAAGCATTGTTCTTGCCGCTTCAGGTCCTATTCTTTCTTTCAAGAACACCATTTTGTTGTGGTGTCCTTCTGAAGATAGTTGATGTTGTATACCTTTGCGGTACAAAACTCTTTTATGTCTTGGTTCACAAACTTCGATTACCATTTGAGATACCTTGTCATTTTTCATGACTTCGAGCTTATTCAGCAAGTTGGGTATCTCAACCCTTGCATCAGATTTGTGTTTGAGAAACACAACCCAAGTGAATCTTGAGTAACCATCAACAACAACCAGACCATACTTCTTTCCTGCATAACTAGTTACAGAGGATTCAAAAAGATCCATATGTAACATTTGCAGTGGCCTTTCACTGGAATGTCTAGTTTTAGACTTGAAAGATGTTTTGGATTGTTTTCCTATTTGGCAAGCTGAGCATACACCTTCTTTTCTATATGCCATTTTGGGTAAATCAACCACCATTTCTTTCTTGGCTAGCTTATTCAGAGTTTTGAAATTCAAGTGACTCATTCTTTTATGCCATAGCCAATTTTCTTCAGTGTGGCCAGATTGACTCACCATGAGACATTCTTCAGTTGTGGCGGATGCCCAATCAGCAACATAAAGATTTCCTTTACGCCTTGCAACCAAGATTGTCTACTTTGATTCATTGTCAATCACTTTACATAGTTTTGACTTGATCTTAACAGTGTACCCTTTGTCTACTAGTTGACTCATGCTTAGGAGATTATATTTCAATCCCTTTACATGAAGTACTTCAGAGATAGTAAAGGCTCCAAACTTCAAATTGCCAATACCTATGGTTGGATTTTCATCTCCACCAGCAAACCTGATAATTGGTCCATCATTGCACTTTCTCTAGTCAATCAGATTTGCTTTGTCTCCTGTCATGTGCTTCCCACATCCACTATCAAAATGCCACTTTGAATTAGTCTTTAGAATGTTTTGCACAAAACAGGAAACAGGAGATTAGGTTCTCATGCCAACAATGGAACCATCTGGACTAAAGAATCTTCCAGTAGGAATCCATTTTTGAATGAATTTCTTAAGAACATTCTTTTGTCTAACAGGAACATAAGGAGGAATTTTAGTTATATGATTAGTATCATTGTTAATAAAAACTACTTTCTTCCTTGGTGTGTTCCTTGGTGCTCCATTTGGTGCTTTCAGATACCTGTTAGGTTTCTGAGTCTGCTTCTCAGCAAACTTAGCCTTCCTAGCCAGATTTCTTCTAGCCCTGGCATTCAGATTTTCAGTGGCTCGATTCATCTTCCACTTCTGATAATTGTTGTGAGCAATTCTAGCCTTTAACCATCGTTCTTGCTCTTGTTGGTACTCACGAGCAAGTTATTTCCCGATGGCTTTATAGCCAATACCATTTCGAGCACCTGGTGCTATCTGAGATCTTTTCTCATTAGCTTTGCTAGTCTCTGGATAATCTATTTTCTTTCCAGAAAACATGACATAGGAGAATTTGTCAGCTCCTGCAATTTTTCCTTTCTGAGAGACATAGCACTGTGGGTGCTTGCACTTTTTAGTGTTATGTTTCTTTTCAGAGACATTCCCAACAGTTTTCCTTGGGACTTGTTTTTCCCACAAAGGCTTAGTCGCAACTGCCTTTCCTTTGTCAACAACCTTAGCTTTCTGACCGATACTGTAGATTGTTTGGGAATCACCTTGCTGAGCACTGACAAATGTTTGTCTTTCATCACTCTTGTTCAGAGTGGTAGAACTATCTGTGTGTGTGTCCAGCCCAAGTCCTCTCTTTTCTGAAGGATCTCTTAAATAAGATTGTACTTCAGTAAGAGTGTCACTAGCTTTGGCATAAGATTGAAAAGATAGTTCTTTCTTTTTGAGTTCTTCATTCTCAGAAAGAAGATCTTCACATTTCTTTTGAAGATTGGCCAATGCTTATTTATGTGACTTTTCGGTCTCAGATATTTGAGCCTTGAGAAATGCATTTTCAGCATCCTTTTTCTCAGATATCTTGAGTATTTGTGAATTTTCCTTTACAAGAAAATTCTTTTCTTCTTCAAGAATTTCGGCTCTAGCTCGGACCATTAGAAATTCTCTTTTGTAGAGATCAAGTTCTCTTCTGAGATTTTCCAGATCTTTGATTCCTTCTTCATCACTTTCATAAGTATAACAGGAAGTATGTGTTACCTCATCAGCCATTAGACAAGGTTCAATGTTGGAGATATCTGGAAAGATTTCTTCAGCCATTCCACACACTTCTTTCTTCTTTTATCCAAAGTCAATTACTTCATGAGAAACACTGCACATTTCTGAAGAAGGCAGTATGGAATCATCTGATTCTTCATCCTCAGAATCAGACTCAATGTCTAGAGCACCCAGTTGGAGTTGGATCTTTTTCCTTTCTTCAGTGAGCATAGCTCTTTGACTTCTTTTGAAGATTCTTCTATCTTTCTTGTCACCTGTCTTAAGTTTGTTGAAGGCAAGACAATCCTTCTTGAAATGACCAGGTTTCTGACAATAGAAACATATATCATTTCTGATTTCTGCTTCCTCAGTACTTGATGCTTTCTGAGCCGGCTTGTTCAGCGAGCTTTGCATATTTTTGTACTGGTGATAGTTTGAGCCTAGATGCTTTTCCAGCTTCTCTTTGGCTTTTCTTCTCTCAATTTCTCGACTGACATATTTTTCCATTTTCTTTACAGCAAGAGCATCCTCAGTCACCTCCTTGCCTTTCTTCTTTTCAGAAGTTCCTTGAGCAACTAGAGCAACATTCTGCAGCTTTTCAGTTATTTGTTCTCTTTGAGTTGTCTCATAGTCAACGGTGGCAAGGTGAGATAAAAGTTCCACTAGAGTGATATCTGACATTCCTTGGTTAAAGTAGAAAAACTTTGTGTGCTCCCAGTTATGATTTAGACTTCTCACAATAGTCTTAATCTTTTCTGACTAGGTATATCTATTACTTTCACCAAGTGCAGCCATGTCACTCATAAGTGTTGTAAACCGGAAATCTAGTTCTTCAAGAGTCTCTGTGGGACCTTGTTTAAAGTTTTGGAATTTGAGCTTCAAAACTTCGAACTTATTTTCCTTTGTTTTCTCAGTGCCGGCACAGATTTTTTTCAATCAGTTGCCAGGCCACTTTCACCGTTTTTGCACCCCATAGTTTACACTGTATGTGCTCTGGAGTAGAACGTATGATGATATTACGAGCCTGGACATCCAATCGATTTCTCTTGGCATCTTCCGAGCTCTCAGTTTGGTTCAAATAACTATAACTTGTGTCTCTCCTTTGGTTGTCGCGTGAAGACCCATCGCTGTTCTACCTCTACCATTAGAAACCTATGACTTGCTTTGTTGAATGACTAATGGCCACTCTTTATTTCTTTATCATTTTATCATTTGATGGCTTCTAGGTGGAGCATCATGTTGTTCTTCCATTTACGACAATTCAATGAAATTTTTAAATTTTAAATTTCCATTTTTCAAAAAACATCAAATCAACGTATAAAATTTTCAAATAGATTAATTTATTTTCGAACAAATCTCCCCCTATAGTTTAACATTAATTATTATAATTTTATTAAATTATTTACTATTATAATTTAACATTAATATTGTCCATAAATAAAAAATTGCATTTTGTTAATAAATATAGACATTTTGCTTAAAAACATTGATGTGTTTATTAAAAGCATTGATCGATTTTTTAAAATTAAATATAGATGGTCCCACAAAACTTTGTGATTTGTGAAATATTAAAACCATATGTTGCAGTACTTATCCTAGATATTTAGATTTAAAATTTCAATCATTCATTTTTCTAGCTAGCCCCTATCAGTGTATATTTCTTTTCAAATATTACTATATCCATCCCATAAAAGTTCATATATATATATATATATATATAATGAAAACTACCATACATTCAACAAATAATATGTATCTAAATCATAACATACACTGAATCATTTAATTTTGTCATATACAAAAAAGAAAATAGAGATTTTCACTAATCATCTCACTTCATCTTTGATGCGATACAACTTTCTCATAGAGCAACAAACAAAGTTGTTTTAAAAGAGACGAATTGCATTCCGATAATAACTTCCTAAGTTTAATATATTTACGATTTTAATCACAAAATACTTCTAAATTAGACTAAAAAGAATTCAATAAAAGTTATATTAGTAAAATATACTTTATTTATTTATATAATATAATTTAAGTAACAATAAGAAGATTGTTTTGACTAAATTAACAGAGTAGGGTGCCCAACAGAGTATTGCAATACAGAGCAATTAACAGAGTATAACCTAATTACTTTTCTTCTCACAGCATACCGCACGCATGACTTCGTTCTTGAACAAGAGGAAGCATAGCAGATCGCACGCGACACGTTCAAGAACAAAAGGAATCATATTAAGGTAAATTAATCATCATCATTGTCTCTCATATATGGTTGGTGCTCTCAATCTTTCCTATTGAATAGTGAAGTCTCTCTTGTTCTTGTTTCATTCTCTTGTCAATAAAATACATGTCTTGAATATCATGGCTGTTTGTGATTGATTCAAATATATATTTTCATGTGTGTTTTTAAATAGCTGTAATTATTCAAGAACAACGAATCAAAGATTAAATAGTTTTAGTTGCTCCTGAGACTTCACACACTAGCAGGTTATTTTCTATCTTTTGCCATTGATAATATAGTCCTCATAATTAGACATTAAAGAGTGCTAGTTTCAGTTTTGAGAATTGGTAATTTAGAGCTAAACATATCAGCATGTTGTACATTGAATCATGTTATTAGATGATTAACTCTTATAGATCCATATAATTTCCCAATATCAATGTTTTCAGGCTAACTAGTATGTCCAATCAAGATCTATCATGGAGGGATTATCAGTTTGACGAGGAAGGGTGTCTAACTCCTGAATATGTTGCTGGTGTCAGGAAGTTTCTTGATTTTGCATTTTCTAATCAATCTGGTTTACGGAGTGGAAATCAAATTAAGTGTCCTTGCGATAATTGTTTGAATAGGAACTTTAAAGTTCGAGAACAGGTTGGTTTTGATTTATACAAGTATGGATTTGATAAACGGTATTCTTGGACATCATCTACTAGACCGAGTGATGGTTCTGACCACTATCACCATGATTCTGAGGAGTCATCAAGAACACATGCTGACTTGGAAGAAAACTCGGATGGTTTTGACGGAAGAGAAATGGTTGTTGATGCGTTCAATCCTGAATTTGATGAAAATAGTCAATTTAATGGTCAACCTGAGATGCCAAACGCCGAGGCAAAAGCATTTTATGATCTACTGCATCATGTTGATGTGCAAATCTATGAAGGTAGTGACAAATCTGTTCTAGAATGGATTACTGGATTTTTGCAGATTAAGATGAAGAACAATGTGACAGATGGAGGGTCGGAAGAATTCCTACAACATAGCCTAAGCTTGCTCGAACCTGAAAAGCGGGAAAGAATTCCAGATAGCATGTACAAACTAAAAAAAATGTTGAATAGACTTGGACTTGAGCACACAACATATGATATATGTGTGAACGACTGTTTTTTATACTACAAAGATGGTGTTGATCTGGATCGTTGCCCATCATGTAGTGAAGAAAGATACACAAAGAGTGAATTGACGGGGAATGTAATATCTAGGAAAAAATTATGGTACTTTCCGCTTGCTGCTAGACTACAACGACTATTCATGTTTCGTAAAATCGCAAAGCATATGACATGGCATCTGAAATGTCGAGGGGACAATGATACCGTGATGCATCCAGCTGGCGCACAGGCATGGAAACACTTCGACCGCACACATCGGATGTTTTCCGCGGAGCCACGAAATGTAAGACTTGGTCTATGTACCGATGGGTTCACTCCATTTAGTAATAATGCAGTGCCTTATTCATGTTGGTCGGTATTCATTACTCCATATAATCTACCACCAGAATTATGCATGGATCAAGAGTTTATTTGGCTCACTCTTCTCATTCCGGGGCCAACAAGTCCTGGGAAAAACATAGATGTTATGCTCCGTCCATTAATAGATGATTAAAAAATGTTATGGAATGATGGTGTCGAGACATATGATAGTTCCCGAGAACAGAATTTCTTAATGCGAGCTGCACTTATGTGGACAATTAGCGACTTTCCTGCTTATGCTATGTTAAGTGGGCGGAGCACACATGGAAAATTTTCTTGCCCCTATTGCATGAAAAAAACGAAAGCGTTCCGGCTTAAACATGGCGGTAAAACGTCTTTTTTTATTGTCCTCGTCAATTCCTACCATTGAATCATCCATTCAGAAGAAATAAAAAGGACTTCATTCATAATCGGGTTGAGAAAGATTCATGTCTTGAAAGAAGGTCTAGTTCTGAAATGCAAGTCATTGTGCAAAACCTTCCTGATGTACAATTTGGTCTCAAATATGAGAAAATTCCTGGATTTGGTGTCGATCACAATTTCACGAAACCAAGCATATTTTGGGAGCTTCCATACTGGTGTACACTTCTTGTACGACACACACTAAATCCCATGCATATAGAAAAAAACTTTACAGATAACATAAGAAACACAATGATGGATGATCCCCAAAAAACTAAGGACAACATCAAGGCGAGAAAGGATCTGGAGTTGCACACAAGACGAAAAGATCGATTTGTTGAGCAGATCAGAGATGGAAAATATCGTAAGCCAAAGGCACCTTTTTCTTTGAATAGGGATCAAAAGAGGGATGTATGTCTATGGATACAAGACCAGCGATTTCCGGATGGTTACGCATCAAATCTTTCACGCTGTGTTAATATGTCAGAATTGAAACTTTATAAGATGAAATCACACGACTGCCACGTGTTCATGCAAAGACTCATGCCTATTGCATTTTGCGACTTTCTTCCTGAAAATATTTGGGGGCGCGTTAACTGAGGTAAGCAACTTTTTTCGAGCTTTATGTTTAAGTGAAATTCGACCGCTTGATATGGATGTACTACAAACTTCAATCATTGAGACCATATGCAAGCTCGAGAAGTACTTCCCTCCTGGGTTCTTTGACTCGATGGAACACTTAGTGATTCATTTACCATATGAAGTGAAAGTGTGCGGTCCTGTGCAATATCATTGGATGTACCCATTTGAAAGGTACGTAGTATATTGATTTAAATCACTATTACTTGATATTAAATGAAATATCTACATTCATGTCATTGCAAATAACCGATATGCATATGCAGAAAGATGTTTGATTTGAAAAGAACAGTGAACAATAAAGCACGCGTGGAAGGTTCAATAGCTGCAAAGTTCCGGATCTTCGAAATCACACACTTCATTTCACATTACTCTAGGTCAGATATTAAGACAAGATTAAATCAGTTACTTAGAAATGAAGTCACACAAGAAGTTGAAATGGAAGATGAACTGCCAATTTTCACCTGAAACGGCCGGCCAATTGGAAAAGTGGAGAATACTTGTCCTTTATCCACACAGGAGTACTATGCTGCATATTTATACATACTTATGAATTGTGAAGAAGTTGATGGATGGATTGAGTAAGGCATTCTACTCTGTAAATAAATATTTGTTTGTCTAGTTTTTTCTCAGTTTATTTAGCTTTTGTTCAATTGCCCTTAATATTTTTATTTCCTTCAATTGTAGGGAGTTTGATGATCAGATTTGCGCTAACCTCTCAATGGCCCTGCACGTGACAAGAAACGGAAAAATGAGTTTATCTCGTGGTTCAAAGGCGCGGTGTCGAGTGGTGAGTATGAGATTGAAGATGCACGAATCCAAGCATTGGCAAAAGGGCCTATCTGGAATGCTAAATTCTACAAAGTCTACATTGTTAATGGTTTTCGATTTCATACAGAAGCTTATGGGAAATCAAGAAAGGCAATGAATAGTGGTGTTTGTTGCAAAGCGTTGACAAGTGACGGAAAGCCATCGTACTATTATGGTATGTTGCAAGAAATCATAGAATTGCAGTTTTGGGGTTCATCCAAACCACTATGGATTGTTCTATTCAAGTGCAATTAGTATGACATTAACAGAGGAATGAAAGTACATAAAAAATACGGCATAGTGGATATTAACTCACATTCAATATTACCCACCCTTGAGCCATTTATACTCGCCAACCAAGCAATACAAGTTTATTATTGTCCTTATCCTTCAACAAGACTTAATTCAAGAAGAAGGGGTTGGTGGGCAGTTTGTCATGTAAAGGCAAGAAACAGGATTGACAGTTTGTCTGTTTGTGAAGAATTTCAAGGAGAGAGTACACATGAGATCTACCAACGATTTCCTCATCGTCAGTCGCCCATCGATAAGTACTCTGTTTGTAAATAAAATATTAAACTAAAATAATCTAGGACAGTGTACTAATTATATCAACAAAAAAGATGTTTACCTTGAATGCATTCCAAAACCTTTGTTTTTGTGAGGGCTTGGTCATTCTCCAATTCGTATATGCATCTTCCAACTATTGTTTTACATGTACACCTATGGTTCGCACAATCCGATCGTGCTCTACAA
The DNA here is from genome assembly GCA_026545765.1 of Plantago major. Lineage (NCBI taxonomy): Eukaryota > Viridiplantae > Streptophyta > Magnoliopsida > Lamiales > Plantaginaceae > Plantago > Plantago major. The sequence goes on from CM048841.1 coordinate 32,960,926, forward strand.
ATCGTAGGTCAAAGGGTTCAACATGAATCTCAATCTTATCTTCATCCCTACTTACCATAAGATCACCAACATTCATCCCCACGCCCTTTGGTTGGGAGTTTTAGCCGATTTCCTTGTTCTTGTCCCACTATTTGCCTCAGGGGCGATGGACAGTGGCTTAATGGTGGAATTGGTGGTGATGTAACTGGTGGCCTATGAGTAGCTGGAGTGGCCAAAGATAATGCTGTTGAACCTGATTGAGCTACCGATTTAAGAAGAGGTGCATGTGCACTCTATGATCCACTAGAGTTGTGAGACACACGCCTTGGGCGCTTGGAAGGAAAATTAGTTCTTTGAACTCCACGGGTAGCTTGTGCTTGGTCAGACATCTGCACATGTATGGTAGACAAAACAGAGGCAGTAAATGAGTTATGACCAAAACAGAGGTGGTAGACACAATCTGATCCAAATATCTTATAAAACTGTAAATGAGTTATGAACCTTATCACTGTCATGGAGTTGGACTAAATAATCTAAGGTTCATTTAGGCCATTTTCTTGCATATTATTCTAGGAGGTGCATGCAGAAAAGAGATAGTCTAGTTTTCCTAATAGAAATAAGAAGGGATAAATTGTTGTCATGCCTTACATTTTATCATTCATACAAGCAACACTTACAAGTTAATTTCAACACACAAACTGCACAACAAATAGTCCAAACCAAGAAGCTTCATTTGCCTCGATGCTATTCGCTCTCTCTTTTGAATTATAATTAATATACCAATTTTTGCAATCATCAATTGAGGTTATTAAAATATACTCACGTGAAAGGATAATTTTACTATACTATAATCAAAGAGGTTAGCTTTAAATCACATAATAAAAACATGTAATCCCACACAAAAGCCAAAAATTGAGTGCCGAACTGCCGATTGACATAAAAGCAAGAAGAAACATGGAATTTGGAAGGATGAATACATTATACATACTTGCTTAGGAAATTAATTCAAATTAATTTATTGGAAAGAAACAAAGTGCGCCACTACACTTAAACTTGGTTTGGCACATGAAAACATATATAACTGAGAATTTCTAGGGATTCAAGGAGACAAATAAGCTTAGTGAATACCTCAATTACAGTCAAATCCAAACGAAGAGGTTGAAGGAGATGACAAATCGGAAGCCTTGACGGTTGGAATTGAGGAGAAAGTTTGGCAGTGGAGTGTATGGAGTCTCCAGTAAAAAGAAATAGGGTAAAACGAAATTGTGAAGAGTATCTGTGGGTGAAAAGGGTTTTAAGGTTAATTGAGAGGGATGCTCCGTACCAAATACTATCAAAGATTAATTGAGAGGAACTATTGGTGTCTAATAATATGCAAAGTAATTGAGACAGATAATCAGTCCCAACTATTAAATAATTTCCCTCCATTTCTCCAGCGCATCAAATTAGCTAACTTTAATTTCATCAATACACTATCTGAGACAAACAATTGCAACAGATAATAGGGTAGTGTCAAATAGGTCACATTTTATTAAATCAACATTTATCGCTCCCTAAAACTAACATATGACACCAAATTCATCCCCTCTCTAATAATATGGTCACTAATACTCATTTTTCTTGTAGTGATCCTTTTCACTTTATTTTCAATTTTCGAATAACCAAACATGTATATTTTCCATCTTTTTATTAACACGCACTTCGTATATATTAAAACTTGATTTCACTAACATTATTACATCTTTTGCATAGTTATGGCAAATCTTAGCAACCTTGAATATGTGGCACTTGATATCAGCTGAAAAAATTATTTATCATGGATTCTTAATGCTGAAATCCATGTTGATGCCAAGGGTCTAGGAGACACAATAAAAGTTGAAAATACATCATCAAGCCAAGATAAGGCAAAAGCGATGATTTTTATAAGCCATCATCTTGAGGAAGGGCTAAAATCCGAATACCTTACTGTCGAAGATCCTGCATATCTTTGGATAAATCTTAAAGAGAGGTATGATCACTTAAAGACTGTGATACTAACAAAAGCCCTCTATGATTAGCTTCACTTGCACCTGCAAGATTTCAAAAGTGTCAATGAGTTTAACTCAGCAATGTTCAAAATCACTTCTAAATTGAAGTAATGTGGTGAAAAAGTGACTGATGATGATATGCTAGAAAAGACATACACCACTTTTCATGCCTCTAATCTGTTGTTGCAGCAACAATATCGTGAAAAGGGTTTTAAGAAATACTCAAAGTTTATCTCATGTCTTCTAGTAGCTGAACAAAACAATGAGCTCTTAATGAAAAACCATGAGACACGCCCAGCTGGTGCTAGTCCATTCCCTGAAGCGAATGTGACAACTTTTAACATTGGAAGCACTTCCAATCATGGTAGAGGTCGTGGCCGTTAATGTGACAATTAAATGTGCGATTTTGCATGCTTTTAGACCCTCATTTTTTGCCCGAGATTCAATAATTGTATCATATTATGGTCAATTACAAACTTCTTATGTATTTTGTAGGTCATGATCGTGTTTTTGAGGAATTGAACGATTTCAGGCAACAAAACGTCATATTTGGGTGAAATCGGGAAACTTAAGCAAATACGATGAATTGGCCATTGCACGGAGTTCGAGGTGTCAAAACATGTCATGCGACCAACCAATGCGAAGATAATTGAAGATGCTACAACTTTGTAGAAGACCACTTTTCGAGGAAAGGAAGTTGCGAAGCCCGAAATCGAGGAACGAAGAAAACAGATTCGAATCTGCAGAAATCAAAGTTTGGAGGTCGAAAGTCGACCACAGAAGCCTCTCTGCGGCCCACTGTCGACCGCAGTGCACTAGTTTCTTCTAGAAACAGGCTTTTCCTGACCTTCCTTATTGATCAATGGTGGCCATAGCACGAAATTTCAAGTATAAATAAGACCTCTGGGGTCTCATAATTCTACACCGCTCACAAAGTAGCTCTCCTGATAGAGAACTAGTCCTCGGGCAAGTGAAATCCCAAAACCGCTGGCCGTCAGGCACCCAAGAGGAGGAAACCCTAGAAGCAGCACGAAGACATCAGAGACTAAGCTTCTTCTTCTTCTTTATTTATTGTTCTTTTCGATTTCTGTCAAGTAGAATACTATGAGTAGCTAACTTTCTCTTGTAAAGGCGAACCGCCGTAATTCTGCTTTTGCTACTTTTTTATATACCATGATATATTAATGGAATAGTTATTAGACGTAAATCGTAGTTATACAACTCTATACATCTTTCGTGGTGTGATGCTCTGCTGAGTGACACAGTAGTTTCATTGAACTGAGTAGGGGGTACTCGTGCGACTGCACCTCCTGCACCATAGTATTATGCCCTATTGTCGTTAGAGGTAATCGCATAGGATTTTAACTAAGAAGTTGGGAGTAGTATAGCAGAGGGAGGTCGGGGATCCTTTACACCTTCACACCATCGAATACACCACATCAATTAGGATTTACTGCGATCTAATCATCTGTTATGCAATCTTTCTGTTTACTTTCTACATGCAATTTACATACGCTACTTGTTTGTTCCTATGCTAAGTGTCCGTGGAAAACGACATCCCGAGTCAGCTTTCCGCTATAAACTGTGGATTTGAAGACTTCCGACATATAAATTTAATCTTTGATTGTATTTAGGGATTACAGGTTTTACAATGAAATCAAAATCTCTAAGTGCACATCAAAATTTGGTGCCGCTGCCGGGAACACTTGACCGCTCAAGCAAGTTTCGATCGTTCGAGATAAGTTGAAATCTTTCTTTTTGTTAGGAATATTTGTTAGTATTTTGATCACTCATCACATGTTCTTAGCCAGAAAGGTGATTAAGTGCTCTTAGTTCACTTGAACATTGTAAAAGAGGAAATCACTGAGTATGATTAGTCTAGTAAATCTTGTATTAGGATTATAGGTCTCTGAGTGTAATTTTGTATTTCAAGAAGACCATGAAGATCAATCCTAGCAATGGAGCTTTTCTGAAGATTAGAAGACTGGAGATTGCACAAGGTTTATGAAGACACAAAGGTTCAGTCTAACTCAGAAAGACTATGTCCTTAATCCTTTCTTAAGCACATTAACTTACTTTGGAAATATGATTCTGGACATATGACATCATGAGTATGGAGCATGCAAGCCATCAGAAAGGCTCATGTATCCGTTGAGACTAAAGGACAATGAACAGTACTATACATTAAATGCATCGGCAGAAATGCTGCAAAAAGCAGTCCTCTCTGAAAAATGAGAAAGTGACTTCTGAGTACATAGTTCAAGATATAAACGGATATAATTTGATAGAGAGCATAACGGATACAATTCAAACGCCTCTCAAATTTATCTATATATATCACACACTTAGATGCTTGAAGAACACACCTTAGAACGCTCTATCTTGCAAACTTACCATCAAGCAAAGTATTCTCTCAAGCACTCTACTACCCTTTCTGAAAGCTTTCTGTTGCTTGAAAAATCACTAGTAGTTCTAAGTTGTCCTGAACCTTAACAAGAGATTGTTATTCGTGAAAGAGTTGAACTATCAGATACCCTTTCTAAAGCTCATTCTCCAGAACGGACACCAATTACTTGGATCAGTAAAGAGCAAACTGTCATCCACTGAACAAGTGTATTAGGTAGTCTTGTTCTATCTGAAAACATAACTGAAAAGTTATACGAGAAGCCTCTCTGACAAACCTTATAACCAACACCATCAAGGCGTGGAGTAAAGGAAGTACTTGATTTGGGAAATCAGGGAATAACTCCAAGGTTATCTGAGTAGAGGAAGTACTTAGCTCTAGGAGCTGGGGAATAACTCAGGGGGAACATTTGGTTGGGAACCATTTGTTTAGGAATCTTAGAATAGGATTATTGTAAGGTGAACTCAATTATCTGTTCTAGTGAATTCTAGGTCTCAGAAAGACCGAAGTGGATTAGTTGGAGGATTACGCCACCTCCAGATACCACTATACTTCCTGTTATTTACCTTTCAGTATTTACATTTCAAAGAAGCACACACACTTACTTATTGTTTCTGCACTTACCTATCTTAAAGTCTTCCGCGCTCTGAATTTAACTATCAGAAACCCCCAGGTTTCTGAGAAACTGTGTTTATCGATAAAAGTTTTAAAAGACTATTCACCCCCCCCCCCCCCCCGCTATTCTTTTACTTTGCCGTTATCTGGACCAACAAGTGGTATCAGAGCAGGAGGTTCACAAGCCTTCTGCACTGAACCTAGATCCCCAGATAGGTGAAGGAACTTTGTCCCTTTCTGAGGACTATATAATTTGTGTGTTAAGCGTGCAGGTATGTCTCTGAGTGATGCTCCCGTTCTAAAGCCAGAAAACTACGAGAAATGGAAGAACAACATGATGCTCCATCTGGAGGCCATTAGTGATGAGATGATCTATGTCATCAATGAAGGGCCTATCAAAATCAGACAACTCAAACAAGTTACTGAGGTGTCTGATGGAAGAAAAGCCTCAGACAAGGAAGATGGAAGCGAGGACATGGCTGCTAGTGATAGTGATCATGTTGCTCGTGGAAGCATTATATATGAAGACAAGCCAAGAGAGCTCTGGACATCTGAAGATGCCAAGAGACACAGATTGGATGGTCAAGCTCGTAATATAATCATCAGATCGACACCTGAGCACATACGATGTAAAGCGTAAGTGCTAAACGCGAAAGTGCACAGCAATTGATTGAAGAAATCTGTGCCGGAACAGAGAAAACCAAAGAAAACAAGTTCGAAGTTCTTAAATTGAAGTTCCAAAACTTCAAACAAGGTCCCACTGAAACTCTGGAAGAACTTGATTTCAGATTTACTACACTTATGAGTGATATGGCGCACTTGGTGAAAGAATAGATACTCCAGTCGAAAAAGATTAAGACTATTGTCGGAAGTCTCAATCACAACTGGAACACACTAAGTTCTTTTATTTCAATCAAGGGATGCCAAATATTACTCCAAGAGAGCTCTTCTCTCATCTTGCTCAGAGACTATGAGACAACTCGGAGAGAACAAGCAATTTGAAAATTGCAAAGTGTTGCTCTAGTTTCTCAAGGCACTTCGAAAAGAAGGATACCAAAGAAGCATCTCAAGAAAATGCTCTTAAGAAGACACATGAAGAAATTTGTAAGTCAAGAGATTGAGAGAAGAAAAGTGAAAAAGCATCGCCCAAACTATCATCAAGACAAGAACATACAAGTGAACAACTCTCGAACACCCCATTCGGAAAGGTGTTAGTAATCAAGTCGAGAAATAGGAAATGATATCCGCTTCTATTGTCAAAAGCCCGGTCACTTTAAGAGAGATTGTCACGCTTTAAACAAGCTCAAGACAGTGACAAGAAGGATGAAGAAATTTCAAGAGAAATCAAAGGGCTTCTTGGTGAAGAAAGGAAGAAGATTCAAATTCAACTTGATGCTCTAGACTTTGAGACAGATTCTGAAGATGGAGATTCAGATGACTCAAACCTACCATCACCAGAATTGTGTGGAATCACCCACGATATAATTGACTTCGGCCTGAAGAAGAAAGAAATGTGTGGAGTTCTTTGAGATTCTTTGGTCCGACATCTCCAACATTGAAATGTGTCTTATGGCTGATGAGGTAACTAACAATTCACAATTTATGTACTATGAGAGTGATGATGGAATTGAGGATCTGGAGTTGGTCAAGAGTGAATTGGATCGTTATGAGAAAGAATTTCTGGAAGCACAATCCAAAACCAGAATTCTAGAGGAAAGCAAAGAAACTCTTGAAAAAGAGGTTACTAAGCTAACCAGAGTATCTGAAAACAAGAACGCTAAAATAGCCTTTCTGAAATCTCAGATATCTGAGAAGGAAAATTCTCACAAACTAGCCTTGAATGAACTTACCAAGAAAATGATGAAGCTGCTTTCTGAGAATGAAGAACTCAGAAAGAAAGATCTATCCTTCCAATCTTATGCAAAGGCTAGTGACACTCTCACTGCGGTTCAATCCTATCTAAGAGATCCCTCTGAGAAAGGTGGACTTGGACTCGATGAACAATCGAGTAATTCATCTCCTCTGAAGAAGAGTGATGAAAGGTTGACCTTTGTAAAAAGTCAACAAAATGGTTCTTCAACCACCTATAGCATTGGTCAGAAAGCTAGGGTAGCTGACGAAGGAAAAGGAGTAGCAACCCAACCTTTGAAAGAACAACAAGTTCACAAGAAACTTGTGGATGAGGTTTCTGAAAAGAAATACAACCCTCAGACATGTAACCATCCACATTGCTATATTACTAGGAAAGGAAGAATTGCTGGAATAGGCAAATTCTCTACTGTACCATTTTATGAAAATAAAGGTGGTGCAGAAACTAGTAAGGCTTCTGAAGAACGTATTCAGAAAGCCAAAGGTGTTCGAAATGGCATTGACTATCGTGCTATTGGAAAAGTTCTTCGGCAACAATATAAGGAAGGACAAGAACAATGGCGCGATATTACTGCGTAGCAATAGACAGAAGTGGAAGAAATCTCAAGCCACTGAAAAACTGAATGCCAGAGCTAGAAGGAACCTGGCCAGAAAGGATAAGTTTGCTGAAAAGCAATCCCAGAAACCCAGGGTCCAGAAAGCACCAAAAGGAACACCTAGAAACACCACAAGAAGGAAAATTGAGATCAAAATTACTAATTTTATTGCATCTCCTTCTGATCAAGTTAGACAAAAATAAACTCCCAAGAAATTCATTAAAATGTGGATTCCTACTGGAAGAATGTTTAGTCTAAATGGTTCTATCTCTGAAGCAAGAACCTAACTCCTGTTTCCTGTTTTGTGCAGATCGCCTCTTGGACTAAGGCACAATGGCTATTTGATAGTGGATGCGGAAAGCACATGACAGGAGACAAAGCAAATCTGGTCAATTACAAAGCTTGCAACAATGGACCAGACATCAGATTTGCTGGAGGAGAATTAAATCCCTCTCTGGGATTTGTCAACGTCAAATTAGGATCATTAACTATCACTGACGTATTACATGTTAAGGGTTTGAAATATAATCTATTTAGCATGAGCCAGTTTGCAGACAAGGGATTTACTGTGAAATTCAAAGCAAAGTATTGTAAACTTATTGACAATGAGTCAAAGCAGACAGTCTTGGTTGCTTTCGTGGAAAAAGGCGATCTTTATGTTGCCATTGGGCATCTTCCACAATGAAGAATGTCTCATGGTGAGTCAATCAGTCCTACGGAAAACCTTGGTTATGGCACAAAAGAATGAGTCACTTGAATTTCAAAACTCTGAACAAACTTGCCAAGAAAGAGTTAGTGGTTGGCCTTCCCAAAACATCTTTCAGAAAGGATGGTATTTGTTCTGCCTGTCAGATGGGGAAACAATCTAAGATCTCTTTCAAGTCCAAAATCAGACACTCTAGTGTTATACCACTGCAACTATTACACATGGATCTTTTTGAATCATCTGTAACTAGTTATGCAGGAAAGAAGTATGCTCTTGTTGTTGTAGATGACTTCTCAAGATTCACTTGGGTTATCTTTCTGAAGCACAAATCTGATGCTAGGGTGGAGATACCAAACTTGCTGAATAAGCTTGAAGTTATGAAAAAGGACAAGGTGTCTGCAATCAGAACAGACCATGGTACTGAGTTTGTCAACCAGTACATAAAGGAGTTTTGTACCAGCAAAGCTATACAACACCAACTTTCCTCTGTAAGAACACCACAACAAAATGTTGTTGCAGAAAGGAAAAATAGAACACTTAAAGAAGCAGCAAGGACAATGCTAGCTGACACTGAGATAAGTGAAGTTTATTAGGTTGAAGCTGTAAACACAGCATGCTACACTCAGAACAGATGCTTGATAAACAAACACCATGACAAGACCCCATATGAACTCTTGGTTGGTAGACCCCCTAATATCAAACATCTGAAAGTGTTTGGTTGTAAATGTTTTGTCCTTAACAATGGAAAAGAGTATCTAAGAACATTTCAACCAAAGGCAGATGAAGGTGTGTTTCTTGGTTATTCTATGAATAGCTTACAGAGTTTACAACAAAAGAACAAAGAAGATTGAAGAATCAGTTCATGTTGTATTCTATGAAGGAAGCAAGAAAACAGCCCTTGCTGATGAACTCTCAGAAAAGTTCAAGGAACTAATGATAAAGGATTCTGAAGAGGAACTCTCAGAAAGGAAAAACATCATTGTGGAAAGAGAGGATGAATCTGACGAAGAAAAGCATGAAATGCCTAGTAACAACCAGATGATTCTCAGACATGATGAAGAATTTCCTATGAGAATTCCAGAAATGGAAACTGAAGATGTTCATCAGAGAGCTAACTCTGGAAATGACCTCTCTGACAGGCATGTCCCAGAAAGCTCTCACATTGAGCAAGTGTCAGACATTCACCGCCCTTCTGAGGTGCAAAATGTCACAGATACTGAAGAAGTATCAAGTCATAGTGATTCACATTCAGATCACATAGATGTTGACCCTACTAGCCCTAAACCCATGATGAGATGGATCAAGGATCATCCAGCAAAAGACGTGATTGGACCAATCAATCAAGGTGTTAAGACTAGGAGAGCAATAGCTGAAAATGCTAACTCTCTCTTTGGATGTTTTATCTCAAACATCGAACCAAAAACTATAGAAGAAGCATTAAGAGACCAAGACTGGATCTCAAAGAATGCAAGAAGAGTTGGATCAGTTTGAGAGAAACAAAGTCTGGAAACTAGTTCCATTTGTAGAAGGAATATCTGTGATTGGAACTAAGTGGGTTTTCAGAAACAAGATGAATGAATCTGGTGAAATAACTAGAAACAAAGCAAGGTTAGTTGCCAAGGGATTCACCCAGACTGAAGGTTTAGATTTTAATGAGTCATATGCACCAGTTGCCAGATTGGATGCAATAAGACTCTTTCTGGCCTTTGCAGCTCACAAAGACTTTAAAGTTTATCAGATGGATGTCAAGAGTGCATTCTTGAATGGTGAACTTCTTTGAGGAAGTCTATGTTGAACAACCACCGGCTTTGAAGTTTCCTCGGAAAGTAGAATGGTCTATAAGCTCTGTAAAAGCTCTTTATGGACTGAAACAGGCTCCAAGAGCATGGTATGACACTTTGGCTAAATACCTTCTGGAAAGTGGTTTCAAGAAAGGTGAAGTTGATAAAACTTTATTTACTTTAAACCATGATGGGAAACTACTCTTAGTTCAAGTATATGTTGATGACATCATATTTGGATCTAAGGACAAGCAACTTTGTGATGACTTTGCAAATCTCATGAAAAGTAAGTTCGAGATGAGCATGATGGGAGAATTGAACTATTTCCTAGGATTGCAAGTCAAGCAACTCAATGATGGAATATTCATTAGTCAGACAAAGTATGCAAGAGACATGCTCACAAAGTTCAATCTTAAGCCTTCTGAAAAGAATGCTAAGATACCTATGAGCATAAGAACCAAGATGACCTATACTGAATCAGATAAGAGTGTTGATGAACACAAGTATAGGAAATTGATAGGTTCACTACTCTACCTTACTGCAAGCAGACCTGATATTCAATATGCAGTTGGAGTGTGTGCTAGATTTCAAACAAATCCAATGCAATCACACTACAACATTGCTATGAAAATATTAAGGTATGTGAAAATGATAGATGTAGGTTTGTGGTATCCTAAAGAAAGTGGATTGAGTTTGGCTGGTTACTCAGATGTTGATTATGCTGGATCAATGCTTGATTGGAAAAGTACCTCAGGAACTTGTCAGTTTCTGGGAACTAGACTTATCTCATGGTTTAGCAAGAAACAAAACTCAATTGCAACTTCTACCACAGAGACTGAATATATTGCTGCTGGTTGTTGTGCAACACAAATTCTGTGGATTCAACAACAACTCAGAGACTATGGACTCAATGAAGAGAAAACTCCCATTTTCTGTGATAACACAAGTGCTATTGCAATCACATAGAACCCCAAGTTTCATGCCATAACAAAGCACATTGATGTTAGACACCACTTCATCAGAGACCATGTTGAGAAAGGCAATATAGAGATACTCAAGATTGGCACAGAAGACCAACTTGCAGATATCTTCACTAAGCCCTTACAAGAAAGCCGGTTCTTGACCTTAAGACATAATCTTGGATTAATGGAGTTGCCTAAGGACTGAAAAATTGTCCTGAATCTCTAAAGGCTGAATAAGTGAGTAGGCCTCTGAGAACAGGTTCTCAGAAAGCCAAGTTGATAAGAAGTGATGCAAAGGTTTCTGAGTAGCAATACTCAGAAAGACAAAACATTTCTGGAACGAGTATCCAGAAAGGCAAGGTCGGTACACACTTAATAAGTAAATAAAACTAGAACTTACTTACTGAGAGTGGGACAAATACATTCAAACGACTGAAGCTTCTGACACTTGAATTCAGAAAGCTATTTAGTCATAAAGAGAAATGGACACACAAAGCCCAAAAAGTATAAGTTCTGAAAGTCAAACATGTGCAATGTCTTGTATTTTTACCATTTTCATGATAAACAATATATAGATAAGGACTTGACACTCAGAATGATAAGCTCAAACGATTAAGTGTTCCTACTCTTTAATAAGTGACACAATGAATGTAGCATATTAAAAATCCATCAAGTCGGCACATTACCATTTGTTGATTGATATCATTACAAGATATTCAATATAAGCCCTTGATGAATAAACGTTTGATCTCAACGGGTGAGATCAAAACAAAGCAAGTAATGTCTGTTGAGAAATGCAGACATGGCCCCACTACGCATTTAATGAAGTACAAAGGACGTACCACGCCTATGCAGATGCAAAGACACGCATTCATATTCAGCTATATGTATGTTGTATCTATGTACATTTTGTCTGCTATATATATAGGATTTGGGCAAAAGACAAACACTTTTACCAATTCCGAAATCTTCAAACTTGCATCAAAATAGCAAAATCTCTCAAGATTTCCGCAAAACCCTTCTGCAAAACTCAACTTCTTGTGCTTAGTCTTCTCAAAAGATAGACTAATCTCGATTAATTGTGCAATATTCATCTGAAAAACACTCACTCTAAACTTTATATAAGAGATGGCACCTAAGAAGATGACCACCAAGAACCCTAAGGCAACATCCTCTGCTCCTGCTGAAAAGCAAGGAGGAAAGGAACTTAAGGTGTTGAATAAGCATATACAGGAAAGTTTACCCCATCGATTTGGAACCTAAACACAAAATGAATTGGGAGCCTTTCTAGTAAAGAGATATGTACCAAGGTTATATCTTCAAACCGGAAAGAAAGCGATATTGGGAATGCTGAAGAATTCCCATATCTACAAGCTTCTATCTGCTGCACCCAGTGGACTATCCACACTGGATGTACTGGAGTTCTATAACAACTCCAAAATCTTCACAAAAGTTGTGAATGATGAAGAAGAAAAATACATGCAGACTGAAGTCCAAGGACAAGAAATTGTTCTAGACTGCAAGACTTTCTGCAAGATATTCCGATTGAAAAATCGAGGAACATTTGAAGACATCAACATCAAGGACGCTTCCATGATTCAAGGCGTCAAAGAGCTATTTGAAGCAATCCAGTTAGAAAATGCAAAAGGTTGCCCAGGAGACTTTGTTCTGAAGGTCATTAGAACTAGTCATCTCCAGAAACACTGGAGTACTTTAGCTCTTATTCTGGTCCGTTGCTTTGATGGCAACAAAGGTGGAGTAGACCAGATAAGCATGGAGAGATGTATGATGATGCATCTTCTGAACAAGAAGCATGAAGGCGAAACCCACTTCAATTGGGGAAATGCCTTGACAAATTCCTTGGACATATTGAGAATTTGAGCCCAAAATCATCAATGGCCTTCTTGAGCCAAAGGACAATATGCACTTTGGTCTCGGATCTGTTACATTCGAAACAATGGAATCACTCTCGAGAGGCAGAAATCGATCACCAACTCCTTTTCGGACACGCTTTTGAAGAAAAGGAGAAACTTCTTGCGAACGCACTTTCGAGAAGAAGAAGAAAGCGCACAAGGTGAGGAGGTCTCGAGCAAGCCAAAGCTAAACCTCCAGTTGCCAAGAGAAAGAGGACTCATAGCAAAGAGCCTCCAAGCCCCTAATCATACAAGAGGCACAACCTTACGGAGACAAGGTCTCGAAGATGTTGGGCCTTCGAAGGCAAATCCAGAATCCCCAAGAGTCCTAACCGAATGCTCCGAACTCTCCGGAGATGATAGAAATATCATAGATGGAGTGCGCACCAATCTGAATAGTGATTACGAGGATGATGAAGTACTTGCAAAAGTACTCAAAAGGTTCAAGTATGAGACCCATGGAGGAGCTTCAAGCTCGGCTCTTGAAAGACAAGAGCCCTACCTTGCAGGGAAGAAGAAGGCTGGGTGAGGAAGATAGAATGATGGAAGATTGCCATTGCTTCCACATTCACAATGCCAAGATTTAATATTCTTTGAAGAAAACCCTGTTCTTGAACAGGTTCCTCAACCTTCTGAGAGAGCTCAACTCTCATAAAGGGATCAAACTGAGATGGAAACTCAGAATGATACTGCAGAGGAGATCAATAATGAGCACAGAGAGACTGTGGATTCACCACAAGTTCAATAGATCAATGATCAGCCTGACTCTATTCAGGTAACAAAGATAGTTTGTATCTAACATGTCAACATAATTGTATGTTAACTTGTTACTCATAAGATGTATTTGTTACAGGCCAACTTGGAGACACACTTTCAGGGGGAAGAAAACTTTTCCACCCCCTTGAATCAAGAAGAGGTTCCTCCAACCTCAGAACATCAAGAAGAGCCTGTCCCACAGGTAGTAAAAGTTATCTCTGAACAAGGAATAACTAACTAAAATTGCTCTTATGTTCTAATATTCTTAATGTCTCTTCTTAGGCTCCAACTGAGGAAGTAGTGGTGGTGGAACCAACACCCCAAAACCTAGAGATTCCAGAAGCTGAAAAGCTTTCTAAGGAAGTATTTACTGAGCCTTCTGCTGAGAAGGTAAGTAATCAGTAATAATCTTCTTCAACGAATGCTCTGGAGAACACACTACTAAAATCTCTTATGTTTGTTCTTACAGGCTCAGTCAGAAGAACAATTGGATGGAGAAACAGTTGTGTCATCTCCTCCAAAAGAAACTAAAACTGCTGAACAAGCAGTATTTGCAGAAAAGGTGCCAGAAACCCCCAAGTTTCTGAGGAACTTGCTACTGAGCTTCCTCACTTGGAAGTAAGTGAAGTCTCAGAAAGCACTTTTCCATCTATCTTTTCTGTTAACAGTTTCTAAACATATTTGATTGTAATTCTCAGGTTCAAGCAGAAAGAAAGGTTGATGAGGATAAAACTTCTCCTCACATCAAAGTATCTGAGGCCTCTGTGCCCAAGCAAGTAAAAATCCAAGAAGATGAGCCTAGTGTTTCTACACAGGTATGCTCAGAAAGCTCACTTCTGCACACAGATACTAACACAAGTAGTTTGAACAAAACTAACTTGAACACTTTTTTTCAGGCTCAAAGTCTAGTACTAGTTGATTTACTCAAAGCCTTCCAGAAGCACACCTTAAAGAAACATCTCAAGTGCTTCAGACAATGGCAGAAACTTCGGAAAGGTGACCTTTACAAGTAGCGAAATGTCGATGTCCTAGAAAAAAGAGTAATTGCCCTAAATCTGGAGGATTATATCCATGCATTATTCCCTACAGAGTCCTACTCATTTGCCACTCTAATGTATGAAGACTTCATTCATGAAGTAGCACAAAGACTTATAGCAGATTTCAAGTCTGCGGATGCTCAAACCCAAGAGCAGATGGTTATCCATCACCTTGCCCTTGACAAGCTCACTACTTATCCTGCTGAACAATAAGAAGTTAATGGGAGGATGATTACATTCCCAAATGTGATCAACCTGGTTTCAGAAGATGACGAAGAGATGGACGAAAATAATTATCAAGAACCTCCCTCTGAGCATCCAAACCAAGAAACAAAGAACAAGAGTGATGATGATGATGATCAGAATGATCATCCCCAACCTGGACAAGGCAGGATTCAGAAAGCTAGCAAAGAGAGTGGAGAAAAGGCTACTCCCTCAATTGCTCAGAAAGCTCCATCATCATCACATCCCAAGTCTCATCAAGATACCCAACAAGCTGAACTCAATGATGCCATAGAAGAAATTTATTTCTTGAGTTTAGGATTGAACAACTCAGAAAGGTATTGGAAGAAGAAAAGAGAATCAACATTGAGACTCAAACTCTTGTTGATGAAAAGGAAGCCAAAATCAAAAAGCTCGAAGAAGCTAATGCCAAAGAATTGGCACTCCTAGATGAGCAAAGAAATTTGAAGAATTCCATTGTTTTCACAGCTGCTGAAATAGATGCAATGGATGACAATGATGATGAAGAGCATGATGCTGCGACTGCATCAGAAAGACCTTCTACATCTTCTCAGAAGGCCAGCACACGTGATGGAAAGCAGAAGAAGATTGTCAATCTGCAAACAATCCAAGAAAAAGATTATGACAGTGATGCTGAAACCCACAACTTGATCACTGAAGCAGAAGATGAGAGACTTGTTACTCAGCACAAAAGAGCCCTACTTGCTCCTCATATATTCTCTGCACCAAGTAGTTCAAGAAGTGAAGAGCATCGTGCAAAGGAATAGTGTCTTTTTAGAACTTAGAAAGACACTAGTTGCCCAAGACACAGAAGTGCTAAAAACCGTCCCAGAAGAGATGAAGCCTTTGGCTGCTGCTTTACTCAACAGAGCAACCAGCATCGCTCTCTCTCAGAAAGACCTAGGGTTGGTCAGGGATGAGGATTGTAACAATGCTAATGCAGCATTGAATGAAGCCAGCCATGCTGTCCTGCAAGCCAACGCCATCCTAAGGCCACTTGAAGAGCTCAACAGAAAGGAGCAGGAACTGGTTAGGCAGAACAACGAGCTGAAGAAAGAACTTCAAGAATTAGTCAGGGTGCACAACAATCTCCAGAAAAACTTTGAAACTCTCTCTGAAGCTTATGCTATCATGAGTCAGTCATTCATGACTAAGGGGGAAGAAGAGATGCCTCAGAAAGGCAGAGGAAGAAAAAGAAAACAATCAAATCCTCCCTCTTCAAGTCAACTTGTCATTAAGGACACCACTGGAGACACCTTGCTGAAGAAGTTGTTCCAGATCAACCAGCCAGAAGGCTGAGAAGTATGGTCACTAGGGGAACCAAGTCCCTTAGAATCTCAGAAGAGAAGAAGACTTCTGAAGAAGAAGAAAAGGAAGAAGGAGAAGTAAGAGGCCAAGAAAGCTGCAAGTCTCCAATTTTGGACTACAATGATGATGAGGATGATTCTGATGAACATCCACTTCACAAGAAAAGGAGACAGTCAACTACTTCACAACCTCATCTGGCAGCAAAGCCCTTAGCAGCCAGAACTCCTTCTGGAAATACCAAGTCAATACAAGGAACATCCACCAGCACAGCCCCAAGGCAGGAAGAAAGGGTTAGAGGATCTCCTGACGAAAGGCCACCAAACAGAAAAGCAAGAAGGGATTTCCAGTTTGGCAGAATAAACAATAAAACACATCAAAAAGGCCAACTGATGCCCACATTGAGTATATGAAGACCAGTAATGAAGAATCTTCATATAGGTGCATTCTGAACAAGAGAGGGTATTGGATTCTGGAACTACAATATCTACTTGACAATGATAAGTTTCCAACTCCCATCCTCAACCAGATCCTGAAATGGAGAGAATCTGCGAATTGCTAAAACGAGCACCTTCATGCACGGTTAAACTTTGAAGTAGAAAAGAGGAATGAAGCGAAAGATGGATCTTTCTTTTGCGTCCTTACCCAAAACGATGATGTACACAAGGTAAGAAAAGCTGGATGGTAGCTACAAATAGAAGAACAAACTAGGTGTTTCAACCTATGAGTCATTCTATATGACATTGGATGAATACCTAGATGATATACACTATCTGGAAGAAATATACAAGTATTTCAACCTATCTCAGCTGCAAGTAGACCATGCCTGGGTCTGGGGAAAGTACTTCTGGGTCAAACATTTTCTGCGGAAGAATCACAAGCTTGGTAAGAGTTACCATGAAATATGTGACTTATCCAGAAAGACAGAGCTCTCTGTCAGAAGGACTCTTTATGACTATGTCCAAGAATGCAGAAAAGTGGATGATCATGTCAACTGATCCAGAAAGGGTGCTGAAGAACTTGAGGTATCTGAACCCAAGTTGTGTTTCTGAAGACTTGAAGACTAGTAACATTAGAATACTCTCTTGGAGCTTGGACTCTCCTATGTTCTAATTTACTTAGTTTGTTTTATTACTTTTTGTAATCTTGCTGATTGTTTCTGAAATTCTCTATCTGTAAAAGTTGCATCTTACAATGTAAACTGTACCTATCTGAAGATCATACTCTCAGATACATTTTAATACATGACAGCTTATCAGCAAAGATCACTTCTTGTGATTTGGTTGATGTTTACTTTCTGCACTTAATTCAACTAAAATTGAATATCATTTGAAATGATTAAGTGGTGGATTGTTTTCTCTTCCAGGATTACAACTTTGTAATAGGACTTGAAAGATAGTCATGGATGACTGATCAAAAAGGGGGAAATTTGTTAGGAATATCTGTTAGTATTTTGATCACTCATCACATGTTCTTAGCCAGAAAGGTGATTAAGTGCTCTTAGTTCACTTGAACATTGTAAAAGAGGAAATCACTAAGTATGATTAGTCTAGTAAATCTTGTATTAGGATTATAGGTCTCTGAGTGTAATTTTGTATTTCAAGAAGACCATGAAGATCAATCCTAGCAATGGAGCTTTTCTGAAGATTAGAAGACTGAAGATTGCACAAGGTTTATGAAGACACAAAGGTTCAGTTTAACTCAGAAAGACTATGTCCTTAATCCTTTCTTAAGTACATTAACTTACTTTGGAAATATGATTCTGGACATATGACATCATGAGTATGGAGCATGCAAGCCATCAGAAAGTCTCATGTATCCGTTGAGACTAAAGGACAATGAACAGTACTATGCATTAAATGATCGGCAGAAATGCTGCAAAAAGCAATCCTCTCTGAAAAATGAGATAGTGACTTCTGAGTACATAGTTCAAGATATAAACGGATATAATTTGATAGAGAGCACAACGGATACAATTCAAACGCCTCTCAAATTTATCTATATATATCACACACTTAGATGCTTGAAGAACACACCTTAGAACGCTCTATCTTGCAAACTTACCATCAAGCAAAGTATTCTCTCAAGCACTCTACTACCCTTCCTGAAAGCTTTCTGTTGCTTGAAGAATCACTAGTAGTTATAAGTTGTCCTGAACCTTAACAAGAGATTGTTATTCGTGAAAGAGTTGAACTATCAGATACCCTTTCTGAAGCTCATTCTCCAGAACGGACACCAATTACTTGGGTCAGTAAAGAGCAGACTGTCATCCACTGAACAAGTGTATTAAGTAGTCTTGTTCTATTAGGCTCTCTAAAAACATAACTGAAAAGTTATATGAGAAGCCTCTCTGACAAACCTTATAACCAACACCATCAAAGCGTGGAGTAGAGGAAGTACTTGATTTGGGAAATCAGGGAATAACTCCAAGGTTATCGGAGTAGAGGAAGTACTTAGCTCTAGGAGCTGGGGAATAACTCAGGGGGAACATTTGGTTGGGAACCATTTGTTTAGGAATCTTAGAATAGGATTATTGTAAGGTGAACTCAATTATCTGTTCTAGTGAATTCTAGGTCTCAGAAAGACCGAAGTGGATTAGTTGGAGGATTACGCCACCTCCAGATACCACTATACTTGCTGTGTTATTTACCTTTCTGTTACATTTCAAAGCACACACACTTACTTATTGTTTCTGCACTTACCTATCTTAAAGTCTTCCGCGCTCTGAATTTAAGTATCAGAAACCCCCAGGTTTCTGAGAAACTGTGTTTATCAACAAAAGTTTTAAAAGACTATTCACCCCCCCCCCCCTTCTAGTCTTTTACTTTGCCGTTATCTGGACCAACACTTTTGCTTTTAATTAGCACACTGTCTTTCTATTCGTATAGCATAAACCCAAAAAAATTATATATAATCTGTTGAAATCGATTTTCACAGGAAAAAAATCCAAAAGTATTTTCTTTTCCGTATTAGTTTGTTTTCTTATTAAAAAATCCAATAAAACACGTAACTTTAGATTTATTTTAATTTTCTATCTAGTATTTTCTATCCGTATCTGCTAAGGTTTGTCTGTTAGTCTTTATGCAAGGCAGGAGAAGCGCGGGAACACCAGTAGTACCGTTTAAAGACAACATATAGATAAGCTTGAAAGGCGAAAATTGCCTATCACCATCATGGAATCATCTGGCAACATGAGTGGAGAAGGGAACATCAACGACAATCCATATGGGAATGTCACAACTTCTGAACTTGAGCAACTGCTTAAGATTCGACTTGATATCAAAGCTGAGAGAGAAGAGCTGGAACAGGATAGGCTAAGGATAGCCGAGGAAAGATTGAGGTTGGATGAGAACCGAAGAAGGAATAACTACGCAAGGGTGGAACTAGTGGACGAAGACGACAGACCCATGCGCGACTATGTTATGCCAAGGCTTACACCGCATACCTCAAGTATCTATCTTGAGAGGATTGCGAGAGAATAGGATCTGAAGGGAACTCATCTGAACCAACTACCACACTTCTACGAGAACTCAACTGAGGACCCGGTGCACTTTATGAGGGAATTCTACGCAATAGTTGGAGGTATACCATTGAACGGGCTCACGGAATGTCAACTTAGAAGAAGGGTTTTCCCTAGCTGCCTTAACGACAAGGCGAAGAACTGGCTTATCTCACTACAGCCAGGCAGCTTGACTACATGGGATGAGGTTTTCAATAAGTTTATGCTCAGATACTTCCCATTGAAGAAGACATCCGACCTGAAGACCCAGATCCATAACATCAACCAATTTGACGGTGAAACCTTTCACGAAGCATGGGAAAGATATAAGGATCTACTTGACAGGTGCCCAATGCACTCTTACGCGCTGCTTGATAAGGTCAACAACATTTACAAGGGGATTGACTCTATCAGCTAAGCACTCATCGATGGAGCATGTCAAGGAAACCTGCTAGACGCACCCCCAAGAAGGATTTGGGAGGTGTGCGAGAACCTTAGTAAGAACTTTATGCAAAAAGGACAAGGAAGAAGGGTGGCTACTAAGGAAGTGAAAGCAATCGAGGAGACTCCTTGGAAACAGATTAACAGGAGAATTGAAGCCACATAGATGAGAATGGGAGGGAAGGAAACTATGAATGAAGAACCGGAGGAAACGACACAACTTGAAGAGGCACACTACATGCAAGAGTCAAGGAAATGGAGACCGAGAAACCAACCGGTAAACAGCTATATACAACGACGGTTGGTGAATAGAGGAACCAACGACGGAGATGCGACAGTTGAAAAGAAATGGCGTAAATATAGCGTTGTTAATTGTGTAGCAACAAAGCCGTCGATTTGGAAATACATCTGTGTTTTTTCACTGGGAGTAAAAACGTAATCGCAAGGTAAATAGTCAAAACATACTTTCATTAACTTTAGTAACCCGTTTAAATCTTATATATTCATGGATTGAGTATTTAATTTAAATTAAATTATCAGTAGAAAAATATAGAAAATGTACTACTAACAAATAAGGATTAAGATAGGTTATCAAATCAGTAGCCACTGCATTTTCACGGTTTCACGTATCCTATATTTTAGTCAGATAATTTTATATAGCTTATAAATTAGCATATTAATTACTCCCCCCAGTAGCCACTGCATTTTCACGGTTTCACGTATCCTATATTTTAGTCAGATAATTTTATATAGCTTATAAATTAGCATATTAATTACTCCCCCCTTCCAAATATAATTTTTATCTGGTCAACATATGTATTCAACTTTGACCGCAAATTACTCTTAAAATATAACCGTAAATAATTTCATAAAAGCATATAATGAAATTTAAGAATTAAAAGTTTATTATATGCTTATAAAATTATCTATTGTTATAGTTTATGAAATTATTTCAATGAGGTCCAGTGGTGGATGATACTAAATAATACTACATCCGTCCCACTAATAACTTTTTAAGATGACTTTTTTTTCGAACATTAACTGCAAATTACTCTCATATTACACGATAAAAAATATAATAAAATTACGAAAATAAATCAAGTATATTTTACTAACATAACTTTGTTTTATACTTTTCGAGTATAATTTATAATCAAAATTTATATAAAAAAAAAAAGTCAGCCTAGGAAGTTCTTATTGTAACGTAGGGAATATACTATATTATTTATCTTTAATGAAGGGCATAATGGTAAATTAACATTTATTATTAATTTTTATTTTAATACAATTATATTTTAGAAATACATTTGACAAACAATTTATAGTACGACTACCATCTCATTTTAATGGGTGAATTATTTAAGGTACCCCTTAAATTTGGTCCAATTACATATTCAACCCCCGATTTGAAAGAGTTACATTTTCATTCAAAAAATGACCTACGTTTTTTTTTCAATTACAGATTGGTCCAAAAGTCAAAGTAGCTTCTAAGATGGAGTTGCTTTTTGATGATGTGGAGGTGAAACTTGGAGATATTCACAAAAATGCCATTGAGTTTTTTTTTATTTTACACTTTCTTTTATTCTTTATCCCTATTTTGTTTTGGTTTTCCTTTTCGCTTTATTTTTCAAGGTTTGGAAAATTGCAATTCAAGTCCCTGGAAGAGAATTCTCAAATGGTCACCCATTAATTTTCTAAAAAGTTCAAATAACCAAAATCGGACCAAATATCGGAGCTAGATCGGAGATGGACACGCCAACAGAGGTGTAAGTACATCTCGGAGCTCGGGAGTTGTATTAACAGCTCTAAAAGGAGCTAGACAGCTCTAATCGGAGTCAGATATAAGCTCCCATGAGTCTACAACTCCAATCGAAATGTCATACAACTCCGATTTGGAGTCGTGGATCGAGCTATCTGAAAGCTCATGAGCTATAAATTAGCTTCGATTTGAGATTTCAAAGTTCCGTCGATACAGCTCTGGTGGAGCTATTTACAGCTCCAATCGAAGCTGCAAATCAGTTCCGATTGGAGCCACTTCCGGCGTATTCGTCGGAAAAGAAGAAAGGAGGAAGAAGAGAGGAAGGAGTAGAGGAGAGAAAATGGGTTTTGTTGCAATTTTACTTTTATTTATTATAGTTTTGGATTTTATTTTGTTTTAGCTTTTTGTTATTAATTTGCTCCTAAAATTTCCATCTGGATAGAGAGGGAAACAACATGAATGTGCTGGTCAAAGGAAGGAGGTATCTACAATTGTTTCAAATCCGGGGATGAATCTGTTTTGGGTACCAATTGCAGGGGTACTATATGTAATTTTTCGCATTTTAATATAGTACGAGTACTATCTCACCGTAGAAAACCCTACTTTCATTTATCCACCTCTACCATAATACTCCATCCGTCCCGCAAAACTTCATACATTTGTCATTTTTAGCCATCCCATAGAATTTCATATATTACCAAAAAAGAAAGTTACCCCACACCCAACAAATAATAAACAAGCTTAACTTTTCACTCAAATTACACATTTTATCACTAAAAGTACACTTTTTTCCACCTTTTTTTATATTCTACCATTATTTTAATTTTTCGCATAAAACTGCGTGCTAACCATAATGTATGAAGTTCTCCGGAACGGATAGAGTAATAAATATAAAAATACGCATATCCTCATCTTTTGCAATCTCAAACACACTTGGTTTTGATAAAGGTCCTTGGACCAATTCACGATGTGCACCTCTTATGGGCTGGCTCTATAGTTGACTAGAGCCCTATGATTGCTAACAAATGTAGTGATCCATCCACCTACTAATATAGCACTAATAACAAGCCAATAAAATTACAAACCATGATTAAAAAATTACATGACAAATATCCTTATTTAAGCTGCATTCTCTTGACATGTTTTCTTGTTAAAACATAGCCTTTGTATCCCTCTCTTCTTTCTATTTCATCTCATTCATATCAATCAATGGCAAAGAATGAAAAACAGAGCAATATGGAAATGGATGATAAAACAGTAGGAATTGCATCAAATGATGATTACCATGAGGAACCCGAATTCAACTACAGAGGAGTCAAGGCCATGCCATTCATCATAGGTGAGTCACAATTTTTCCTTCTAAAACCTTTGAAAGCCTCGGTATCAACAAGTTTTCGCGAAAATCTCTTATATTTTCTTTTCATGTTCGAAGGTAATGAGACATTTGAGAAACTTGGAGCGATTGGTGCAATATCGAATCTGCAAGTGTATCTTACGACAGTTTTTAACATGTCGCGACTTAATGCAACAACACTTCTTAATGTGTTCAATGGCACGACGAACATTGCTACCTTGATCGGAGCTTACCTTAGTGACACTTATTTTGGTCGCTATAAGACTCTCGGATTCGCCTCCATAGCTTCATTACTTGTAAGTGTAATCTTTTATCTACATCGTGTTTGTGAAATTAAGTACAAATACTATTAAGACCTTTTATGTACAAATAGAGTTAAGGTGCTTTACTTATTTTTTATTTGATAAATATACGATGTTTTAGTATATTATATCACATGATTCGTGTTCTCAACATTTTTTATACATCCAACTCATTTATTTTATTGTTGTTTATTTATATTATTTTGGACTCTGTAAAGACTAAACATATTTCACTTCTTTTATATGTGAATTTATTTATCCACGACATCAACATTTTTATTTTCAATCTTACTAAAATTATTGATGAAAACAGAGTTATCTTAATTTGTGTAGAAAATTTAAAACTATCTTATATTAAAAGTAAAAAATGTGTGGGAGTATATATCTCAACTAGATGACAATATGTTTTCTATCTTCTCGCAAAAACAAATGAAATAAACAAGTACATACTTTTAGAAAGGGCTTGGATCTTGTGACCTCTCCTTGTGTTTGTTTGTGTGGTGAGTTGTTATGAATATTCCTTATGATGTCATTTACGTTAAAGATCGATCTAATTTTTCGGTTTCAAATTAAAAAAAAATATGCAAAGTATAGTATACACGCTTTTTCATACATGTGATTTTGTTCTTTCAAATTTTTAATCATTAAATATTATATTGATAAAAATTCAAATAATACAAAAAGCATAAGAGAAGTGGTTATAAGACCAACTCCAATCAAATTCGTTGAAGCGGATACTTTTTTTTTCCGAAGAAGTTAAAAATGTTACTCCTCAACAAGAAAAATCAGAAAGACCAGGAGTGTTCAAAATACACGAACACAGCTCAGATACAAACACCAGTAAAATTACAACTCAAAACCCAACACTTAGCAACAAAAAAAAAACCGGCCAAAATTTACTCAAACCCATAGTCAACCCCCCGGCGGATACTGATGGCTTATACTCCCTCCGTTTTTATAAAAGTGAAACAATTTTAATTTGCACAAGTTTTAAGAAAAATGTTTGGTCCCCTAAAAGTATGTGGTTAAGATTGAGTTTGAGATATTAATTGAGTGGAAAAGTACACGTGGGTCCAAAAATGTGTGGTTGATAATGAATTGTATTATAGAAGTAATTTTCATAAAAGAAAATGTAACACTTTTAGTGAAACGCACAAAACGGAAAATTGTTTCACTTTTACAGAAATTGAGGGAGTATTATTTAATTATTAAAAAAAATTTGTTTTGTTTCTTTTCCTTTTATTTTCTTTGATCTTTTCGAGGATGTTTTGGATAGAATTAACATCCTATTTTAATTGAGTCTAACTTTACTTCCGTACCTAGTTATCCCTTTATAATTGAGTTGATAGTGATATCTTATAATTGAGACACAACTCAATTAACTCACAACCTACAAAAACATTTATAAGATTTTAATTCGATATAAAACACAAATTTTCACAACTCAATTAAAATTTATATAGTTTCTATTCATTATTTATAACTTAATTAAAATTCCCCCAATTAAAGTTCCGTAACAAACAACCCTTTAGTTTTTCCTTTTCTTTTGTTGAGTAAGTCATTCGAAACAGTCTCTAAATAATTTATTTCGAGACGCACCTATGTTGTTAATAAGGACATCCATGCTGTTCATCAAAACATATATTTTGTTAACAAAATGCATTTTTTTTTTGTGTTTGAAAAAATATCAATATTAACAACAAACATGTTTTGATTAACACGTGTGAATGTTTTTATTAATAATACATAGGTCTGTCTCTACATAACTTATCTAAATATCGTCTTTCTAGACACTTTGTGTCGTTTGTTTATTTTTTTATTTGTTCCTTTATATATATTTGTAATAATGATAAATTATATATAAAAAGGACTTGTAAAATTTAAAATATTCAATTTATTGCATAAAATAAAAAAAAGCAGTTACAAATTGTTAAAAAATGAGAAACACACAAATAAAAATTTGTTGAAACTACAAGAAAAAGGGCCTTTAGCAACAGGTTTTTTCCAACGGATATTTTCGTTGCCTAAATCGTCCAAGTTGCCCCCGTTGGTAACTCTTGCAACAGAATCTGATTTCGTTGCTCATTCTTGCAACGTGATTTTCCGTTGGTAAGGCATTACTATTTCGTTGTTGAAGCGTCACTGTTTTGTTGTTAACTGTGTGAGGAAAAATGAAAATCATGCAACGGGGATTCGATCCCATCACATCATTCTTGTACATCTAGCTTTCTTACCACTCGACCACCTTATAACTATTGCTTAGTTAGCTATTTTTTGGATTATCACTATTGGAGTTGTGATCGATTGGTTAAACTTTTTGTGAACACATTAAACATGTCTTTTTACTATTTTATTATTTAGTTAAACAATTATTCATGGTTTCTAAATCTTCCCTACTGAAATTGCATCAAATTTACAACTGTTCATTAAATAAATCCAGCAACGAAATTTTTGTTGGTGAGAAAAATTTCCAACGGATTTTCCGTTGGTGTTTATAGTGGTTAAACCCAAAATTTCGTTCCAACAAAATAGTGACGGAACACTAACGAGCTGTTTGAAAAGCGATTAAAATCAAAAAACAGGTGTTTTTAACCAATTTTTGTTGATTTAAACCGGCAGACAAACAACCACTAAATTTGTTGGAAACCCAAAAACTTTCTGCAACGGAATACCAACAGAATTACAACTTAAAATAGAATCTAATGGTGGTTTGTTGGTAATTCGTCGTTAATCATGTACAATTTTTTCTCAAGGAAAATTTTGTTGGTAATCTGTTGCTGAATAGCGACGAACTCAACTTCCGTTGCAAAGACCCCATTGTTGAATTTCTAGTTTTTTTTTTAGTGAATTGGAAATTTCATGACATTTAAAATTATTTCCAATATTGTAAATTTTCAATTTTTTTTTGTTTGACATAATTATAGTTAATTAATGACATATAGAATAAAATGATGTATGAAGTTTCGATGAGTAGTATTAATTCATCTACTCATATGCATAGGATGTCTAGATATTTTTGATTTCTATGCTATAGTTTGAAATAAAAATTAAGTAATATAAATATAAAAACTCAAATTTTTATATACCAATAAAATATAAATATCCATACAACTATCTCATCAGACAAATAAAATAATAATTGACTTGTAAATTTATTTTAATTGTTTTTAAAGAGAGAAGAGAATATGGGCCCAAAAATTGAATGCCTTGTCGTGCTGCTGGTAAATTAGCCGCCTATGGCAACTCTGACGGGGATGGCATGGGATGACTCGAGTTTTGTCTCTTTTTGTTGATTGTAGTGTGGACTGTGGAGTAATGGGCGAACTAAATGATATTCAAAATCCCAAATAAATTTATACATTAGGTTAGTACCGCACAGTTTTCATGAAAATTTATAGCAGTAAACTAGTAATAAAATATGAAAAAAAAATTAAAAAATACTTTTTGTTGGAAATTTTGTAATAAAGAGCATATTTTTTTATCATTTATTTCTCCATTTTAGAGACGATACATTTTGATTAATTCCATTAATTGTTTCGAGTTGACTAATAATTCATAAACGATAATAGTAAATAATTTAATAAAATCATATAATAAAAATTTAATTACTAAATTTTCATTATATACCTTTAATAATTTATTTATTAATATCGTTTAAAGTAATTAGTCAAACGCTATATGACCGCATAATAAGAAATGTAACACTTTTTCTGAAATGGAGGGAGTATTTGATTTGAGGTAGCTTTATTTTTAATTAATGTATTAAGTTATGTAAGACAACTAAAAATGATAAATATATGAAATTCTGTAGGGCGGGAAAGTTTCAAAAATAAAGAAAATCTACTAAGTTTCCAATGTTATTAAAAAAGTATCTTAATATATAAAAAGATCTAAAAGGATTTGAAAAATACTAGTAATACAGTATCTTTTTTCTATGACGTTCCATTTTGTTATATCATTAGAGCACATATATATATACATCATTTACAATAATTTATCAATTTTTTGTTCAATGTAATTTAAAAGAAATAGCATACTCAAAAATTTTCTCTGAACGTTTATATACTATATATTATTAGTTATTTTTTTATATAATGAAGAAAAAATACTATGCTATACTATTAGAACAATAAAAGGGGGTATATATCATCTATCCACCAACATATTTTAAAAAAATGAAACATTTTGTTGCACATGCATTTCTCTACTAGTTTTTTTTCTCTATTTTGCTAACTTTCCCTAAATTGTACTTCAAGTGAAATTCAAGTAAAACCGATAATTTTAGTAAAAAGTCTTTATTTTAGTGAAAGTCATGATTTTATCTATTTTGTGGTTTCCTATTGTTTTGTACACTAGCTAATTTAAATTAACATGATTTGTAACACAAAGTATCATTAATCTACATAACT
Organism: Plantago major; assembly: GCA_026545765.1. NCBI lineage: Eukaryota > Viridiplantae > Streptophyta > Magnoliopsida > Lamiales > Plantaginaceae > Plantago > Plantago major. Next base: position 32,988,883 of record CM048841.1, read on the forward strand.
CATCTAGAAACGATCTATGTTATCAATCAAACCATTCATATTATTAATCAAAATGTCTATGTTGTTAACAAAATAAATCTTGTTGTAATATGAAAAAATACCAATATTGAGAACATAAGTGATTTGATTAATAACATCGATGTTTTTTTGACAATATAGGTTTGTTTTTAAATAAATTATTTAAAGACCGTCTCTCATGAGACTAGTCGATTTGTAATTTTGTTTAATAAAATCAAATGTTTATTTTATTATACTGCTCCTACCACCATGCCATTTTTTTCCCAAGTTGTTACAGACGTTCACAATCTAACATGTTCTCGTCGAATCGCAGGGCCTGCTAGTGATCACTCTAACTGCAGTGTTCAAGAACTTGCACCCACCCCATTGCGAACCCAATGGGGGCCCATGCATCGGCGCAGACACAGGACAAATGGCATTCCTAATAGTCGGATTCGGTCTAATGGTAGTTGGAGCCGGGGGCATTAGGCCATGCAATTTTGCATTTGGGGCAGACCAATTCAATCCCAATACTGAATCTGGAAAACGCGGTGTAGACAGCTTCTTCAACTGGTACTACTTCACAGTGACATTCGCAGAAATCGTATCAGTAACTCTGGTGGTTTACGTGCAATCAAACGTGAGCTGGTCGATAGGATTGGGTATCCCAACGATCTTCATGTTTTTGTCATGTTTCATGTACTTTGTGGGTTCGAAACTGTACGTTAAATTACTTCCAGAAGGGAGCCCTATGACTAGCCTGGCTCAGGTGATGGTGGTTTCATTCAAAAAGAGGAATTTGAAATTGCCAAAGGACGATCCATGCATGATCACCTTGTTCAACTACACTCCACCTAAATCTATCAACTCTAAACTGCCTCACACTCACCAATTCAGGTACTTACTCCTACCTTTAATTTCCATTTTTACCATCAATTATTAACACCAAGACTACTTAACTTATATGTTCGATTAAGTTATTTCTAAAATAAACATGTTTAGTTGATAATTTATAAATCAATGGTTTGATCAACCATGAACATTCATAAAAATCAATTTGGTCATCTGATGTCAACTATCACATATCAGCTATTGAATAGCATCTAGATGAATATATTATAGTTGTGCATATGGTTGTTAGGTAAATTTGAAAGATTATAAAAAGTGACTTAATGGGATCAACTCTGCATATGTTTGTTCACAAATTCTTACAAGAGACATCTCTACATAATTTATCTAGAGACGACCTATGTTATTAATAAAATCATCCATGTTATTGATCAAAACGTCTATGTTGTTAACGAAATAAGTCTTGTTATGAAAAAACACCAATGTTGAGAACATAGATGTTTTGATTAATAACATCTATGATTTTTTTAATAATATAAGTTCGTCTCTAGATAAATTATCTAGAGACCGTCTCTTAGAAGACTTACTTATGTTTGTTAAGGAAATTTGAAAGATGGGATCAAGGCTTAGAGCACAACCAAATATTTGACCAAGCATGCACTTTCAATTTCTTATCCTAGACCTTTGACTCCTTGAGAGTACATTTACGAGTCACCTATTAATTTCAAATCAGTTAGATGAATTGTGACAAAAATTTCATACTTGGATGTAGACTTCTCTGACCTCTTCTTCTTAATTAATTAAGACAACGACTATCTAATATCTATACACAACTGGCCCTGATCCTTACCGAAACAACTGTCTAGACAATTGACATTGCAATCAAAAATCCTTGCAAATTGCAATAAACTTTTCAGAATATAGTATGCAATAAGGAATGTCGTAATATTTGTACATAGTATAAGTTGGATATGTTGTAAAATTTAATAAGTATTATGTGACGGATGAAATATTATTTCTCAAAAACTGCAAGTAAATTGTTAACTGTGTGTGCCCATAATATATGTCCAAACCGTTAAGAGTTACAGTTTCGATATATTTGTCCAAACCGTTTGAATTTTAGTTTCAATCACAATCAAGTATATATATGTCCAAACCGTTCTCTAGAAAGGCAACTTTAGGTATATATTATTATAAATCCGGATATATTGTTCTTGTTAACACTAGCTAGTCATCTCTTCGTTCTACCCACCCGCCAAATGTTACATTTGATTTTGCATATAAAGATTAAGACAGTTTAAAAGTAGGGTGGATAAAGTAATTTGCATTATATGGCCTCAAATGAATCATCAGACAAGCATGTAGAATTTACCAATAACGAATACATTGGTAATATGACGAAAATGAAATATGTGACAATTCGTCTGTAATTGAGGAATTAAGTACTATGGTTATTGTCAAACACTAACTTGTCTTCTCGAGTAGATGTTTGGATTTCTACAAACAAAGTGTTCGGACTCAATAGCTTATTATTTCTATTAAACGATAAAATAAACTCATTCACCTTATAAACTAGTGCTAAACATAATTAAAGTGTTGATTTGTTTGTGAAAAATTTCAGTTTCCTGGACAAAGCTGCAATACAAACACCAGAAGACAAGATCAATCCCAACGGATCAGCTGCAAATCCATGGAACCTTTGCAGTATGCAACATGTAGAAGAACTCAAGTGTGTGATCAGAGTCATCCCAATCTCACTCACCTCCATCATATACCACATTGGAGCACAACAACAATATGTCATCTTCCAAGCTCTCCAATCCAACCGCCACCTTGGAAATACCTCCTTCCAAATCCCGGCCGCCTCTTACGTCATCTTCGCCATGCTCAGTCTCTCCCTCTGGCTGGTCATATACGACCGAATCATGGTCCCGTTACTACGTAAACACACCAAGAGAGGAGGTATTAATAGAATCCTTTATTTTGACCCATTCTGATAAACGAAGTTAGATAGACCTGGTCTATATAAACATTTTTTTTCATACGTATTTATCCTAAACATATCTTTTTATATTCTCAATAGGCATCAGTGTTCTCCAAAGAATCGGCATTGGTCTTTTCGTGACCATAATCGAGTCTTTCTTAGGTGCCTACGTTGAAGAACGACGTAGAGCATCAGCCAGTGGCAATCTTGTCATTTCACGTATGTCCGCTATGTGGCTAGTCCCACAACTGGCGTTGGGTGGAATGGCGGAGGCCTTTAACGCGATTGGACAAATTGAGTTCTTTTACAAGCAGTTTCCTGAGAACATGAGGAGCATTGCTGGGGCGTTCTTCTTTTGTGGGAACGCGGTTTCCAACTACGTGTACAGTTTCTTGATTTCCGAGGTGCATAGACGGACAGGGAATCTGCCGGGCGGAAACTGGCTGCCGGAGGATCTTAATAAGGGGAGATTGGACTATTGGTACTACTTGGTTGGGGTTTTGTGTGTGCTCAACTTTGTTTATTTCCTTGTATGTGCTCATTGGTATAGATACAAGGGGGCTAGTACTGGACAACAAGGGGTAGAATCGTCCTTGGAGATGGAAGAATCAAAGCTTGACAAACATTTTGCATAAAGATTCATTTTGCAGTGAACTTATTTCTTTTGTATATTGAGCGGTGAATTTCATCCAGTACCCCTGTTAGATATTTTAATTACACTTGGGCACCAGTTAGTTCAACAATTACATATAGGTCCATTTTAATTAAATGATTTACGCCAAATACGGCCTTATTTTGTCAATTTGAAATGATATCCCTAATGTCTTTCTAATTCAACTTAAGTCCTTTATCTTCCAATATTTTTTGTTGAGTATCCAATTTATTATTTAATAACATGAATTAAACTTTCTAAATAATTTATGGACTTAATTGCAAAATCAGAAACAAATTTAGGGCCAAATTGAACGTAACTGGAAGTTTATTAAAAATTAAAAAAAGAAAAAAGAAAAATATGATCGAGCGACTCGAGTCAGGTGAAATGACTCGATCGAGCTCCATCACCGGAGTTTTAATTTTTCTTTTTTTCTTTTTTTTTTTAAATCTTTTATTTAATTTGGCCCGGGGGTTGTAAACTAATTTGATTTTGGGGAAAATATATAATTTGTTATAATTTAGGGTCAAATTTGCAATTTTCAGTAAAAAGTTCTGAAGGGTTATGTTTGGCAACACTTGAAATTTGTTTGACTTTTGGACTTACATGTAATAGAAATACTTTAATTGTCATTTGTTTGTTATTGTTGAATTAACTGGTGCTTAAATGCAATGACCCTATCTAACATCTAACAGGGGTATATGTAATAATCCCTATATTTATATTCAGCATCTCATATTGGCAGGATATTATTATTCTTGGATTTATTTTGGATTAGTAATATGGATTCGTTGCATAAAGGGCTAGTATGTTGTTTGTACTTCGATGATTACATCACCTCTGGAAAGAAGGAAAAAAAACCTCTGTTTTCGCCCAAAAATTAGCAAAAATGCACACTAGAGTCACTAGCACACGGTTTACTCTACCCTACGCATGCACATGTAAATATCCCGTTATTGACGCATTTATGAAGCCAAGGGCATTATGGTAATTCTGGAGAAATGGATTAATCATATAAAAGGGCAAGATGGTCGACATACGAGGGTGTGGAGTTTTTGATGGGTTTATCCCTGTATCCACCATCGCGCTAATCTACAGTATTCCGATCTTGCCTCTTCTTCGTATTTACTGATTCTGGTGGCTTGTTGCTTTTCCAGTTGATCGATTAATTTCTTATTGTAGTTTTTCATTTTATCTTGTTGCTTAGATTTTGTAATTTTGGCCTTGTAATCGATTATTTGCATATTTAATGAAGTTTATCAGATTTGGGTCATTACAACACATTCACATTTCACGCCAAAGAAATAGCAGTAACGTTCAAATTTTCTGTTGGTAGACAAGATTAGAGAATCATTATGCATCAATTATGCTCCTAGAACAAATGAGGGCAGTATGTTCATGATGTAGAATTGTAGATGAACTTTGGTTCAGAAAAGCACAGATTATAAATAGAAATAAAACATGAAAATAGCAACATTTCCTGTTATTCCATGTACACAAAAAGGCAGGTACAGAAAATCTAATGACACGAGAACCATATACAAATGCTGAAAGCTCAATGTACGAGTATGAACGCAAATACTGTATATCATGACAACTGACAGACGCGTATCCAGACTGCACGACTTGGAAAAGAGGGGAGGGGCATAACTGAATAGAGTAATTACACATAACATATATCTAGAAAATTTCCAGTCACATGTAAGATAACTTCTCAGCCGCGTCCATAAAATTGCATCAACATATGTAGGCTACCTTCTTATACAGTGTATGACTGCTGAATTGTTTCTATATCAAGACCTTTCAGTCTCACTATTGAATCAACGTGGCCTTTCAGAGTGTGGAGCTCCCTTTGCCTGTATCAGCCACAAACGGAACATTACACATGATATCATCGGAGAAGTGAAGTGAACAGTAGGGCATTGCATCAAGTTTTTTCATACCAGAATAATTAAGGATTACTGCATGAACGATACTTACCTAGCAATTTCAGCTCTTCGTTTAGCTTCCTCAGCCAAATGATTGAGTTCCGAGAAATTAGTAGTTTCATTGAACAATTTGGTATCAGGTACTTGTAGGCCATGGAGGGTCCTTTGAGCATGTGCCCATCTAAGCTCACGCTGCTCTTTACCGAAGTCCTTTTGCCTTGTGAAAGCAATCTGCAAATCAAGAGGGGTCAGAAGAATAAGCAAACCACTGATGAGCAATCTTGTAATGAAATATATTTGATCCAATTGTGAGATTTTACCCTTCGTTCGATAACAAGATCCCAAGCTCTTCCACTGAGAGTGTATCGGATCAAGAACTTGAGAATATCAAGGGGAATATAGAAAATGATATTGTAAAGCCAAATGACCCCAGCCCAACCCCAACCGATTCCTTCGATTGCCGCAAAGCTCCAATTTGCATAAACCGCGATCAAAGTAGCAATCTGCTTCCATTTAAGTTGTGAGGATCAAGATAATATACAAATGGACATTTAATTACGTTGGGAGAGGAAGATTGCTGACCAGTTGGGCGATGAAAAATGCCACCACAAGCAATAATCCAGGACGCTCGACATATGACCAACTTCTTGATCTTGTTACAAATATCAGAGCCTGACTGATAGTGCTCACTTGAAGATAAATTGCTGAAGCAAGCTTTCTGAAGTCATCATGGGCAGTTTTCTCAAGTGTCGACACTCCAAATATTCGCTGGAAAGCATTTAAAAAACGTTAGGTAAACTAGCAGCAATTCAAAACTTCTTCCATTATGTGAGTGAAATTTGTGGTTTGATGCATGGAAAACTCTAGGAGAAAGTCGAAAAAAGTTACTAGGAGCAATTCGGACAAATATATTGAGATCTAGTAACGGGAAACAGCTTCCCAATGGTGGTTGGTTTCAATTGATTTAAATATGCATTTTTCTATCAGAAGGAAAAAAGGGTTTGAACTTGAAAGATCAAACCATTTAGTGTTTTTTCCCCTCCATACTGCCTTCAAAGACACTTAAAGCGAACAAGATGAGCCTACCGGGAAAAAGTCTGTCTTGTAAGCAGCCCAAAAGAAGATTACTGTCATCATCGCCAAATATGCACCTAGAACAACTCCAGTTGCAAAAATCTCAGCAAGCTTCCAGCTGTCTGGTAGTGGAGATGGTTTCACTCTATCCTTTGATATGGTCATGATTGTTCCTTAATATAAGAATTGCAGCAGAATGTCAAAGACGCGAAACTGAAAGAATCTGACAGTTTCATAATTCATTGAATAAGGCAATTTAAATTGTCCATTTGAAGCACATGGCTCATCTAGTAAAGCAGAGCACCATGAAAAAGTTGGAGAACATTTCAAGAGCATTACTAAAAGCATCAGTAAATACAAATATATAATTGCTCTGCAGACTTGATATTTGCAGTTTGTGGGGATCTATAGTCTTTCTCATACTAAAAATGCTTTCACGCACACTAAACCTACATGCTTCGCAAATATGTGCAGTGTGGTGCGGATGCATTGTTGAAAGGAGAAGGGGGGTTCGTAAAGACTAACCATCATTCAATATTGCAATGATCAGCACCATGAAAGGCGGAAAGTCAAATTCCCATATCAAAGCCAGTAACATGAATCCAAGCTGATACATCAGTAAGGAAAGACATCAGGCACATGTATCAAGAGTTGAATGGGAAAAAAACATAGTGTAAACTCCTTCAAAGAAGTGTAAAATGTAGTAATTACTTACAACAATACGTATTGTGATAGAGACAGCATAGATCTGCCAAAATAAATGAAATTGATGAGTCCATGACTTATCATGAAATGGCAGTGCCAGTAAATTGATATCACAACTTTACTACAACCAAACAATAGTTTCGGCGTCAGATTTTCAAGTGTGACACACAAAAATCAACATGTACCGTGTAATTTTTCATCCTTTGGAAAATTGCTCTACTGGTCAACACAGCACTAATAATAACACTGAGTCCTGGTTCTGTAAGGACAATATCAGAAGCACTACGAGCTGCATCAGTCGCATCAGCAACAGCAATACCAATATCAGCTTTCTTCAGAGCAGGAGCATCGTTTACCCCATCACCAGTCATCCCACATATATGTTTCCTAGCCTGTAGACGTTTTACTATCTCGTACTTGTGCTCTGCACATATTAAAGATGGCAGAAGCATTGGTCTTTGGTTAAGGTATGAGTGACTAATCTAAAAAAAAAGAGAACAGGTCCTACCACCCCCCTACTCTCTCTACTGCGTATAGGTTGCTTACACGCAGGTTTGATTTGCGAAGTTACACAGAACCCGTTTTAGAGGTTTTGTAAATATAATATTTTGAGGGGAAATAGCCGCTATCCTGGCTGAAAGATACAGCAGGCATAAGCATTTAATTACATCCTGAAAATATAGGGGTAGCCACTAAAAACAACCATTTCCCACGTGAGGTAAGCATAAATATCCCATTCCACTATAACACTCAGGTGCATAAGATTCAATAGTTAAGCGAAGAAAAGTACCAGGGAAGACACCAGCAAAACCGTCAGCTTTCTCTATGAGCTCATCAATAGGTAGAGCAGCAATAGATTCGTCCTTATCCTGTCCTAGTAAAGCTGATGAAGGATACATGTTAGTTCCCATTCCCAAACGCCGTCCAGTTTCTTTTCCTATAGCGAGCTGATCCCCTGCGATATTCAACAATTAATATCGACACAAATTTTAGGGAAAAATATTCCCAATTAAGTGAATCAAAATGAAAAGATATTTGAAGACATGATAAAAAAAACTGATATGATCCATGATGCTATCGCTTAACTGATGCTCCAGGCAAGTACAAATTTTCCATCACAAAAGACGGTATTCATTCATGCAAATTGAAATTATAACAAAGGGAACTATGCATGTCATACTGGCAACTGGGGCTAGATGCATAATAACTGGTAAAATCTATAAGCAATGCTTAAAGATGTGGAATGAGTTTATACCAGTTATCATTTTAACATTTACTCCAAGGTTCAGGGCTCTAGATATAGTTTCTGCACTATCATGTCTAGGGGGGTCAAATAGAGGCATGAGACCAATAAATTGCCACGGGCTTCCAGCACTCTCCTTCCTTCCTTCGGGAACTTCCTGAAAGCATAAGCCAAAAAAGGAAAATAAGTAAAATTTGTGTGCAGTTTATCAAATCGTCTAATCAACTTCTGCTATTATCTACGTGTAGGGAATAAATCTGTAGAACTACAAAGTAGAGTAATGTATAGTTCCATGCTAACATACCTGATATGCAACAGCAAGTGATCTTAAACCTCTTTCTGCAAACTTATCAATCACTGAATGGACTCTTCGCTCTATCTCTGACCTATTGTGGGCCAGGTTTAAAATCTGTAACCAAAATTTACATGATAAAAAACAAAGAAATTAGAATAACCATTTAAAATCAATGACTAGAATGAAAACAAAGATTGAGGGAAGAAAATACCTGTTCAGGTGCACCTTTGCTGACCCTGTGCCATTTTCCTTCACTATCAATATAAGTCAATGCTGTTCGTTTGTCAGTTGGGTTAAAAGGCAGGAAATGTACTTCTCGTACCCCAGCACGTGCCTGTTGATAGTATTTGTTTTGAATACATGTTGCAGGGAAAAGCCAAGCAGATACCTAAATAGTTGAGACTAAAGGTATACAAGAATTAGATGTACCTCCTTCGGATCAGCCAGCATCCCAACTATAGCAGCGTCAATTGCATCCTGATTTTCAGTTCGGGAAGCTCGAGCTGCCATCAGAACAACGGTATCTGCATCAACACCTTTAGCAAAAACCTGTAAACACGATTTGACGAGAACCAGAAGTTACGAATGTGTTTTTGTGTGGAAATGCAAGTTAAAAGATAAAATGCATGATCCATGTCTATTATTGCTCAATTCCACCGTGATATTACAAACTCAGCTTCAGAGCCCTTTTTCCCAAATTGAGAGAATTTGCAGTATCAGATGGGATTTATGCTATATCCATGAAAGTAAGATCTGCTAGATGGCAAAGCAAGTTTGATCGTAAAACTTCGATGCTCCCACCTCAATGAGATTCTTGTCAACAGTAAGCTTGTTCAGTGTCAGTGTCCCTGTCTTGTCACTGCAAAGCACATCCATGCCAGCCATCTCTTCAATAGCAGTCATTCTTTTTGTAATAGCTCCCTACACATAGTTAAAGAGATCTTTACATACTAGATACCTTCAAAGAAACATTATATCAACAGAATTGCAAGAACCAACATACCTGTTGAGCCAAACGATGAGAACCAATTGCCATCGTAACTGAGAGGACAGTTGGCATGGCAATTGGAATTCCTCCAATGAGAAGCACAAGAAGATTATCAATTCCCGGACGGTAATTACGATGTTGAATTGGATACATCACTACTATTTCTATAATCATCCCCACCGCAATAGAGCAAATGCAGAAGTTTCCAATTGCAGTTAAAACCTAGTGGCGATTAAAACATATGAATTGGTCTCAGAAAGATAAATGAGGTTTAGAAAATTTGAGTAGTTATAAATTTACCTTTTGAAAGTGCCCCACTTGATTTGTGCTATCAACAAGGTGAGCAGCCTTGCCGAAGAAAGTGTGCACACCAGTGGCAATAACAATGGCCTCTAATTCTCCCTGTTTGCAAGTGGAACCAGAATACACACCATCCCCAGGATGCTTTGTCACAGGAAGGGACTCGCCCGTCAAAGCAGACTGCATATTCCTCAACGATTCAGTCAATAATCCAGAAAGAATCATTCAAAAGTTTAACATAAAAACAGCATACCAATTAAAAAAGCATGAAAGATAACATACTTGATCGATTTTTAGTGGATCACCCTCAAGTAAACGAGCATCCGCAGGAACAATATCTCCAAGTTTAATGCTAATAATGTCCCCAGGCACTAATTCTGCCGCATCTTCCTCGTTCCACCTTCCATCTCTAAGAACCTTCATAAAGAAACATTTAATGAAGCAAAACGAGCATAAACGAAAACAAAATCATTCAGCCATGGAAAACACATAACTATAGGCTAGGATTACAAATATAAGAATAAATATCGTCCAAACCTTAGCTTTTGGGGCAAGACGTGCCATGAGAGCAGCAGCAGCATTGCCAGCATTGTTCTCTTCAATGAAACTAATTGTTGAGTTTATAATAAGCAAAGTGATGATACCCACAAAGTCCTGCCAATCCGGAGGCCTTCCCTGCAAAAATCAAGTGGTGAATGATATATATTTTCCAGGTCAAGATTTCTTTGTAAAAATTCAAAAACTTACGCCTCCATTCGCAAGGGCAATTGCCATTATCGCGGCCGCTTCCATAACCCATGACAGCGGGTTCCACATAAACCCCAAAAATTTGAAGAATTTGCTCTCCTGAGACCCATTAAAAAGATTATAAACGAGCTTATATAACTGAAATGATGCATATTCACATAGAATCAGTGCGCCTCCTAGCGTTCCTCAAATTGCATCTTATCTTTCGTCTTATGTTTTCGAAGACTCTCATTTTCAGAGGCACAATGCACATCAGATAGAATATTCGCAGCCAATTTCATTTACGATTAGATAAGTAAGCCAAATGAGTATATGAAAAAAGTGTTATTGTGTCTGCAGGGGAATGCAATGATGAATACGATATCAAGTTAATGTAACAACTCATACAAATATCAAAAAGATTCTAACTTTTTGCTCTTCAAGATTGTAACTTTTTCACTGGTATCAAAAAGATACTAGAGAATTGATTGGTAAAAGGTATTGTAAAGCACCTTTTTCTCTTCAAGCTTGTTGTATCCGAAGATGGCCAATCTCTCCTGAGCACCCTCGCTAGTAAGACCCTCTTTGGTACATCTCAGATTCTCAAACACTTCCTCAATGGGAATGTTTTCCTGCAAAAACACACATACACACACAGCACAAAATATCAAAAAACAGTAAAATACTCGAGGACAAAACTTGCAATCAAGAAACCAGTAATGTCAGGTATCAGATCCGTTACCAAATCAACAGTTTCTTTCAGCACAGCATCCAGAGCTTGAGGCTCCTCCCCCATCTTTGAAAATCTTCAACTTTTCTTGACAAAGTTTAAAGCTTTTTATTTATTCAGAGTAAAATTAACTGGTAAAGAACAACCATGAACAGCGAAAAGCAGGAAAAGTTTCTGTTGAGCAGCTGAGAGTAGAAGTGACAGGGGGTCAACAAGGATTGGGTTTTTTTAGCTGGTTGAGGAAATGCAGTCGAGGAGAAAAAAACAAAATGGGAGATGCCCACCAGTACCAAATCTGCAACTGCAATCGAGTGAAACGGCTAACTATGGAGTAGAGTAGAATAGAGTAGAGTAGAGTAGAGAACTGCAAATTTACAGCTTCCCCCACTACTTTCTTTTTAGGCTCAATTACATAAACTACCCCTCAAATTGAACCTAATAACATATTCACACACATATCCAAAATGACAACCATTACATTCAATTTCAAAAAGGCGAATTACGTATGGTTCCCCTTAAATTTTGCTCAATCACAGATTCGTCCCTAGATTGACAACAATTAGAGATGCCCCCTGAAGCCAATTTCCGTTGACTGAGTTGTCAGCATCATCATTCTCTCTCAATACGTGGAATTTCCTCTCTCTCTCTCTGAATTAAGGAAAAGCAAAAACAAATTCAAATTTGAAAAAAACATTAAAGTAAAGGAAAAAGAAATTAGAAAAGGTCGAAACCCTTCCACCTTCTCCCATTACCCGCGAAAACATCTCCCTCACCATACTTCCGTCTTTCACAAAACCGACCAATTCTCTGTAAATTTCTGGTAGGAATTTTTGGCCGAACACAGCCATACGATCGAATCGAAGCATTGCAACTGTCTGATAGCAATCGATTGCACAAAATTAGGGTTTTGCTGTTCAACTGGAGCCATGGATAGAGGTAAATTTGAACTTCTTTTTCATACATTATGCATGTAATGTTGTGTTTACAGTTGTTGGTTTACTTAGATTACTCGAAGATTAAATTCATGTGGGTAGAATTCTACTGACTTACGTAAAAAAGGGGGCTTTTTTGATTTTTTTTTCTTTTTTGGTTTCGAACTCTGATTTGATGATGTTTATAGTTCAGTGTAGTGTTATTGAACTTGTTTTTACCCATAATATGATACTGTTTGTCAATGCTATTTGTAGTGTAGATTTTATCTTTTTGTTTGATGTAGGAAAAAATGGAACATATAATATCAGGATTCATTGTGGGAAGGACCTATACATGTTGGAGAATGTCAAGCCAGCCAGGTATTCACATATTAAACTCATGAATGATGTTATGGCTACTGCACTAGAGCATGTGTCTTCTTCAGAGAACTTATGTTTTAGTATGAAGTGTGACTTAGATGGAACATTTGAACAGTTGGAGTTAAGAACTGATGATGATGTTAAGTTGATGTTTGAAATGAACAAAAAATATATGGAGATTGAATTGTATGTTGAGACTGGAGAGGCTGTTCCAGTAGCTATTGATGAATCTACTTGGAAGAGTAAAAAGAGGTTTTGTGTATGGGATGATGATAGTGAGTGGTTTAATCCTGATGCAGCTCATTATAGAGTCCCTACTCCTGAAGATAATATTAGGGAGAGGATGGAGAGAGTCTATAGGAGTAGGAAATGCAAGACAATATCATATAGGAATGCATATGCAAGTTCCTCTAAGGAACCTATATACGTTGTTTTGACTGATGAACCAAATACTGATGAAGAGGTTGAAAGTGAAAAAGAAACACCAATTGAAAGTGAAACACCAACTATAAAAGAAACTCCTACTGATGAGCCTCCAATTCCTTCCCTTTCTCAAGTTCCTTCTAAAACTACAATTCCTTTTCCTACTCAAGTACCATCTCCTACTAGAATTACATCTACAATTCCTTCTCCTACTATTCCCTCTGAAGATGCTTACATTCCTGGTCCAATTGAGGAAAATGAAAACCACACAAATTATGACTATGATGTGCTTCAAGACTTTGATGTTGATGCTTTTCTTGAGAAACACTTCTCAGCTCCATCTAGTACAACCCCTGCAACTACATCCATGCCTGAGATGTCCACTGAGTTGCCTACTGAGGGGAAGGTTGATATGACCAGTGAAGTACCTACTCAAGGGAGGAGGGATAAGGGTAAAAAGAAATTGACTGAAGAAGATGATGACTCTGATGTCATTGATTGTGAGGATGATATTCCTCAGTCATACTACATTGATGACTCTGAAGATTAGGAGATATGTTTTAATAGAAAAAATTTAAGTGGTAGTGAGACTGAGAATGAAGGTGATGTTGGTGTGAAGTACCAGAAGGATCAGGTACTAGGACAAAGAAGAGAGGTGGAAATAGGGCTCTTGTTGTTGAAGAACTTGACAGTGATGATGAACATGTAGATGATCATGTGAGTGATGTTGATTGGGCTGATGATGAATTCAAAACAAATGAAGTGTAGTGGGGCATAGAATTTGAAGTAGGTGACACCTTTGCAAATATTGATGAGCTGAGGTTAAGAGCAAAGGAGTACTCAATTAAGGTGGGATTCAAGTGCCAGAGAGTGAAGAATGAAGATACAAGGTTTACTGCCAAGTGTTAGGGGGCTGGATGTAATTGGAGACTACATGCATCTAAGGTTAATGGCACAACCATGATTGTGAAGATTTACCATGGCAGACATACTTGTGTAAGACAAGTCAATGAGAAGGAGGCTGACATGAATTGGTTGGCAAAGCAAATAATGGATGAGGTGAGAAGGCATCCGAACATGGATTCATATGCCTTGATTAGTTGGGCAACAGACAAGTTGGGTGTGACTGTGACATACATGAAAATGTATAGGACAAGGCTTAGGGCAATTGATATGATTGGGGGTAATCCAGTAGAAGCTTTCCAATTCATGCCCAAGTATGCTGAGATTATGAGGAGAACCAACCCTGGATCAGTAGTAGTAGTGTTGGAGAGGGATGTGGATGTAATTGAAAGGCTTCCTCTTTTCAATAGACTTTTCTTGGACATGGATGGGTTGAAGAGGGGGTTCCTAGCTGGATGTGCCCCATTTGTTTTCTTTGATGGATGTCATCTCAAAGGCAGATTTGGAGGAGTTCTTTTGAGTAATTTTTATTATTGTAGTAGCATTGTTATTTTATTTTTTAATTTTTTAATTATTTGATTATTTATGCTATAATTTTTTATTATTGTAGTAGCATTGTAATTTTATTTTTATAAATTGTATTATTTTATGATGAAATAGTATAATCATCGTTATGTGATTTGCTTTTTTCAGGATGATGATCCCAATTATCACAAGTCGGATGACTACCCTCCTGATGAAGAAGAAGATTATGATCAAGATTATTTTTATACACATCCAGATGACTATGATCCTATTGTTCCGGATGGTGATCCGAATGATGATCATGATAGTAGTGATGTTCCGGAGTATGAGGGTTCGCCTAACGTTGATGATGATGAGTAGGTGGATGACATGTATGGTAGTGAGGTCGGCTCGGATGATAGTTTGGATGGGCGTGAGTATGAGGACCATAATCACTTGTTCCATAATTTGGGTTCATTTCCTAGTCGGGAAGGGGCACAAGAAGAAGTCACACGGATTGGTAGGGATAACAATATGTTCTTCATGGTTGCAAGCTCGAAGAAGAGCCGAGTTTATATGGGTTGTGAACGTGGTGGAAAATATAGAGAGACATTGTGTAAAAATGATGCTGGTGTACTCCGTAGGCGAAGTGGGACGAAGAAGAATAATTGTCAATTTAAAATAAAGTTGAAAAAGAAAGCAGAAGGCGAATGGGTAATAAAGACGAGTGAGAATAGGGGTAGACACAACCATCATATTGGGGAATATCCCAATTGGCATACATCAGCGGCGAAGTTAAGTCAATCCGAGTTAGAATTTGTTCGTGAGTTAACTAAGTGTAACATAAGACCGCAGAGTATCTTGCGGCGGTTGAAGAGAAAATTCAAAGGTAATGCTACCGGTATAAGGCACATTTACAATGTCAAACAGAAGATAAAGAGAGAAGATATGCAAGGGTTAAGCTCGATTCAATATTTTGTTAAGTTGTTGAATGATTTTAAGTACTACCATTGGGAGAGGAAGGAGAGTGGAACTAATAACTTAGGTGAAGTTTTATTTGCACATCCTAATAGTGTGGAATTGGTTAAATTGTTCCCTCACGTACTTGTCATTGATACCACGTATCAAACAAATTGATATGGTATGCCTTTATTGGAGGTGATGGGGGTTTTTGCCAACTTCGAAAAGTTTTCATGTTGGATTTGCATACATGAAGAATGAGAAAACTAAGAGTTACATGTGGGTTATGGAGCACTTGAAGAAACGTTTTGGTCGCACTGAGTTGACCGGTGTTTTTTTCACAGATCAATACTTGGCCCTCATAAGTGCCATTGAGTATCATTTTGAGAAGTCTGCTCATCTAATTTGTCGAAGACACATTTCACAGGACGTGCAAAAGAATGACGTAAGGATCGTTCGTAGTAGGAAGTATGAGAATGCGGTTAGTGTTAGGTGGACAAGAATTGTCAAAGCACAATGTGAGCAGCAGTTTGATAGTCGTGTGCAACGGTTATTGTATGCTTGGCGGTTCTATCCCGAATTCCAGGATTATGTGACCAATACTTGGTTAGGGCCGCATAAAGAGCGTTTTGTGTCTTGTTGGACGAAAAAATATCTACATTTTATGTGACCAATACTTGGTTAGTGCCGCATAAAGAGCGTTTTGTGTCTTGTTGGACGAAGAAATATCTACATTTTGGAGCAGAAACAAGTAACAGGTAACCTTGTAATTAAATATTTTGGAATTGTTAACGTATATTATTATATGTATGTATGTATGTATGTTCGATATGCCGATTTTTAATCAATAACATTTACAGGGTTGAAGGGGGCACATGGTCAACTTAAGTCTTGGATAACAAACTCGAGGCACAATTTCCATACTAGTCTGGGAAAGATCCATGAGATCATTGAGCAGGAGATGGAGGAGATTCGAGGAGATTTTGAGCTGAATAGAACGAAGCATGCTTATTACTGTAAAAAGTACAAATTGTTTCGGAAGCCGCGATGTATTGTTTCACATCATGGCATAGAGGTTTTGGTTGGGGAGATAGCCAGAACACCTAATAGTATAAGTTGCACACATGAGTTGCGTTCTACACATGGGTTGCCTTGTGCATGTATGATGATGGCTATGAAAGATGAGCATTGCCCACTTAATCCGTCGGATATTCGTCCATTCTAGAAGACTCTTCACTTGGATAGAAAATACAATGGTGGTGAACCTGAAATAGCCACTGCTGATGATCTGTATGATGAAGCGGTGATGGATTTTAAACAATTTGCCTCTGATGCCCAAAAGAGGATGCTCGCCGAACAAATCCACGAAATGAGGTTTCTGGAATCAGTTGACTTGGAAGAGCCTCTACTTCATAAGCATAAAGGTCGGCCTCATGGAGCTCGGGGTAAGAAGTTTGTGAGTGACTCTGAGAAGAAGAAGAAGAAGAAGAAGAAGAAGAAGAAGAAGAAGAATGATCATAGGGAGGAGTTAGTACCAAAGAAGCCAGACTCGAGACCATTTCCCTACTACCCAGATATGCCACGCGAGATACTGCCATTCATGCAAGGCTGGTTGGATGTTGCAGTAGATGGAAATTGTGGCTTCTGGTCACTGGCTCAATACGCATATGGGATGCAGGTAATGTGGGACTGTGTGCGTATCGATATTCAAGATGAGATGACGACTCATGCAGACTTGTACAAAAAGCTTGTCGGTGGGTGATATTCTAATATACATGCATTTTCTATTATGGCATATTTATATAATATTACGGGTTTATTTGCAGGACACCCCGACAACTACTTTGAGGCATTACAGATGTTGGATCATTTTGATGGGGGTGCTTGGAAGATAAGTGGTTGAGCTTTTACGACCACAGTTTGGCCATTGCGACAAACATTGATGCTTATAATGTATAGCCACCACTGTGTAGTCCTTGTTCTTTGATCTAATAAGTCACTTATATGTCCATAAGTATTCCTACAGCAAATTAACAAAGTTAATCTCAACAAAAGCACAAAATGGACATGTAGGATGTCATGTTTTCAATTTTCTACTAATTAAAGCTTGAATTTTCAGATTATTTACTATGTCGGTGGTTTTGTTGTTTTCTTAACTTGTATAAGGTACTTATATGTACCTAAACAGTTATAAACTTCATTTACAAACTTACATTTGCATTGATCAAAATATACCCTCTAGGATGTCATTTTTTCAATTTTTGGGTAATTTTCTTTTAGATATTTTGTTAAAGAATATCTGTTTGGATTTTGTTCAGCAACATGATAACTTATCTTAGTCTCAGAAAGGTGATTAGTACTCTTGGTTCACTTGAACATTGTAAAAGAGGAAACCCACTAAGTATGATAGTCTATCTAATCTTGTATAGGATGTTAGGTCTCAAAATGTAATTTTTATTTTATGAAGAGAAGACCAAGAAGAAGACATCCAAGCAGAAAGCTCAACGACATTGAAGACTTGAAGAAAGCGCAAGATTCTTGAATCATTGTTCAGATATCTTAGCGGATATCTTGTGAACCTGAGCATTTCAAACAAGCGTATGTCACAAGAGATATCGAGAAATAAGATACATATCGAAAACAAGGAAAGTGTCCACAGATATCTATTCTCGGATACCTTGAGCTTTAACCACGTTTACGAAGAAATATATATTGCAAACAAAGTTGTTTCAATAAATACAAGTGGTATCTGAAGAATGAAGATAAGGACGTGCAAAGAATCAGATAACACTAGTCTCTGATACAAAGCATAGTTCCGTTGACACTACAGGACAAAAAGTATAGTACAATGCATTTAATGCACGGACAGAGATGTCTGAATAAAAGCAACGGCACCTTCTGAGAAGAAGACAAAACCTGCTACAGTACTATACACAGATATCGATAGTTTGAATTTGAGCCTAACGGATACTATTCAAACGGCACTCAAATTCATCAATAAATATCAACACTTAGACAGCTTGAGAGATATACACAACTCAGAACACAAGACCTTGAATTGCATACGATATCTGATTATCTTACTCTCTCAAAGCATCTTACTTATTATCAAAGCTTTCTGTTGCGACTAAAGCTTTTGATCTTGAGTAAACACTGAAGTTCAAAGTGTCCTGATCCTAAACAAGCAAAGCTATCTGTGAAGGAGTTAAATCAAAAGATCAACTATCTGAGATTCATTCTCTTGAACAGATATCATAAGACTTGGGTCAGTAAAATCGAACAAGATACCATACGCTGTAAAGTGTATTAAGTAACTTAGTTCACAGAGCTATCTGATTAACTGAAAAGTTATTAAGACGCTCATCTGACAACTCAAACCAAAACCAACACCATAACTGGCGTGGAGTACAGGAAGTACTTAGTTTGAAAAATCAGGGAATAACTCCAAGGTTACCGGAGTATAGGAAGTACTTGATTTGGGAAACTAAGGAATAACTCCAAGGTTATTGAGTATAGGAAGTACTTAGCTTGGGAAGCTAGGGAATAACTCAAAGGTTTCTGAATATAGGAAGTACTTGGCTGTGAAAGCCGGGTAACAACTCAGGGGGAACATTTGGTTGGGAACCAATTGTTAAGAATCTTAGAATAGGATTATTGTAAGGAAATCTCAATTATCTGTTCTAGTGAATTCTAGGTCTCTGATAGACCGAAGTGGATTAGTTGGAGGATTACGCCACCTCCAGATACCACTATACTTGCTGTGTCATTTACGTTTCTGTATTTATACTTCAGCAACACACACACACTTATTAACTGTTTCTGCACTTATCTTTATTAAGTCTTCCGCACTCTGATTCTAAGTATCAGATATCTATTCAGATATCTGAGAAATATTTGTTATCGACAAAAGTTTCAAAAGACTATTCACCCCCCCCCCCCTCTAGTCTTTTACTTTGCCGTTATCTGGACCAACAAGTGGTATCAGAGCAGGAGGTTCACCGACCCTTGCTGAACCTAGATCCCAGATAGGTGAAGGAACTTTGTCCACTTTGAGGACTATTTAATTTGTGTGTTAAGTGTGCGGTATGTCTCGAGTGATGCACCTGTTCTCAAACCAGAACTACGAGAAATGGAAAAATAACATGATGCTCCACCTTGAAGCCATAAGTGACGAAATGATCGAAGTAATAAAGAATGGCCCAATAGTCATTCAACAACTTAAGCAAGTCATGGAGGTTTCGAGTGGAAGAGACAGAGATCAAAGCGAAGGATCTTCACAAACAGATGCGTCAACTAGTGGAAGATCTCCTGGTCAAGTTATTTACGAACCAAAGCCCAGAGAACTCTGGACATCGGAAGATGCCAAGAGGAATCGTCTGGATGGTCAAGCTCGTAACATCATCATCAGATCGACACCAGAGCACATACAGTGTAAACTGTGGGGTGCTAAAACGGCGAAAGTTGCCTGGCAACTGATTGAAGAAATCTGTGCCGGAACTGAGAAAACCAAGGAAAACAAGTTCGAAGTTCTAAAGTTGAAATTTCAAAATTTCAAACAAGGTCCCACTGAAACTCTGGAAGAACTTGATTTCAGGTTTACCACTCTCATGAGTGATATGGCAGCACTTGGGGAAAGCAATAGATACTCTCAGTCAGAGAAGATTAAGACTATTGTCAGAAGTCTTAACCACAACTGGGAGCATACTAAATTCTTTTATTTTAACCAAGGTATGCCAAATATCACTCGATGGAACTTTCTCTCATCTTGCTCTCATTGACTATGAGACAACTCGGAGAGAACAAACAAGCTGAAAAGTTGCGAATGTTGCTCTAGTTACTCAAGGAACTTGAAAGAAGAAAAGCAAGGAGGAGACTGAGGATGCTCTTGCTGCAAAGCAAATGAGTAAATTTGTCAGTCGAGAAATTGAGAGAAGAAAAGTCCAAGAGAAGCTGAAAAAGCATCTAGGCTCAAACTATCACCAGTACAAAAATATGCAAAGCTTTGAACAAGCCCATTTCGAGAAAGCATCATGTCTTGAGGAAGGTAAATTGGAAGCGATATCTGTTTCTATTGTGAAACACAGCCACTTCAAGAAGGATTGTCACCTCATCAAACTAAGGACAAAGTGACAAGAAAGATAGAAGAATCTTTAGAAGAAGCCAGAAAGTTTTGTTAACTGAAGAAAGAAAGAAAATCCAAATTCAACTGGATGCTCTAGACGTTGAGACAGATTCTGAAGATAACAATTCAGATGATTCAACCCTACCATCACCAGAATTATGTGGAGTTACTCATGATATAATCGACTTGACCTCAAGAAGAATGAAATGTGTGGAGTTCTTTGAAATTGGACGGACATCTCCAACATAGAAAAGCATCTTATGGTGATGAGGTAACACATACTTCTTGCTACACTTATGAAAGTGATGAAGAGGAAATAAAAATCTAGAAAATCTCGGAAAGAACTTGACATCTATGAAAGAGAATTTCTAATGATCCGAAGCTAAATGAAAACCTTGAAGAAAAGAATTCTCTTGAAAAGGAAAATTCTCAATTAGTTAAAGAATCAGAGAAAGGATCTGAAAATGCATTTCTCAAAGCTCGAGATATCCGAGGCTGAAAAGTCACATGAAGAAGCGATGGTGAGTTCGAAAGAATTATGAAAATCTTCTTTACGAAAACAAGGAACTCAAGAAGAAAGAACTATCTTTTCAATCTTATGCCAAAGCTAGTGACACTCTTCTTGAAGTACAATCTTACTTAAGAGATCCTTGAAAAGAAAGGACTTGAATTTGAATACCGCAGATTTTTCTATCACTCTGAATAAGAGTAAGGAGAAAAGAACATTTGTAAGTACTCAGCAAGACGGTTCCCATGCAATCTATAGTATAGGTGAAAAGACAAAGATTGTTGACAAAGGAAAGGCAGTTGCGACTAAACCTTTGTGGGAAAAACAAGTCAAAAACAAAACTGTTAGATGCGTCTCGAAAAGAAACACAACATTGAAAAGTGTAAACACCAGCGATCTTATGTCTCTCAAAAAGGTAGAATTGCAGGAGCTGGCAAATTCTCCTATGTCACTTTTTCTGGAAAGAAATTAGATCAACCAGAGACTAGCAAAGCTGCTGAGAAAAGATCTCAGATAGCTTCAAGTGCTCGAAACGGCATTGGCTATAAAGGCATCGGAAAACAACTTGCTCATGAGTACAAGCAGGAGCAAGAACGATGGCTGAAAGCTAGAATTGCTCAAAGCAATTATCAGAAGTGGAAGTTAAATCAAGCCACTGAAAATCTGAATGCCAGGGCTAGAAGAAATCTGGCAAGGAAGGCTAAGTTTGCTGAAAAGCAAACTCAGAAACCTGACAGGTATCTGAAAACATCATATGGAGCACCTAGGAATACACCAAGGAAGAAAATAATTCTTACTAATGATAACTTTCATTCAAAATGAATTCCTCCTTACGTTCCTGTCAGACAAAAGCATATTTCAAAGAAATTCGTTCAAAAATGGATTCCTACTGGAAGAACTTTTGATTCTGACGGTTCCATCAAAGATATGAGAACCTAATCTCCTGTTTCCTGTTGTGTGCAGAATGCTTCCTGGACTAAAGCACAATGGCTATTTGATAGTGGATGCGGAAAGCACATGACAGGAGACAAAGCAAATCTGGTTGATTACAAAGCTTGAAACACAGGACCAGATATCAGATTTGCTGGAGGAGAATTAAATCCCTCTCTGGGATTTGGCAACGTCAAATTGGGAACTTTAACAATCACTGACGTATTACATGTTAAGGATTTGAAATACAATCTATTTAGCATGAGCCAGTTTGCAGACAAGGGTTTTACTATAAAATTCAAAGCTAAATACTGCAAACTAATTGACAATGAGTCAAAGCAGACAGTCTTAGTTGGTCGGCGGAAAGGCAGCTGCCACAACTGAAGAATGTCTCATGGTGAGTCAATCTGGTCACACAGAAGAGCACTGGTTATGGCACAAAAGAATGAGTCACTTGAACTTCAAAACTCTGAATAGACTTGCCAAGAAAGAGTTAGTGGTTGGTCTTCCCAGAACATCTTTCAGAAAGGATGGTATCTGCACTTTGCCGGATGGAAACAATCTAAGATCTCTTTCAAGTCCAAAATCAGACACTCTAGTGTTAGACCACTGCAACTTTTACACATGGATCTATTTGAATCATCTGTAACTAGCTATGCAGGAAAGAAGTATGGTCTGGTTGTTGTTGATGACTTCTCAAGATTCACTTGGGTTGTCTTTCTGAAACACAAATCTGATGCCAGGGTGGAGATACCAAACTTGCTGAAAAAGCTTGAAGCATGAAAAATGACAAGGTATCTGCAATCAGAACAGACCATGGTACTGAGTTTGTCAACCAGTACATAAAGGAGTTTTGTACCTGCAAAGGTATACAACACCAACTTTCCTCTGTAAGAACAACTCAACAAAATGGTGTTGCAGAAAGGAAAAACAGAACCCTTAAAGAAGCTGCAAGGACAATGCTAGCTGACACTGAGATAAGTGAAATTTATTGGGTTGAAGCTGTAAACACAACCTGCTACACTCAGAACAGATGCTTGATAAACAAACACCATGACAGGACCCCCTATGAAATCTTGGTTGGTAGACCCCCTAATATCAAACATATGAGAGTATTTGGTTGTAGATGTTTTGTTCTAAACAACGGGAAATATTATCTGAGAACATTTCAACCAAAGGCAGATGAAGGTGTTTTTCTTGGCTATTCCACAAACAATGAAAGCTTACGAGTTTACAACAAAAGAACAAAGAAAATTGAAGAATCGATTCATGTTGTATTCTATGAAGGAAGTAAGAAAACACCTCCTATTGATGAAATCTCGAAAGGTTCAAAGAACTATTCGAGGGATCCTAAAGAAGAATCCTCGAGAAAGGAAAAACATCATTATGGAAAGTGAGGATGACTACGGCGTGAAAAGCTGAAAAGCCTAGTAACAACAAGATGACTCACAAACATGATGAGGAATTTCCTATGAGTTTTCGAAGTGGAGCAGTTCTTGAGAACCTTCATCATGAAGAGGTATCTGAAAATAAGAATCTTTGAAATGCATGTCTCGGATATCTCTAACTGAAAAAGTGTCGGATATCCATGACATTTCCCATATGTCGGATATCTCGAATCTTGAAAAGTATCAAATCAAAATCTTAGTGATTCACATTGGATCACGGATATTGATCCTACTAGCACTAAACCTATGATGAAATGGATCAAAGACCATCCTACAAAGGATATAATTGGACCAATTAATCAGGGTGTTAGGACTAGGAGAGCAATAGCTGAAAATGCTAACTCTCTCTTTGGATGTTTCATCTCGAATATTGAACTAAAAATATAGAAGAAGCATTAGGAGACCAAGATGGATCTACGCAATGCAAGAAGAGTTGGATCAATTTGAGAGAAACAAAGTCGAAACTAGTTCCATTTATAGAAGGAATATACGTGATTGGAACTAAATGAGTTTTCGAAACAAGATGAATGAATCTGGTGAAATAACGGAAACAAAGCAAGATTGGTTGCGAGGATTTACTCGCATGAAGGCTTAGATTTTGTGAGTCATATGCAGTTGCGGATCGGATGCAATAAGACTCTTTCTAGCCTTCTGACTCATAAAGATTTCAAAGTTTATCAGATGGATGTCAAAAGTGCATTCCTAAACGGTGAACTTGCAGAAGAAGTTTATGTTGAGCAACCACCTGGCTTTGAAGTTTCCTCAGAAAGTAGAATGGTCTATAAACTACAGAAAGCTCTGTATGGACTGAAACAGGCTCCAAGAGCATGGTATGACACTTTGGCCAAATACCTTCTGGAAAGTGGTTTCAAGAAAGGTGAAGTTGATAAAACTTTATTTACCTTAAATCATGATGGGAAACTACTCTTAGTTCAAGTATATGTTGATGACATCATATTTGGATCTAAGGACAAGCAACTTTGTAATGACTTTGCAAATCTCATGAAAAGCAAGTTTGAGATGAGCATGATGGGAGATATGAATTATTTCCTAGGATTGCAAGTCAAGCAACTCAATGATGGAATATTCATTAGTCAAACAAAGTATGCAAAAGATATGCTCACAAAATTCAATCTTAAGCCTTCTGAAAAGAATGCTAAGATACCTATGAGCATTGGAACCAAAATGACCTATACTGAATCAGATAAGAGTGTTGAAGAACATAAGTATAGGAAATTAATAGGTTCACTACTTTACCTCACTGCAAGTAGACCTGATATTCAATACTCCGTTGGAGTATGTGCTAGATTTCAGACAAATCCAATGCAAACACACTACAACATTGCTATGAAAATATTAAGGTATGTAAAGGGTACTGTAGATGTAGGATTGTGGTATCCTAAAGAAAGTGGATTGAGTTTATTTGGGTACTCGAATGATTATCTTTGGATCATTGCTTGATAGGAAAAGCACCTCGGGAACTTGTCGGTTTACGGGTACTAGACTTATCTCATGGTTTAGCAAGAAGCAAAACTCAATTGCAACTTCTACCACGAATTTGAATATATTGTCTTTGGTTGTTGTTTAACACAAATTCTGTGGATACAACAACAACTCAAAGACTATGGACTCGATGAGAAGAAAACTCCCATTTTCTGTGATAACACAAGTGCTATTGCGATTACACAGAATCCTAAATTTAATGCCAGAACAAAGCACATTGATGTTAGACATCACTTCATCAGAGACCATGTTGAAAAGAGCAATATAGAGATACTCAAGATTGGCACTGAAGACCAACTTGCAGATATCTTCACTAAGCCACTACAAGAAAGTAGATTCTTAGCCTTAAGACATAGTCTTGGACTAATGGAACTAACAATGAACTGAAAGAGTTCCGGTATCTGGAACGGGCAACCAAAGAAGAGGTATCTGGAATGGGCAACCAGAGAAGAGATATCTGGAACGGGTATCCTGAAGTCAAAAAGGCTAAAGAGCAAAAAGATAGCTTAAGATCTCTGAGACGGGAACTCAGATATCTGAATCACTCTATAAACGGGGAACACAAAAGAGAATAGTATAACTATCTGCAGTCAACTACTCTCTTGAAACTCACATTATTTCTATCTTGATGAAAAACTTGGAAAAATCCTAAGTATAAGACAGATTAAGATGCGAACAGTGTCCTTGGTCATACAGAATTGTGATTCAGATAGCAAGTCGCCAAAACTCATTAAATGGGCACAATTACACTTGCTGATTGTGATCATTGCTGAAGAAGCAATGGTGACCCTCAATGAAGTTAAGCGATTGATCTGTACGGTGGAAATTAATTCACAGTAAATAGTGGACTGTTGAAATTCAGACATGGCCCACTAAGCATTTAATGCCGAACTAGCTTTTGCTCACGCCTGTTTGCAAATTACAGATATGTACACACAAAATCAATTTGTATGTATTTGTCTGTTGGGATTCAACTGCTATATATATAGGATTTTGGCAAATGAAATCACTTTTGCCTAATCCGAAATTTCATCTTGCACAAGAATAGCAAATCCTTCTCTTGATTCTCTGCAAACCCTCTACAATCTCTGCAAATCAGATTAAGTTTTTCTGCAAAGAATTACTGAATCACATCTCTTTCAAACACCAATTTCAATTCCCTACACTATATAAAGAGATGGCCTCCAAGAACACTTCGACACAGAAATCCCAATCCTCCACTGGTACTGCTGAAAAGCAAGCACCGGAGTTGGTTATTGTTAACAATCGACTGATAGGAGTTTTTAATCCTGACCATTGGACTTCAAGTCACAGAATGATTTGGGGTGGTGCCATGATTGAGGAATACCTCACTGCTGCAATAGAAAACCAAACTGACAGAAAATTGATTCTTGACATGCTTGAAAAGGCACAAATCAAGGGTTTTCTATCTGCTCGCCCAAGTGGAATTTCATCACTCGATGTGTTGGAATTTTACAACAACTCCAGGATTATTTCCTGTGTTTCTGAAGGCAATGAAATAGTGTCTATCAAAACCTCAGTCGAGGAAAGGAAATCATACGGACTTAACAACTTCGTAAGTTGTTTGAGGTTCAAAATCTTGGAAAGGATTTTGAAATAAACACCAAGATGATGAACTCCTTGAAGGTGTTAAAGAACTTTACGATGGCGTGTGTGATCTTGAAAATCAGATACACCCCGAGTTCAAGCTTGTCGACATCCGAACCGGACATCTGTTGGTTCCTTTGGGATGTCTTGGCTTGCATTCTTCACAGATGCTTTGATGGTCTACAAGGAGGTCTTGACCGGATAAGCCAAGAACGATGGATCATGATGTTCTTCTTTGAATCAACAAGACAAAAGGTGGAAAACCCTTTTAATCGGGAAAATGCCTTCATGAAATTCGTGAAGAAGATTCAAGGCTTCGAGCCTAAGATTGTCAAAGGACTAGCTGAGCCAAAGGCCACGATGGTTATGGTGCGAAGATATGCTACTTCTTTGGAAAAGCTTGGCATTAAGCTCGAGAGGCAATTTGAAATAGCCAACAGTAACTTACTCTACAAGTATGAGTATACAAATCTGATGAAAAAGGTTACTGGGTCTCAGAAAGGTCCTAAGAAGCGAAAATCTGAAAAGATATCTGAAGAAAAGGTTGCGACCAAGAAGCCCAGAACTTCAAGAAAGAAGTCTGCTGGCAAATCAGAAGACACACCCAAAGAGGTTGTCAATTCTCAGATATCTGCAGGCATTGCCGATGAACTGATAATGGCATATGAACTCATCAATGCTGCAAAAGAGTTATCAACTACTGAACAAGTATACTCAGCAAGAGAAAGTGCTTTCAAAAATATTGCGACTAATGCAGAAAGCCTTGTTGATGAACTCATAAATGTTGCCAAGAGTGGTGAAAAGCACCAAGCCCCATCTGCAGAAACCGCAGGAGTTATGGACCAATCAGTTCCCAATGCTGATGAGAGCTCTGACGATGAAAATGATGAACTAGTCATCTCTCAAGTCCTAGAAAGAACAAAGAGGGCTAAGGTTACTGAAAAAGTAACTGGTGATAAGGTATCTGAAGAAGAACCTACACCACAGGTTGCTGAACCTATAGCAAAGGTTGTTGGTGCAAACACATCATCAGGGAATGTCTCTCTTGAACAACTTCACAAAGCCCTGATGAGTGGTATTTTAGTCTTTGGAATCTTGATGGAAATGCCACATCTAAAAATCTGGAAGAACAATCTACTAATCAATCTTCTGCTTCCAGACAACCACAACAACCACAACCACAACAGCCACAAGTGGTTGATGAAATGGTAAATGAACTCCATTTTGAATTACCAGCAATACAAGATATCTTTGAAGAAAATCAGAATTGAGCAGGTTCCCTGACTCAATGAGAGGATCAAACCGAGACATCTACTCGGAATGATCAACGGGGAAGCAAGCGAGTTGCATACTCGGAAAGGTGTGAAGTACCGAAACTTCAAACAAAGAAAGCTGATCGGGACAAGACGACCAATGTATAGAAAGGTCACAAGTTCGAGACCAATCGACTGAAGCTGCGGGTAAATGGTGGTTTAACTCTTACCTTGTGAAAAATTTTATACTTATAAATCTTGTTACCTTATAAGAATTTCTTTGTTACAGGCTGAGTTAGAAATGCAGAAACAAGAGGAAGCTGAGAAGCTTACCTCAGATACTGAAAAAGAGGTTCCTTCAACCTCAACTCTTGAGAAATCGAGCACATGCCACAGGTAAATGATTCTTAAAGAGAACTAACTTTTCAGTAAAAATGTTTGTATGCTCATTCATGATAAATGTTTCTAACAGGCTCCAACTGAGATGGAAGAAGATAAGGCAGAAACGCCAGAGACAAACCCAGAAACCAACAGGGTTTCTGAAGAACACATCACTGAGCCTTCAAACTTGAAGGTATATGACAATCAAGTGACAAGTATTCTTCATCCTGGGTTATCTTTTATCTCTTCTAATATTCAATACTTTCTACTTACAGGCTATTTCAGTAGTATAAATGCAAGGGGATAAAGTTGCAACTTTCCCTGCATCAATGGAAATTGATGAAGCCCCTAAGGCAACATCACTCGAAAGAACACCAGAAACTGCACAAGTTTCAGAGAAAAATGAATCTGAGCTTCCTGATGAGGAAGTAAGTAGCTCAAATCAGAATTCATTAAAAGCATGTTTATGCATAGATTCTTTCAAACTATTTCCTAAGTATTGTATTTTTCTCAGGTTCAAGAAAGAAAGGTTGATGAGGACCAGACTTCCAAGTCTCCACCTCACAACAAGATATCTGAGACACCAATCGTCTCAATAGAACAAGTATCTGAGCCTGATGTTCTTACTCAGGTAACTCAGAAACTAAACTACACTTCTACTCAGATATCTACAAAAGTTTTGAAACTCACTCAAAACTCTTTCTTTCAGGCTCAAACAGATGCAAAGCAGGTTCCCATTGAAGAAACAAGGGACCTACTTCACTTCTTCAAAGCTCACACCTTGCCAAAGCATATTGATGCTTCAAGAAATGGCGAAGTTAAGGTGCTCGATCTCTCCGAAATATTGAGAATCAGATCAACCAACCAGACGAGCACGAGCTCTTGACACGGAAACATATGTCAAGCAATGTTCCCTACAGACATCTGATTCGACTACTACTACATAAGGACTTTTCAGAGAAGTGGCGCATACTTTGATACATGCCTTTGAGCAGCAGATGGTCGGACAAGATTACAGATGGCATTCAAGCCGATCCCGCCCAGACTACGCAATTCATACCTTACGAACAAGAAGAAGTTAATGGGCGAAGATCACTATCCGGAAGTGATCAATCTTGTATCGAAGATGATGAGGAGGAAGAAATGAATGAAAATTACTTTGATGAACTCCCTGACCATCACCAAAGGATGATAATGACAAAAGGATGATGATGATGCCCTGCACTGGGAGGAATTTCCCAGAGAAACAATGCCTCAGCTGCTGAAAAGCAAACTGAGAAGACTTCACAGAAATCTCCGTCTTCATCACCTCTAAAACTACTCATCCATCTTCTAACCAACACGCAGTTACTACTGAACAAGTAGTTGAGCTTTCTGAAGAAACCAATCAGAAAATCTTAAACACTCAAACGAGATCTGCTCAACTCAGACAACTGTTGGAAGAAGAACAACAGCTCCATCTTCAACTGGAAGATCAAATAGCCAAATCCAGAGATAAGATTGATCAAATATAAGATCTATACTTAGAAGAAATGATTGCTTACTCTGAGGTTAAAGAGCTACGGGATGCTGTGCAAGAGATCACCAAAGAACTCGATACTGAAGAAGTATCTGAAGTCAAGCATGATGCTAAGGCTGCATCATCTTCGAAAGAAGTACCATCCTCCTCCCAGAAAGGAAAGAAACCAATCTCTGAGATGGTTGTTGGACTCGATACGATCGATGAAAATGTCCAAGAGGATGAAGATCACTGGGCTAATCACTCAGATGATTAAGAAGACAAGACTTTGGCAGAGCACCGCCATGAACATTTAGCGGTTTCTCACTTGAAAAAAAAGTTGATTGCTCCTACAATATTCAACAAACTGCCAAACGTCCACTCCCATGAATACTTGGCGGTGCAATGCAATCGCTACTCGAATAAGGAGATGTCTTCACGAACAAGGAAGTAATTGCCTCAGTCCCTACGAAATGAGAAAGTTCACTGAGCTCATCACTCAGAGAACTACTAGCATGGTCATTGCTCAGAAAGATCTGGGAATGATAAGGGACGATGATGTGTCTTTAGCTGAAAAAGCTTTTCAAGAGGCAAGTTACACTGCTGGAAAAGCAGATGCCATCCTAGGCCCATTGGCAGAGCTCACTGATAAGGACAATGGACTTATCAAGCAAAATCAGGAGCTCAAAGCCGAACTTCAGAAGTTGGTCACTGCCTACAACTATTTACAAGGGCATTTTGACTCTCTCTCAGATTCCTTTATGAGACTGAGTCAGCCATCAATGACTAAGGGGGAAAGAAAGTACAAATCTGGACCTCAAAGTCAGGGGGAATGGGAAGAAGGAGATGAAATCAAGAAGAAATCTGGAGCTGGTGCGGCTCAGAAAGGAAGAAGAAAAACTTCCCAGCCACCACTCAGAATCAATGAACCCTCCTCAAGCCAAGCTTCGTAAACTCTTGAAGGAACCAAAATGGTAACAAGGGCCATGGCACAGAAACCTCCAAGGAGTACCAAGGCTCCAAGGAGAAGACAAGTTAGAGGGATTGATGAATCTTCTAAAGAAGAAGAAGAAGGTCAAATCAAGTCCCATGGCAATGAAGAAGGCTGCAAAGATCTCACAAGAATTGATCTTGATGATGATGAAGAGACTGATGAAGATGAAGCTCCTCTTCACAGAAAAAGGAAAATTGAAAGCCTAACTGAGCCCATAGCTGCAAAGCCCCTAGCAGCTAAAACACCCTCTGGAAATACCAAGTCTATCCAGGGTGGTGGTTCTTCAAGCAACAACCCCAAAGAGAATTCAAGACAGAAAAGGAACAGACTGAGAGCTGAGCAAAGACAAAGTCAACTTCCACTCAGGCAGAAGAAGCCAAATTGAGTATGTGAAGTATGACAATGATTCCTCATCTCTGGTGCATCAATCAGAAAAATGGCTATTGGATTCTGGAACTTAAGCATCTATTGGTAAATTCAAGATTTCCAGAACCAATCCTTAAACAACTTATGGCATGGAGAAAGAATAAACCTACCTTGATCAACACCAATCACATCAAAGCATGGTTGGATTTTGAAGTTGTCAAGAGAACAAGCCATGAAGAAGGACCTCTCGATGATTGTCCATATGGAAAGCCGGATGATGTGCACAAAATTACGAATATCACAGAATGTGCACAAGACCAAGACTTCTGTGGAACCCATGAGTCGTTCTATCGGCGGAAGATCAATACAAGGTGACATCGGATATCGAAGATTATCTACGAATACTTCAAGCTTTCGGATATCGAATAGAGCATGCCTGGAAGTGGGGAAAGTACCTATGGGTCAAGCATTTTGCCAAGAAAAATCCTACCAAAACCTACAAAGAGGTCTGTGGATTTGCCAGAGAAACAGAGATGCTTGTCAGAACTCTTTTTTATGATTATTCTGATGACATCAAAAGGTTTGGTGATAGGAAATTTGCAGACTGATCCATAGAAACATTGTTAAAGACTTGAAGATTGAAGACTTGAAGACTAGTCTATTAGGATGTTTACTTGGAGCTTGGTTACTCCTGTTGTCCTAATTTACTATGTAGTTTTTGTATTTTTGCTGACTGAGCTTAACTGTATCATGTATTAAAGTTACCTGTAATCTTTAGTTGCGACTTATCTGAAGAACTTACTCTTAGATAGTATTCTATAAAAGATAACTTGTCAGCAAAGATCACACCTTGTGATTTGGTTGATGTCTACTTTCTGCACTTAATTATATGATTTGAAAGATCTTAAGAAATGATTAAGTGGTGGATTGTTTCCTCATCCAGATTTGTAATAGGGTAGATAGTCATCGTTGACTGATCAAAATGGGGGAAATTTGTTAGATATTTTGTTAAAGAATATCTGTTTAGATTTTGTTCAGCAACATGATGACTTATCTTAGTCTCAGAAAGGTGATTAGTACTCTTGGTTCACTTGAACATTGTAAAAGAGGAAACCCACTAAGTATGATAGTCTAGCTAATCTTGTATAGGATGTTAGTTCTCAAAATGTAATTTTTATTTTATAAAGAGAAGACCAAGAAGAAGACATCCAAGCAGAAAGCTCAACGACATTGAAGACTTGAAGAAAACTGCACAAGATTACTGAATCTGTTGTTGGATATCTTAGCCAGATATCTTGTGAACCACGAGCAGTTTTAAACAAAGCGTATGTCACAAGAGATATCGAGAAATAAGATACATATCTGAAAACAAGGAAAGTGTCCACATATATCTATTCTCGAGATACCTTGAGCTTTAACCACGTTTACGAAGAAATATATATTGCAAACAAAGTTGTTTCAATAAATACAAGTGGTATCCGAAGAATGAAGATAAGGGCGTGCAAAGAATCGATAACACTAGTCTACGATACAAAGCATAGTTTCGTTGACACTCTGAGGACAAAAGTATAGTCTGATGCATTTAATGCACGGACAGAGATGTGCGAATAAAAGCAACGGCACTTCGAGAAGAAGACAAAACTCTTCTGATACTATACACAGATATCGATAGTTTGAATTTGAGCTATGGATACTATTCAAACGGCACTCAAATTCATCTATAAATATCAACACTTAGGCGACTTGAGATATACACAACTCGACACAAGACCTTGAATTGCATACGATATCTGATTATCTTACTCTCTCAAAGCATCTTACTTATTATCAAAGCTTTCTGTTGCGACTAAAGCTTTTGATCTTGAGTAAACACTGAAGTTCAAAGTGTCCTGATCCTAAACAAGCAAAGCTATCTGTGAAGGAGTTGAATTAAAAGATCAACTATCTGAGATTCATTCTCTTGAACAGATATCATAAGACTTGGGTCAAGAAATCGAACAAGATACCATACGCTGTAAAGTGTATTAAGTAACTTAGTTCACAGAGCTATCTGATTAACTGAAAAGTTATTAAGACGCTCATCTGACAACTCAAACCAAAACCAACACCATAACTGGCGTGGAGTACAGGAAGTACTTAGTTTGAAAAATCAGGGTATAACTCCAAGGTTACCGGAGTATAGGAAGTACTTGATTTGGGAAACTAAGGAATAACTCCAAGGTTATTGAGTATAGGAAGTACTTAGCTTGGGAAGCTAGGGAATAACTCAAAGGTTTCTGAGTATAGGAAGTACTTGCCTGTGAAAGCCGGGGAACAACTCAGGGGGAACATTTGGTTGGGAACCAATTTTTAAGAATCTTAGAATAGGATTATTGTAAGGAAATCTCAATTATCTGTTCTAGTGAATTCTAGGTCTCTGATAGACCGAAGTGGATTAGTTGGAGGATTACGCAACCTCCAGATACCACTATACTTGCTGTGTCATTTACGTTTCTGTATTTATACTTCAGCAACACACACACACACTTATTAACTGTTTCTGCACTTATCTTTATTAAGTCTTCCGCACTCTGATTCTAAGTATCAGATATCTATTCAGATATCTGAGAAATATTTGTTATCGACAAAAGTTTCAAAAGACTATTCACCCCCCCCCCCCCTCTAGTCTTTTACTTTGCCGTTATCTGGACCAACATTTTCCTGCAAATACAATGACGCCAAAACTAAGTATATACACCACATACGCAAATATAATCACCCCACAAGTCTTCCAAGCATTTAACCAAAGTTAAAACATGAATGCCATCATCATACAAGTCTTACGAGCATTTAACAAAAGAATCACAAATATCATTTTGCAAGTTTTCAAACCAACACAAATCCTACTTAGAGGTTTTGGCAGCCATCAACAGGCGCGATACATCTTGGAGGGCTTGCACTGCCTCTGCGGGATCATGGTGGGGGTTGATGTTTGGATGGTATATGCTTACTATACCCCTGGATTTTGTAAGCACATAATGTTCATATAGTCACAAAATTACCAGGTATAAGGTAATGAACCTAAAGAATTAATTAAGAGATAATTTATTGTAAAATAAAAGAAACAATATTAACCTTAAGGTAGTTGTTTTCCTGTCCAACTGCACTCCCACCTATAATATTGTCCTGCCCAACAACACTTACAACTGCATCTCGGCTAACCCTTGGATGTGTCATCTCGAGATACCAAGGAAGGTACTCTGTCACCGCACGAGCCTCCCCCCCCCCGCAGATAGATTGGTGCCTAACATTGCCTACATTTTTACGCCAGGACAAAAAACGTGTCTCGTCGGTGTAATGCTCCAAGACATAGCCCCTTGGATTCGCTGGTCTCTTTACCTTAATAGGTCTAATGGGAGGCTCTGGAATCATCTGCACATACCCGAACTGTCGCAACACACGGTCTGGCATATATGGTTCACATCTGTCTCGACAATGGATAATGCCTTGATAAAGTGAAATCGGGACATGTTTTCTAGGCCACTCGCAAAAAGGTCGTCAGTTCACCTGTAACGGAAAAACAAAACTCACATTTAACGACATGTGAATGTTTAACAAATAATCATTCATGCATTTAAGTTCAAGATATTATGAAGTCGTAATGAACAAAACTTACGTCACTACTTTTTAGACCATCCAACTTAACCCTGTGTGAAATCAAGTTTTCATTGTGCGACGCTTGTCGCACACGGGGTGGGTTCCATCTACGTGCACAAGGATCATTTTCGTCAAGACTCACTTGTCTTCCTCTAGGCCGGAAACATGGAAAGTATTCATAAATCCACGCCTGCAAATTATTTGATCATAAAGTGTTGAAAGTAACAAGCATGTTTATTTGACATTGACAAGTGAAAAATAAACCTGAACCAAAGTAAGACAATCAGATATCTCTTTGCAACCAACTCGGGATGCTTCTCCAAGATTCCTATACATATTAGTCAAGGCATTTTGGTACATATTCAATTACTGGTTTGGATCGTGCAAAAACTCCACATAGATAGCATTAACATATGAGTTGCTCTTTTCACAGAACAACGAAACCCCGAGAAACCACAACAGGTAACCTGTATATACTGCACCATCATTAGCACTGTGGTCATTCTGTAACGACTCTAATGCACCAAGTTTGTACAAATTCACACCCTTCGAACCAATAAAATTGCTCAACTCACCATCCTCAAGGATTATATCAAACAAATGTGCCAAATCCCCAATGTAACTACTCTGAGTAGTGATAACCGGCTTACCGGTCACCAGAATTCTCAGTAAATACCAAACATCATGTAGAGTGATAGTCGTTTCACCAAATGGCAGGTGAAATGTGTTGGTCTCAGGATGCCATCTCTCCACAAAAGCCGATATCAAAGGGGCGTCTAAAGTCTCAAACATGCAGTCCTTAAGGTGGTATAACCTGCTATCCTTCAACCAACGCAAGCACTCTTCCCTCTAGTTTGGAACTTCAAAGTTTCATACTCTACCGCCTCTAGAATAACTGTTTAAACATCCTCGAACCTATTCAAATAGACAATGTTAGACACTTTTTTACAAGCAATTATAAATTAGTTAACTAAATTAAAAATTATACTTACCTCCTCTCTTGTTTTCCATAAGTGATACGCAATATGGTGCTCGAATGAAGTCAATAATTCCCTCGTCTTCGGGCCCCCGTCATCATCCACCATATCCATATGCTCATTACCATAGGAACTACCCTCATTGGGATCCTGCATGTATCGACTAGTCGGATGTACACTATTATCACGTGAGACTGACACGGTAGTATCACCATGGCTATCGTCATCATCATCACTCACATGAACCCATTCACGCCTAATCGATCTGATATGGCCTTTTCCCATCCCATGCCTACGTACGCTCGCATTTAACTGTGCATGTCTATCCTGCTCCTCAGACCTAGTCTCAGATGATGCATCATTGTCAGAACTCACTCCAAGCTGGACACCTAGAGTTGGCATAAATGCACTGTCAGATATGTCGGGACTGCTCCTTCTTGTACGATCATTTTGTACCACAGTTGGCCCCAGCCTAGACCTAGCAACTGCATTTTGCTCCCTCATTAACTAATTTCTCCTACGACTGGACCTGTAACATCTCTACCATCTAAACGGGAGATTTTATTTCCCTGTCTCGACATCTACAAAATATAGTACAGATGATCAAAATACAATTCAAAATTTCAAGGCATATAATCTGTCGACCTATAAATAATGAAGTCACCAATTTTTTATCTAATAACTAACTAGTGAACAAACACTACAAGTATAAAATTAATTTTGTAATTCAAAGCAATCAAGTTAATAGGTCATAAATAATTGATGATTTAGAACAAGAAAAACATAAATAATAGGTTCGAAATAGTCTACCAAAGAGGGCCCGCCCCCAAAGAGTACACGGATAGGGGGCGTTGCCGCCTTCCAATTGGCAGGCGGCTAAGCTAGCTTTCCAATTGGAAGGCTGCAGCCGAGTTGCCGCCTGCCAATTGGAATTGGCAGGCGGCGGCCAGCAGCTGGCTAGAGAACAAGTATGTAAATTGGTCGAGTTACGTGATTAATTGGTCGATTTGACAAAACGGTATGTAAATTTACAAAAGAACAAGTAGAAACTAACCTTAATCTGTTGGAAGTGTTTAATCTTCAATGGAGATGAACAATGAAGAATCAAGGTGTTGGGTAATTTAGTTTATATTGTTAGGGTTTTATTTTTTGTAATTTGTAATTTGTAAGTCTTTTGGACTTAATTGAAAATTTATTAAACTTTGGACTATTTGTATAAATTTCCAAAAAATGTCCCGCGTTTAGTAAAATGTGTCCTGCGTTTAACAAGGGCCATAAATAAACTGTTACTCCCTCCTAATTTTCATACAAATGAAGACAACTTTTTTATTCATTAGTATTGATAAAAGATTAAAAACTAAAAAAGTTGATGTCTCTCACAAATAAATCTACCCTTATAAAACTCTTTAAATCTTTATAGAGTCTACACAAAATAAATGAATAACAATAGAATAAAGTGGTTGTGTGCATATATAATTGTGGACAAAGGGATGAAGATAATCTTCTAAAATTATCATATTAAATAGATACAAATTCAAACATCTTATATAAAAGTGGGAGGAAGAATATTTTTGTGGCTGCGGAATGAGTCAACCATTGGTGTGACCGGTTGAATTTGAATCATTATTTTTAGGTTGTCCGGTTCGACGACCAGTCTATTTTTTGTACACCATGTGGCAATAATTTAACAGAGACCTTTGAATATAGGTGGCAATAATCAAAACATGGTAATAATTTATATGACACTAATCAAAACATCTATATTGTTATCATAGATCTATGTTACTCCCCACACCCCACAGAACTTCATACATTTGTAATTTTTAGCTATCCCACATAACTTCATACAATATTAAAAAATGAAGCTACTCCACCCCCAACAAATAATTAACATCTCAACTTTACACACAAATTACACATTTACCACTAAAAGTACTTTTTTTTTCTAAATTTTCAATATTTTATCATTACTTTAACTCATAAAATTGGGCGTAAACCCTAATGCATGAAGTTCTCAGGACGGAGGGAGTAATAACATGGATGATTTACATGGTAATATATGACTGTCCCTATATAAGTTATTTAGAGACCGCCCTGACTATTTGGTATAGAATTATAAAAGTGAGTTAATGAAAAAGTTTAATTGATAAATAGTAACTGAGTTAAATGTAAGTTATAGAAAATTGTGTTTGGAATAAAGTTATATTTTATAGGGTTTATAGGTTGTTATATAGGGTGTGTAAGAATAAATTAATGTGTATAACAATGAAGTGATGTGTTTAATATCTTTTAAGGTTATGTATTTAACATTGTTAGTTTAATTGAAAAGGTAAAGTGGTGGAAGAGTTGTGTAGAAAGAGAACATGCGAAGACTAAAAACTAAATAACCTTATTGATGGGCTATATAAAGAGAAATCGGCAAGAAAACCATATAAAATACAGTGTTAGTATTATAGAAGATGTAAAACAATTACTTTAAAAAAATTTAACGGATAAATAATCCATTTTAGTGGTACGTAAAACATGCGTCATATCTCTTGAGATTGTGTATTGGTTTTTTCATAATTTACTTTTGATTGGTAGTTGTGGATATTTGGGCAATTTAGTCGGATCCTTATGAATGTAGATAAGGGAAGGGATGGGAGAATGTGACAGCACAGCGCGCAGAATTGAAGTGGCAGCACATGGAGACTGCAGGCTGGCTGCCTTTCGGCATACAGACAAAGTCACGTATCTGGGCCAACATATGTAAGCTTTCTACTTTTTATTACAACCAAGGCCCTCAATTCTCATGGTTTTCTTCCAAACTTCTTTTTAAACCGAAAACAGTTCATTTTTATGAATGATATATACATAATAATATAATTATAAAGGGGATAAGAAGTGCACCGATCGACTCGCGTAACAGCCCTAAACACGCATAACGTGTTATTGTGACACTTAGTTACAAATAATTGAAGAAGTATATGAAGATAAATAGTATCGTTGTTTCTGATAATGAATTACCTTTTTTGAGTTGAATTGGGTTTGAGTTAGTGCGAATTGATCCGCTTTAATTCAATTCGAGAAGATGGAGAAGAAAAATCAATTATCGTTGTTAATCTATTATGAATTGATTTTGTTGGTGTTGGATTACGGCTTGAAATTTATTGGAGAAAACATATTGGATTTTTTTAATGATGAATCGATTTTGTTGGGGTTTTATTAGAACTTGTAATTTAGTTAGAGAAGACGGATTGTTTGCTGTAATTAAAAACTAATTTACATATATATTACAAATGTGTTCAATCATGATACAACATTTAAAGCAACATAAGGCACTATAACGTGTGGCACGATAGTAAAAACTCTGCACTCGGTTTCCTCGTGCTTCCTAGTGTTTGGGTGTGTTGTAGTGCAACATATACTTCATATATATGATACAATCATGATACAAGATGTGGCACGATTAGGGCTGCTCATTTCATCCGTGTCCGTGGATCCGGTCCGTTTATCCGAATTTACGGATCGGAGAGATCCGGTCCATTGGCTAACGGATCGAATAATGGATACGATTTTCGCCTATCCGTTACGAACGGATAAAACAGATAAATCCACCGGATATCCGCAGATATCCGTTATCCGTTTTTTTTAAAAATAATTTACAATTATACATAATTACATATACAGAAATTCAATTAGGTCACCAACAAAACACACACTTCGTCTTCTGCAAACGTCTCACTCTTTCCCAATACCAACACTCAGCCGCTCTCTGACTCTCTCTCAGATCGGAATCGGAGCTCCGCCTCTCTCTCTCAGATCGGAATCGTTGATCTTCTTCCTGTCTTCGCAGTTCGCACTTCCTCTTCTTCTCGTGTCTCTGGTTTCGTCTTTGCTTCGTCTTCCTCTTCTCGTGTCTCTGCTTCAATTTCCTTCCTCCGCCGCCTCTCTGCTCCGATCTCCGCTCCTCCTTTCTCCATCTCCGACTTCTCGACTCCGGCTTCCAGGTTTGGTCCACCGTCTTCCACCTACGACTTCTGTTTTGTCTGATTTGGTCCCGCATATTCAAATTGCACTTTCTCTCCTTTTTCTTCTTTATGTTGTTCTCCTAAAATGGATTGTTTTGTTGTTGTTGGGGACTCTTCTGTTGTGCAAATGTTGAAAAATGGAGTATTTTTTTTTTTAAATTAAGTTTCATGGATAACGGATATCCGCGGATTTATCCGTTATCCGGCGGATTTATCCGTTATCCGATCCGCTCTGAATGGATCGGATAACGGATAGACATTTTAGTTAACCGTTTGACCGGATATATCCGCATCCGTCCGTTGCGAAGCCCTAGGCACGATAGACAAAACCACAACACTCTTATAAACTTTATATGACAACCCTATAAAATTTTAATAATTTTTACAACTCAATTAAAATTTAATTAATATTTATTTGTTAAACATATGTTAAAATTGGATCAATTAGATTTACGAGACAAACAACCTAGACTAGCCAAAGTGTTGGTAAATGAATTTAACTTGTGACAAATAAGATACATGAACTGATTATTTTATCACCAAAGGGTATACTTAATTATTC
This sequence comes from Plantago major, assembly GCA_026545765.1. Classification (NCBI taxonomy): domain Eukaryota; kingdom Viridiplantae; phylum Streptophyta; class Magnoliopsida; order Lamiales; family Plantaginaceae; genus Plantago; species Plantago major. The sequence goes on from CM048841.1 coordinate 33,029,232, forward strand.
AATTCATATCACATAATATACTTAGAATTTAATATTTCAACGGAATCTTGTCTGAAAGTGTGTATATATATATATATATATATATATATATATATATATATATATATATATATATATATATATATATATATATATATATATATATATATATATATATATATATATATATATATATATATATTTTTTTTTTTTCTTTTGAAACGGTAAAAATTTATTTATGATATTTCAAAGAAATACGACAAAGTATAAGGAATGCTTCGTATCCAATAATTCAAATGAGAGAAATATTTAGGTACAGACGGTGCCTATCAAAACCTCAATTAAATAGTGTAAGGAGGTCAATATCAATTTAGATGAAGATTTTATATATGCATACATATTGTATTACTCCCTCTTCTTTGTTATTTTAACTTTGACAGTCAAATATTTTTGAGTTTGACCATAAATTACTTTTAAATTTAATATTAAATTTTCATCATATGATTTTAATAAATTATTTATTTTTAACGTTTAAAAGTAATTTTTAATCAAATTCGTAGACAGTTGACCGGTCAAAGTTAAAATAACAAGTTTTATAAAAAATGGATCGGGGTAATTGTTACGCCCATAAGAAAATAATATCCGGGTATCTCATTTGATGCTCCAAGGTAGTGTACTGAATAATTAGAACGATCTGTAAAGTGGTGTTTCCGAGGGAAAAGGTCCAACAGTCAAACTTGGAGCCCTTATAAATAATTGATGTTTTCTTCCGCTGGAATATGGTTGAACGGGACCTGCTGTATCTATCCATTTGGTCACATCTGTCAACAATTCATCTGTTTTCCGCTTCTTTTGTTCTGACTTCTGGGTATAACAAATCCACCTTTAGTTTTTAGAGACGCATGAAAATCACTCAATTAGTAATAAATTTTATTACTTTGTGATGTGGTATAAAAACGGTTAAGTACTTTAGTTCAAGTATCATTACTCTAAAGCTTAGGTAAGATCAAGAGTTCGCATTTAGAGCCTCAGAATATAACTTCAACCCGCAAGACGAGGTAGGGTGTTAGACCCATTTTAGCCGGCCTGCCTAAGACAAACCGGTTGTATGATTCGACACACCTAGTTGGACAAAGTGAAGCCGAGTAGGTTAGAGAGTAGTATATTTGTGGTAGTTGACTTACTTCAAGTGGAGTAAATGCCCTTCTATTTATAGGCGATACTTCGGGGGACAGACCTCTGACTTGCCCGGAGGTTGGTCGGATCAATCACCTTGTGACACGTGTAGTCGTCGTAAGGTGGCACGTTTAGATTACGCGGCGGCCTTGGACCTTTAGGAGGTCGGCTCCTAGTGAGGTCGATGGCTTCCATGTTTATGTCCTCTAGTGAGTAATTCTTCCATGATGGGGAAGCATGTGGTCGGACCTGTTTGGATAGGGTCGGTCCGACAAGGTGGCTTTGTCAGCCTTTGTAGAGATATTTAGGATTCTCATCAAGTGTGGGAGGTCAGCTCTTAGGACGGAAGGCGACGCCTCGGCTTTCGGAGATGAGAGCGCGACGGATCGTCTCAAAGTCTTCCTAAGTCGCGGATTAGTGAGAGGGGACTCATTTGTATGTATCATAAGTCCCCCCCAGTTTCCAAGTATCTTAGTAGAAGATAGTTGAGGAACTCTGAAGTTGAAGTCTTCTTGCTTGTTAGTCGGCCTTTCTTCATAATTCACAAAATTCTAACGTTTCTGACCGAGGAGCAGTTGGGCTTTGATCTGTTGGGCTCAGATTGCGTTGGCCCAAGTAAAGGCCCTGGGTAATAAATGAGGAGTGCCACGTGGCGCTTTCTCAGTGGTGAGGTCCTCCTATAAATATCGCGATAGATAGCGACATTCCACACCATTCCAAACCCATCAGTTGTCGGTCCTCGGCTTTCCCCTTCTTTTAGGAAAGTACCTGGTCGGAAAGGGTGTCGCTTTGGGATAAAAAGATAGGTGAGGTATTCATTTCGTCGGCTTGGAGGAGTCGTGTCATCTGGACAAGAAGATGGCGTGGAGAGCTTGGTCACGTGGCTGTCCGACTCCATCTTTTTGTTTTAGATGATACGACTACTCCTCTTGAGGCGGGTTACATGCAGGTGTCATTTGATCTGCTTTTTGTCTTTTAAGCGACACTCATTCCTTCCAGGTAGTGTGGAGAGCTTAGAGGTCGGACCTCTTTCATTTCTTTGTCGGTTTGGAGTGGTTGTGTCATCGGAACGGAAAGCTGGCGGGAAGAGCTCGGACTTATGGTTGTTGAATTCCAGCTTTTCATTTTAGATGATACAACTACTCTTCTCGAGACAGCCAACTTCCCGAAGATCTTTGCCTTAAACTCGGAAATCCCAATGATACGCCACAAGGGCTACCTTGAGGTGGTTGCATCCTTCCGAGATAGTTAGCTGGCGGGGTGAGCCGAGTACCTCGGGTATGGCTGACCTTTTTCATCTTTGTTGTCTTGGAAGATACGCAAGCACGTCAAGGGGGAGCAACCTTTTCCCCATATGCTTGGAGGTCGGTCCTTCTTCCCGTGTCAGTTTGGAGCGGTTGTGTCATCGAAACTGAAAGCTGGCGCAAAGAGCTTGGACATGCGGGCTGTTTGATTCCAGCTTTTAGTTTTAGATGATACAACTGCTCTTCTTGAGACAACAATTTTTCCGAGAACCCTTGCCTTCCAGGTCGGCAATCTTAGTGACATAACTCAAAGGCTACTCTGAGGTGTTTGTGTTCTTCAAAGATAGTTAGCTGGCGGGGTGAGCTGAGTGCCTCGGGCATGGCTGACCGTTTCCAGCTTTGTTGTCTTTGAAGCCATACAAGCATGTCAGAGGAATGTAACCTTTAATTCATAGTACCAAAAGCTCGGACGAGGCAAACATACTTCAATTGCCATTATTGAGTCCTTGGTGTCCTTAAGATAATGAGCTGGCGTGGAGAGCTCGGTCATGGGGCTGTCCGATTCCAGGTTTTGATCTTGCAGAACACTGGGGTTCTGATTTGGTGCTTTTGTGACCAAGTACGTAACCAGAACTCCCTCCAAGTGTTGCCTTGTAGAGTAGGGGTCATCGGGGCGGTAGACTGGCGTGGTGAGCTTTCCTATAGAGTTGACCGATGCCAGTCTTTCGTCTCGGATGATCCTGACGCCCCCATGATACATTTCCCGACGACCTTATTTTCCAAGTCGGTAATCTCCGTGGTATATTTCAAGGGCTACTTTGAGGTGTTTGTGTCCTTCGGAGATAGTTAGCTGGCAGGGTGAGCCGAGTGCCTCGGGCATGGCTAACCATTTCCAGCTTTGATGTCTTCGAAGATACACAAGCATGTCAAAGAAGGCGACCTTTCACTCATAGAGCCTATACTCGGACAAGGTAGATGTGCTTCAATCGCCATTCTTGAGACCTCGGTGTCCTCCAGATCATGAGCTGGAACGGAGAGCTCGGACATGGGGCTGTCCAATTCCAGGTTTTGATCTTGAAGGACACCGGTGTTTCAATTAGGTGCTTCAGTGACCGAGCTGATAAGAATATGGGATCATCAGAAATTTCTTCAAGTGTTGCTTTGGAGCACCTGGATCATCGGACAGATGGGCGGCTTGGTGAGCTTTTTATAAATTTGATTGATTCGGTCTTTAAATGCAGGATGATCCACGCCCCGAATGCACTTTCTCAATTTCAAGCTTGATAGTTCCGTAAATCGAGGAGATGGAAATTCAGGTAAGATGTGCTTCTTTCTCTTAGTGGTGTGAGCTAGGCCTCGGCTGGGCTTACCCCCTCAATTAAATATCAACCTTCTTATTCTAAAGAGAAGTATTTTGCAAGGTTTGTTTGTGGGGTTCTTCTGCTGGCCTTCGGCTTTCTCATTCCTCGGTTTATAAACCTCTGTTACTTGGCTTTCGTTTATTTGAGTATCTTTGATGTTCTACTCATAAGCGAAGACAGGTAACCAAAGTTGCTTGTTCCGAGGTCTTGACTTAATGATGGAGTAGTAAGGACTTTTTCTCGGTTTTCCAACCTCGGTTACTTGTCGGTCATTTACTCGGGTACTTCCTGGAGTAAAGCTCGTAAATGGTGACAGGTAACCAAGGTTGGGATATCCGAGTAATAAGCTTGATTGATCGAGTTGAGCTTCCCGAGCTCTTGATTGAAGATTGCGCTTGACAAGGATCCCTTCTCGATTTCTTGGCCTCCGTCACTTGTTTCTCATTTACTTGAGTACTCTTCAAGAGTAAAAACTCGCAAGTGAGGGCAATTGACCGAGGTTTAGAGTATCGAGGAACAAGCTCAAGTGAGTGTTTCCGAGCCACGTGCTATGTCAGGTATATCTTTCTTCTCATCTGGGTGAGGTCGTCTTTGGCTAGCCTTACCCAACCCAAAATATAACAGATATCCTTATAATTTTAAGGGCCAATCGCCGAGGCTGTTGTCTCAAGACTTTTCTTGGATCTTCAAACCTCGGTAACTTGTTTTTCATTTGCTCGAGCCTTGCTCAGAGAATTACTCTTAAGTGAAAACAGGTTACTGGGGTTGAGATTTCCGAGGATTACTACTGGAGGATACTTCCCGAGGAAAGGACTTCGTCAGGTATATCTCCCACCTCTTAACTGGGTGAGGTCGGCTTCGGCTAGCCTTACCCAACCCAATAAGTATAAAAGTTTATCGCCTCATTATCTTGACAAAGAGTTTTAATCTCCTCGGATATTAATAGTCACCCCCCCCCCCCCCAGGTGTTTAGTGTATTGCAATGCACTAAAGACTTGAGAAATGAATGTCGGAGGAGGTCGCTTGAAGCCGAGGAGGTGAAGGGTCCCGGCTCATGAGTGGCGAATTAAGGAGAATCAAGGTGAATCGGTGTGTCATGATGGCGATCTTCACGGGAAATGAGGCGACGGTCGCCAACCAGTTCGTGAGCTTGGTCGAACCGGCCCATTACCCCTATAAATAGGGGGGCTTCCATCATTATCGTTTAATTTATAAATGTTGACTTCTAGAGAGATAAAGAATTTGACCGAGGAGATCCTAGAGAGAGAAAGAGAAAACTGGTGCTTGCTGAGTAGCTGCAATTTCATCTTCCGCAGTCAATCTTTCATTTATAAGTAAGTTCCTTTTTTACCTTCTCGGCTTTCCATTTTTACTACTTTCCTTGTTTGCTTTCCTTTCTCTGCTTTTCTCTTTCTGCTTTTAGTCGGAACAGTAGAAATTGCATGTGTAGAACTGACCGAGTGCCTGTAGAAATCCTTTTAGAACTCCTGTAGGTGACCGAGTGCCTGTAGAAATCCTTAGCATTTCCTCCAAGTTAGGAAGGTCGGCTCCTAGGGGGAGGCCATTAATGACTTTATGTGAATAATGGCAACTAGCCTTATTGACCCCATTTCCTTTTGCTTTTGCAGATTATGTCGTCGGATAACTCAAACTCGTCTTCGGATAATCCACCTCTAGAAGTACTGATAAATGATGAAGCCGAAGTTAATCAACCCGATATTGACATTCATGTTATTTCTGATTCATACCAGGCCTCTGAAATTGCCGAGGACATTATGGATTTCATGCTTGACGAATCTAAGGTCCAACTTGTCACTAGGCCTCCTCCCCGAGCACCAACAGTTAATAGAGAAGTCCGTCGACCTGGTGCATCTGTACAAATAGCGAACACCGTGGCTCCGGCATCCATAAGTTCCTAACCATCTGTAAGTAGGGATCAATACGGTCACGAGACCATTCCCGAGCATTTGGAGACCTCGGCTATAGATACAGAACACCTGTTTTCTCTCCCATGTCTTTTGCATCCATGCCCGAGTCGTGTTTCTATTAAGGGGCTTCTTCCAGTATTATACCCGACCAAGATATAGAGCTCTTAGGGGAAGAGCCTTACTCTCCTCTCCCAAAAAGTAGTCCCCCAAGTCTGGAGTTGATGGAGGGAGATCCAAATGACTCTTCTTCCTCAGAATCTGGTAATTCGTCTGATGAGTCTTCGGAGAATGGTTTCGAGGAGGAATCTTCAGGGGAAGAAGGGGGGAAGACGATGCCGAGGAGCATCAATCTAACCAAGAAGAGCCGGTGGAGGATAATGCGGCCGAGGAGAATCAAGATGAGGAGGAGGAAGAAGAAGAAGAAGAAGAAGAAGAAGAAGAAGAAGATGAAGTGGGTCCAATGGCGATTGTGGTTTCCGAGAAGCAGGGGAAACAAAAGATGACGGCCAAAATCGCCAAGTCCCTAAGGTCGGTACCCATTGGTCCCTTGAGGGATGATGCGGAGAAGAACGCCTCGGGACTAATCCCAACTTGTTCATCGACGGTCACTGAAGTCGAGATAGATGACCTTCAACATAATCTTGAGATTCCTGCGAAGTATGAGATCATCATACCCAAGCCCGAGGAGACTTTGTACAATCCGTCGGCGGGATGTATTTGTTTGCATGAGCAAACATTTAGATGTGGGTTTTGAGTGCCCATGATAGAGCCGATCTGGAATTTTTTTGAAGAGGTAACCCTCTGTCCGACCCAAGTGCTTCCAAATTGGGCCTTGATGTGCTTCGCCGTGGTGCTGGCCTTGAAGCATCAAGAATTTTCGACGGCCAAGTTCCTTCCAGCCTTTAAGATTTCCAAGGTCCCCAATAGCTTATTCTATTTCTTCTCGGCCCGCCTTAACTATAAGTTCCTGGATCCATATGATTCCTCGTACTCGTGGCAATGGTGGCCTCAGTACTTTTACATCAAACATCCTTGGGCACTTGGGGAGTTCCTCGGGTGTTCCAGAACAAACAATACCGATCGGCTCGCCTGAGAGAAGTGCCTGTGTGGCTTGGTGAATTGTGCCAAGTACCTTTTGAGGTTGTGGAGGAACCCGAGGATGAAGAAGAGGAGGCCAATGCCGGGGAAATGCCCGAAGGTGTGGAGAAAAGAGATGATGAGGCCGAGGAGGAGGAAGATGAGGAGGATGAGGATGGTTAGGCCGATCCCATTGAGGAGCCGAGGGCCATTGGTTGTGAGGACGTGCATGCTGACATGGCCGCGGAAAGGCTTGCTACACTCGGGGCCGACGGAGTGTCCGACCCCAAGTACTTTTATCCATATGCCCTAGCTATCCAACCCCAGCTCTGGTTGGCTGGTTTGACTGCGGGGCCTGTATATTGTAATAATAACCCCGACCTGAGTAAGTGCCGAGTGTTGTGACTTGTTTAACTGTCTTTCTTTCTATATCTCTTCGGCTTCGTTGTATTTCGCCTAAACTTGAATTTTCTTGTCTTCTCAGGGTATTAGATAATGACTTCCACCAGTTCTCTCAACAAGCAAAAAGTCGTGGCCAGGGTTAAGGCCCTAAAAGCTAGGAAGGAGCTTGGTCGGCACGCCAAAGCTGAAGGCTCAGGAGCCAGTAAATGCGGCGGCTCATCTGGAGCCAGAAGGTGGTGCGGCCGAGGAGAGTGGCCCAAGGACATCAAGTGTACTTTCTCGGATTTCTGGTGCTTCTCCAATCTTTCCCTTATACTAATTGTTTTGTCGATTATTTGTAGGGAGCTGGGGAGAAGCTCATGGGTGATGCCATGAGAGCCGAGACCAAGGCCAAGAAGCGGGACCGAGACTCCCGCAGAGATAAGAGCAAAGCGGTGAAGAAAAGCCACCCGACCACAAACATCTCCATTCAGGAGTTTTCTTCTGAATGTCTTAAGGGCTTCAATCAAGAAGCCTTGTCGGCAAGTTTGAAGCTGCTTTCTGGCATGGTAAAATCGACTCTCTGATCTTGTTAATTTTCCTCCAAGTATTTCTTCTCGGATTCTAATGGTTTCTCTCTTTGCAGATGTCCAACCATGCCGAGGCTCTGGCCAATTTGAAAATTGGCGGAGATAGCTCGGCTTTGCAAGCTGAGTTGGAGGTGGCCAAGAAGGCCCAGGCGGAGGCGGCCAGGCTTGCAGTTGAGACGGAGCGTGACCGTCTGCGCACTGAGGCCGAGGGCCTGCGCATCCAGGCGGAGAAGGAGGCTTCTTTGGCCCGAGCTCTGCAGACTTATCAGGAGCTGATGAAGTCTTTCTTGTCGGAGAAGTTGAGGACGACAAGGGTGGAAGCGGTGCAGGAGTTCTTGGGGTCGGGATCTTTCCACTCCAAGATCCAGGAGGAGGCGGGAGTATTCCAGGCCGAGGGTTTTGAATCCTTCCTCGGTCAGCTGAAGAAGGCCTCCGAGAAGTCTGTTGGATGTGGGGGTGACATCCAAGCATCAAGACTTGGATGCCTTCATGAATGAAGATGGAGTTGATCACGTCGAACCCGAGGAGAATCCCATCTCTGAGCTCCAGGCCGAGGAGTGGTGGTATGACACCTTTGGTCCACCCTTGGAGGACATGGAAGATGCCCGAGGGGAGTTCCACCCGAAGTACCCCTCTTGGTTCCCTGAGCTCTTCTTCAAGTCTCGGCTGGAGGGTGCCGAGTTTGCTCCCCTTAATAGGGAATGGTGCCGACTCCTAATGACTTATGGGAATGTGGCCGGCATGGATGTGGTGGATGAGGAGATGGATGGTCCCGACGGGGTGAAAAGGACCAGGAAGAATTGGCAGCGAATCCGCAAGCCCGACGAGGCCGAGGCTTCTACCAGTCGTCTGTCCGATGAAGTGCCTGCCTCTCCTTCTCCTAGTGGACAGTAGATCCGAGGGCTTGACCTCACATCTTTTTGTAAAGTGTGTCTATAAGAACACTTAGTTTATAGGGCTAATATTTTGCTGACTATGCCCTCGGTTTGTGAGGGTTCCATTCTTTTGTCGGTCATTCTCGGATCATAGTATTTCAATTTGTAAGGATGCTAACTTTATAAGATCCGAGGCTGACCCCCTATGTAATTCCGAGCTGGGCTCCTTTTATGAATGGAATCTAATTTATGCCAAGTGTTTCCTAGTCGGTCAACATAAGTTTACTTTTCTTATTGAGTCTGATAGGGTGTATTCTGGCACAGAGATAAATCTACGGAAGATCTCTCACAAAGGAAGCTTCTTACGAGGGGAAGATTGTGTTCCCCTCGGGTTCACTATTCCATCCGAGGGGAACCACTTCCACTAGCCACTACATTTAAGTCAACAAGAGTTCCCTTTGAGAGGAACTCATTGCCTACGTGGGCAACTACAAGGGGACCACTGACAGGTGGCGAGATCTGACAGGGAGACAAGATCTGTTAAATCAAGGAGGCTTGTCCCCTCCTGAAATCTACCCCCTCACATTTATGGTAAGCATTCATTATCTCATCTACCCCTGCTCCCGAGCTCTGAGGCAAACAACCTCCAGCTCTTTAGTTGAGTCTACCACCGACTTGTCTAGGGAAAGTCGGTTAAAGAGGGCTAACCCCTTTCCTTTGTCACGGAGGGAATTATCCGAAGGGAATTACATCAGGGAGTGAACCACTTGAGACTTAATTACCATAACACACATATACCTTTACGAGGAGACTTATTCGAGGGCAACTATACCTTACACTTTACGTAGGGACTTGCTTAGTGCAAAAAATATACATCATCATATTGGCGCCGTCTGTGGGAAACGTTACAAAAAGATCAAATGCCGCCGAAAAGCAACAAGAAGGCATAAGAGGGGGAAACCTCGAAGAATGATTCAAGAATACAAACAAGGGAGCAAGCCGAAGCTGCCGAAGCCCAAAAGAATACCACGACTTCACTACCGAAGGACAACGTTGGGACAAGCGGGAGACTACTGACGGTCCAGGAAGGGCAAACAAGTGCGCAGGATGTTCCGCCGCAGGGCAACCAAACGATCATTCTTCCGCAGGTCCAAGTCACACCAGACACGGTGGGGGTGTCAGAAGTGCAATTCCATACCATGTTCATGGCGTTGTCCGAGAAATTCGCGAAGCAACCAAACATCAACCTGAACGCGGAGCCATCCCAGACTCACTCGAATGCGGCCGAGCAAGGTGCGGGACAACCTGGAGGAGCCATAGGTCACGAAGAGGACCCCGAAGGCGAACAGAACCCAAGGTTGCCTAGGATTAACGCAGGAACCGTGAGATAGTCTAGTACAATCCCGAATATCACGACGAAGAAGACGAGTACTACTATGACGAGGTCCCTGAGGAAGACGAATACTATGACCATCCAGGTCGAGATAGAAGTCCCAGGATGGAAGATCGTCCAAGTCGTGAAGGAAGGGTGTTAGAAGCCAATCCAAGGAGAGCGGACTCATGGAGGGACGACAAGCAAGAGGAACCAGCCCGCGAGCCTTACCGACAGTCTCGAGTGTACCTGAGACCGAGAGCCTCACTAGAAATCCGCCAGGACAATTCCATGACGAGCGAGGAAATCTATCTGGCACAGAAAGCCCTTGATGTGGAGAAGAATCGACTCGATAAAATGGTCAGGGCAAGGAGGGTGGTCACTTTTGATGAAAGCCTAGAACAGAGACCAAACCCGTTGTATGGACGAATCCAAGTTGACAAGATCAACCCGAACAAGAAGGTGCCAAACCTGCCCTGCTACAACGGAAACTATTGCCCGAAGGAACACGTCCTCCACTACGAAGGGCCAATGGAGGCACAGGGCCATAATCAGAATGTCATGGCCGCACTATTCCAAACGACACTGTATGGCACAGCTATGGAATGGTACACAGGGCTAGACTCTGGATCCATCATGTCCTTTGGACAACTGGCAAGGGAATTCATACGTCATTTCGGGAATTTCAAGAAGTGCAAGAGGCCTTATAGCTGCCTCGCCGAGATAGTGCAGGGAGAAGATGAATCCTTCAGTAGCTTCATACACCGGTTCGACGCGATGGCATTGTCTGTAGGAGAACTGCCCTTGACGCTTCGGATGGATTACCTGTATTCCAACACACTCCACAAAATATTCGCGGAGGAGTTGTCTGATACACCGCCATGAAACAAAGCTGAGTTGTCAGCCTTGATGGAGAAGCACATGGCAGGAGACGATTACCGAAGAGCGAAAGACCTGGTAGGCAAAGGCAAGAAAGAAAAGCCACGGGAGAAGAAACATCAGGAGCCTAATGCACCAAGAAAGACAGAGAACCAGACTCGGCGGGAGAGAAGAAGGAGCCCACTTCCGAGGCACCATCACACTTATACGGCCTTAAGATGTCCAAGGGAGGAGGTCCTGGGAAGTATAGACGAAAGGATTTACAAAATCAAGTGTCCAAGTAAACATCGCGAGAGCTATGCAACAAGGGAATCGGTTTCCTACTGTAAGTTCCATAAATAGAGGGGACATTCCACGGAGACATGCATCCACATGATGAATGAAATCGAAAGACTCCTGGAACTGGGACACCTCAAAGAGCTCAGGGCCGGAAGGCAACAATCGAGTGGGCCTTGGGGAGACCATCGTGAAGACCCAGGTTAAGACACCGGAGTTACTTGAGGTAGCACCTACACCGGCATTTGAGAAGCCGGTAGAATTGAGAGTCGGGGTAGTGAAAAGGAGGTAGCCACACCCAGTATTGCGACTCCAGTAGAGGAGGCGAGTGCAAAACTAGCCGTCCTTGAGGTAAGCCCCACCGCTAGGGTGATCCCAGCAGCAGATAAGAGCATCAGTGATGCCGATAGCTTTGATTTGTCGGTTGGGATAGGAAATTCTTCCGAGGTAACTGGCATCGTAGATACAGGAGCGGCGGTTAATCTGATGACCTTTGCGACCTATGAGGAGCTGGATTTGAAGGGTTTGGAACCCAAGAAATGCTTCGTCACGATGGCCAATGGAACGAGAAGTAGGTGCCTGGGTGTGATTGAGGATGTTCCGGTTACACTGGATGGGGACACTTTTATGGCCGATTTCATGGTTGTGGAGTCGACACGGGTTAAAGGAAAGGAGATGGAAAAGGATATGTTGCTGCTTGGGCGATCGTTCATCAAAACCACTCGCATGATTGTCAACCTCCACGCTCGTACCTGCACTATAGAAGTACATGGCAAGCAACATGAGTTGCAAGCCACCACTACACCATACTCACCCCTGCGGGTTGACACCAGGAACTATATAGGGGCGCACACAAGACCCTTGTATATACATACTTATCAACAAGGAAGAATAAGAGCTGCACCAACCGGAGGAGCCAAGAACCTCCAGAGTACCCGTTAGTCAACACGGAAGAGTCTAGTACATGACTATAAACTGTACTTCACATGCCAGACACTTTCGATCCCTTTTATCTTTCCACTCTTAGCTTGAGGACATGCTTGAGTTTCGGTTTGGGGAGGGAATGTGAGGCTCTTCAGTTTCTTGCATGTGTTACTATGTGTTTTTTCATATTTTCGTGAGTCTGTGTTATTTTTCCGAGTTTTGAGTATCTATTGTGAGTGGTAAATCTACTTAATGCCTTTGTTTTGTTTGATATGTAACTGGAAGTAGCCTAGTGCATTGTTAATTCCTTAAGGTCTGTTTCTCTTGCAAATAGCTAGTCTGTCCAGTCCTTTAGTCCAAAAGCCGTGAGAAGCCTGAGCCGATGAAAAAATATTGTACCGGCATTTTTATTGTGTGATTCCTGGGATGTGCAAGTTTTTTTTTCCGAATTACTTGCTTCTTTTCATACTTATGTGTACTCATTTTATTTGGGGATGACGAACGACATGCTTTTAATTCTGAGTTCTCTAACTTTTAAACCCCGTTCTAAAGAACAGGTTTGGGGAAGAGTTACTTACATGTTTACGACTAATTTTTGAGCTTTATATGCTTGATTGTGTTTAAGTCTGTTGCTGTTTCCAAAGCTGTCTGAATTTAATCTCTGGGTGGATCTATGGTCTTAGTTGATCACCGTCTGTCATGTTGGGCATGTTTCAGATACTACCTATATACCGGCGTGGCCCTTAAAGCTATATAACCGTGGGGGTTGATGGTATGCATACCAAACTGACACGCACAAAAGTGCGGACTTTCGGTAAAACAGACACCCGTCAAAAAATTGAGATAAAAGAGCCCAATGAGGCCATGCATTGAATACAGAGAATAATGGTTTATGTTTGATTGCAAGTGAAAAAGGGAACATCACAGGTCTTGAACATTTGTTATAAGTCGTTTTTGAAAAAGTCCCTTCTGATCCATTTGATTTGAGTACATTAGCATAAGATAGTCTAGGCATTTTTGTGATGCGAGTCACCTTCCCAGTTTACTTTTTGAGATAATAACCCTATTGGACACTTCCAAAGAGAGTAGAGATTGCATATTATTCCTGTGAGGGACTAGCGTGCTGGACTTAAGAGTTATTTGCTTGAGAAACGTTTTTTTGGGATTATCTGTGCACTTTTCTGCCAAGGTTACTTGAGAACAAAACATTTGCATTTGGTGGACTTAATGCTTTCAATGGTAGATTCGATTACTTGGATTTGTAACTCTTGTATTTGCCTACATGGTTTAGAGTCTAGTGTGTTTAGGCTATGTGTTTGCTCAAGGACGAGCAAAGGTTCGGTTTGGGGATTTTGATGAGACAATATTCTAACGTCTCATTTGGTCCTTTTTAGCGGTCTTTGTGAGTCTTTGTCTTTGGTTTTATAGTGTCTTTGTATGTTTTTATGCTTTGGTGCTTTGTTTGTGTTTTATAGGATTTTTGTGTCCCGAAGGTGAAAATCGGAGTGAAAACTTTGGTTCTAGATCTTTGAATGTAGAGTAACTGGGCGAAAACGGAAGTGGATTCAGAGTTCGGACGAAGATTTGAGAGCCGTTTTAGCGAAGCTTGCAAAAGTGAAGTTTTACGGAGCAGTCTAGCCATTTTGTCCATAACTCTCTCATATGATGTCCGATTGACCGGAGCTCGGTGACCACGGAAAGACAATTCAAAGGGCCACAACTTTCGTTTTTGAAGCATGGCCATATTCTGTCTGTAGCAAAGGTTACAGAAGTTTTAAGATCGCCACGGCGGATGACATTCTCGCCGCGGCGAGATTTTGCGAGAGCAATTTGGGAGCCTAAACAGTGTCTCACTGCGGCGAGCTATTTTCCTCGCCGCGGCGAGATTTGCGATAACTTCACAGATTCAGCAGAAAAACTCCTTTTTAGGTTAGAATTAGGTTTTCCTTGGCCATAACTTCATATACTCGATTTTTTCATAGAAAAAGCTTCTAGAACTAGGTTTTGACATTGATTGATTGATCTTTGGAGCTTGGTTTACCTCTTTAAGAACCATCGGGATCGAATTCTTGGTAATTATTGATAACTCTCTATTGTTTATCTTCAAATCGTGTTTTCTTCTGTTTATCGAATTGTATGATCTTGCATGCGATTATCACCATGTTTATGCTTTGTGTAATCTATACCATGCATTCTTTCATCTTTGCTTCCCTCATGAGTAGTTAAATCACTCCGAACACGGTAGTTATGTGATAGTCTTGCATATTCATTTCTAGCATTAGGATTCGTTCATATAGGTTTGTCTAGTTCAAAATCTTCGTAAAAACCTTCAATCCAATAAGCTAGTTCAAGACTTTCAAAATCGTTTTCGGTTAAGGATCGTGGATTGACAACCCACGATTACTCTAGTTTGAAATATTCAAATAACGATTGGTTGAATTGGACTGATTGATTTATGTACGCCGACCGTGTGACAAATATGAATGATTGCCCTAGAACGAATTAGCATTACTTGATCATTACTATTGTGTTCATCTTCTCTCATTGTTAAAAACCGTTATTTGCTTTATCTTATTCTAGTTTTTCGAAACAACCAACTTACAAATCAATCTATTTTCACAAGTAACTGTTTGCTTTCAAACCGTTGTGGTAGCTTAATTGGTTCCTTAGCAAACGATCATGTGGTTAGCATTGTCTGTCTACAACAACTGCTTACTACTTGTTTTCTAAGTAATAATTTGAGCACATCATCTCTTCATCACGAAGCGAACAACCCCCTCGTAGATGAGAGATGCAAATGCTTACGAGAGAAATGCGACAAACTCATAAATAAATATTACAAATTCATGGGCAAGAAAATGGATATTTGTAATTCTACGAGTGACCAATGTACGAAGCCAACATTAGCATCAATTCAACAACACGAGGAGAAGTACTTGTACAAAATATTACAGAAGTCAAAGTGCGGATCTCATAACAAAACGAGAAGATAATTATGATCCAGCACTAAGACTTTTCCGAAGTTGAAAGAGTTGTGAAATTAATACCCTCGGCACGAGGGAGCCTCCACAAGCCAGAGGACTTAGCTACAAAAAATGATTACTATTGTTCATCGTCATTAAGACTTTACAAAAATATATTCACCGAGATAAAACCCTCGGCCTTCATTGCTCGGGAGGATCAGACCCCGCGTCCTTGGGTTCCTCTAGGGTGTTCTCTATGCGCCCGGGGCTCGGAGGAGGCGAGACAGCAATCGGTTCCTCGAACTTCACCCATCGTTCGTTACGGGCCATCCACTCGGATTCCTCTATTGCCTCGAGACAACCAGCAGAAAGGATGGTGGGCACCCACTTCGAAAACCGAAGGACCAACGGCACGCGAGGATCCTCCATGCCTTTGGGAGGATCTTCCTTCGGACACACGAGAGGCCAGAATTCATCACCCTTCAGCACAGACATTGGGGTGTCCTCTTCGGAAATGGGTTGTTTGTTCACGTCAGCCCCAATGTCCATATCAACATCAAAGTTATACTCCGATGTCAATCTGTTGGCCTTCTTCAGTTGGCCTAAGGTTGCCACAAACCCGGCGCCTCGGTCGTCGAGGGAAAAACCCATGCGCATAAATTTGTCAAATTCTGACCGAAGAAAGTCTTCCACGGCCTTCACTTGGGTGCCCCGCGCCTCGTTGATAAATCTCTCACGGGTTCGATCCACGACTCTCATGGCCTCCTGGTGCCTAGCCTCCGCGGCACGAGCACTGGCATCGGCCTCAGCGTGCTTCACCTCCTCGGCAGCAAGAGCCTCGGCCATACTCCTTAGAGCGCTTTCCTTCTCGACCAATTTAGTGGCAGACTCTCTCAACTGCAGAGCCTTCTCCTCGGAGTCCTTCAAGGCCAGCTTCTTCTCTTCATGCTCTTTGGAGCTGGAGCTCCTTGGTCTTTGCCTCGTATTTTACCATTTGAGAACCGGAGCTCGAAGAACGCAGGTCCTCAGCAGCACACGAAGCATACCTCATCATCTGCATGAGGACAAATACTTAGCAACAAATTAAGGAACAACACACTTATAAGTGAGACAAAATTTATGTGCACTTAAGGATTTGAAAGCGTTGTCGTACCTGTAATCCTCAATTACAATAGAAGATTAAATTTATATTAGTCGGAAGCTCTCAAACTACAACAATAGCAGTAAGTTAACTCGGGATGTCATTCTCCACAGACACTTAGCATAGGAACAAGCAAATATCGTTTGTAAATTTTGTGTAGAAAAGTAAACAGATTGATCACAGACAGAATAATTAAATCGCAGTAAACCCTAATTGCTTTGTTGTAAATCGATGATGGAAAGGTGTAAAGGTTCCCGACCTCCCTCTGCTATGCTACTCCCAACTTCCTAGTTAAAATCCTACGCAATTACCTCTAACAATAGCAGGGCATAATACTACTATGCCAAGGCGTAGTCAGCACGAGTACCCCTACTCAGTTCAATAAAACTACTGTGTCACTCAGCATAACATCACACCACGAAGGATGCATAAAGTTGTATAACCACGATTTTACGTCTAATAACTATCCCATTAATATATCACGGTATATAAAGAAGTAGCAAAAGCAGAGTTACAGTGGTTCGCCTTTACAAAAGAAAGTTAGCTACTCATATTATTCTAAAGACAGAAATCGAAAACTAGGAAGAAAAGGAAGAAGAAGCTTAGTCTCTGATGTCTTCGTGCTGCTTCTTCTAGGGTTTCCTCCTTCTGGGTGCCTGACGGCCAGAGGTTTTGGGGTTTCACTTCCTCGAGGACTGGTTCTCTCACAGGAGAGCTGCTTTGTGAGCGGTGTAGAATTATGAGACCCCTGAGGTCTTATTTATACTGAAAATTCCGAGCTTTGGCCACCATTGTTCAATAGGGAAGGTTTAGGAAGGCGGGCTTTAGCCTGACAGGCCAGGAAAAAGCCTGGAACAAAATAGCAGCAAGACTACGGTTGCCTGGGGACTGTTGTGACCCCTTCTGCGGTCACCTGTGGATCGCCAAGTGCGATTACTACAGTTTCGAATCTGTTTTCTTCCTTCTTCGATTTCGGGCTTCGTAACTTCGTTTCCTCGGAAAGTGGTCTTCTACAAAGTTGTTGCATCTTCAATTATCTTTGCATTGGTTAGTCGCATGAAATGTTTCGACTCCTCGAATTCCGTGCAACGGCCAATCCGGCGTATTTGCTTAACTTTCTCGATTTCGCTCAATTACGTCGTTTTGGTGCCTGAAATCGTGCAATTCCTAAAAAATGCGATCATGACCTACAGAAAACACGCGAAGTTGGTAATTGATCATAAAACGATACAAATATTGCATCTAAGGCAAAAAACGAGGGTCTAAAAGAATGATATATCGCACATTTCTTTGTCACATCAAAAATTTACCCTCTCAGCAATCAAGATCAACACGTCGGCCTTTTTCGACGAGGGCCTAGCCATGAACTTCACCCGATCTTCCTCGTCTCGGGCCTTTTTCGCCTCTTGGTGACTGCGCTTCGAGGTGACCGTGTCAGACTTCGGCCCAGGCCACTTTTCTCCTCGTTTCACGAGGGCGTTCGGATCCAAGTCCTCGCTTATAGACAGGTGCTCTGTCATCCGAGAGCCACCCTGTTGATGCCTGCTACTACGAGGAGGGCTGGAACTCACTTCCTTCGTATATTGAGGCACAAGTTGGGTCCGAATAGTACGAGATTGATTTTGGCTCTCGGAACCAGAACCGGTGCCCTGTGGATTACGACGCGGCGATCTGTTAGGATTTGGCATTATATTGCCACCCGAACCCCCGCCCTCGGCCGAAGACCGCACCCGAGGAGGAGAGCCCCCCGTCCGATTGGCCTCTCGGTTACCCTACTGCGAGGGGCCTTGTGGCAGAAATTTCTTCGAGGCAATATTGATGGGCTAGGGCCCATCAAACTTCTCAGGGGCTCGGCTCTTCACCCCTTGTGTTACGTTGGCAAGCCTCTGTTTCCATGGCTCTTGCATGGCTATGCCGATCCGATATTCTGCAAGACACGAGACAAAAAAGTTAGAGAACGAGACAACAAACATTGATAATTCGAAGGCAACAACTTATACACAGCCCTGGAGTAATTCCCTACACAATATACAGGCCTCGAAGTGAGCCCCGAGAGCCAAGTAATGGGTTGTACGAGGAAACCATAGGGAAACCAGTATTGCTCCTCATCGAGCTTGTGATAATTCTTCATCCACGCAGGGATGGGTTCCCTCAGTTGACGATTGGGGTAAGGATCTTTCCTCCAAAATTGGGGCAACCCCCAGTGTTATATGTTCCCTTCGGCCGTCCGAGGTAACTGTAAGTAGATATACTTTGTCCACCAAGTCAGGCCATACGAGGACATGAACGAGTGCAGCATCCGCTAGTTTCTCCTCGGTTGGAAATGGTAGAAATGTTTGTTCGCCGGACTCGAGGATACTGTAAATGCCCAAAAGAAGTTCTCAGACGTACATGGTTCACCTTCCATCTTCATTATAACATAGAATACAGAAAGCAGTCCGAGAGCATTTGGCAGGAGTTGCGTAGGGCTCATCTCGAGGTGAACTAGTATCGAGCAGATTTCGTCTCGGATTGGCACCCTGAAACCACATTCGAAGGCAGCTAGATGAATGCATATGCATCCCTCGGGACAGTTGTACATCATTTGCCACGGATTTGGGATGATTATCTCGATATCCGAGGGGATCTCGAAACGGCGGCGGATACTTGGAATTTGTTCCTTTTTCACGGACGAGGGTATGGTCGGAATTTCTCCGGCAGGATCCATCTCGTACCTCAGATTGAATTGTCTCGCCGGAATTACGACATGACCATCTTCCAAGGGGTGGCTAGTCGGTTCACTGTGCTCAACATATACTGGCGGCGGAAAGAGGTAAACAATAACGTCGTCTGAACGAACATTGGCTTCCCCTGCTTTTTCCGAGACGATGGTTTTCGTCGACCCACCTTTTTCGTTAGAGCCGGCTCTTCGTCCTCGTCAGTCGAGGCTTCTCCCTTGGCTTCCTCTTTGACATTTTCATCACCAAAGGACTCGTACACGATATTTTCTTCGAGAGGTTTATCCTCGAAAACAACTTCCTCGTCTTCGTCACTGGAAATTACTACCGCCCCCTTACCTTTCTCCTCTCGAGTTAACCTCAACTGGGCGGAAGATCCAGTCCCAAGCTCACCCACAGTAGTGCCTTGTATATTATCTACACGAGGGGAAAAAGGGGGAGGGGAAGCTGGGATATAGGTAAAACACCGATACGCTTTGCCAGCAACATCGACCTTGAAATCCACCTTTTCCGGCTCCCGCTCGTCAATCTGCCGTAACAGAGCTTCCAGAGAGTCTGAAGGAGGGTTATCACGAGGGCCGTCGCTACCGTATTCTTGCGCATCGGATTTGTACCCACTATCGCTTCGAGTAACATTTTCTAAAAAAGAAAAGAAGGGAATAATTTTATTACAAAGTTTACTACCTACGGAAGTCAAAAACATTACCACAACTACGAAAGGAAAGAGTTTTGAGGAAAGAAAATAATAGGAAAAGTGCGAAAGGAAAGAGTTCCGAGGAAAGAAAAGACGAGGGGAATACCTTGTTAAAAAGTTGCAGAAAATGAGTGGCTCTTCGCCTCAAGATTGATTTTCTTCTCGCTTGTCCGAAGGGAAGGGTTTGATCGTCAGTAAGAAAAGTGAGTGAAACTAAGGAAGGTAAACCCCTATTTATAGGAGGGTAAACGACCCTTCAACTTCCAGAAGGGAGAATTGCATAGAGGTCCTTCTGATCTCATCCACTACGCCTCGGCCCCAGTGTCAAAATTCAAAATTCGAATTTCCCACAAAAAAAAAAAAAAAAAACCCAAAAACCAAATACATAAATATACATATATCTCACCAGTCTTCTTGGCTGCCACGTCACCTAGCTTCTCCTCGAACGAACTTTCGTCTCTTCGAACCTTGTTTCTTTTCGGGGGAGGAGAGATGGCCAAAGATGGATATTTCGCTTCGAAGAACTTCTTCTCGAAAAAATTCAAACTGTCATAAAGAAAACCTTGAAAGTTCTTACTTATCTCTCTACGAGAATATAAATAATAACTTGGGGGACATATGATAGGGTGTATTCTGGCACAGTGATAAAGCTACGGAAGATCTCTCACAAAGGAAGCTTCTTACGAGGGGAAGATTGTGTTCCACTCGGGTTCACTATTCCATCTGAGGGGAACCACTTCCACTAGCCACTACATTTAAGTTAACAAGAGTTCCCTTCGAGGGAAACTCATTGCCTACGAGGGCAACTATAAGGGGACCACTAACAGGTGGCGAGATTTGACAGGGAGATAAGATCTCTTAAATCAAGGAGGCTTGTCCCCTCCTAAAATCTACCCCCTCACATTTATGGTAAGCATTCATTATCTCATCTACCCCTGCTCCCGAGCTCCGAGGCAAACAACCTTCAACTCTTTAGTTGAGTCTACCACCTACTTGTCTAGGGCAAGTCGGTTAAAGAGGGCTAACCCCTTTCCTTTGTCATGCAGGGAATCATCCGAAGGGAATTACTGCAGGGAGTGGACCACTTGAGACTTAATTACCATAACACACATATAACTTTACGAGGAGACTTATTCGAGGGCAACTATACCTTACACTTTACGTAGGGATTTGCTTAGTACCAAAAGTATACATCATCAGTGTCTATAAAATAGTTAGCTCGGACAAGTAAGTAAACTTTTATATTAATGCTTCAAATGCTAGAGCTCGGATTTTTCAGATCCGGCTAATAGCTTTGTTATTTGCATTTTGTTCTGAATATTCCGAGGAACTTCAGTTATTAATTTCATCGAGTCTTATTAATCAGTTAGCTCGGATAAGACAAGATGTGTTTTTCACAAATGTTTAAGGGATTGAGCTCAGATTCTCATGATCCGGCTTTAATCCTTCAATTGTATAGCGGTGCTAGGATTTGTATAATCTGAGGAGCTTGGCTTGATGTTTTTAAGAAACACATTTTTGGATGAACCAAGTAGGAGGTATTTCCTTTATTTCTTGGTCCTCGGCTAATCTGGTTTGGAGCCTGGTCGGCTATACCAGTTATTTTTATTTATCCTCCCCATTTAGTTTATAACTTTGGGGTCCATCTTTATAGGGCTTTACCGAGACTCCTTAGGCCCGGTTTGGCCGAGATGGTAGGGGTTGGTCCAAGATTTTCTTTTGTAAGAGTATCTTTTTGGACGTCCCCATGTGTGCTAGGTGAATTGACAGAAATTTATAGGACAAAAGATGATTTCATTGATGGGAGTATATCTCCTCGGAAAATGCATTACAAAGATTTTCAAGCATAAAACTTCTGGAGATTCTTGGCATTCCAGGTTCTTTTGAGGGCTTTTCCTTGTAGGTCGGCCAACTCGTAGCTTCCATTGATGCTTGCTCGGATAACCTTGTAGGGTCCCTCCCAGTTGGGCTTAAGTTTTCCAGTGTTCTTGAGGATGTCGGCTTTCCTGAGTACGAGATCGCCGACCTGGATATCCCTCTTCCTTACATGTTTGCTGTAAGCTCTAGCCATGGTTGCTTGATAGCCGATTGTGCGAGCAAGGGTAGTGCTTCTTGTCGATTTCAACATATCCAAGTCGTAGATACGCTTGGTGTGATTGTCCAAGGGGGTGTATCCCTGGATTCGGTGTGTGTGCACTGCTATCTCCGCGGGTATAACTGCCTCGGATCCG
The DNA here is from genome assembly GCA_026545765.1 of Plantago major. Taxonomy (NCBI): domain Eukaryota; kingdom Viridiplantae; phylum Streptophyta; class Magnoliopsida; order Lamiales; family Plantaginaceae; genus Plantago; species Plantago major. The sequence continues at coordinate 33,051,040 of CM048841.1, forward strand.
TAGACCAGATTGAAAGGTGTTTCCCAATTTGCTATTCTGATTATGGTGCGGTATGGCCACAAGACACCTTCCAATTCGTCCACCCAGTTTTCCTTGCTATCACCAAGTCTCTTTTGCAAGTTGCCCACAATGGTACGATTGGTGACTTCGGTCTGGCCATTAGCTTGGGGATAGCCGACCGAAGTGAAGCGTTGTTCTATCTTCATTTCCTCACACCAATCTTTGATTTTGGCTCCTGAGAATTGCCTACCATTGTCAGCTACTAAAATCCGGGGTAGTCCGAACCGACATGAGAGCTTCCAGAGGAAGTCCATGATTTTCTTCTCCGTGATGATGGTGGTGGCCTCGGATTCTACCCACTTTGAGAAGTATTCTACGGCGACAATGAGAAACTTCTTTCCCCCAGGTCCAGGTGGGAATGGTCCGACGATATCAATTCCCCATTGATCAAAGGGACAAGTGATAGTGGATGGAATCATGGGGATCGTCGGCTGGTGAGGGATCCTTGCAAATTTCTGGCACTTCACAGGGACGGGAAAATTTCCCGGCCTCCTTCTGCATGGTCGGCCAATAATACCCGGCCCTCCGAACTTTATGGGCTAGTGCTCTGCCACCGGAGTGATTTCCACAACTCCCAAGGTGGACTTACTTCAACACAGTTTCAACCTCGGTTGGTGTAAAACATCGAAGGTGTGTTCCGTCAAAGTATTTTCGGTAAAGATCAGAGCCATTCCAAAGGTACCGAGGAGCTTTTCTTTGGAGACGTCTAACCTTCGCAGGGTCGGTGGGTAAGATTCCCTCTGAAAAGTAGGCTATCAATACACTCATCCAATTATCCGAGGAGGAAATAGCATTCACCATTTGGTTCTGAGAAGGGGTGTCAGTGGATGGAGTGTCAGCAGTCATGAGCACTACTGTCCGAGTGTCTACTGCGCCCGAGGCGATCGCCCATTTTGAGAGGTCATCTGCCCTTCCATTCTTTGTACGCTCTATCTTTACTAATGAGAACTCCTCAAAAGCTTGTCCCAACTCCTTAACCACTTTTAGGTATTTGATCATGGCCGCGCCCTTGGTGCTAAATTTGCCAAAATATTGCTCGGTGACGAGTTGGGAATCCGAGAAAGCTTTGATTTTTCTCGCCATGACCGACTTTGCCATCTTCATCCCTGCAATCAAGGCTTCATACTCGGCTTCATTGTTGGTTACCAGGAAAGTCAGTCGGATTGCATATTCCATTTCGGCACCTTCAGGATTGATGTGCAACAATCCAGTTCCTCCCACGTGTGCCGCCAAGGACCCGTCCATGTAGAGTTTCTAGACATCTTTTTTCGAGGGAGGTAACTCCTTTGGAACAAAGAGAGGTTGTTGGGTTGTGGGGGAGGTTCCCCGGGCGGAGGTGGAGGTAAATCCGTCATGCCTTGATGATTCAATATCCACTCAGCCACTAGATCGACTTCTTGTTGTTTCCCTTCCTCGACTTCTTGTACTGTCAGCACATTGAGCTCTTCCAGAATTGTCCCGAGGTTCTTCTCCTCGGGCGATTGATCACTTGTATCGGCAAGAGGATATTCAGCTAGGAAATCGACTAAGACTTGTGATTTCTTGGCCGATGGGGCTTGGTATTCAATGGTGTGATCTCCCAATTCTATAGTCCATTTAGCCAATCTCCCCGACTTCCCTGCATCACCTAGCACTTGTTTTAGAGGTTGGCTGGTTAGCACGATGATCTTGTGGGATTGGAAGTAAGGCTCGAGTTTTCTTGCCGCCTCGAGACAGAAAGCATATTTCTCTATTTCTTTGTAATTTTTCTCGGCGGAACTAAACACTTTGCTCAAGTAGTAGACAGGCAAGTGTTCACTCTTGCTGATCCTGACCAAGACCGAGCTGATGACCTCGGTCGAGACGGCCAAGTAGATGTAGAGAGGTTCACCTTCCTCTGGTTTTGCCAACTAGGGCGGGGTTGCCAAATAAGTTTTCAGATTTTCGAATGCGACCTTACACTCCTCGGTCCATTCGAACTTGTCGGTCTTCCTGAGTGTTTTGAAGAAGGGGAGATTTTTTTCCGCGGATCTCGAGATGAATCTGCTTAGGGAAATGACTTTCCCGATGAGTCGTTAGACGTCCCTTAGCTTTTTCGAGTGAGAGAGATTGATGATGGTTGTCACGCCCCAAAATCAAAAATTTGGCGCGACCGGCCGTCTATCGTGAGATGGGCTCACGCCAAGGTGAAGCCATCCTTTAATCCTCGAATCAATAACAATATCTCAGAATGGTACAAACCGAACATCTAAAATCCAATACCAGGTATAACTTCAGCAATTACAAATCCTCAGTACATGACAAAAATACTCCAATACATAATTCATTCTATACAATACAAATCCAAGAGTACGCAGCAACTACTAAACAATCTTCTCAAAATCCACCATCCTCTACAGTCTCCACTCCAAAGTATCTTCGTCCAATGTCACTTACTAAATATCTGAAAGGGGTGAGTAAAGGTGAGCCTCATTGACACTTCTACCGGATCAAGCAGAATATTTCAAACATACATATATATCAATACGTTTACATATCCAAAATAATTTGCATGGAACACTTTTCAAAACAATAGCAATTCATATCTTTAGCTAAATCAGACAATACACTACGGCTACACGAACCGTGGTGGCACTCAGGTCGGCTTTTACATAACAATAACAATGCCCTACCAAAGGGGTAACATGACAATGGGAGATCTCAAAAAGCACGACATTCCTCGAAAGGGCCAAACAATTTATAGACATATTGATGAGGATAAAACATATTTTCAATCCATGCTTTTGTACAAACCAATTTTCACACACCGCAATCACAATAAAACATTTATGGGTACACATACTTGATCCTTTTCGAATAGACTATTATATCAAGTCACATATCTTGATATAATAACCATAAGTTGTTTGTTAAATCATAAAACAATACATATATATATATATATATATATATATATATATATATATATATATATATATATGAGCAAAAGTGTCAAGGAACCCCATTACCTCGACGATGATACAATAAAAAGCTTAACATATCCGATCACAAAAGTTCCTACTTGCAACTCAAATTCTCCAATGTCACCTAGAACCTTAAATCCTCCAATAGCACCACTTGCTAACTACAAAAAGCCACTACTATGTTTTCAATAGGTCAAAAAAGGAAAATTGGGTCACAAGGGCAAAACGGTAAATTCTGGAGCTAGAAAAAGTAGGTTTAAAGGATGGGAGGGCTTATTTGTAATTCTGCAATGTCTAGAGTACAATGGTAATTTTCTGGGCACAAAAGGGGCTGGAACAAAAAAGGAAAAGAAAAAGACACAGCAACAGGGATCGAACCCTAAGCCTCATGTTCACCAAACAAGCCTTCTACCACTCGGCCATAGCCAACTCTGTTAACAAGTTTGTCCAGTCTTCAATTTAACTGTTAGATTTGCTGGCTAACTAATTAATTTACAAACCAACCCCTGTCAGCTTCAAATTCTCAAACACAACTCCTTCAAGTTTCTGCAATCTTTCAATTTAGTCCCTGCAACTCCAAAACTTTTCAAACTCGATTCAATCAACTCCGAATCAAGGCCAAGGCTTCGAATTCCATGTATCCAACATCTACTCCAACCAAAACGACCAAGAACAGTCCAAAAACATCACATATACATCCAAGCATGTATTGCGAATTCATCCTCACGTTTCTGATCTGGTTTCGCGATCCAAACCTCCATGTTTTCCGGTTTCTACGTGTTTCCATCCTCCTATACCGGCGTACGGGACAAGGATAGGGAAGAAGATTCGATGCGGCTGTTAGACAATGGCTGGCGGGTTTGGAAGCTTAAGATGATGGCTGGAGAGACCAAAGAAATAAGGACAAGCTGCTAGCAAGATTTAGGGAAACCAGGTAACCCTATGGGTTTCAAACAATTTTAACTTGGGCTTTTCAATAACTGGGCCTTTACTCCCGTTCAAAAACCGTAATCCTTCTCGAGTCCAATTTATTTATCGCCTCCAATTTAAATTCAAATGGGCGATCTAAAAATAAGTTCCGGGATTTTACATCGGCTTTGATCTTCTCGGGATTGGCCTCAATCCACCTATGTGTCACCATGTATCCGAAGAACTTTCCTCTCTTTACACCGAATGTGCACTTGGCAGGATTCAATTTCATTCCATATTGCCGAAGCATCTTGAAGCATCTCTCCAAGTGAGAGATGTGGTCGGCAGCTTCCTTACTCTCGACAAGAATATCATCCACATAAACCTCCATGGATTTCCCAATTTCTTCTCGGAACATGAGGTCATCAACCTTTGGTAGGTTGCCCCAGCATTCCTTAATCCGAAGGGCATCACTTTGAAACAATAAACGCCCCCCGTTGTTATGAATGCGGTCTTTGGGATGTCCTCCTCGGCCATTTGGATTTGGTAAAATCCTTGGAAGGCATCCATGAAGCAAAGAAGGGCACACCCTGCCGTTGAATCTACTAATTGATCAATCCTCAGGAGAGGATAGGAATCTTTTGGACAAAATGGGTTGAGACTAGTGAAGTCATTACACATTCTCCACTTGCCGGGACTTTTCTCCACTAGTACGACGTTGCAAATCCAATCCGAGTAATGAACTTCTCGGATATGTCCGGCTTTGACCAGTCGGTCAACCTCTTCTGCAATGATGCGATCATGAACTGGTCCATGGTCCCTCTTCTTTTGTCGGACTGGGCGAATCGTCGGATCCACATTGAGGGAATGGACCATGATCCTCGGATCGATACCCGTAAGGTCCTCGGGCCCCCAAGCAAAAGCATTGGCATTCTTCTTTAGGAATGGGATCATCGATCTTGGCCGTCTTATCTGGCCTCCCATCTACAAGTTGTATCTCCAACACTTCCTCCTCGGGCTCAATCCGATTTTCATGGAAAACACTTTTCATGGGGCTTTCCCCGGCTGGCTCTGGAGGGATAACTCGGTATTCTTCGATTTTAACTTCCTCAATGGGAGGACTAGATTTGCCAAGACGCTTCTTGTCAACTCAATTTTCAACCAATTAATTCCCTCTCCGAGGGTCTTCTCTTTTCTCCTGGCCGCAGGCATTAGGCTTATGGGGAGGCAATGCCTTTTCCCACGTTCATCACCGTCCCTGTAACGATATTCTTCCTCATAATCATAAGGCTGAGAAGCCCGCCTTGTAGATAAGGTATAACACCCCTACTCTTCTCGTCGGTTTCCTGTTAATGTCCCTATTCCCTTAGGGGTACGGGAATTTCATCTGAAGGTGGAATGTTAAGAACACGGCTCTGAACCGATTCAAGGCTGGTCGGCCGATCAGGACATTGTACTCGAAGGGAGAATCGACGATGAGGAAAGGAACCCGGGTCTCAGTTACCCTTCGCGAACTTTTGCCCATAGAGAGAGGCATATAGAGGACTCCTCTTGGTCGGACTTGGTTACCACCGAAACCCACCAGACTAGTGGTAACAGGCCTGAGGCCTTCCAAGCTCATTTTCATTTTTCTCACGGTGCTCATGAAAATGATGTTAGAGGAACTTCTCATATCAATTAGAACCTTGCTCATTTCATACCCGGCTATGTCCATATCAACCACCAAAGTAACATCCGGGCTGCTTGTCGCCCCCTGACCTGTGCAAAGAGAAGGGGCGTCGGCCTCGTCAAAGTTGATAACATTGGTTCCTGGCTTCACATAGCTAACATGTTCTTCGTCGGCTTTGGCTAGGGCTCTAGCCATTGATTCTCGAGCATTTCGACTGTCTCCACCCGCTGGACCCCCGGCTATGGTCAAGATTCGGCCTTGTCTCACAGGATTGTCCTCTTCATAGAGTGGCCTTTCTTCTATCTGGGCTACTCGGTTATTCTCCCTTCCCGGGCTATGAGTCTGTCTTGGGCTCTTGACCTCCTCGGATTTTGTACACGAGGGGGGCTTGGGATTCTAGCCGGAGAACGTGCTCTTCTGGGACTTGGGGATCTTCTCGGACTTTTGTTCCTTGGGGGGCTATTTCTCCTTTCCTGTCTGGGCTGGTGGTCGGCTGGTCGGTCAGTTCGTCCAGCGTTCCGCGGACTATCCACTTGATCCCGCCTCATGACATATTCCTGGAGGTAGCCCAACTTAATCAGTCTTTGTATCTCCTGGCGGAGATGATTGCACTTTTCAATGGAGTGTCCCTTTTGCTTGTGAAAATGGCAATACTCATTTAAACTTCTCGTGAATCGAGTTTCCTTGTGTTTCTCTGGTCTTTGAAAGGGCAGGCCTTTGGTTTTCATGATCGTGAGGATCTCAGTTTTTGGGGCTCTTAACTCGGCATAGTTGACGAAGTGACGCCGAGGAGATCTCCTCCTCTCCTCATGCCGAGCTCTTTTCTCGTTCCTCGGTCGATTTTGTGCTTCATTATTTTGGTTTCCAGCTATCTTGTTGCTCTGGGGTGGCTTTTCCTTCTTGGTGACTACCTTGACCACAATGGTTCCTAATGTCTCCTTGGTTTTCAAGAATCGATTGGTGAGATCAGTGAGTTCTCGCTCGGTTCTGATGTCAGCATCGACCAATTTTCGGCATAAGACGACATTATTCATGTTGGCACAAAGATGGCCAATCCGATCTTTGAGAGAATGAGTGTCGACCATGGAAGCGGCTAATTCAAATCTCCTGACAAAGGACCTCAGGGTTTCATCCTCTCGTTGGATGACTTCCGCAAATAGCTTATTGGACGGATTGTTTCCAGGAAATTTTCAAATCGAATCGTGAACTCCGCTAAGAGGTGATCCCATGAGGTATGGAACCCGACCTCAAGCTCTTCCACCATGTCATTGCCTGTCCGTGGAATGTGCAGGGAAAGATTTGTGCCCTACATTATCAGTGATTTCCATTCCTCCAAGGGAAGCTTAAAATCTGATCCTGTGGTCAATTGGGCAAGAGTCTCCTTCGTATCTCTCCGAGGTTGCAGGGGCAACTCGTTCTAAGGGTAGGACCTCTCTTTTGATTTACGAGCATAGAGGGTCCATACTCCTTCCGAACTTGATGGTGTCTCTTGCTCGGTTTAGGTAGTCGAGCTTATTCCTCTCCACTTCTAAAGCTCTTTCATGAATTCGAACCTGTTCTCTGAGGCGCTCGGCCTCATCACCGCGTCTACCTCATCGGTGACTGTGAACCGACCTGGAGCGGCTTCGCCTTTCGTCTCTTCTCCAAGGGGATCGACTTTTTCTGTCCGAGTACCTATCCGTTCGTCCTCTCCGAGTAAGAGAAGGACAACGACCTCGGGAATCTTCATCTCTTCGCTAATCCCTTGGGGTATCTCCCAAATAGCTAATTCGGGTATCTTCTTCATCGTACCACTCCTCTCGTCGGTTTCTTCCTTCTCGGTTGTCATTGCGGCGTAGGTTTCTTTCTGATACCCGGGACGGAGTGGGGTCACGGCGAGCCCTCTCGCGACTCCCCTACCCTCCCCCCCCCCCTATTTGCTTGACGAGGGTTTCCTTCTCCCCTTGTTGCCCTAGCTCTTCGGTTGATTACTTCCCTTAGATCTTCATTCGGCCTTTTGGTTGCGACTCTTCCGCTATTTCGATGTGCTACGGATCGGTCGGTATTCCTGGACTGAGGCGGGCCTCTGGAATAAGCCACTTGGTCGGCAAGGGCTTGACCATTTTGGGCCATGATTGGTAGGATGGCGGCTTGTTGAGCATATCCTGGAGGAGCCAAGACCTGAGCCTGCAATCCCAGGCCGATGGTTGTCGGGTTCCTGGCTTGCATGGCAGAGAGGATGTACTGGACTTGGACTTCCGAGAGTCCGACCAGGGCGGGGTCCGTTGGAGGCTGTGGCTGGACTGGACGGGCAAATGCAAGACAGGGGCATTTCCCGGGGTAGCATTATGTCCCGGATCTCTAGCCTCACTGGAAACAGATGCGTGAGTGCTATCCCTTGGGTCGTGCTCGATTATGATGCGATCGTCGGGGATCGATGCAGTTGGTGCCGAACTCCTAGTTCGACCGAGGAGTTCCGGAGCCGCTTCGGATGCCGAGGCTCTAAAGTTGCCTCCAGAGTTGCGCTTTCTAGTTTGCTTTTGGACCATGACTTTTTGTAAAGTTTTCCATAGACGGCGGCAATATGATGTGGTATAAAAACGGTTAAGTCATTTAGCTTAAGTATGATTACTCCAAAGCATAGGTAAGGCCAAGAGTTCGCACTTAGAGCCTCGGAATAGAACTTCAACCTGGAAGACGAGGTAGGATGTTAGACCCTTTTTAGCCGGTCTGCCTAAGACAAACCGGTCGTATGATTCAACACACCTAGTCGGACAAAGTGAAGCCGAGTAGGTTAGAAAGTAGTATATTTGTGGTAGTTGACTTACTTTAAGTGGAGTAAATGCCCTTGTATTTATAGGCGATACTCCGGGGGACAGACCTCTGACTTGGTCGGAGGTTGGTCGGATCAATCACCTTGTGACATGTGTAGTCGTCGTAAGGTAGCGCGTTTAGATTACGCGGCGGCCTTGGACCTTTAGGAGGTCGGCTCCCAGTGAGGTCGGCGGCTTCTATGTTTCTGTCCCCTAGTGAGTAATTCTTCCATGATGTGGAAGCATATGGTCGGACTTGTTTGTGTAAGGTCGGTCCGACAAGGTGGCTTTGTCAGCCTTTGTAGAGATATTTAGGATTCTCATCAAGTGTGGGAGGTCGGCTCTCAGGACGGATGGCGACGCCTCGGCTTTCGGAGATGAGAGCACGGCGGATCGTCTCCAAGTCTTCCTAAGTCGCGGATTAGTAAGAGGGGACTCATTTGTAGATATCACTTTGGAATATGTTGGGTTCGAATTTACTTGTTATTTTCGAACAACAATAAATAGTTTTTTTTTTTTTTTTTTTTTGAGTTCAACAATAATAAATACTCCTAGTTTAGTACTAGATTTTCTTCACATTTTCGTACCGAAGTAGTGCACTAGGAGTCGGTAAACTAAAGTGCCAATTTACTGATTGAGCTGATGTTTTATCCTGAGAGATACTTGGCAAATTCAAACCATAGATAATAGAGTAGGCAAAATTAATTAAGAACCGAGAATCATCTTCGAACTCATCATACTACTTTTATATATTTTGTTTCTATGTCAGGTATCATTTGGCTTGTAGTTAACGACTCTTGAGCAAAATTTCGATCATGTAGTCGGGGAAGGCAATAATTCATTGTGATGGAGAGTCTAGCGAGCATAGCTACTTATATATCAAAGAGTAGTAAACATAGAAACAATGTCAATAACACAAGAAAAGAGATAGAGAAAATATGTTGATGATGGCTGAGTTCTTCAATGGTGATGACGGCTAGGGTTCTTCATTTTTCAATGGTGATGACGGTTAGGATTTTGAAGGCGGTTACTCCCTTGTATAACTTTGGCACTAGAAGGGAGTAGGTGTGTGTGTGTGTTTTTTTTTTTTTTTTTTGGGTAGTTCAAAACATTCCATAAGAGGTGGTGGATCACGAGCCAAAATGCGTGGGCAAAACTTGGGGCCAAAGTGTCCACCAACAGTGATTGGGATGCTGCAGTTGCGGCCGCAAAGCTCATTATTTGGCCCGTTTTCGGGCCATCTTCTCACGGGCCATTTTCGGATGTCGAAACTCCGTTATCTTGAAAATCTTGAAAAGTGGTCGTCTATAAAGTTTTAGTACTTTGAATACTTCGTGACTTCATTGGATTCTTCTAGCTCCTTGTACGAATTGATGATCGTTTATCGGTATTTTCTCGGATTAAGCGTATTTCTTCGTTTTTGCTCCAATAATCGCCATAATCTCTTCACTTTGCATATTTGTACCTAGTGAATCATCAAAACACGTAATTAGACAAAAAATAACAATAATACTCAAGACTGTAGCTAAAACGGCGGGTAAAAGTGTGTCTTAAATCACGCTTTCATTAGCTCATCATATACCGGCAAAAAGGTAAAATTTTCTAAACATGAGAATAAAATAATTGTAAATGCTACCCAAGCAAATAACGTACATATTTCTTTCAAACATTCATCAACAAGATCAAAATCAAACATGTTCGGTTTTTAGCAATTTTAAGTTGGGTGGCCCAATATGAAGTTATCCGGTGTGCGACACGATATCGATTAGGAAAATAAAACACCCGGAGAATAATCTATGAATAAAAGCACTGGTCCAAATGGTCGATTTTAATCAATTAGTGTTACAGGCGTTACAAATGGTGTCACAATCGGACTATGCCCGAACCCACAAGGGTGCGATGGTTAGTCCTGATCAAGGTGTTACGTTTACCAATGGTTTTGTTTTTTATGAGACCAAGTTTTTTTATTTGAAAAGTTTCTGATCGTTCATTTCATATTTTTAATAGTAAAATCTAAAAAAGTAGGCCATATATGATATATAACCCACAATACATATTAATACCTAACTACTAGAAGTAGTATGTAGCCCACCAAAAGTCCTAAACCCCGATTGGAATAATTTTTTGGTCTTATTTAGTAGTAAATATCATGCATGTCATTTGTGTGGCATTCGTTTTCGAACTTACAAAAAAGACAAAAATGAGAGTTCTAAGTTCTAATACACTGGAAGGATTTACAAAAATTGTGTTTAAAATATATTTCAAATAAAAATCTTTGTATTCGTGTAACATTTCATGCTTTGGTTAGTTACTATAATTTTTGCCATTTCAAAAAGTTTTTTATGTATATAAACGTAGTGATTTTTATGTAAAAATATGAGTACGTTTTGTCTCTTACTGCTACATAGGAGGTGTATTTGTGTAATAAAACTTAAACATGTCTTTAAACATGACATGTTAGTTGGCAACTCCCCACCAAATAATTAAATCATTATGGTTTTAGGTTGTACACATAATAGTGGAGTAATTGGGTCCAAATAATAAATTAGTATTGGTTGTGATCCGTACATCTATCCGTACGTATCCGAACACTTCGGACTGGGGCTGGGGCTGAGCATCGGTCCAGAACCGGACCGAAACCGAATTTTATGATTTTGGCGATCCAAGAACCGAACCGAACTATGATCGGTTCTGGCCCGAACCGAATTTGACCAAACAAATTTTAAAAAATAAAAAAAGGGCAATTTTGGTAGAATGAAAGGTAGTAGTACAAAGTACAAACGCTAAACTTAACTGGAGAAAATCCAATCAATTTCTTTTCCTTCTCTCCATTCTTCTCTCTTTCCTTTCCTCTCCATTCTTCTCTCTGCTCCAAGATTCCACCTTTCTTTTACTGGGTAAAAGTCTTGCAACTTTTCTCTATGCCTTCTCTTTCATTTTACAGTATCTGAATTTTGAGTGATTGTTTCGTCTGGATCCGGCTTCAGATCTGCGGACAAGCGCGAGATGTGAGGAGTTGGGCGGTCTGGACGGGGGAGTTGTGCAGTGGTGGAGCGATTGCGGTGGATGAAGATGGATAGAGGACTAGAGAGTAACGGCGTTTGAGTGAGGACAGTGTATTATGATGATTGATGGAAGAGAGCAGCGGTCGATTAGGGTTTTTGTTTCGGGAAACTTGATCTTTTGTTTTTTTTTTTGGCTGGGAGTAGATATAGCTGTTAGCTGTATATACTAACATTAGAAATAAAAAATTGCAGATTACATATTCTCGGTCCAATTCGGTACAGACCGGAAAAATTCCGGTTCTGGCCCGAACCGAACCGAGAACCGAACCGAACATGTTTAGGGTCGACCCGAAAACCAATTTTTCGGTCCGGTTCGGTCCTGTTTTCGGTCCGGGTCAATTTATGCTCAGCCCTACTTCGGACAACCATTTGTCCTATGGCTTCACGCCAACAAATGCCACTTCATAGAACGCAAGAGTAGAAGCAAAATCTAGGTCACATAATTCTTCAATCAAGATTGTTGAATTTCGTTTCGAGCCCACACTAACGTTTTAAGAGCTCAATTCTCATTTTATAGCGTTTTAGTTTTTCTTAATTCACGAACTAGAAGAGATTAATTCTTTAATTAAAGATTTTGAAGGTAAATTGCATTATGTATAAGGGAAGGTACAAAAATTGTTAATCTACCAAAGTTTTCTGCCTTCGAAAAATGATTTATATCATATTCCGGGAAAGTGTAGACAATACAAATATTTGTATTTTTGGAATAGACAAAAGAATTATATAGTCAAGTGATATATATATATATATATATAGCACTCTCGCTCTCGTATATTTTTCAAATTGTTAAATTTCACTCTCACTCCCGCTCTCACTTTCACTCCCGCTTTCAAATTACGCTCTATGTGATCTGAGTGAAATACATCTGCCCTTTACCTTCGGATCATGTGAACGAGGTGTAGTCGGTTATTGTACAAAACTAAACTGATCAATTATAGATGGGTAATTATGATAGTGAATCTGGACGGATAAAACCTGTTCAATCCGTGCGAGTTGGATGATAAAATGTGCGGACGAATGGTGAGTGGATTTGTGGTTAAATACTTAAATAAATTTAAATTATGACGTAAAGTAATGAACGAAACTGACGAAATATTTAAATTCAACACCAAGCTATATAAAAATAACCCTCAAATCCTAAATCACTGGCGGAGCCAATTTACGGGTAAGTCAAGTCGATTGTCTTGCCTCAAATTTTAGTACCCGGAGAAATTTATACATATTTGGCGCGTAGATTTATGTGAGAATTAAAGTAATAATAAAATATAGAAAATGTGGAAAAAAAAGTACTTTTAGTGGTAAAATGTGTAATTTTAGTGTAAATTTAAGATTGTTTATTATTTGTTTGGTGTAGGGTGGTGATGCGGGTCGAATGGCATTAACATATATGCAGAAATTAGATCATCCGAAGCATTCTGGCAAGTTTTGACAGTTTTGTTGTTTCAGCAGAAAAGTGTTCGATTTCAACGTTTACTTAGCGTTTTTCGGGCTGAAACGGCGTCGGACGAGACTCATGGCTCGCCATGATGTAGAGGATCGTATGGCCGAATTCCATCATCTCGAGGGTCGAAATCGTGTTTTACTGCTTTTTAGTGTTTTTTTCGTAATTTCTTTAAGTTCAAGGACCTTTCTGTTATTTATTTATGTTATAGGCGGCTAGGGTTTACTATTTAAGTACTTCTTCATTGTTTTGTCAGACAATTTTGTGATATTATATGAAAATCGAGGTTTTCCTCATATCTGTCAATTTTCGGTATTTCTGTGAATTAACAAATCTTTATCTGTCAATCCTCGGTATTCTGCTGAACCAACGAGGTTGAGTTCTTGTTCCTTGTCTTTAGCCACGCACGCTGCATCAAGTAGGTTTATGTTTTAGCAATGTATGAAATTCTTTGGAACGTATAAAAAATGTAAATTTATGAAGTTTTACGAGACGGATAAAAAATGTAAATGTATGAATTTTTATAAGATGGGGGAGTATATATTATCCTATAAATAAGAAACAAAGAAAACTAATGTTAATCGCAGGAGCTTTGTTTTATTCCCCAACTCGAGTTCGATACTCATAGTGTCACGTTTAAACACTCTTCATTTTTACCTCCCTGAACTTTTTTTTTTTCCCTCTAAGCGTTTTAATATTTTTCTTGTGTTGATTTAACATTATCACTTTTTATATATAATATGAATTTCATTATAATATATAACACCTTAAAGATACTACGATGTTGTTGCGTAAGTTTTATGTCGTTCGACACTTTTAGCGTGTTTTATGGTGCTTTTAAATTGTTTAGTTTACATTTAACACAAATCCGCACTACCATAGTTTACATTTCTAATTAGTTAAAACTTACAAATTAATATGGTTGACTGATCATTTTATATGATATGCATGTAAAATTTATAGGTTACACATTATTTTTAATTTTAATTGTATCTTTGATTAATTATTTAATGTAGATAAAATATATTTTATGTAACTGAAAAAACACGCTTTAAGTCGCTCGCACTTTCATGTTTTTTTACATTTTGACACTTTTGAATTATGCTCTCGCTCCCACCTCGCACTTAGGTGATCTAGGTCAGTATAATTTTGCCTTATCTGATAAGAATTTCTGACTCTGCCACTGCCCTTGATTCACAAATGAAGTTCGAAATTCAAACACAAACAAAATCCAAATACATGTGCAGTGAGCCGGATATTAAAGAGTAGAATCTAGTGAGTTAGAATGGGGATGAATTGATGGAGGCGGCAGATGGAGCAAAACCTAGTCGTAGTATTACCTCCGATTTTCTTTACTTGACTATAGAGATTTTTTTTAAAAAAATTAAAGAGCAACTTTATTATTGCGAGAGATCAGATCACACGTCACATATTCTGTTACAAGCTGATGGAACCCTACTTTTCGGTTCATCACGATCCCGTCTTAACGAGCACTGGTGCGGACCTAAAGACACAGATGAAGCTCAATAACCTTTCTTTCTATTGTTTAATTTACTTATGAGAAAATTCTTTTTTACACTAATAACTTTTGTCTGTTTTTGAACTTACTCCACAACCTCTTTTTTTTTTTTTTTTTTTTTCATTTCACACTAAAACATTAAGCAAAATTTTGACTTTACACTGAAAATTGACGGCCGTTAAGTTTGTATTTTAAATTACACCAAAACCTTTTAAAAAATTTGCACCCGCTACCAAAATCTTTTTTTAGTTTTTTAAATCACACCAGAACCTTTTCTTGATTGGTTTGAGTTATCAAAATATTTGTTCGCATGAATTGTTTGGGGTTGCTGGTCTAGTGGTGGTTGGATTATGCATCATATTCGCCATGACTTTTGCTTTTTGCAATCAAATTCTTCATAATATTTGTTGGTTCAGTGTAGAGATTTACACTACAAGAATTCTGTAGCAGAGACGGAAAGGCGTGGATAAAATCCGTCGCCTATGAACGGATCATAAGCAGGCTGACAGTTCTATCCGTCGCCCGTTACGACGGATAAAACTTATCCGTCGCTACAGAGCGTTGACCAAGATTTAAAAAAAAAAAAAAAATTTAGCGACGGATAGATCTATCCGTCGCTATAGCCGGAAAATAAAAAATAAAAAAAACGTTAGCGATGGATAGATCTAGATCTATCCGTCGCTAAAAGCCTAAAAAAAAATCATATATCTCCTCCACCACCTCCTTTCCTCCACCACTTCTCCTCCATTTCTCCTCTCCTCCTCCTCCCACCACCACCTTTCTCCTTCCACCACCTTTCTCCTCCACCACCACCATCCTCCACCACCATCTCCACCACCACCACCTCTCTCCTCCCACCACCACCGCACCACCACCACCACCTCTCTCCTCCCACCACCACCGCACCACCACCATCTCCACCACCACCACCACCACCTCTCTCCTCCCACCACCACCGCACCACCACCATCTCCACCACCACCACCTCTGTCCTCCCACCACCACCATCTCCACCACCACCACCACCTCTCTCCTCCCACCACCACCGCACCACCACCATCTCCTCCACCACCACCACCACCCTGCCACCACCACTGCCACCACCGCACCACCTTTCTCCTCCCACCACCACCGCACCGTACGAATACAAATATAAAAATTCGAATACAAATTAATCCGTATACGAATACCAATCAATATCTCAATATCTGAATACAAATTGATATTTAATTAATCCGTATACGAATATAAAAATTCGAATACGGATTTTATTTTTTTAAAAAAAATAGAAATGGGGCGACGGATAGAATCTATCCGTCGCCCCATTATCAATTTAAAAAAAAAAAAAAATTGGTCAATCCGTCGCGAATTGGACGACGGATTGTTATCCGTCATTAGCTCAGGGGCGGATTTTCTATCCGTCGATCCGTCGCTGAGGCGGCGGATGATAGATCTGTGACGGATCTATCCGTCGCTACAGAATTTTTAGTGTTAAGGCATTGCATATATATATATATATATATATATATATATATATATATATATATATATATATATATATATATATATATATATATATATATATATATATATATATATATATATATATATGTGTGTGTGTGTGTGTGTGCCTCTCTGTCAATTGTGTATCTTCCTGCGTATGGATCTAAGAAACGACACAAAGCTACTCATATTTGTGGAACGAGCATATATTTTTGGTGCCTTCTTTTCTGTAATTTTATTGAAGCAACTAGGAGGGATGGAATATGAAGAGAGTTCGAACACTTTTATAGATAGAAGAAAACATACGAATGACAATTAATATACTAATAAATTTTGTCATTTATTATCTGTGTACTCTGGAATATGACATTTACCAGATAATTATGCAGTATCTTATTGTTATATTTATCATAAAAGAAAACTATTGTTATATTTTGCAAACAAAGGAAGAAAGTGTGTTTGTTAGACAAAATACACTAGTGTATCATGTTTATGGAGTGAGTGATAAGCTATGTTTTAAAAGCCGAAACCGGAGGTTGAGCCGGCCACCCTCCAAAAAAGGTTGAACCGGGTCGGACCGGTTCACCCGGATAGAGCCGGTATGACGTCATATATAAACAAACATAAAGATTCAAATCATCATAAAAATGACATCAAACCATTAAGTCATCCACATTACAATCATAAAATGCTAAAATCCCAAAGATCAAACCCAACAATAATACGAGAGTTCAAAGCATAATTAGAATGTCTTAAGGTTGCAAAAGAAATAAAAGTGAACAACTAATGCCGGAAAATTTTAACGAACAGATATTGTTGATAAGCAACAAAAACCCACGTCGGTCCTTTCCGCAAAACTCAAAATCCAATCACTTTCACAACATTATTTTCATCTATCTGTCGAAAATTTTTAACTAACTATCTGCCTGCAAAGTCGCAAACCGAACGGAAGAAGCAGAACTGCAGAAGCACCAGCAGAAGAAAAAAAATCAAACCGCAAAGTGCTGTGAAAAGTATACTAAGAATAGTAGAATACTATTTTGATAACAAAAACAAATTAAAATAAGAAAAGATATACAAACTTAATACTTTATGTGGCAAGACAATTTATTCATTACCACCGAATAAGGAAAGACTGAGTGGGATCCTCTGTTCTTCTACACACTCTCTAAAGTCATCCAACCAAAAAATGCTTAAGAAAATAAGAAAAAATGAATCAACAGAGCCACCGAAGTCGCACCATACATCGAGAATCGAGCGGAAGAGATGGAAGCTAAACCGGCATTGAACTAAACGGAAGAGATCGAACGGAAGAAGCAGAAACACCAGCAGAAGCAGATCGAAGCTAGAAGCAGAAGCAGATCTGAAATCGATTCTGCAAATCGAAATTCAAAAGGGGTTTTTTCTTTTTTGGGGTTTTGCCGTTTTGCAAAATAAGCCCCTCAAATTTTATTTTTTTTAAAAACACCCAGACCCGTTGGAACCGGCGGGTCACCGGCCCAACCCGGTTTTGGGCCAAGCGGCTTAAGGCCGGTTTTTTAGCCCTATTTGGGCCGTCCAATAGCGGTTTAGCGGTCCGACCGGTCGGACCGGCCGATCGGACCCGAATTTTAAAACATAGGTGATAAGAGTTGATCATTCTCTTTTGAGTTTAATGGATGTTCGTTAATATTTTCTCATGTGATATTTATTTTGGGATTAAGTTCAATGCATAATACAATAACGACGACGACGACAACAACAACAATAATTATATGGGATAGGAGGTTTGTTGTTTAGCTTCTGTGATTGTAAAGTAAAGTGCCGTTGTTGGTTTATAAATCGCATTGTAATCCTTATTTTTCGGAACACTTCTGGTATTCTTTTGGTTGGAATAAAATTTTAAATTTTTAAAAAAATATTTATTATTATTATATAGAAAGGTTCTGGTGGCGAGTACAAATTTTTCAAAGGTTTTGGTGTAATTTAAAAATAAGTTAACGGTAACTTAACAACCATCCAACATTTGTGTAAAGTCAAATTTTTTATAAATTCTTTTGTGTAAAATGAAAAAAAAAAAGATTATAATGTAAACTCAAATTAGTCTAAAAGGTTTTAGTGTAAAAAAGAATTTGCTCTTTACTTATTATGTTATTTCAATTACTTGGTCCATGACCGTAGATTAGGAGAACAGGCCTTTGGCCATTGAGTAAACCCTAGTTAGGAGATTCTGGTATTCCGAGTTGTATTACTCAGTTATTAATTAATAATGGATTCTCTTGCCGTTGCAAAACGTGTTTACCGTGAAAACGTGTTACATCACTAGATCTCTATTCTTGTGATTGATCTTCCCTCTTTTGTTCTAAACCATGCCAAGAATTCTCTTGGAGGTCATTCTAATGGACGAATCGTTTCATAATTCCCCAACGTTCCAACACAAGCATTGAATGTTTAGTTTCAAACATCACATGTTTAGAAATGCATATAATGCAGGTTTATTATACACACGATGTTTAAAGTTATTCATATGGTATTTGTAATTATATATGTGATGTTGAATTGGCATATCCGAAATACAATTATCTCACAAAAATTTGTAAACATCAAATTAACAAGTAATGAGATGTGTAAAATGGGTCATCAGTAAAAACCAAAAGTTGTCACACAAAATCAGATTTCCGCCGGCAAAAAATATTACCCCTCCTTTCTATGACAAGTGTATCATTTGTTTTTGGCAGGTAATTTAAGATGCAATATAAAAAAATGGTGGGACAATCTACACGGTTATCAGTAAATTGTGCCAAAAAAAAGGACATTAGTTGTTTTGGAATAAATATAAAATATGATATACATGTATTCAGGGACGGATTGGATGTGTATGGACTATGAGTTTTTGGATTTTTTAAAAATCAAATTTCATAGTTTCATATAAAGGTGAAGATGCAAACAATTTTTATGATTCTGGAAATTATCATCACAGATCTCCCAATGAAGAGGGATACAGACCTGAAATCATTTCATGTTCAACAATTGTCTACCAAGATAAAGAAACAAAGGTGGACGGGACATATAATATCTGGAATCAATCCCCAAAACACACAAACTGACCAGGATATTGTACAGGGCCTGTGTCTTTTCTAAGCTGGCTTCAGGAACCACTAGTTTTCATTCGAGCTATAGTAAGAGAAACACGGGGCAATAGCTCGATGAACGCGAGCACTGTCATCATATATCCCAGCCAAAGTACATTCACTTTTCAAAACCACAACAGTTTTAAGTTAAGGTAAAAAAGCAAAAGAAATCTGTAGAACCAAAAATATAGGTCCAGGAAAATTCGACCAACATTTTTCTTCCCACAAAAGTTTGTATTGTATACTCTACTTCTAACACCACCAGGTTCTGCAAGAGGTATCTGCCATCTTCGAGGACCCTCTTCAAGAAACCTTCCTAATCCCCGAAAATTCCAATAGAACATGATGCATCATACCTATATGTACAACCTGCCTGCTGATTTGTCTACATAGGATCCCGTCAGACTTATCATCAAGTTCCTCCCAGAACTCTCCTGAGGTCATGTTTTTGTGCTTCGGTGAGCCTCCTTGGGTATCTAACATCAATTTGGATCCTCAGATTTCCTTTTCTCCTAGGATCCTTTGATATAGGCATACCTTCATTAGGGGCAATTACTTCCTGGCCAGGTTTTGTGATCTCGGTTAAAGGGACAGTGATATTCCTGCCATTCAGTGTTGTCAGTTCAAAAGTCTTCCCTGTTAGAGATTCGAGGAGTGTTATCTCCTGCCTCATGAGTAAATCATTGCCATCCCTCGTGTAGATAGGATGAGGGCGTTCATCAACCACAAAAATGAGATCAGCTGGAATGATACCAGGTTCTTCATTGCCCTTCTCAGGAAAAGTTATTTTCGTTCCTTTCTTCCAGCCTGGTTTTATGTCGATGGTTAAGATCTCCTCCATTACTCTAGGTCTGCTGCAAGAACACAATAGAACAAAAAAAAGAACACCACTCAGACAGAGACGAGCACTATACAAACAAAATACACATCTCATCCTCATGTAAATCGGTATAAAACATAACAGACAGAAGCATCACTTTTGCATTAGAATGATGATGATGCCTATATTCCCCTTCTAGAATCCTAAAGACTCAATATGCTCATATTTCAAAGGCATACCAGAAGGAGCACTTATCGAACAATCAGCTGACGACTGTAATTCTAGAACAGAACATGATGTGAATCTCTATCAATTCTAGGCGCATCAGGAATTTGTCTTGTAAACGGGTTCTTCTAAATCCCAGTGAATCTTTATTTTATTGTTTGAATACAAGTTTTTTTATTTATTTTTTTTAAAAGCATCACTTTTGTATTTATGCTTCACCTTAGTAAGAGTTTTCCTCGGGCGAACATACATGATCCAAGTATAGCAATCAAAGCCATATCTGAGCTCTTTTGGCATGCAAAAGCATGTTGGTTACACATACAAGCAACCAAATTAAATACTGAAGAAGGATATAGAAAGTAAAGATAAATAAAAACAGACCACGGTGTGTAATTCATTAATAGGAAGGGAAACACATTATGTTTTTGGTCACTACAACCAAAATTTGACAAGGAAAAATCAGCACAAAAGCAGGCTTCCAAAATTTTAATCTCAGGGAGGTCAACGGACATGCATCATTACAAAATTTGACAGAAATCCAATGTATATTGTATGTTAAAAACCTCTAATTTATCCAGGTCCATGCCAAATATTGTCGACACCAATACGATGGAGGACAAATGCAAGAAAATTCAAATACCTAAACATTTGAATACTCGTAAGAATGCCACGGCCCACGGGAGACCAGACTAGTAAGATTCTATCAATATAAAAAGCATGCAATAAAAGAGTCCAGTAAGAGACTAATAATAAAGGAAACAGTGCCACTATGTGCAGCTAGGTCCTCTCTAAAACAAATTTCAAGTCATTGAAAAAAAGGATTTTAACAAGAACATATTACCTTGACATCCCAAAAATGCAACAACTCATTATTGACATAATCACATATATGGAGACAACTACCAGTCCTGTAGGAAAATTCGAAAGAAAGAAGATGTTGGACTTTGTGTAACTAGGAGCAGAACCAATGCAAGATGGGATAATGAGTGATCAAGAAGGCGACGTAATTTCAAGACTGTCTCACTGGAAATATTCTACATTCAACTTTATTTTACTGGTTTAAAACTATGTCCTATCTCAAACGGAAGTTAGAACACTGGTCCTACTGATAATACAAAGGATAATTACAATGCCACTTCTTAGCGTTCAAATATCCTGAATTCTGCACGAAAGGCATGTAATACTGCAGTCACACTTCATGACATATGCAGCAATATTCTATCTTCACTCCACACACTTAGGCAGCCAATTTTTTCTTTTGCATAGTTGGCACACTCTACCATGTCAACTGTAATTGTACCCAGATATCATCAAGCATGGACCAAGTTGCTAAGCAAGAATCAAAGTTTCAGACTGATAAGTTAACAGGGATCAGCTAAACCCTGAGCTTGGACATATTCCCATGTCAAATGATAGTTGAAACAATTGAAGGTGAGAGACAAAAAGCATAGTTTAAACCTTTAAGCCCAGCAGAATTCCCTGCCTCTAGCTCTAGGGGGGCTTGTGCATCCTATGCAATGGGGATAGAGTAAGCCAGTAGGCACTACAATACTTCTCCCATACCTGAATCTTTTCAGATGTGCATTTATACATGTTCATCACATATAAGCACAACCAGCCTCCAGATCAGGATATTTCAACCAATCACAGGTACCCCTACATACGGTTCTCACACCATCCTGCATCTGGCCTCTATTTCCTCCAGTAGGTTTGATAAAATTTATTCTTTTCATTTCATAATTTCAGACTTACTGCCCTGTTTCTTCTTGTTATATTTCTCGTGATTTCATCTCTTTTTCCACTGAAATTAACTGTGTTCCCAAAACATGTTCAATACCATCGGGTGCTTATATTTCTAGATACTCCCTCCAGTTTTTAATATATGACATTTAGGTTTTAGACTATTTGGATAGTATAATACGACACTATGCATTCCCCATATATATTTCCATCCCAATCCATATTTAATTTAATGGAAGTTGTTGAATTTCATGTTACTTAATAACATAAATAAGGGTATTTTTGGAATATCAAGGAGTTGGATAAGGTGTATAAAAATGTATGTAAATCCAAAACATATTATTTAAAAAATAGGACGAACTGATGGAATATAAGTTAATATACAGGGACATAAACCCAAATTCGAACAAAAAGGAAATTTAATCAATATAATTAATGGTGAAACACTAATATTCAAAATATACTAACTATTACTCCCTCCGTCCTTAAGCAAATGGCCATAATGGCCATTTTTGTCTGTCTTGATTAAAATGGCTACTTCCTATGGCATGTTTTAACCCCCATGCGCATAAATGAATTCCACCACACTTGTATTTACAATTCTCACCACATAAAGTAGGGATTAGCTTTATCAACTTTTGGGTCCGAACCAACTTTACACACATGTTTATATTTTTCCTCCAGCCCTACCATTGTGGTCATTTGGTTTGGTACAGAGGGATAATACACTAATCTGTAAGTTCTCAAAATACATGAAGAATGTATTCATATACTATTTTAATACTATTTTTAAAAGAGTAAGTTCCTGAGAGACAGTCTCTAGATAACTTATCAAGAAACGTACTTATCAAGAGACAGACATGTGTTGTCAAGCAAATCATCGATGTTATTAATCAAAACGTCTATGTTCTCAACATGGTGTTTTTTCATATTAAAAAAATACATTTAGTTAACAACATAGACGTTTTGATTAATAGCGTCGATGATTTTATTGATAACAAAGGTCCGTCTCTAGATAAGTTATCTAGAGCCCGTCTCTCTACAGACTTTGTGTTTTTAGAATATGGTTACTAAATCATCAAGTATGTGAAACAAATAAATTAAAAATTCACACAATTTCATAGAATACAGTAACCAATTAGTCCAAAAAGGTGGCCTAATTCAGGCCCCATTCACAAACCTAATTCAGAGATCTACCTAAACCTAAGTGAAGCAGTCCTATATCCATTGTCTTCCGCAGTATTCTAAACGCCATTCTCGTCTAACTTCTCAACTTCTTCTTTTGAATTTTCTCTTCTCTTGAACTCAACGCCTCTCATCCCACACACTGCCGGAAAAAGGTCAACACTTTGTGTTATGACTGGACTGGAGGTGGATTTCAACCAGTACACCAGCCATTCCGGCAAGTCTGGGTAACACATGATGGAGTATAGACGGGTGTTTTACTTCACAAACAAACATTTAAAGTTTTTTCAAGTTCCAGCGAGTCTTTACTGCCGATCACTTATATTAATTTGTCTGAATTGTCGCCCAATCAGCAGGTATTTATCAAATTAAGTAACAAAATCCTTAGTTTTGAAGAGGCAAGAAAAATCGAAAATATTCATTAAATATGCCTAAATGAATGAAGATAGTAATGAAATCAGTCCGAGAAAACCACTACAATAACACTCACCCACAGCAGTAATAATTGCTCTCATTTTCAACTTTGATCCGAGAGACAACTACAATCACACTCATTCGCATCAGTAATAAATGCTACCGTTTTCAACTTAGTTGCAGTTGCATGGTACATGTCCATATGGGAGTTGAGCAAGCAGCAGAGCCAGGTCATGTTGGAGAGAATACAGTAAGTGGGTCAAAAAGGAACGCTTTTTTTTTGGGGGGGGAGGTCAGAGGCAATATGGAGCGGTAAAGAGGATGACTTTATCACCTGTGGCGGACATTAGGGGCAAAAGAGTGCTCCTCACGAGAGTCGAGTTCATCGTGAGATTGCAGAGGGAGTCGAGATGAACTGCCTCCAGATCTGAACGACTACCTTCACTATGAAGCGGCAATCTTGAATCTATATTAAAAGGAGAAGGAACTCTCCTACTTGTAAACTTTCAGGTCAGGTAAAAATTTGTAGGTGTTAGGAGAACATTATTTGCAGATCTGAATAATTGTCTTGAAATTTAATTTTACAGATTTGTCCCCCGTGGATTTAAACCCAGAGAGGATGAGACGAATGTTCACCAGAAAACCTTTAGTGCAGAAGTTCTGAATGTTGAGATCTTTTGTTGGGGAAAAAAAAGGAGTTTGGGGTGGAAATTATTTGATTTCAGCATTCGTTTTGAATTAAACATGTGTGTTTGTATCCTAATCATTATTTACAAGCTTAATCATGCCTATGTGCTATAACCTCATAAATGTTTTACTCGTCACTGTGCTGTTTGCCATTTCTGCGATTATTGATAGTACTACAGCAGCTAATTCCGTTCATATTGTACAATGAAACAAAAGGTGCTACGAATGAATACTATATACATGAGACAACTGAATATTAATCTAAACAGGACAAAAACTCGATCACAAGATAATCATTCTCAATTTTGTCAACGCAGATAAAACAAAAAATCAAGAAATGGGTGCATTAGCTTCTACCCGGAAGGCTACTTGCAACCATTATTTGGCCAACTTCTCGCCAGCTAGTTAAAGACTTGAAAGTAAACAAATCAACAATCGTTAGAGACTGAGCCTCTGACTGGATGTCCTTAAAGGCCTCATAAAATGACAGCGTTTACTTATTCCGCTGGTTCTCTACAACAATACAGCTAAATCAAGTAGAAAAAACATGTAAAACAGGAAAGCACAGAACCTTCAAAGCTATTTGCTCTATGAAATTCAGCAAATAAGACTTAGATTACAGAACATCAATAAGAGAAGGTGAACGCTAACTTATATTGTAATATCTGTTTGTCTGAGCGTGGTAGTTAGAATGCAAGTAAACTGCCTTCAATAATGCGACTCTACCAGTTTCTTGGTCGCAGAATAAGTGCCAATTTACCTGTGTAGATGCCAGTCACCTCTATTTTGAGATTATTAGCTGACATTATTTAAGGCATGTCCCCAGTCACACACAATTCTTCATCCTCGTAACCCTGAAGAGATCTTTCCAAAATTACTTAATTGTTCCTTTAATTCCTACACCCGATTCACGGGATTGCCACATTAGGAAGATTCTAATTTTGAACAAACTGAATGACCGGCTACAGCGGTAAACTCACCGGCACGTGTCCATAAATTAGACGTTTTTTCGCCCGCGCTATTCAAAAT
Organism: Plantago major; assembly: GCA_026545765.1. Classification (NCBI taxonomy): domain Eukaryota; kingdom Viridiplantae; phylum Streptophyta; class Magnoliopsida; order Lamiales; family Plantaginaceae; genus Plantago; species Plantago major. Next base: position 33,076,150 of record CM048841.1, read on the forward strand.
AGTAACCTAGCAAAATAAGAATCTCTTATGCAAGTGAAAATTTTCCCCTTTTCAGCAGTTCCAAGTCCCCAAGCATTCATTCCCAACCAAGATTTCAATTCCTACAGAGCAACTAATCATGACATAACCTAAGACAACACTGCTTTTTCTAAGTCATGTGTGCTTCATCCATTCCAAAACAAGAATTCCTACCACATTGTGTGTGATGGCTTAACAACAAGGAAAGCAGACTACTTTGTTGGCTAGGAACCCTTCTAGGTCATAAAAGGGGAGTCCTCCACCTACAAGTTAGGGCCAAACCTACATTTACCTCTTATGAAGGTACAATCAAGAATCCCCAAGTAAAGGCACACTTATATATTCTCATGTGCATTCTGTTATTGCTTAATCAAGTGAATTGCGAAGAAATAGCAACAAAAGGTACTTGAATTGAATACATAAAGCTAAGCAGTGAGAGTGAAGAGTAATTTACCCATGGGAATCAAGAACATTCCTAGAAATCTTCATCTTCTTGGTGGCACCATTATACAAATCCTCCAAGGTACACATGAGCACATTCTCAACAGGCGAAACTTTCCTCAACTCCCTGGCAGCATTAGGCCTCCAAGAAGAAGAATTAGCATTGGTATTAGCACTAGTAGCACCAGCAGAAGCAGCAGTCTCCCCAAAAATCTCAGCATAAATGTCATCAGCATTCCTCGGATTAAACCTAAAATTAGGGTTGGGAGGCTGATGATTGAACCGGGAGGTGGCGGTTCGAGAAGGAGGAGGTGGAAATTGGCCTGATTTGAGACCTTCTTCGCCATAGGAATCGTAGATCTGGCGCTTTTGGGGATCGCTGAGAACATCGTAGGCTTCAGAAAGCTGCTTGAATTTGGCCTCAGATTCTAGCTTGTTTTTGTTCTTGTCTGGGTGCCAAATCATTGCCAGACGCCGATAAGCTTTCTTCAGGTCATCATCGCTTGCGTTGCGGTTCACTTTCAGGATGTTGTAGTAATCCACACCCATTTCTTTGATTGATTTGATTTTATTTGATTGCTTCTTCTGCAAATTACTACTGCTTCACTTTGATGATGGACTGGAGGAGATAGGCAAATGACATTAACCAGAAAGGATTTTTAGTGGGGACGAATTTACGACCCACAGATTCTCAGAATTGTGTTTGCTTCCTAATTTTGTCAACCCATAATAAACTTCCTATATCATACTTAAATTATATTCCATCCGTCTCAATTTCACGAATCACGACACAAATTTTAAGAGGATATTAAATAAAGTCTAAAAGATGGTGATAAAGTATGGGGAGCTAGCCTTTCAGTACAAACTAAGCATAAAAAACTACCTGAAACAGCTAAGTAAGAAGCCAAACACCGGTGACCGAATTTCTTAACTCAACGTTGTCTTGCCCTTACCTTTTTTCAGAATATCTGTTGCCATACAAAACCTATTTGATAATAAAAAAATGTAGCTGTTTCATAGCCTGAAAAGGCTACAAACTGTGTGGTCCATTGACATGAAACCACAATCAATTATATTAATGTGGCCCATTATTGCATAGACCCATTATGTCCTACATCTTCTTCATCGTCTCTCTTTCTCTCTCGACAGTACTCCAGCTCCACCCATCACCACCACCGCTCCGACCAACACCACCCGATCCACCGATCCCCACCACCCAACCGGAACTCCAAACCACCGGATCTCATATCCCATCACCACCGGAACCCTAAACCACCAGTTCCACCCATCACCACCACCCAACCGGAACGTTAATCCACTGGATCTCATCTCACCTTTTCTGATTTAAGCTTTATTGGATCTCACATTTTCAGATTCCGATTCCGATTCCGATTCAGATATGCTAACATTTTGATTCCGAGTTCAGATTTCGATTCCAATTTTCTAATTTTCAATATATCTCCGGTGATATCTTCTTTTTATTTTGTTTCAGTCTACCTCCGATGACAGATCCCAACTTTCTCTCTGTTTTCCGGTGAGATCTTCTTATGTATGTTTTCTGGATTTCATCTCACCTTTTCGGATTCTGATTTTTTGTTTTACAAATTGATCAGTCAAAGAAGCATCATGTGCCTCTGACGCCTCCACTGTCCGCTCAACTCTCGCAATTACATGAAAAAGTTCTGATCTCTTCACCGCCATCAGCTCGTCTTCTCCGATTAATAATCCACCAGCTGTAACATCTCACATGTAGCCATGTAGCCCACTGCGTAGCCCATAGCCCATTAGGGCGCGGCCAATGTAGCCCATTAGGGCGGTTCTGGCCTTCTGGGTTTGATCAGTTTTAGCTACTAAACATTGTATTTATATTGTGAAGTTTTTAATGTATCATAAAAAATTTGAATCATACAATTAATAATAAATTCTGGACCATAATTTAACCATTGTCATAATTTTAAAATGGAAATGGTTATCTATTTTTTCTATATGGTCGACTCCTTTAGCAACTCAACTCCTTATGTTCTCCATTTTTTATCGTAGTATAATATAATTCATGAACATATGAATAGTTGAATACACACATAAATATGATTAGGCTCGGGCCGGACCAATTGCCCTAAAAAATTTGTACTATAGGCCCAACGAAACGGCCATTGATAGTGCCGAGACGGCCCCACATATCTGGAAAGTCAAACTCTGGTCCGATCGACGTCACATGTTAGGTACGGTTAAGGTCCAAATGGATAGTACATGTTAGGGACGGTAAAGGTCCACTTTAATTAATGAAGATGTTGTATTTGCAGTGTTCATTGTGTACTAGTTACTAAATTGATAGAGCGTTAGCGAGATGATTTCTATATAATTTATCTGTTGATTTGTTATGGCCCACTCGACAATCTCCATTGTTCGTTGTTTACAGAAATTCATCTGGCGTGCTCGAGTTGAGTTTTAATTTTGCAGCGTGATGATGTTTATCTAGCGTAGGTACAACTGTTCATCTGGCGTGATCGCGTTAGTACATTGATTATGTGGCAACGAGTTTATTTTATAAAAATTGTATTGAGTTGTGTATTGTCTAAAATTCGTACTTGATTAGCCCACCAAGGCTACGGCCCAATCCATGGTCCATTAAGGAGTCCATTTTGGCTTTATACGCAAATTGAATTCCAAAGATCAATAAGCTCACCCACCAAGCTAAGCCACTCATCCAACCATGTAGTCCCCATGCTACTTGACTCGCTTGACCTCGCCAACCATCCAACTGGTAGACAAGCTAGCTAGCTTACCTGGCTTAATGGACTAACCAGCCAACGGGTTAGAAGGCTAGTCAACCAACCGCCTATATAGGAGGCTAGCACAACTGATAAGTGGTATGGCTGACGACTCCCCTAACTAACCAAGACGTGGTCCAACCCACTAGGAGACTCCAACTATCTCACCCGAAATCTAGGAGAGGTGGGTAGGATGGACTCTAACGGATGGAAAGTCTATATAGGAAGGAAGGTGGAAGAAGAAAGAGATCACATTCACACTACGAAGAACCCTAGCTATATATCACTCTAACGCCTCCATCTATCTCAAGCACTCTGATCAACGCATCCGGCCATCCGCCACCATCCGCTACCATCTGCCATCATCCATCACCATCTATCGCCTTCCACCATCATCTATCAGTCATCTATCACCTTCTGCCACCTTACCTCACTATTCGACGATAGCCAACCAGCCACCTCCAGCAAGGTCAGCTAGCCTATCGTTGGTGCCCATCCATACATTGCCGAACCGTCAACAGGATAAGTCGACCTCCATCATCTCTCTCTCTCTCTCTCTCTCTCTCTCTCTCTCTCTCTCTCTCTCTCTCTCTCTCTCTCTCTATCTAAGATACTAACTTCGAAGGCGTTGAGTCCATACGGTCGGTACCACACTGGTGTCACCTTGGAACCTTACATCTCATTTGCTCTTGTTGCCTTGCAGGTTGTCGGTGCCCCCAGTTCTCAACCCTAAATTCGATTGTAGATTTCTGAGCGTCTACAATTTGATGCCCACCGTGGGGCCCCGGCTATCAAAAAAGGTAATTCAGTAGCAACCACGACATGCTAAGCAATCCGTCATGACGCACTCAGACGAATACGTTCTCGAAGAGGTAGAGGAGATGGATGTCACCGCTCAGATCAGAGCCTTGGCAGCCCGGATACAAGCGAACGCCTAGAAGATCAAACTTCTTGAGGATGAGAACCGTGCCGTCCGTCAGGAGAACTCTACCTTGAAGGAGAAGGTGGAATCCTTTATCCACCAGGAAACTCCAGCACCGTATGCGGCCTCGTCTCGTCGACTGACTCATGTCACTGGGGTGGAGAACTGATGCAATATGGGTTTTGAGGTACAACAAGAATTAGAAGACAGACTGGTCTTTATTTCAAGTCACTTTGTTTTGGGGTTATTTTCTTTATTTTCAGTCCGTTAACTAGTTAGCCCATTAGGGTTTCTATAGTTTTATTTAAATACTTGTCTTAGTTATTTGTTAGGGAGTTTTTTGTTGATTATTGAATAAAAAAATCTAGGGTTTTCTCTCAAATATGTCAATTCTTCGTTATTCTACGGAATCAACGAAGCTTTGAGTTATCGTTCTTCCTTGCTTGTCCACGCACGCTACATCAAGAACCCACCACGCAACACGATTGAGGCTCGCCAGCTGAACTTTGATGAGACGGAAGGGGTGACTCCCATAACTCCAATCTCTCAGGTGGTGAGCGCTCCACCAAGACCAACCCTTGAGGTCACTCCAGGCATTACCAACATGAGGGTCTCGTTCAAGGGTGCTAACCCAAGGATGAGTGACGAATCACCACAACAACGCAACCAGAACATAAGTCAGGTAGATAACTCGCTAACCCCCTCTGCAGGTCATGGAAAAAACAATGATGAGTTGGCTTCCAAACTGGTGAGCTTGGAGGAGATGATCCAAAGGATCCCTGGAGTGCCGGCGCCGATCAAGAAGAGCTTGCCCAACAGCTTTGCTAACTCTCCCTTCATCGACGTTATATCATTGGTGGAGATGCCAACCAAGTTCACATTCCCAAGCATGAAGCTCTATGATGGAACGACAGACCCAGACGACCATGTCTCACAGTACAAGTAGAGGATGTTCACCATAGCCACCCTAGGGATCTCCGTGAGGCTTGCATGTGCAAAGGGTTTGGTTCTAGTCTGATCGGACCAGTCCTACAATGGTATACCAACTTACCCAACAATTTCATTTCTTCTTTTGCCCAATTAGTCGACTGCTTTGTGGAACAATTCGCAAGCAGTCGCAAGCTTTTGAAACTGTCAGACGACTTGTATAGCGTCCGACAAAGACCTAATGAATCTCTCAGGGAGTACGTCGCAAGATTCAACAAGGAGAATGTGTCAATCCCCAACTGCAACAAGGACACTACTGTCAATGCCTTCCGCAAAGGGTTGCCACCCAACTCGGGGTTATACAAGGAGCTGACCATGTACCCCTGCCGAACAATGGAAGACGTGCTCGTCAAAGCATGGGCTCAGATCAAATGGGAGTAGGATGATGCCAACAGACCTTACATGTCAAGCCAAAGTGTTCGCAAGGAGCCCAAGCCTGACAGACGAGTTGAACGAAGGGCTCCAGACTATCGTGCTAGGCCATACCCAACTGAGAGAAGCATGGACCTGTTGTGAATCCACCTCGCCCTCCAATCCAACAAAGGAGGACATAAACCCGAGCACCACCTCCGAGCTACTCCCTCAACATCGAACCAGATGAGTGTGTAGCATTTATGAAAAGCATGGGTGACAGAGTTAGATGGTTAGGAAAACTCAGAACACCTCCAGATCAGAGAAACTCCAACAAGTGGTGCGAGTTTCATGGAGACCATGGCCACGCAACTGCATAGTGCATCTCCCTGCGATTGGAGGTAGCCGAGCTCTTGAAGAGAGGGCACTTGACGGAGTACCTCTCTGACAAAGGTAAAAAGACCCTCGCCAGTCGGCAGGGCACTGATCTGCCCGAGCCCCCTCAGACCAACAAGGTAATCAACATAATCTCTGGGGGGGTCAGAGATCAATGGTTTCTCATACTCTGCGACAAAGCGCCACAGTAGGCAAAATGGTAAGGCCTGAGCTCAATGCTCGCAGAGCATCAGACACCTCTTCGTCTGACTTAACTATTAGCTTCCCAGACCAAGAGTCTAAGCAACTAATCAGTCCTCATGATGATGCTTTAGTAATTTCCATTCTTATTGCTAACTGCCTTACGAAGAGAGTTCTCATTGACAATGGGAGCTCAGCTAATATCATTGTTCTAGATGCTCTGACAGAAATGGGCATAGATGAGACTGTCATCCTTCGCCAGCCGACAACTCTATATGGTTTCAATGCAGAAAGGAATTACACAGTTGGGAGTGTTGTCCTTCATGTCTATGCAGAAGGCATCAACCTAACGACGAAGTTCCTGATTGTAGACAGTCCATCAAGCTACAATGCCATCCTTGGTAGGCCTGGATTCATGAGATGAAAGCAGTGCCATCAACGTACCATCAGGTGATTCGCTTCCCAACCAAGTGGGGGGTGAAGGAGATTTTTGGCCAGCAGCGCGATGCGAGAACATGTTACATGGAAGCCTTGAAGCTAAAGGCAGCTGAGTTATAGCAATTACAGCAGCTCAACCCCCCAATCGACCCAGACCAGCTAGGAATGGAAGAGCTCGATGAAGTACAGATTCACCCCGACCATCCGGATCACAAAGTTCATATTGGGGCAGGGTTGAGGCCAGAGCTAAGAGAGCAACTGATCACATTTCTCAAAGTTCACCATGAATGCTTTGCTTGGTCACATGCAGATATGACAGGAGTCGACCCAGAGGTTATCACCCACAGACTTGAGGTTGATCCAGATTACCCACCAGTCAGACAGAAACGGAGGAAGTTCACTCCAGAGCAGAACAAGGTTATCAATGAAGAAGTCCAAATGTTGCTTGATATCGGATCAGTCCGCGAAGCACATTACCTAGAATGGTTAGCCAACGTTGTGGTAGTAAAGAAGAAAAATGGCAAGTGGCGAGTGTGCATAGACTTCACTGACCTCAACAAAGCATGCCCGAAGGATTCTTTTCCACTTTCACACATAGACATGCTAGTGGATGCTACAGCAGGACATGAGCTTCTAAGCTTCATGGACGCCTTCTCGGGTTACAACCAGATATTGATGCACCCTGAAGATCAAGAGAAGACAGCCTTCGTCACAGAGAGGGGGACCTTCTGCTACAAGGTCATGTCACTACAAGAATTCTGAGGTAAAATGATGGAAAGGGGCGACGGATTTTATCCGTCGTCCCATAGCGACGGATCGCTAGATTTGGCGACGAATTTTATCCGTCGCCAAATCTAGATTTAGCGACGGATTAAAATTATCCGTCGCTCATTAGCGACGGATAATTTTATCCGTCGCTATATGGGCGATGGATTTTATTAATCCGTCGCCCGTTGGTTGACTTTTTTTAAAAAACAAAAATAAAATTAAATATTAACGACGGATAAATTATCCGTCGTTAATATTTATATGTTAAAAAAAAAACTGGCGACGGAATAGCGATCCGTCGCTATGGGGCGACGGATAACAATCCGTCGGATTGCTATTGGGCCGACGGATACGTGTCCGTCGGCCCAGAAAGGTTTTAATGATTTTGGGCTGAAGCATAAGCCATTTCGGCTTCATTGTTCTTCGGTTTTCTTCTTCGTTTTTCTTCCTTTCTCCTCCGTCAAATCCGGCCATTTGTTGTCGATTCTTCCCAATCTTGGTGTCAATTCGAAGATCGTTGGACGAGGAGCTCGTTTCTTCCTTCAATTTCAAATTTCATCCGCTATTTTCTTCGGAATCAAAGGTATTACTTCTAAACCCTAACTTTTGAAAAATTGAGATTTTTTTGATTTTTGACTACTTATTCTCAATTGTATGTTTATATGAAGTATGTAGTAGCTTGTTTAGTTAATTTGATCAATTATATGTAATTTGATATGTATATGTAATTTGATTAATTTGATTTGTATATGTAATTTGATAGTTAGTTTAGTTAATTTGATATGTATGTATGTAGTAATTCAATATGTATGTATGTTAATTCGATAAGTATGTATGTAGTGAAGTATGTATGTTAATTAAGTATGTATGTAGTTGGTTTAGTTAGTTTAGTTAATTTGATATGTATGTTAACTATGTATGTAGTAATTTGATATGTATGTGTAATTTGATATGTATGTTAAGTATGTATGTAGTTAGTTTAGTTAATTTGATATGTATGTAAGTAGTTGTTGGAGTTGATTTGATAAATTCGTATATGTACTAAATTACGAGGATGTAGTTAAGTGTTTTGAGCGACGGATAATATGTTGATTATATTAACGTGTAATTTATCATTTATAACTCGTAGTAGTAAAACACTTAATAAATTTTGTAACATATCGAACACTTAAAAATTAATTTATAAGTAACATATAATAATTAACAATTAATCTCTACAATCTTCTTATCCGAATTGGAATCGATCTAATAAATTAAATACGATCTAATCAATTGGAACAGGTTAAAAAAGTATACAATGAATTCCGACCGTTCATGAATGTACGATCGTACGACGATAAATGGCAGAGTTTCTAGGAGTTTTGTAGAAGGGGTTAAAGGTTTCATCTCGTTTGCCATGGGACGTCCGACTTGTGCAACTAAGGGGTTGATAAAGTGTCCTTGCACATTGGTAATCTGTAGAAACAAGCAATTTATGACTCCTACAGCAGTATTCGAGCACTTGCGACGTTATGGATTCATGCCTTAGTATCATGTATGGATTCATCACGGTGAGGAAGCACCGTCCATGGCATACCTCCAATGGAGAGAGAGGCGGGGTTTGGGGCCGCCTATTGAGTGCCTTTCTACTTGTCGGAACATGTGCATGGTGTATTGGGAGGAGGATGTAGATCTGTTGGAATGCAAGTTCTGTGGTGGGAGCGTCACAAGTGATGAGGAGGGGGCTGCAAGAGAAAGAATCATTTGATAATCCGTTTTGTCTCTAGGCTTGTCTAACTAGTAATCATTAGTTGATTTATGAAACCAAACATTATGGTAAAATTGAAGCTAATGTAACTTATATTATGTAATGCCGTAACAATTGATGTTGAAGCTAATATAACTTATATTACGTAGCAATTGATTGAAATTGATTTATTATCGTAAATGATAGACCTCGATCTAATGAATTCAAATGTGTCAGGTTATTATCTAATTATTCAATGAATACCGATCGTTCATGGATGTATTTTCGTACTCTAAATGGCAGAGTTCAATCGAATTTTCTGAAAGGGGTTGAAGGTTTCATTGCATTTGCAATCTCAAATCCGGCTTGTGTAAAGGATGGGTTGATAAAGTGCCCTTGTGCAATGAAACAGTGCAGAAACAAGCAATACGTGACTCCTACAGCGGTAGTCCAACACTTGAGGAAAAATGGATTCACACTGCGTATCAGGTATGGAATCATCATGGTGAGGAAGCAGCACCGTCCAATACATATGACCAATACAGACAGCGTGGAAGGAAGAGAAAAAATGAACAAGTCGGGGAACAAAGTACATCTGAAGGCGATGCTATTCGAGCTCGAGTCGAACAAATGGTGTATGATGCTGCAGGGGCAGAGTTCATGGACACAACTAACACTGAAACCGAGGTGGAGGTGGAGGAACCACCGAATCCCGAGGATCAGGTGTTCTTTGACTTGTTAGAATCATCAAGGAAGCCGGTTTATCCGGGGTGTAAGCTCACTGAGTTGTCTTTGTTGGCTCGGCTAATGAGTTGTAAGGCTAATGGCCAGCAATCTGAAACGAGCTTCAATGAATGGGTTGACGTAATGTCGGACCTTTGTCCTGAAGAAAACCTAGTTCCCACCAACTTTTACCAAGCGAAGAAAAAGATGCGGGGTTTAGGGTTGCCTGTGGTAACCATAGACTGTTGTCCGAAAATGTGCATGATCTATTGGGAGGAGGATGCAGATCTAATACAATGCAAGTTCTGTGGTAAGGAACGGTACAAGTGTTACAAGGAGGGGGCTGCAAAGAAACGACAGAAGAAAAATCTCCCACATAAGAAAATGTGGTACTTCCCTCTAGCACCTCGTTTGAAAAGATTGTATGCTTCAAGTGCTTCTGCGGATAAAATGCGGTGGCACAAGGAGCGAGTAATCTCGGATAATGCAGAAGATGGTAGAATGGACAATCCAGCAGACTCACCCGCATGGAAATCGTTTGACAAGACATATCCAGAGTTTGCAGCCGAATCTAGAAATGTACGATTGGGACTTTGTACGAATGATTTTAACCCGTTCGGGAGTGAACGAAAATACTCTTGTTGGCCAGTTATGCTCACACCGTACAACCTACCCCTCGGTGAGTGCATGAAGGAGCCATTCATGTTTTTGACTGCGTTGGTGCCTGGGCCGAAAGATCCTGGACTGACATTGGATGTTTTCTTCAACCCCTAATCAAGGAGCTGATTGAGTTGTGGACGGATGGTATCCCTGCATATGATGTGTCGACCAAAAAAAACTTCACCTTGAGAGCAGCTCTTCTTTGGACCGTGAGTGACTTTCCTGTGTACTCCATGCTATCTGTAAGGAAAAACGCAGGGAAATATGCATGTCCACATTGCTTGGAGGATACTGATGCATTTAGACTGAAGGGTAGTGGAAAATTTTGTTGGTTTGATTGTCATCGTAGGTTGCTAGAAAGTGACCATTCGTTCAGGAAGAACAAGGATCAATTCTTGAAAAATAAAGTCGTCAACAAAAAAAGCCCCGAGAAGACTTGTTGGTGCACAAATTCTTGCGGAGATTGATAGGTTGGGTCTTATGAAGGTGACTGAACTTGGGTGGATGAAGCATAACGGGAAAATTGGTAAAAATTGTGGTTGGAGGAAGAGAAGCATCTTCTGGGACTTGCCTTATTGGAGCAGTCTTCTTATCCGTCACAACTTAGATTTCATGCACATTAAGAAGAATGTGTTGGAGAACTTATTCAATACACTTTGCAACATTGAGGGAAAAATAAAAGACAATGCGAAGTCTAGAGCCGAGTTGTCTACGTGGTGTAAAAGGCCTGAGTTGACAAACAAGGATGAGAATGGTAAGTGGCCGAAAGCGTGCTACACAATTGACAACGCATCTAGGTCAATTTTGTTTGATTGGGTGAGGGCATTGAGTTTCCCAGATAATTACGCCTCAAATTTAGAGAAGTGTGTGGATTTGAAGAAGACAAAGGTTTATGGGATGAAGAGCCACGACTGTCATGTGTTCATGGAGAGGCTTATCCCGGTAGCATTTCGAGAGCTGCTACCGAAACATGTATGGACTGCTATCACCGAGTTGAGCTTATTTTTCAAAAATTTAGGCACAAGGGTGGTTCATGACAAAGTGTTGGAAAATCTTGAAAGGAACATACCATTGATTCTATGCAAGCTCGAGCGTATCTTTCCACCGAGCTGGTTTGATTCTATGGAGCACTTGCCGGTTCACCTTCCACATGAAGCGAGACTTGCTGGACCGGTTCAGTATCGATGGATGTATCCATTCGAGAGGTACTTGGGGAAATTGAAGAAGTATGTCAACAACAAAGGTAAACCTGAAGGTTCGATTGCCAATGCCTACATTCGAGAGGAAACTGCAACCTTCTGCTCTTATTACTTTGATGAACACGTCCCTACGAAGACATCAAGGCCGGCTCGAAACGCAGACACATTCGAAGTTCAAGCGGATGATGAGTTTTCCCTATCTGTCTTCAGGGTATCAGGGAGACCTCTTGGTGCAGCTAAGAAAGAATATCTTACGGATAAAGAGTTGAAAGCAGCTCAATATTATGTCCTCACGAATTGTGCTGAGGTTGACCCGTATATGATACTATTTGCGAGGTGAGCAACACTTTCTTTAAATTTTAATATAGCTACGTAAGTCTCTACTTCAATTATAGACTTATCATCGAATCACTGTTTGCAGTTTTTTCAAAAAGCGTTGTTTGGAAGAAAATCCTCAGATGACTGAGGATACACTAGAGGAACTACTTGACTTAAAAATTCCTACAGAATTTCCAGATTGGTTCCGAGAGTATGTCCGGAATCCTATTAACAACGTCACGTGCATATACTTAAAGTCTCTCGCAGAAGGGCCATTCAAAAAGGTCTACACATTCCCAGGTTATATAGTCAATGGCCTTAGGTTCCACACGATTGAATGTAACACGGCCATGGCGACAAGCAACTCCGGGGTGTGTGTTAAGGGTGCAGAAGATTATGGAGACGCTGCTTTGTTTGATTTCCATGGCAAGCTAAAACGAATAGTGAGGATTGAATAATCCGGCTTGCCATTAAAACGAACCTTCTTGTTTGATGTTGAGTGGTATGATCCTAATCCAGGAGGTACGAGGAAGAACGAGCAGTATGAAATGGTTGATGTGAACCAAAAGAAGAGGTACCGAACCAAGTATGAACCATTTATTCTGGCGACTCAAACACGACAAGTGGTGTTTATTGAATATCCAAGCAGGAAACGCGATAAGGCAGAATGGTTAGCTGCGGTACCTATTCGTGCTCGCTCGAAAGTGGAGTACATTGAGAAAGACGACTCAATTACCAACTCGTACCAACAAGAGGATGTCGATAAACAAGCAGAAAATCCCATAGAAGTAGATGATGAGTTGTTTGATCTGCACGAGGACCAATATGTAGACTTAGAGGACGGCGATAACGGTATATTACGTGTATTATAACTAGTTAGTAGTTGATAACACTCAAGTAATTATATGTGTTATTATAATTTGTTATGTATTATAACTGGTACTAACACATTTTATTGTATTTGTTACATGTTTTTGCAGATGCCGCGTCAGAGACCACGCTTTATCGCCCCCACACACACACTGACCGCATGATAGTCTTTGGGTGGGGACAGTCGGGGGCTCTGTAGTCGAGGCAAGGTCTCAATTCTGAGACCCCCAATGGGAGAGAGTGGCCGGGCTCTACCGGTCGCCTGAGACACATACAGGAGGGCGACCATGACGATTGTCCCTACCTCATGTTCGATCCACATCATCCCAACGTCACGTGGAATGGCTTGCCTGTGGCTTTTCCTGCTGGTCCTGCCAAGTAAGTATTATACATTCTTCTTAAATATGTAAAACATAACTTATGATAGTTGACAAGTATAAATTGTTATACTAAAGTAATATATATTTGTTTCTTGTATCTTATACATTGACAATAGTTTATGGCCTCGGGAGTCCACAACAAACAAGGTGACATCTTCCGGAGTAGGAGAGAGCCACCGGGGCAGGGTGGTGAGTGTTGGTCTCACATCTCGGACCGCATGAGGGCCGAGTACTTTGATGAGCTGAGGGTAAGTTAAAATATGACATTTGTTTGTTTGTAATTTTAATCGTTTTAATATGAGTGGTATGTTAGCCACTGTATGTGAGTGGTATGTTAGCCACTTTATTTGGGTGATATGTTAGTCACCATTGTGTTAGTAAAATTTAGGACAATGTGAGTGGTATGTTAGCCACTATATGTGAGTGGTATGTTAGCCACTTTGTTTGGGTGATATGTTAGTCACCATTGTGTTAGTAAAATTTAGGACAATGTGAGTGGTATGTTAGCCATTTTGTTTGGGTGGTATGTTAGCCACTTTGTTTGGGTGATATGTTAGTCACCATATCTGTGATGTTGTTGTATCTTATTAAATTGATGTAACATGGTGACGTTATATATGTATTGACTTTGGATGTTGTATGAAATTGGGAATGTAGAAGGAGTACTTCATTCTCAAAGAGTTGATCAACAGATCTGGCGTGTTTACGAGGTATGGGATCTAAAGCATCTGAGGATATGGTCTGACTTGGAAGGCCATTCGGGATCGGTGGCCCAATGCCTCCTGAGTTGATGCAGTGGGCCCTTTGGGATGCTCTTGGCGCGAATCGATGTCGTGACATTGCTTACATCAATGCATGTAACCGTCTCGACCGATCTGGCGGGGAGGCGTTCACCACCTTGGGAGGCGATCTCACATCGATTATTACCAATCGGTATGTATATATATGTTTTTTAATCTACCATTACGTGTATGTATTGTGTCTCGATTACTTAATTGTGAGATGATAAATTGTTGACTATATATGTTGTTGATCGCGGGGAGGTCACATACAAGTATGACATCTTCAAGAAGGCTGCGGAGGAAGGCGTATGGACCGATCGGGCCTCGTCTATTGCGGTATGTTTATGTTGCTTAAATTTCATATTTGTACACTATTACAAGTTATTTTTGAAAACGATGGCGATCATGATATCTGCTATTTACGATTTCAGGCTGAGGTTGATGCTCAGGTGGCGAGGCAGGAGGACGAGACGGGTGATGTGTTGTCAACTGAACAAGTTGACAACACAAGGTCAACAAACCGGACAGCAAAGGACGAATATATGGACTCAGGAGCCTCGGTTTGAGCTTGGCTAGTCCGGGGTGCTCCTCATCATCATCCCAGCAGTCTAGACGTCCGGTTTACACGTGACTGTGTCTAGGAAATGGTGCAGGGAACAAAGTTGCTCGGCTAACTCAAGAGATGGAGCAACAAATGGACGAGATGGAGCGCCGCGACAGAGAACGAAGGGAGGAGAACGAGCGCCTTTGGTTACAGATGGAGCAGTTCATGTCCCGGTTCGGCCAACCCCCACCTCCGTCTGGTAGCTAGTTATGTATATGTACGTTCGGATTTATTATATTTACACTTGTTCGGATAATTTCTCCTGCTCCGGATATTACTTTATATTATTTATCATTTATTGAAACATTTTCCGTATTATTGATTTATTATCGAACATTATATTGATTAAATAGGTGAACTACGATAAATATGAAATAAATAATAACGGATTAAAATATTAAATAAAAATAATAAATAAATAGGTTAATAGTTAATAATTAGTGAGTGATGGATTAACAGTGACGGAATAAATAGTGACGGAATTAGTGATGGAATTCCAGATTCCGTCACTAATTCCAATAATATATTGGGCGACGGATAGAAATTATCCGTCGCCAAATATAACGACTATCCGTCGTTATATTTGGTGACGGATAGATTCTATCCGTCGCCAATAATCGATTTTAAAAAAATAAAAATAAAAAAGTCAAATATATTAATCCGTCGCGGATTGGACGACGGATTATCTATCCGTCCTCAAAGGCCCAGTGGGGCGACGGAATTACTATCCGTCGCCCGAGCTGGGGCGACGGATCGGCACTGTTTAGCGACGGATTTATGGACTCAAGAATGCAGGAGCCACTTACCAACGCCTAGTCAACCGCATGTTCGCCAGCATGCTGGGGGACACCATGGAGGTGTACATTGACGACATGTACATGTTAGTCAAGTCACTGGTCGCCGATCAACACCTAGACCATCTTCGCCAAGCCTTCTTAGTTCTCCACAGGTACAACATGAAGTTGAATCCAGCCAAGTGCTCCTTTGGAGTTTCCTCTGGGAAATTCCTTGGATACTTAGTCACACAGAGAGGTATTGAGGCTAACCCTGATCAAATTCGTTCTATTGCTAACATCCCTTCCCCCAAGTGTGTTAAAGATGTGCAGAAATTGACTGGGAGAATAGCAGCCCTCAGTAGATTCATACCCAAATCTTCCGAGAAGTGTCGTCCATTCTTTGACACTCTACGGAAGAGCAAAGATTTCCAGTGGATAGACGAGTGTGAGGATGCCTTGCAACAAATCAAGCGTTACCTTACCACATCTCCAGTAATATCGAAGCCCAAGGCTGGAGAGACTCTGTTCATTTACCTTGCAGTCTTCGACACAGCACTAAGCGGCGTCCTAGTCAGGAAAGAAGATGGAAACCAACTCCCAGTCTACTATGTGAGCAAGTCCTTACTAGACGCAGAGACTCGATACAGCCAGCTGGAGAAGCTAGCCCTTGCACTAGTCACTGCAGTAAGGAAGCTACGCCCTTACTTCTATTGCCACTCCATTATAGTCCTCACCAGCTTTCCACTACGCAACATCTTACACAAGCCTGAAGTCTCTGGTAGGCTCTCAAAATGGGCGGTTGAGCTCAGCGAGTACGACGTCTCCTTCCAACCCCGCACAGCCATCAAGTCTCAAGCACTTGCAGACTTCATAGCGGACTTCACTCCAACTGAATTAGGTCAAGCGGAGAAGGAATTGTTTTGTTTGCAGGAGAAGGACAATTTACAGTGGAAGCTCTCAGTCGATGGTTCCAGGAACGTCAAAGGAAATGGACTTGGCATAGTCCTAACCTCACCATAAGGAGACACAATCCGAAAAGCCATCCGATGTGGATTCAAAGCAACCAACAACGAGTCTGAGTATGAGGCGCTTATAGCTGGCCTCAACCTAGCTCGGGACATGGGCATGAAAAAGCATTCATGTACAGTTGGACTCACAGTTAGTAGTTAACCAATTGCAGGGCTCATACCAAACCAGAGACACCAAGATGGTTGCCTATCTTCAGTTAGCCAAGGAGTTGCAGTCCTCCTTCGAGGAGTTTTCTGTTTCGCAGGTACCAAGGACGGACAACAACCACACAGACGCCCTTGCCAACCTAGGAGCAGCCATCCAAACCACAGGGCCAATGACTATTCCTGTGGTGTATGTACAATGTCCTGCAACATGGAAGGGTGAGCCCGCCAACCAGACAGTGCCTGATATAACAACTGAGTCAAATTGGATGACTCCAATAGCATTGTACTTGTCCAACGGAGAACTTCTAGAAGACAAAAGCGAGGCAAGGAGGGTGAAGGCAAAGGCAGCCTGCTTCACGCTCCTCGACGAACAACTTTATAGGAGATCCTATTCAGGACCCCTACTCAGGTGCGTAACTAATAATGAAGTCAGACATGTTCCGACTGAGTTGCATGCAAGGGAATGTGGCAACCACTCTGGAGCTAGAAGTCTTGCCCACCGAGCACTGACGACAGGGTACTATTGGCGAACCATGAGGGCTGATGCTCTAGACTTTGTGAGAAGATGTGACTCATGCCAAAGAAGCTACACCCATCCATTTCTCCATGGCCTTTTATGAAATGGGGGATGAACATAGTAGGGAAACTACCTACTGCACCAGGCCAACGAGTGTACATGCTGGCAGTAACCGATTACTTCACCAAGTGGGTAGAAGAAGAAGCCTTCAAGCAAGTCCGTGACACAGAGGTAAAAAAGTTCATTTGGAAACATGTGATTTGCAGGTACGGAGTCCCCTACGAAATCGTGACAGACAATGGCTCCCAGTTTATAAGCTATGAGTTTCAAGATTTCTGCAAAGAATGGGAAATCAAGCTTACATTCTCCACTCCATGCTATCCCCAAGCAAATGGACAAGTGGAGTTGACCAACAAGACTATCATGAATAGTCTCAAAAAACTGCTGAAACAAGCAAAAGGAGCATGGGCAGATGAACTTTCGAGCGTCCTATGGTCTTACCGAACCACACCAAGGACTCCAACTGGAGAAAAACCATTCAACATAACATATGGGACTGAAGCAGTCATACCCATAGAAGTGGGACTACCCAGAGCAAGATACAAAATGGCTAGCGAGCAGACCAACGACGCAGAATTGGCACACGAGCTTGACTTGGTTGATGAACTCAGGGAAAGAGCCATGATCCGGAGCGCCTCCTACCAACAGATGGCTGCACAACACTTCAGCAGGAACATTCGCGTACGAACCTTCAAGCAAGACGATTGGGTTCTACGCAGGGTATTCCAGAACACCAAGGAGACAGGTGCTGGAATGCTTGGACCAAATTGGGAAGGTCCTTACAAGATCACAAAGGTAGTAGGCAATGGAGCCTACAAGCTAGAAACCAAGGAAGGACGACAGACAGCCAACAGTTGGAATGCCATCCACCTAAAGAGGTATTTTTTTTTGATACACTTGTTCTTTCGAGGTTGATCTTTTGTTAAAAACACCCCGAACTGACCAGGGGCAAGTCGGTTATCTAACCCGACTGGCAATTCGGCTAAACGCCCCACCCACCCCCCCAATCAATGTTTTGCAGGAGCATGAGACATACAACCAGTCTCCATTCATTGATGCTCCCAAATCACGCAGCGGCATGGGCAAACACATCCTCGTCCAAGGTACAACTACTTGTACCCATGAGATTAATTTCTCACTACAATCAGCCGACCTGACAAGGGGCTAGCTGGTCACCTAACCCAGGTATGCAGATCGGTCAACCGCCACACCCCCCCCCCCCAAACCTTTCCAAGAGGATCGATTCCACTCATGTTGCAGGATGACGTCGCATGAGTACGGCTAAAGTAATGCCCACGCGGCATACCTTACTTCCAAGTGATCATCCAACTATATCCACCAGGCTGACCGACAAAAATACATGGACTCACATCTATTCTGATTGGCTTGCACTTGCTTAACCCATGAGATACACCAAAAGCAGCTCCATGGTTTAGACAAGTGGAAGCCTTTCAAAATTGATGATCACTACCATACAAAGAATGTCAGCTCCCATCCACCTGTTAGCAAGTAGACTGTACAATAGATCAAGCAGACAATGAACTCTCTGCCTACTCCAACCATTTCAATAAAATCACCAAGTCTGGTTGCAAGTAACAACAGTCAGACAAACATAACATGCTGCAACACCATCTATATACCAAGGTATGAACCAAAGTTACCTTTTAAGATTGATTTCTCTCCAAAGCCGACCTAACCAGAGGCTAGTCGGTCAACTAACCCGACAAGGTAGGCTGGTTAAAATTCCTCCCCCTCTAGGAGGGTCCAAACACAATTGATAGATTCAACACATGGTGAACTACCAAAGGCAGACTGTCTGACGGTCAGATCAGACCATCATGAGAGCAGACAAGTAGCATACCGAAGGCAAACAGAATGACTGACAGACAAGTAAGATGCAGTGAAGTAGACAGGCAAGCAAGTAATAGTTCAAGCACTACTCCTTCGGACTAGAGCTTAAACTGGGGGACAAACCCAGTGGACAGCGTCAAGCAGCACCAATCGGTCCCTCAAAGGTTAGTAAATTTTGTCTCCTTCAATGTTTTTCAAATCAGGCTAATCAGATCCATTACGACAGCATGAGGATATTTAGTCATCCATCTCTCCGGTATGTTCTGACCCCGTAACGACTAGTACGTATGCTAGTTCATTAAACTTTACTTCTTATAAATTCATGTGCCAAACGTATGTGTAGCATATATGCCTTTCAAATTTTAGTACATATGACTTACTTCAATGAAAATCACCTCTCAATTGGTTATTTGGTCTAGTCTTTTATTAGTATGCATACCTTTCATATGTTTGCTCATTTTCTTGAACCATCCTGTTGAAACCATTTTCTCTACGTATTAGTGTGATAATGTATTTCGAAACTTGTCATCCAAGAATAACACAAGGCATAGGACAGCCCACAAGGTCACATTCCAAAATTCCTGCAAAGGGCAAATACGAGACATACTGTTTAGAAGCATATGCGACTGAAAAAGTTATGGGTAGAACCTGAAAAAAGAGCACAAACCTTCCAAAAACACTCATTAGTCCAACCCTACGAGGGCATTACTTGTGCAAAACGTTCAGACTACAAGTTGACATGAGAGTACATAAGGCAGTCTGACATGACAAAAGCTATACATACACCTGAACAACATTGGTGAAATCTTAATCTAGAAATATATTTCCATGTAATTCTACACCAAAATACAAGAGGTACAAGACCTCCATGCATCCTTCAATGACTAGTTCAAAGTTTATTGTGTTCGACCTAATGTGTCTTTAAGCTCCATCTTTCAACACATCCAAGTCGACTGACATACTGACTAACCTTAAGATAGTTGGTGAAAAGCAGAAGCTAAGTGAAATGAAAGTACAATATACATATGATCAAAGAACCACCGGCTTCTTGTTGCAAGCTGACTTGCCATACTCCAATAAGCTTGGTCTACTTTGCCAGACCAACTTTTTTATGTGTCCTCCAATCTCACTCCTCTTCACGCCATTTCCTTTCTCCATCACAATTTCACTTCCTTTGATGTCCCCCTTTTGATGGAAGAGGCGAGATGACTTATGGGGCATCTCTGATGAACAGGGATGCAGTTAATAAGGAGTAAGAGGTGGTCGAAGGAGTGATCAAAGATTGACAAGAATTTCTTATTACCAGTGAACTTCTGCGTGTGTGAGGCTGTGGGGAGATTCCGGTGATGTGGACAGCGAGATGGAGCAGGTAGACTGCGAGTGGAGGCACTGTTCAGGCGATCTAAGAAGAAGCGAGAGGTTCTGGGTGTTGGTGTCTTGTGACTTGGGTTGGATATAAAATTTTGTGAAGTTGCACATTACATTTTTGCAAATGAATATGTTGATGGACATTTTAGTCTTGCTTTTGGTAATATTCATGCTGTGATGCTTTGTTTGCAAATGAATATGTTAATGGACTGTTGTAGAGCTAGTATGTGGAATACCTTGCTTGGCATGCACATTGATGATGTTAGATGGCGTTCCGGTCTATGTTGTATTGACATTGTGTTTTACATGTTGGGAGCTAGTTCCAGCTGAGAGTGTGTTGATTGAGATGTCTTGCTTCTTGGATATTGTTGAGAATTAAAACTTCCTTATCCCTTGTATGAATGGTTCTAATTGCAACCATTTCATTTATAGGAAGTCATGTCGTGCAAGACTAATGGATTTCTCGCTCTGAGTGAAGTAGAAAAAATAGAGCAAAAGTGAGATTAAGACGAAGAAATTGGCATCTTGTTGGAGTGAAGAAGAAAGAAGTCGACTGTGTATGTTGGCAAGCTATCATGCCATCATTCAATTCGACTATGGCTGGTGAGCCACCATCCAATTTGACTATGGCTGGTGAGCCACCATCATGTTTATGGCTGGTAAGACACCATGCCTCCATCCTATTTAAATATGGTTGGTGAGCTACCACGCCACCAACAAATCCAACTTGGGATGGCCTGCCACCATCCAGGCTGGCAAGCTACCATACCATCATCCAGTGTAAGTTGGGATGGCATGCAACCAACCAGGCTGTCCAGATGCTAGGCTGCCATCCGGTTGGGATGCCATGCTACCAACCAGGCCATCCAGCTGCCACGCAGTCATCCAGCTGCCAGGCTGCCATCCGGTTGGGATGGCATGCAACCAACCAGGTCGGCCAGTAAATTTCCCAAAGTTTTGTCTTAGAGTATTCCATCCAGTTGGGATGGCATGCTACCAACCAGACTGGCAAGCTACTATACCATCCAGGCTGGTAAGCTACCATGCATCATGTCATCATTCATTATATGGCCAGTGAGCTTCCATCCAAAATATGGCCAGTGAGCTACCATGCCACCATGCCATTATCCAATATTTATGGATAGTGAGCTTCCATCCAAAATATGGCCGGTGAGCTACCATGCCACCATGCCATCATCCAATATATGGTTAGTGAGCTTTCACCCAAAATATGGCTGATGAGCTACCATGCTATCATCCAATATAACTTGGGATGTCATGCTGTCAACCAGTCTAGCAAGCCACCATGATATCATCCAATATAATTTGGGATGACAAGCTATCAGCCAGGCTACCATGCGACCATGCTATCATCCATTATAACTTGGGATGGCATGTTGTCAACCATTCTAGCAAACTACCATGCTATCATCCAATATAACTTTGGATGGCATGCTGACAACCAGGCTGGAAAGCTGCCATGCCACCCTCCAGTCTAACTTGGGATGGCATGCCACCATGTCACCCTCCAATTTAACTTGGGATGGTACCGTCTAAGCCCCAATTTCAAATTGCAATCCCAAGCTCAAAAGTGAGAGATATACCACCGGTTAGTTATACCAACTAACTGACTTGACCATCCCAGATAAAATCGTCCATTTAGTCAATCAATCTCCCCTGGAAAAAAGCTTGCAATCTATTATTCTTGTGAATTCACGAAACAACAGTTTCATTTAAAAGGATCAAAACCTCCGAAAGATAGGGTGAGTCATCTGCCCAAAATATGGCAAGCATGGCTCTTCCGACATAGAAATTCTACTCTCCAACTCGAGACACTCGACTTAGAGAGTGGGGGACAAACTGTATTGACTAAAATTCGTACTTGATTAGCCCACCAAGGCTACGGCCCAATCCATAGTCCATTAAGGAGTCCATTTTGGCTTTATACGCGAATTGAATTCCAAAGATCAATAAGCTCACCCACCAAGCTAAGCCACTCATCCAACCATGTAGTCCACATGCTACTTGACTCGCTTGACCTCGCCAACCATCCAGCTGGTAGACAAGCTAGCTAGCTTACCTGGCTTAATAGACTAACCAGCCAACGGGTTAGAAGGCTAGTCAACCAACCGCCTATATAGGAGGCTAGCACAACTGATAAGTGGTATGGCTGACGACTCTCCTAACTGACCAAGACGTGGTCCAACCCACTAGGAGACTCCAACTATCTCACCTGAAATCTAGGAGAGGTGGGTAGGATGGACTCTAACTGATGGAGAGTTTATATAGGAAGGAAGGTGGAAGAAGAAAGAGATCTCATTCACACTACGAGCAACCCTAACTATATATCACTCTAACGCCTCCATCTATCTCAAGCACTCTGATCAACGCTTCCGGCCATCCGCCACCATCCGCTACCATCCGCCATCATCCATCACCATCTATTGCCTTCCACCATCGTCTATCAGTCATCTATCACCCTCCGCCACCTTACCTCACTATCCGACGATAGCCAACCAGCCACCTCCAGGAAGGTCAGCTAGCCTATCGTTGGTGCCCATCCATACATTGCCGAACGATCAATAGGATAAGTCGACCTCCATCATCTCTCTCTCTATCTCTGTCACTCTATTCACCTTCTATCAGCATACTAACTTGAGCGTCGGAGTTTATACGGTCGGCACCACACCGGTGTCACCTTGGAACCTTACGTCTCGTTTGCTCATGTTGCCTTGCAGGTTGTCGGTGCCCCCCAGTTTTCAACCCTAAATTCGATTGTAGATTTCTGAGCGTCTACAAGTTGCAATTTAGACGATGGTTTGGATAACTGCCCAGTGGCGTAGGTACAATTGTGGAAGCTATGTGCGTGCTGCTACATTGATGATGTGGCAGCGCGGTGTTTTTTATATAATGTTTCTGTTAAGTTTTAGTTTTCGACACTTCTGAATTACGGTTTACTTGGAAATCATTTTTTTTAAAATTAATGAAGATGGTGTATTTGCATTGTTCGTTGTGTACTAGTTACTAGATTGATACAATGTTAACAATATGGTTTCTATATAATTTATATGTTGACTTGTTACGGCCCACTCGACAACAGGCATAGGTACACCTATTGATCTGGTGTGATTGTGTTAGTACATTGATGATGTGGTAGAGACTTGATTTTATAAAAATTATATGTTGAGTTTTAGTTTTCATCAATTTCTTGAATTACGACCCACTCGGGGAATCGAATTTTTTAAATTTAATGAAGATGTTGTATCTGCAGTGTTCCTTGTGTACTAGTTACTAAATTGATAGAGCGTTAGTTGCAGCGTGAGTATACATGGGGCACGCGAAGAAACAGATCTGGTCTGGAGGAGCGTTAGTTGCAGTGTGAAGTGCACATGGGGCATGCGAAGAAACATATCCGGTTTGAGTCATTTTTCTGACTCGGCGAACACGATACATAGCTCCGATCAGTCAGAAAATAGTTCCCATCGGAGCTTCTTTTTTTTTTTTTTTTGAAGAAGAAGAAGAGGAAGGAGGGAGGAAGAAGAAGGAGGTTTGATTCTTTTTTTTGAAATACTGCCCACTAATGGGTCGTGGTTACTATTCTGTTGTCAAAATTATTTATTTTTATTACATATGTGACATATTTAACATATTACATGAGCGGGCATGAGTGTTTAGTCATTGAAATTAATGAAATTACATTTACAAATATTTATTTTGCACTTTAAGAGTGAAGAAAATATTGAAATTTAAAATGGTCGAAATATAGTTAAGAGTGATCTCTATTTGTAGAACACGAAAAGACATAAATGTTGGTATAATTTTTACGTTTTATTAATTTATAATTAATTAATCATGAATGAAATAAGATAAAAACAATTAAAGAAAAGAGTATAGAAGTGGGTTTAATGCATTGAATTTGTCAGGGTAAAAAATTCCCAACTTGATCCCTCACACCATCATCAAACGTATAAGATTTGGATTATCCATGACATTCACATCCAACCCAAACTTTCACTATTGCAATAAACAATTAATTTCTCTTTCATCCACATACCCACCATTCCACCCACCACCACAACAACAAAGATCAAGTTTATCCATGACCCCCACCCACCCACCCAATTCATTTAATATAATTATTTTTATTATGTTCATGAAGTATTTATAATACTCGAAATTAGATATAATACTTATAATACTCAAAATAATTATAATATTTAAATATGATAATTAATTATAATTGCCAAAACTTGAAATTAGATATACAAATGAAATTTTAAATTGAAGTGACAATTAAAAACTACATTAACATACTATAACTTTATATAAAAACACACATCTTTCTGTAAAATATAACAAGTTCGGTTTCTATATAAATATGGGAAAAAATGATGAATTTTGATATTTTTTAATAAAAAATAATAACGAGATGATAAAAAAAAGAAGAAATTAAAAAAAAAAAAGAGGCCCAATGGGTTGGGGACAAGTGTCCCCAACCCATGAGAATTGATCCCCCGACCCCAGGTCGGCGGGTCGGCGATTAGTCATTTGGAGGTGACCTTGGGTCTCCACTATTACTTTTACATTTTGTTTCTAAAAAAAAAAAATCATTTGGGCCCACAACCCTTCTAACCAAAAGTCATTGTTATTTGTAGTCTAAAGAGATGAAGAGGCGCATTTAATTGGGGCGCATGCAATCAAATGATAGATGATAGCCTGACACCTAAACATTGGGCTACATTCAATGTTTTATTGAAAATCGGGGTTTATTACATGAATAATGTATGGTCTTAACATACCAAAATTAAGGCTGGACCTTGACAAAAAAAAGACCCATAAATGGTACTGGAATACAATAAACCCGATAAAGTATGATATATAGTGAATAAAGTATGAGAGATCTGAATAAATTACGTTAGAAATTTTTTTATTTAAAGGATAGAAAATTGAAATTGGGACATCGTGGGATGCCGGAAGTTGAAATAGGGACGAGGGAGTATATTTAACTACAAAATATGACACCTTTAATAATGAATTGAACGCTGTGTATCCGCATCGTGGCACTAAAAATAAAAACTACTCCCTCCGTCCCGGAGAACTTCATAAATTAGGATTGACGTATAATTTTATGTGAAAAGTTAAAGTAATTATGCGATATTAAAAAGGTGGAAAAATTGTATCTTTAGTGACAAAATGTATAATTTACGTATAAAGTTGAGATTGTTTATTATTTGTTGGGTGTGAGTCAACTTTCTTTTTTAATAATGTATACAGTTCTATGGGACGACTAAAAATGACAAATGTATGAATTTAGCGGGAAGTATTGAGTAATATTTAAATCTAAGCAAGTGATATTTATACCTGAACGTGTGTAATGTTAATTCTAAGATATGTAATCTCACAAAAATTTGTACTCCCTCCGTCCAAATTCCATTTTGCTACTACGGATGTTAAGAGCTACTTTACAAATAAGCAGAATGATTAAGAAAATATAGTGTAGAATGAATAAAATTACCAAAGAGAACACGTTAAGTATGAGAACTAAATAAGTAAAGAGTAGAATATTTTTTACATTATTATACTTATACTAGTCAATGTCAACAGGGAATAGAGACAACAACTCTTGGTATAAAAAAAGGAATAACTTTACAACAATCTATTTAAGTTTTATAATTGTGAGGAGATGAATTATGTAACACTTCAACATTTTGTATGACATCACCCCATATCTGCAAAAAGGCCAAAAGTATACTTCCAGAAATTGAACATGTCAAATATTGTAGTTGACACTATAATCATTTGCTAAATGTTATACACATAAAATAGAAATATTACTTGCCGAACATTTATTTATAGACAATGTTAGTTATCTTTACCTTCATTATCACAAATAAGTACGTTTCGTCCCTTCCGGCTAGCTAGTAACTCTAAAAAGAGCAACGTATAACTGACCATTGTTAAGTACGGATGAGGGGAAGCAGAGGCTGGTTGTGAACTTTGTTGGCTCCACAAAAGGACCATATCTTAGAATCTATCCGTAACACGCCATCCTCACTCCCTCGTTGTGAGAAAGATTTGTTCCCGACTCTTGTTTATGATCACAACGAGGCAATATTTGCGAAACTGTCTTCTATTAAAATTGATGGGGAACTTCGTCACGTCAAATGGCTCATAATTATTTTTTGAATGAAAACATTTTGACCTGCATTGATTCCAAGTACCTTTTTTTTTTTTTTTTTTTTTTGCCTCAATGTTGTGCTTTCCAACATTAATAACAATGAGCCCTGCACAATTGCACAACCTTAGAAAGGTTTCTTGTGTTTAACCCAAGATAAAATATAATAGGAAAAATTACAAAAGCTACCCATGTATAACCCTAAATCATCTAGGTCCAATTTGAACAATTACGAAGTTGTCCAAAATCAAAACTATTTTTCCCCATAATTATGAATACTAGAGCGTGAGAACACGTTACGCGTGTTATTGTGGCACATAGTTACAGTTATAGAAGACATATACGAAGGCAAGTAATATTGTTTTTTCTGATAATGGATTTATTTATTTTTTAAGTTGAATTAGTGTTTGAGTTGATCGGTTTTAATTTAATTGGAGAAAATGGAGCAGAAAGATTGGTTATTGTTGTTTTCTAATGATGAATTGATTTTGTGGGTTGAATTAAGGTTTAAAATTTAATTTGGAGAAGATAAATTGGTTTTTTTAATAATGAATTGATTTTGTTGGGGTTCAATTAGTGTTTAAAATTTAAATGGAGATTAAAGATCGGTTTTTGTTATGATGTATTAACTTTGTTGAGATTGAATTGGGTTTATAATTTGTTTAAATAAAACAGATTATTTTTTGTAATTAAAGTATAATTTACACATATATTACAAATGTGTCCAGTTTAACTTAAATTAAGTACTCAGTTGCACAACTCCAATAGTTATCCAATTATATATACTGTAATACCTAAAAGACAACTTTGATTTTTTTGTTTACATATTTTATATGTCTTTATAATTGTATATGTAACGCCTCATCCCCCTTGTGGGCAGAGGCCCGACCCTTTGGGTTAACATGGTTATTTATGGGCCACTCTCCCTGATATGCTAGCTCCACTGTACCAACATTTTGCCGTGCACTTTGTCCTTGCTCGTGCGTGCAATGGGAGACTTCTCAGTTAGTCACTCATTCTAAGATTGTTCCAGAGCAAGCACGATTAACTATGGAATTCTTATGGATGGACCCCCGAAAAGAAAGACGCACCTTGCTGATTTGAGTACCGTTTTCAACTCCTTTAAGCTCTATTAAATTTTTGGGGTGTTACATTCACCCTCTTAAATTGTGCCACACACCAGTTGCACATTGTTCGAACCAACCATCTTTTCCTTGTGGATTTTTTAGTTCTCAGCTTTGATAACATTCGCAATGCACAGTCCTATTGTGGTCCATCGCGATTAGTGTTGGTTGAGTTATGCACGTACAAGAAGAATTAATTGTAATAAATCGTATTTCGGTAGTTGAAATAAAACGAATCGCATTATACAAATCCATTGCTTATGTTTCATCTGAATTTATATGTGAGTCTAGACACTTAGACATATATCTTGAAATCAAAATGTTTATCATGCGGCCTTTAATCTAGTATGCATGGGATGTACACAGTGGATTATACTTGCAAGTATGATATTCATTAAACAAGTCGTTAGTGTATTCCTTAGCCAAATCCCAAATGAGTGGGATGACTTATCATAGTCAGGGATCCTGAGTGATCGAACATAAATTACACTTATATGATTTCGAGATAATTCATATATGACTGGACACAATGAGAGGCGGGCATTCACTAACCAATACTGTTGAACAAGGTTTAGTGAAGACTCAATATTAATATCATTACCGCTGATCAGATGCGACAGATCTTAACTAGTCTTCACATGGACGAACTAATGTGTGTCACTATTTAACTTTAAACTCAAAACTTCTAATGAGTACAAAGAACTCTCAAGCATAGTGAATGGTATTAAGATCAAGAGTACTGTCTACAACTCTACTAAGCAACAGTACCATATAACACTGGTTCATTGATCATGAATTATAAATTCTCGAACAAGCATATATAAGACAAGTAACTCATAATTATGATCAACAACAACATAATTCAAGACCACTATGTGATGATTTTAGGTGCACTTGTGATGCAGCGTGCGTGGACAAGCAAGGAAGAACGATAACTCAAAGCTTCGTTGATTCCGCAGAATAACGAAGAATTGACATATTTGAGAGAAAACCCTCGATTTTTTTATTCAATAATCAACAAAACTCCCTAACAAATAACTAAGACAAGTATTTAAATAAAACTATAGAAACCCTAATGGGCTAACTAGTTAACAGACTGAAAATAAAGAAAATAAGCCCGAAACAAAGTGACTTGAAATAAAGATCAGTCTGTCTTCTAATTCTTGTTGTACCTCAAAACCCATATTGCATCATTCTCCCCCACTTAAAGAAAACTCGTCCTCGAGTGTATCCATGTGCCAGAATACATTGTCCATGCTCCACCGCTATCCCAAATCATCCTCCAGTGTATCCATGTGTCTTGTGATATCATCCTACGGATATTGAACACCTCATCTTTAGTGATAGCCCCGATTTCGTCTTCCAAGAACTGTTCTTTCACTTCCATATGTATTCTTCCACACTCCGGGACACCAAACCAGCCGGGAACCAACCCTATCACCTGGAAAATCGTCTTAGGATTCCAACGGACTTGACCACGCGCGATTCCGAGCACGGACGCGCCCGCACTCGCCAAAACACCAGCACTGCGCTTTTTTTCTTCCTGGCGCGTGAAACACACTCGCCAGCCTCTCCGCGCGTGCTGCACACGCGCAAACGGTTCTGATCGCGCTTCTGGGCTATTTTTTTGTCTGTTTCGCGCGATTCTTTCGCCTTCTCGACCCGAATCAACTCCTATTTGATCCCAAACTATCAAATTATTGTCGTTCTCTTCTGAATCTTCATCCACATGTTCATCCCAAATCGGTTCACCATCCCAATTTGCAGATTTATTATCGTCTTCCTAATCAAACGTAAATAAATCTTTCAAATCATATGAAAAATTAGAAACGATTACCTCTGTGGATGATACCGAAAATTCTTCAAAAAAATGATACTGCGGCTCGGAGAAGTTTCAACGAGCACATCGATCACGAGGTTGCTTATTGACAAATTCATCCAATCGTCGCGTCAATTGTTCAACCTGTCGTCGCAAATCGTCAGTATCCCTCCACAAATCGACATAATCAATCTGGGCACAATTGTTGGCTCTCCTCTGTCTCTCGAACGACATGACTCAAGATCGGCCGGAAGCTGATACCAATCTGATGCAGCGTGCGTGGACAAACAAGGAAGAATGATAACTCAAAGCTTCGTTGATTCCGCAAAATAACGAAGAATTGACATATTTGAGAGAAAACCCTCGATTTTTTTATTCAATAATCAACAAAACTCCCTAACAAATAACTAAGACAAGTATTTAAATAAAACTATAGAAACCCTAATGGACTAATTAACTAGTTAACAGACTGAAAATAAAAAAAATAAGCCCAAAACAAAGTGACTTGAAATAAAGACCAGTCTGTCTTCTAATTCTTGTTGTACCTCAAAACCCATATTGCATCAACTTGCCGGGAACAACCACAATAAATCCTATGCGTACCACGAACATAAATCCTCACGAACGGCCCCTTGCCTTCTTCGACTTGGGTAGGACAAAAGAATAAAGACTTGCATTAGGTTTAATCCGTAAGGGAAAAGGAGAGAAGAAGAGATGAGATAGCAAGCTTTACCGAACCACACCAAAGAAAGGGACTAGATGAAGCCTTCTGCAAATTTCTGACACCAAATGATTTAAAACATATTTGGGGTTATTTTATAAGGAAATGAAAGTTTGTAATAAAAATGCAAACTGTTTGAAAGTTTAATTACATATAGGCCTATTGTAAATAAATAATTAATTAAGAATAATTTTTAAAAAATAGAAAATAAATTAAAAAGGCCCAAACCACCCACATCGTCCATGTCATAAACCAGCTAACCATTGGACATATCTATAATTGTAAAATATATTTGAATGTCGTAATTGTTCAAATAATAGGGACTAATGTGAGAAGATGGTATTTAGCACAAGAATATGATTTTTGGTTTATGTAACTATATGGACAAGCTTAAAAATGATTTTAATGGCATAAAATGGGTAAATAGGAAACTTTTCGTTTGGCTTAAATAAATGGAATTGTGCTAGACTTGGGCCAAGTTCCAAGCTCTACGGATTACACTTCCACGTCTCTGATTCGTGTTAAAACTCATAAATTCAAATTGATGAATTTTCGGATCAATAAATGAATCTCCCAGAATTCACATTCCAAATTCCAAATCAACAGGTTTTATCTTTCCTTCCGTACTGGAATTAGCAGAACCATATGTACAGCACAATATAATACCAAGTACAAATCTCACAAAATATACACTCTCCAACCGCTCTCCTCTACTTACATAAGGCCTATAAAATGTTATGAACTAAAGCCAGCATGCCTATCGTGCCGAAATCTCACTCCTTTGAGCAAAAGCTGTAAAATCCACCAATCAAAGCATAAATACCGTATGGTAATAGGATATTTCCTGAAGCCCCTCCTTTTGGGAGCCTAAAATGTTCTACTTACATATTTCAAGAGGGAACCTTGCGACAAGATAAAGAGTTGATTCAGCTGACTGCGGAAGATAAAGAACACAACTGGACATAGAAGTCGGTATCATCATATGCTTGAAGCTTAAACTACAACAGTTTGACCAGTGAATCCATCCTGCAGCTGCAACGAGCCGTCTTTCATCAGATTAAGGCTCAAGCTCTTGAACCGCTCCCTTGAATATTGTCGAGACGCTTTTCTCCAGTCTGTTCCAGCTTTCATCATAACTACAAACTCATCATAACTAATTTGTCCATCCTGAAACAGTGAAGCAATGATGATGAGAAGTTACAACTTACAAAAAGGGGCCAAATGCTTTTATGCCAATTTTCAAAATCTGTCTGTTAGCTGTTAGACCAGTTCACAGGACCTTGTTGTGGTTGGTTAATCCACCTCACTTTAAGGAGTTAGAATAATGCATGAATATTGCACAATTCAAGTGATGTTGATGACTTAAAAAATTAGGTCTAATGTATTAATAATACAGATTTACCTGATGCAAGTTGGGATAAATGCGTACATATTGCACTTGAAAAAAGTTGGTATAAATGCATTCATTTTGCATCGGTCAAACTGATTTTAATGAACTTCATAACATGGTCCTGGTCTATGTATTGACCTGGTCTATGTAAAAAATATTCCAAATAAAATAGAAATAGTACATGTATAGAATCAAACAAGCAGATAGCAAGGATTGAGTCAAACCTTATCTGTATCAACCTCCCGCATGATGTCATTGACAGCCTCTCGATCAATGTCACCTGATTCATCCACTAAAGCTTCTCTTAATTCATCAAGTTCAATAAAACCACTTCCGTCTTTGTCGAAGAACATAAATGCTCGTCGGAAGTGTTCATCATTCTCCATCCTCTGTAAGTGAATGGTAACTGCAACAAACTCTCCATAGTCCAGCACTCCATTTCCATCTACATCAGCCTAGTGTACATCCACACAATACCCTTTCATTAGAACATTCACAGAAAATACACATTACTAGGTTAAAGTTACCTCCTAATTAAGAGATCTAGCTTCGCTGATTTTTATGGTTCTAAAGTAGTGAAGTAGATGTTTCCCCGAAAAAATTGATGCAGGATTTAGCTAGTTAGTACTTCTTATGCCACACTAGCTATTGAAATATCCATAAATTTTGTAGGTGTGTTTTAAGTAATATGAATAAATAATGATAAAACAAATAAAGAATGACTACGATTGGTTCGTAGGCATTCAAGTAGAATAAATAAATGAATAAATAGGGGAAAAATTAGGAAGTTATTAACGGGACGGAGGGAGTAGTATCTAATAGCAGGACAGAGGGAGTTGAAAATGCAGTCAAACAAAACCCGACCTGTAGTGTACCATAGGAGAACGAGTGAGAACCACACAACAAAAACAACAGTAAATATAGGCATGTGGTACATTAGGATACTCCATTTACTTGTTTACCATATTCATTAGTTCTATACGATGAAACACGCTACTCAGAGTTGCAAAAATAAAGGCCCAAAGGCAGAAAATAAAGGGTACATAATGTAACAGCACTTGCTGCACTTTAACTGATGTAAGCGACAAGTATAGATGACTTTGTCTGTGTCGCGTACTAAGGGTGGTCATTTACTCACTTATGCATTAGCTCATTGTAAAGGGTCTATGTGCAATATTGATTATTGAAGAATAAAGATACACCTGCTTAGGGGCAGTTCAATTTGCAGATAAAGAAGATGATCACAAGCAACACGATAAAAGACCACAGTGTTCGTGATCAAGTCTCCATGAACAAATCAAAATAAGTGAAGATAAAGAAGATGATCACAAGCAACACGATAAAAGCCCACAGTGTTCGTGATCAAGTCTCCATGAACAAATCAAAATAAAAATCACTGCCTGACAAAATTGATGCCTATGGTGTTGTTAATGAGTAAGATTGACCATCACACCACCAATTAAGAACATTAGAAACTATAAAGTAATTTCAAGATTAGCTTATTATACTTACCACATCCATTAACAACTTTATCTCAGGGTCTGCCAGCTGGGAACCCACTTTCTTGAGACCACTTTTTAGCTCCTCATAGGATACCTTCCCATCATTGTCCGTATCCATCAACGCAAACATGTCTCTAATTACTTCAACCTCTTCAACCGATAAATGTTCAGCTATTACCTAGAAAGTTATAAGCGGTAAAAATGATCAGGATGTGGAGAAAAATACAGGGTATTGGCATAGGCCTCTCCAACACAAAGCAGTGAAGCCTGCTTCTGAACAGTTACAATTTAAACATGCACGTAGAGCATCAAACACTATGCAAGGCAAATGCCTGTCAAGTCTTTGGTTAGAGCAACAGAAAAGTGTCTTTGTTTTCCCTAAAACTACGTCCAACTTAGAGGAGCTTCGGTATGCAGAGCGCCAGAGCGTAATAGTCTTAAAACAAAATCATAATTAATGCTTACTCGCAATGCTTTCTTCTTGAATCTATTCATTACGGAGAACTGCTTCAGTCTGGCCCTCACAATATCTCCCAACGGTACATTTGGAGCCTTTTTAGCATTTTGTATCCATGGGTGATCTAACAAAGACAAGGAAAAGAACATGTTATTCCTGTAGAACTCGAATGTCCACCAAATGCACTTGCAGAATAACAGTGTGATAAGTCATGGTAAAAGGTACCGGGTCACCAAAACTTCATTGCTCGCAAAAATAACTGTATATGAAATGCCCCATTGGCATTCAATTTGCAGCTTCAAATCATCACCATGTTTTTCCATGAGTGAGTTATTGCACAGTCCCAATAGCATAAGAGCATACTATCCCTAAGGTACATAACAAAAGCCAAAGTACATATACATTCTACAGCTCAAGGATCAGCATAAGACTAACCGTTACAATACCACACTTGATGCTAATTATCAATCTAAGCTAGATTTCACCATTTCTCTTTTGTCCCATTTAATTAATTGAGAATCCAGAAAGAATAAAAGCTTTTCTAGATAAGCATGCTTGAACAATCATGGCAAACTAAGAAGTAGTCACATGCAAGACAGCTAAAACCAGTAAGCACTAGTTACTTTACCAACACACAAAAGTAGAAACACCTTTTAGTTTATCAATCAATGTATTGTATAATGTATACTACTACATACCAAGGACCTGCTGGGCTGTCAATCTCTTTTTCGGATCTTGCTCGAGCATCTGCCTAACAAGGCCTTTCGCACTTTCAGACACCTGCGGCCACGGCTCCCTCTTGAAGTCAATCACACCTCTTAATATCGCTAACGCAACACCTTGTTCCGTTTCTACATCACCAATTAAACGAAATCCAATCAAAACTAACTCACAGAAATTAACAAGCAAGTTAATCAATCAAATTCAAAACAACTAGTTGTAACTAGTAAGTACCTGCCCAAAATGGAGGCACACCACACAACAAAATGTAAAGTATAACCCCCGCACTCCAAATATCCACTTCCGGCCCATAGTTTCGCTTCAAAACCTCCGGCGCCATGTAATACGGACTTCCAACTATCTCCGAGAACTTTTCCCCTAATTTACCAGACACACAAAATGAAATGAACTCAAAATCGGAATCGGAATCGAAATCAACTTAATTAATCAATAGTGATAAAGTGATGAGTACCAGGCTTGAAGAAGACGGATAAACCGAAATCAATGGCTTTAAGAGGAGAATTCTCCTTCTTATTAGCAAACAAAAAATTCTCCGGTTTCAAATCCCGATGCATAACACCGTTCTCATGACACATCCTGACGACCTCCGCAACAGTCCTAGCAACGGTAGCCGCAGCACGCTCGGTGTAGTGACCACGCGCGACAATCCGATCGAAGAGCTCACCGCCCTCACAGAGCTCCATGACCAGATGAACAGCCTCCTTGTCCTCGTAAGTAGCCTTGAGTTTGACCACGTTGGAGTGGTCAGGCAGAGCGGACATAATCGCGACCTCGCGCCGTACGTCTTCCACATCGACGGCGGTGCGGAGCTTGTGCTTGGAGATCGATTTGCAGGCGAGTGCTTGGCGCGTGTCGCGATCGGTGCAGAGGTAGGTGATGCCGAATTCGCCACGGCCGAGCTCGCGGCCGAGGATGTACTTGTCCGAGATGCGGTGGGGGTGGTGGAGGTCTTTGAGCACGCGGAGGGCGGGGGTGGAGGAGGTGGTGGTGGAGTAGGGGTTTTGGTGGTGAGTTCGTGGTTTTGGCTTCTTCTTCGAAGTGGTGGTTTCCGGTGAGCTTATGCAGGCGATGCAATTGCCCATGGTGGTGGTTGCGGTGGTTGAGTGGTGGTGGTTGGGTGGTGGGAAAACGCGGGGTGGAAAGTCAATTTGGGTGAAACCTTTTGTATTTCAAAAATGGACTGCCTTTCAACCCTTTATGTATCTATAAATATGTACCCATTCCATCCCTACCACACGAGTTGTCCACTTTAATTTTTGACATGCAAAATAAGAAAGGAGTAATACTAAGACAATATATAGTAGTACATGTGGGATAATTTCGAACTTGATGAGTTGTTAGGCTCTCACTCTTATTTTTATATGAAAACTCATTAATTTCAGTTCAGTTCTACTTACTTGTTTTTTATCTACTGATTAATTCGATTCGTCTGAATTAGTAAGAAAACATGCCTTTTTTAATATTTAAGTTTCTTTTTGACTTTATTGGAAAGTCGGTAATATTAAATTGTATAGTTTTCATTAAAATGACAAAAAAGTGAAATTAGAGAGCTCTCATGGGACATTTAAAATGTAAAATTGTACAACTGACGTGGGACGAAAGAAGAAGTATGTATGTAGAACATATATTTAGAGGAATGGCTGGTCAAGTGTCCCAGAACGACTTCTATCTTAAATTTTTAATGTTGGTAGTGATTCTTTATATACTATACTTGGTATATATGTATTTGCCTTATTCAAAGTTTAGAAGAACAGGACCATTTGTATGTTGCAAAGACTTATTCTACTTCTTGTTTGTTATGGTCATTCAAGACGATAAAACGCGGTTTGGTTAACCACACAAGTTCATATAAATTCCTTTCTATGGATGGCAAGGGGTAAACCTCCACCAAATCACGTAAAGCAAGATTATATTTTACTTGTATTTGCTGGAATTTGATTAAACTAGATTATAAGTAAAGTGGTAAAAGCAGAGGAAGAATTTTAGATGAATAGCAACTGAGTTAAATGTTAGTTATAAAAAATAGTGTTTGAAATAGAATTAAAAACTTATAATAGGGTGTGTAAGAATAAAGTGATGTGTTTGATATTTTTTAAGGTTATTTGATTGGTTTACATGGTGTTTGATTGGTTTAAAATTATTAGTTTGATTGGAAAAAGTACAGAGAAAGTAAGATTAGGGTAGAAAGAGAATAATGATTCTTAGTGGAGATACAAAACAAATACCACGGATGAATAATATGTTTTAATGGTATGTGAAACATGTTGTTAGTATTTGGAAACTTAATTTAATTAAAATAAAATCCATTACCGGCTTAAAGTAGTTAAATACGGTGTTAGGTTGCTTCACTGCTTATGGTGGTTGCTTTTGCAAAATCACATTTTTTTTAAAGCATTTTGAAACATAACTCCATATGGAATTTGAACATGTGACCAAAATTATGTTAAGTTTTCTATTGTCAGTCGACATAGTGCACTCAGAGATTTCAATTTTCGTTGTAGAACCTGTAATCCCTAAATACAATTAAGATTAAATTTATAAGTCGAAAGTCCTCAAATCCACAGTTTATAGCGGAAAGCTGACTCGGGATGTCGTTCTCCACGGACACTTAGCATAGGAACAAGCAAATAACGTATGTAAATTGTATGCAGAAAGTAAACAGAATGATTGCAGACAGATTAATTGAATCACAGTAAACCCTAATTTGATGAGATGTAATCAATGGTAGGAAGGCGTAAAGGATCCCCGACCTCCCTCTGCTATGCTACTCCCAACTTCCTAGCTAAAATCCTACGCGATTACCACTAACGACAGCAGGGCATAATACTATGGTGCGGAGGCGCAGTCGGCACGAGTACCCCTACTCAGTTCAATGAAACTAATGTGTCACTCAGCAGAACATCACACCGCGAAGGATGTATAGAGTTGTATAACCACGATTTACGTCTAATAACTATTCCATTAATATATCACTAAAGAAGTAGCAAAAGCAGAGTTACGGCGGTTCGCCTTTACAAGAGAAAGTTAGATACTCATAGTAATACTACTGACAGAAATCGAAAACAGTAAATAAAAGGAAAAGAAGAAGCTTAGTCATTGATGTCTTCGTGCTGCTTCTAGGGTTTCCTCCTTCTGGGTGCCTGACGACCAGCGGTTTTGGGGTTTCACTTCCCCGATGATTGGTTCTCTCTCAGGAGAGCTGCTTTATGAGCGGTGTAGAATTATGAGACCCCTGAGGTCTTATTTGAAATTTCGTGCTCTGGCCGCCATTCTTCATTAAGGAAGGTTTAGGAAGGTGGACTCTAGCCTAACAGGCTAGGAAAAATGGCCCAGGAGCATCCAGGCACTTCACTGCGGTCCACAGTGGGCCGCAGAGTGCGATTCCTGCAGATTCATGTATGTTCTTCTTTGTTCTTCGATTTCGGGCTTTGTAACTTCGTTTTCTCGAAAAGTGGTCTCTACAATGTTGTTGCATCTTCAATTATCTTCGCATTGGTTGGTCGCATGACATGTTTTACTCCTCGAAGTCTGTGCAACGGTCAATCCGACATATTCGCTTAACTTTCTCGATTTCGCACAATTATGTCGTTTTCGCGCCTGAAATCGTGCAATTCCTCAAAAACGCGATCATGACCTACAAAATACACACAAAGTTGGTATTTGACCATAAAACGATACAAATATTGAATCTAAGGCCAAAAACCTTCAGGAAACAAGTGTATTTGGAAGACAAGTTTCTTAAGAGATATCTGATGACTAAAGGTTACTGAGAAACGAGTGTGCTAAGGCTCAGAAAGCTTGCACAATTCCGTTGAGACTAAAGTACAAAATTAGTACACTGCATTTATTATGCAGACAGAGATGTTTGAACAATAGAGGAAATCTCTTAGAAGAGACAAAGCTCGTTGCAGTACTATTTCAGATATCTATAGTTTGAATCCCTTAGTGCCTAACGAATACTATTCAAACAGGAGGATTTTCAACTATAAATATCACCATTTAGAATGTTTGAAGACACACCAAGAACTCACTGAATATACTACTCAAACATACAAGTCTTCAAACCTACTTATTCTCAAGCTTACTGTTGTGACTGAAGTTCTAAGTTTCTAAGTAGCACAAAAGTTCTAAGTGTCCTGATTTTTAACAAGTCTTGATTGTTGTGAAGGAGTTGAATCAAAAGATCAAAGTTGTGACTTTATCAATGATTCATTCTCTTGAACATATAACAAGTACTTGGGTAGTAAGAACAACTTCCCATACACTGAAAAGAGTATTAAGGAAGATTGATTCTTCAAGCTATTACTAAGTAACTGGACAAGTTATAAAGTAAAGCTTACTTGAAAAACTACCATAACCAAAAACACCAACATGCGTGTTTGGAAAAGGATTTAGTTGAGAAAATTAAAGTCCTAACCTAACTGAGCATAGGAAGTACTTGGCTGAGAAATCTTAGGAATAACTTAAGGTTACTGAGTAGAGGAAGTACTTAGCTCAGAGAGCTAGGGAACAACTCAGGGGGAACACTTGGTTGAGAACCTAGTGTTAAAGGGATCAAGAGATAGAATTTTGTAAGGAGAACTCATCGTGTTATCTTAGTGAATTCAAGTCTTGAGAAAGGTCAAGTGGATTAGTTGGGGGATTACGCCACCCTCAGATACTACTATAAAGCACTGTGTTATTTACTTACTGCAGTTATCCGTCTACTTACTGAGTATTATATCACTGTGTAGCTTGCTGACACTTGCACTTATCACTTATAGTCTTCCGCGCTTTGTTATTAAGTATCAGAGTTCTGACAAGATATCTGAGAAATCTGTGAATCGGCGAAAGTTTTAAAAGACTATTCACCCCCTCCCCCCCCCCCTCCCAAGTCTTTTACTTTACCGTTTATCTCGACCAACAAATTGCAATGAATAGGTCGAGTGTTTTATGTTCAAGGTGTGTTTCTCAAGTTCAAAGTGTTCCTATTTATAAGCACAAATAGTTCCGTTTGAATTTTCCATAATTCAAACTTGGAGCTAAATGCTTCTATAAATCAGACAAAATGATACATTACTTTGGTAACTTAGTGAGAAGGCTGAATCCTTTCAATTAGAGAGTACGGATTGTTCGTTTAATGATCTGTACTCGTTGTCTTCTCATTTAGTTAATATGTAGAAAGTTACTCAGAAAACGTTGAGTAATCTTTCTCCTCTTTCAGTAAGCTTTAGTTATCATAAAGCTAGTTCTCAACACAATCTACTCTTTCTTTTATATTTTCACTTATGCTTTGAAGCAATCTGAGAGTTGTTGCCTTGTACTCAGAAAACGTATTCAGTTGTGAGTTTTCAACTCTTGTAGCCTCCTTGCAGATGATGTCTTGTTCTTCTTTAGAAAGTTCTAAACGATAAAAATCACATTGAGACCTATCATACTATACAAGTTACTACACTGTCAGCCTAAGTAAATTTCCTTTTTTACAATGTCTCCTCAGAAGCCTATGGACTAAAAGTACTTTAAACTTGTTGAACTAAATAGACATGCATTTGTTGCTCATCAAAATCTAAAAGTTTAATCTAACAGTTTTTTCATTTTTTATGTAGCAGCATATGGCTAAGTAAAGACCTAACTAGAGAGCCGACATATTGTCTATCTAGGGGAATGGAGTTAAAAGCATACTACTTGTCTATGCATAACTTAATAATTCATGTGGTCATAACCCAACCATATTGATAGGAGATCCAAAACTTTGGTCCAATGTGCAAAATTTGTGGTGGATTTCCAAGATAAATGGTGGAAGAGATAGGTATTTGATGTCCCACACTATAAATGAAAGTTAAGCTTTGTAAAGTGTGAATTAATAAATAAGATAATACACTTTGTTCCATATGAAAAGTGTAAAACAACAATAAACTAATGGACACCACATGAGATTTTTGAACCTGTCCCTGTGCTTGATCGTATCCCAGCAATTATGATGTGCCATCTGTCCCTCAGTCCATCAAATTAATTCACCATTTTATATTGTAAACACTTTACCTCATTATTCAAAAGTATTTCTTATGTAGGGTAAAATGAACCATATGTTCTTTGAAATATGAACGCATGTTCCTCATGTTTTTGAAATTGCACGGATATAGCCTATGTTCATAAAAAATATGCACGCTTGCTCCAATCCGTTCAAAATGACTATTTATATTTTATACTCTTACTTTTTTACCATAGAAAAGCTTTTAAGTTCACAAAAAAAATAAAAACACTAAAAATTGATTTTATAATTTTTTTAAAAAAATTCTAGGTAGTGGTGTTCTTAAAAATTATAAAATAATTATATCAAATTAAAAAAAAAACTTATTAAAGATTTATAGTGATTAAATATGATCACTTATAAAAATGAAGACTTGCGCAGTTCCTGTCTCGAAAACCTTTGTATCCAAGACTATGTCTAAGAGTCATGAATCTGCTCTCTTGCAGTGGTTTAGTGAAAATTAGAAATTATGTCACACACGACGCGTGTGAAGCGCATTCCAAATATACACTATATTTTTGAGAAGGCTACACTACCATGTTATGCATTCTTATATATTTACAAGTTAGTAAGTTAGTGTTATATTTTTTGGTAGTTATTTATAAACGTAAAGTTCTTTATTTCTTATATATTTACAAGTTAGTAAGTTAGTGTTATATTTTGTTGGTCCAGATAACGGCAAAGTAAAAGACTACAGGGGGGGGGTGAATAGTCTTTTAAAACTTTTGTCGATAAACACAGTTTCTCAGAAACTTGGGGGTTTCTGATACTTAAATTCAGAGCGCGGAAGACTTTAAGATAGGTAAGTGCAGAAACAATAAGTATGTGTGTGTGCTTTTATGAAATGTAAATACAGAAAGGTAAATGACACAGCAAGTATAGTGGTTTCTGGAGGTGGCGTAATCCTCCAACTAATCCACTTCGGTCTTTCTGAGACCTAGAATTCACTAGAACAGATAATTGAGTTCACCTTACAATAATCCTATTCTAAGATTCCTAAACAAATGGTTCCCAACCAAATGTCCCCCCTGAGTTATTCCCCAGCTCCTAGAGCTAAGTACTTCCTCTACTCAGATAACCTTGGAGTTATTCCTTGATTTCCCAAATCAAGTACTTCCTCTACTCCACGCCTTGATGGTGTTAGTTATAAGGTTTGTCAGAGAGGCTTCTCGTATAACTTTTCAGTTATGTTTTCAGAGAGCCTAATAGAACAAGACTACTTAATACACTTGTTCAGTGGATGGCAGTCTGCTCTTTACTGACCCAAGTAATTGATGTCCGTTCTGGAGAATGAGCTTCAGAAAGGGTATCTGATAGTTCAACTCTTTCACGAATAACAATCTCTTGTTAAGGTTCAGGACAACTTAGAACTACTAGTGATTTTTCGAGCAACAGAAAGCTTTCAGAAAGGGTAGTAGAGTGCTTGAGAGAATACTTTGCTTGATGGTAAGTTTGCAAGATAGAGCGTTCTAAGGTGTGTATTTCTCAGCATCTAAGTGTGTGATATATATAGATGAATTTGAGAGTTGTTTGAATGATATCCGTTAGACACAATTCAAATTCAGTCCATACTTATCTTGAAATGAGTACTCAGAAGTCCTTGTCTCATGTCTCAGAGAGGACTGTGCTTCAGCGGCTTTTCTGCCGATGCAATTAATGCACTTGTACTATTTCTTGTCCTGTAGTCTTCAATGGATACATGAGCCTTTCTGATGGCTTGCATGCTCCATACTCATGATGTCATATGTCCAGAATCATATTTCAAAAGTAAGTAAATACACTTAAGAAAGGATTAAGGACATAGTCTTTCTGAGTTAGACTAAACCTTGATATCTTCATAAATCTTGTGCAATCT
Source organism: Plantago major (assembly GCA_026545765.1). NCBI lineage: Eukaryota > Viridiplantae > Streptophyta > Magnoliopsida > Lamiales > Plantaginaceae > Plantago > Plantago major. The sequence goes on from CM048841.1 coordinate 33,118,225, forward strand.
TCAGTCTTCTAATCTTCAGAAAAGCTCCATTGCTAGGATTGATCTTCATGGTCTTATGGAAATAAAAATTACACTCAGAGACCTATAATCCTAATACAAGATTTACTAGACTAATCATACTCAGTGATTTCCTCTTTTACAATGTTCAAGTGAACCAAGAGTACTTAATCACCTTTCTGGCTAAGATAAGAACATGTAATGAGTGATCAAAATACTAACAGATATTCCTAACAAATTTTCCCCTTTTTGATCTGTCATCCATGACTATCTTTTAAGTCCTATTACAAATTTGTAACCCTGGAAGAGAAAACAATCCACCACTTAATCATTTCAAATGATATTCAATTTTAGTTGAATTAAGTGCAGAAAGTAAACAAGTGATTTTATTGATAAGAAGTGATCTTTTAGAAATATAGAGTAGTCTCTTCTGATAGATAGGTATGATCTTGAAGATGATGCTTTTTACAGATAAAGAAATTCAGAAACAATCAGCAAGATTACAAAAAGGTAACAAAACATACTAAGTAAATTAGAACAAAGGAGAATCCAAGCTCCAAGAGAGTATTCTAATGTTACTAGTCTTCAAGTCTTCAGAAATGCAACTTGGGTTCTATACCTCAAGTTCTTCAGCATCCTTTCTGGATCAGTTGACATAATCATCCACTTTTCTGCATTCTTGGACATAGTCATAAAGAATCCTTCTGACAGAGAGCTCTGTCTTTCTGGATAAGTCACATATTTCATGGTAACTCTTGCCAAGCTTGTGATTCTTCCGTGAAAATGTTTGACCTGAAGTACTTTCCTGCACTGACATGGTCTACTTGCAGCTGAGATAGGTTGAAATACTTGTATATTTCTTCCAGATAGTGTATATCATCTAGGTATTCATCCAATGTCATATAGAATGACTCATAGGTTGAAACACCTAGTTTGTTCTTCCTGCTATAGCTACCATCCAGTTTTCTTACCTTGTGTACATCATCAGGCTTTGGGTAAGGACAGGCAAAAGAAAGATCCATCTTTCTAGCTTCATTCCTCTTTTCTACTTCAAAGTTTAGCCAGGCATGAAGTTGCTCAGGTTTTAGCAATTCTGGCTTGCCTTCTCTCCATTTCAGGATCTGGTTGAGGATGGGAGTTGAAAACTTATCATTGACAAGTAGATGTTGTAGTTTTAGAATCCAATACCCTCTCTTGTTCAGAATGCACCTATATGAAAACTTTTCATTACTAGTCTTCACATACTCAATGTGGGCATCAGTTGGCCTTTCTTGATGAGTTTCTCTGTTTACTCTGCCAAACTGGAAATCCCTTCTTGGTTTTCTGTTAGGTGGCCTTCTGTCAGGAGATCCTCTAACCCTTTCTTCCTGCCTTGGGGCTGTGCTAGTGGATGTTCCTTGTAATGACTTGGTATTTCCAGAAGGGGTTCTGGCTGCCAAAGGCCTTGCTGCCAGAGGAGGTTGTGAAGTAGTTGCTTGTCTCCTTTTCTTGTGAAGTGGATGTTCATCTGTGTCAGAATCATCCTCATCATCATTGAAGTTCAAAGTTGGAGACTTGCAGCTTTCTTGACCTCTGACTTCTCCTTCTTCCTTTTCTTCTTCTTCAGAAGTCTTCTTCTCTTCTGAGATTCTAAGGGACTTGGCTCCCCTAGTTATCATACTCCTTAGCCTTTTGGCTGGTTGATCTAGAACAACTTCTTCAGTAGGGGCATCTCCAGTGTCCTTGATGACTAGTTGACTTGAGGAGGGATGATTTGATTGTTTTCTTTTTCTTCCTCTGCCTTTCTGAGGCATCTCTTCCCCCTTAGTCATGAATGACTGACTCATGACAACATAAGCTTCAGAGAGTGATTCAAAGTTTTTCTGGAGATTGTTGTGCACCCTGACTAATTCTTGAAGTTCCTTCTTCAGCTCTTTGTTCTGCCTAACCAGTTCCTGCTCCCTTCTGTTGAGCTCTTCAAGCGGCCTTAGGATGGCGTTGGCTTGCAGGATGACATGGGCTTCATTCAATGCTGCATTAGCATTGTTACAATCCTCATCCCTGACCAACCCTAGGTCTTTCTGAGAGAGGGCTATGCTGGTTGCTCTGTTGAGTAAAGCAGCAGCCAATGGCTTCATCTCTTCTGGGATGGATTTTAGCACTTCTGTGTCTTGGGCAACTAGTGTCTCTTTGAGTTTCAAAAAGACACTATTCCTTGCACGGTGCTCTTCACTTCTTGAACTACCTGGTGCAGAGAAGATATGAGGAGCAAGTAGGGCTCTCTTTTGCTGAGTGATAAGTCTCTCATCTTCTTCTGCAGTAATCAAGTTGCGGTCTTCTTCAGTATCACTCTCATAATCCTTCCCTGGGATTGTTTGCAAGCTGGCTAACATCTTTTGTTTGCCTTGGAGTATGTTGGCCTTCTGAGAGGATGTAGAAGGTCTTTCTGATGCAGCCTCAGCATCATGCTCTTCATCATCATTGTCATCCATGGCATCTATCTCAACAGTTGTGACAACAATGGCATTCTTCAGATTTCTTTGCTCATCTAGGAGTGCCAATTCCTTGGCATTAGCGTCTTTGAGCTTTTTGAGTTTGGCCTCCTTTTCATCAACAAGAGTTTGACACTCAATGCTGATTCTCTTTTCTTCTTCCAACACCTTTCTGAGTTGTTCAATCCTGAACTCAGCGGCTGAAATTTCTTCTATGGCATCATTGTGCTCAGCCTGTTGGATATCTTGTTGAGACTTGGGAGGTGATGATGATGGGGCTCTATGAGCATTTGAAGGAGTAGCCTTTTCTCCACTTCCTTTGCTAGCTTTCTGAATCCCGCCTTGTCCAGGTTGGGGATCATCATTCTGATCATCATCATCATCACTCTTGTTCTTTGCTTCTTGGTTTGGATGCTCAGAGGAAGGTTCTTGATAATCATTTTCGTCCATCTCCTCGTCATCTTCTGAAACAAGGTTGATCACATTTGGGAATGTAATCATCCTCCCATTAACTTCTTCTTGTTCAGCAGGATAAGTAGTGAGCTTCTTTGCAAGCGGGATGGGTAACCATCTGCTCTTGGGTTTGAGCATCCGCAGACTTGAAATCTGCTATAAGTCTTTGTGCTACTTCATGAATGAAGTCTTCATGCATCAGAGTGGCAAATGAGTAGGACTTTGTTGGGAACAATGCATGGATATAATCTTCCAGATTGAAGGCGATTGCTCTCTTTTCTGGGACGTCGATTACTCTAGCTAATTCAGAAAGGTCAGCCTTTCTGAGTTTCTGCCATTTTCTGAAGCACTTGAGATGTTTCTTTAAAGTATGCTTCTGGAAAGCCTTGAGTAAATCAACTGGCACTAGACTTTGAGCCTGAAAGAAAGGGATCAAGTTAGTTTTGTTCAAACCACTTGAGTTAGTATTTGTGTGCAAAAGTAAGCTTTCTGAGCATACCTGTGTAGAAACACTAGGCTCATTATCCTGTACTTCTGCTTGCTTGGTCTCAGAGACCACAGATACCTTGTTGTGAGGAGAAGTCTGATCCTCATGAACCTTTATTTTTGCTTGAACCTGAGAATTAAAATCAATTATGGTCTTAGAAACTTGTTTATCCGAGAAAGATAGATAGAAATATGCTTTTTGAGGCTTCACTTACTTCCAAGTGAGGAAGCTCAGTAGCATGTTCCTCAGAAACCTTGGGGGTTTCTGGCACCTTTCTCAGAATCGCTTGTTCGTGATTTTAGTTTCCTTTGGAGGAGATAACACAACTGTTTCTCCATCCAATTGTTCTTCTGACTGAGCCTGTAAGAACAAACATAAAAGATTTAGTAGTGGGTTTTCCAGAGCATTCTTGAAGGAGACTATTACTGATTACTTACCTTCTCAGCAGAAGGCTCAGTAAATGCTTCCTCAGAAAGCTTTTCAGCTTCTGGAATCTCTTGGTTTTGGGGTGTTGGTTCCACCACCACTACTTCCTCAGTTGGAGCCTAAATAAGAGACAAAAAGAATTTAGAACACAAGATATGAATATTTCAAGCAAGTTATTTCTTATTCAGAGATAACTTAACTACCTGTAGGACAGGCTCTTCTTGTTGTTCTGAGGTTGGAGGAACCTCTTCTTCATTCAGAGGGGTGGACAAATTAACTTCCTCCTGAAAGTGTGTCTCCATGTTGGCTTGTAACAAATGCAGCTTATGAGTAACAAGTTAACATTTTAATGTTGACAAGTTAGATACAAACTACTTTTGCTACCTAAATAGAGTCAGGTAGATCATTGATCTCTTGGACTTGTGGTGATTCCACAGTCTCTCTGTGCTCATTGTTGTTCTCCTCTGCAGTATCATTCTGAGTCTCCATCTCAGTTTGATCCCTTTCTGAGAGTTGAGCTCTCTCAGAAGGTTGAGGAACCTGTTCAAGAACAGGGCTTTCTTCAGCAATATTTTGTGCTGGCATAGTGAATGTGGAAGCAATGCCAGGATCTTCCAGCATTCTATCTTCCTCACCCAGGCCTTCTTCTTCCTGTTGGGCAGAGGGGCTCTTGTCTTTCTGAAGAGCTGAGCTTGATGCTCCTCCATGGGTCTCATACTTGAATCTTTTGAGTACTTTTGCAAGTACTTCATCATCTTCCGAATCACTATTACGGTTGTCAGTGCACCCATCTATGATATATTTATCATCTCCGAGAGTTACAGGCGATCGTTCAGGATTCTTGGGGCATTCTGGAGTTGCCTTTCTGGGCGTCCAACATCTTCTGAGACCTTGTCTCCAGAAGGTTGTGCCTCTTGTATGCTTAGGGACTTGGAGGCTCTTTTGCTTTGAGTCCTCTTTCTCTTGGCAACTGGAGGTTTAGCTTGAGCTTGCTCAGAGACCTCCTCACCTTGCTGTGCAGTTTCTTCTTCTTCTGCCTTTCTGAGTGCATTCTCAGCAGCAAGTTTCTCCTTTTCTTCAAAGGCGTGTCTGAAAAGGGAGTTGGGGACTGGGATTTCTTGTTTCTCTCTGAGAGTGATTCCCATTGTTTCCAGAATGTAACAGATTCTGAGACCAAAGTTCATATTGGCCTTTGGCCCAGCAAGGCCATTGATGATATTGGGCTCAAATTCCTCAATATGTTCAAGGAGTTTGTTGAAGGCGTACTTCCCCCAATTGAAATGGGTTTCCTGCCCTTCATGCTTCTTGTTCAGAAGATGCATCATCATCCATCTCTCCATGCTTATCTGGTCTACTCCACCTTTGTTTCCATCAAAGCAACGGACCAGAATAAGAGCTAAAGTACTCTAGTGTTTCTGGAGATGACTAGTTCTGATGGCTTTCAGAACAAAGTCTCCTGGGCAACCCTTTGCATTTTCTAACTGGATTGCTTCAAATAGCTCTTTGACGCCTTGAATCATGGAAGCGTCCTTGTTGTTGATGTCTTCAATTGTTCCTCGATTTTTCAATCGGAATATCTTGCAGAAAGTCTTGCAGTCTAGGACAATTTCTTGTCCTTGAACTTCAGTCTGCATGTATTTCTCTTCTTCATCATTCACAACCTTTGTGAAGATTTTGGAATTGTTATAGAACTCCAGCACATCCAGTGTGGATAGTCCACTGGGTACAACAGACATAAACTTGAAGATATGGGAACTTTTCAGCATCCCCAATATCAGTTTCCTATCTGGTTTGGAAGAAATGACTGCAGGTACATATTTCTTCACTAGAAAAGCTCCCCAATTCATTTTGTGGTTAGGGTTCCAGTCCGATGGGGTGAACTTTCCCAGAAGGCGTTTATTCAACACCTTAAGTTCCTTTCCTCCTTGCTTTTCAGCAGGAGTAGATGATGCGGCCTTAGGGTTCTTGGTGGTCATCTTCTTGGGTGCCATCTCTTATATAGAGTTTTGAGTGAGTGTTTTTCAGATGAATTTTGCACAATTAATCGAGATTAGTCTATATTTTCAGAAGACTAAGCACAAGAAGTTGAGTTTGCAGAGGGGGTTTTGCAGAAATCTTGAGAGATTTTGCTGTTTTGATGCAAGTTTGAAATTTCGGAATTGATAAAAGTGTTTGTCTTTTGCCCAAATCCTATATATATATCAGACAAAATGTACATAGATACAACATACATACAACTGAATATGAATGCGTGTCTTTGTATCTGCATAGGCGTGGTACGTCCTTTGAACTTCATTAAATGCGTAGTGGGCCATGTCTGCATTTCTCAGCAGACATTACTTGCTTTTGTTTTAATTTCAACCATTGAGATCAAACGTTCATTCATCAAGGGCTTATATTGAATATCTTATAATGATGTCAACAAATGGTATTGTGCCGACTTGATGGATTTTTAATATGCTACATTCATTGTGTCACTTGGTAAAGGGTAAGAACACTTAATCGTTTGAACTTATCATTCTGAGTGTCAAGTCCTTATCTTTATATTGTTTATCATAAAAATAGCAAAAATACGAGACATTGGACATGTTTGACTTTCAGAACTTATACTTTTCGGGCTTTGTGTGTCTTTTCTCTTTATGACTAAATAGCTTTCTGAATTCAAGTGTCAGAAGCTTCAATTGTTTGAATGTATTTGACCCACTCTCAGTAAGTAAGTTCTAGTCTTATTTACTTATTGAGTGTGTACCAACCTTTGCCTTTCTGGATACCCGTTCCAGAAATGTTTTGCCTTTATGAGTGTTGCTACTCAGAAACCTTTGCATCACTTCTTATCAACTTGGCTTTCTGAGAACATGTTCTTAGAGGCCTACTTCTTTTCTAACTCACTTACTCAGACTTTAGAGATTCAGGACATTTTTCAGTCCTTAGGCATCTCCATTAATCCAAGATTATGTCTTAAGGTCAAGAACCGGCTTTCTTGTAGGGGCTTGGTGAAGATATCTGCAAGTTGGTCTTCTGTGCCAATCTTGAGTATCTCTATATTGCCTTTCTCAACATGGTCTCTGATGAAGTGGTGTCTAACATCAATGTGCTTTGTTCTGGCATGGAACTTGGGGTTCTGTGTGATTGCAATAGCACTTATGTAATCACAGAAAATGGAAGTTTTCTCTTCATTGAGTCCATAGTCTCTGAGTTGTTGTTGAATCCACAGAATTTGTGTTGCACAACAACCAGCAGCAATATATTCATCCTCTGTGGTAGAAGTTGCAATTGAGTTTTGCTTTTTGCTAAACCATGAGATAAGTCTAGTTCCTAGAAACTGACAAGTTCCTAAGGTGCTTTTCCTATCAAGCATTGATCCAGCATAATCAGCATCTGAGTAACCAGCCAAACTCAATCTACTTTCTTTAGGATACCACAAACCTACATCTACTGTACCTTTCACATACCTTAAGGTAAAGTAGTGAACCTATCAATTTCCTATACTTGTGTTCATCAACACTCTTATCTGATTCAATATAGGTCATCTTGGTTCCTATGCTCATAGGTATCTTTGCATTCTTTTTAGAAGGCTTAAGATTGAACTTTGTGAGCATGTCTTTTGCATACTTTGTCTGACTAATGAATATTCCATCAATGAGTTGCTTGACTTGCAATCCTAGGAAATAGTTCAATTCTCCCATCATGCTCATCTCAAATTTACTTTTCATGAGATTTGCAAAGTCATCACAAAGTTGCTTGTCCTTAGATCCAAATATAATGTCATCAACATATACTTGAACTAAGAGTAGTTTTCCATCATGATTTAATGTAAACAAAGTTTTATCAACTTCACCTTTCTTGAAACCGCTTTCCAGAAGGTATTTGGCCAAAGTGTCATACCATGCTCTTGGAGCCTGTTTGGTCAGAAAGAGCTTTCAGAGCTTATAGACCATTCTACTTTCTGAGGAAACTTCAAAGCCAGGTGGTTGCTCAACATAGACTTCCTCAGTAAGTTCACCATTCAAGAATGCACTTTTGACATCCATCTGATAAACTTTAAAATCTTTATGAGCTGCAAAGGCCAGAAAGAGTCTTATTGCATCCAATCTGGCAACTGGTGCATATGACTCATCAAAATCTAAACCTTCAGTCTGGGTGAATCCCTTGGCAACCAATCTTGCTTTGTTTCTGGTTATTTCACCAGATTCATTCATCTTGTTTCTGAAAACCCACTTAGTTCCAATCACAGATATTCCTTCTACAAATGGAACTAGTTTCCAGACTTTGTTTCTTTCAAACTGATCCAACTCTTCTTGCATTGCAGAGATCCAATCTTGGTCTCTTAATGCTTCTTCTATAGTTTTTGGTTCAATGTTTGAGATAAAACATCCAAAGAGAGAATTAGCATTTTCAGCTATTGCTCTCCTAGTCCTAACACCTTGATTGATTGGTCCAATCACATCTTTTGCAGGATGATCCTTGATCCATCTCATCATGGGTTTAGGGCTAGTAGGGTCAACATCTATGTGATCTGAATGTGAATCACTATGATTATGACTTGATACTTCTTCAGTATCTGTGACATTTTGCACCTCAGAAGGGCGGTGAATGTCTGACACTTGCTCAGTGTGAGAGCTTTCTGGGACATGCCTGTCAGAGAGGTCATTTCCAGAGTTAGCTCTCTGATGAACATCTTCAGTTTCCATTTATGGAATTCTCATAGGAAATTCTTCATCATGTCTGAGAATCATCTGGTTGTTACTAGGCATTTCATGCTTTTCTTCGTCAGAGTCATCCTCCCTTTCCACAATGATGTTTTTCCTTTCTGAGGGTTCTTCTTCAGAATCCTTTATCATTAGTTCCTTGAACCTTTCTGAGAGTTCATCAGCAAGGGGTGTTTTCTTGCTTCCTTCATAGAATACAACATGAACTGATTCTTCAATTTTCTTTGTTCTTTTGTTGTAAACTCTGTATGCTTTGCTATTCATAGAATAACCAAGAAACACACCTTCATCTGCCTTTGGTTGAAATGTTCTTAGATACTCTTTTCCATTGTTAAGAACAAAACATCTACAACCAAACACTTTCAGATGTTTGATATTAAGGGGTCTACCAACCAAGAGTTCATAGGGGGTCTTGTCATGGTGTTTGTTTATCAAACATCATTACGAGTGTAGCATCTTTGTGTTTACGCCTTCAACCCAATAAACTTCACTTATTTCAATGTCGCCTAGCATTGTCCTTCTTTGCTTCTTTAAGGGTTCAATTTTTTCTTTCTGCAACACCATTTTGTTGTGGTGTTCTCACAGAGGAAAGTTGGTGTTGTATACCTTTGCTGGTACAAAACTCCTTTATGTACTGGTTGACAAACTCAGTACCATGGTCTGTTCTGATTGCAGATACTTTGTCATTTTTCATGACTTCAAGCTTATTCAGCAAATTTGGTATCTCCACCCTAGCATCAGATTTGTGCTTCAGAAAGACAACCCAAGTGAATCTTGAGAACTCATCTACAACAACCAGACCATACTTCTTTCCTGCATAACTAGTTACGGATGATTCAAAAAGATCCATGTGTAATAGTTGCAGTGGTCTAACACTAGAGTGTCTGGTTTTGGTCTTGAAGGAGATCTTGGATTGTTTCCCCATCTGACAGGCAGAACAGATACCATCCTTTCTGAAAGATGTTTTGGGAAGACTAACCACTAACTCTTTCTTGGCAAGTTTGTTCAGAGTTTTGAAATTCAAGTGACTCATTCTTTTGTGCCATAACCAGTGCTCTTCTGTATGACCTGATTGACTCACCATGAGACATTCTTGATTTATGTGAGATGCCCAATCGGCAACATAAAGACTACCTTTCCGTCGAGCAACCAAGGTATGCGCTTTGACTCATTGTCAATAAGTTTGCAATACATTGCTTTGGATTTCTGATGAATCCCTTATGCATAAGCTGGCTCATGCTAAATAGATTATATTTCAAACCTTTAACATGTAATACTCGGTGATTGTTAATGATCCTAATTTAACGTTGCGGATCCCGAGAGAGGATTTAATTCTCCTCCAAGAAATCGATGTCCGGTCCATGTTGCAAGCTTTGTAGTTGACGGATTTGCTTTGTCTCCTATCATGTGGTTTCCATCCACTATCAAATAGCCATTGAGCCTTAGTCCAAGAGGCGTTCTGCACAAAACAGGAAACAGGAGTTAGGTTCTTGCCTCAGAGATAGAACCACTTATACTAAACATTCTCCAGTAGGAATCCACATTTTAGTGAATTTCTTGGGAGTTTGTTTTTGTCTAACTTGATCAGAAGGAGATGCAATAAAATCAGTAATTTTGATCTCAATCTTCCTTCTTGGGGTGTTTCTAGGTGTTCCCTTTGGTGCTTTACGGACCACAGGTTTCGGGTTGCTTTTGACAAACTTAGCCTTTCGCCGAGTTCCTTCTAGCTCTGGCATTCAGTTTTTCAGTGGCTTGAGATTTCTTCCACTTCTGTCTATTGCTACGTGCAATATCAGCCTTGCGCCATTGTTCTTGTCCTTCCTTATATTGTTGCAGAAGGACTTTTGAACCTCCAGCCTTCCACTTTTTACAAAGGTCAACCTTTCATCACTCTTCTTCAGAGGAGATGAATTACTTGATTGTTCATCAAGTCCAAGTCCACCTTTCTCAGAGGGATCTCTCAGATAGGATTGAACCTCAGTGAGAGTGTCACTAGCCTTTGCATAAGATTGGAAGGATAGCTCTTTCTTTCTGAGTTCTTCATTCTCAGAAAGCAGCTTCATCATTTTCTTATTAAGTTCATCCAAGGCTAGTTTGTGAGAATTTTCATTCTCAGATATCTGAGCTTTCAGAAAGGCTATTTCAGCGTTCTTGTTCTCAGATACTCTGGTTAGCTCAGAAACCTCTTTTTCAAGAGTTTCTTTGCTTTCCTCTAGAATTCTGGTTTTGGATTGTGCTTCCAGAAATTCTTTTTCATAACGATCCAATTCACTCTTGACCAACTCCAGATCCTCAATTCCATCATCACTCTCATAGTACAGAAATTGTGAATTGTTAGTTACCTCATCAGCCATAAGACATATTTCAATGTTGGAGATGTTTGGACCAGCAATCTCAGCAACTCCACACATTTCATTCTTCTTAAGGCCGAAGTCGATTACATCGTGGGTGATTCCACACAATTCTGGTGATGGTAGGTTTGAGTCATTTGAATCTCCATCTTCAGAATCTGTCTCAATGTCTAGAGCATCAAGTTGAATTTAAATATTCTTCCTTTCTTCATTCAGTAAGGCCCTTTGATTTCTCTTGAAATTTCTTCTGTCCTTCTTGTCACCTGTCTTGAGCTTGTTTAAAGCAGGACAATCTCTCTTGAAGTGACCAGGCTTTTGACAATAGAAGCAGATATCATTTCCTATTTTTGCAGCTTCAGTACTATCACCTTTCTGAATGGGGGTGTTCAGAGAGTTGTTCATTTGTATGTTCTTGTAGCGATGATAGTTTGGGCCAAGATGCTTTTTCAGCTTTTCTTTAGCTTTTCTTCTCTCAATCTCTTGACTCACAAATTTCTTCATGTGTCTTACTGCAAGAGCATTTTCTTCAGATGCATCTTTGGTATCCTTCTTTTCAGAAGTACCTTGAGAAACTAGAGCAACACTTTGCAACTTTTCAATTTGTTCTCTCCGAGTTGTCTCATAGTCTCTGATGTAAGATGAGAGAAGAGCTCTCTTTGGAGTGATATTTGGCATCCCTTGGTTGAAATAAAAGAACTTAGTGTGCTCCCAGTTGTGATTGAGACTTCTGACAATAGTCTTAATCTTTTCTGGCTGGGAGTATCTGTTGCTTTCACCAAGTGCAGCCATATCACTCATAAGAGTGGTAAACCTGAAATCAAGTTCTTCCAGAGTTTCAGTGGGACCTTGTTTGAAGTTTTGGAACTTCAATTTAAGAACTTCGAACTTGTTTTCCTTGGTTTTCGATTCGCCTGATTTCTTCAATCAATTGCGAGTGACTTTCCGTTTAGCACCCCACAGTTTACACTGTATGTGTCGATCTGATGATGATATTACGAGCTTGACCATCCAATCTGTGTCTCTTGACATCTTCAGATGTCCAGAGCTCTCTTGGCTTGTCTTCATACATAATGCTTCCACGAGCAACACAACCACTATCACTAGCAGCCACATCCTCGCTTCCATCTTCCTTGTCTGAGGCTTTTCTTCCATCAGACACCTCAAGATGCTGTTTGAGTTATACGATTTTGATAGGCCCTTCATTGATGACATAGATCATCTCGTCACTAATGGCCTCCAGATGGAGCATCATGTTGTTCTTCCATTTCTCGTAGTTTTCTGGCTTCAAAACGGGTGCATCACTCAGAGACATACAAATTATATAGTCCTCAGAAAGGGACAAAGTTCCTTCACCTATCTGGGGATCTAGGTTCAGTGCAGAAGGCTTGTGAACCTCCTGCTCTGACACCACTTGTTGGTCCAGATAACGGCAAAGTAAAAGACTGGGGGTGAATAGTCTTTTAAAAGCGTTTGTCGATAAACACGTTCTCGAAACACCTGGGGGTTTCTGATACTTAAATTCAGAGCGCGGAAGACTTTAAGATAGGTAAGTGCAGAAACAATAAGTATGTGTGTGTGCTTTGCTGAAATGTAAATACAGAAAGGTAAATGACACAACAAGCATAGTGGTATCTGGAGGTGGCGTAATCCTCCAACTAATCCACTTCGGTCTTTCTGAGACCTAGAATTCACTAGAACAGATAATTGAGTTCACCTTACAATAATCCTATTCTAAGATTCCTAAACAAATGGTTCCCAACCAAATGTTCCCCCTGAGTTATTCCCCAGCTCCTAGAGCTAAGTACTTCCTCTACTCAGATAACCTTGGAGTTATTCCTTGATTTCCCAAATCAAATACTTCCTCTACTCCACGCCTTGATGGTGTTGGTTATAAGGTTTGTCAGAGAGGCTTCTCGTATAACTTTTCAGTTTTATTTTCAGAGAGCCTAATAGAACAAGACTACTTAATACACTTGTTCAGTGGATGGCAGTCTGCTCTTTACTGACCCAAGTAATTGATGTCCGTTCTGGAGAATGAGCTTCAGAAAGGGTATCTGATAGTTCAACTCTTTCACGAATAAAAATCTCTTGTTAAGGTTCAGGACAACTTAGAACTACTAGTGATTTTTCGAGCAACAGAAAGCTTTCAGAAAGGGTAGTAGAGTGCTTGAGAGAATACTTTGCTTGATGGTAAGTTTGCAAGATAGAGCGTTCTAAGGTGTGTATTTCTCAGCATCTAAGTGTGTTATATATATAGATGAATTTGAGAGTTTTTGAATGATATCCGTTAGACACAATTCAAATTCAGTCCATACTTATCTTGAAATGAGTACTCAGAAGTCCTTGTCTCATGTCTCAGAGAGGATCGTGGCTTGACTTTACGCCGATGCAATTAATGCACTTGTACTATTTCTTGTCCTGTAGTCTTCAACGGATACATGAGCCTTTCTGATGGCTTGCATGCTCCATACTCATGATGTCATATGTCCAGAATCATATTTCAAAAGTAAGTAAATACACTTAAGAAAGGATTAAGGACATAGTCTTTCTGAGTTAGACTAAACATTGATATCTTCATAAATCTTGTGCAATCTTCAGTCTTCTAATCTTCAGAAAAGCTCCATTGCTAGGATTGATCTTCATGGTCTTCTGGAAATAAAAATTACACTCAGAGACCTATAATCCTAATACAAGATTTACTAGACTAATCATACTCAGTGATTTCCTCTTTTACAATGTTCAAGTGAACCAAGAGTACTTAATCACCTTTCTGGCTAAGATAAGAACATGTGATGAGTGATCAAAATACTAACAGATATTCCTAACATATTTTAGTAGTTATTTATAAATGTAAAGTTCTTTATCTGATGCATTTTTAATAGAGTAATTATTCAGGGAGCTTCTTTACAAGTTAAAAGGAACCGACAAATATCAAGGTAGATTAGTTAAAGAATCACTAAATGACTGGAAGAAAAATGTGATGTATGAATCTATCATACTACTTGTGATTTCAACAGTTACCATGAAGTTAAAAACTTTTAATTTTTAGTAATAAGCTTACAGTCTTAATCTCTTTCCACATACCAAATTTAAAACGGATGCACACCAATTATAACATGACAACAATAAACATTTATGATCAATATGTTAGAGTGAAGCATTTATAGAACTCAAACAAGAGGCATATTCAACTGAACATACTGCAGATTATGCAAGACAAAAACAATGATACAAACCTATTGCCAAAATTAGGACTTTGACACAAATGATACGTATAAACCTCAAAATGCAGGATGAAGGAATGTATATGCATCTTTAAACTCAATAGGCTTGTCTGTCTCGTTTCAAATTCTCTTCACTTTCACGACTTTTAAGCAACTTGTGTGCGAATCCATACATCTGTAGAACCTAATTGTCCGCGAAGTTGTATACGCCTGGTCCATTTGCTTGAAGCACTTCTCAGCTAAATAACCCCCAAACTTACAATCCACAAAGTGAGTCACTAATGGCCACGGTCATCACCAAATCTTGGATGGTACTACTTCTCGATCATCTGCTTAAACCGAACAACTTCTCCCTTTCCGTAGCCAATATGTATACCATAGCGGCCTGATCATCGGCCTCAACGGTACTGCAATGTCTTCGACAGCAACTCTCCAGTCTCATATCTCACGTTCCCTTTCAGTCCCATAGGGCTAACACATGAAGAATACCCCGATAGTTCCTCAACAAGAAACTCTAAGTATTCCACCCGAACCAGTTCTTCTCATCATAAACTGGAAAACCCCAATTGTGCATCACCAAGTCATACCTCTCCCACGGTACCTCAAATGCCAAGCTCTCATGTACCAAAACCACATCAAACAATAATTTCAATTATAAGTTGATTATTTTCAAGTTGTACTGAGACCAAGATACTTCATGTGATTTTTCCACAGAAGCCTCCGAACATCCTTATCCAATACGTTGATTTCAGAGTTCTAAACAGTGATGAGAGCTCAACCCTGCGGCTGTAGCCCTCTCGCACTACGAGTAATTACATACAAGCTAGAGTGATGCAATCAAGTACCTTGATTCCGAGGTGGCAGGAAACGAAGGGGAAGAGAAGTGGATGTGGCTGTTGACGGTGGCTACGTCGGCAGAGGAGAAGGCATGAGATCTACGATTAATCGAATGACAAAGATGAGTAGTAAGGAAAGTGAGAGGGTAAGTGGTAAGGGACTTGAGTTCACTTAAGCAAGGTCTCGGGTTCGAGCCTTCGCTTGTAGCGGATACCAACAAGGAAAAAAAAAAAAAAAGCGAGATGGTAGAGAAAATCTGGAAAGGATAAGGACAAAAGGTATGTGACAAAAGGTATGAAACACGCGTGCGCGCAATCAATTTGTGAGCTTGGGACTTTGTGCTGTTTGATGTAGAATTGTACTGTAATAATTGAAATTGAGAAATAATCGTGGATTGCGTAGTACGTATTTGGTTATTATACTACTTGAGCAAGTCTTGAGAAATGGTCTTATGGAGAAACTAAAAGAGACGGACAAACATTACAGTTATAACAAAAAACATTAAAGGTTTTACTAAAAACATCAGTGATATACACATAGATAAAAAATGATATAAAATGTTCTCTCATAAACATTATTGGTATTGCTTAAAACATTATACATATAATTAAGAATATCAATTCGTCTCTCATTAATACACGTCTCTCCTAAGTCTTTGTGATACTACTTTAGATGATAGCCAATTGGTCTTTAGTGCCAATTTGTAACACCTCAATATTGTATTTTTCCACAGGTTCTCTAATGAAGTGGTGTATAACATTAATGTGCTTAGTTTTTGTTGGTAAAGTGGGAAAAAGTAATTGTTTATTTCGTGTCTACTAAGACAATAGTCGAAAGAACTCGCATAGTCAAATGCTAGCGATTACTTGACTCGAGTCCATTCTCTAGGTAGCAAGCCTCTTTTGTTATTTCCCTATTCACTCTTACATTTATTAAAAAGTACCTCCAATAGCTTATAAGATACCAACAACATATTCATGTAACAAACTTATTTTGAAAATAAGTTCTATAAGCTATTTCAGCTAGTGCTAAACAGTGTTACAGGCGTTGCTTTAGTAACAAGTCTGCTGAAGAAATGGTTCAAATGAGTTTGGACCAAAAGCATTCTTTCTTATTACGTTTTTAGAATAACGCTTCTATTATGAGAATTCAATGGCTGAGATCACATCTTGTGATGTTGATCGGACGGTTTCTACTTAGCTAGTTCGTTAAGTCTGTTTAACGGATTATAAATAGCCTTGTATTCCATTTGAAGAATCAATCAATCAACTGAGATCATTCTAGCATTTCAATAGCAGTTATTCTCTAGATATTCGTAGTTCGTAACAAGTGGTATCACGATCCAAGGTTTTCTTCTGTGCAATGGTGACGGCTACGAATACTGTTCGCATCGAATCGTTGGAGAAGACGGTGGCGGATACTCAATCGGAGCTCAGGCAGCTTACTACAGCTCAATCGGAGCAACATGCGATTCAGAATCGGCGTTTTGATGAGCTGACAGCTTTGATTCAATCGCTTAATTCAGGTAATCTTCGACCTGAAACTAATCGAGCTGAGACTGTCAAGCGTGTTGATAATGCTAGTACTATTCGATCTGAAATCCGTGGTCCTCGTGTCGATTTTTCTAAATTTGATAGTGTTGATGCTCGTGGTTGGGTACGTAAGTGTAACAAGTATTTTTTGCTTAATCCGATGAAGGATTGTGATAGAATACTAGTTCCTGGTATGTATCTCGAAGGATCGGCTGAGTATTGGTTTTTAGACCATATTGAGGGTGTTGATATGAGCTGGCTTATGTTTGTTGAGTTGTTTATTGCTCGTTTCACGTCGGTTCGAAGTGATGACATGATCGGGGAGTTCAATAAGCTCAAGCAAGTTGGTACAGTTGAGAAGTATATTGAAAAATTTGCAGAATTGAGGAAGTTTATGTTGCAGAGGAATAGACAATTAGATGAGTTCTACTTCATGAAAAGTTTCTATAGTGGTCTGAAGGAGGAGATCAGGCATATGGTAGAGCTCCTCTGTCCTCATACCCTTGAGCAGGCATTTTTCGTGGCTAGGAAACAGGAGGTAATGTTGGAGTCTATGCAGAAAATGTATAAATACTCTCCTAAGCCAGGGTTTGTATGGCAGAAAGAGGTGAAGTCTGATGAATCCAGGCCTAAAACTGAGTATAAAGAGAAGAATATATCAGTGAGGAGGTTGAGTAAGGAGGAATTGGACATAAGAAGGAAGAAGGGCTTATGTTTCAATTGTGATGAAGTTTACTCATATGGACATCAGTGTAAGAAACTGTTTATTATTCTTATGGATGATGAGGTTGAGGAGAGTAGTTCCATAAGAAAGGTTACAGTTCTGAGTGGTGCAGATGATACTAATTGTGGTGTATGACAACATGCACTCAAAGGTCAGGTACCTACAGGTACTATTAAGCTGGCTGGGATGGTTAACAATAACCAGTTGATTATTTTAGTGGATTCTGGGAATACACACAACTTCTTGGATCTTGCGGCTGCAAGAAGGCTCAACTGTGATGTAGAGGTGATTAATCCACTCAATGTATCTGTAGCAGGAGGAGGTAATATTGAATGTAACTCCAAGTGTCCCAGGGTGGAGTGGGATATGGCAGGGCATCTATATGCTGCTTCATTAAGAATATTACCTTTAGGGGGTTATGACATGGTGTTGGGTGTGGATCTCTTGAGAAAGTTGGGTCCAATTGAGCTGGATTATGATGAGTATACAATCACATTCAACACAAAAGGAGATAAGTTCATGATGACTGGTATTGACAAGGAGGCATCTATTCAGATGATGACTGGTAAGGGAGTTCACAAGGTGTTTCAGAAGAAGCAAAAAATCTGTTTCTGTTGTTTCTGTATGGTGAGTGCAGTGGAAGAGAAGGTATTGCCCTCCACAGATCATGTTGAGTTGCTGGATGTATTGGAAGAATTTGAGTCTGTGTTTGCAGTGCCTAAGTCATTACCTCCAATGAGGGACTGCAACCATGAGATTAAATTGAAGGATGGGGTTGAACCATTTAAACAACAACCATACAGGTATCCATATATGCAGAGGCAGGAGATTGATAAATTTGTCAAGGAAATGCTTGAGATGGGGGGTTACTCAGCCTAGCCATAGTCCATTTTCAAGTCCTGTATTGCTAGTTAAGAAGAATGATGGGAGTTGGAGATTTTGTGTTGATTACAGGAAGCTTAATTCATTGACCATTAGAGATAATTACCCCATTCCTCTAATTGATGATCTATTGGATGAGTTGAGTGGAGCAACTGTGTTCTCTAAGATTGACTTAAGATCTGGATATCATCAAGTGAGGATGAAACCTGAAGATGTTGATAAAACAGCCTTTGTCACTAGTTCAGGCCTGTATGAGTTCAAGGTGATGCCATTTGGGCTTACCAATGCCCCGGCAACCTTTCAGAGCATGATGAACTCTGTGTTTAAAGCTCATGTGGGAGAATTTGTTTTAGTATTTTTTATGATATTCTGGTGTACAACAAAAACATGGAAATGCATAAATCTCACTTACACAAAGTATTTGAGCTGTTGCAGTTGCATTCCTTGTTTGCTAAGAGGAGCAAATGTGCCTTTGGAGTCCTAAATGTTGAATACTTGGGGCATATTATCAGTGCTCAGGGGGTTGCTGTAGATCCTAATAAAGTCAAATGTATTATGGAATGGCCTATGCCCACTACACTCAAGACTTTGAGGGGATTTCTTGGTATGATTGGTTATTACAGGAAATTTGTTGCTAATTATGGGGCTAAGGCTAAACCTCTCACTGATTTGACCAGAAAAGGTATGTTTAAGTGGAGTATGGAGGCTCAACAGACTTTTGAGTTACTTAAACATATGATGTGCTCAGTTCCTATCTTGCAGTTGCCTGACTTCACTAAGAAGTTTGTATTGGAGACAGATGCTTGTTATGGTGGGTTAGGGGCCGTGTTAATGCAAGATAACCATCCTCTAGCTTATGTGAGCAAAGCTTTAGGACCAAAAAATCTGGGTCTCTCTATATATGAGAAGGAATTTCTGGCTATTTTACTGGCAGTAGAGAGATGGAGGGCTTATTTACTACATGCTCCTTTCATCATCAGGACAGACCAGAGAAGTTTAAAGTTTCTGGTAGATCAAAAGATTTCTACACCAGTGCTGCACAAGTATATGACCAAGTTGCTTGGCTTGGAGTATGTGATTGAGTACAAGAGGGGACCAGAAAATCAAGTGGCAGATGCTCTGTCAAGGAGGGGTATAGATGAAGAAAACGCTGAGTATTATGCCATTTCTAGCACTCAACCACAATGGATGGTAGAACTTCAACATAGCTATGAGGGTGATAGTATGGCTGAAGAAGCTATTCTTTTATCCATTAGTGAACCATATAGCATGAGTTTGTTGTCATGCAGAGATGGGGTGTTGAGGTACAAGAATTAGCTGTATGTGGATGGCAACACTTGCAGGTCATTATTGGTTAAATCCATGCATGAGAGTGTTGATGGAGGCCACTCTGGTGTGTTGCCTACTATGCACAAGATCAGTAGTATTTTCTATTGGCCTAATATGAAGAATACTGTGCAACAGGTGGTGGGAGAGTGTGTAGTGTGTCAGCAATGTAAGTCTGAACATGTTAGGGTACCTGGTTTGCTACAACCATTACCAGTACCAGAACAGGCTTGGCAACATGTGTATATGGATTTCATAGAGAAATTACCTACTTCTGGTGGTATGAATACTATCTTGGTGGGTGTGGACAGGTTCACTAAATTTGCTCATTTTGTGGCATTAGCTCATCCTTTTACTGCACTACAGATAGCTCAAGTGTATCTCAATTCTGTGTGCAAGTATCATGGAGTGCCATTAAGTATAGAGAGTGATAGAGACAAGATATTCACCAGTGTCCTGTGGAGAGAATTGTTTAAGTTGTTGGGGGTTAAACAATTGCTCAGCACTGCATACCATCCTCAAACTGATGGTCAGACTGAAAGAGTGAAGCAGTGCTTGGAAAATTACTTGAGGTGTATGTGTGGGCAGGCTCCAAGGAAATGGCATTCTTGGTTGGGTTTAGCTCAATGGTGGTATAACAGATCCTACCATTCTGCTATCAAAATGAGCCCATTTCAGGCATTGTTTGGTTATGTTCCACCATCCCTGATCATGGGAGATTTGAGCAATTCTAATGTGGTTGGAGTAGCAGAGTTGCCCAGGCACAGAAATGAGGCATTAAGCAAAATCAAGAATAACTTGCAATTGTCTAAGCAGAGGATGAAGGAACTTGCTGATAAAAACAGGAGTGAAAGGAGTTTCTCTGTGGGGGATTGGGTATACTTGAAGATGAGGCCTTACAAACAATTTTCTATTAGAGGCAGCCATGTCTGGAAGTTAAGTCGCAAGTTTGTTGGGCCATTTCAAATCATTGACAGGATTGGAGAGAGGTTGCCTATAAATTGTTGTTGCCAGCTGAGAGTAAACTACATCCGGTGTTTCATGTATCTCTTCTGAAGAAGCATGTGAGAGCATCTGAGAATGTGACAACTACATTGCCAGAAATGAATGATGATGGAGCAATAGTGTTAGTACCAGTCAAGATACTAGCAAGGAGGATGGTGAAAAGGAACAATGTTGCTGTTCCACAAATTCTGATTCAGTGGGAGCATTTAACTGCTGAAGAAGCTACTTGGGAGGATTATGCTGTAATCATTCAGAGGTTTCCTAGTATTGAAGCTTGTGGACAAGCCAGAGAGGAAGAAGGAAGGAATGTTACAGGCGTTGCTTTAGTAACAAGTCTGCTGAAGAAATGGTTCAAATGAGTTTGGACCAAAAGCATTCTTTCTTATTACGTTTTCAGAATAACACTTCTATTATGAGAATTCAATGGCTGAGATCACATCTTGTGATGTTGATCGGACGATTTCTGCTTAGCTAGTTCGTTAAGTCTGTTTAACGGATTATAAATAGCCTTGTATTCCATTTGAAGAATCAATCAATCAACTGAGATCATTCTAGCATTTTAATAGCAGTTATTCTCTAGATATTTGTAGTTCGTAACAAACAGAACCTCAATACCATACTACTAATATAGTGTAGTATTATCATCACAGGCTTGAACATCATCTGTATCTAGAAGGTACAGGCAAACATGAGAGCCAAAAATGAACCTTTTGCTGCTAATAGATGAGACTTGAGAGTATATGTAAACTTGATCCAGTGCGCCAAAATACACCATTAGGGTTCAATAACAAACAACAGTTCCAATTCAATACAGAAAGGAAATCCTGACAGGGTTTTGTTAAGCTTCTTTCTTGCCTCTACACGCCTTTAGCAGTTAATCATCAACCACAAAGAATGGCAGTCCCCTGGAAAAATGTAATCGCCACAAAATTAACAAGAACATGTCCAGCCAAGTAGCTTTAATACGTACCAGCAATCCAACAAACAAATTTAAAAAAAAAAAAACCGAAAACTTTGCAAATTAATTATTATGTGATAAAATGGTATTGACCAGGGCAGCCCATGAACAGTTCAAATACTATCCAGTATCCACATTGCATGGTTAATGTGGTTATTATACAACGATCACCACATTAAGATATGTAGATTATAAGGTGGTCAACGTTCCTACAAATAACAGAGGAACCTCTATTGTTATAAATTACATCAATTGCTGGGGTTGGGGACTTTTTTCACACTAGCTAAGAAAGTTATATACCCTTCATATACCATCATCAATGTACGTATGGAATTAGGACCTAAAATTCCTATCCACGGTGTTACCCATTTGAAGTGATTTTGAAACAGTTTTGCTTAAATATATGCAATCATGATTACTTGTCCCCGCAGTCGCACAGAAAGGATTGTGACCCATTAGGTTATCAAAATACAGAATAATCAAAAATCCAGAACTTACAAAAGAATTGGAAATCAATATTACCAACCAACCAACAAAAAGCATTTAGTTCAGCGCACAAGTGACTTGTTAGAGTTTTAACTGGTACTAAGAACTGCAAGTATATTTATATAAACTCACCAGCCTCCATGTCTAGAGAAGTAGTCATTATCTAGTGAAATTGCAAGGGCAACAGCTACAGCTCTCTCAGACAGACTAAGGGGACGAGTTACACTTAGCTCTTGAACCTACAAAAAGTAAAGCACAACTCAGAAAGAAAACACATTATTAATAATTATTCAGGCCTTTGGTGAAATGACTCACTCCTGCAGCTGGAGTAATATCAGGGTCCGAACTACCAAAGCGAATCACATACTGACCAGCATCCGTGAGGATCTGCAGGGCATATATTACAAACAATTCTTAGGATGGCTGGTTTTCTCATGAGTATGAGAATATTACATCTTTGTGGATCATAAGTTGATACAGGCGAACTGCAGATGCTATATATTACTGATACTAAACATGCGTACTATTCAGATAAAGGAGACTTGCATTCTTTTTCTTTTTTGGGTCCTTACATCATTTAAAATCAGCATAAAATAGATACAACAGACATAAAGGTGCAACTCAGAATTCATATGAAGCTTATATGCATCATGAGTCGGTCATTAGTTTTCCCTTTTTGGGGGCTTTGTCAGATATCTATAGAATGGCATTAGCCAACTAATTAACATAAAATATTCACCTCACTTCATGCTACTTAACAGACATCTATATCAAAAAAGCAAGAATGGAAAACATAAAATATATTCTTAATTATAGTAACATTGCAAGAAACTAAACTGTGAAAAACTTAGTTCAAACAAACACATGGTTCAAAGAATGGAAATAACCTCAAATCCAAAGCCCCTCCAATCACGATCGATTTCAGCCAATACATTTCCATCAATGTCTTTCAAAGTAAACGTCCAGTGCCAAAATCCAGGATTCTCAACCACCGCAAATTGCTTGTTACTAAAACAACAACAACGACGCATGTCTGAGCCAGAAATACCAGAGATAAGGAAAGATGATATTAACTTCAACCAAGACGGTAGTATAAAGCAGTTACACTAATAGACAGATTAACATGGAGTAGGAAAAACATAAAAGAAAATAAGAGTGAACCGACTAGCAAAATATTTGCATAAAGACCCAACTTTCATCACCTGGGTTAAATAAGGTAACACAATTCCAGATAATAAACAGCATTCTCGAATAAAATAAAAAAAATATTTGTAGTCATACAAACCATGATGCATAGGGCAGACTTCTCAGCACAAAACATGCAGTTCCTTCACTAAACATGTGATATACACATTGCGCTCTATACTGAGCTATAAAACCAACACGAATATGCAAAATGAACACTTTCAAACCTTTGGCCTATTTAGTCACAAAGATTCAATTCAATCCAAAAAGATAACAGATAAAGATTAAAGACATCAATTCTATCCAGGAAATTACGAACTACGTTTATCCAACGTATTTAATAGTAAGTATTCGTACTGAATACGTATTTTGGAAGAATACTCAACCCCGGAAACATATTCATGCTTTGCTTCATAGGTAGTTAATATATAAGGTAGACTATGTAGAAACCATTACCCCAGATATAGATCATAAATTCTCCTCCAAAGATGCCATCTTCTGTGGACAACACCAACCTCCTGGCAACAAGCCAAAATGAATTATAAGATGTATAATCCTTTTGAAAAGTTGAGGTTAAGTAAATGAGATCACATAGTATATAAATACAAAGAATTGAAATCAATTACTTTCCCATTTATCTCTGCATATATTGAGCTATTGATCCACCAAAAGGGCCTCCGGACCTAAGAGGTAACCAGTTCGTAGCAAAATTATTCAACAATATAATATAAGCAGAAGCACCTTATAGAAAATTAACCAATTAGTCAAAATTAATACCCTAAAGAGTTCGGTACCCAAAGCATCCGTTATGTAGGCTACAAATGGGCGTCGTAGACGAAATAACTGCAACAGGGTGTACCACCACATTCAACAAAGCAGAGAGAAAACGAAAGATAAGGCTAGCCAAAACAAGAACAAAGAATATTCAGGACAATGATAGAATATAAGCCCCGAGATATCAAGCAAGCACATAGAACAAAGCAAAAGAAATGAGAAGTCGCTGGTTTTAAAGTAGAAAAGTTAACCTCTAGTAGCCATGATTTTTTTCCCTTTATAGCTGTGTTGTGCTACAGCACAATGTAGCTCTTATTATATAATTCACCAGCACAATAATTATAATTTGCATCAGCTACTGTTCTCACCATTATGCAATATAATCTACAAAAGTGATGCCAATTCTACTGAGCAACTCAATTCTACCTCCATGACTTTGTATTTTTGGGGTAATTTTATTTCAATCACCATCGAGTATATTCATACCAATTTTGTCAAGAGATTAATTGGCATATCAAATTAGCTCTCACTCATGATAAGTCATTTTAAAAGGGTTATAATACATACTGATACATATCAGTTTAGTCAGATTACACCCACTTCCGTATCTTGATTTCTCAATGTACACACTCATTAAAATAAAACCCGTTTCCACCTAGTTATCTCCAAATTAATATACACGATTAGACACATAATGATATATTTCCAAAAAAAAAAAAAAAATCAAATACCATTTTGCACACTGTCAGCAAATACAGACCGATAAAATCAAACTAACGACCAACAAAATAAAAATAACTAATAAAAAAATGGCAGCTTCAATTCCAAACACTGAATTAGCTAGAAAGTGTTATAGTACACTAAAATCAAAATCAATATAATCAAAATAACAAACCAATAAAATAAAAATACACAACCAAAAAAGTACAAAATGACAATGCCAATTTAACGCACACAAGCACTTACAGTATGCTCAATCAATAAAATCAAAATAAAAACCAGTAAAATCAAATGCTCAACAGCTCAACCAATGAAATGAAAATAAAAAATAAACAACATATAAACTGAAAAAATGGCAACCCCAATTCAATACATAAAACTACTAATTTTGTTCGGATTTTTTTTTTTTGGCACAAAATTAAAAATTCATCGAAGCCCAAAGAATGTACAATTTACAAGTAAAGGGGAAAACCCCCAGTATCACTCAATCTAAAAAACCAAGATTTTGCAAAATCAACACAATAAATCCAGGAGAACCACTACTAAACGAATGATTGAGACACTCTACACACAAATCAATCAAGAAACAAGAATAAGTACAAAGTAACGACGAACTAGGTTCGCAATCAGTGGCCACAACAAATGAAGTCCAAGCCTCTTAGGAAGTACCTCCAATGGCTCTGGACTAGGTCCACTGCCACGTCTTCCCAAGTACCACCAGCAGGTACAACGTGCACAGTAGTGATAAAAGAACAATCAATAAAATAAAAAATGACTATGCCAATTAAACCCACCCACACACTGATAATACACTCAAACCAATCAGACAAAATGACAACCAATATAATAAAAAACACAATCGATAACATAAAAGTGACAACCATTAAAATAAAAAGACTTCATGTGGCATGAGACCATATGTTATAAAAAAGACTCAAATGAACATATAAACCACTGAAAATTAAAAAAAAATAAAAAGCTTCAGTAAAGCAGAGCCATGGCTGCTCCACTAAAGCACCAAGCTGTAGCTCGCTGCAAGCTACAGCCTGCTGCAATGGAAGCTCACTGCCATTCTGCCATTACCATAGATCAGATCTGATTTTATCCATGTTCATGGAAATATAGCCCCTATGGAGCTCTTTGATGATGAACATTGATCAGGATTGGGTTGAATTTTTTTTTTTTTTTTTTTTTTTGGGTTGGGGGGGGGGGGGGTTGAACTTTTGATGAAGTTAAAAGTATGTCATTTGAAATTAGATAAATTAAGGGGTATGTTTGCAATTTTCTTAATACTATACTAGAGTCTAAAGCATGAAACATAATATATGAAGCATCAAACATTTGACGTAAAACAGCTAATGTTGATGTTTTCGGAAAAAAGTTGAATACTTAGTAAAACATGAAACATTTTTCTTGCACAAAATTAAAATCCACCGAAGTAGTAACAGGATGGAATTCCTTAAGCAAAATCTATAGTATGTGTAGTTCACCACAAGGGTTTTCGCAAACGTCAGTCATCAACCAAGAGACCCCAATTCAAAGTCTTGTGAACAGAAAAAAGAAAAAGGAGAACTGGGGTGAAGTCACATCAGGGCATGTACAGAGAAAATTAAAACCCATGTCTTAAAGCATAATAGATCAAGTTTATACCTGTCTAGCAATCCAATTGCTTTGTTCACGAATAAAACCTACAGGCTGACAACATTTCAAGTAAATTTGACACCGTATAATGTAGAAATTCTATCAAAATAAATTCACACTAACATTAAAACAAGAAGGCAAAAAAGGCAGAATAGTGTCATACTGATTGTGGATAGCAAGCATCGACCATGGCATATCGATTTTCCTGCAATTCCAAAAGAGAAGATTGTGTACCTCATCACAAAGACATAGAGATAAAAACAATGTTGGAACTTCAAAGTTGTTATTTGTTGATAAGCTATAGATGAAAATTTGCATCACTTAGCTTGTGTTTACTGAGCTATTGCAGGTTTTAGGTTCATCATCATATCAAGCATGCTAAATTTTTATATCAGGTTAAGATATACAGTAATAATAGAAAACTGGAGGTTATTTTAAAATGTTCAATTAAAAAAGTTTACCTGCTCGATACCAATAACCAAGTTGGCCCATTCTATATCCCTGGTGATCAGCAGATTGGATCTTGCAAGAAGAGGTGCAACCATAGACTGAAAACATTTAAGATCATGCAATTATAAAAATTAACTTTATAAAGTGCATATAGTTTCATTGTTTTTTTTATTGCCTTTAACATCCTACCCTTCCTAAAATCACAACAAGGATAATATTACTTACCTCTTCCAAAGATAATATACCCGTGACCGACTGACTTGTTGGTGGCTGTCTCAGGCGTGACTTCATTTTGTCGTTTAAATCAGATGTACGTGAAAACAATCTTTCTAGAGGAAGTTCAATAACACTTTGACCATCATCCGATGTAACTTTAAGATTTCTTTTGACATCAGGCTTCAGTTTCTTTCTATCAGCAACCCAGAGTCGTACAAAAAAATCTCGGCTCAAGTTTGGATCATTTTGCATACTCCCATAACTTTTACAACCCAGAACATTCTCCATAAACCCGCCAGATGCGTTTCTTTCCAAAGGGTATTGTCCTTGTCTGTGGAAAGAATATAATAACCTCTTATCAACATACATAAACCCATTTGGAACCTCCGTCACGCAATGTGATGCACGGCATTTGAGATGCCTCGTAGCAGAACGCCAGCCCCGTATCCCTCTCATCTGACCTGCTGACATCAGTTGAGTTATAGTAGCTCCAATAGAGAATAAAATTTACTACATTTCTTCAAACACAAGAACATATATAAAAACCTGAAGGAAGAAATACAAATTAGCATCTGTACGACACTTAATTCTACTTGTACAGTTTCAACACCACTACTCCTGAAGAATCAGGTGCTAGTTAGTGCGTACTTAAACGGAATTCGTACTCGTAATCATTCTAAATGTCTATGAAGCAAATGGCTGCTATATTATTGTACAGAGGATTTATGCAATTCATTGAGAACAAATCCACAAGGGTATCTTGAAGAATAAGCATAAACATACATAGGTTTCAGTGAGGAGAATAAAGGCAATTGGTGAAATAAGAGTTACCAGTAGTTTACGAATCTTTGTTGAGCTGGACGGAAACAGTATGAATCGTTTTCCTTCAATTTATGGTGAGCTGAAGGATTGTTGGAAGAGATGATTCAATTGTACTCGGCAGTTTGTGGAGATGAATCGATCACTGATAGCAGTTGCTGGAGAGATGAATCGATCAAAACACCCAAAAACAAGTCTCAAGAGTGATGAAGACGCTTTAGGAGAGATTATATAAAATAATTGCCCATAAGATGATGATATGTTGAGTTGCTAATTATGTTATGTACGGTAAAACTTTTTTTTCCATTAATCAATCGGATAGATTATGAGTTACCGGCTAGACGTTAACACATTTATTTTGTAAAAGAACAAGTTTTTCGAGTTAATAAGATAGTGATAAACGGGGACTTAATATACCGTAATAGACTGAATAAATGTTCATAGTCATTAATACTCCCTCCGCTTCGCTAGTCCAGTTTATTTTCGGCGTTGTTTTTAAGAAAGTGAATAGCTTATTAATTGTCCTTGTTTTGTGGAGCTCACACGATTTTTTTATTTTTTATTTTTTGAGAAATAGAGATATATATATATATATATATATATATATATATATATATATATATATATATATATATATATATATATATATATATATATATATATATATATAATCGGAAGAGAGCATAGCTCAATACAGGAAGAATTCAGAATACATATAAAGAACAAGACCTCCAAAAGTAAGTGAAACAGAAAAAACTAGGTGACTTCACTGTTGAGGGTGAGTCCCCAAACACTTAATAAGTTCTTTCCAAATCTTTAGGTCCAAATTACTATAGAACGCCAGGATCCAAAGCAAGGGTCCAAAGTACCAACCAAGTGAGAACCCGAGCCCCTGAGCTTCTCCAAAGTGACTTCTGAGTGAGAACCTGCACAAGTGACTTGGGGGGGGGGGTTAGAACCGTAGACCCGGTTTGCTAAGTGTCAAACCGGTCCGAGACTTTACTCAACAGAGACTGAAGATCTACTCTGTATAATAGTCGGGAAGGTAAGAGTCCGGGAAGAAGGCTTACCTCGCGTTGTGAGGATATGTCCATATTTATAGGTTTCCCTTGAGAAAGGGAGGAATCACAAGATCGCGCCAAATGTAAGGCTCAGATTACGCCAACAATGCTCTATTAGGCCCATGGACCATTAAGGAGACTTAACACATTTCCCTTTTAGGCTTTCGAGGGTAGTTTAGTCTTTCCTCGAGAGATTAGAGCCTTTTGGTGTCCGCTTCGAACCTTCGTCCGAAAGGGTAGGTCCGAAGCAATGGTTCGAGCGGTACTCACTTAAAAGTAAGATAACTTAAACAACCTCCTAAAGTATTGTGGTTCGGACCTTGCTAGCCTCGGACCCTGCATTCTCTCTTGGTGCCAGTTCACTTGGTTCCTTATGAGGTCTGAGTCATACGTCCGAATCAACGTCTCTGGGTCGAACCATCATGGTGCTCGGACCATGGTCTGGGTCGGACCATTTGTCTTGAAGGCCAAGGTTCTTATCGCTCGTTCTGGGAAGGTCAAGGGTTAGACCTCTAGGTCGGACATTGAGCCTTTTAACCTTAGAAGTTTGATACGCCTTAGGATACACTCCAAAGGCGTCTATGACGGATTGGACATATTTCCGTATCAACATATGTCCCCCTAGTTTCCAAGTATCTTAGTAGAAGATAGTTGTGGAACAATAGTGTATGGGGAGCTAAGAATGCCTTTGACGCCTTGGACATATTCATGTATCAACACATGCCCCCCTAGTTTCCAAGTATCTTAGTAGAAGATAGTTGTGGAACTATAGTGTCCGGGGAGCTTAGAATGCCTTTGACGCCTTGGACATATTTCTGTATCAACATATGTCCCCCTAGTTTCCAAGTATCTTAGTAGAAGATAGTTGAGGAACTATAGTGTCCGAAACTCACCATTCTAGTCCGAGGCTGTTCTTTCCGAAGTCGATCCATCTTTCTCAGTCCGGACGTCTCAGTTTTGTTCAGTTTCGGAGCTCTACTGTTGTTTGCTGCCATTTTCGAATTATTGCTCCGCCATCTTCTTCAGCACTTCGGATTTGTTGTTGTTTCGGACCCACTAGGCTCGAGCTTTGTTATATTCAGACTGATCTAGCTCTGCATCCGAATCTCTGTGTTATTCTTGTTCGAAGCCTACTGTTCCCAGTCTGGAGCTTGCTACAGTTTGCTGCCAATAGTCCGAGACTCATAATCCGAATCTGCTACTCTTTTTACTTCTGTCCGAATCTATTGTTCCGAAGCTTGCCTGTCCGAGGTTATTGCTCCGTCCGAGTTGCAATTTTATTCGCTTGTTCTTTTGTTGTGAAAGTTTGCTCTGTTATTTTCTTCTCCTCTCGATCCAGATCTGTTCAGATCTGTTCTTGTTCTGTACATCTCTTCGCTCCGTCATTGCGAAGTTCGGAGCTAGCAGCTAGCATTTTGCTACGGTCCGGATCTCTGCTCCGCTGCCCGCTCTTCTCTTCCTATTCCACCACCGCCGGTCTGAAGCGCTAGTCCGAGGCGCCACTTGTATATATTCAGTTTTGTGCTTGTTTTGCTTCGAAGCTCTATTTCGTATCCGAAGTGCTAGGCCGGAGCTTTCTTGTTTCTTCTAGATCTGGATCTCGCTCTTCTTTACTCACTCCGCAGCTGTCAGTGCTCCAAAGCTTCTTATGTCCGGATCCGAGCTACGGATCTGCTTTGCCATTTTCCTGTTTGGAGCGGACCTCCAGATTTACTACTGTTTAGTCCGAACTTACTCTTTGTTTCGGATCTGAAGCTTTTATGTTGCCGCTGTCCGTAGTTGCTCTGGATTTGCCAATTTTTTGTTCTTGCTTGGGGCTAGCTGTTTGGATCTGTCTTATTTTTGTTCGAAACTTTGGCTCGGATCTCTATCCGAGGCTACTGTTCAATCCGAACTGGTCTAAGTGTTGGATCCGAAGCTGTGGATCCGACTTGTTGCTTTTCTCTTTTGTGTTTGGAGATTGATGTTTTTCTCCATCATTGAGTGTATACAATAATTTGATGATAAAAAAGATGATTTTCTTTATCAACACCTTCACTTTCTTTCCGACTCTTGTCCAAATGGTAGTGTGCTTTGCTTGTTTTAGAATGTCTTCTTCTTGTCTATTTTGGTATCTCCCGCAAGTTTTTATTTTGAAGCTTTGGGCTTGCATATGATGTCTTTGGAATAAGGGAGTGAAGTACTATCCTTACTTTGCCATTTGGACAAGTGTATACACTTATATCGGGCCACTTGAGCTAAATAGGCATATCTCCTTCTCAATGGGTACAAACGTATCGTTGTTAGCCTAGGGCTTGTGCCGTCCTGGTAGACTTTTAGCGATGTCGTAGTAGTGCTTTTGAAAAAGATCCAAGCCTACTTGTCCGAGCCAAGACCAACTTGTATTAGCTACTCAGTGGGATTTACTTAATCCTTTTGTGCAATTGAGGGTCTTCTATTGTGAGGCATCCGACCCGAAATTTCTCCGGTCCTAGGTTAGCTTCGGACGTTAGGCTTCCCTTTGTCTGTTTATTCAGTAAGAGGAATCGGACATATAGTGAGAGTGGGTCGGACCGAGTAGATGCGAAGGGGCGTAGGATAGAGACGCTTTTTGCAAGTGGGAAGGTCCGAGAGAGGACTTCCTAACGGACGGGGTCCGTGTGAGAGGATAACTTATTCATCCATAAGAGAGATGGGTTGTTATCTTTAAAGCAACCGGTGTTGTTGGATGGTCCGAGTAAGGACATCCGAACGGACGAGAGTCCGTGTTACTTAATAATCGATTTTCCGGGATAGTCCGACTAAGGACATCCGAACGGACGAGAGTCCGTGTGCTTAAGATAAATCATCCATCTATAAGGAAGATGGGGTTTTATCTTGTGTTTACTAATCAATTTTTCGGGATAGTCCAGTTAAGGACATCCGAACGGACGAGAGTCCGTGTTACTTAATAATCGATTTTCCGGGATAGTCCGACTAACGACATCCGAACGGACGAGAGTCCATGTGCCTAAGATAAATCATCCATCTATAAGGAAGATGGGGTTTTATCTTGTGTTTACTAATCAATTTTTCGGGATGGTCCAGTTAAGGACATCCGAACGGATGAGAGTCCGTGTTACTTAATAATCGATTTTTCGGGATAGTCCGACTAAGGACATCCGAACGGACGAGAGTCCATGTGCTTAAGATAAATCATCCATCTGTTAGGAAGATGGGGTTTTATCTTGTGTTTACTGATCGATTTTTCGGGATGGTCCAGTTAAGGACATCCGAATGGACGAGAGTCCGTGTTACTTAATAATTGATTTTTCGGGATAGTCCAACTAAGGACATCCGAATGGACGATAGTCCGTGTGCTTAAGATAAATCATCCATCTTTTAGGAAGATGGGTTTTTATCTTGTGTTTACTAATCGATTTTCCGGAAGTTCCAAAATAAGACCTACGGACGATTTCATAGCTCCACACCCACAAGCCATTAAGGACAGCCGGACGGACGAGGGTCCTCGTGATGTACATAGTTGATTATTCGGGATAGTCCAACTTGGGATGTCCGAACGGACAAGAGTCCGTGTAGTTTTAAGATCAAAGCAGCCATCTTGTAAAAAGATTGGGTTGATACTGTTTTTACTAATCAACTCTTCGGAGCTAAATAAGGACCTACGGGCGATTTCATAGCTCCACACTCGTAAGCCATTAGTGAAATCCGGACCGACTAGGGTCCGCGTGATGTACATTGATTTATCTATCTAAGTGATGAAGAGGGATCACCTCCGAACGGATGAGAATCCGTGTTGTTTATGATGATTTATCCGTCCGAGTGAGGAAGATGTATCACCTCCGAACGGATGAGAATCCATGTTGTTTAAGATGATTTATCCGTCCGAGTGAGGAAGAGGTATCACCTCCGAACAGATGAGAATCCGTGTTGTTTATGGTGATTTATCCGGTATCACCTCCGAACGGATGAGAATCCGTGTTGTTTATGATAAATCATCCATCTGTTAGGAAGATGGAGTTTTATCTTGTGTTAATAATCGACTTTTCGGGATGGTCCGAGTAAGGACATCCGAACGGACGAGAGTCCGTGTTATGCCGAGACGGTCGGGCTTCTGTAATTTTGTGGGTGTCGGACCCCCTTATTATCGGAAACATATCCTCGACGAGTCATGCACGCCTGTATAGTAATTGAAGCATTGATAAATGATGTGTGCGTGCATGATGAATGAATGGATGAATGAATGAATGATGCAATGAATGTGAATGTATGGTAAATGATGTGAAAGCATCTCCTAACTTTTAAGCTTATGGAGTTGGCATCACTTTTGCATGTGGTAGGAGACTTGTCCTAGCCACTTTGGAGGTAGGAGACTGTCCTAGCCACTTTTTGGTAGGAGACTTGTCCTAGCCACTTTGGCGATAGGAGACCGTCCTAAGTTTTTTCTTTGTGGTTCTAGCCACTTTTTGGTAGGATACTGTCCTAGCCACTTTGGCGTTGGAGGCGGTCCTAGCCATTTTGGTAGGATGATGAGTGTCTTACTTAGTTGATTGGATGATTTGGCAATCATCTCTTTCCGCCCACCAAAGATCGTATCAAATGACTTGGAGGATGTTAAGTTCCTTAGTCTCGAACATTTGGTCTCCGCGTGATGTCCTCCTATTCGAACCTTATATTCTTCGAGTTCAAACCTTTCGGAAGGAACTTGTTCGTTAGAAGGTAAGATACTCTTCTTAGGAGAGTTCATCTTTGCAACATTAATCATGAACACGGTGTTCTATGTTCCTTGCTGGTGTTTATTTGCAATTCTCCTAGTTGGGGTCCTCATCGCTGATCCTTTGGTAAGTTCTGGGGACTTGGTGAGAACCTACTCCAAGGAGATGATAAGAAGCCGGTCCGAGGACGTGGTGAGAACCTTCTCCGAGGAGATGATAACAAGCCGGTCCGAGGACATGGTGAGAACTTGCTCCGAGGACTTGGTAAGAACCTGGTCCGAGGACATGGTGAGAACCTGGTCCGAGGACATGGTGAGAACCTGGTCCAAGGCCATGGTGAGAACATGGTCCGAACCTAGACCGAGGACTTGGTAAGAACCTGGTCCGAGGAATTGTGAGAACATGGTCCGAGGCCATGGTGAGGACATGGTCTGAACCTGGACCGAGGACTTGGTAAGAATCTGGTCCGAGGACTCGGTGAGAACATGGTCCGAGGCCATGGTGAAAACATGGTCCGAGGCCATGGGAAGAACCTGGTCCAAGGACATGGTGAGAACCTGGTCCGAGGACATGGTCAGAACCTGGAGCGAGGACTTGGTAAGAACCTGGTCCGAGGCCATGGTGAGAACATGGTCCGAGGCCATGGTGAGAACCTGGTCCGAGGACATAGTCATAATGTTAGGAATATCTGTTAGTATTTTGATCACTCATCACATGTTCTTATCTTAGCCAGAAAGGTGATTAAGTACTCTTGGTTCACTTGAACATTGTAAAAGAGGAAATCACTGAGTATGATTAGTCTAGTAAATCTTGTATTAGGATTATAGGTCTCTGAGTGTAATTTTTATTTCCAGAAGACCATGAAGATCAATCCTAGCAGTGGAGCTTTTCTGAAGATTAGAAGACTGAAGATTGCACAAGATTTATGAAGATATCAAAGTTTAGTCTAACTCAGAAAGACTATGTCCTTAATCCTTTCTTAAGTGTATTTACTTACTTTTGAAATATGATTCTGGACATATGACATCATGAGTATGGAGCATGCAATCCATCAGAAAGGCTCATGTATCCGTTGAAGACTACAAGACAAGAAATAGTACAAGTGCATTAATTGCATCGGCAGAAAAGCCGCTGAAGCACATTCCTCTCTGAGACATGAGACAAGGACTTCTGAGTACTCATTTCAAGATAAGTATGGACTGAATTTGAATTGTGTCTAACGGATATCATTCCAACAACTCTCAAATTCATCTATAAATATCACACACTTAGATGCTGAGAATCACACCTTAGAACGCTCTATCTTGCAAACTTACCATCAAGCAAATTATTCTCTCAAGCACTCTACTACCCTTTCTGAAAGCTTTCTGTTGCTCGAAGAATCACTAGTAGTTCTAAGTTGTCCTGAACCTTAACAAGAGATTTTTATTCGTGAAAGAGTTGAACTATCAGATACCCTTTCTGAAGCTCATTCTCCAGAACGGACATCAATTACTTGGGTCAGTAAAGAGCAGACTGCCATCCACTGAACAAGTGTATTAAGTAGTCTTGTTCTATTAGGCTCTCTAAAAACATAACTGAAAAGTTATACGAGAAGCCTCTTTGACAAACCTTATAACCAACACCATTAAGGCGTGGAGTAGAGGAAGTACTTGATTTGGGAAATCAAGGAATAACTCCAAGGTTATCTGAGTAGAGGAAGTACTTAGCTCTAGGAGCTGGGGAATAACTCAGGGGGAACATTTGGTTGGGAACCATTTGTTTAGGAATCTTAGAATAGGATTACTGTAAGGTGAACTCAATTATCTGTTCTAATGAATTCTAGGTCTCAGAAAGACCGAAGTGGATTAGTTGGAGGATTACGCCACCTCCAGATACCACTATACTTGTTGTGTCATTTACCTTTTCGTATTTACATTTCAGCAAAGCACACACACATACTTATTGTTTCTGCACTTACCTATCTTAAAGTCTTCCGCGCTCTGAATTTAAGTATCAGAAACCCCCAGGTTTCTGAGAAACTGTGTTTATCGATAAAATTTTTAAAAGACTATTCACGCCCCCTTCCTAGTCTTTTACTTTGCCGTTATCTGGACCAACACATAAGCTGGTTCAAGGACATGGTGAGAACCTGGTCCGAGGCCATGGTGAGAACCTGGTCCAAGGACATAGTCATAAGCTGGTTCAAGGACATGGTGAGAACCTGGTCCGAGGCCATGGTGAGAACATGGTCCGAACCTGGACCGAGGACTTGGTAAGAACCTGGTCCGAGGACTTGGTGAGAACATGGTCCGAGGCCATGGTGAGGACATGGTCTGAACCTGGACCGAGGACTTGGTAAGAACCTGGTCCGAGGAATTGGTGAAAACATGGTCCAAGGCCATGGTGACGACATGGTCTGAACCTGGACCGAGGACTTGGTGAGAACCTGGTCCGAGGACTTGGTGAGAACATGGTCCGAGGACTTGGTGACAGCCTGGACCGAGGACTTGGTGAGAACCTGGTCCGAGGCCATGGTGAGAACATGGTCCAAGGCCATGGTGAGAACCTGGACCGAGGACATGGTGAGATCCTTCTCTTCTCCGAGGAGATGGTGAAGGAATTGCTCCGACCCTTAGAAGTGATCCGACCTTAGGGCGCCTAGGACATGGTGCCTAGGACGTGGTCCGAGGATTGTCCCTAGGGCGTGGTCCTATCCTGCCTTCCTTGGATGATTTTTGCTAAGTGCTCCACTGACCTAAGACTTAATGGAGTCATTGGGTAAGAGTGGTTGAGAAGGTAAAAGCCTTCATGTTATCATTCAGACCATTGGACTCCAGCTGGCTCTCATACCTAGTAAGATGACCCACGAGACAAGTATCACCGTAGTATTTCTCATGAGCCTTTACCATTTTTTCCAGAGTAGCGTTTTGAGTTTCAAAGGCCTTTTGTTGGAGGTAGATCTCTTCAGCGGCGAGCCTCTCACCAGTCCTTGGATTGATTGCTACATCCGGAGGAAGATCCTCAATTTGAACCACCGGGATACTTTCGGCCATGTGATCCCTTACTCTATGCCGAGGAGCCAGAAAGCGACTAGGACCTACTTCATCGGCCCTAGGCCTGATCGGACTTCTTTCGTGTTGGCCTTGCGACGCGACTGCCCTCCTATTAAGAAGGTTGCGAAGATCTTCCTGTTGAACTTGCCTAATCTTTTCGAAATGGAGTGGTGTTCATTTCTAGATTGAGTCGGCTCAGCTTGCCTAGGAACCGCCAAGAGTGGAGTATCTTGAGGAGGTTAAACATTGTTAGAACCAACGCATCCTTGTATGGTGGTGAGTAAGAGGCCAAACTGGTTCTCATTCATTCCAAAGTCACTGG
The DNA here is from genome assembly GCA_026545765.1 of Plantago major. NCBI lineage: Eukaryota > Viridiplantae > Streptophyta > Magnoliopsida > Lamiales > Plantaginaceae > Plantago > Plantago major. Next base: position 33,155,010 of record CM048841.1, read on the forward strand.
GACAAATGATCTGGCGATTAGGAAGAGTAAAGTTTCTTCCAGGCGGAGGACCATGTGTTCCTGTCGGAGGAAATTGTCCTCCTACTCCTTGGACTGATGTTTCAAGTTCCTGGGTTCTCGCTGGCATTTCTGCTACTCTTTCCTCCTCTGAAGAGGCACTTGTTGTACGGCCATCACTAGGATACTCATTTTCATTCCTAGACGCTCCTCTCCCCACTCGTCCTCTTCGCATGGGAGGTCTCCCTCACGGCCTAGGAGCTGAAGTTCCTACTGCAGCAGTGACGGTTCTCGCTGATCTTCTTGGTCTTGCGAATCGATTTAAAGTGTTTCAGATAAGTGTGTTATGGAATGTGAAGTGTGAAGTGTATTAAATAATGATTGTTGTGCATATTTATATAGAAGAGGAACAACAACTTAAATCGAGGCATTCCGGACAATTTTCGACTATCGGAAACACAAAATTTACACGATCGGGTTACGTCGGACTATTGACCGGTCAATAGTCGGACTATTGACCGGTCAAGGGTCGGTTGACCCTTTAACCTGGTCAAAGGGCGGTCAAAGGGTCAAGTGACCCTTCGAAGGGACAAGTGTCACCTGTTCCTTCTAAAGGGAACAAAGGCTTTGTTCTTTTCAGAAGGGACAAGTGTCCCTTCCCTTCGAAGGGTCAAAGGGGTAGGTTCAAGCGTTAAAGCAACTTCCAACAAAAAAAAAAAAAAAGATATAGCCATCCCTGCCCCCTCACGTCAATCCCACGAGCCTCTTATCCATTCTCCATTGAGGCAGCTTCAAAAGCACAAACTCTTCCACCTCCTTCACATGTTATCATGTACTTGTTGTGGTTGTTAGGCACATCGCTATTTGTCGACAAGAGTGGTCAATACCCGTCGGATTTCTACCGTTCCTACTTAACCTGGATGAGGTTAAGATGTATGCATGTGGAGCTACTGTACTTGTCAATCAGTATAGACAATTGGGAGTTGCATAACGTATTAACTGCAGACAAATAGATGGATGTCTCTCACTTGTGCAGGTTTGCTCGCTCTATATTATATATACATTTTTACATAACTTTAAAAAGAATACATTTTTTATTAAGTCTTTATACGATTTCAGGGGTGGATATACAAGTATTTTCCTGGTTTTGAATCATGGAACTTGGGAACCATCGATCAAGATCAAACTACTCTACACCTTATGTACATAAGTGCCCAAGACAATGTTCCTGCAAATGAAGTATGTCATTAAATTTATCACGCTTGTCTTCATTAAGTTTGAAACTTTGTTGTAATTATATACTTATGTTACTTACCTTTCATGTAATAGGTTAATTGGACACCCTTTGGACGAAGTGCGGAGGAAGCAGTCCCTATTTCTCAATTTAGGGGAATTATTCATTGTTTAAAGATTACGAAGGCTTACATGCCAGACCGTGTTATGCGACAGTTCGGATACCCCCAACACATTCCTAAACAACTCATAACACCAATGCATGTACAAAGGCCACTGATGTGTCAATATCAAAGTTTTAATATCTATTTAAGCCAAGAGTTAATTCTCAACACTACGAAAACTTGTAGTGCAGTGAAGTTAACCCCGAGGTCGGTCTCTAAGGACTTAACTAGGCTGAGTTTAGTTTACGAATAAATAGAAACAATATGTAAAGCAGTAAAAGTTTGTTTGCTTCGGCAGCGAGATGATTAACTATTGTAAAAGTAAACAACTAGACAGACAAAACTAGATATGATTGACACTTAACGAGATTGATATATGAATGAGGAGAATTATGGAGTGCTGACTTGAAGACAACCTAGCTAGCAGGAAATATGCGATCCACAGGAAACGATTACCTCAAGTTGTCACTACTTGGGTTCAGAAAACGAATAGCATTAGTGAAGGCGTCAATTTCACTAAGCTAGGATCAATAAAGTTAATCCTACTATTACCGTTTGCAACTAAATGTTAGATTGAAGCAAGACGAAAAACGTTTTGGTTTCCAGGGATCAAATGCTTAATCTAACAGTGATATTGACGGATTGCGCATCAAACGTAATAGTAGGATATGCAATTTAATCTAAAAAGCACATAGTAATCGTAACCTGATTATATATAAACTCATAAACCCTAACTAGCATGCTTAAATCCGTCACCACCCCATAATCAGGGTGTTTAGCTACTAATGTTATGCAAAGACATAATCAAATAAGCAATTAAACCATTAACACACATAATCTAATACTAAATACGAGGAATCGATCGATTGATACAATTTTACCCTTCGTTGTCACAAACCCTAGGTAGAACCTGAAGAATCTGAAGCGATTGATGCAAGAAAGTATGTAGATTATGCTCCCAATCAATGAATCGTCGGATTACAAGTTGAAAATCGGTTCAATTACCTCAAAACGGGTAATTGCCTTGGAAACTAGGTCTAGCTTGACAGAAAGTTCAATAGTTGACAATAGAATGAATTATCCAAAGTAATAATGTTGTTTCTAACTAAAAGAAATGAAGAAAAACTAAGTCTGAACGAATTAGAAAAGAATCGGGAAAATCCGTGCAGAAGCAGAGGAGCCAACTTTCTAGATGGCGTCCGCCATGGAAGAAAGTTGGCGGACGCCAAGATTAAACTTGGCGGACGCCAAAATCCATCCATGGCGTCCGCCAATTCTTTCTGGAATGAATTGGCGGACGGCAATCTCAAAACTGGCATTCGCTGATCCTTTGGCAAATGACGATTTTGCCCTTCTTGTCCTTCGTGCTCAATTTTGCTTCTTTTAACTTCGATTCTTGGTATTTTGGCCTCTCCGCTCCAATTCTAGCAACCATACGAAGCATTGGAACTCCATATCTTCCAGATGCATGTAAAATACACCCGTTTTTTACCTTCAATTAGCGCGGTTTAACTAAATACCTGCAAAACTCACAAAGAACAAAACAAGTAAAAATACTCTAGGAAAACTACTAAAACTATACTTAAGGATAACAAAAAGACGGTAAAAAAGACTAGATGAGACGATGTAAAACCGACTCATCAAACTCCCAAACCGAACCCTTGCTTGTCCTCAAGCAACAGACTTCCTAAAAAACCTAGAAAAACAAAAAACACATAGACACAAAAGTAAAGTCTAACTCCCAAGCTACCGAGTCTACGATTGCACATAATAAGCCCGAATAATGCAGAAGTTTTTACTTCACACTGACATTCACAAAATCACATGCATAAGTTCAAAAAGTTCATTTCCGAAGTAAATAGAACTTTAAGTCTAACACGGTAGTCCCTCACAAGTGGATCCTATGCATCTAATCTCTCACGCTCCTGGAAGTGTCCAGTAGGGGTGGTCACTCAAGAATATAAAGAGATAAGGAAGGTGACTTGCGTCACAAAGATGCCTCAAATACCTCATGCAGTGTACTCAATCAGTTAGTCAGAAGGGACTTTTTCATAGCTCCATAACAATCAGTAGTAGACTTATAAAAAGGCAATCGTGCTCTCCTTTTCCAATTTTTCATTTTTTTGCATACTACTTTTTTGCAGTCTTATATATGACCCATATGCTTATATCTTTTTTTTTTGTCTCAATTTTTTGGTAGTGTCTGTTTTACCGAAAGTCCGTACTTTTGTGCGTGCTGGTTTGGTATACACGCCATCAACCCTCACGGTCATATAGCTTTTAAGGGCCACACCGGTATATAGGTAGTATCTGAAACGTGCCCAACACGACTAACGGTGGTAACTAGTACCATAGATCCACTCTGAGACTTCTCTCTCTCTCTTTTTTTTTTTTTTAGAGAACGAAAAACCTGAACATAGTCTTTATCAATACAAGTGGTGCACATAAACCTCCTCCCCAAACCTGTTCTTGGAACGGGTTTGGCATAAGCAAATAAGAATGTAAAACATGACGTTCGTCATACTTAACTTACGCAGAGTACACATGAGAATGATGAGGCGCAAACAAGAGAGTTTGCACTTCCCGAGAATTCACACAAGATCAATAATGCCGGTATCAATAATTCACTTTTCCTCGACTCTTAGGCATGCTCACAGGTTTTTGGACTACAGAATTAGAACAGACTTTCTATTTACCGCGGAAACCAACTTAGCAAACTTGAACATGCAAACTACTAATAGTCAAGGATCAGCCAAAACAAAAGCATTAAACAGGTTTAGTACATGCAATAGACGCTCGACTTGGGAGACAGACTTAGACTCAAGAGACGGACTCGAATAAGAAATACAAAAAGAAACACATCCGAAAACATGCAAGCAAGAAGCCTAAAGCAGATCAAAACTCAAAACTCCCCTCCCAAACCTGAACTCGTGCTCGCCCTCGAGCAAACGAGTGAAAAGAGAAAAGTAGAGAGTTGATAGGAGAGGGCTTCCCTGATTAAAGGTTTCCAAGATGTGTAGAAGACTGGTGGTGTTCATTTGCGATGGTGGGTACTAGACTCTTCCCCATGCTCGAATTCCTCTGCCCTTGCACCTGCGAATAGATATAAAGGGGTCCAACATACCCCGCAGAATAATCCTTGCAGATAAAATCCTTAGGCAAATAATCCAATGCCTTCACCATGCCGACCTTATCATTCACCTCGTATGTTGTAGTGCGTCTAAATACGCTAATATCCATTCTAGAGGCGAATAAAAATGGCCAGCCAAGGAGGATTGTATCGGGCCCTGTCTTCTGATCTTCCCGGACATCCTTCAGAACAACAAAATTGGTGATAACAGTTTCACCGTTCAATTTAACCGCGACACCCTTTGCCAATCCAACTGGTCTTCTATGTGACCCATCCGCCATTAGGAGTCGAGCTTTCATCTCTTCCAAGCCTGTAAAGCCACATCCCTTAAACAGACTGTATGGGATTGTATTACATGTAGCTCCTGTATCTAAAGTCGCAATGACTTTTGAATTTCCCATCTCAACTACGATGTTAAAGCTCTTCTTACTGAGAGGATGCTCCTTCACATTTTCTGCTAACTCTTCTTCCTTGGCAGGAACTTCAATTGCTCCAATTTCCGGAATGCTCACTATAGCTGCAGAATCTTCCTCTTTTGCAGAACCCAATTCTTCAACGGAAATGGCTGGATCTTCATCTTTTTCCGGGATCAACTCCTCAACAGAATTACCGGGAGTTATCACCTCTTCTACTGCTGCTTCACTAGCAATCGGAATCAACGATGCACACCCACAAGCTGTGCAAATCTGTTTTGAAACCTCAACACGGGTCTCATTTTCCAAAACAGTCACCTCAACCGGTGTTTCTGTGATCACCTTAATAGCCATTGCCCTCTCGGGAGTACTAGGGAATTTTTCCTTTTCTCTCTCTTGGTTCTTCTCTAGTAGCTGCTAGAGAACTCTTTGGATCTTTTCACTATCCTTTTCCAGCTTCCCAATACGGGCATCGGTAGACTGACGATGCGCCTTAATTTCGCGCATAAACTCCCTTGACTCATTCATGAAGCTCCGGAATTAAATCGCCCATCTCGATCCACTGCTTGGTTGCACCAAACTGCTTGAGGTCTCTGCTCTTCATCAAAAGCAGCGTTTGCTTCTCCTCTTTGACCCTGACATTTCTCCTGGGGTTACAGTGTTGGTTATGTTGTGCCAACTTAGCAAACTTATTTCTGAGAGCAGCAGCAGTTAATTCCATCATATTACCCCCGCAGGACGCATCTATCATATACTGCTGGTTCTCATTCAACCCATCATAGAAATACTGATTCAGATCGGCTGAAATACTGCGATGAGGACATTGAGCTAGCAGGCTCTTGAACCTGTCCCATGCTTCATACAGAGACTCATCATACAGATGGCTAAAGGTACTGATTTGCTGCCTGATAGAAGAAGTCTTAGACAGAGGATAGTACTTCTGCATAAATGCATTGTAGACTTCAGCCCAGGTGGTTAATCTTCCTTCATCCAAGCCATTCATCCACTGTCGTGCCTTGTCAGCTAAACATATAGGAAAAACCCTCATCTTCAGATCATTGTCGGTGACATTCTCACCTTTAGGCAGCCACCCAATAAAGTTCTCTAGCTCCATAAGAAATCCCATCACTTCCTCATTCTTCTGCCCATAAGATGCCCCTTAATCTCCAAGTTACGCACATTGGCAGGAGTGACAATACTAGGACGGTAAACTTTTACGGGCGGTGCGAAGAGTACAGCCATAGAAGGCTGCTCCAATTCGGTCATCTCTTCGAACCTGTGCTGCAATACAGACACAATAACAGAACTACGTGAACGTAAGTACCCGTTAGTTAAAACAAGCACTCAAGACGAGAAACACAGAGGTAACAAGGGAAAAAAAAGACTAACGAAAACAAAAACAAAAACTAGAAAAAGAAAAAACAAAAATGCTGTAACTAAAATTCGTAAACTTAACAAAGGAGTTAAGTCCCCGGCAGTAGCGCCAAAAACTTGATGTATCAATATCAAAGTTTTAATATTTGTTTAAGTCAAGAGTTAATTCTCAACACTACGAAAACTTGTAGTGCAGTGAAGTTAACGCCGAGGTCGGTCTCTAAGGACTTAACTAGGCTGAGTTTAGTTTACGAATAAATAGAAACAATATGGAAAGCAGTAAAAGTTTGTTTGCTTCGGCAGGGAGATGATTAACTATTGTAAACGTAAACAACTAGGCAGACAAAACTAGCTATGATTGACACTTAACGAGATTGATATATGAATGAGGAGAATTATGGAGTGGTGACTTGAAGACAAGCTAGCTAGCAGGAAATATACGATCCACAGGAAATGATTACCTCAAGTTGTCACTACTTGGGTTTAGAAAACGAATAGCATTAGTGAAAGCGTTAATTTTGCTAAGCTAGGATCAATAAAGTTAACCCTACTATTACCGTTTGCAACTAACTGTTAGATTGAAACAAGACGAAAAACGTTTTGGTTTCCAGGGATCAAATGCTTAATCTAACAGTGATATTGACGGATTGCACATCAAACGTAATAGCAGGATATGCAATTTAATCTAAAAAGCACATAGTAATCGTAACCTGATTATATATAAACGCATAAACCCTAACTAGCATGCTTGAATCCGTCACCACCCCATAATCAGGGTGTTTAGCTACTCATGTTATGCGAAGACATAATCAAATAAGCAATTAAACCATTAACACACATAATCTAATACTAAATACGAGGAATCGATCGATTGATACAGTTTTACCATTCGTTGTCACAAACCCTAGGTAGAACCTGAAGAATCTGAAGCGATTGATGCAAGAAAGTATGTAGATTATGCTCCCAATCAATGAATCGTCGGATTACAAGATGAAAATCGGTTCAATTACCTCAAAACGAGTATTTGCCTTGGAAACTAGGTCTAGCTTGAGAGCAAGTTCAATAGTTGACAGTAGAATGAATTATCCAAAGTAATAATGTTGTTTCTAACTAAAAGAAAGGAAGAAAAACTAAGTCCGAACGAATTAGGAAAGAATCGGGAAAATCCGTGCAGAAGCAGAGAAAGTTGGCGTCCGCCAACTTTCTAGATGGCGTCCGCCATGGAAGAAAGTTGGCGGACGCCAAAATCCATCCATGGCGTCCGCCAAGTCCGACTTTGGCGTCCGCCAATTCTTTCTGGAATGAATTGGCGGACACCAATCTCAAAACTGGCGTTCACTGATCCTTTGGTAAATGACGATTTTGCCCTTCTTGTCATTCTTGCTCGATTTTACTTCTTTTAACTTCGATTCTTGGTATTTTGGCCTCTCCGCTCTAATTCTAGCAACCATACGAAGCATTGGAACTCCATATCTTCCAGATGCATGTAAAATACACCCTTTTTTTACCTTCAATTAGCGTGGTTTAACCAAATACCTGCAAAACTCACAAAGAACAAAACAAGTAAAAAGACTCTAGGAAAACTACTAAAACTTTACTTAAGGATAACAAAACGACGGTAAAAAAGACCAGATGAGACGATGTAAAACCGACTCATCAGCCACCACAACCCTCACTCTATCGATGTTCTCATCGTCCTAGAGACTCATTCGAGAACTTTCAAAACGTTCGATGTAATTTTCATCTCCAAACACTTCGAGTGCATTACGGAACTGAAACACTTACACCGTACTAGGACTGGTTTCGACAAAGGACGCATATGCAAGTGACCCGCCAAGAATCATTTACTCGAAGGGAACATTACCGACCAGCCGACATGAATCCTACCGTGGTATGGTTCCTAAACATTCAATATATATACATACACGACGTTAGCATTTCATCGAATTCTTATTTTGTGTGTTTTTAATTTGTAGAGGATACAATGGCTCGGGGGCTAGACTTGCACACATCACTCAGCCAAACAGGTGTTATATGAGCCCCGAAGACGTATTCGACATTGTTGATGAAATTTGTGAACACTTTCAAGATGTTATTCCATTACCTAGTGAAACACCATATTAGTATGGCATGTAATATTTTCGATTCAAGTTCGTATCCGTGTTAAAGTTGTAAACTTTTATTCGTACGCATTTAATATATGATTTTACTTTTACTTAAATATTTTTTTTAAATAAATAAATAAATGAAAAAAGTAAAGTAAATTTGCAAAATAAAAAACTAAAGTTGCGAATTCAAAATAAATTTTTTAAAAAATGGCCGGTCAAACCATGGTTATCAAACCAGCCTTTTTTTTATTTTTTTAATTTTTGTATATATTTAGAAACTTTTTAAAAAAAAATTTCTATAAAAAATTCGATTGTTGTTCAATCGTGCATATTAATGTTTTTGTATTTGTATAAATGAAATATTTTTCACAAAAATATTTTTTTTCATTTTCGATTTTTTTATTGTTGTAATTTGTGTTCAATCGTGCATATTAATATTTTTGTGTTTGTATAAACGAGTTATTTCGATTTTTCGTTAATTTTATAAGATTCTTTATGAGTTAGGGGCATTTTAGTCAAGTTACAAATATTTGGTGTTGCGTTTAGCGACACCCATTGTTAGTGAGTGGTCATGGATGAGAGGTAGTTAGCCCTTTGAAGATACATGATTATGTCTATCGGAATATGCTTGTTGATGCTTCGTTATTACACACACCACATTGACCCCCGTTATGCTGGTCTTAAGCGTCCCTGTAGATATAAGTTGACTGACAAAATCCCTCTCCAAGATAAGTACATATAAAGGTTAACCTTGACAACCGATGCGGATTGTAAGAATGTTCTCCGAATGAAAATGGAAGCATTTAAGGAGATTCGTTTGCTATTAAGGCATAAGGGTGGCCTGATTGATAGTAAATATGTCAAAGTTGAAGAGAAAGTTGTCATATTCATGCAAATTCTTGGTTACCATGTTAAGAATCGGGTAGCTATGTTTGCATTCCGTCGTCCCGATCACACAGTTAGTGTTGTTGATAGTCGATCAACAACCGGGCTCTAAATCGTGATCGACTATGATGGTCGACAACAGACGGAACCAAAATTCGTGATGGAGTCGGATAATCCATTACGATCGAACTTGAAATCGTGATCGACTCGGAGAGACACAATTTCTCGTACAAGGTGTAACCGAACAGGATTGTTTTAAACAATTTAAATGGACATAATTACACACAAACTAATGGTAATGATGACCTTTATAGAGAAGTACATTCGGCCAAAACTACCATACACTTTCAGTACAAAAAAACTTGGCAACACCAATGCATAAGCTCTAACGGAACAAATTTCGTTGCCACTCGCAACGGAATTGCAACAAAGTACCAACGGTAACTTATCCTTAAAAAATATAATAGGAAATACCAACAGTATACCAACAAATTATCAAATGGTCTAGGTTTCAATAATTTTTTGTGGAAAATTGTTGGAAATATTAGAGCAAGCAGTCAACACCAACATAACATTCCAACGAAAATAATTTGTTGCTATTTGTAACAAATTTATAACAAAATACCAACTAAAATTAGCATGATCGCAAAAATAGCAACAGTTTACAAAAAAATTAGTTTTCTAACATAGTTCATTCAATTTATAAGTTCTCTAATTCACATCAATAAACCAAAATAAAATACCAAACTTGTTTCTGATATTATAAAGACATGCATTTTATAATAATCAATTAAGTCCAAACCAATAGCAATGTAATAAAATTTGTTGGAGAGTTTTGAGAGACTAAGATTCTGGGTATATGTTATGAGTTTTATTAGTGGCTGTAAATTGGGAGAAACATTCGAATTGGTTAGAAGAAAATCAGGATTGTAAGGAATACGTGTTACTCCAAACCATTCTCGTCAAATGTCATAATCAATTGTTAATAAAAACGTATACAAGATAAGATCAAGTGTTTTATGTAGTGTAGTGGTAATAAATGGAGTTAATAATCTAAGAGACGCGGGTTCGAGTTTTTTTAGTGTTTCCAAGACTCATCTTCTTCATTCATTTTCCAAAACTCATCTTCTTCATCAAACACTCTTCTCCGAAACAAAAACATAGCAAAGAAATTGCGACTGGTGGAAGAGGTAACGAATCTGGTCCCGGAAGCGGACTACCACAGCGTCGTGGTCCACCATGCGGTCCTCGACCTGTTCGAGGTTAGTCGATTTTCGGCTTGTACTTCAGCTTTTGAATGAAATTGTATCTCTCATGTCGATTTTTATTTTTGATATCATGCATGTGCTTTTTGTTTACTATAACTTGTTTGATTTCATTTTTTTCGTAACTTCTTGCTGGAGTATCTGGTACACCAGAAATAAGCTGAGACATGAGAATGTCAGTTTCTCCCCGCTGGATACTTATCACTTTGTTTTTCACTATTGCAACTTTGTTAGATCTAATATGTTCAAACCAGTTGGTTCTCAGATTAAAATCCAGCATACTATACTAGGCCCCTGGACTCCTCCTCCTGAAGGATGGATAAAACTCAATTTTGACGCAGCAGTTCTGCGTTCAGGTGGACGCATTGGGATTTCTGTTGTTGCGCGTGACTATACAGGGCTGGTACTAGTTTGGAGCAGGAAAATAATTCTCCCTGAATTTGATGTTGAAACATTAGAACTTTTCGCAGCAAAATTGGCAATCATGTTGGCTAAGGAGATGAACTTTACCAATATCATACTAGAAGGTGATGCTCTACAAGTTGTTAAAAATCTGAAGTCACCTGAAGCTTCTCTAGCTGCAAATGGCGCCATTTACTCAGATTTGCAACTTGAACTGGCTAATTTTTCTAATGTCAAAATCCGTCATATTCTTCGGGAGGCTAATTCTCTTGCCCATAAACTCTGCCATGATTTCACTGAAGATGAAGTTGGCTACTTATCTCTTCCTTTTGATTTTAGTGAATGTTGATACGGAAATATGTCCAATCCGTCATAGACACCTTTGGAGCGTATCCTAAGGCATATCAAACTTTCTAAGGTCAAAAGGCTCAATGTCCGACCCAGAGGTCCGGCACGGAGGTCCGACCCTTGACCTTCCCAGAACGAGCGATAAGAACCTTGGCCTTCAAGACAAATGGTCCGACCCAAACCATGGTCTGAGCACCATGATGGTCCGACCCATAGACTTTGATTCGGACGTATGACTCGGACCTCATAAGGAACCAAGTGAACTGGCACAAAGAGAGAAGGCAGGGTCCGAGGCTAGCAAGGTCCAAACCACATTACTTTAGGAGGTTGTTTAAGTTATCTTACTTTCAAGTGAGTACCGCTCGAACCATTGCTTCGGACCTACCCTTTCGGACGAAGGTCCGAAGCGGACACCAGAAGTCTCTAATCTCTCAAGGAAAGACTAAACTACCCTTGAAAGCCCAGAAGGAAAATGGGTTAAGTCTCCTTAATGGGCCATGGGCCTAATAGAGCATTGTTGGTGCAATCTGAGCCTTACACTTGGCGCGATCTTGTGAGTCCTCCCTTTCTCAAGGGAAACCTATAAATATGGACATATCCTCACAACGTGAGGTAAGCCTTCTTCCCGGACTCTTACCTATCCGACTATTATACAGAGTAGATCTTCAGTCTCTGTTGAGTAAAGTCTCGGACCGGTTTGACACTTAGCAAACCGGGTCTACGGTTCTACCCCCCCCCCCCCCCCCAAGTCACTTGTGCAGGTTCTCACTCAGAAGTCACTTTGGAGAAGCTTAGGGGCTCGGGTTCTCACTTGGTTGGTACTTTGGACCTTCGCTTTGGACCCTTGCTTTGGATCCTGGCGTTCTATAGTGATTTGGACCTAAAGATTTGGAAAGAACTTATTGAGTGTTTTTGGGGACTTCACCCTCAACATAACGACCCGAGAATTACAGTATTTTTTAAAAAGACAAGGGCATTAGAACAAAGACAAAGAGAAGTCTATAAAACTAAAAACGAGCTCAAATTCTAACAGAAAATTTGCGAAGAACACTATTTTCAAAAGCAGCGGCTAAAGGTTACAAAAATCCCAATTAATTTCCCACTCTCACTCCAGTTGCTGAACGACTACCCGATCCGGTACTCCAACTTTCTCGGAATCTACAAGGAAGAAAAACGAAAGAGTGTGTGTCAAAAATCTCAGTGGTGTTCGTGTGTGACAGTGACAACTAATATATCAATAGGAAAATCATATCGTAAATCCAAAAATAACAATCATAACAATAATGAAGCAATCAGAACAGTACAATCAGTCGTTCGTTGGTGCAGTCAACCTTATAACCCCAATCCAAGCCCTCATCTCTCCAGACAGGAAGCTATCACTGTCAAATGAAGAAGAAGACCCTGCCATGGTACAGGGGTGAAACACTACTACCCACCAAGACCTCGGTGACTTTTGCCTCGCATCAAGGGGAAGTAAGCGAAGGAACTTTATGAATAACTCGACAGACACAACTGCCCAAGTCTATCCACTCGAAAACCTCCACCACATTTGTGCGCACACACACACACACACACACACACACACACACACACACATATATATATATATATATATATAATCAATCTTTCGTGCAATAAACATGTTTTAGTTGAAGCATCAGAAAGTAGCTTCGATGCAGTTTTTGAAAGAGCATGAGTTAAAAATTACTTTGATGCAATACGTATATATAATAAGGGCGATTTACACCTAACCACCTTTTTAGATAGTGAATAAACGTTTGGGTCCCTAACGTTTCACAATTTACGGAGAAGGACAAACATTGAACTGCATCAAAATTTTATTTACATTGAAGTCCAAAAGTCAACTTTGTTGATGAGAGAGAGTGAAAAAAATATTTTCTTTGCCAAAAATGCCCCTGAGAAACCACGGGCCCCATGTACAGCAAATTTCTGGACCATCACCACTGGTTACATTTGGTTAAGCATCCCAGGAAAAGAAATTGGGTAGGAGAAAAGATCTATATGATCATCAAGATCAAAGTTCCCCCACAAGTGCTTTAGCTAGCCCAAATGATATGGATCAAGTTGCAATCTCAGAGTCATCGTCTGGAAGGGTTGGTTTGCAACTCACCTTATACTTTTATAAAAGATCATGTATCTTGGCATATTGGATGGATCTCAGTAAAAGATATTTCAATTGTCCCTGAAGGATGCCACTTTTAGTATCTCATACTCCTTCAGCCATCCATTGATTTAACTAGAATTGTTCAATGAATAATTTCAGGAGAGGAGGAGTACTTATTCTCCCCACCGAAGCCTTGCAGATCATCTTGGCAATTCATGTATAGATGATGCGCATATTTGCCCTGATAGACTATCTGAAGACATTAGCAGCAGCAAGAAAGAAGACAAGAAGAAGAAGAAAAGAGAAGAAGATGAAGATGGAGAAGATGAAGTTTTTATTTATTCTCACATTTTCAAAGAAATGTTTTATTCCTTTTTTCAATATATCAATTTTACATGAAATGTTTTATTCGGGGGTTAAATGGGACATTCTACACAAAGTCAACATTTTGGCTGAAAAATGGACCTCAATGTAAATTTTGAAACGATAGGGACCCAAACGTTCAAGGAGCATCTAAAAAGGTTGTTGGACGTAAAATTCCCTATATAATAATAAAACAAATGTACTTCCTTGGTTTTTGGAATCGGTTTTAAGAACACTCACCGTCGAAAGTTTCTCGTCAAGTCTCAAAATACGTAGTTCCTGAGTAAGAAGGGTACCAGCTAGTAAGAAACCAATCCATTACTATAAGAACTACCCCTTAACCCCCGACTCTCACAAGACTAAAACCACGTAACATATAAGAGCAAAACGAGTCATGAAACACTAGAAACAACTAAGCACATAATGACATAACTATTTTAACAATTTCGTTACTAACAACAATAAAAATAAAATTGAAACAAAACAATGAAGCAAGCTAGAATCGATCACAAGACCTCTACAAATCATAAATTCTGCCAGCTAACCACTCAACCACTTCACAAGTTGGTAACATGATTTACTAATTATAGATCAAGAACAGCTCAGAAGAGTGAACTAGGAAACAGCGTGCGAAAGCATAAACAGAATAAAGAACAAAATATACACATGTCAGATTCTAACCCGTGACCTCTACGAAGAGGAGTTTCAAAGCTCAAGCAACTGACCACTCGGAGAAGACCAATTCTTGTTCAACATAGAAAAACCTTTTAATATACTGGTTGAACATAGTTGTAACAGAAAACAGAGCATACCCAACAGAAAAATAGAGCATAGACCAAAAATAAACCGAGCACAAATTCTTGAAGAACAGTAGGCGGAATTAAGCACGTAAACATGATTCGTTTGAGCAGGAAACAAGTATTCCCCCCAAAACCCACCTACAAAAAGGAAAACAAGGTTCAAAACATACCGAACAACAAGATGAAAGAGATTCAAAGACGGAGGAAGATGCAACGCGAAGAACAGAAAAAGGAAGGCAGTGAAAAGGCTGTCCAGAAGAGGCTATACGAGGTGAAAAGATATTCTGATTTAGGGATGAAAAGGCATTTATGCTGGATACTGGAGGGTTGGATTTTTTTTGTATAAATATGATGGTATCGAGATTTTGTAGAGAGATAGGCGTGGAAGGGGCAAGGAAGAAAGAAACACAAGCGAAGAAGAATCCTGATCTACTTGATTAACTCATCTTAAGCTAATTAATTAATTCTTAAAAAAATAAAAGAGAATAAACCCAAATAACAAATTAGAAAAGTAGAGTAAAATATGGGGTTTTACACGTATATTTTGCGTGACTCAGTTATTTCAGCTATTTCATCCGATGATGCGTCTGAATTTTCAGACTGCAACTATTTTTTCCGAAACAATCAGAGTTTTGATACTTGACAATTTTCAGAAACTTAGGTTCGTGCTATTAGTCGAGAACACATTATCTTTTTCGCGATCTCACATTCTGAACCAAGACACTTGTACATGAGGTGTGAGTGTGATGGTGCCTACAGAGTCACGACTCCCATAGACCCCGAAGCGAAATCCAGAAATGTAGTTGGGACTAAGAAGCAATCTTGCCCATTTAAGGTTAAGCTGCATGAGAGGTATTCGGGGGAGTGGAGAGTTGCAGTCAAAGAGGGCCACAAAAGACACAATCACGCACTAGGGAATAACCCCATTGGCACACGTCCGGTTCGAAGTTGAATGACGAAGAGTTCGTGCGAGTGATTGAAATGTTGAAGTGCGGAACGATACCTATAGCAACGCCGAATAAACTCAAAAAGGAATTTACAAACAACTGTAGTGTCCTACGGCACATATACAATGCTGACCAGAAACATCAACGTCTGGAGATGGGATCAATGCGCCAATGGAATATTTCATGCATATGTTGGAATGACATCATTATATATTTTCACACTCGAAAGTGCCAGGAATTGACATATTGGACGGAATTTTCTTAGCTCATCCTAATACAAGGGAGATGCTCCGTTTGTTCCCGCAAGTTGACCTCATGGATGCTACCTACAAGACAAATTTGTACGACATGCCTTTGGTGGAACTGATTGGTGTTTTTCCCATTGGGCAAAACTATCACAGAGCTTTCATTTTCCTCTCCAATGAGAGGACGTCAAGTTATGTGTGGGGTTACACGATTGCGGTAGTTATTTGCTGAATGTGGTGTCTCACCGGGGGTTTTTGTTGGTCCAGATAACGGCAAAGTAAAAGACTAGAGGGGGGGGGGGGTGAATAGTCTTTTAAAACTTTTGTCGATAAACACAGTTTCTCAGAAACCTGGGGGTTTCTGATACTTAAATTCAGAGCGCGGAAGACTTTAAGATAGGTAAGTGCAGAAACAATAAGTAAGTGTGTGTGCTTTGCTGAAATGTAAATACAGAAAGGTAAATGACACAGCAAGTATAGTGGTATCTGGAGGTGGCGTAATCCTCCAACTAATCCACTTCGGTCTTTCTGAGACCTAGAATTCACTAGAACAGATAATTGAGTTCACCTTACAATAATCCTATTCTAAGATTCCTAAACAAATGGTTCCCAATCAAATGTTCCCCCTGAGTTATTCCCTAGCTCCTAGAGCTAAGTACTTCCTCTACTCAGATAACCTTGGAGTTATTCCTTGATTTCCCAAATCAAGTACTTCCTCTACTCCGATAACCTTGGAGTTATTCCTTGATTTCCCAAATCAAGTACATCCTCTACTCCATGCCTTGATGGTGTTGGTTATAAGGTTTGTCAGAGAGGCTTCTCGTATAACTTTTCAGTTATGTTTTCAGAGAGCCTAATAGAACAAGACTACTTAATACACTTGTTCAGTGGAGAATGAGCAAGTAATTGATGTCCATTCTGGAGAATGAGCTTCAGAAAGGGTATCTGATAGTTCAACTCTTTCACGAATATCAATCTCTTGTTAAGGTTCAGGACAACTTAGAACTACTAGTGATTCTTCGAGCAACAGAAAGCTTTCAGAAAGGGTAGTAGAGTGCTTGAGAGAATACTTTGCTTGATGGTAAGTTTGCAAGATAGAGCGTTCTAAGGTGTATTTCTCAGCATCTAAGTGTGTGATATATATAGATGAATTTGAGAGTTGTTGGAATGATATCCGTTAGACATAATTCAAATTCAATCCATACTTATCTTGAAATGAGTACTCAGAAGTCCTTGTCTCATGTCTCAGAGGATGCTTGGTGACTTTTCTGCGTCATGCAATTAATGCACTTGTACTATTTCTTGTCTGTAGTCTTCAACGGATCGTGAGCCTTCGATGGATGGCTTGCATGCTCCATACTCATGATGTCATATATCCAGAATCATATTTCAAAAGTAAGTAAATACACTTAAGAAAGGATTAAGGACATAGTCTTTCTGAGTTAGACTAAACCTTGATATCTTCATAAATCTTGTGCAATCTTCAGTCTTCTAATCTTGGAAAAGCTCCATTGCTAGGATTGATCTTCATGGTCTTCGAAATAAAAATTACACTCAGAGACCTATAATCCTAATACAAGATTTACTAGACTAATCATACTCAGTGATTTCCTCTTTTACAATGTTCAAGTGAACCAAGAGTACTTAATCACCTTTCTAGCTAAGATAAGAACATGTGATGAGTGATCAAAATACTAACAGATATTCCTAACAAATTTCCCCCTTTTTGATCAGTCATCCATGACTATCTTTCAAGTCCTATTACAAATTTGTAACCCTGGAAGAGAAAACAATCCACCACTTAATTATTTCAAATGATATTCAATTTTAGTTGTATTAAGTGCATAAAGTAAACATCAACCAAATCACAAGAAGTGATCTTTGCTGATAAGTTGTCATCTATTAGAATGTATCTGAGAGTATGATCTTTAGATAGAGTGCATTCTGAGAATAAGTTGCAACTTTTACAGATAGAAATTCAGAAACAATCAGCAAGATTACAAAAAGTGATAAAGCATACTAAGTAAATTAGAACAAAGGAGAATCCAAGCTCCAAGAGAGTATTCTAATGTTACTAGTCTTCAAGTCTTCAGAAATGCAACTTGGGTTCAGATACCTCAAGTTCTTGACATCCTTCTGGATCGATTGACATGATCATCCACTTTTCGCATTCTTGGACATAGTCATAAAGAATCCTTGACAGAGAGCTCGCTTTACGGATAAGTCACATATTTCATGGTAACTCTTGCCAGCTTGTGATTCTTCCGAGAAAGTGTTTGACCGTAGTACTTTCCCAGTGGAGTGGTCTATATGCAGCTCAGATAGGTTGAAATACTTGTATATTTCTTCCAGATAGTGTAAATCATCTAGGTATTCATCCAATGTCATATAGAATGACTCATAGGTTGGAACACCTAGTTTGTTCTTTCTGCTGTAGCTACCATCCAGTTTTCTTACCTTGTGTACATCATCAGGCTTTGGGTAAGGACAGGCAAAAGAAAGATCCATCTTTCTGGCTTCATTCCTCTTTTCTACTTCAAAGTTTAGCCAGGCATGAAGGTGCTCAGGTTTTAGCAATTAACTTGCCTTCTCTCCATTTAGGATCCAGTTAAGGATGGGAGTTGGAAACTTATCATTGACAAGTAGATGTTGTAGTTCCAGAATCCAATACCCTCTCTTGTTCAGAATGCACCTATATGAAGACTCTTCATTACTAGTCTTCACATACTCAATGTGGCCATCAGTTGGCCTTTCTTGATGAGTTTCTTTATTTACTCTGCCAAACTGGGAATCCCTTTTTGCCTTTTTGTTAGGTGGCCTTCTGTCAGGAGATCCTCTAACCCTTTCTTCCTGCCTTGGGGCTGTGCTGGTGGATGTTCCTTGTCTTGACTTGGTATTTCCAGAAGGAATTCTGTCTGCCAAAGGCCTTGCTGCCAGAGGAGATTGTGAAGTAGTTGCTTGTCTCCTTTTCTTGTGAAGTGGATGTTCATCTGTATCAGATTCATCCTCATCATCATTGAAGTCCAAAATTGGAGACTTGCAGCTTTCTTGGCCTCTCACTTCTCATTCTTCCTTTTCTTCTTCTTCCGAAGTCTTCTTCTCTTCTGAGATTCTAAGGGACTTGGCTCCCCTAGTTATCATACTCCTCAGCCTTCTGGCTGGTTGATCTGGAACAACTTTTTCAGTAGGGGCATCTCCAGTGTCCTTGATGACTAGTTGACTTGAGGAGGGAGGATTTGATTGTTTTCTTTTTCTTCCTCTACCTTTCTGAGGCATCTCTTCCCCCTTAGTCATGAATGACTGACTCATGATAGCATAAGCTTTAGAGAGTGACTCAAAGTTCTTTTGGAGATTGTTGTGCACCCTGACTAATTCTTGAATCTCCTTCTTCAGCTCTTTGTTACTTTAACGGTTCTGCTCCTTTCATTGAGCTCTTCTGCGGCCTTAGGATGGCGTTGGCTTGTAGGATGCATGGTGGCTTCATTCAATCTTGCATTAGCATTGTTACAATCCTCATCCTGACCAACCCTAGGTCTTTACGAGAGGGCTATGCTGGTTGCTCTGTTGAGTAAAGCGTTGACCATGGCTTCATCTCTTCTGGGACGGATTTTAGCACTTCTGTGTCTTGGGCAACTAGTGTCTCTCTGAGTTCCAAAAAGACACTGTTCCTTGCACGGTGCTCTTCACTTCTTGAACTACATGGTGCAGAGAAGATATGAGGAGCAAGTAGGGTTCTATTTTGCTGAGTGATAAGTCTCTCATCTTCTTCTGCAGTAATCAAGTTGCGGTCTTCTTCAGCATCACTCTCATAATGCTTCTCTGGGATTGTTTGCAAGCTGGCTAACATCTTTTGTTTGCCTTGGAGTATGCTGGCCTTCTGAGAGGATGTAGAAGGTCTTTCTGATGCAGCCTCAGCATCATGCTCTTCATCATAATTGTCATCCATGGCATCTATCTCAGCAGCTGTGACAACAATGGTATTCTTCAGATTTCTTTGCTCATCTAGGAGTGCCAATTCCTTGGCATTAGCTTCTTGAGTTTGGCCTCCTTTTCATCAACAAGATCTTGACACTCAATGCTGATTCTCTTTTCTTCTTCCAACACCTTTCTGAGTTGTTCAATCCTGAACTCAGCGGCTGAAATTTCTTCTATGGCATCATTGTGCTCAGCCTGTTGGAGATCTTGATGAGACTTGGGAGGTGATGATGATGGGGCTCTCTGAGCGTTTGAAGGAGTAGCCTTTTCTCCACTTCCTTTGCTAGCTTTCTGAATCCCGCCTTGTCCAGGTTGGGGATCATCATCATCATCATCATCACTCTTGTTCTTTGCTTCTTGGTTTGGATGCTCAGAGGGAGGTTCTTGATTATCATTTTCGTCCATCTCTTCCTCATCTTCAGAAACTAGGTTGATCACATCAGGAAGTGTGATCTTCCTCCCATTAACTTCCTCTTGCTCAGTTGGGTAGGTTGTGAGCTTGCTGGGCAAGGCAGGATGGGTAACCATCTACTCTTGGGTTTGAGCATCCGCAAACTTGAAATCTGCTATAAGTCTTTGTGCTACTTCATGAATGAAGTCTTCATGCATCAGAGTGGCAAATGAGTAGGACTCTGTTGGGAACAATGCATGGATGTGATCCTCCAGATTGAAGGCGATTGCTCTCTTCTCTGGGACGTCGATTACTCTGGCTAATTCAGAAAGGTCAGCCTTTCTGAGTTTCTGACATTGTCTGAAGCACTTGAGATGTTTCTTTAAAGTGTGCTTCTAGAAGGCCTTGAGTAAATCAACTGGCACTAGCCTTTGAGCCTATGTAGAAACACTTGGCTCATCAGCTTGGACTTCTGCTTGCTTGGTCTCAGAGACCTCAGATACTTTGGTGTGAGGAGAAGTCTGATCCTCAGCATCCTTTCTTTCTGCTTGAACTTCCAAGTGAGGAAGCTCAGTAACATGTTCCTCAGAAACCCTTGGGGTCTCTGGAACCTCTTCTTCATATACTGCTTGTTCAGCAGTTTCAGTTTCCTTTGGAGGAGATAACACAACTGTTTTTCCATCCAATTGTTCTTCTGAATGGGCCTGTAAGAACAAACATAAAAGATTGAGTAGTGGTATTTCCAGAGTATTCTTGAAGGAGATTATTACTGATTACTTACCTTCTCTGCAGAAGGCTCAGTAAATGTTTCCTCAGAGAGCTTTTCAGCCTCTGGAATCTCTTGGCGTTGGGGTGTTGGTTCCACCACTACTTCCTCAGTTGGAGCCTAATAAGAGACATTAACAAGATTAGAACACAAGATTTAAGAGCATTTTTAACTTAGTTATTTCTTGTTCAGAAATAGTTGTACTACCTGAGGGACAAGCTCTTCTTGTTGTTCAGAGGTTGGAGGAACCTCTTCTTGATTCAAGGGGGTGGACAAATTTTCTTCCCCCTGAAAGTGTGTCTCCATGTTGGCCTGTAACAAATGAAGCTTATGAGTAACAAGTTAACATTTTAATGTTGACAAGTTAGATACAAACTACTTTTGCTACCTGAATAGGGTCAGGCTGATCATTGGTCTCTTGGACTTGTGGTGATTCCACAGTCTCTCTGTGCTCATTGTTGGTCTCCTCTGCAGTATCATTCTGAGTCTCCATCTCAGTTTGATCCCTTTCTGAGAGTTGAGCTTTCTCAGAAGGTTGAGGAACCTGTGTTAAAACAGGATTTTCTTCACCACCATTAAGTGCTGACATTGTGAATGTGGAAGCAATGGCGACATCTTCCATCATTCTATTTTCTTCTCCCAGACCTTCTTCTTCCTGCTGGACAGAAGTGCTCCTTTGACCTTGAGGAGCTGAGCTAGATGCTCCTCCATGTGTTTCTATCTTAGACCTCTTGAGTGCCTCTCGGATTTGTTCATCCTCTTCAGAGTCACTGTCCAGATTGGGAGCTGACCCATCTATAATGTTGCGGTCATCCCTTGATAGTTCTGGAGCTGCCTGGCTCAGAATCTTTAGTGCTTTCTGGAAATGCCTTTCTGGGCGAACAACATTTTCTGAGACACCGTCTCTAGAAGGTTGTGCCTCTATTTCTTTTTGTTGGGGCTTAGGTACTCTTTTGTGTTGAGTCCTTTTTCTCTTGGCAGTTTGAGGTTGAGCTGAAGCTGGCTCAGAAACCTTATCACCTTGCTGGGCAGTTTCTTCTTCTTCTGCCTCTCTGAGTGCTTTCTCAGCAGCAAGTCTCTCCTTTTCTTCAAAGGCGTGTCTAAAAAGGGAGTTGGTGACTGGGATTTCCTGCCTCTCTCTGTGAGTGATTCGCATTGTTTCCAGAATGTGACAAATTCTGAGACCAAAGTGCATATTGGCCTTTGGCTCAGCAAGGCCATTGATGATCTTGGGCTCAAATTCTTCAATATGTCCAAGGAATTTGTTGAAGGCGTACTTCCCCCAGTTAAAGTGGGGTTCCTGCCCTTCATGCTTCTTGTTTAGAAGATGCATCATCATTCATCTCTCCATGCTTATCTGGTCTACTCCACCTTTGTTACCATCAAAGAAACGGACCAGAATGAGAGCTAAAGTACTCCAGTGTTTCTGGAGATGACTAGTTCTGATGGCTTTCAGAACAAAGTCTCCTGGGCAACCCTTTGCATTTTCTAATTGGATTGCTTCAAATAGCTCTTTAACACCTTGAATCATGGAAGCATCCCTGATGTTGATGTCTTCAATTGTTCCTCGATTTTTCAATCGGAATATCTTGCAGAAAGTCTTGCAGTCTAGGACGATCTCTTGTCCTTGAACTTCAGTTTGCATGTATTTCTCTTCTTCATCATTCACAACCTTTGTGAAGATTTTGGAGTTGTTATAGAACTCCAGCACATCCAGTGTGGATAGTCCACTGGGTGCAGCAAACAGAAACTTAAAGATATGGGAACTTTTTAGCATCCCCAATATCAGTTTCCTATCTGGTCTTGAGGGTATGACTGCTGGTACATACTTCTTCACTAGAAAAGCTCCCCAATTCATTTTGTGTTTTGGATTCCAGTCAGATGGGGTGAACTTTCCCAGAAGGCGTTTATTCAACACCTTAAGTTCCTTTCCTCCTTTCTTTTCAGCAGGAGCAGATGATGCGGCCTTAGGGTTCTTGGTGGTCATCTTCTTGGGTGCCATCTCTTATATAGAGTCTTGATTGAGTGTTTTTAGAGGGATTTTGCAAGATTAATCGGGATTAGTCTATCTTTTTAGAAGACTAAACACAAGAAGTTGAGTTTGCAGAAGGGGTTTTGCAGAAATCTTGAGAGATTTTGTTGTTTTGATGCAAGTATGAAATTTCGGATTTGGTAATAGTGTTTGTCTTTTGTCCAAGTCCTATATATATAGCAGACAAAATGTTCATAGATACAACATACATACAACTGAATATGAATGCGTGTCTTTGTATCTGCATAGGCGTGGTATCACACACGTACTCCATTAAATGCGTAGTGGGCCATGTCTGTATTTCTCAACAGACATTACTTGCTCTGTTTTAATCTCAACCATTGAGATCAAATGTTTATTCATCAAGGACTTATATTGAATATCTTGTAATGATATCAATCAACAAATGGTATTGTGCCGACTTGATGGATTTTTGACAAGTTACATCCATTATGTCACTTAGTAAAGAGTAAGAGCACTCAATCGTTTGAACTTATCATTCTGAGTGTCAAGTCCTTATCTTTATATTGTTTATCATAAAAATGGTAAAAATACAAGACATTGGACATGTTTGACTTCCAGAACTTATATTTTCGGGCTTTGTGTGTCTTTTCTCTTTATAACTAAATAGCTTTCTGAATTCAAGTGTCAGAAGCTTCAGTTGTTTGAATGTATTTGACCCACTCTCAGTAAGTAAGTTCTAGTCTTATTTACTTATTGAGTGTGTACCAACCTTTGCCTTTCTGGATACCCGTTCCAGAAATGTTTTGCCTTTCTGAGTGTTGCTACTCAGAAACCTTTGCATCACTTCTTATCAACTTGGCTTTCTGAGAACATGTTCTCAGAGGCCTACTTCTTTTCTACCTCACTTACTCAGACTTTAGAGATCCAGGACATTTTTCAGTCCTTAGGCATCTCCATTAACCCAAGACTATGTCTTAAGGTCAAGAACCGGCTTTCTTGTAGGGGCTTGGTGAAGATATCTGCAAGTTGTTCTCTATATTGCCTTTCTCAACATGGTCTCTGATGAAGTGGTGTCTAACATCAATGTGCTTTGTTCTGGCATGGAACTTGGGATTCTGTGTGATTGCAATAGCACTTGTGTTATCACAGAAAATGGGAGTTTTCTCTTCATTAAGTCCATAGTCTCTGAGTTGTTGTTGAATCCACAGAATTTGTGTTGCAAAACAACCAGCAGCAATATATTCAGTCTTTGTGGTAGAAGTTGCAATTGAGTTTTGCTTTTTGCTAAACCATGAGATAGGTCTAGTTCCCAGAAACTGACAAGTTCCTGAGGTTCTTTTCCTATCAAGCATTGATCCAGCATAATCAGCATCTGAGTAACCAGCCAAACTCAATCCACTTTCTTTAGGATACCACAAACCTACACCTACTGTACCTTTCACATACCTTAATATTTTCATAGCAATGTTGTAGTGTGATTGCATTGGATTTGTTTGAAATCTATCACACACACCAACTGCATATTGAATATCAGGTCTGCTTGCAGTAAGGTAAAGTAGTGAACCAATCAATTTCCTATACTTGTGTTCATTAACACTCTTATCTGATTCAGTATAGGTCATCTTGGTTCCTATGCTCATAGATATCTTAGCATTCTTTTCAGAAGGCTTAAGATTGAACCTTGTGAGCATGTCTTTTGCATACTTTGTCTGACTAATGAATATTCCATCATTGAGTTGCTTGACTTGCAATCCTAGGAAATAGTTCAATTCTCCCATCATTCTCATCTCAAACTTATTTTTCATGAGATTTGCAAAGTCATCACAAAGTTGCTTGTCCTTAGATCCAAATATAATGTCATCAACATATACTTTAACTAAGAGTAGTTTCCCATCATGATTTAAAGTAAATAAAGTTTTATCAACTTCACCTTTCTTGAAACCACTTTCCAGAAGGTATTTGGCCAAAGTGTCATACCATGCTCTTGGAGCCTGTTTCAGTCCATATAGAGCTTTCTGTAGCTTATAGACCATTCTACTTTCTGAGGAAACTTCAAAGCCAGGTGATTGTTCAACATAGACTTCCTCAGCAAGTTCACCATTCAAGAATGCACTTTTGACATCCATCTGATAAACTTCAAAGTCTTTATGAGCTGCAAAGGCCAGAAAGAGTCTTATTGCATCCAATCTGGCAACTGGTGCATATGACTCATCAAAATCTAAACCTTCAGTCTGGGTGAATCCCTTGGCAACCAACCTTGCTTTGTTTCTGGTTATTTCACCAGATTCATTCATCTTGTTTCTGAAACCCCACTTAGTTCCAATCACAGATTTTCCTTCTACAAATGGAACTAGTTTCCAGACTTTGTTTCTCTCAAACTGATCCAACTCTTCTTGCATTGCAGATATCCAGTCTTGGTCTCTTAATGCTTCTTGTATAGTTTTAGGTTCAATGTTTGAGATGAAACATCCAAAGAGAGAGTCAGCATTTTCAGCTATTGCTCTCCTAGTCCTAACACCTTGATTGATTGGTCCAATCACATCTTTTGCAAGATGATCCTTGATCCATCTCATCATGGGTTTAGGGCTAGTAGGGTCAACATCTATGTGATCTGAATGTGAATCACTATGATTATGACTTGATACTTCTTCAGTATCTGTGACAGCTTGCACCTCAGAGGGGCGGTGAATTTCTGACACTTGCTCAGTGTGAGAGCTTTCTGGTTCATGCATGTCAGAGAGGTCATTTCCAGAGTTAGCTCTCTGATGAATATCTTCAGTTTCCATTTCTGGAATTCTCATAGGAAATTCTTCTTCATGTCTGAGAATCACCTGGTTGTTACTAGGCATTTCATGCTTTTCTTCGTCAGAGTCATCCTCTCTTTCCACAATGATGTTTTTCCTTTCTGAGGGTTCTTCTTCAGAATCCTTTATCATTAGTTCCTTGAACCTTTCTGAGAGTTCATCAGAAAGGGGTGTTTTCTTGCTTCCTTCATAAAATACAACATGAACTGATTCTTCAATCTTCTTTGTTCTTTTGTTGTAAACTCTGTATGCTTTGCTATTCATAGAATAACCAAGAAACACACCTTCATCTGCCTTTGGTTGAAATGTTCTTAGATACTCTTTTCCATTGTTAAGAACAAAACATCTACAACCAAACACTTTCAGATGTTTGATATTGGGGGGTCTACCAACCAAGAGTTCATAGGGGGTCTTGTCATGGTGTTTGTTTATCAAACATCTGTTCTGAGTGTAGCATGATGTGTTTATAGCTTCAACCCAATAAACTTCACTTATTTCAGTGTCAGCTAGCATTGTCCTTGCTGCTTCTTTAAGGGTTCTATTTTTCCTTTCTGCAACACCATTTTGTTATGGTGTTCTCACAGAGGAAAGTTGGTGTTGTATACCTTTGCTGGTACAAAACTCCTTTATGTACTGGTTGACAAACTCAGTACCATGGTCTGTTCTAATTGCAGATACCTTGTCATTCTTCATGACTTCAAGCTTATTCAGCAAGTTTAATATCTCCACCCTAGCATCAGATTTGTGCTTTAGAAAAACAACCCAAGTGAATCTTGAGAAGTCATCTACAACAACCAGACCATACTTCTTTCCTGCATAACTAGTTACAGATGATTCAAAAAGATCCATGTGTAATAGTTGCAGTGGTCTAACACTAGAGTGTCTGGTTTTGGACTTGAAAGAGATCTTGGATTGTTTCCCCATCTGACAAGCAGAACAGATACCATCCTTTCTGAAAGATGCTTTGGGAAGGCCAACCACTAACTCTTTCTTGGCAAGTTTGTTCAGAGTTTTGAAATTCAAGTGACTCATTCTTTTGTTCCATAACCAGTGCTCTTCTGTGTGACCTGATTGACTCACCATGAGACATTCTTCAGTTGTGGCAGATGTCCAATCGGCAACATAAAGACTACATTTCCGTCGAGCAACCAAGACTGTCTGCTTTGACTCATTGTCTATAAGTTTGCAATACTTTGCTTTGAATTTTATAGTGAATCCCTTGTATACAAACTGGCTCATGCTAAATAGATTATATTTCAAACCTTTAACATGTAATACGTCAGTGATTGTTAATGATCCTAATTTGACGTTGCCAGATCCCAGAGAGGGATTTAATTCTCCTCCAGCAAATCTGATGTCTGGTCCAGTGTTGCAAGCTTTGTAGTTGACCAGATTTGCTTTGTCTCCTGTCATGTGCTTTCCACATCCACTATCAAATAGCCATTGAGCCTTAGTCCAAGAGCCTTCTGCACAAAACAGGAAACAGGAGTTAGGTTCTTGCCTCAGAGATAGAACCACTTAGACTAAATATTCTTCCAGTAGGAATCCACATTTTAGTGAATTTCTTGGGAGTTTGTTTTTGTCTAACTTGATCAGAAGGAGATGCAATAAAATCAGTAATTTGATCTCAATCTTCCTTCTTGGGGTGTTTCTAGGTGTTCCCTTTGGTGCTTTCTGGACCACAGGTTTCGGTTGCTTTTGACAAACTTAGCCTTTCCGGCGGGTTCCTTCTAGCTCGGGATTCAGTTTTTCGGCTTGAGATTTCTTCCACTTCATCTATTACTACGTGCAATATCGCCTTGCACCATTGTTCTTGTCCTTCCTTATATTGTTGCGAAGGACCTTTCCAATATACGATAGCGATGCCATTTTGAACACCTTTGGCTTTACGAATGCGCTCTTGAAGCCTTACTAGTTTCGCACCATCTTTATTTTCATAAAATGGTACAAGAAAGAATTTGCCTATTCCAATTCTTCCTTCCTAGTAATGCAAAGACAATGTGGATGGTTGCATATCTGAGTGTTGTGTTTCTTTTCAGAAACCTTATCCACATGTTTCTTGTGAACTTGTTGTTCTTTCAAAGGCTAGGTTGCAACTCCTTTTCCTTTGTCAACTACCCTAGCTTTCTGACCAATGCTATAGGTGGTTGAAGAATCATTCTGTTGACTTTTTACAAAGGTCAACCTTTCATCACTCTTCTTCAGAGGGGATGAATTACTTGATTGTTCATCAAGTCCAAGTCCACCTTTCTTAGAGGGATCTCTCAGATAGGATTGAACCTCAGTGAGAGTGTCACTAGCCTTTGCATAAGATTGGAAGGATAGCTCTTTCTTTCTGAGATCTTCATTCTCAGAAAGCAGCTTCATCATTTTCTTATTAAGTTCATCCAAGGCTAGTTTGTGAGAATTTTCAT
This sequence comes from Plantago major, assembly GCA_026545765.1. NCBI lineage: Eukaryota > Viridiplantae > Streptophyta > Magnoliopsida > Lamiales > Plantaginaceae > Plantago > Plantago major. Next base: position 33,183,155 of record CM048841.1, read on the forward strand.
TCTCAGATATCTGAGCTTTCAGAAAGGCTATTTCAGCGTTCTTGTTCTCAGATACTCTGGTTAGCTCAGAAACCTCTTTTTCAAGAGTTTCTTTGCTTTCCTCTAGAATTCTGGTTTTGGATTGTGCTTCCAGAAATTCTTTCTCATAATGATCCAATTCACTCTTGACCAACTCCAGATCCTCAATTCCATCATCACTCTCATAGTACAGAAATTGTGAATTGTTAGTTACCTCATCAGCCATAAGACATATTTCAATGTTGGAGATGTCTGGACCAGCAATCTCAGCAATTCCACACATTTCATTCTTCTTAAGGCCGAAGTTGTTAGGAATATATGTTTAGATTTTGATCAGCAACCTAATGACTTATCTTAGCTCAGAAAGGTGATTAGTACTCTTAGTTCACTTGAACACTGTAAAAGAGGAAACTCACTAAGTATGATAGTCTAGCAAATCTTGTATAGGATGTTAGGTCTCGAAATGTAATTTTTATTTTCTGAAGAAGACCAAGAAGAAGGCATCCAGCAAGAAAAGTTCAACGGATTTGAAGATTTGAAGAGTGCACAAGATTGCTGAAGACAAGGGTTTTTCGATACCTATGTCCAGATATCTTGAAGAAACAAGTGTTTCGAAACACACGTGTTGCAAAAGATATCTGAGAATAAAAGGTTTCTGAGACGAGGAAAGTGTCCACAGATATCTACACTCAGATACCTTGGACATAAAATATGCTTCTGAAAAAGAAACATATTATAACAAGTTGTTTAAACAAGTGGTATCTGGAGCTATGATGATCTCTGGAAAAGAACGTGCAAAGCCTCAGAAAGCTTGCATAGTTCCGTTGGCACTATAGGACAAAGTATAGTACAGTGCATTAAATGCGCACATGTATGTCGGACAAAAGTAAGCGTCACGAAGAAGAAGACAAACTCACTAAGATTACTATACTCAGATATCAATAGTTTGAATTTGAGCCTAACGGATACTATTCAAACGGCACTCAAAATTCATCTATAAATATCAACACTTAGACTACTTGAGAACAGACACTGAACACCTTAGATCACTGAACTTATACTAAATACTCACACAAGCTCTCTCAAGCAAACTACTTACTTTCAAGCTTTCTGTTGCGACCACAGCTCTTGATTCTAAGTAGCACAAAAGTTCTAAGTGTCCTGATCCTTAACGAGCATTGTTATCTGTGAAGGAGTTGAACTAAGATTTCATATCTGAGATTCATTTTCTGGAACACTTACAATAGACTTGGGTCAGTAGAGAACAAGATACCATACATTGAAAAGTGTATTAAGTATACTTGATTCATAGAGCATCTGAATAACTGAATAAGTTATTTAAGAAGCTCACCTGACAAACAAACCTAAAACCAACACCTTAAACGGCGTGGAGTACAGTAAGTACTTAGTTTGGGAAACTAAGGAATAACTCCAAGGTTATTGAGCACATGAAGTACTTAGTTTGGGAAACTAAGGAACAGCTCAAAAAGGTTTCTGAGTCTGAAGTACTTGTGAAAGCCGGGGAATAACTCAGGGGGGGCACTTGGTTGGGAACCTAGTGTATTTAGGAATCAAGAAAAGATATCTGTAAGGTTACCTCATTTATCTTAGTGGATTCTAGGTCTGAGAAAGACCGAAGTGGATTAGTTGAAGGATTACGCCACCTTCAGATACCACTATAAAAAGACTTGTGTTATTTACTCTCTGCAGCTTATTACTTGTTTTACTTATATTGCAAAGTACTTACACTTATATTGCTGAACACGTGCACTTATCTTAGAAAAGTCTTCCGCTCTGTGAAATTAAGTATCAGATATCTTCACAGATATCTGAGAAACTGTGCTTATCGACAAAAGTTTTAAAAGACTATTCATCCCCCCCCCCCAGTCTTTTACTTTGCCGTTATCTGGACCAACAAGTGGTATCAGAGCAGGAGGTTCCCAAGCCTTCTGCACTAAACCTAGATCCCAGATAAGTGCCCACTTACTGCTTTTCACCTACACTTGATTCGTTTGTTTAGTGTGTTTCTTTGCGGGATGTCTTTAAGTAGCCCCAATTCTCAAGCCAGAGAATTATGAGAAATGGAAGAACAACATGATGCTCCACCTAGAAGCCATCAGTGACGAAATGATCGAAGTAATAAAGAATGGCCCAATAGTCATTCAACAACTCAAGCAAGTCATAGAGGTTTCTAATGGTAGAGACAGAGAACAAAGTGATGGGTCTTCACAGACAGATGCGTCAACCAGCGGGAGACCTGCTAGTCAAGTCATTTACGAACCAAAGCCCAGAGAACTCTGGACATCGGAAGATGCCAAGAGAAATCGTTTGGATGGACAGGCTCGTAATATCATCATACGTTCTACTCAGAGCATACGATGTAAAGCGTAGGGTGCAAAAAAGGCGAAAGTGGCCTGGCAACTGATTGAAGAAATCTGTGCTAGCACTGAAAAAACAAAGGAAAATAAGTTCGAAGTTTTGAAGTTAAAATTCCAAAACTTTAAACAAGGTCCCTCAGAGACTCTTAAAGAACTGGATTTCCGATTTACAACACTTATGAGTGACATGGCTGCACTTGGTGAAAGTAATAGATATACCCAGTCAGAAAAGATTAAAACCATTGTGAGAAGTCTTAATCATAACTGGGAACACACAAAGTTTTTCTACTTTAACCAAGGAATGCCAGACATCACTCCTATGGAACTTTTCTCTCACCTTGCCACTGTTGACTATGAGACAACTCAAAGGGAACAAACAACTGAGAAGTTGCAGAGTGTTGCTCTAGTTGCTCAAGGAACTTCTGAAAATAAGAAAGGCAAGGATATGACTGAGGATGCTCTTGCTGTAAAGCAAATGGGAAAATATGTCAGTCGAGAAATTGAGAGAAGAAAAGCCAAAGAGAAGCTGGAAAAGCATCTAAGCTCAAACTATCACCAGTACAAAAATATGCAAAGCTCCCTGAACAACCAGCTCAAAAAGCATCAAGTACTGAGGAAGCAGAAATCGAAAATGATATTTGTTTCTATTGTCAGAAACCTGGTCATTTCACGAAGGATTGTCCTGCCTTCAACAAACTTAAGACAGGTGACAAGAAAGATAGAAGAATCTTCAAAAGAAGTCAAAGAGCTATGCTCACTGAAGAAAGGAAAAAGATTCAACTTCAACTGGATGCTCTAGATATTGAATCTTATTCTGAGGATGAGGAGTCAGACGATTCCACACTGCCTTCCCCAGAAATATGCGGTGTTTCTCATGAAGTAATTTACTTTGGTCAAAAGAAGAAAGAAGTGTGTGGAATGGCTGAAGAAATCTTCCCCGATATCTCCAATATTGAACCTTGTCTAATGGCTGATGAGGTAACACATACTTCCTGTTATACTTATGAAAGTGATGAAGAAGGAATCAAAGAACTGGAAAATCTCAGAAAAGAAATTGATCTTTACAAAAGAGAATTTCTAATGTTCCGAGCTAGAGCCGAAAAATTCGAAGAAGAAAAGAATTCTCTTGCAAAGGAAAATTCTCAATTAATCAAGATATCTGAGAAAAAGGATGCTGAAAATGCATTTCTCAAGGCTCAGATATCTGAGACCGAAAAGTCACATAAAGAAGCAATGGCTAATCTTCAAAATAAATATGAAGGTCTTCTTTCTGAGAATAAGGAACTCAAAAAGAAAGAACTATCTTTTCAATCTTATGCCAAAACTAGTGACACTCTTACTGAAGTACAATCTTATTTAAGAGATCCTTCATAAAAGAGAGGACTTGGGCTGGACACACACACAGATAGTTCCACCACTCTGAATAAGAGTAATAAAGGACTAACATTCGTCAGTGCTCAGCAAGGTGATTCCCAAACATTCTACAGCATCGGTCAGAAAGCTAAGATTGCTGACAAAGGAAAGGCAGTTGCGACCAAGACTTTGTGGGAAAAACAAGTCCAAAAGAAAACTGTGGGAAATGTCTCTGAAAAGAAACATAACACTGAGAAGTGCAATCACCCACAGTGCGATGTCTCTCAAAAAGGAAAAATTGCAGAAGCTGGCAAAAAATTTCTTATGTCACATTTTCTGGATATAAAATTGATCATCCAGAGACTAGCAAAGCTGCTGAAGAGAGATATCAGACAGCATCAGGTGCTCAGAATGGTATTAGCTATAAATCCGTCGGGAAACAACTTGCTCACGAATACAAACAAGAGCAAGAACGATGGTTAAAGGCTAGAATTGCTCACAGCAATTATCAGAAGTGGAAGATAAATCAAGCCACTGAAAATCTGAATGCCAGGGCTAGAAGAAATCTGGCTAGGAAAGCTAAGTTTGCTGGAAAGTAGACTCAGAAATCTGATAGCTATCTGAAAGCACCAAATGGAGCACCTAGGAACACACCAAGGAAGAAAATAGTTTTTAACAACAATGATACCAATCATTTAACTAAGATTCCTCCTTATGTTCCTGTTAGACAAAAGAATGTTCCTAAGAAATTCATTCAAAAATGGATTCCTACTGGAAGATTCTTTAGTCCAGATGGTTCCATTGTTGGTATGAGAACCTAATCTCCTGTTTCCTGTTTTGTGCAGAACACTCTAAACACTAACTCAAAGTGGCATTTTGATAGTGGATGTGGGAAGCACATGACAGGAGACAAAGCAAATCTGATTAACTACAAAAAGTGCAATGATGGACCAATTATCAGGTTTGCTGGAGGAGATGAAAATCCAACCATAGGTTTTGGCAATTTGAAATTCGGAGCCCTCACAATCTCTAAAGTACTTCATGTAAAGGGATTGAAATATAATCTCCTAAGCATGAGTCAACTAGTAGACAAAGGGTACTATGTCAAGATCAAGTCAAAACTATGTAAAGTGATTGACAATGAGTCAAAGCAGACAGTCTTGGTTGCAAGGCGTAAAGGAAATCTTTATGTTGCTGATTGGGCATCCGCTACAACCGAAGAATGTCTCATGGTGAGTCAATCTGGCCACACTGAAGAAAATTGGCTATGGCATAAAAGACTGAGTCACTTGAATATCAAAACTCTGAATAAGCTAGCCAAGAAAGAGTTGGTGGTTGGTTTACCCAAAATGACATATAGAAAAGAAGGTGTATGCTCAGCTTGCCAAATGGGAAAACAATCCAAAACATCTTTCAAGTCTAAGACTAGACATTCCAGTGAAAGGCCACTGCAATTGTTACATATGGATTTGTTTGAATCCTCAGTAACTAGTTATGCAGGAAGAAGTATGTGCAGTTGTTGTTGATGATTACTCAAGATTCACTTGGGTTGTCTTTCTCAAACACAAATCGATGCAAGGGTTGAGATACCTAACTTCTTGAATAAGCTTGAAGTCATGAAAATGACAAGGTATCATGTCGAGCAGACCATGGTCTTGAATTTGTGAACCATTACATCAAAGAGTTTTGTACTGCAAGGTATACAACATCAACTATCTTCTGTAAGGACACCACAACAAAATGGTGTTCTTTGAAAGAAAGAATAGGACCACAAAAGAAGCGGCAAGAACAATGCTTGCGACATCTTTGAAATAAGTGAAATCTATTGGGTTGAAGCTATAAACACAGCATGCTACACTCAAAATAGATGTTTGATTAACAAACACCATGACAAAACTCCGTACGAGCTTTTCATTGGTAGACCACCTAGTATCAAACATCTAAGGGTGTTTGGTTGCAGATGTTTTGTTCTTAACAATGGAAAAGAATACTTGAGAACATTTCAACCAAAGGCAGATGAAGGAGTATTTCTTGGTTATTCTATGAATAGAAAAGCCTACAGAATCTACAACAAAAGAACACAAAAGATCGAGGAATCTATTCATGTAGTATTCTATGAAGGAAACAAGAAAGTACTCTTGAATGATGATCTCTCAGATAGGTTCAAAGAACTAATGATTAAAGATTCTGAAAACGGATCCTCAGAAGGAAACAATTCTATCATTCAAATAGAGGATGAGTCTGACGATGAAAAGCAACCTATGCTTAGTAACAACCAGATGACTCTAAGACATGATGAAGAATTTCCTATGAGAATTCCAGAAATGGAGCAAATTCGAGAACCTTCATCATGAAGAGGTATCCGAAGAGAGTTCTTTGAAATGCAAGTTCGGATATCTCTAACACCGAAAGAGTGTCGGATATCCATGGCATTTCCCACATGTCGATATCTCGAATCTTTAAGTATCTCATCAAGATCATATTGATTCACATTCAAATCAAAATGATATTGATCCTACTAGTTCAAAACCCATTATGAAATGGATAAGAAATCATCCTGCAAAGGATGTGATTGGTCCCATAGACCAAGGAGTTAGAACTAGAAGAGCAATCGCTGAAAATGCAAGTTGTCTCTATGGATGTTTCATCTCAAACATTGAACCAAAGACAATAGAAAAAGCATTAAAGGATCAAGATTGGATCTCTGGAATGCAAGAAGAGTTGGATCAATTTGAGAGAAACAAAGTCTGGAAACTGGTTCCATTTGCTGACGGAATATCTGTAATCAGAATCAAGTGGGTTTTCAGAAACAAAATGAATGAGTCTGGTGAAATAACCAGAAACAAAGCTAGGTTGGTTGCCAAGGGATTCACCCAGACTGAAGGACTAGATTTTGATAAATCTTATGCACCAGTTGCAAGATCAATAAGACTCTTTCTAGCCTTTACAACTCATAATGACTTTACAGTTTATCAGATGGATGTCAAGAGTGCATTTCTAAATGGTGAACTGGCTGAGGAAGTCTATGCTGAGCAACCACCAGGTTTTGAAGTTCCCTCAGAAAGTAGGATGGTCTATAAGCTTCAGAAAGCTCTGTATGGGCTGAAACAAGCTCCAAGAGCATGGTATGATACATTGGCCAGATACCTACTAGAAAGTGGTTTCAAGAAAGGAGATGTTGATAAAACACTCTTCACATTGAACCATGATGGGAAACTACTTTTAGTTCAAGTATATGTTGATGACATTATATTTGAATCTAAAGACAAGCAACTTTGTGAAGACTTTGCTGAACTCATGAGATGTAAATTTGAGATGAGCATGATGGGAGAATTGAATTACTTCCTAGGGCTGCAAGTCAAGCAACTCAATGATGGAATATTCATTAGTCAAAGAAAATATGCAAAGGATATGCTCAATAAGTTCAATCTAAAGCCTTCTGAAAAGAATGCTAAGATACCAATGAGCATTGGAACCAAAATGACCTATACTGAATCTGACAAGAGTGTTGAAGAACACAAGTATAGGAAATTGATTGGGTCTCTACTATACCTCACTGCAAGTAGACCTGATATTCAATATGCAGTTGGAGTGTGTAGATTTCGGACAAATCCAATGCGTCACACTACAACATTGCTATGAAGATATTAAGGTATGTAAAGATCTGTAGAAGTTGGATTGTGGTATCCAAAAGATAGTGGATTGAGTTTGGTTGGCTATTCAGATGCCGACTATGCTGGATCATTGCTTGATAGAAAAAGTACCTCAGGAACTTGTCAATTTCTTGGTGCTAGATTAATATCATGGTTCAGCAAGAAACAAAATTCAATTGCCACATCTACCACATTTGAATATATTCTGTTGGATGTTGTGCTTCACAGATATTGTGGATACAACAACAACTCAGAGACTATGGACTCAATGAAGAAAAAACTCCCATTTTCTGTGACAACACAAGTGCTATTGCCATAACTCAGAATCCTAAGTTTCATGCAAGAACAAAGCACATTGATGTTAGACACCACTTCATCAGAGACCATGTTGAAAAAGGCAATATAGAGATACTCAAGATTGGCACTGAAGACCAACTTGCAGATATCCTCACCAAGCCACTACAAGAAAGTAGATTCTTAGCCTTAAGACACAGTCTTGGACTAATGGAGCTACCAAAGAACTGAAAAAGTTCAGAGAAGAGATATCTGAAGAAGATATCAAATAAGAGAGAAAAGGTATCTGGAACGGGTATCCAGAGAAGATGAATCTGGAACGGGTATCCAGAAACTAAAGGCTAAAGGGTAAAATGGCTATTCAAAGATTTACGAGGCGAATTTTCGGATATCTGGATCACTCAGTGAGGGGGAACACAAAAGAGAATAGTACAACTGTCTGCAGTCAACTGCTCTCTTGAAATTTGTATTATTTCTATCTTTGTGTAAAACTTGGACAAATACCAAGTGTGAGATAAATTTAGATGCAAACAGTGTTCTTGGTCATATAGAAACGTGATTCAGAAAGCTAATAGCCAAAAATTCATTAAATGGGCACAATTACATTTGTTTATTGTGATCATTGCTGAAGAAGCAACGGTGACCCTTGATGAATCGGGCGATTGATCTTTACGGCAGAGATTAACTCTCAGTAAATAGTGGACTGTTAAAATTCCGACAGGGCCCACTATGCATTTAATGCCGAACAAGCTTTTACTCACGCCTGCCTACAATTCACAGATACTTACACACAAAATTAATTTGTATGTATATGTCTGTGGAGATTACAATGGTATATATATGGGATTTTGGCAAAAGAAATTACTTTCGCCTAATCCAACATGCAGACTTGCACAAGAATAGCAAAAACTCTTCTTCAACCTCTGCAAATCTCTGTTAGTTTTTCTGCAAAGAATTACTAATCTCTCACCCAAATCTCTTTCTCGTTTTTCAAAAACTTCACTATTTAAAGAGATGGCTCCAAAACATGCTTCTTCTCGAAATCTGAGCTACTCTGATGCTGGCGAAAGCAAGCACCAGTGCTAGTTATAACAAACAATCGGTTGATCGGAGAATTCAAACCTGATCATTGGACTTTGGTGCCATGATTGAGGAATACCTGGTAGCTGCAATAGAAAACCAGACTGACAGGAAGTTGGTACTTGATATGCTTGAAAAGGCAAAAATCAAGGGCTTTCTATCTGCTCTTCCCAGTGGAGTTTCTTCACTGGATGTTCTGGAGTTTTACAACAACTCCACAATTATTTCCAAGATCTCTTAAGGCACTGAGATAGTGTCTATCAAGACCAAAGTCCAAGGACAAGAAATCATGTTGGACGAAACAGATTTCTGTGAGCTGTTTGAACTTCAAAATCTTGGAAAGGATTTTGAAATTGACACCAAGGATGAAGATCTCCTTGAAGGTGTGAAGCAACTGTACAGTAATGTGTGTGATCTTGACAAACCAGACACACCCATCGACTTTAAGCTTGCTGACATAAGGACCAGACATCTTTTGGTCCACTGGGATGTGTTGGCATGTATCCTTCACAGAGGCTTCGATGGTCTACAAGGAGGTGCTGACCAGATAATCCAAAAGGCTGGAAAACCCTTTTAATTTGGGGAAGTACGCCTTCATGAAATTTGTGAAGAAGATACAAGGCTTTGAGCCTAAAATCGTTAAGGGCCTTGCTGAGCCAAAATCCACAGTAAGCTATGGACTTAAAATTTGCTACTTACTGGAATGTCTTGGTATTGAACTCAGAGAGACGGCAGATATTGCCAACAGTAACCTACTCTACAAATATGAGTATACAAACATGATGAAAAAGGTTACTGGATCTCAGAAAGGTTCCAAGAAGCGAAAGACTGAAGAGGTATCTGAGGGAAAAGTTGCGACCAAGAAGCCCAGAACTTCACGGAAGAAGTCTGCTGGCAAATCAGAAGGCACACCCATTGAGGTTGTCGATTCCCAGATACCTGACGTCGTTGTAGATGAACTCATCAATAAAGATGAACTCATCAATGCTGCAAAAGAGGCATCGGCTACTGATCAAGTAGATTCAGCAAGAGAAAGTGCTTTCAGAAATGTCAAGACTATTGTCGAAAGCCTTGCTGATGAACTCATAAATGCTGAAAAATTTCAAACTCTTTCTGCAGAAGCAGCAGGAATTGTTGATAACTCTGTTCCAGATTTCGATGACGAATCGGACGAGGAGAAGATCCCAGACCCCAAGGTTACTGAAAAAGTAACCAAGGCAAAGGGGAAGAACAAAAGGTCCAAGATTGCTGAGAAAGCAACCAGCTCAAAGGTTGCTGAGCAAGCACCTATAGCAAAGGTTGTTGGTGCCAACACACCATCAGGGAAAGTCACGTATAAACAACTTCAAGAAACCCTGATGAGTGGTGAACTAGTGTTGGTAGACGCTGATGTCAACACCACACTTAAAAATCTGGAAGAGCTCTCAACTGCTCAAACTTCTGCTTCCAGACAACCACAACAACCACAACCACAACAGCCACAAGTGGTTGATGAAATGGTAAATGAACTCCATTTCGACATATCAACTATGCAACATGCTGAAGAAAATCCTGCAAACAAGCAGGTTTCCCAACTCCTAGAGAGGGATCAAACTGAGACACACCGTAATGATCAAACAAGGGAGGCAATCGAGACATCACTCGGGAAAGGTGAAGTACGTAAACTTCAAACAAAGAAGCCATAATGGAGCAATGAAGACCAAAAGAAGGTCACAAGTTCCAGAGACCAATCAGCCTGACAATGCTCAGGTAGCTGAATGGTTTAACTCTCTACTTGTGAAATTTTATGTTCATCAATCTTGTTACTTATAAAAATTTCTTTGTTACAGGCTGAATTAGAAACAAAAGAACAAGAGGAAGCTGAAAGCTTGCCTCAGAGACTGAGAAGGAGGCTACTACCTCACCTCTTAAGGAATCTGAGCCTGTGCTACATGTGATAGAGAATTCCCTAAGACATTACGTTTCAGATATTTGTTAATTCACTTAACTAATCAAGTGGATGTTTCTAATAGGCTCCAACTGAGAAGGAAAATGATAAGGCAGAGAATCCTAACTCATCAGAGAATCAACCAGAGACTCACAAAGTCTCTGAGGAACAAGTATCTGAGCCTTCTATTGAGAAGGTATATATATATATTTCAGATACCTAAAATCTTCAAAGACAAATCTCTGATCATTTTTCTCAAACTAACACTTTCTACTTAACAGGTTCAAAAAGAAGTAGAAGTTGTTGGGGAATTGCCCGCTCAATCCCCACAACAAATGGAAATTGATGAGGCATCAAAGCCTTCATCACAAGAAAAATTTCCATAGACTACACAAGTCTCTGAGCAACAAGTATCTGAGCCTCCAATAGTGGAGGTAATTGACCTATCAGATATCTGATTTTGTAAATAGAATTTTTCTTGATAAAATTTCCTAAGTGTTATGATTCTCAGGTTCAAAAAGAAAGAGAGGATGCTGAGGATCAGACTTCCAAGTCTCCTCCTCACACCAAGATATCTGAGGCACCTGGAACCTCAGTAGTCCAAAGCTTGTTGCTGTTGCACAGGTAACACAGATACTTGACTACTCTAAAACTCAGATATCTATACAAGTTTTGAAACTAATTCAAAACTCTCTCTTTCAGGCTCAAAGTAGTGCCAAGAAGGAGTCAAATGATGACTATGAAAACGTTCTTCCCTTCTTCAAGACTCATACCTTGCCAAAGCATATTCAATGCTTCAAGAAATGGCAAAGGTTAAGGTGCTCTGATCTCTCTGAAATACTGAGAATCACATATCAACCAACAAGACGAGCACGAGCTCTTGATCTGGAAAAATATATCCACGCAATGTTCCCTACTGAACAATATCAAGTTGCGACCTTAATGCGTAAGGATTTTTCCAAGGAAGTGGCACACAAATTGGTGCAAGCCTTGAGCAGTGAGATGGTCGAGACAAGATTGCAGATGGCATTCAAGCGATCCTGCCGAACACTACAATTTATTCCTTCGAACAAGAAGAGGTTAATGGGCGAAGATCACTATTCTCAAGTGATTAATCTTGTATCCGAAGGCGATGAGGAGGAAGAAATAGATGAGAATAACTTTGATGAACCTCCCTCGACCATCACAAAAGGATGATGATGATATGACGGATGATGATGCCTGCACAGGGCGGGAGGAATTCCACAAGGAAACAATGCCTCAATCTTTGAAAAGCACACTGAGAGGACATCACAGCAATCCCCTCCTCCATCTCCTCAGAAATCCACCCATCCTTCACAGCAATCCCAACAACAAAAAGACACTACTGAACAAGTAGTTGAGCACTCTGAGGAAACAACTCAGAAGATATTAAATACTCAAACCAGAGCTGCTCAACTCAAACAACTGTTGGAAGAAGAGCAACAGCTCCATCTTCAACTTGAAGAAGAGCTAGTTAAATCCAGAGATATGCTCAATCAACTACAAGATCAATACTTACAAGAGACAGTAGCTTAATCTGAGGTTAAAGCTCTCCAGGATGCTGTAAATGCTATTGCTAAGGAATAGATACAGAAGAAGTATCTAAAGAAAAGCATGATGCTAAGGCTGCATCACCAGCAAAAGACATACCATCCTCCTCTCAGAAAGGAAGAAGCCCATCTCTGAGATGGTTGCTGGACAAGAAAATCTTGAAAATGTCCAAGAGGATGAAGATCACTGGGCTGAAGACTCAGGTGATGAAGAAGATAAGACTTTGGCAGCCCACCGCAATGAACACTTGACGGTTTCTCATCTTAAAAGGAAGCTAATTGCTCCTGAAGTTTTCAACAAACTGCCAAATGTCCACTCCCGTGAATACATGAATAGATACCAAGTTTTGGCACATCTTAAAATGGAGATGTCTTCACAAAACAAAGATGTAATTGCCTCCGTCCCCTCAGAAATGAAGAAGTTCACAGAACTCATCACTCAGAGAACAACCAGTATGGTTATTGCTCAGAAGGATCTGGGAATGATAAGGGACGATGATGTGTCATTAGCTGAAAAAGCTTTTCATGAGGCAAGTTACACCGCTGGAAAAGCAGATGCCATACTAGGCCCATTGGCAGAGCTCACGATAAGGAAAATGGATTTATCAAACAAAATCAGGAGCTCAAGGCTGAACATCAGAAGTTGGTCACTGCCTACAACTACTTGCAAAAGAATTTTGAGTCTCTCTCAGATTCTTTTGTGGTACTTAGTCAGTCAACAATGACTAAGGGGGAAGAATTTGGATCTCAAGATCAGGGGGAAGGAAAGAAGAAATCTAGAGTTGGTGCGCTCGAGAAGAGGAAACAAGAAAACTTCCGACCACCACTCGAATAAATGATCCCTCATCAAATCAAGTGCTTTGCAAATAGTAGCTACTTCCAATGACAATGAAGAAACTACAATGGTAACAAGGGCCATGGCAAAAAGACCTCCAAGGAGTACCAAGGATCCAAGGAGAAGACAAGTAAAAGGGATTGATGAATCTTCTGAAGAAGAAGAAGAAGGCCAAATCAAATCCATGGGCAATGAAGAAGGCTGCAAGAGTCTCACAAGAATTGATCTTGATGATGATGAAGAGACTGATGAAGATGAAGCTCCTCTTCACAGAAAAAGGAAAATTGATAGCCTGAGCCCTTCTTCAAGCAATCCCCCAAAGGAGAATTCTAGACAAAGAAGGACCAGGCTGAGAGCTGAACAAAGACAAAGTCAACTTCCACTCAGGCCAGAAGAAGCCAAAATTGAGTATGTAAAGAATGCCAACAATACCTCTGTCTATAGGTGCATTAATCAGAAGAATGGCTACTGGATTCTGGAACTCAAGCACTTACTGGTAAATTCAAGGTTTCCAGAACCAATCCATAAACAGCTCATGGCATGGAGAAAAGATAAGCCAATCTTGATTAACACCAACCACATCAAAGCATGGTTGGATTTTGAAGTAATCAAGAGAACAGAAGCCATGAAGAAGGACCTCTCTGATGAATGTCCTTATGGAAAGCGGATGATGTGCATGGAATTCCCGACATTCTTGGAGCGCACAAGAGCAAGACTTGCGGTGGAACCTATGAGTCCTTCTACTTGGCGAAGATCAATACAAGGGTGACATCAGATATCTGAAGATCATTTATGAATACTTCAAGCTATCAGATATCAGAATCGAGCATGCCTGGAAGTGGGGAAAGTATCTGTGGGTCAAGCATTTTGTCAAGAGAAATCCCACCAAAACATACAAGGAAGTCTGTGGATTTGCCAGAGACAAAGAGATGATTGTCAGAACTCTTCTCTATGACTACTCTGATGATATCAAAAGGTTTGGTGATAGGAAATTTGCAGACTGATCCATGGAGCTGTTTTGAAGACTTGAATATTTTTGAATACTTGAAGACTTGTCATTTAGAATGTTCACTTGGTGCTTGGTAACTCCTGTTGTTCTATTTGACTAAGTAGTTTCTGTGATTTTGCTGATTGATCTTTTTTGTTAAATCTTGAAAAAGTTATCTGTAAGCTTTCTCTGTATCATATCTGATGAACTTACTCTCAGATATCATTTTATAAATAAGATAACTTGTCAGCAAAGATCACACCTTGTGATTTGGTTGATGTTTACTTTCTGCACTTAATTATATGAATTAAAAGATCATAAGAAATGATTAAGTGGTGGATTGTTTCCTCATCCAGATTTGTAATAGGTCTGATAGTCATTGTTGACTGATCAAAATGGGGGAAATTTATTAGGAATATCTGTTTAGATTTTGATCAGCAACCTAATGACTTATCTTAGCTCAGAAAGGTGATTAGTACTCTTAGTTCACTTGAACACTGTAAAAGAGGAAACTCACTAAGTATGATAGTCTAACAAATCTTGTATAGGATGTTAGGTCTCGAAATGTAATTTTTATTTTCTGAAGAAGACCAAGAAGAAGGCATCCAGCAGGAAAAGTTCAGCAGTTTGAAGATTTGAAGGCGCACAATTCTTTGAAGACAAGGTTTTTCAGATACCTATGTCGGATATCTTGAAGAAACAAGTGTTTGAAACACGTGTTGCAAAAGATATCGAGAATAAAAGGTTTACGAGGGAGAAAGTGCCCACAGATATCTACACTCGGATACCTTGGACATAAAATATGCTTACGAAGAAACATATCATAACAAGTTGTTTAAACAAGTGGTATACGGAGCTATGATGATCTCTCGGAAAGAACGTGCAAAGCCTCGTAAAGCTTGCATAGTTCCGTTGGCACTCTGAGGACAAAGTATAATACGATTGCATTAAATGCATGACGAAATGTCGAACAAAAGCTGTAACCGAAGAAGAAGACAAACTCGCTGATACTATACTCAGATATCAATAGTTTGAATTTGAGCCTAACGGATACTATTCAAACGGCACTCAAAATTCATCTATAAATATCAACACTTAGACTACTTGAGAACAGACACTGAACACCTTAGATCACTGAACTTATACTGAATACTCACACAAGCTCTCTCAAGCAAAATATTTACTTTCAAGCTTTCTGTTGCGACCAAAGCTCTTGATTCTAAGTAGCACAAAAGTGTTGGTCCAGATAACGGCAAAGTAAAAGACTAGAGGGAGGGGGGGTGAATAGTCTTTTTAAAACTTTTGTCGATAAGCACAGTTTCTCAGATATCTGTAAAGATATCTGATACTTAATTTCAGAGAGCGGAAGACGTCTGAGATAAGTGCACGTGTTCAGCAAGATAAGTGTAAGTACTTTGCAATATAAGTAAAACAAGTAATAAACTGCAGAAAGTAAATAACACAAGTCTTTTTATAGTGGTATCAGAAGGTGGCGTAATCTTTCAACTAATTCACTTCGGTCTTTTTCAGACCTAGAATCCACTAAGATAAATGAAGTAACCTTACAGATATCTTTTCTTAGATTCCTAAAAGCACTAGGTCCCAACCAAGTGTTCCCCCTGAGTTATTCCCCGGCTTCCACAGCCAAGTACATCATGTACTCAGAAACCTTTTTGAGCTATTCCTTAGCTTCCCAAGCTAAGTACTTCCTGTGCTCAGCAACCTTGGAGTTATTCCTTAGTTTCTCAAACTAAGTACTTCCTGTACTCCACGCCGTATATGGTGTTGGTTTTAGGTTTGTTTGTCAGGTGAGCTTCTTTAATAACTTGTTCAGTTATTCAGATAGCTCTGTGAATCAAGTATACTTAATACACTTTGCAATGTATGGTATCTTGTTCTCTACTGACCCAAGTCTATGGTAAGTGTTCAAGAGAATGAAACTTAGATATGAAATCTTAGTTCAACTCTTTCACATATAACAATGCTCGTTAACGATCAGGACACTTAGAACTTTTGTGCTACTTAGAATCAAGAGCTTTGGTCGCAACAGAAAGCTTGAAGGTAAGTAGTTTGCTTGAGAGCGCTTGTGTTAGTATTCTTGAAGTTCAGTGTGTTCTAAGGTGTGTTCTCAAGCAGTCTAAGTGTTGATATTTATAGATGAATTTGAGTGCCGTTTGAATAGTATCCGTTAGGATTAAATCAAATTCAAACCATTGATATCTGAATATAGTACTGTAGCAGGTTTGTCTTCTTCTTCTTCAGAAGCTACCGTTTTTGTTCAGACATTTATGTCTGTGCATTTAATGCACTGTACTATATTTTGTCCTGTAGTACCAACGGAACTATGCATGGTATCAGAGATCTTTCTACAATTAGAGTTTTCTGAAATTTTGCATGTTCTTTTCCAGAGATCATCATAGCTCCAGATACCACTTGTTTAAGCAACTTGTTATAATATGTTTCTTTCTTAGAAGCATATTTTATGTCCAAGGTATCTGAGTGTAGATATCTGTGGGCACTTTCCTCGTCTCAGAAACCTTTTATGCTCAGATATCTTTTGCACCTTGTGTGTTTCGAAACACTTGTTTCTTCAAGATATCTGGACATAGGTATCTGAAAAACCCTTGTCTTCAGCAATCTTGTGCAGTCTTCAAATCTTCAAATTCGTTGAACTTTTCCTGCTAGATACCTACTTCTTGGTCTTCTTCGGAAAATAAAAATTACATTTCGAGACCTAACATCCTATACAAGATTGCTAGACTATCATACTTAGTGAGTTTCCTCTTTTACAGTGTTCAAGTGAACTAAGAGTACTATTCACCTTTCTGAGCTAAGATAAGTCATTAGGTTGTTGATCAAAATCTAAACAAATATTCCTAACAAAAAGTTCTAAGTGTCCTGATCCTTAACGAGCATTGTTATCTGTGAAGGAGTTGAACTAAGATTTCATATCTGAGATTCATTCTCTGGAACACTTACAATAGACTTGGGTTAGTAGAGAACAAGATACCATACATTGAAAAGTGTATTAAGTATACTTGATTCATAGAGCTATCTGAATAACTGATTAAGTTATTTAAGAAGCTCACCTAACAAACAAACCTAAAACCAACACCTTAAACGGCGTGGAGTACAGGAAGTACTTAGTTTGGGAAACTAAGGAATAACTCCAAGGTTATTGAGCACAGGAAGTACTTAGTTTGGGAAACTAAGGAACAGCTCAAAAAGGTTTCTGAGTACAGGAAGTACTTGGCTGTGAAAGCCGGGGAATAACTCAGGGGGAACACTTGGTTGGGAACCTAGTGTATTTAGGAATCAAGAAAATATATCTGTAAGGTTACCTCATTTATTTTAGTGGATTCTAGGTCTGAGAAAGACCGAAGTGGATTAGTTGAAGGATTACGCCACCTTCAGATACCACTATAAAAAGACTTGTGTTATTTACTCTCTGCAGCTTATTACTTGTTTTACTTATATTGCAAAGTACTTACACTTATCTTGTTGAACACGTGCACTTATCTTAGAAAAGTCTTCCGCTCTCTGAAATTAAGTATCAGATATCTTCACAGATATCTGAGAAACTATGTTTATCGACAAAAGTTTTAAAAGACTATTCACCCCCCCCCCCCTTCAGTCTTTTACTTTGCCGTTATCTTGACCAACAGAAGTCGATTACATCGTGGGTGATTCCACACAATTCTGGTGATGGTAGGTTTGAGTCATCTGAATCTTCATCTTCAGAATCTGTCTCAATGTCTAGAGCATCAAGTTGAATTTGAATCTTCTTCCTTTCTTCAGTCAGTAAGGCCCTTTGATTTCTCTTGAAATTTCTTCTGTCCTTCTTGTCACCTGTCTTGAGCTTGTTTAAAGCAGGACAATCTCTCTTGAAGTGACCAGGCTTTTGACAATAGAAGCAGATATCATTTCCTATTTCTGCAGCTTCAGTACTAACACCTTTCTGAATGGGGGTGTTCAGAGAGTTGCTCATTTGTATGTTCGTGTACTGATGATAGTTTGGGCCAAGATGCTTTTTCAGCTTTTCTTTAGCTTTTCTTCTCTCAATCTCTTGACTCACAAATTTCTTCATGTGTCTTAGTGCAAGAGCATTTTCTTGAGATGCATCTTTGGTATCCTTCTTTTCAGATGTACCTTGAGAAACTAGAGCAACACTTTGCAACTTTTCAGCTGTTTGTTCTCTCTGAGTTGTCTCATAGTCTCTGATGGCGAGATGAGAGAAGAGCTCTCTTGGAGTAATATTTGGCATCCCTTGGTTGAAATAAAAATTTAGTGTGCTCCGGTTGTGATTGAGACTTGACAATAGTCTTAATCTTTTCTTTGGGAGTATCTGCTTTCACCAAGTGCAGCCATATCACTCATAAGTGTAGTAAACGAAATCAAGTTCTTCGAGTTTCGGTGGGACCTTGTTTGAAGTTTTGGAACTTCAATTTAAGAACTTGAACTTGTTTTCCTTGGTTTTCTCGGTTAAACGCAATTTCTTCAATCAATTGCCAGCAACTTCGGCCGTTTAGCACCCCAGTTTACTGTATGTGCTCAGGTGTTGATCTGATGATGATATTACGAGCTTGACCATCCAATCTGTGTCTCTTGGCATCTTCAGATGTCCAGAGCTCTCTTAGCTTGTCTTCATACATAATGCTTCCACGAGCAACACCACTATCACTAGCGCCCATATCCTCGCCACATCTTCCTTGTTCGAGGCTTTTTCCATCGACACCTCAAGATGCTGTTTGAGTTGTCTGATTTTGATAGGCCCTTCATTGATGACATAGATCATCTCATCACTAATGGCCTCCAGATGGAGCATCATGTTGTTCTTCCATTTCTCGTAGTTTTCTGGCTTCAGAACGGGTGCATAACTCAGAGACATACATGCACACTTAACACACAAATTATATAGTCCTCATAAAGGGACAAAGTTCCTTCACCTATCTGGGGATCTAGGTTCAGTGCAGAAGACTTGTGAACCTCCTGCTCTGATACCACTTGTTGGTCCAGATAACGGCAAAGTAAAAGACTAGAGGGGGGGGGGGTGAATAGTCTTTTAAAACTTTTGTCGATAAACACAGTTTCTCAGAAACCCCAGGTTTCTGATACTTAAATTCAGAGCGCGGAAGACTTTAAGATAGGTAAGTGCAGAAACAATAAGTATGTTGCTGAAATGTAAATACAGAAAGGTAAATGACACAGCAAGTATAGTGGTATCTGGAGGTGGCGTAATCCTCCAACTAATCCACTTCGGTCTTTCTAAGACCTAAAATTTACTAGAACAGATAATTGAGTTCACCTTACAATAATCCTATTCTAAGATTCCTAAACAAATGGTTCCCAACCAAATGTTCCCCCTGAGTTATTCCCCAGCTCCTAGAGCTAAGTACTTCCTCTACTCAGATAACCTTGGAGTTATTCCTTGATTTTCCAAATCAAGTACTTCCTCTACTCCGATAACCTTGGAGTTATTCCTTGATTTCCCAAATCAAGTACTTCCTCTACTCCACGCCTTGATGGTGTTGGTTATAAGGTTTGTTAGAGAGGCTTCTCGTATAACTTTTCAGTTATGTTTTCAGAGAGCCTAATAGAACAAGACTACTTAATACACTTGTTCAGTGGATGGCAGTCTGCTCTTTACTGACCCAAGTAATTGATATCCATTCTGGAGAATGAGCTTCAGAAAGGGTATCTGATAGTTCAACTCTTTCACGAATAACAATCTCTTGTTAAGGTAAAGGACAACTTAGAACTACTAGTGATTCTTCGAGCAACAGAAAGCTTCAGAAAGGGTAGTAGAGTGCTTGAGAGAATACTTTGCTTGATGGTAAGTTTGCAAGATAGAGCGTTCTAAGGTGTATTTCTCAGCATCTAAGTGTGTGATATATATAGATGAATTTGAGAGTTGTTGGAATGATATCCGTTATGCACAATTCAAATTCAGTCCATACTTATCTTGAAATGAGTACTCAGAAGTCCTTGTCTCATGTCTCAGAGGGGACTGTGCTTCAGCAGCTTTTCTGCCGATGCAATTAATGCACTTGTACTATTTCTTGTCCTGTAGTCTTCAACGGATACATGAGCCTTTCTGATGGATTGCATGCTCCATACTCATGATTTCATATGTCCAGAATCATATTTCAAAAGTAAGTAAATACACTTAAGAAAGGATTAAGGACATAGTCTTTTCTGAGTTAGACTAAACCTTGATATCTTCATAAATCTTATGCAATCTTCAGTCTTCTAATCTTCAAAAAAGCTCCATTGCTAGGATTGATCTTCATGGTCTTCTGGAAATAAAAATTACACTCAGAGACCTATAATCCTAATACAAGATTTACTAGACTAATCATACTCAGTGATTTCCTCTTTTACAATGTTCAAGTGAACCAAGAGTACTTAATCACCTTTCTGGCTAAGATAAGAACATGTGATGAGTGATCAAAATACTAACAGATATTCCTAACATTGATGAACTTATCAATGCTGATAAAAGCAGTGAGAGACTTCAAACACTCTCTGCAGAAGCAGCAGGGATTGTTGATAATTCAGTCCCTGATTTCGATGAGGAATCTGAAGATGAGAAGGAACCAAAAATTCCCAAGGTTGCTGAGAGAGAAACAAGTGTAGAGGTTTCTGAAGAAGCACCCACACCAAAGGTTGCTGAAGAAGCAACTGTGTCCAAGGTCACTGGACAAAACACACCATCAAAGCAAGTAACACTTAAGCATATTGAAGATGCTCTGATGAGTGGTAACTTAGTGTTGGAGGACACTGCCAATGCCTAAACACTTAAAAGTTTGTCTAAAGTAGATCTGGATAGGCCCCATACTACATCACATTCACCATCCGAATTAAGATCACCTCAACAACTACGACAGCCACAAGTGGATGTTGAAATGGTACTTGAGTTACATCATGAGATTCCACCATTTTTCAATGCTGAAGAAATTCCTGCAAGAGAGCAGGTTCCCCAACTCAATGAGAGGAATCAAGCTGAGACTTCCACTTAGAATGATCAAATACGGGAGGCAACTGAGTCCCAAACTCATGATAGGTCTGAAGTACCTGCAACTTCAAACAAAGAAGTGGTCATGGAACAACAAGACCAACACATGGAATCTCCGCGAGTTCCAGAGACCAATCAGCCTGATATTGTTCAGGCTTAATTAGAAACACAAGAACAAGAGGAAGCTGCAAAGCTTACCTCAGAGACTGAGAAGGAGGTTACCACAACCTCAACACTTAAGGAACTTGAGCCTGTATCACGGGTGGAAATAGTTTCTTAAGACACAACTTTTCAGATATCTGTTAAATACACTTGACTAATTAAGTGTTTGTTTCTAATAGGCTCCAACTGAGAAGAAGAATGATGAGGCTGAGAAGCCTAGCTCATCAGAGAATCAACCAGAGACTTACAAAGTCTCTGAGGAACAAGATTCTGAGCCTTCTACTGAGAAGGTATATATCTCAGACATCTATACTTCCCACACTGATACTCATTTTTCTAAAATACTTAACACTTTCTACTTACAGGCTCAAGAAGAAGTAGAAGTTGCTGGGGATGTGCCACCTCAATCCCCACAACCAATGGAAATTGATGAGGCTGTAAAGCCTACATCACCAGAGAGAATACCAGAAACTGCACCAGTTTCTGAGAGACAAGTATCTAAGCCTCCAAGAGTGGAGGTAATTGACATCTCAGATATCAAATTGTCTAAGTGTTTCTCTCTTAATAAATTTCTAAGTGTTATGTTATTTTTTATTCTCCGGTTCAAAAAGAAAGAGAGGATGCTGAGGATCAGACTTCCAAGTCTCCTCCTCACACCAAGATATCTGAGGCACCTAGAACCTCAGTAGTCTAACCATCTGAGCCTGTTGTTGTTGCACAGGTAACACAGATACTTGACTACTCTAAAACCCAGATATCTACTAAAGTTTTGAAACTAACTCAAAACTCTCTCTTTCAGGCTCAAGCTAGTGCCACAATGCTCCCTGAAGTTTCAGACAAGGACCTACTTCTATTTTTCAAGAATCACACTCTGCAAAAGCATCTCAAGTGCTTCAAGAAATGGCAGAGACTCAGATGCTCTGATTTGGCTGAAATAACAAGGGTCACTGATCACCCTACTAGAAGAGAAAGAGCATTTGACCTTGAAAATTATGTTCATGCAATGTTCCCAATAGAGCAATACTCTTTTGCTTCTCTAATGCATAAGGACTTCATCAAGGAAGTGGCACACAAGGTCATTCAAGCATTTGAAAAGGTAGATAATCAGACCAAAATGCACATGGCATTCAATCCAGTCTTGCCCAAGTCTCTACAAATCATACCCTCTGAGCAAGAGGAAGTAAATGGACAAATGATCACTATTCCAGAAGTGATCAATCTGGTCTCTGAAGATGAAGAAGAGAAGGAGACAGATGAAAATGATTATGAAGAACCTCCTTATGACCATCAAAAGGATGAGGATGATAAGAAGGATGATGATGATGATGCCCCTGCACCAGGGACAGGAGGGATTGCACAAGGAAACAATGCCTCAGTTGCTGAAAAGCACACTGAGAGGACTTCACAGAATTCCCCTCCTCCATCTCCTCAGAGATCTACCCATCCCTCTCCCCAACAAAAAGACACTACTGAACAAGTAATTGAGCACTCTGAGGACCACACTCAGAAGATATTGGATGCACAAGCCAGAGTTGCTCAACTCAAACAATTGTTGGAGGAAGAACAACATCTAAATCTTCAACTGGAAGAAAAGATAGCTGAATCTAAAGCAAAGCTCCAAAAGATTGAAGATCTTACTGTCAAGGAAATGGAAGCTTATGCTGAGATGAAAGAACTCCGGCCTGCCGTTGAGGCAATTGCTGAGGAATTAGATGCTGAGCAAGCATCTGAAGACAAGCATGATGCTAAGGCTGCATTACCAAAAGATATACCGTCCTCCTCCTCACTGAAAGGAAAGAAACCCATCTCTGAGATGGTTGATGGGCTAGAGAATATTGATGAAAATGCCCAAGAGGATGAAGATCACTAGGATGAAGACTCAGATGATAAAGAAGACAGAACCTTGGCAGAACATGCAAATGTTCATTTGGGAGTTTCTCATTTAAAGAGAAAACTGATTGCTCCTCAAAGCTTCAGTAAGGCACCAAATCTCAACTCCCATGATTACATGGCCAGATACCAGGTTCTGGCAACTCTAAGAAAGGAGTTGTCTCAACAAAATAAAGAAGTGATTGCATCAGTCCCTGCTGAAATGAAGAAGTTCACTGAGTTAATCACTCATAGAACAACAAATTTGGTCATTGCTTAGAGAGACCTAGGCATGGTGAGGGATGATGACAATAATCTTGCTGAAAAAACCCTCAATGAAGCTAGCTATGCTGTTAGAAAAGCAGATGCTACTCAAGGTCCACTGGCAGAGCTCACTGATAAGGAAACAAGACTTATCAAACAGAATCAGGAGCTCAAGGCTGATCTGCAAAAGTTAGTTGCTGCTTACAACTATCTGCAAGGCAACTTTGACTCCCTCTCAGAATCTTTTATGATTCTTAGTCAGTCAACAATGACTAAGGGGGAAGGATCTCAAGGTGCTCAGAGAGGAAGAGGAAGAGGAAACAAAAGAAGATCTGAACAACCACCTCTCAGAATAAATGAGCCCTCCTTCAATCAAGCTGCTACTCAGATAGTAGCAACCACCCTGGATAGACTTGATAATTCTAGAGGGTGTTTTGGCTGCCAATTGCTTTGCAACAATAGGCTTAGATGAGCTAAATTCCCTTTTCCTTTTTATGTGAAGAGGAGCTTCATCATCATCATTAAAGTTGTGCTTGGGAGATTTGCAGCCTTCTTTATTGTCCTGGGATTTGATTTCTTCTTCTTCTTCTTCTTCTTCTTCTTCAGAAGAAGAAGAAGAAGAAGAAGAAGAAGAAGAAGAAGAAGAAGAAGACTCTTCAATCCCTATTACTTGTCTTCTCCTTGGGGACTTGGTTCCTTTGGAGGTCTCCGTGATCTTGCCTTTAATCTGGCCCTTGTTGTCATTCCTTGTTCAGGACTTTGCTCTATGACTACTCAGATGACATCAAAAGATTTGGAGATAGGGAATTTGCAAATTGATCCATGAAGTTGCTGAAATCTTGAAGATTTTTGAAGACTTGAAGACTAGTTAATTAGTATGTTTACTTGGAGCTTGGTTACTCCTGTTGTCCTAATTCAACTGTGTATTTTGTATCTTGCTGATTGTATTGTAATGTGTTTTATTCATTGTAAAAGTTATCTGTGAACTTTCCTTGTAACATATCTGATGAACCTACTCTCATATATCAATCTATAAAAAGGATAACTTGTCAACAAAGATCACACCTTGTGATTTGGTTGATGTTTACTTTCTGCACTTAATTAAATGAATTGAAAAGATCATAAGAAATGATTAAGTGATGGATTGTTCCCTCTTCCAAGGTGTAATAAGTTTTAAAGATAGTCATCGTTGACTGATCAAAAAGGGGAAAATTTGTTAGGAATATCTGTTTGGATTTGATCAGCAACCTAATGACTTATCTTAGCTCAGAAAGGTAACTAGTACTCTTAGTTCACTTGAACATTGTAAAATTACTGAGTATGTTAGCCTAGAAAATCTTGTATAGGATGTTAGGTATCTGAATGTAATTTTTAAAAGATATAGGATGTTAGGTCTCTGATATGTTAGTTCACACATATCTGAGAAACTGTTTTATCGTCAAAAGTTTTAAAAGACTATTCACCCCCCCCCCCTCCCTCTAGTCTTTTACTTTGTCGTTATCTGGACCAACAAGCTAAAATCTCCAAATGTTGCATTCTTCAAATACCTAACCCCCCATGGTATTTGAAAGCCACAAAAATCCAAAAGCCCTCAAGGAGAGGGATTTTAAAATCCCTAGCCCGACGGGCCGAATAAATCCAATCAAACATGGTATTTTAAGGGATTTGGTCCAAAATCCCTCCCAAATACCATGAAACAAACATGCACCAAGTGCATTTAGAAAACATGGAACAAGTCTATTTACCAGCAGACGCAGTTATCGAGGAAGTCATGAATGACCCAAGAAGATTAAGAACCCAGCTAACAGAATTCTTTCGCTTAAACAGAGTAAACGCACAAGTCAGAGCAAAAAATCTCCTTTACAGAGAATTCCCCGAGGAGTACTGGTGTGATGATAAACCAAAGAGATGGGAACCAAGAAAAAACAACAACAAAATGATAGGTTGACTTGTCACAGTGAGTCCAACGGAGAGGGATTAGTATTACCTAAGGATACTGTTGAATCACATCCGTGCACCGACTTCTTACGAGGATTTGAGGACGGTAAACAATGTTACCTATGAGACATTCAGCGAGGCAGCGAGAGTAAGAGGTCTACTCCAATCAGACGCGAACATTCGAGAAACAATACATGAAGCATGTGGATACAAGATGCCATACTCACTACGCGGACTGTTTGCCTCCATCATGTACTACAATTCTCCGTCATACCCAAACGCATTGTGGGAAGAATTGAAGGAGGAGATGTCATAGATTTTCTAAATGCCCCAGGCACCACAAAAGATCAAGCATATAACAATTCACTCAGATCCATAGGTCTATTCCTCCAGAACTACAACCGATCGATAAATGTTGGTCCAGATAACGACAAAGTAAAAGACTATGGGGGGGGGGGTGAATAGTCTTTTAAAACTTTTGTCGATAAAATAGTTTCTCAGATATGTGTGAAGATATCTGATACTTATAATCAGAGAGCGGAAGACTTTTCTGTGATAAGTGCACGTGCTCAGCAAGATATAATGTGTTTAAATACTTAGCAGGATAAACAGAACGATAAGTAAATTGCTGAAATTAAATAACACGTCTTTTTATAGTGGTATCTGAAGGTGGCGTAATCCTTCAACTAATCCACTCGCCCTTTCTCAAGACTTGAAATTCACTAAGATAGATATTGAGTTCACCTTACAATAATCCTATCTCTTAATTTCCTTTTACACTAGGTTCCCAATCAAGTGTTCCCCCTGAGTTATTCCCCGGCTCCCAGCCAAGTACTTCCTATACTCAGAAACCTTTGAGTTGTTCCTTAGTTTCCCAAACTAAGTACTTCCTATGCTTAGTAACCTTGGAGTTGTTCCTTAGTTTCCCAAACTAAGTACTTCCTGTACTCCACGCCGTGTATGGTGTTGGTTAAGAAGAGTTTTTCAGATTGGTAGATTAAGAACTTCCACAGTTATGTACTACTACCTTCTTGAACAAGAGTCACTTAACACACTTCACAATGTGTGGTGATATGTTCTTTACTGACCCAAGTCTATGTTAAATGTTCTGGAGAATGAATCTCAGATACTTGATCTTTTGATTCAACTCCTTCACAGATAGCAATGCTTGTTAAGGATCAGGACACTTAGAACTTTCGTGCTACTTAGAATCAAGAGCTTGGTCGCAACTGTAAAGCTAGAGAGTAAGTAGGCAGAAGGCTTGTATGCTTGAGTGTAGGATATGAAATTCAGTCGTTCAAGTGTGTGTTCAAGCATTCTAAGTGGTGATATTTATAGTTGAAAATCATGCCGTTTGAAAAGTATCCGTTAGGCTCAAATGAATTTCAAACTATCGATATCTGAAAATAGTACTGCAGAAGACATTGTCTCTTTTCAGAGATTTCCTCTTTTGTTCAGATGTCTCTGTCTGCGCATTTATTGCACTTGTACTATTTTTGTCCTGCAGTGCCAACGGAACTATGCACGCTTTCTGAAGCATTACATGTCCTTTTCCAGAGACCTTCACATCTCCAGATACTTTATCAAAACATTGTTTCCTGGAAACAAAGTTTTGTCCAAGGTATCTGAGTGTAGGTATTTGTGGGCACTTTTTCTCGTTCAGAAACCTTGTGTTCTCAGATATCTTTTGCGAAACTTGTTTATTGAAAAACACTTGTTTCTTCAAGATATCTGGACATAGGTATCTGATGAGACCAATTTCCTTCATCTTCAGCAATCTTGTGCAGTCTTCAAATCTTTAAATTTGTTGAACTCTTCTGTCGGATGCCTTCTTCAAAGATATAAAAATTACATTCAGAGACCTAACATCCTATACAAGATTAGCTAGACTAACATACTTAATATCAGAGATTTACCCGTCCTTTGAAGAATTCAGCAACAACCCTTACTCTTGTCATGGACAGAGCAATCCTTATGCCAAGGAACAACTGTGTCGACCAAATAAATAATTCTCTAATCGATAAGTTCCGAAGACAGATATTCGAGTACTATAGCACAAACCTAGCACAAGACACTACACAACAGACACACTATCAGGACTTGCTCAATGCTACAGACATACCAGCACTCCCACATCACGTCATAAGGCTAAAGGTAAACTGTCCGATAATGATGATGAGAAATCTCAATGCGTCAGAAGGATTGTGTAATGGGACAAGGATGGTAGTAAAAGAGCTCGGGAAATGAATCATCGACGCGACAATAGCATCTGAAGAACACAAGGGAAAGTATGTTATGATACCAAGGATAACACTAGAACGGAAGGACAATCTCAGATGTCCAATACCTTTCACGAGGAAGCAATTTTCCATAAGGTTATGCTTTGCAATGACGATAAACAAGGCACAAGGACAAATGCTAGAAAGGGTTGGGATCCATTTGCCACAACTAGTTTTCTCACATGGACAGTTGTATGTTGCGTTGTCAAGAGCGCGAAGATCATCAGTGATCAGGGTATTGATTAGGCCGGCTACAGTAGACTCCGATGACCACAGAAAGACAAGAAATGTTGTATACACAGAAATCTTACAGAATCAAACCTAAGATTAGGCAATATATAAACATAAACTTTTTCTTTGCGATTGAGAACAATACATTTTGGAATATTATTCATTCTTCTGTAACTTCTACATTGTTATAATATTAACAACTTTGACAATTAATCATAAGTTTACATAGATATCTGTAAAATTGTACTGAGACAGATCAAATATAACTTAGCAAAATATAGAGCAAGACCAGAATACGCTTCACACACGTAGCATGTGACGTAAATTCTAGTAGATAATAAGTAAACAAGGAATAAGCATAAATCACATTTAAAGTCTACAATAGATGCTCGACTTGGGAGAAAAACTTAGACACAAAAAAACCACAAAAATGAAAGGGAATTGACATAAGACACGACAGACAAAAAAAAACATAAATGGATAAGTACATGAAAGCTACCTCCCTCCCCAAACCTAGACTAGAGCTGGTCCCCAACGAATAGGCTAGAAAGAAAGAAAGCTGAAAATGTACTTCCCTGAAATGCGTCGATGCTGCTATCCATTATCGAACGGGAACGAATCCCTTGCATCCTTCTTGGTATGCTCATCAATTTGGGAGCCATCCTTAGCTCCACTCCTTTTTTTTCTCCAGTATCCCCATGATACCCTGCAAACTAAAATTCAAACAATTAGAAAAATAAAAAACTAAAAACTAACTAAGAGAATCAGGAGAAAAGAAAAAATTAAAGAGGGGGTCGAAACTCCCTGACCAGTCTCGTACGTGAGCTGGAGTTAGTATGTAAGAATAACATGAAAATAGGGAAACAGAAGGTGAATCCAATGGTGTCATATGGGGTGTATCAGGTGTTTGCTGCTCCATCTCCAAATTGTCGGAAACGGGTTGTTCAGTCTCTTTGTCGATCACAACGGTGGACGTCTCCTCCTCCAGGAACAATTCATCATCTAAACTCTCATAAACACCTTCAACTGTAACATGAGTTTCTTCTTCCGGTACGGTGGTGGTGGTGGTTTTCGAATTCGGTTCAACTTCAGAGTTAGATTTCTCTTCCTCTATTGTATCCCCGTCTTCAGATTCTTCGCCACGGAGCACTGCAGAGTCTCAGATCAAGGCAAACAGATCCTTGATTGTCTCCTCAAGTTGCTGAGGAGTCAAGCTCAACATTGTCCCTCCTGCGATTCTATCCACCAACTGCTGCCAATCATATGTTATACCGTTGTAGAAACTCCACATCATCTCTCCCAATGTTAACCCATGGTTCTGATTCGTCTGTTGCAGACTTTTAAATCTATACCATGTTCTATCTAGTTTCTCCCCCACGGGGTTATTGAAAAAGACAGAGCACGTTTCTATCTGCATAGTTAGATGCAACATGACCTTCAACCCAACATTCATGGCAATACTTGTAATCCATATGCTCCTGCACATAAAGACAAGAGAAACCAAAGTAGTTCTGCCAGAACAAACTATGCTAAAAAGGAAAATCGAACTAATATATACATGTTAGAACTAATAAACAAAAATTCGTAAACTCAACAAAGGAGATAAGTCCCCGGCAGCGGCACCAAAAACTTGATGTGTCAAATCGAGTTTTATATTTATTTGTAGCCAAGAGTTAGTATCTCAACACTACGAAAACTATAGTGCAGTGAAAGCTAACCCCGAGTGTCGGTCTCTCAATCACTTAACTAAGCTAAGTTTGTTTACAAACAATTGTTTATTAGTGAGAAAGCAGTAAAAGGGTTTTGTGCTTCGACAGGGAAATTGACTTTCTAAATAAACAGACAATTGAGAACCGAACGAACGTAATAAGACTTGGATTATATGGAGAAGGATTATGGAGTGGTGATTTAATCTAATGCTAGATAGCAGGATTCAATAATCTATGCAATTGATAAATAGGCTTGTGTTCATGATTCGTGCAACGACAGAATGCAAAATTGAAAGAGGCATCAAGTCTCCAATGGACTATAGACTAACCTTTTAATGTGATTTGATGATCGATTCAACCTATGGAGCGAAAACTTCCATAGATGATTTTGGGGTTAGGAACACCGAAGATGGATTCAACCAATGGAAAGCTCCTTAGATGATTTTGGGGTTAGTAATACCAATCATCAATTCACATATACAAGATAGTGGAATATATAAAACCTATATCAATTATATGCATAGATTACGAAGAACCCTAGCTAGTATGCATATGATTCATCACCATCCCATAACGGGGTGTTTAGCTACTCAAAGATTTGGAATTCATAATCATAATCATAGCATAAAACATGAATGACAATAACGATAGATAAACACAAAAGTAATTGAGTTGATACAATTGTTACCGTAGTTGTCACGAAGCCTAGGTAATCAATGAAGAACTCGAACTCAATCAATTGGAAATACCGTATATTGATCCTTGAACAATAATCCTAAGTTGAATTACAAGAGAATGATGTTCTAAATCTCAAAATATAAGAAATTTCATGCACAAGGAGTTTTGGACTCCAATTAGGAGTTTGTGGTCCAATAGGAGTTGGAAACGGGCCAAAAAACGCATTATCGCAGAGTTGGCGAGCGCCAACTGCGTTCGCCAACAACAAGTTGGCGTCCACCAACTTTCAATATTTCGAATTTGCCCTTGCTTCCAAAACGAAAGTTGTAACCCTTTGAATTATCTACGCGTGGCCGCTGAAATCATGTCAATCGGAGTTCGTATGAGAGTGCTCCAGCGTAGTTTGAATTTCGCGTATCTTCGCTTAAACGGCTATAAAATCTTTGTCCGGACTCCGAATCCACTTACGTTTCGAGTGTTTAATTTTTCAACTGCCTATGAGGCCTTGGAACTTTCATACTTCCATTAATTCATTAATATGCATTGTTTTAGCCTCGTTTCAATGCGGTTTCACCAAACACCTCTAAAACACACAAAACACGAAAACGTAACATTACTCGACGAAAACAGACAATTACAAGACTTTAGGACAATAAAAAGACGGTAAAAAAGATAATATTTTTCGGTGAAAACCCGACTCATCACGAGTAACTGCAAATCAAACACCCCATGTAGTTATTTGATTCGAAGCTTGCGAGTAGTTAAGATTCAAATAACCGTCGTCTGTATATTATCATTTCCTTGTGCTTGCGTGTAGCCTTGGATTCGTTGCATGTGAGTTGCCTTGAATGATTATGTATATAATCATTATCAATACGTGGTGGTGGTTATGATGCGAGTTCATAATCACTAATCGATGTATGTGATAGACGATGTGTGTATAAAATTAATTAATATATTAATCATGCTACCATAGTGACTCGTTTATCTTGCAATTTGATAAACGTATTCATAGATTATGCGAGTTAATCTATGAATAGGTATTTTATGGAAAACACGTGCAAAAATTTAAAACGGTCACCATGCAGACGGTTCGCGATGTAATTTCGCACCAGCAAATAATATGAGTGCCATACAAATTGCTGCAAATCTAATGTTTCATGAGCGGACAAAACACATCGAAGTTGATTTTCATTCGATCCGTGAAGGTTATGATGAACAAGTCATTACTTTGCCTCATATCAAGAAGGATCTTCAGACTACTGATGTTTTCACTAAAGCTCTTTCTAGTGAAAGACAACGGTTTCTACGTTCCAAATTGATTCTTATTGATCAACATGCATCAACTTGAGGAGGATGATAATACAATAAATATTATAATTACTTTTTTAACTTACATTGACCATTGTAATTAGTTAGGTTAGATTACTCTATTAACTGACATTAACTTAGAACTACTGTGAATGGCAAAAATCATTCATGTAACTAACCATCCTACGTACCTCTCCGTCCTGCAGAACTTCTTACATTTGTCATTTTCAGCCGTCCCAGAGAACTTTATACATTACTAAAAAAGGAAGCTAACACACTCAACAAATAATAAACAATCTTAACTTTACACACATTTTGTCACTAAAAATACATTATTTCCCGAGTAAGTATAGTAAAAGGGAAGATTTTCCTAATCTATAGGAAAATTCGGTTTTCATAATAAAGAACCGGTCATAAATACTATAAACCGGTCAGTAGCTTTTATATAAATACTCCAAATAAATAACACTCTCTCACAAAAATCCATACCACTCAACCATATTTCTCTCTCTACAAAACCCTAGTGAGAGAAACATTCATACTTCCCCCCCTCCCACATCCTCCGGCGACATACCGGAGAGCCTCGCCTTAACCGCTCCTTCTGTGCCGCCGCCTCCTCCGCCGATGTTTGGGAATATCATCTCCGCCGGATTTCTACTCGATTTCGTCGGATATCTACGTGATTTCACCGGATTTCTTCAAATTCATAAAAAACCAGGTGAATCGATTCAATAGCTTTGTGGTTTTTGTTGTTTTTCATATGTTATATTGATTCATGTTGCTTTTTTTTTTCCATTAAAATCTCAATTGGAAGTGAAATTTGACCTTTTATTTTTCGTTTTTCGTTGATTTTACGATCTGATTTTTCCAGATCTGAAATTCGTACATTGAAATTGAATTATTTCGCGCATATGTTATCTGGTGCTTTGTTATGGTTTTAAGAGGCATTGTTATAATTTTAAGAACTGGTGCTATAGTTTTAAGCATCTCCGTTATATGGATTCATTTCGCTTTTTTTCGTTAAAATCAACTAGAAGTGAAATTTTACCTTTTATTTTTCGTTTTTAATTGAACAGTGAAAATCGAATCATTTTACAATCATGTTATTTGGTGTATTGTTATGGTTTTAAGATGCATTGTTATGGTTTTAATAGCTGGTGTTATAGTTTTAAGCATCATTGTTATGCTTTTAGCTTGTGTTGAATGTTTTTGTCTGTTATTGTTTAGCGCATATGTTATAGTTTTAAGACCTGTCATGGAAGTTTTAAGCATCAACGTTAGCGTTTTTAGCTTCTGATTATGATTTAATTTTTTGCAGATGCTTTGTTATAGTTTTAAAAGACATTGTTATAGTTTTAAGAGGCAATGTTATGGATTTAAGCAACAATATTACCGTTTTTAGCTTGTGATGCATGTTTCTGCTTTGTTATAGTTTTAAGAAGCACTGTTATAGTTTTGAAATGCACTGTTATGGTTTAAGTTTCAATGTTACTATTTTTAGCCTGTGTTGAAATATTTCTGATTGTTATTATTCTTAGCGCATATGTTATAGTTTTAAGACCTATTGTTGTAGTTTTAAGCAGCATCATTAGTCTTTTTAGCTTCTTATGAAATATTTATGACTTGATTGTTTGCAAATTCTTTGTTATAATTTTAAGAGGCATTGTTATAGTTTTACAAGACACTATTATGGTTTTAAGCATCAATTTTACTGTTTTTAACTTGTGTTTCATAATCCTGCTTTTTATAGTTTTAAGAGGCATTGTTATTGTTTTAAGATGCATTTATATGGTTTTAAGCATCAATGTTACTATTTTTAGCTTGTTTTGCATATTCCTTTTTTGTTTTAAGCACCAATGTGATATTTTTAATGAGAGTTGTTATGGTTTTAACCCAGTTAATGAATGTTTTAAGCAGGTGATGATGATGACATTGAGTTGATGATAGGTCTCTCAAATGTGTCATTGCAGTATTGAGCAACAAGCACAAGCAACAAAAGGCAGGAAGCCGAAGTTCACCAACAAGTTTACGCGAAAAAACCTATTTTAACAACTCAGTTTGCATCTACATCTGAACGTTTTTTTTTTTTTTTTTCAATGAGAATAGGTGTTTTAAAATCTTTGGATGACTGAATGTTTCAGTATTGTAACGACAGGTGTTTCAAGTAGCTTTATTTTAAGCTTGTTTATTGATGTTTTAATGACATTCCCGAAACTTTAAACTTGTTTAATAGTGATTTAATGCTATTAGGTTGTCATTTAAAACTATAACAAACCATCTTAAAAACCTATCATGTAGCTTCTTAAACAATCACACCTCTCTTAAAAATTAACAAAAGAGGTTAAAATTATGATTGAAACATACAATACTGACACATTAAAACTATCACATCATCTCTTAAAAACATTAACAAAATATGTTAAAACTGTAACTAAAACTTTCAATACTAACAACTTAAAACCATAACATAATCTATTAGAAACATAACAAAAAAATGTATGTCTCGACGGTTTTTAAGAAACCCGGCCGGTCAGACCGCTAAATCAAAAAACCACAAAAAACCTTGACTTTCCTATTTTTTAGGAAAATCTTACATTTTCTAAGCCTTTAATTTCCCACCTTTTTTATATCTTATCATTACTTTAACTTTCTATCTAAAACTACACGTCAACCCTAATATATATTAAGTTATCTGGGACGAAATGAGTACTATTTAAAGGAACGAAATGAGTACTATTGAACGAAATGGCAATACATGTCCTCATAATGTTTTTTTGTCAAAATAGCTGAAAATACGGTCAACATATGGATTTTAGTGGGAAAATTGGAACTCCAGCTGCTACGTCGTCAATTTAGTCGAAAATTTTAAGGGTGGCTGTTGTATTTTATTAAAATTGAACAAGACCGTTCTACCGCATCAAAAGTGTTTTCTCCCCAAAAACATAGGTTTCAGTTCAAAATTAACACTTGGCATACGGTCCCAAACAATCTAGAACATATTCCAATTCGGTTTCGATCTGGACCGTAATATTCCGGATCGGTTTCAGTCCGGTTTTGGACCGGGAAACAAAGACTGGTATTTAATTTTGTTTCTAGTACAAGGTAGTTTGTTTGTGCGGTGGTTGTAAAGTACAGGGCGGCGAATCGATGATGACGAGTAGTAGAAGATTATACTAGTACTGAAATTGTTGGGTGGTTTGAGTGACATTCACAGAGAAGAGAAGAGATTGCAGAATTGCGTATGATAGACCGGTGGAGTGGATTGGATTGGACGAGTAATTTGCAGAATCTTGGAATCAATTTCCCTTTTCCTCATCATCATCATCAATCGCGTGCTTCTTACGGTCTATTTCACGCTCATCTGCTCTCTCCTCTCCTCTCTCTCTTCCTTCATTCCTTCCAAGCATCCTATCCCCTTTCTTTTTCATCACATCAATGCTCTTACTTTCCGATATTCGCTGCAACTTGTTGTTTTCAGTACTGGTTCATTATTACTTGTTGTTTTCACTACAGTAGACTTCAATTCCCTAGTGGATTTCCTTCTTCTCAAAAGGAAGGAAGATTTTATTAGGGTTTTAGTTTTATTAGTTGTTGGGCTCTTTGAATTAATTATTATTAATTAATGCTTATTAGTGTTCACAGGGTTTAATGTATATTACTTTTGTTCATTATTTATACTACTAGAATACTAGATAGATTATACATTACTGTAAACTTAAATTAACAAATTCCTGTTGTACTAAAGCAATGAGCAAGGAGGTGAGTGGTGGTGATTTAGGTAATGGTTGTCCACCCGCTTCCGATGGCAAATCCTCGTACTGGTTGGATGCCTGTGAGGATGTGTCCTGTGATGATTATTTTGTTGAGTTTGTCGGAGATTCCTCTGTAAGCGGTGTTGTTACTCAAACAGAGTCTCAGGTCAGCTGCCATGATGCTGGGTTCTTTGGTGGAATTGATCAGATTCTTGATAGTTTGCAAAATGGCGTGGAAGATTCGCCAGCTCCCATCAATGCAGTTCATGATTCCTGTTCTCCAGCTCAGCAGGCACTTCCTAAGGAGCGGCAATCCGGGTTGAGATCAGAAAGTGTTAATTCCAATGGGAAAAGCATGCCGGGTGGTAGGAACACGTTTAAGAATGGGGATGTTGATAAAGTAAAAAGAGCACGTGAATTTAATGACATTGACCAAAGGAATGAGAAAAAGGCACGAGGTAGTGATTCTAGGGGGGAAAACAGAAGTCGGGATAGGGTTTCTGAAAGGAAAAGAAATTACGGATCGGATGACATGGAGATGGATGGGCGCCCCAGGGGTCAAGTGAGACGACGGGACCGTGATAATCCTGGTAAGAGGAAAGATAAGGACAGCCAGGAAGCAAGGGGTTACTGGGAGAGGGACAGAGGTACAAATGAATTGGTTTTTCGCAAGGGTTCCTGGGAGAATAGAGAAGAGAAGGCGCATACTCAGATAAGTGAAAAATTGAATGGTGCCTCAGAAGAAAACAGGACTGATGAGCAAAAAGAGAAACTCCCTGAGGAGCAAGCTCGACGTTATCAGTTGGATGTTCTTGAACAGGCTAAGAAAAGAAACACAATTGCATTTCTTGAAACAGGAGCAGGGAAAACATTAATTGCTGTTCTCCTCATGAAAAGTGTGAGCATGCAGTTAGAAAAACAAAATAAGAAAATGCTTGCAGTATTTCTAGTTCCTAAAGTTCCGCTTGTTTATCAGGTACTAATTTTATCTGGAGCAATATCGACAAGGTAATAGATTTTGCAACTTCATCTGAATTATCTCTTGTTTTAAAATGCAGCAAGCGGAAGTAATTCGTCGATCAGGATATCAAGTTGGTCATTATTGTGGTGAAATGGGACAGGATTTTTGGGATGCACGAAGGTGGCAGCGTGAGTTTGAAAGTAAGCAGGTATTTTGAATATTCGACCTATTAGTAAACTTCATATGATTTGATGTAATCTGCTTATGACAACTCTGTTATGAACGAATTATTTGTTATTCCAATTTAGGTATTTGGCGAGAGGGATTTAGTTGGTTTATTGGAGAAAAGAGAAAGGATATATCTTTCTAGTAATTTTGCAATTTGTTTGTAGATAATATGCATCAGAATTGATGACCCTTTCCTTGGCATGTGTGACCCTTTTTTTGGCATGTGTGGGTTCTGTTTAGTTTTTGCCTTGTTTTTCTGTGACTGGTGAAATCATGTTGAAGGGGTGAGGTCTGGATTCCCCCAATTTTGTCAAAGGCAAGGCTTTTAAGTGGAGAAGAAATTGAGAACTTGCCTTGAAAACCTGGTAAATATGTAGACTTCAACAGCCCATCTTAGGAGAAACTTCTAATAGTTGATAGTACATAATCTCCCTCCCACCCCACCCACCCCCTGCGAGTATGTGTGAGAGAGATGGCTATTATATTAAGGTGGAGGCTCTCCCTTGCTTGGATGTCTGTAACACCACTTACTCTTACACTCATGTTATACCTGGTGAAGATTTAGCAAATTATAAGATTTGGCATGTGTCTTCTTGTTCCTTGTGTCACATTCTCAGCCCACGTTAAAGTAAGATGAGGAACTAATCTCGAGTAAATAAGCATGTGGAAATGTGTTACCTCGGAGAAGCATCATTGGTATACCATTTTTAGTCTTTCTAAATAAATAAGGCTTTTGGATTTTGGAACCTACTTTTCTCTGCTGGTACATATAGGTATCTCTGGTGTACGAGAACATTCTAATACAGGTTTCATCATAACTTCATATTGTAGTTTTTTCTTTCCTGTCTAGATATTTTCCCCCAAAAACAGTACTTCTGGAGTTCTTATTTCAATAACTTCATAATTTTTTAATTCAACATTCATACTTCCTCCATCCCAAAACAATAGGGACATTTGACCAGGCACAAGTATTATGAGCTTTGATCAAATTTTGTTCAATTACTTTATTAGCACTGGGTTGTGTATTTATAGTTTTTATATGTATTTTGTCATTAATATCCTTATTTTGGGGCAGACATGTCGGAATGTAATAAATGCATACATAAAAGTAGAAACGTCCCTATATTTTGGGGTGGACAAAAAAGGAATACGCCCCTTTTCTCTTGGGACAGAGGAAGTAGCAAGTAGTATCATCCCTTCAACTAACAATAGTTAACTTGATACTTTTCATGGTTGATAAAATGGGTTATAATCCCAAATGTAATCTTGCAGCGTTCACCTTTGTGGTTGCAATGTACTATTTCTTATTCATGTTCATCTGTGGTTGCCCAGTCTATGCTGCTATGTACTACTATTCACATTTCTTCCTTTTCTTTGTTTCAATTCTTGTATGTTCTATTTGTTTCTTGCTTGTGGTCATACTACAATGAATAATCTAGGACTTTCGTGTTGTATACATAGTTCACAACATCATATTAGCTGTAAAAATTTGTCCTAGGACAAATCTCTGGAAAATGATCAATGAAGTATTGAAGATAGTACCTTTCGTTATATAGAAGCTAATTGGTACCTAGGATGGTTCTTAGATTCTTTCAATATTGTATAAACATGTGAAATATACTTTGATCATTTTTGTGCGGCTTATGAGTGTGAACTAGACTGATTTGTTGCTAGAACTCTGCTTTTGATATTGTATATTTTTATGCTGGAGCTTAGTAAACATGTTCAACCTTCCCTCATCTTATGCTTCTTCATCCAGGTTTTAGTGATGACTGCTCAAATCCTTCTGAACATACTTAGACACAGCATAGTAAAAATGGAGGCAATTAATCTCCTTATTCTGGATGAGTGTCATCATGCTGTGAAGAAGCATCCTTATTCTTTAGTTATGTCTGAGTTCTATCACGCTACACCAAAGGAGAAGAGGCCATCGATTTTTGGAATGACAGCATCTCCTGTGAACTTGAAGGGTAATATTTTGATTGCCTACTTTGTCTTTGTAAGTTATGTGATTTATGTGAGAAACAAGGTTTCTGTAGGACCCATGAAATAATTGAACTTCTTGATCTTTTTGCGCTATGAAATAATATAATCATTTAGTACCTGTGGCTTCAATATGTACTTTCTGTAGACATTTTCTCTTAGAGCTATATGAATGTTTTCTCCATGCATAATGCAGGTGTGTCAAGCCAAGTGGATTGTGCTTTAAAGATTCGTAATCTGGAAAGTAAGCTGGATGCAGTGGTTTGCACCATAAAGGACCGCGAGGAGCTGGAAAAACATGT
The DNA here is from genome assembly GCA_026545765.1 of Plantago major. Classification (NCBI taxonomy): domain Eukaryota; kingdom Viridiplantae; phylum Streptophyta; class Magnoliopsida; order Lamiales; family Plantaginaceae; genus Plantago; species Plantago major. The sequence goes on from CM048841.1 coordinate 33,221,934, forward strand.
ACCAATGCCTTCAGAAGTAGTGGTGGAGTATGACAAAGCTGCTAGCTTATGGTCCCTCCATGAACAGATAAAGCAAATGGAACAGACTGTTGAAGAAGCAGCTCGTTCAAGCTCCAAAAGAAGTAAGTGGCAGTTTATGGGAGCAAGAGATGCTGGATCAAAGGAAGAGCTGCGTCAAGTTTATGGTGTGTCTGAGCGAACAGAAAGTGATGGTGCCGCTAATTTGGTCCAAAAATTAAGGGCCATCAACTATGCGCTTGGTGAACTAGGACAATGGTGTGCTTACAAGGTGATTTTACGTCTTTAGCAAATTATCTTTCACACCGTTTAGCTATTGTTCGCATTTGAGCACAGCGTGGTAAACATTATTCTCAAGTAAATGCTATTGCAAGTTATCCTTTTTTACTATTGGCTTGTCATTTCATCTGCTTTTCCTGCACCTCTCCACTTTGCCTTAGTCAATGGTTGCCCTGGGGTGTGATATTTGTTATGACTTATGAGGTTATTTGATATCTTTATTATAAATTTCTTTCACTCCCATCTGTGGTTGTTGCATTTGCTTAGATAATATACAGGATATTCTCATGGGGCGGTGCAATTTTGTTCCATTTCTTACAGTTTTCGACGATTATGGTGCACACCTTTAAACTCAGCGATTTCACTCATTGAGATATAATGTCCATGATTTCAGTCCATTTTATGGAATAAAATTTTGGTTTTGGGTTATTGAAAAAGCAAGACGTTTCGTAATTTTTTTGGGAACGTTCCTTGAGTTACGGGAAAAAAAGAGAAATTTATAAAGGAGAAAAAGTTTCAAGTGTTATAAGCAATTCCATGTTTTATTTAATCCCGGTGAGCTGAAAAAACGACTCTTTACTTTTTGCGGATATTTTAGACCATGGTCTTTTTTATGCCAAATCACCAAAATCGTCTTATGTGGCACAATGTTTTTACCTGGCGCAGCAATTATACCATCACAAACCATTCCACATTGGTATTAATGGAGGAACTCTGCTTTTTGTTGCTGACCAAGTTCACATTTATTGTGTTAAATAGAGGAAATCGCTTTCTTCTACTGAAATGGTAGAATCTTCAATAGAGGAAACGACTATCGGGTGTTTGTTAAATGCCCGAATCTTTGTTTCCTCCCTGGCCTCAACTTTGTTTGGGAAAATTGCAGTTTCTTCCCTCAGTTCAGAATTGGTGAAATATTACTCTCGTGGAATGATTTGGGGGGCAAAAGTAGTGCGACATAGCACGATTTGGTTATTTGGCATAAAATGAAGTGAAATTGTGGAAGGAAATAAGTGTACTGAAATTGAGTAAGATAAAATGTTAATGAGGATTTCAAGAAATGTGGATCGAAGCCGTTGAGTGCATAATCATAATGGACTAAAACTACAAGTAGCTCAATTCCTGCCAATTCTATCGCGAGTTATCCTTTTTCTATCAGTATTCAATTGCATTCTTCTCCCCCATGCATCTGTTCCTTCACCCCTGGACCATGATTGCTCTGTTGTCCTGGAGAGTGAAGACTGGCAATTTCCTGGCAGCTACTGGAATCTGGTTTTAGGTGTTAGTCTTTGATCATTGAAAACTCTTTGCTTTCAGCAACTCTAATACAGCACAATTTATATGTTCTTTCACGTTCGTTTTTCATTTATTTACATCACGTATGCTGTTAAAGGTTGCTCTAGGATTCCTCACGGCCTTGCAAAATGATGAAAGGGCAAACTACCAGCTGGATGTCAAATTTCAAGAATCATACCTGCAGAAAGTTGTCTCTCTTTTGCAATGCCAGCTATCAGAGGGAGCCATTTCAGATGATAACTCTAAAGATGTTGAAATGGATGCTGCTGCCACAGATGAGAATATGATGGATGAGCTAGAGGAGGGGGAGCTCACTGACAGTCAAGGTGAATAATTTCTGTTATTGAAAATTTAATCTATCTTTTTTTTTTTTTTTTTTTTTTAAAGATTGATTGCTTCAATGACAGCCGTTTTCTATGTAGCCTCACGATTTGTGCATCACTATAATTTCAGTGATCCATATGTCTCACCCAGAGTAATCTTAAATTGATGACTACTTCTCAACTATGAAAGGGCACATATTTTCCTGGTTTATTGAAATTCATCGACTTAAAACTGAACTTTTAGAGTATTTATTCATTCCATAGAAGTCTCTCACATGTCCCCATATGTAACACGGTCATTTCCACTGCACTCTTTAATCAGTTTATCAGTGGGATTGCGAATTTCACTGAATTGAGTATAATGGGTTTCTGATGTCTGCTTACTTGTTCTTTGTTTACTCATTACCTGCAATAAAGGATTGGTAGATAGATTTATCTACTATTTCCAGTTCCTATTTGTGTACTTCCTCTGTTCTGGTTGAAAAAGTTTAGATCCTACCTTATTTGATGTCCCATTTAAAAGTTAACTTACCAAAAATAGCAAAACTTTTTCCCATCCACTACCCGCTTATATATTTTATTCATTCTTGAACCAATACCTAACATAAAACCCTACTATTCTTAAACTCCGTGTTCTTTACCCAGTGTACACTTTGTGAGTATATGTCATTTCATGGAGCCTGTTACAGTTTGCAGAAGGTGATCTGGCTGCTTTTCAAATGTAATGAAGTATTTCTGCTTTTCTATATGAAATGAACCTTTCCACATATTATAAGGACTTCACTTCATTTCTCTATGATCTGTAGTTTCAGTCACTTCTTGTTTCTGTATTGTGTTTTTAAAATAAAAAATTCGTAGTACTGATTAGTGAGGTATGTGTAAAAAATAAAAACGATGTGGGTAAATAAACAAAGGATTCAGTCAACAGGGTAATGTGCCTGTCCTAACATTATATGTAGAATAAAGTACTGGGTCTTTTAACTCATTGAATCTATAACTTGAGTTCTACTCTTACTCTTGTTTTCTTTTTAAATGCTTGTTTTTAAGACGTCTCAGTTTGTTTCTTCCATTTTGCTCGAGCTGAATACTGTTATTGGACATTACAACCTATGCGAGTTACAATTTACTAACGTGATGAATTTTTTTTGTTGTCTATTTTTGTTTTTTATTTTTGGATTTCTTATATGCTAATATGTGTTTTGGCAGTTGTTTCTGGTGGGGAGCATGTTGACGTGATTATCGGGGCTGCTGTTGCTGATGGAAAAGTGACTCCAAAGGTGCAATCGTTGATCAAAATACTTCTCAGATACCAGCACACTGAAGATTTTCGTGCAATTATCTTTGTTGAGCGTGTTGTGACTGCATTGGTTCTTCCTAAGGTCGTTGGAGTACAACACATATTTTATGGGATATGTTTTAGCCAGCTTTTGCATTTAGACAGCAACTAAACTACTGAAGATATGAACAGGTTTTCGCGGAGCTTCCTTCTCTAGGTTTTGTGAGATCAGCAAGTTTGATTGGGCATAATAACAGTCAAGAAATGCGAACCTCTCAAATGCAAGATACGATCGCCAGATTTCGGGATGGCCGTGTATGTTAATATTTTTGGTCAATTTCTTGAGATGCACTTAAGATGTGATGCACTGTTGTGTTAATAATTTTTTCTCTCCTTTTGTTTTTGTTTTTTTTTTCTCTTTTTTCAGGTGACTGTTTTAGTTGCCACAAGTGTTGCTGAGGAGGGACTTGATATTCGGCAATGCAACGTTGTTCTTCGCTTTGATCTTGCCAAAACTGTATTGGCGTACATTCAGTCTAGGGGTCGAGCCAGAAAGCCTGGATCGGATTACATCTTGATGGTTGAGAGGTAAGGTTAGAAAATATGGTTTCGTTACATCTTCATTTATCAATGAAGAGACTATTTCTATTGCTACATTTGCTTGATTAATGACTCGTTTTGTAGGGGCAATCTTTCCCATATGGCCTTTTTGAAGAATGCGAGGAATAGTGAAGAGACTTTGCGGAAAGAAGCGGTTGAAAGAACTGATGTTAGTCATATCAAGGATACCTGCAGCCAAATATCTGCAGATGCAGGTGCTGGTACAATGTACCAGGTAGAATCAACAGGTGCTGTCGTGAGCTTAAATTCTGCTGTTGGCCTAATCCACTTTTATTGTTCTCAGTTGCCCAGTGACAGGTGCTTGCTTGCTAGCCCACTCTCAGTGTGTTGCTCTTATCTCACTGTGCTATATTTCCTCATTGAAGTTCTTTTTTTTTTTTTTTTTTTGGATATACTAAGGTACTCAATTCTTCACCCGGAGTTTATCATGGTAACTCATGAGAAACCAGGAAATCCTGCTGAGTATTCATGCAAGCTTCAACTTCCTTGTAATGCACCATTCGAGAAACTCGAAGGTCCTCCATGCAGGTCGATGCGCATCGCTCAACAGGCATGTCTTGTTTTAGAATGCCCTCCAATTTTTTCTAGAGCTAACCGAGAGCATCAGCTTGATCTATTATGAACCTTGCAGGCTGTTTGCCTGGCTGCTTGCAAGAAGCTCCATGAGATGGGAGCATTTACTGACATGCTATTGCCAGACAAGGGAACTGGCGGAGAAGTTGACAAGTCTGAAGAAAATGATGATGGAGATCCTATCCCAGGAACTGCAAGGCACCGAGAGTTTTACCCTGAAGGCGTAGCTGACGTTCTCCGGGTTAGTTTCTCCATCTCCTGTGTCTAGCTCTACTGTTTAGGATCACAGATTTGATGTTGCTTCAAAACTGGTTTGCAACTCATCGTGTATTAATGTATTGCACAAATCACAACAATAATGTATTTGGTTTGAAGAACTCATTTACACGCCCTTTTGCGAGGAGGTATATGCATATTAAGTTCTTACTAAAACTAATGCGCAAGTGCATCTGCATGTTTCTTGAACGCCTGGGGCGTCTCTTCCGACGAGAGATGCATGCTGTATTTATTTTAATGTGGTGAACATGTGAAAAGATTTTATTTGCCCTGGCCAACGACTGTGATGTCACTTTAGCATGCAGCCTACAATATTGACGGCTCATGTTTGTCATGGCCGTCTACTTGACGTGTAAATTTTCCAGTTGAGCTCATTCCATTGAGAGATTATTTATTTTACAGACGTCAAATTAAATCCACCTGGCAAGGATGTTGGTTTTCTCAATTATTGCATTTCCTTGTATTTTTCACTCCTGTATTTAACTTTCTTAGCTGTTGTAGACAACTATGAACTGAAATGTTTAATACTTCTAGCTAGTACGATGAATTTTACAAATGCACCTTGTAATTTTCTTGTTGAGGAAATGTCGAGTGTTCAATGTATATGATTACCAAAGCGTGATTTAGGTGATGCTAAACAGCTTCAGCAATATATACATGATGAATAGCAACTGTGTCTAGCCGATCTTTACTTTTACGATGTATGGTTCCTGGTATCCTAAAGGCACCTTTCCATTTGTCTCTGCAGGGAGATTGGATATTGTCTGGGAAAGATTGTGAGGATTCGAAGTCGTTACATCTTTTCTTGTACTCAATCAAATACGAAAATGTTGGATTGTCAAAAGACCCTCTCTTAACTCAGGTTTCAGAATTTGCAGTATTGTTTGGCAATGAACTGGATGAGGAGGTATCTTGTTTTTTTGTGAGATTTACATAATTGCAAAGTACAGTGTTACATGCTTTCTTGTCCTCAATAGGTATCAGCAATGTCGATGGATTTATTCATTGCTCGAGCAGTGATAACAAAGATAAAACTTGTCTTTAAAGGGCCAATTGCAATTAGTGAAGCCCAGGTACTATAATTTTTCATCACTTGTTTTGATTTTTGCCTATAACTTAAAATTACATACCGATCCATTTACATGCAGTTGAGATTGCTTAAGAGCTTTCATGTGCGACTCATGAGCATTGTATTGGATGTGGATGTTGAACCATCCAGCACTCCCTGGGACACTGCAAAAGCCTATCTATTCATTCCTTTGGGTGGAACCACATCTTCTGATCTGATAAATGATATAGACTGGGCTTTAGTAAAAGATGTTGCCGAGACAGATGCATGGAGTAATCCTCTCCAGCGAGCTAGACCAGATGTTTACCTTGGGACTAATGAGCGGACACTTGGTGGTGATAAAAGAGAATACGGTTTTGGGAAACTACGGCATGGCATGGCCTTTGAACAGAAGTTCCACCCTACCTACGGAATCAGAGGAGCTGTTGCTCAGTTTGATGTAGTTAAAGCCATTGGATTAGCATCTAATCGAGGTGATGGTGAAGTACCCGGTAAAATTGATTATGTGAATGGGAAATTGATGATGGCTGATTCCTGTATTGGAGCTGAAGATCTTGTGGGCAGAATCATCACTGCAGCTCATTCTGGAAAGAGGTTTTATGTTGATTCTGTGCGCCATGATATGACTGCAGAAAATTCATTCCCAAGGAAAGAAGGCTACCTTGGTCCTTTGGAGTACAGCTCTTATGCTGATTATTATAAACAAAAGTACGTTTATTTTTCTCTGTTCCCTTTTTGCTCCTCTTTAACTTGAATTTTTCTGTATGCATTTTGATCTCGTGTTGTGATGGTAGATCTCCTCTGAGCATCTCACACTAGCGGTGGTAGTTTTGACCCGCCTTTACAGGTTTCCCCTTACCCGACCCGTTTAAATTAGATTATAGAACCCATCTATTTATAAAATGGGGTAAAAGTAGGTTATCCAATTAGCACCCTTTGAAATTGGTTATAAAGTGGGTTAGGGGTTTTTACCCATTTAAAGTCACTAAAGTTTAGAGTGCATCATATTTTCATCATTCTCTCCTTATTTTATGTACACTGTAAAGCTTTAACCCATATCATTTACGACCCACCCGCTTAATACCTGTTTGTAAGTGGGTACAAATAAATACAAATTTTGTGAGAGACCGGATCAATATCACATATTTAACTACAACCATCATATGTTCTTCAAATATCGTGTGTTTAATAAATCTGCATTATACTTGATTTCTAAACATGTTTGTTGGTAGCTAAACATGCGATGTTTGTAACTAAATATGTGATGTTGATCGGTCTCTCCGAGTGACGGTCTCTCGCAAAAGATGTTCACAAATAAATGGGTAAAACTTTTATTCTAATCCGCCCTAATCCACCCGATTGTTTCTCGTATTGGATAGGGAGCTCAGCTCAGCTCATTGCTCAACATTTTTCTCACTCCAGGCTGTTATTTTTTGGATGGGGGCATGAGGAATATATTGAGATAAAAGTAACACGTGGGGTTAATTTGTTTTGTCATGAGTTTTTCGTCCTTCCCTTTTTTTTTTTTTTTTTTTTTGGTGGTGGTGTGGTTTGTTTCCCAAGTTAGTTTTGAGTCCAGTTCAGTAGAAATCTCCTAAAGGAATAAATTTCTTAATAGTAATAAAAATTCACAGTCCCAACTGAGTATCAATTACAAATACGAATAAACTCATTCCATAGACCTTTCCAGGTCCCGTTTTAAATAATTCTTCCATATACTTGTCCAAAGTTGCCTATGAGAGTGACTTAAACTTTTTGAGTTACAATCACATCTTTTACCTTCTGTGTATTTAGACTCTAACCTGTCAATAAAGCTTAAAATTCCTTTACATGAAACTTTTTGTACTTCTCCACTATAATAATCTCCCTTTACTTGTCTAATTGTTGCAATGCCACTGAAAATATTCACTACTTGTTGCTCCTTTAGATGATAGATAAGACATCAATATCCATTTGGTTGATGTAGTAAAATCCTTTAACCTGATAGCTCAATGGTATAGTGAATTTTTAATTTCCTCATCCAATTCATTGGTACTAACTTATGATTTATTAACATTGTAGCACGGACTTTACATGTGCTATTTTTTCAGTGAAAAAATAGTTACTTTTTACACAAAACTCTTATCTAGAAATAAAATCTACTGTATTGCTGTATAGAGTTTCTACTGTGTTTGCTAAAGCGACTAGACATACTTCAACACTGCTTCAACACCCTACTTGGAGACAATTTTGTAAACAGACTTTCATGGTCTTGGGAATCATCATTCCCGTGAAAGGCCTTGTTAAGGTGTGGTTGCCTAGTTTTATTTTGATTTCAGGATTCTTGCCCAGGTCATTCGGAATATCTCAATGCACTTCCTTATGACACGGGCAGAGGAAGACTTGGATCATTGGCCAATATATATCCCTTCAAATCCAACAGGGTGCATTAACCCTTACTTAAATTTTTGTTATAGGTATGGTGTAGACTTGATATACAAACAACAACCTCTTATCAGAGCCCGTGGTGTTTCCTATTGCAAGAATCTTTTGTCTCCACGATTTGAACATTCGGAAGGTATTATCTCTGAAATCAAATGCCAGTTTCCCATGTTTGTTGGTGCTAGATTAGTTTGTTATGGTATTAAACTTTATCTGTATTATAGGCCAGAGTGGTGAATCTGAAGATGCCCCTGAGAAAATCTATTACGTGTTTCTCCCTCCTGAACTATGTTATATGCATCCACTGCCCGGATCATTGGTAAGGAGTGCACAGAGATTGCCATCAATAATGAGGAGGATCGAAAGCATGCTGCTTGCAGTACAGCTAAAAAATATCATTAATTACCCCATTCCTGCTTTAAAGGTATTTAAGTTTCCTGTGTCGTAACATATAGTAATAGGAGGCACTGAGGATTTTATACGTTATGGTTTATCCTTGTAATTTGCAGATCTTAGAAGCCCTTACCGCAGCTTCATGCCAGGAGACTTTCTGTTATGAAAGGGCAGAACTCTTGGGAGATGCTTATCTGAAGTGGGTTGTAAGTAGATTTCTTTTCCTCAAGTATCCCCAAAAACATGAAGGTCAACTTACTAGAATGAGACAGCAAATGGTAAGCAATATGGTGCTGTATCAGTTTGCACTGAACAAGGGGCTTCAGTCATTCATCCAGGCAGATCGATTTGCTCCTTCTAGATGGGCTGCTCCTGGAGTGCTTCCTGTCTTTGATGAGGACACCAAGGATGCTGAATCATCTTTTTTCGACCCGGAAGTGGATTCTGATAAGAAGTTGGGAACAAAAATAAATGATGGTGAAGAGTATGAAGAATATGAGATGGAAGACGGGGAACTAGAAAGTGACTCAAGTTCATACCGCGTGCTCTCTGGCAAAACATTGGCAGATGTAGTTGAAGCCTTGATTGGGGTATATTATGTTGAAGGTGGAAAGAATGCTGCAAACCACCTTATGAGATGGATTGGAATCGAGATAGATTTTGATCTGAAAGAGATAAATTACTCAATTAGACCTTGTGTTGTTCCAGACAATATACTGAGAACTATTGATTTTGCTACACTAGAAGGTTCCTTGAATGTCAAGTTCAATGACAAGGGGTTATTGGTGGAGGCTATAACTCATGCATCACGTCCCTCTTCAGGAGTTTCATGTTATCAGCGATTAGAATTTGTTGGTGATGCTGTACTTGACCATCTCATCACAAGGTTCCTGTTCTTTACATATACAGATTTGCCTCCAGGACGCCTGACAGACCTGCGAGCTGCCGCTGTGAACAATGAGAACTTTGCACGTGTTGCTGTTAAGCATAATCTTCATGCTCATCTTCGGCATGGGTCAAGTGCCCTTGAGAAACAGGTACTTGTCTGTTTCCTCTACTTTCTTTTCTAATGCTTTCAGTTCATAACGACTGCTATAAATTTTGACTTTCAGATTCGTGCTTTCGTGAAAGAAGCTCAAAGTGAACTCTTAAAACCAGGGTTCAACTCCTTTGGTTTAGGGGACTGCAAAGCTCCCAAAGTTCTTGGAGATATTGTGGAATCAATTGCTGGTGCTGTCTTCCTTGATAATGGATGTGATACTACGGCTGTGTGGAAGGTAGATTCTGCTGTGTAGCTCATTAGAGTTCAAACATGGTTCTCTTCGTGCAGCCTATTAGAGATAGTATATATTGTTTACAGTGGGTTTACATGTAATGGCTTTTAGGGAGGTAGAAGCTATTATTGGTGCCTAAGTTTATGGGTGTAATATTTCCATCTTTCTGATTGTTTAGTTGCAATACTCTCTCTCTACTCCGTTTCTAAATAAATAAATGATTTGGGTTTTTGACACAAAATAAGGAGATCATTTCATTTGTTCCCCAGATTGCCCTTAATTAATGATGCTTAGTGTCATCTAAATTAAACTTTGAGACTTCATTTAGTGAATGGACAAAAAAGCGGTAAAAGCTCCACATCATTCTTTAAAAACGTAGGGAGTATTAATTTGTTGGTGATGGATGGAAAGGATTGAGCTGAATTTCTTGTTAATTTGGTTTACTGTTTTTCAGGCTTTCCAACCCTTGTTGAACCCAATGGTTACCCCAGAGACGCTCCCAATGCACCCTGTTCGGGAATTACAAGAACGATGCCAGCAACAGGCTGAAGGATTAGAATACAAAGCCTCACGGAGCGGGAACTTGGCTACTGTTGAAGTATACGTTGATGGTGTTCAGGTTGGGGTTGCCCATAATTCCCAAAAAAAGATGGCACAAAAATTGGCTGCCCGAAATGCACTTGAGGCTTTGAAAGAAAAGGAGACTGCCAAAGCCAAAGAAAATGTTGACTGCAATGGAAAAGAGAAGAATAATGGAGCTCTGAATTTTACCAGGCAGACCTTGAATGACATTTGCTTGCGGAGAAATTGGCCGATGCCTATATATCAGTAAGAAATCAATACTTTGGTTCTCCTTATGTTCTTTCTTAGTTTCTTTCCTTTTATTTTTGGTATATTTGGCTATTTCCTATACCCCTAAATTAGTGACACCATTCTATTTCTCCCCTTTTGGTTCTAAAAATTTTCTTGGCCTTCTGCGTTGGGTATGAAATCATTTCTTTAGTGAAGATAAATTTATGTGTTTGTGACTGTCTCAAAATTGAGCAACTTTTGCGAGAGATCATCTCTCGGAGAGACCAAATCAAACATCACATATTTTGTCAAAACATCGCATGTTTAGCTAAAAACATCACATGTTAATAACTACATGTAATGCAAGTATAATGCAGGTAATAATATACACGGTGTTTGAAGTTAAACATATGATGTTTGTACGTAAATATATGATGTTGAATTGGTCCTGGTCTCTCGCAAAAGTTTGTATTTAAGGTTATTCTTATTTTTATAGTTTAAAGTTGAGTATGGGACGGATGGAGGATAAATGAAGAGAAAGTGAAAATAATTATTTTATCTTTTTATCCCCGTTGCACCGCTGGCTCTGCAATAACGTCGGGGACTAGCCATTTTTGGTGATTAATTACTGAAACACCCACATTCAGACACATTTTCTCCATAGGTGTACACTTCTACTGCCTGCCTTTTGTTCCTGTAATTCAGACTCTGTATGACAGAGAAGTATAGCTTGCAGGGAAAACTTTGAAGATATCGTTTTCCTTATGTTTTACTGTATCCTTCAAAGGCTTCAATCACAGAACGTTTTCCTTATGTTTTACTGTATCCTTCGAAGGCTTCAATCACAGAATAGCAAATTGTAGTTAACATGTTTTTGCTCTGGATTTAGGTAAGTTGCTCTTATTTTAACATCACCCTCTGTCATATCGCGATAAATAAGAAAATATTAGTTGTACCGTTTTACGTTGAACCAAAAGTAAGAAAGTAAATGATTTTTTTACTCCCCCGGTGTTTTACTATTGATTGCTCACTTTCCTTTTCTCAACATCCCGTTAACATTTGCTCATCCCAAACTAGTAAACTATAAGTAATTAATTATTTATCCTCTCATACTTCATCAATTCTCTCTTATATTTTAAATATAGACATTTACTAATTATCTACTTTATTCATATTGCTTAAATATACACCTAAACAGTATGAACAATCAATACCGGGACGGAGGAAGTAATAATTTTACCAACTAATTGTTACCGATTGAAACATTTAATTATCATTTTTCACCCATTCATTTTGAGTTGACCTTCTTAATTAACTTATAAATTAATTTGAAGATAATTACTCAAGATTTTACCCCCCTTTTAAAAAAATCTCTAGCGGTCTTCCTGATGTTCCTTTTAGTGTTTGCAAGGTGTCAATGTAATATTAGAGTTAACTTTCGGTTTATATGTAATCGGAGCTATACTTGCATCAAGAAAACCCTGAAGTCCATATTTGCGGCATATATTGATGTTTTTGTTATGTTGATCTACTCTGTTGCAGCTGTGTACATGAGGGAGGTCCTGCTCATGCAAAAAGATTTACCTTTGGAGTGCGTGTGAATACCTCGGACAGAGGATGGACAGATGAATGTATTGGGGAGCCAATGCCGAGTGTGAAGAAAGCCAAGGACTCTGCTGCTGTTCTCCTCCTGGAACTTCTGAACAAGCAGTACTGTGGATGATTTTTGTATGTTCTAAGAGTGGGTATTGAGACTTGCAAAGAGTTTTGCTACCAATAAAGCTCTCCCGGAGATAACAATGCGTGAGATACTTGTGCTATTATCTTCTGTCGAGCTAGCGGCTGGTGATTCAACAATCAAAATATGTCTAACATATAGTTGGTCCCCATGATTGGGGAAAATAGCACACAAAGAAGAAAAGTGATTCTTTTATTGGGATGAAGTTGTTAGCTGAACTTAACTGAACCAGAGGAAACCCAATTTTTTAAGAAACGATGTATGTTGATCTTGGTCTCTCTATATTTATTTGGCAATATAAGAGCATATTGATTTTGTTGGATTTGTTGGTTTGATTTGGCGTGATACTTTATGTTTGTGCATATCTGTGAGATGGTTTGGCAAATTGGTGGTGTTTATGTTTGTGGTGAATAGACTAGATAATTTTGAGGTTTAAATTTAGAAATTTATGTACATTTGATCATCAGCATTGCATTGGAGGTTGTGTATATTTCTCTTGCAAGTTGCACAGCATTATGCTTCCAAGGAATATATGTGGTCAATGAATATAGATCCGGTTTGCATCTAGTCTTTTTTCTTTCTTCTCTTTTTTTTGGGAATGATCATGAAATTGCAAGTTGGGCTTCATTTGGTTTGAGGGGAAATAGGGGAAAAGAAAAAAAATAAGGGAAAATAAAATTTTATTGTAAAATGTGAGGAAAAAATAACTTTCCTTATTTTGTGGAGATAGATCTATTTTGTATAGATTTTGATGAATTTTTCAGGATTTCTGAGAACTAACAAATGGTGAAAAATAATATTTTTCTTTATTTTTTTTATTTTCCCTCAAATCCAATCAAGCCTAGTGAAGTTTGTGGTAAAGAGTTGTAGTGTTGGAGTTATAGGTGAGTAGTTATTAGGTACTACTGTTTGGACTAAATTTGTCAAGGTAATAACTCAATGTTATCGGACGGTTTAGGATAGAATTAAAATTCTATTTTAATAGAGTCGAACTTACTTTCGTATTTGATCATATCAAAATAATTGAGATGTCATTACGATCTTATAATTGAGGCATATAACTCAATTAACTCAAAACATACATAACAAACTTATAAAAACACCTATAAATTTTTAATTTTATACTAGACACAAATTTGCACAACCCAATTAAAATTTAGTTATTATTCATAAATTATATCTCAATTAAAATTAAAGTTCCGTGTTAAACATCCGTTTGTGCAAACAATGGACCCGACCGTCCGTCAAAATCAAAAACCAGATCTCACGTCTGCTAATTTTTTTTATAAAAATTTAGGCGAGTTAATTTTTTTATAACCCGCCAATTGGTGGGTGGGTGGTGGGTTGGTTGGATGCCACCCGCAACCCACCCACCCCACCCGTCATATTATTTACATAACAAAAAATGTATATATGTGAAATAAATTAATTTTCAATTAAATAAATAGATATAAATATAGAATACATTAATAGTAGTAAAACTAAGATTATTTCTTATATAAACTAAGAAACTACATATATGAAATGGTACTTCATCATTTTACTTTCTTTCAAAATATTTTGTTAATTTGATGGATTATAATATATCTTAGTTGATGTAGTAATTTACCCGCCATTGTTATCACCCGAACCGTCACAGGTTGAAAAATTATTCTACCCACCGTAGATCGGACAAATAATCACCCACCATAGCTAGGTTGGTTTAATTTTTTATTAATACCCGTTAATACCCGCCCGCGCTAATATGTATAAGAGAAAACACAATGAAGATATAATAAATAAATGAATAAATTGAAATGTACACGGGGTAAGCCTGTGAGGACTAGAACCCTCAGGGTGTCAGATTCAGCACCGTGAACGTAAAGCCACGTGGAATCAGAAAAATCATAAAATCTGCTGCTCCGTTCCGTAACAATAACATAAATAAAATCTCTCCTTTTCTTTTCCATAATATTCTAATTTTTAAACGTTTACTTTTTGACATTTCAATAGTTTTTTTTAAAGTTTAATGATTCTTTTTTTGAAAACACATTATCCCTACTTATTAATTTTTTAAACAATCTTTTTCATACTTTATTCTATTACTTACTTTTTATATTCTTCATCTTACTTTTTACCACTTACTTAATATTTTATTTCATTTCCTTAAAATTTACACAAAATTAAAAGGTAAACCTTGTAAAAGAACGGAGAAAGTATGTCACTCACCCTGTCACCCACAAAGTAAAAAGATCCGCAAACCACACAAAAAGCAAAAGTAAAACAAGAAAAGTTAGTAAAATATAAAATTTGATAACAAATAGAGTTGGTATTTGTTTACTTTTTAAACTTTATATTATGAGAAGATTATCGATGTAATGAATTAAAACGTCTATAATGTTGTTAAAAAAATATTGACAACATACATTTAAATTAACAACAATGATATTTTATATTTTAGAATATAGGTACGTCTATAGATAGATTAACTATAGATCGTATCTCAGTCGAATTGTCATTTTAATTTTCTTTTTAATAGTCTTTATTATGAAACGTCTATTTTTAAAATAAAACTAGATTAACGGGATATATATATAAAAAGAATATGTAATACCAAATTATCGCGGGGGGGGGGGGACTGAAGAAGAAGTAGTACTCCCTCGTTCCAATAAGAGCTTCCTAACTCCTTACTTTCTCTAATATTAGGGAGAATTAATAAAATATTAGTTTGTGTGGGGTATTATGTTGGTAAAGTTGTAAGTGGATGATAAGGTAAGAGAGTGATTGAATAAAATGATGATAAAGTATGAAATAGATATAATACTTTTTACTAGTTTTAAAATTTTTTTTTTGAACTTCATTTTTTTACCATCGACTAGTAAAAAGGCATTACGTGAGCCTTTTTAAATCATTTGGTTGAAGAAAGCTACCAGTTAGCTTTTTTAAAAAAACTACTTGTTATCTTTTATTAGAAAATATCCTAACCTAAATTAAATAAAGTAAAACCAATCGTTAGTTCTTTTCTCAATAGCGACTTATATTTTATATTTGTTGGAATATTTGTTATACATTTTGTGTTTTGTTTGCATAAGTTACTAATTTTTTTCCGTATTAAGTTAGAATGCTCAACGAATATTTATTTTCAACTTCGATAATTTTCAATGATGTTATTAAAGTGGCGGTGAAAAGACATTGAATATATATTAAAATAATTAGAAAAATGTGATGTCTTATTATTTAGAAAAATAAGTAATGTGCTTTTATGTCGTTTATAAAATACCAAAACTTTATCAATTTAATTTATAAACACCTACATTAAAATCAATTTTTTGGATTAGTTACCTATTCAAATTTAAACTTTCAACCTATTCAAATTCTAAATTTTCCAACTAATTTTGCTAAACAGGACCATAATAAAATATTAGTTAGTAGAATAAAAACTTTCTATTTATAAGTCAGAAAGTTTCTAACGAAACATTAAAAAAAATATTAAGAAGTTATTAATGGAACGGAAGGAGTATTAAATAGTCTATTGATACAATTTTTATTTTTTTTTTTTTTTTTTTTGGCTTAGGGAGCACACAAAGAAACACCCAACTTGGTAGGAAAGTGAATAGGTTGAGTTGACACACAAAACAAAAACAAAAAACACAAAGCCGCCTCCTTTAACCCTTTCAATGTTTCCTTCTTCTTCTCCTCCATTGTTTTCCCTAATTTCTTTAATTCTTTAATTCTTCTTTTTTCTCAATGTATCTTCTTAATCATCTGTTGTAGATAACCTATTTACTTCATTCTTCCTCAACACCTAACTCTCAGGTACTCTTTCTCAGTCTTTTTTTTTTTTTTTAAATACTTTTCAACAATTCTACCGTGTTTTTTTTAAAATACTTTTTCTGGGTCCGTTCAATTAGCTCGTTTTCAGTTCTAACTTCGTTTCTGGGTTCTTATGTTGCAGGTCAGTCACTTTTTTTGGGTTCTTATGATGCGGGTTCTTTCTTTGGAGCTTTGTTATGTGTTTCAGCTTTTATGTTTTACCAAAGATGTGTTTTTTTTTTTTTTTTTTTTGTTCTTTCCTTTTCTGGGTATAGATTTATTGAGTGGAAGAATGTGAAAGAAAGTCTCTTTTTTTGGGTAGAGTAGAGAATAGAGACTTTGATGCTGCTGTAACATTGCATTTCTTATGCCTAAAGATTTTGTGTTAAAGGTTTTGTGTTTAAAGGTTTATGTTTTACGAAAGCTTTGTCCTAAAGATTGTATCTTTTTACCTTTGGTAGCATCTTATGTCATCCGTGCAGAATATGCTTGAATACTACTGTATTGTTGGAAGCTTTGGGTCGTTACTTGTGCCTCGTTTTGTTGTGAATTTGTTATTTCTTGATGGGGAGAGTTCCCTTAAAGTCAACCTACGTGATCTCATACTGAACCATAAGATGTGTGTTGGCTTACATTGTTGAATTTTATCTTCCCAAAACTGATTTGATCTACATTCCGTTTTTGTCCGCTGCTTTCACTGAAAAACCCAACTGAAGATATGTTGGTTGGTCATCTTTGAAGTACAATGGTGTGCAAACTGGCTGTAAAGAATAAATATACTATTTTTTTTGTAGCGATTAAGATGTTCATTTTTCTTATGAAATGCTCATTTTTCTTCAACTTTTCATCTTTGTGGATTTTCAAGTGAAATAGACTTCAATATCAACTTAAGCTCTTTTGCACTATAACATACTGTGAGCTTGAAAGCTTCAATCCCTTCCTTTGTCCTGATTTATTTTTGTTAAGGTCTTTTCACAGTTTGACATGTTAATGGAACCTGTGCTGTGCAACCTGGGTTTAACTGCAGATGGCCAACACGTTAAGACAAGTTAATAAAGAAATTAAGGATGTAAAAGGTTGTTATGATGTTATTTCAAATATTTTTCTTTAAGCTTATTATTCTTTGTTTATGAACTGAAATTGAGCAACTCTTGAAGTCCAACAGACCAAGTTGTTTATCATGTTTCATTTTGTTAGGCTGTGAGGCAATTATTATAACATTCGACTATTATTTCATTTTTGCTTTCGTTCTTGAAGTTATCTGTGCCTTCAGTACTTCTCCATGCCACTACTATAAACTTTATTCACATTTCCAAACATTCTTCCTGATACCCCAACATTTTACCCTTGATGTGATTTTATTTAGCTTTAATTTTGAAATGGTAATTGATTGAGGTGCACCGTGCAGTTGCCTGTGTGCTGTTTCTTACTCTGTTCGATGCTGGATGAATATTTATTGCCTTGTAAATAAGGCCAATCACTTGATATATGTGCTCACTATGATTCTTTGAGTTTAATATTCTATGTCCATGGCTGTTTCTACAGGTCATGTTACGAGCAAAGCACCTCGGTACACTTTCCCAGTCTGCAAGATCCTTTTTTCTGAATGGATCGCGATGTAGTGCAGCAGATGGAAGCACTTCATGCACTTGTTCTGAAGATGATACTTGCATCTCTAAGAGACCAATCAGAAGAGCAAATGTTAATCTGCATCATTTACAAATTTCATCCTCAGTTCTCGCAAAACCACCCCCAGTAGGAGTAGGTTCATTGATTTCACTCGATGCGGCACAAGAAGCAAATGCCAAGAAACAAGAGAGTGCCACTCTACCACAAGGAATAGTTACCAACGTGTCATATGATGTTAGTTATGCAGATGAAATTGGTCAGAGCAATTCGGCTCATTCATCTTCTCCTCCTGTTTCTGAGCATTTTGTCAAGGCAGGTATGGCAGCAGTTGGGCTTTTGTCCGACTTGGTAAATTATCGGATCCCATTGACAGATAGGAGTGCGATGACAACCAAACCTGCCATCTCTGTGGTTGATCGTGTGAAGCCAATTTCTAGCATGGTATCCACCAACGTGAAAACGAAGACTAAAATGTACAGAAATTCGTCCTGTAAGACAGAGGCGGGAGTCGATTTCACTGATGCTGGTTCTGGTGAAAAAGATAAAGTTGATAAACCAAAAGCTGTGAAAAATGTATCAAATGGGTCGCGTCATCTACACGAAACCCGTGGAATCACCTCCGATCAGCCGCATGAAAAGAAAAGGTCAGTTCCAAGACCAAGTGTTTATTCCAACCGGTCCTCTCAGAATCCTCAGCAGTCTAATGGAAAATTTAGCTGTAACATGGTTGAGGGATTTACACAGCCCATGAGAGAGATGAGAGTAATTGCAGGGAGAGTTCCTATGACTCGGCAATATTTGAATTCTAATCACAATGTTGAAACAGTCTCTTGCATCTTGCAACAGTTCAAATGGGGCCCTGCTGCAGAAGAGGCTCTAGGGAATCTCAACTGCTTACTGGATGCCTATCAAGCGAACCAAGTTCTAAAGCAGCTCAAAGATTATCCGGTGGCTCTTGGTTTTTTCTACTGGCTAAAACGACAACCAGGATTCAAGCATGATGGTCATACATACACCACCATGGTAGGTATTCTTGGCCGTTCAAAACAATTCGGCGCTATTAATAAACTTCTTGATCAGATGGTCCATGATGGATGCCAGCCGAATATTGTTACCTATAATCGCCTTATTCATAGTTATGGAAGAGCCAATTACTTGAGCGATGCAGTATGTGTTTTTAACCAAATGCAGAAAGTAGGGTGTCAACCGGACCGTGTGACCTATTGTACACTCATTGACATCCATGCAAAATCTGGATATCTCGATGTTGCCATGAATATGTACGAAAGGATGCAAGAGGCAGGTCTTTCTCCCGATACTTTCACTTACAGTGTCATCATAAATTGCCTAGGCAAAGCTGGCCACTTGTCTGCAGCTCATAAGCTCTTCTGTGAAATGGTAAATCAGGGTTGTGTGCCTAATCTCGTCACATATAACATCATGATTGCACTACATGCGAAGGCCAGGAATTATCAGAGTGCACTGCAGCTGTACCGTGACATGCAAAGTGCTGGGTTTGAGCCTGATAAAGTGACCTACAGTATTATTATGGAGGTTCTGGGCCACTCTGGCTATTTAGATGAAGCTGAGGCAGTTTTTTCTGAAATGAAACGGAAGAAGTGGATCCCAGATGAGCCGGTTTATGGTCTTCTTGTGGATTTGTGGGGAAAAGCTGGTAATGTAGAAAAAGCTTGGGAGTGGTACCAAGCAATGCTCAGCGATGGTTTACGCCCAAACGTTCCGACTTGCAATTCTCTGCTGAGTGCCTTTCTCAGGGTGCATCGTTTACCCGATGCATATAACTTGCTCCAAAGCATGTCTAGTTTGGGCCTGACCCCGTCTCTCCAGACATACACATTGCTACTCAGTTGTTGCACTGAAGCCCAAACATCATTTGACATGGAGTTTTGTCGTGACCTCATGACTGCCAGTAACCACCCGGCACATGTGTTTTTACTCTCTATGCCATCTCCTGGACCCGATGGACAGAACATACGCAATCATGTGAGTAACTTTCTGGATATGATGCATAGTGAAGATAGGGAGAGTAAGCGTGGTCTTGTGGATGCTGTAATTGATTTCTTTCATAAAACGGGCTTGAAAGAGGAAGCAGGGTCCATTTGGGAGGTTGCAGCACAGAAGAATGTGTATCCAGATGTCGTTAGGGAGAAGAGTTCGTGTTACTGGCTAATAAATCTTCATGTCATGTCGGATGGAACTGCTGTGACAGCACTATCAAGAACCCTTGCCTGGTTCCGCAAAGAAATACGGGTCGGAGGGATTAGTCCGAGCCGAATTGATATCGTGACGGGCTGGGGGCGTAGAAGTCGGGTGACAGGTGCTTCTCTGGTGAGGCAAGCAGTGCAGGATCTGTTGAACATGTTCAGGTTCCCCTTTTTCACCGAAAATGGTAACTCAGGGTGCTTCGTCGGGTGTGGGGAGCCGCTGAACAGATGGTTGCGTGAGTCGTTTGTAGAGCGGATGCATTTACTGTAGGCTTATATGGTACTAGTTTGAAGGAACCTGAATTTTGTGTAGAATTAGCAGGGAGTTAAGTTTGTTGTGTAGTAGTAAAATTGAATGTTTTTGCCAATTCCAGTTCTCAGGTGCATTTCATGTTGCTGTTGAAATTTGATATATGGTTCAAATAAGTATGTTTTTTTTTTTTTGTGTATCTACTAGTCAATGGCGGGTCTAATCGCATCAACAAATTATGGCAAGTCAACCCTACCTCTAAAAAAGTTCATGTTGTAAATTAGTTAAATACAATGACTTAAAAAGAGTAAATTTACTTGTGAGTCCAAAAAGTCCTACTAAATGATAGTTTTATATAATTTTTGCGGATCCAGGTTGCCATCTTTTAGGGCGGACTTTTAAAAGTTCTGGATCCGGGTCAGGTCCATATAATTTAAGATCCACTATGAAATTAGGTATTCAGCGTTTTTATTTTATTCTTTCCAGTTTACCTATCAGTTCAGATTGTCTCTGGTAAATTTCTTTGTTTCATTGTCAAATCCCTAATTTCGCTCGAGTTTCTGTTCAATTACAATCAAATGAAGTCCAGGAAGTTGTAGATCGTTCAATTACTTTAGTTTTCATCTGTTTTCCGAGGTGTTTTTGAATGGCGGATCTCAACCAAGGGTTTGAAGTTGTTGGTGATGATGTTGTTGGATGAAATGCAGTAGAAACTTGAGGAAATCCAGTCGAAATGCAAGCCGATGTTGATACGAAGTTGCCTTTCCTTTGAGTAATCCTGCTGGTAACAAAAGTTTCATTCACAGGTTGGTTTCGTAGGTTGGGATAATTGCATTTTTGGTCCCCTAACTGCCAAGTCCTTTGTTCAGTGTTTGTAAATGCATTTCAATTTTGTTCAATTGGTTGAAAATTATGCGAATTGATATGAATTAGTTGTTCAATTAAATAGCCGAATGGATGTAATATTTATGTTCGGATAGTGATCCTTTGGAGCCTAGGGTTGAGAAATTGGTGTGTTGGCTACGTGAGGAAAAAGAAAATGCAGAAGCAAATGAAGCACAATTTGAATATTTGTATGAGCGTGTTGTTGAAGAGAACAAGAAGCTGGAACTTCTGATTACTGAGAAGGAGTCTAAGATAAGCAAGTACCATAAGCTAGTTCACTACAAAAAAAAATTGTCTTTAGCGACGGATTTATCCGTCACTAAAAGGCTGTCGATCCGTTGCCAAATCCGTCTCCGACGGATAATAAGGCCGTCCTTATTTTCTTCGTCAGCCTTTTTGTGACGGATACTTATCCGTCTCTAATAAGGTGATTTTGCATTTATTTTAATTCCATAATTCTGTGGGTTTTTGTGACGGATAATTATCCATCGCTAAATAGCGACGGATTAATTTTTTTTAATAATAAATAAAATGCAGATTAATATTTCACATGTTTCACAAATATAATCTACGATAATAAATCCAAAATAATTAAATTGTATTAATTAACAGAAAACATTCGACGAATACAAATTATCTGTAATGAAATTAAATATCCGTACATAAGCTAAAATAAGAAGTCAGAAAAACACAAGTCCAAATTAACTATATTGGGGCGGGGGCGGTGGGTACATGGCCATGAAAGCCTCCATCCGCAGCTAAAGTTGCCGGTATTCCTCCTGTGTTTTAGCTAGCTGCTCTTGCAAAGGATTGACCTCCATCCGCATCTGTGCCTGCACCAACTCCGTGACCTGCTCCTGTGTGAAAAATGGTGCTCTGGCTTGCTGGAATCGATGCTGAGTGGCTAGGACCAGCCAGTGCGCAGGGCCGTAACTCCTCAATCCATATACTCGGCCCTTGTCGTCCATTGGGTTGACGACTAAGAAGATGTTGTTTTCTTCTTCAACTGTCAGGTCCCGACCGGCGATCCTCGCCTCCACCTCAGCCTTAAATCGTAAAGTGCATATACCATGAGTTACAATTTTCAAAATATGGTAAATTACATCCACATCCCCTCTTAGATTTCGTTATTACACATGGATACCCGTTAGTCAAAGATATGTATATATATATATATTAGAAAAGGAAAATAACTAAGGCCTGTTTGGTTTGTCTATAATCTAAAATTGATAAAAAAAAAAAATAGCTTTTTGGACACATATATAATTATTTGACTAACGAGTACCCATCTATGAGAAGTACATCTAATAGGGGTATATGTAATTGATCCTATTGAATTTCTCTTTTTACCTAGTTACAACAACTCTTGTGAAGTATTGAAATATTAACCCCCACCAACCCCCCAGTTTGCTGCTTATCTATATATATGATAAAAGTGATGGGCTAGATGAAAGAAGAGCTGTGCCACATATGCAAAAAACTGATGTGGCAAATTCCCTCCAAAATTAAATGGTTTTTAATTCACCAATATTTAAAGAAGGAAAGTTTATCTCTTGGCCTATTGAAGTTAATCAATAATCTATATATATGATAAAAGTGATGATGTAAATGGAAAAAGAGGTGTGCCACATGATAAAAAGCTAATGTGGCATTTTAAAGCTAAAAACAATTGATTTATAAATGACCCATTATTCAAAAGGTTTTCGGCTGTATAATGTCTAGAACAAAACGCAATCCCCTATTAATAGTCATAGTGATGTTGTAATTTTGTTAATTGTTCAGTTAGAAATTTTAGTTAGAGATTTATTAGGGAGTTTGAGTAACTACCACTTTAATTATAAGTCACGGTTTTAGTCAAATTTTAAAATACAATGCTAATTAGTATTGTGAAGTTGCGGAAACAACTTCTATTTTTAGTTATATTCTCAAATGGATTAGTATTTTGGTGAATCTTAAGTGAAATTGTCATCCTCTATTTTTAGCCATTTACTTGAAATCCAAAACTGAGGAGATAAACTATTTGAGATTAATTTTCTAAACCTCAAACTCTATTTTTAAGCATTTAATTTAAAATACAAAACAGTCTTACAATCGTTCCATCTTTCACATGATGCGTTCAAGTGCCTAATTTTAGTCATTTATTTAAAATAAATTTTGTAATGGTCATAAAACGTAGGAGATTAACCTAATAAAATAGGATATTAAGTTTCTAAATATCTAATCACTCCCTATTTTGACGTGAGTTCAAAAAACTCCAACATTATCCATTTTAGTGTTTATATATACAGTCCAAATGCTTTCTTTCACTACAATGTCAGAATCACTAATATTAAGCAATACGAAATGCAGACGAAACCCAGAGCTGCCAAATGCTATTATAATTGCTTTTTTGATAGAGTTGATCTAATTCACCAAAGTCATGGGCTAAATCGGCTATCAGGTGTTTTTATATCGCTTCGTTTATTCTATAATTAAATATCTTTGTATTCATGACTAACATAAATAAATTAATTATCAATTCATAGCTCTCCGATGTTCAACAAGTTTGTAATGGATCCAATCGTGCTCAGAATGATTCGTCTTGGTGCGTCGTTCAATATTCCATTAACCATGGTTGACATGCTTTTGAACGCACAAAATTCAGAAGCATTTCCATAAATCAGTGGTTAGTAAACCATTATTTATTTATTAATATTTTAAAAAATATTCCGTGTTTTTTTCCGTTCATATATAAATTAGTAGTATGATAATTAGTATGTGAAATTTAGGATTGGTCATTAGATGTACGAATTAAACTTAATATACTTGATGAAATTGAATAAAACAAGGATTATATATACTTTTCCAAAGCTTACGTAAGTGCGTGCATGAAACCATGCGAAACCTAATTAGAAACTAACAAGGTTCAATTGTTACCAAATTTTAAAAGAAAATAACGGAGAAGGCCCTCACAGTTGGTAAAGAAAAGGCTAAGCCACATATTTCAATATGTTCTAACTAATGTGCCAAGCCTGTTGTTAATAAATTCATCAAGGGATTACAAATTCACAATGATAGTCTTTTATTTTAACTATATAAACCATTATTCGGGATAACTACTCAAATCCTCATTTTTTTACTTATTCCATGTTTGTCTAAATTATTGTACGTTGTTATAGGAAAAATTATTCGTTGAAGACAATAAAGAATAAGCATTTCATTTGATGAACATCGCTATCGGTTCTAATCATCATGAAGGCCCTTACTGTTAATCTAACATGAAGTTGTGTTCATGAGAAAAATCGAGAAGGAATACAAGGACTATCGAATTTAAAAGAAGACAGTGAGGGGCGTATCCTATGTCGGTTTATGTAGATGGGAATTACAACTGAGACTTTCAAAACTGGAGTTGAAGAATCCGTACTATCTTGAGGTTCCATTGTTCTGTAACAAGAAGGATGAAGATTGGCTAATGCATATCATAAGTTCCTTGTAAACAATGGCCTACATTTGTTGCTGATCTGGAAGTGGCTTATATGGAAGCTAATACACGTTACAACGATGCTTGACTACATCTCAAGCTCTTTATAAGTTTTTCTCAATTTAGCTTTTAAATTATTTTTTCAGTTTGTATACATCAAATTTGAGATGAGAACTTAATGTATTTTTTAGATAATCAATTTTCAACTAAAGCGTTGGACATAGAAGCAACATATTTCAATCTCATTTGAAAGTACTTATATATTCCTAATTAGTTAATTAATTAATTAAGTAAGTATTAGCGCATATATGGCGACATTTAGCTCCTTTCGTTGCTGGCTAAACACTATAAACTTATATTAGTAAGCTAGCTAAGCACAATAAGCAAAATTATTGATGCATAAACCTCTATTGCTTGAAAACTAATTTCCAATAATCATGTTATATTAGACTTGGTATTGAAACCACTCCTTAAACTAACTTTTTGTTAACATCACATTCCTTTTCTATTTTCAGGTCGGCTTCGTACCGATCTGAATATAAGACTTCGTTAGATGATCGCAAGGTACGATCTTACAAATCCATCTATATATATGATAAAAGTGATGGTCTAATTGAAATGAGAGCTATGCCACGCATGCAAAAAGCTGATGTGGCAAATTCCCTCCAAAATTAAATGGTTTTTAATTCACCAATATTTGAAAAGGGAAAGTTTATCTCTTGGCCTATTGAAGTTAATCAATAATTAGTTGTTAAAGCCCCCTATTTTTATGGCTCTGTTAGGTTAAATTATATCCGAAAGAAGGTTAAAATAACTTCAAACAAACGTGGTTGTTACTGCTATGATGTTTGTTAGGATCCGGTCACGTGGCAAATTAAAGAAAAAACAATTCAATTAAATGAGCCTTATTATTAAATATTTGACGGCAGAAACGAAACAAACAGAAATATATTTAGATTACCTCATTATCTCCATAATATTAGGTTGATTTCTCCAAAAATAGGATGTTAGACATTAGGAACTAGGAGTAATATAGATAAGATTTACTAATATTAGTGTTTTAATCATATGGAATGTTAGATATTAATATATTATAGTCACATTTGACTCATCATTCCACCGGTTTAGTAATAGAAGGGAGAGAAGATCTTAACAAAATACCTATATTCATGCTACTTTGTCTATTTATAGTGAATTAATTTCAAAACTTCTCTATCACTTCCGGATTAAACGACCGACTTTATAAATTCCTCACCATTATTCACCATCCATCACACTATAAATTCAACCAAAGTTGGGTAAAAAAAAAATAATAATAATAATACGAATCATGATGCCCAATTATAAACTCATCTACTTCACCACTCAATCCTAATTCTTGCCCAGAAGATGAGGAAGATATGGGGAGAATTAGTGGCCACAAAGCCTATTTTACTCTCTTGAGTAGCAAAATTCATGTCCCGTTCAAGCTTTTGAGAATGGCTCTTACATTGCCTCTATGTGCATAATGGATCATGGAGCCTTGAATTACTTGGTTTAGTTTCATGACCTTAGTAAGCCTACCATGGAGACATAAGCTAGGAATGTGACAAGGGAGATGTTGCTGGAGTGGCAGTCAGGACATTTATTCTTAGTTCAATTTGTAATTGATAGACCGAGAAGAAATATAGGACCCGTAAGTCATATTAATAGAAGATAGAAGGAAGAAGTCTCTATATAAACCAAAAGCAAGTTTGAAGAAGAAAGTGCTAATATAAGCGAGAGTGAACTTCTGTATGGATTTTTTTTCATCGTGGAGAAGAAAAAGAAGAAGAAGAAGAAAAGTTATGGGAAGAATAGATTGTTTGCAAGTTATCCAAAAGATAGATATGGTTTTATTTAATATTAGTGGTTTATGTGATATAACTATGGTAATTTTGTTATGTTATCATCCTTTATCTTTGTCATCCAATTGTTAAATGTTTTTTTTTTTTTGATAATTCTAATTGTTATATGTTGGTGATGTAGGCGGGTCTTATTTCTTTGATTTGAAAACAAGAACAAAAAAAAAAGATCCTTCAGGTTAACATAGCCATTTTTCAGTCTTAATTTTATAATTATGTCTAACTAAGGCAAAATTTTCAAAAACCAAATTAACCATAAATGAAAATTAAAATCACTATAAATTCGAGGTTCAAAATTTGCATGAAAAATATAGAATCTATGGAAATATAAACTATATATATACATACCCCATATCTTCTTAATTCCATTCCCATTTATTTGTCATTCTCGAAAATTAATTTTTAAATTAATTTTCGAAAATGACAACAAAAGTGATGGTTTATATGAGATAAGCGAGACGCCATATATGACAAAATCCTATGTGAAATTATCGACCCTTAAAAATGTATTTTGAACACTTAATCAAAACTCACACTCAATATAAACGTCGAAAGTAAGCGTCATATTTCCGAAAATCAAGTTTGCTACGATTCGGATGGTTTATAGTGAAAATAAGGAAATAAAATAATTTGATTTCACTTTAAAAAATCAATATTATGAACAATTAATATATAAAATAGTTCGGATAGTTGAGATATATGAGGAAAGATTTAACCCACCATTATCAGTAAAATTTGATTTGTCAATTACATTATTAACGGGGTCCTAATATATAGGATTTTTATGTTATTCATTTAGTATCTGTAAATATGATTTTTAAATAATCACACAATTTTGATCATTTCTAATCTTGAGAGAAACCGTGTCTAGATACCAACCTATGCTATTAATAAAGTAGTAAGTTGATGGTTAAAAGAGAGAGAGAAAGAATAAATAAAGTATGAAAAATAATGAAAAATTAATAATTGTGAATAGTGGGTTCCATTTTAAGGAAATGTTAAATTTTACAAGAAAAGTCCAAAATAGCAACAACAAAAGAAGAAAAAAAAAAAAAACCTTTACTACCTCCCTTCCGGAGGTAGTAAAGTTTATTGTAACAAGTCTACTAAAAACAATCAAAAGTTTATGACCTAAAAAAGTAAAATTTCGATACTAAGTATAACAACAACTATCCGTTTGCAATATTAAACCTACCTATGTACAAATCATTTATACAAACGATTTGCACTTTGATCATACATTTTCGTTTACCATCAAACATTGGTAGAAAAAATTATATACAATAAGATATTAAATTTCACATCAAATGTGTATAAATGATAAATAATTTCCTATTATAGATTCAAGGGCATATATTTTTCTGTATGTTTACTAACAAGACTCAGGGACACTATCAAGGTCATCTCGACCTATATTTTACTACACTGGTATTCGTTATTTTACTTTTAAGCGGTTCGGATCTATCCAACTCGAATTCAATTCGGTTCGAAATAATGATGTTTATGTCTGAATCTAGCATATACTCAAATCCGTTCCATAGCTTTGTAATAAGATTCGGCCGCAACATTTCATGATTAAGTTAATAAAGCTATATTTTCTCGGGGGGGGGGGGGGGGGGGAGGTGTTTGAGGTTTGGTGGTAGCATGTGATACTATGTTTGTAAAATAATAATTTTTGTGTGTGAGGTGCAGTGATCACATACCACCACGGGGTGGTTGTTGGAAACCGGGAGGGGAGATCTGACAGATACTCTCTTTGCGGGAACTCTCTTCGATCTTCTCTCTACTTTCTTGACCCATAACGGACATTGGTGTTGGGGGGGGGGGGTATGGCAGATAATCTCTTGGCGGGAAACTCTCTTCGATCTTCTCTCCACTTCTCGATCCATAACCGGCAATGGTGCGTGGGGGGTGGGGTGTTGGTAAAAAAACAGCCGTAGCATGGGTAATTAGGTTTGTAGAATAATAATTTTTGTGTGTGTATTGTGGGGGCGACCACATACCGCGATGATAGTTGTTGGGAAGCAGAAATGCTATAAGATACTCTTTAGGCGGGGAATTTCTCTTCGGTCTTCAAAAAAACAACTGTAACATTTGAAAATATGTTTGTAGAATAATAACTTTTATGTGCGTGGCGGGGGTGGGATGACC
The DNA here is from genome assembly GCA_026545765.1 of Plantago major. Lineage (NCBI taxonomy): Eukaryota > Viridiplantae > Streptophyta > Magnoliopsida > Lamiales > Plantaginaceae > Plantago > Plantago major. The sequence goes on from CM048841.1 coordinate 33,250,555, forward strand.
ACTTACCACCCCGGGGGTGTTGGGAACCACCCCTATATATTGACTATTATTTTGTATCTACACATGAGGTTGTATAGCATATTATGTGATATAATATTCATTACAGAAAGCCCCTATTGAGCATTTATTATTTCATATGACGGGTAAACAGTTAGTCATATTTAAGTATATATGAGGATTTGATTACAAACTTAAGGAAGAAACATACCATTTATGAGACAAAGTTTCTGAAGTGGATGGAATTCAACGAAAACCATCCTGAGTCACATAAGTATCTATATGTTGAGTTCAGTAGGTTTGATGATTATATAATGTCAATTTTTCTCGGAGATGCCACCGAGTTCATCCACAACGGGACCGTCGGGAGGTTGGTGGGGAGGGCAACTATACCATGTAAAATTATGTTCGTAGAATAATAATTTTTATGTCTTTGGTGGGGTGACGCATACCACCGCGGGGTTGCTGGGAATCGATGGGTTGGAAAAAAACAACCGTAACATGTGAAATTACGTTTGTATAATGTATTCGATCTTCTTTGTACTTTCTTGATCTCCATGACGGGCCGGGAGGGGTGGGGGACTCTCTTCTATCTTCTCTTTACTTTCTTCATCCATAACGGGACCGGGGAGGCGGTGGGGGACAATCGTACCATGTAAAATTATGTTCGTAGAAAAATAATTTTTGTGTGTATGATGGGGTGATGCATACCACCGCGGAGTTGCTGGGAACCGATGGGTTGGAAAAAACAACCGTAACATGTGAAATTACGTTTGTATAATATTTATGTGTCTGTGGTGGGGTGACCACATATCACTGTGAGATTGTTGGGAACAACCTTATTGATTGTGTTGTATACTTTTGTATTTTATTCTGCTTCCGTTTGAGGGATAGATTTTTTTGTAAAAAAAATATGTACCTGTTACTAATTAACGAGTCATGTACTATAGAACCCTATTTTTACATTTTCTATAGTTAACTTAAATAAACACTCAATGATATAATATGGGATGAAAAATGACTACCGACCGACACCACGATCAACGTTGTCTACAAGGAATTTTGACTATCTTATTTTATCGATTAATTTATTTAATCCTCACATTTCTATTTATTATTAAAAGTAAACTATACCATGTAAAATTATGTTCGGAGAATAATAATTTTTGTGTCTTTGGTGTGACGATACCACCATGAGTTCTTTAGGAATCGGGTTGGAAAAACAACCGTAATATGTGAAATTACGTTTGTATAATGTATCGATCTTCTTTCAGATTTCTTGATCTCCATGACGGAGGGAGGGACTCTCTATCTTCTCTTTACTTTCTTCATCCATAACGGACCAGGCGGTGGGGGACAACCGTACCATGTAAAATTATGTTCGTAGAATAATAATTTTTATTATACATGTGACGATACCATCATGGGTTCTTTGAACCGATGGGTTGGAAAAACAACCGTAATAACATGTGAAATTACGTTTGTATAATATTTGTGTGTGTGTGGTGGGTGACCATACATAACATCGCGAGATTGTTAGAATAACCCTATTGCACATATACTTTTGTATTTTATTTTGCTTCCATTTGAAGGATAGATTTTTTTGTAAAAAAATATGTACCTGTTACCAATTAACGAGTCATGTACTATAGGACCCTATTTTTACATTTTCTACGGTTAACTTAAATAAACACTCAATGATATAATATTAGATGAAAAATGACTACCGATCGATTAATGCGACCAACGTTTCATGCTTAATTTTACTATCTTATTTTCTCGATTAATTTATTTAATCCTCACATTTCTATTTATTATTAAAAGAATTATACTGCCAAGACGCCATGCTAAGATTTTTCTATATACTTACTAAAAAATTTTCTCCATCTCTTTTTAACTTTTCCAGATACAGTTAAAAATTAAAATCGGCAGAAAACAATTCGCCCAATTTCCATTTCTCTCCGAACTGGTTAGGTGCGTTTGTGCTATCTATCTCTCTCACTCTCTCTACACAATCTATGCTTACACACATACGTACACCTTCGTCTCCGATCGATCTTCTCTGTAAGTCTCTCTTTCTCTCTGTGTCTGCAATTCGATAGATAAATGCGGTGAATTTCCATTTTATTCGTAGATTTGTTGCGCATATACGGAATTTATGCATGCAATAATCAGCGGTTTTTGAGAATCTGATATGGGGCACAAGAAGCGAAACGTCGTTCCTCGCTCCAAACCCTCTCAGCCGTCATCGCCGCCCGCTGATGACGGAGCCGATGCTTCAAACCCTGACCAAACCCTCTCCAAATCGCCCACTGAAAAATCCGACTCTCTTGCCTTAGAAATCATTGCCGCCAATGGAATTGGAAACCCTTGTTCGCCCTATACCGGGGTCAAACTCGAGTGCGAGAGGGCTCTTACTGCCTTGAGGAGAGGGAACCACACCAAAGCCCTAAGGCTCATGAAGGATTTGTCCACTAAGAATTATAATTCCCCTCATTTGGCATTGATTAACCGTGTTCAAGGGACCATTTGTGTCAAGGTCGCCTCTATTATCGACGATCCTAATGCCAAACAGCGCCACTTGAGGAATGCTATTGAGAGTGCTAGAAGGGCTGTCACTTTGTCCCCTAATTCCATTGAGTTTTCACATTTTTATGCTAATTTACTGTATGAGGCTGCCAATGAGGGGAAGGACTATGAGGAGGTGGTGCAAGAATGTGAGAGGGCTCTCGCGATAGAGAACCCCGTTGACCCTGCTAAGGAGAGTTTGCAGGAAGAGAACCAGCAGAAGATATCTACTGCTGATGCTCGAGTGACTCATGTTCAGAATGAGCTTCGGTCTTTAATTCAGAAGTCGAATATTGCGTCCATTTCAACTTGGATGAAGAATTTGGGTACAGGGGAGGAGAAGTTCCGGTTGATTCCTATCAGAAGGGTTCCTGAGGATCCAATGGAGCTCAGAGCAGTCCAGGCAAGGAGGCCGAATGAGATTAAGAAAGCAACCAAGACGCCTGAGGAGCGAAGGAAGGAAATTGAAGTGAGAGTAGCTGCTGCACGTCTTTTGCAGCAGAAGTCAGAGTCCCCTCATTTTGGGAATGATGCAGATGTCGGTAATAGCAATGCCAAGGGCATGGATTCTGGTCCAGGACCTGGTGCGAGATCAGGTGAAAGACGGAAAAGTGGTAGTGTGAGGAAAAATGCCTCTTCCGATGAAAGGAAAGATTGGGTCCGATCATATTGGAACTCGATTAGTTCAGATAGAAAAAAAGATATGCTTAGAATTAGCATTTCAGATCTCAAAGCACATTTTAATTCATCAAAGGATGGGTCATCGAATGGGGCTCTTGGTGAAGCTTTATCTTTTGGACAAGCAAATAAAGTATGGAAGTTTTGGCTGTGCTGCCGTTGCGGTGAGAAACTTACTGAAGCTGGGTTGTTTATGCAACATATCGTGCACGAGCACATGGGTAGTTTGTTGCCGAAAATGCAGTCACTCCTGCCCCAAATTGTGGAGAATGAATGGGCTGAGATGATTCTCAAGTGCCATTGGAAGCCATTAGATTCAAATGCCACTGCCAGGATACTCGAGAAACAGTCGAAACCTGACGCACCTGATTTCCCTGATCGGTCTTATACTAGGCTGGATGCTGATGATTCAAAGGAATGCTTTGTTGACACTTATTGTAACGATGAATATGAATGGGATTCGTCTCCGGGACGGAAGAAGTTGGGTAATTATTGCAATGGTAATACTCAGGATACTAGCAGGGAGTTTGAAGATGTTGAGTGGATGGATTGTGATGCAGATCAAAGCTGTAAAGAAAGCTTATTACACGAAAACTGGCCTTTGTCTGATGACTCTGAGTGTGCAAAGCTTCTGGAGAGAATCCATGCTTCTTTCCAGGGCCTTATCAAACACAAGTATCTTGCTTCAAGTCACCTTAGCAAAGTTATGCATTTTGCAGTCGAGGAGTTGCAGGGTCTTGCTTGTGGGTCTCAGCTTCTTAACGCAAACTTTGACCAAACACCTCTATGCATCTGCTTTTTGGGTGCTACAGAGCTCAAGAAGATCCAGAAGTTTTTGCACGAAATATCTCAAGCATGTGGACTGAGTAGATATTCTGATAAAAGTTACGCAACGGAAGATTCAAATGCTGGTGCCCAGGGCAAGGGCATTGAGATTGTGGAGAAGATCATTTTTAGCCAAGATGCTTCATTTTTGGTTCTTGACGAGCATTTTCTTCCCTGCAAGATCGATCACTCATTAATCGATGATGCTGTTAGTGATGATTCTGCTGCAGCTTCATCTCGTATCAGCTACGAGAAGGGTGTGGTACTTGATTCAGACGCATTGTTATCCTGGATATTTAGAGGCCCCTCAAGTGGCGAGCAACTGATATCCTGGACACGTGCCAAAGAGGAAAAAGCCCAGCAAGGTTTAGAAATTCTTCAGTTGCTTGAGAAGGAATCTTATAATCTGCAGGGACTGTGTGAGAGAAAATGCGAGCACTTGAATTATGAAGAGGCACTTCAGGCTGTGGAGGATCTTTGTCTGGAAGAGGGAAGAAGAAGAGAGCACGCAACTGACTTTGTGCGTCAAAGTTATGAGGCTGTCCTCAAGAAAAGACGAGAAGAGCTCATTGAAAATGATAATGAAATTAACAGCATCAGCAAGAGATTTGAGTTGGATGCTATAACGAATGTTCTAAAGGATTCAGAGTCTCTAAATGTTAGCCAGTTTGGTTTTGAGGAAACTTATAATGGTGTGACATCTCATCTTTGTGACATAGAATCTGGTGAAGATGAAGATTGGAGAACGAAAGATTATCTACATCAGGCGGACACTTGCATCGAAGTTTCTCTACAGAGACAGAAGGAACAAGTCTCTATTGAGGTTTGGCAATTTTGGTCTGCTTTTTGTTGATTGCTGTATGCTTTTATATTTTATTTGCAGCTTTATCTCACATGTCAGTGTTGCAGATCAGCAAAATGGATGGGAGAATTATGCGAGTAATTGCCGGGATGCAGCAATTGGAAGTCAAACTAGAATCTGTATCTTCCAATGATTTTAGAACGTTCTTGATCCCTCTAGTAAAATCACTATTGCGGGTTAGTATGTGCTGAGCATTTCTTTTAAGAATATCAAGACACTTTTTGTGCAATTTTCAGTGGGTTAGAGGTTTTTCATTCATTTTTCTGCAGGCACGCTTGGAGGATCTTGCAGAGAAAGATGCCACTGAAAAATCTGATGCTGCCAGGGAGGCATTTCTAGCTGAACTTGCGCTTGATTCCAAAAAAGGTGCTGGCGCAGGATTTGATAATTCAAAACATGTGCATGAAAAGACGAAGGATAAGAAAAAGCACAAAGATAACCGTAAAAACAAAGACTCAAAGGTTTGAACTGAATTTAAGACATGGTATTGGTCTTGTGTATTTATTCAAAAAAAAAAGGCTGGATGTGGATTAATTTTTGTGACGGTTCCTGCTCCGGTCGTTTGCAGGTTCCTACTAATGGTGGTGAATCTCAGGATCAAACTACCGAAGAGCTGTATGCCATTTCATTCATTAAAGTCATATGCTGTTGCAATCCATTGCACATGTGAATTGTATTCAAGTTGAACTCACCTCTGCGGTGGTAATTGTTCATATTGCAGATTGCTGACAAGCCACCATGATGAGGAGGTTCTTGGTTCTGAAATTGATGTTTCTAGTGCTGGTGATGATACTGTACGACTACAGGAAGAGGAGTACAAGCGCATGATGGAACTTGAAGCTGAGGAAAGGAAGCTTGAAGAAACGTTGGAATATCAAAGGCGAATAGAAAATGAGGCAAAGCAGAAACATCTTGCTGAACAACATAAAAGAATTTCAAAATCAAATGGGGAGAAGTCTGAAATCCTTGCAATATCTGATGCATACTCGGCGGAAAAAGATGTGGATAAAGAGCCCATTGAGCAATGGACAAATATGAAGGTATATTACAGGTGTAAAATTAAATATTCCAGAATAATTATTGAGATCCAATGAGATAGACATAATACGTGAGATGCTAGTAAAGTATGGATTTAGATGGTATAGTGTACTTGTATTATCTTTATTCGTGTATTATTAAAAAAGAACCAAGATTCTTATCCTTCCATGTGAAATTTTCAGAATTGGTTGGCTGAATTATTTGACTCATTTGAAAAGTAAACCATAGAATGGATTTACTAGGTTGGATTAACAACAAGAGTAGGCTGCCCTCTCCTGTGGTTGATGTCTAAAAAATTCACTTATGTAATTGTTTGTTGACAAATGCTTTGTTTCATGGTTTGGAGTACCAGCCATTTATATTTCTAGAAAAAAAGAAAACAAATTCAAGGGATAGCTGAAATGACTTCCTTTTGGACTTTTTCTGCAGGATGGGTTTGATAATAGTTTGGATGGTGTAGATGAGAACACTTCAAATGGGGCTATACCAAGAACTGGTAACAGTCCTTCAGATTATCCTTCACATTTATTTTCGTTGTTGACTCAATTGCGAACCTCACATTACCAAACAATACGTTTGGCAGGGTTAACAGATGGAGGAATTCCTCAGGATGGTGGTTTATTTGCTGATAGACGCTCAGGAAGGAGAAGTAGACGGCATAAAGGTCCAACAAAATTAATCGATGGATATTCTCCGCCAATGGCTTTGGATAAACAGGATAATGATGCTGGTCAGAATAGATTCGTGCAGAAATTCCCTGGTGATGGCGGTATGTGCATTTGAATACGATCTTGTCTCTCTACACTTGATTTCTTGATTATCATAATGTTGCTTCAAGTCTTATGCAATATGTTTGAAGCTTTTTTACCCTTCTCACTCTGAATATGTGTATAATGTTCATGGTGTGGGAAAAAAGATTCTACTTGTCGGTATTTAGTGCTGTTATAAAAAAAAAAAAAAAAGAGCCGAGCCGATCCGAGTATCTCATACCTCGACTCGAGCTCGATTCGAAACGAGCCCAGGCTCGGCTCGTTAAGAAAACGAGCTAAAAGTCAGGCTCGAGCTCGAACCGCCATTGTTAAGCTCGAGCTCGACTCGTTTGAACCAAGCGAGCTCGAGTCGAGCTTGGTATGAAATAGCATAAAAACCTGCATTATTTGAACACATACATAATCACCATAACATGTTGATATTTATCAAAGATATCAAGATTACTCAACAGTAACATACTAAATGATAAAGTCATCCATGGCTAACAAAAGACAAACAAACAATTCAAGCTTACAACTAAAGATAACAACCCTCAAAACAAAAGGAACATTACATCATAGTTACAAAATAGATTGAGGGGAAACATGAGCTTGAATTGGCAATGTTTGAAACGAGCCAACACAGCTGGGCGTGCAAAAAATGGCATCATATGCAAAAGAGCATCATCTTCAACCTTACCTTTACATAATAGAAGTAGCTTGCAATGGAAGGCGGTGCTTTACGTAGTTGATCGTCGGTGTAACGGTGCGTGCGCGGTGTGTGTGTGGAGAGAGCTTGAGCCGTGAATGTGATTGTTAAAGACTAAAAGTGATGATGGGAGAATGAAGCAATTTAGGGTTTTTGTGAGAGTTGGGTTTTCTTTCTTAAATGGGCCAATACTAGTAATGGGCTTGACCTATTCACTTTAATTTGAAGATGATGCATTATTATTATTATTATTATTATTATTATTATTATTATTATTATTATTATATATAATAAATAATCAAAACGAGCCTAAACGAGCTTAAACGTGTACTCACGAGCCGAGTCCCCCCTCGGCTCGATAATAAAACGAGCCCAAAGTAAGGCTCGAGCTCCTTATCGAACGAGCCGAGCCGAGCCGAGGGCTCGGTAAGGCTCGACTCGCATAACAGCACTATCGATATTTGACTCAATTCTGTAAAACTAGCATGAGATATAAGTCTATATTTGACATTTAATAAATGTATCACTTGTAGCTTCTTATGTGGAAGGACCTTCATAATCACACTTGAGGAAATGAGTGAGGGGTTTAGTTGTTCTCTCAGCAGTTAGTCGAGACTTCAAAAGAATTATCAGCCTGTTTGCTGGTTCTCAGATTTCTTTTATATTACCTTTATAAGATTAAATGAACCTGTTCATTTTGAGTTGACTGGATAAAAAATTATCAATAGTGCCCTTTATTGCTATGGGCACTCCATAGTGTTGCAGCCGGATTGCCATAGCGGATGGTGGGTTGGCGCAGCCGCTTTAGCAAATCACAATAGTCGGTTTTACATTTTAGAGTTGAATTACCAATTCCCACTCCCCTTGCATAAGCCCTTGCATTCCTTCCAAAATACCCTCTAGTCTTCCATTGATATCAAAAGAGAATTATGAGGTGTAGTCACACAATCCATCACTCAATGAACAGACCAGGAGTCAGGACCATACATCAGATGATCAGAAGCACATCTTGTAAAAATATCTAACTAACAGTGTCATATGCCTTTTGAAATTTTTTATAATCTTATTTCCTCATAATTCACATAATCTTGTGGACGGTACAGTTTGATGATCATACTGATATTCTGTGAAGTGTATAGAGTACTCACACGGACCAGGGATGTTTACTAGTATCACGATTATATGCATACACACATCAGAATTGTGTTCATAGCAATCTTCCTACTGACATTCGTAATATATTACATTTTGCTGTTTCTGAAAATTGGTTGACTTGTTCTGCTAGATGATGGTGCAAAAACATCGGGACAGGTTCAGGCTGAGGACGATGATGAAGAAAGGTTTCAAGAAGACCTTAAAAGAGCCGTACGCCAAAGTCTTGGTATTTGTCTTCCCTTTTCTCTCTCTTCCTTTTCTTTTGTTTCATCTATTATATTGGCTTATATTTTAAATTTGCTGATGTAGGATAGAAGAACTCTGTATTTTAGTCATCACCATTGTACTACTTGGTTCTGACTTGTACGCCCTTCGTTAGCTTCCCTTTTGCTCTATTGGTCCACAAAATAAGGAGAGTGGAAGATTTAAATAGAAAAATAATAAAAAATGAATAAAAATTGATAGTGGGTTGTTAAAGTAGAAAGTTAAGTATTATTTAAATGAAGAAAGAATAAAAAATAAATAAAGTAGAGATAATGGGTTGGTAAAGTTGTAAATATAGTGTTTTATGTTGGTATTAGTTAAGTGGGGTAGAATGTAACCATAGTTATCGATGCCGGATAGCGGCGAGGAACGGCCGACCCCAAGTAGCGGGATAGCGGCAGCGGGATGACCGCTATTCGAAGTATTAAACATACTTGTCATGAAAATTATATACTACTCATAATATTCATAAATATGCAAAACAAATACCCAAAAATTAAGAAATTAATAATAATCAAAGTCATAATAAACAATTCATAATAAGAAACTAGAAGTTTTAAGCAAATTCAACAAAAGTTAAGCAACAAGACATGAATATGCAAAACAAATACCCAAAAATCAAGAAATTACTAATAATCAAAGTCATAATAGACAATTCATAATAAGAAACTAGAAGTTTTAAGCAAATTCAACCAAAGTTCAGCAACAAGACATGACAAAAAATAACAATCGAAAAGAGAAAGAAGAAGAAAGAAGAATAGAAAAGAAAAGTAGAAAGAAATTCTCTCGCTGGAGATCCGCCGCCGCCAGAGGAGAGGAGGAAGTGGCGCTTTTCCAATTTGGAAGACACCCAAAGCCAAGATCTAGAAGAGAGAAACAGGAATGGCGGCTGTTCTTCATTCTAATCTTATTAGGGTTAGCAAGTCGGGGCAAAATTGTAACTTCGGCCCCTAAATCCCTCTTAATTCCCCTTAATTCGCCGAAAACCTGAATTGCGGCCAGTAGCGGCCGCTACAGGCGCTTTTCAATTTACGTCTGCTCCGTCGCGCCAGGAGCGGATGGAGCTCCTGGAGGGGCGGAGCAGCGCGGCACGATTGCGGCCGCCACGGCCGCAATCGATAACTCTGAATGTAACATTACCAAAAATGGAAATGGGAAGCTTCGTGTGGGACGACTAAGATTGCAAAATGGGAAGCTTGTCATGGGATTGAGGAAGTACTTGCTAGTATGTAGAAGTAATCAAACGATTAATGTTATCTCCTGTGAACTTGCTTGCTATTATTCATTTGCTCCAATTTTTGAAATGCAGCCTCTTCTTGCCTGTTAATGTGTAGGTTGTTAGATACTGATACATTAAACTATCTGTGTATTTTGGCTTTGGGCCTTCCTTTCATTGCATATGACCTACTACTAGTTGGAATTTTTTATTAATTATTTAATAATAATATTTTTATTATTATTATTATTATTATTATTATTCATCTCACTTGGTAATATTTTTGCTCAATAAAGTTCTAAAGAAATTGTGAACCAGGCAGCTCTTATGTGGCCCAAATAATTGCTCTATGTAACCTAATTCTTTAAATTACTCATGAGAAATTCATCAGAAGCATGTGTATCTGCTGTGCAACTTTCTTATACTTATATATGTCCTATACATTTTGTTAGACACGTTCAATGCGCTTCAAAAACCGCCTTTGCTGTCAGCTTCTGCAATGCCGTGCAAGGAACTTTCACAAACTAGTGACTCTTGTGGTTCATGTGATGGAGTTATTGAAGATGTTAATCCTTTGGATGGGTATGGAACGGGGCTTAAAAATGAAGTTGGTGAATATAATTGCTTTCTCAATGTCATTATACAGGTTAGTAACTAAAATATTGTTCTTCTATGTGGTTCCAACTTACTCCCTCCTATTATTTTTATAAGATGTTTTGGCTTATTGACCATTTGCTTAATACTATAAGATTTTTGGGAGATTCTACCATGTGATTTTGTGTTTTCATCATTTTCTATGCATCTAACCCATTTATTTTATTGTTATCCATTTATTTTTTGTTGGACTTTACAAAAACAAGGATAATTCTCATATTCCATTGGTGGATTTATTTATCCAAGACACCAACAATTTTTGTTTTCAATATTTTATCAAAAACTATTGATGAAGAGAGAGTTATCTTAATTTGTGTGAAAAATCTAAAACATCTTATAGTATGAATAGGAGGGAGTATTAGTTTTATAGTATTATCTGTTTGTAACATGATTGGTTTTTTCTTCATTCAGTCCTTATGGCACCTGAGACGGTTTAGAGATGAATTTTTGCGGAGGCCATCATCAGAACATATTCATGTTGGCGATCCTTGTGTCGTGTGTTCTTTATATGATATCTTCATGGCTCTGAGCACATCATCTATGGATAACCAAAGAGATGCTATTGCTCCTACTTCTTTGAGAGTTGCTTTAAGCAACTTGTATCCGGATAGTAATTTCTTTCAAGAGGTAAGTGGCAATATGCTGATCTGGCCCTTTGATTATGCAGAGCATATATTTGACATGTGATTGGAGCTCTTTTAAATGTATTTCTAAGTAATGTCGACCATGCAGGGCCAAATGAATGACGCTTCTGAAGTGCTTGGGGTAATATTTAACTGTCTCCATCGGTCGTTCACTCCTGCACCTGTTGTCCCAATTACGGATTCAGAAGAGAACAACTGCACAGGCTCGTGGGACTGCACAAATGGCTCTTGTATTGCACATTCTATTTTTGGAATGGACATATTTGAGAGGATGAACTGTTACAACTGTAGTTTGGAGTCCAGACATCTGAAATATACATCTTTCTTTCATAACATCAACGCCAATGCTCTCAGAACAATGGAGGTACATGCTTCTAAGGCTATGGCATGTAATATATTATACTCATTCCTTTCTATCAAAAGCCGCTTTGAGTTTTGTCCATCTTGGATGTGTTTTTAAAGTCTTGTCATTTCTTTAGATGAAGAAGTAAGAACCACTATCTCTTAGTATTGATTCTTTATTTACTCTCTCTCTCATACTTGATCAATCATGTCTCCTACTTTTTTCATCCACTTGCAACTTTATCCATATAATACTCCCACAAACCATTTTTTCATCCATCCACCTCAAACATTGTGCCAAACCCTAATGCTAAGCATTTAAAAGAATAAAGGGCGTACTCGGATGAAAAATCACAACAAATATGCTTTCTATTTTCGAATGGAGGATAACATGCTACAGCTGTAGTTTGGATTCCGGACATCTGAAGTAACAAAAAATCAATGTTCGAGACAGAAATCCCTGATTCTCATCCACGAAAGGTGTCAGTGAGGAAACATAAACCCAGTGTTATAACCGAACCATAAGGATTTTGGATTACTGGAAATTTAAAAGTATATGGCTCTTATGTTGGTAATTTTTCTAGAAATCTAGTACCCCCTCTGTCCCAAAACAAGCAAAATGATTTCACTTTCATAGTATAATTCTCTTAATTACTTTTCCGGTATAGTTTATGATTAATTTGTGTTTGAACGGACCACAAAAAAGGTCAGCTCTTTATGGACGGAGGAAGTAACATTATAGTTTCATAGTAATTGAAATACTACTTATATGAAATATTTATTTCCAACCTATTAACTTGGATATGTTCCTATTATAAATATAATTTTAAGAGTATGTAGCACATGTGTATGTTGGTTAATTGAGCTTTCATATGAATTTGTGCATGTGTGAATGATCATGCAGTATTCTTAATTAGATTACTTTACGTTTCAGGTCATGTGCCCAGAAAACTCCTTTGATGAGCTTTTGAACCTGGTTGAGATGCATCACCAGTTAGCTTGTGATCCAGAAGCTGGTGGCTGTGGAAAGCCCAACTATATTCACCATATTCTATCCACCCCTCCTCATGTTTTTACAACAGGTTACTTCCTAATGACCTATGCTTCTAATTTCATTTCGGTATCGCTTAGTTATGATTTCAATTTACCTTTCTACGTGTGAAGAGATATCCCTTTTTGATGTACTCTGAATTTTAGTGGTTTTTGTTCTGTGTTAGTCCTGGGCTGGCAGAATACCCATGAAAAGGTCGAAGATATAACTGCAACATTAAAAGCCTTATCAACTGAGATTGACATCAGTGTCCTATATCGAGGTCTTGATCCACAGTGCAGACATTGCCTGGTTTCAGTGGTATGATTCTGTAAACCATGTTCCATCGGTGTACTCATTTAATTGTTTAGCCTTGTAAGCCACTTTGTGTGATTTTTATGGTTGCTATCCTTAGTCTTATAACTTATAAGGTACTCTGTCTGGCGACTCATTTTTGAGAATACGAGGTGTAGATAAATATAATTATTATGCCTTGTATATTTCATTTTGAATTCAAGTAAATTGGTTTGAAGGTTGATTTATGACCAGCAAACATCGGGTAAGATCCAATAAAGGTATTCCAAGTAAGCCATCTATTGGTTTTGGCACCTTAGCCATGTCCGATTTTGGTACTTTATGTTGCAACATTGTCCAATTTAGGTACTTTTTACACGTGCCATCATTTATAAGTGACACACACAGTTCACTTTGCAAAAAGAAAATTTTGGGCTGAAGTGCAATTAAAGAAAATTTTAGTTAATTTCAAATATAGTACCACTGCCACACTTTCGTAATAAATTTAAACTAACCCCATTTCTCAAAAACTTTGTAAAACAATTTAAATTCAGATTTTTAGTAACTGATTAAAAGTTTTTAGGAGAAGATCAACAAAACGTCATAGATGAAAGCAATGGGAGCTCCATGGGCGGAGCTTCCATGGGCAACCAGTTTCCCTTGGGCCATGGAAGCTCAGCCTGTGAAGCTTCCATGGCATTGTGCTTTAATTTTTCCTTTTTCACTATGTCCTTTTTTAAAATATTTTTCTCTTCATCCTTTAATAATGTAACATATTTCTGATTTTCATTGTTTTTCTAATTCAATTGTTTCTAGTATGGATAACTTTGCAATTCTTGCAAAGTGGTGCACAAGTTTAACATTAACTTAAGTTTTAATTGTTTAGAAAATCGAGGTTCTTTTAACATTAACTTTAGTTTTTATTTGCATTTTGACCAAAAATACATGAGTTTGCAAAGTGGTGCACAAGTTGGACAATGCTACATTATAAGTCAAGGTACCGTATCTGGACACTGTTAATATAAGTTACCTAAATTGGACATGGTTTAGTTGAGGTACAAAAAAACGGTGGCTTACTCAGAGTACCTTTTTTGGATTTTTCCCAGCAAACATCGAACATTGCAATATGTTATCTTATTTCTTTGAATGCTTTGAATGTGTTCTGTGTGCACCCTCCAATCCTTGGGTTACTTCTTTCGGTGTTGCTTCCACTCTATTCTTAGCAAGGGGGACACTTCTTGTATCGTCTGTGTTTTCAAGTTTAATGCCCCTATAGTTGGACCCTATAATGTTAGTGTAGCCCCACACACACACACAACCAACACGAACTCCCTTTTTTTTGGTTGTTGAAAGAATGACTTTTGCGTATATGTTAATGGATCCGCGGAGACTGTTGGTACTCAAACCCGCAGCTTTGATCCTTCGTATAAACCATTATCGATTATTCCAAGGTATTGCCAATGCATGAATTTTGTCTACTTGCAAATCAAATGTATTTTTTACCCCACTCCCCATATATTATTGGACTTTCTGAACTTTTTGTTCAAGTCACGTGACCGTCATGGCTCATTGGGCTATGAAATGGATCATTGACAATGAAATTTATTGTCATGGCTAATTTGAAATAAGTTTTTTTCTCTAAATATATATTGTTGTACAGTAGGAAGAAACTATTCGCAACTATGTATTTGACCAAATTTTTAACATTTACTGATTTTAGGTTTGCTATTACGGCCAGCACTATCACTGCTTCGCCTACAGTCGAGATCATGAGCAGTGGATAATGTACGATGACAAAACTGTGAAGGTACTGTAACCTGACTGTTGTTCGATTATTACACCAATGTTTTTCCTTTGTTTGTATTTATGTATGTATCATGTGTAGGTGATTGGTAATTGGAATGATGTTCTAACAATGTGTGAAAGAGGACATCTACAACCACAGGTCCTCTTGTTTGAAGCTGTTAATTAGTTCCATATGGACTTTCAGTCTACTAGTTGATCATCTGAAGATAAGGGGTTCCAGTTTTCCAGTTGAGGATGTAATGATGCATATCTGTTCTCTGCCCTTGTTGGGTCTTCGAGTCACTTGTGAAAGCTGGAATTTCTGAATGAATACCCGTCTATACAAAGCTCAGACTTGCATTGTAAATGGTTCTGCTCCTTGGTAAAAAGATGGGACCCAGGAACTAATTGGGGATGAGAAGTCTCGGAATTCATTAGAAATTCAACTGAGGGCTGAGAGAACGTTTTGGCTCGTGACTACAAGTTAGCGATGGATGTAAAATTTCCATGAAAGCTTGTGTCCTAATTCTGATAACTTTCTATGTGGTTTTGGTTGAAGGTCAAGCTGTAAGATCCTCGTAGTCTTGTGGATTTTACTTGAACTTGTAGGGCAGTGTCAGTGGCAGTTATCAGCATTCATTCACAGGCTGTTACATGTTTAATCGATTTTCTATATACTTGTGTACAGATCAGACCTTTGGCCCTTTAGAAACTGTCACTGCAGCAGATAGTAGTAGCTCGTTCCCATATCCAGTTTCCTTTGGGGAGAAAATTTTGCTCTTGTATGAGGTGGCAATGACGATAAAATTAGCAATTGGAAATAAAACAAAAGGCTATTATTGGTGTTTTCGTTTATAATACTAGTGTTTTTCATGATTTTGTTTGTTATAAAGTCACCAGGTTGTGGGATATGATAATGGAGCTTTGAGTGCTCAATGTTGTTTGCATTTTGTTTATTGATGTTTGTTGTGATGATGTGTGACTTTAATAATCTGTGAATCTTTTCGATACACCTATTGGCTTCCTTGTTTTATAAGTATTCTCAAGGGACATGAGGATATTTTCTGTTCTCTCCTTTCTCACCCACATTGTTAGGTTTATATTCTTGTAATAACCGTGACAAATTTCAATAGGACCAGTCTTGATTACATTGATCATTTTATCACTTGTAGCACCAAGATTTAACGTTATGTTGTTTCGCCATTTTCGTAGTTCTCTAATTTCAGCGTGGGAGCATTTCTTAAAGACAACCAGCTGACTTTGAATCTTTGGATCTCGATTTAGTGCCTAACGTAAAGAACCTTAGGCTGGTGATGCCACTTGTTAGTCCTTGCAACAAGGGTTTTTTTTTTTTTTTTTTTTTGGGGGGGGTATACACTTTTTTTTGAAATAAACTGGTGTTATAAAAAGTTACGGAATAAATGAGTTACAAACCGGGTTCGAATGAATACAAATTACACGACTAGAAGAACTAGAAACATCATGTTCGACAAAAGAGACTAGCCAAAACGGGCAACTATCCCAAATATAGACCGGATTACAAGTAATTCCTGTCTTCAGATTATCTTCAAACTTTGTGTGGAGCGTTCCACTTCCATATGTATAGCCAAAGCATCTGCCGCCTGATTTTCTTCCCGGTAGATAAAGACGGCTTTTGTTTCATCAAAACCATGTAACAAGTCCTCAATATCCTGCAGCAGTCCGTCCTGATAATAGGTGGGGATCCTGAGTCCTGTTTATACAAGAGATAACATAAAGTGAGTCAGATTGTATAATAATTTTATTATAATTCAAACTACGGGCCATTTGGAGGCCAAGACGAATGACCAAAACTCCATGATGTTGTTATCAGTGATACCAATGTAAGCAGACGCGGCTCTTAGGAAGCACCCCAAGTGGTTCCGGAGGATACAACCAATACCTCCGTGTCCCGGGTTTCCTAAAGCCGAACCATCTGTATTGATACAAATAAAAGAAGGGGGGGGGGGGGTGGAGACCATTTGCAAAGAATCGTAGAACGCTTAGGTGAAGAAGAAAGAGAAGACATCTTTTTGTAAGTTGGAAAGATGAATATTGAATTTATAAAGGTCAAATTGCTCATTACGGAAGAGCAAGTTGTTCCTTGTTGACCAAATAAGCCAACAACAGTTGAGAAAAATGATTTGTTGAGGGCTATTAAATTTGACATGAAAAAGGATACTAGAGAAAGAGATTGGGATATCCCTAAGGAAGGAGGAGCGAATCGAGCACGGATTCTTTGGAACACTGGGCAGAACAAGAGCAGGTGGTCCAGCGTTTCCTCTTCATTCTTGCATAGTTGGCAACAAGGGGATGGGATTTGATTTTGACGAGCCAGACGAGCAGCTGTGGGAAGCCTGTCGTGGAGACCTAACCAAGTAAAAAAACGTACCTTGGGAATGGTGCTTAAGGACCAGATCCGGATCCAAGGCCAATTAGGATTGAGATTTGTTTGGTTATTTAAATAATTGTACGCACTTTTTAAAGTAAAATCTCCCGACTTAGTGAATTTCCAAACAAGGGTATCTTCCTGGTTAGAGGCAGAAATAGGTTTTCCCAAAATAAACGGAACAAGATCATGGGGAACTAATTCGAGAAGTTTGTCAATATTCCAATTTTTATGATTATCTATAAGGTCAGAAACTAAGAGTTCCTGAGAGGGGGGATTGGGCAGGAAATCCGAGAGGGGAAAAGGGAAAAGCCACGGATCATTCCAAAAATTGGTGTGAGTACCAGATCCCAGATTCCAACTGAGACCTTTAAGGAGGTTATTTTTGCTTTTAATAAGGTTTTTCCAAAACCAGCTGCGGGAAGGGTTAGAGGAAGCTTCCCAAAGCTCAAGATTGGGGAAGTACTTAGCCTTGTAAGTTTGAGACCACAGGCAATCGGGGTATATAAGAAGTTTCCAGGCAAGTTTAAGTTGATAAGCTTCACTAAGAACCCGAAGGTTTTTTATACCCAGGCCACCACTATTTTTAAGATACAAACAGTTTTCCAGTTAACTTTAGATCGAGTTCTGCCATTTTTAACAGAGTTCCAGAGGAAATTTTTATTAAGTTGATCAATTCTGTCAATACAGGACATAGGTAATTTGGCCACCGACATACAATAAGAAGGAATGGTATTGGTGACAGATTGGATAAGAACAGCTTTGCCAGCATAAGAAAGGAAGTTGTTGTACCAAATGTTGATGCGAGACGTAACTATGTCAATGATGTGATCAAAGTAGTCTCTTTTCTTTTGGCCAAGAATGAAGGGGATTCCCAAATACTTATCAAGACGTTTATTCATTTTAACCCCAAGGTTGTTAGTTATATTTATTTTCAAAGCAGGAGGAGTATTAGGCGAGAAAAGAATTCGGGATTTTTCCCAACAGATATCTTGGCCCGCATACATACGGAGGCAATTAGATAAGGAATTTATAGAGGAAGTGTTTTCCTTGCAAAAGATCATACAATTGTCGGCAAAACACAAGATTGGGATTTTGGGGCCAGACTAACTACTTTTGAGAGTAGTGAGCAATTTATTGTTTTCCGCTTTTAGAAGGAGATGAATTAAGAGCTCTTGACAGAGAATGAATATGTAAGGCGATATAGGATCCCTTGACGGATACCTCTGGTTGGGAACCAGGTGTTAGAAAGGGAGTTATTGACTTTGACATGGAAAGAACAAGATTTTATGAGAAGGAGGATTAGATTAATAGTTTTAGAGGGGAAATTAAATTTTTCTAAGGCGAGTTTAATGAAATTCCATTCGAGCCTATCGTAGGCTTTGGCAATATCAAGCTTGAGAGCAAGATAATGTTGATTGGATTTTTTCTTTTTATTCATAGTGTGAAGAAGTTCGTGAGCAATCATGATATTGTCGCTTATTTGACGGCCGGGCACAAAGGCATTTTGAAAGGGGGATATTAATTTGTCCAGAAGTGGTCTAAGTCTGTGAACAAGAATTTTAGAAATAATTTTATAGCTCACATTCAAAGGCTAATCGGGCGAAAATGGGAAGGAAGTTGAGGATTATCTTTTTTGGGAATTAAAACAATTGTGGTTTGGTTTAAGGTAGGATCGAGGGTGCCTTTGGTAAAGAAATTTTGGACCAAGTCAATTACTTGATTTTTAATTATATTCCAGTGGGTATGGTAGAAGTGAGCATTCAGGCCATCCGGGCCGGGGGCCTTGTCTGGCCCGATGCTCTTGACGGCTTTCCAGATTTCTAAATCTGTAACCGGTATAAGAAGTTTGGAATGGTCCTCAGAAGAAAGAGAGGGGGGTAAGGATATTAAGGAAAGGGTCAAGGTTGGAACCATTCGTTTGGGATTGAGTAGAGAAGAAGTTAAAAAAGCTATCATTTATTTTTTGCGGGTCAGTTATCCAGATGTCATTAGAATCTTTAATTCCGTGAATAAAGTTTTTCCGTTTACGATGGGAAGCCACAGCATGGTAATATTTGGTGTTAGCATCCCCAAACCAGACCCAATTATTTTTAGCCCATTGCGCCCAATAATGAGCCTTTTGAGTTCGTGAATTATTTATTTGTTTTCTTAAGTTAGCAGATAAAGGTCCAAAAACCGAAGGGCTAAGATGGATTTTTAAGTCAATTTCAATTAGCAGGGCTTTGGCCTTTTTTAATTCTTGATTAAGATCATTAAGATTAGTAAGAGGCCACTTTTTTATTTCAGTAGCCAGATTAGGGCACAGATTGGCAAAGTTTTTAGTGCCAGATTGAATTTGATTATTCCTGAAAATGCTTAAATTTTGGTGAAAGGAAGGATTTAAATTCCAAGCAATTTCATAACGGAATAGGGGGGGGGGTACCAGTATTAGTATCAAGTAATAAAGCATGATGATCAGAAGCACTATCGACAAGATGTCTAACAGTTCCACATATTATTAGCGCAAGTACGGTCAAGTCTTTCACAAATAAAAGAATTAGCATACTGGCGATTATTCCAAGTAAACGACGAGCCACAAAAGCCTAAGTCATCTAAACCGCATTGAGTCAGACAATTACTAAAATCATGCATACGTTTCCATCTTTGATTATTACCACCAACTTTCTCGGAGGGATGCAAAATATTATTAAAGTCTCCTAAAATCAGCCAAGCATTGTTAATGGAAGAACTGAAGTTAACAAGTTGAGAATATACCTGACTATGACGACCAGGCTGAGCAAATTGATAAATAGAAGAGAGTGAGAAGGCTTGAGCAGCCTATTCCTAGGGCCGAGCCGGGGAGCCCACTACTGCTCTTCGCTCTGTTCTTCGCCGTCGTGTCCCTGACAAAGGGATCCCTCTAGTACTCCTGCCAAAGTGCCCACTCATCATCCCCCATGAACTGCGGCTTTACCCCAGCGGTTTTCATGTTGCTAACCATCCTCTTATAGCACTCTGATCCAACAGTCTCGAAAACAGGCCACAGTTGGGGAATCAGGGCATTGGGAATGAAGTAGTACTTCTACAACATTTCCATAAGAAGTAGAAATTACACAAGGTTAATGAAAGTAGGAATTTAAAGATAAACACAAGTACAGTGGCTAACATACCACGAAATCAACACAACAAGTTCAGTAATGGTGACTAACATATCACCCAAGTACAATAGCTAACATACCACTCAATCAGCACAACAAGTCAAAGAACAGTGACTAATATATCACCCAAGTGCAGTGGCTAACATACCACTCAAATTGTCCTAAAATTTACTAACACAATGGTGACTAACATATCACCCAAGTATAGTGGCTAACATACCACTCAATCAGCACAACAAGTCAAAGAACAATGACTAATATATCACCCAAGTACAGTGGCTAACATACCACTCAAATTGTCTTAAAATTTACTAACACAATGGTGACTAACATATCACCCAAGTATAGTGGCTAACATACCACAAAATCAGCACAACAAGTTCAGTATTGGTGACTAACATATCACCCAAGTACAGTGGCTAGCTAACATACCACGGGATAAAGCATTGTAACATTTAAGCTTACCCGCATCTCATCAAAGTAATGGTGCTTCATCCGGCCCGGGAGCGTAGACCACTTCTCACCTCCTTCAGCCGGCTTCTCCCTCCTGAGCCTTATAATCTTACCAAGATTTTCGCTAGCACCCTGTGACCAAAGCCTGTTATAAATGAGACAGACATGAAATAAACATTGTTAGTAAATTCATGTAACATTTACTAATTATCTGAAGTTATGTTCTACAAATGCATAATACTTACTACTTCCCGTTCGGGAACAACACCGACTTCCCATTCCAAGTAGCACCGGGTGTCAGAACGGTGTAGGGACACCCATCAGAGGATAAGTCACCAAACATGGGTGACGTCCCCACGCTCGAGCCAGTGGGAGTCTCAGGAACCTGTGACTGGCTGCTCCCGCCAATGTCATAGCCGCCCGAAGGGCTACCCACAGCACTGCCCGTACCAGAACCACCACTAGTAGCACTAGACACCGGAGGATGGTATGTGGACTAAGCATACAACAATTGTTAGTAAGAAAGACGAGATGAATTGGCAGGTAAAACATATACATTAGACATGTAATAAAGCATATATAACAAGTGTTAGTAAGAAAGATGAGATGAATTGGCATGCATGTAAAACATATACATTTAACACGTCAAGAAGACTAAAAAGTTGATTTAATCAAGAACCACCAATATACACATACCCTCATCCTCCTCGCCCGTGGTTAAGTCTACATATTGGTCTTCGTGCAGCTCAATGTACTCATCAGGAGCATGTACAACATTTCTCGCTGTTTCATCCACAACCTCTTCTTGGTACGAGTTGGTAATTGAGTCGTCCTTCTGAATGTACTCTACCCTAGAGCGGGCCCGTATATGTATCGCAGCCAACCAATCTGCCTTGTCACGTTTCAGGCTTGGATATTCAATGAATACCACTTGGCGTGCTTGAGTAGCCAAGATAAACGGTTCGTACTTACGGTACCTCCTCCTATGGTTAATGTCCACCATCTCATACTACTCGTGCTTCCTCGTACCAGCTGGAGTAGGATCATACCAGTCAACATCAAACAGAAAGGTTCTTTTCAAAGGAAAACCGGGATATTCAAGACGCACGATTCGCTTCAGCTTCCCGTAGAAATCATACAAATCAGATAGATCTTGCCCACTGACACACACCCCTGAATTGCTTGTGGCCATGCTCGTGTTAGACTCAACCGTGTGGAACCTATGGCCATTGACTATGTACGATGAGAATGTGGAGACCTTTCTGTCTGGTCCCTCCGCTAGAGCTTCTAAGTAAGGAGATGTTATGTTGTTGACAGGATCTCGGACATACTCCCTGAACCAAGGTGGAAATTATGTTTCCAACTTCGCTTCAAGTTGTGACTCAATCTTATCATCTGCCAATATTGGATTCTTCTCCAGACAACTCTCTTTGAACTCCCTGTGGACACGATTGATATGCATGATTAGTTAGCTAGTAGTTAGATATTCAAATTCATGAAGGCCTTAGTAAGAAAGCTACTCACCCAGCAAATTTCACCATAAATTCATTAACTTCAGTACAGTTCGAGAGGACATAAAACTGGGCTGCCAACATTTCCCTATCATCCAGCCATGATGTATTTTTCTTCCCCATAGGTCTCCCTGAGACCCTAAAAACAAAAATAGCATCATCATCATCCTCTTGAACTTCGAATGTGTCTGCGTTTCAAGACGGCCTAGATGCCTTTGTGGGAACGTGGTCTCCAAAGTAATACGAGCAGAAGGTTGCAGCTTCCTCTCGCACGTATGCATTGGCCATCGATCCCTCAGGCCTACCTTTGTTGCTAACATACTTCTTCAATTTTTCCAAGTACCTGCAATGCATATATATTTGGGTAATATAATGTGACTTTGGAAAATTTAGACATTTGAAGTGAATGATTGTCTTTATATATTACACACATCTCGAATGGATACATCCATCGATACTGAACCGGTCCAGCAAGCCTCGCTTCGTGTGGGAGGTGAACCGGCAAGTGCTCCATATAATCAAAGAAGCTCGGTGGGAAGATACGCCCTAGCTTGCACAAAATCAATGGTATGTTGCTTTCAAGGTTTGCTAACACTTGATCGTCAACCACCCTTGCGCATAAATTCTTTAAAAATAAGCTCAGCTCGGTGAGAGCGATCCATACAGGTTTAGGTAGCAGTTCTCGAAATGCAATCGGGAGAAGCCGCTCCATAAACACATGACAATCGTGGCTCTTCATCCCATACATCTTCGTCTTCTTCAAATCCACACACCGCCCCAACTTTGAGGCATAATTGTCGGGGAACTTCAATCCCCTAACCCAATCAAACAGTTTGTTCCTAGATTCAGTATCAATCGTGTAGCATGCCTTGGGCCACTGCCCCTTCTCATTCCGCGTTGTCAACTCAGGCCTTTTACACCATGTATCCAACTCGGCTCTAGATTTAACGTGATCCTTTGTCTTTCCGGGAATGTTGCAAATAGTGTTGAAGCAGTTCTCGAACACATTCTTCTCAATGTGCATGAAGTCCAACATGTGACGTATAAGAAGACTGCTCCAATAAGTCAAGTCCCATAAGATGCTTCTCTTCTGCCATCCACATTTGTTCTCAATTTTCTTGTTATGCTTCTCCCACCCAAGTTCAGTCACTTTTATAAGACCTAGCCTATCAATCTCCGCAAGTATCTGTGCACCAGTAAGTTGTCTCGGGGGGCCTTTATTCTCTACTTTGTTTTTCAAGAATTGAGTCTTGTTCTTCCTGAACGGATGGTTCGTTGGTAGAAACCTACGATGACAGTCAAACCAAGATTCCTTCCCGCTCTCCTTCAGTCTAAATGCATCAGTGTCCTCCAAACGATGTGGACAAGCATGAAAACCCACGGTTTTTCTTCCAGATAGCATGGAGTACGCAGGAAAATCACTCACGGTCCACAGTAGTGCTGCTCTCAAGGTAAAGTTCTTCTTCGTTGACACATCATATGCAGAGATACCATTTTCCCACAACTCAATCAACTCCTTGATTAGGGGCTGCAAGAACACATCCAGCTTCTGTCCTGGATCAGCTGGCCCGGGCACCAACGCAGTCAAGAACATGAACAGTTCCTTCATGCACTCACCGGGGGGCAGGTTGTACGGTGTCAGCATGACTGGCCAACAAGAGTAATTCTGGTCACTTCCAAACGGGATAAAACCATCCGTACAAAGCCCCAAATGTACATTTCTAGACTCAGCTGCAAACTCCGGATATGTCTTGTCGAACTCTTTCCATGCCGGTGAGTCTATTGGGTGCTCCATTCTACCCACTGCATCCGCCTCCCTTACTAGCTCTCTCCTTGTGCCACCGCATTTTATCAGTACAAGCACTTGAAGCGTACAACCTCTTCAAACGAGGTGCTAGAGGGAAGTACCACATTTTCTTATGTGGCAGATTTTTCTTCTGGCGTTTCTTTGAAGCCCCTTCCTTGTAACGTTTGTAGCGGTCCTTACCACAAAACTTGCACTTCAGTAGATCTACATCCTCCCCCAATAGATCATGCACATATCCGGACAACAGTCTATGGTTACCAAGCAACCCCAACCCCCCCCCCCCCCAATCTTTTTCTTCGGTTGGTAAAAGTTAGTGGGTACTAGGTTTGGTTCAGGGCAACACTCCGATACCAGTTGTACGGTGTTATTGAAGCTCACTTCAGATTGGCCACCCTCGGCCTTACAACTCATTAGCCGAGACAACAAAGACAACTCAGTGTGCTTCTTACACCCCGGCCAAATCGGCTTCTTTGATGATTCCAACAAGTCAAAGAACACCTGATCCTCGGGATTCGGTGGCTCCTCCACATCCCGGTCAGTGTCCATGAACTCTGGACCCACAACATCATACACCATTTGCTCAATCCTCTCATGATCAGGATTAGCATCAGATGTAGACGTATTTTGAGTACTACCGATCACATTTTGCTTCCTTCTTTTACGCTTAGGAATACTCCCATAATCCATGAACGATATTGATTTCTCACCATGATAACACCATACCTCATATTCAGCTACGAACCCCTTACGTTTCAAGTGCTCGACTACCGTTCTAGGAGGTAAAAATTGCCTACTCCTACATTTGTTCGCATTGCAAGGGCACTTCATCATCCCCCGACTCAAACAAGTAGTCCGTGTAAGTGCAAAAGCAATGAAGGCTTCAATCCCTTCCACAAAACTAGATTCAATTCTACCATTAACAGTGCGACGGTACATCCATGAACGATCGGGATTCATAATTCAACAATTAACCTGCGTCTCAATTTATTAGATTTATAACATGTATAGCATTATGTATTTAGTTTCATTACAATTACAATTACATTCTTAATCAGGATACGTTAACAATTGGTAATGAATTACATGCATTTTACGATTACAATTCAATTTTCTAGCAGTTAAACTTCCATATATCTATTAACATTACAAATTATAGATGAAAATATTAGTAATTGTTTTTATGTTAATACTCCAAAATTATATTAAAATCACCAAAATCACCAAATTGTCTCCAAACACACAATTAAATCTTCATAATCCTAGTACGTATACGAAAATAGCTAAGTAAATACCCTACATACGTACAATCATACTAACATCATACTAGCAATCCAATTTCACAATAAATATATCAATTGCACGTCTCAAAGCTAACCCAATACGTAATATAAGCTAAATTATCTACTACATACTTCCTATAAACATACAATTGATCAAACTAGTCGAAATTAACAAAATCCCCAAATTTTAAAAAGTAACGGTTTTAGCCAAAATACCTTCAATTCCGGAGAAAATAGCGGATGAAAGTTGAAATTGATGCACAACCCGGGATCCTTGTCCCACGAGCTTCGAAACGAGTCCAAGATTGACCGGAATCGTCGAGATTTGGCCGGAAATGGCAAATGGCGAATTTGAGAAGAGAGGAGGAAGAAAGAAAAACAGTGAGCAAATGGGGGAGATCGATCCCCACTGCTCGCTGTATAAGTCTGCTGGGGACGGATAGGGACGGATAGCTATCCGTCGCTGACCCCCCTTTTTCATTAAGTTTTTTCTTTTTTTTTTCTCGGTCAACTGTTTTAGGGACGGATAAAATATCCGTCCCTAAATAGGGACGGACTAGAGACGGACTAGGGACGGATAGGCCTATCCGTCCCTAGTCCGTCCCTAAATATGCCGATTCGTCCCTAAGTTAGGGACGGACGGATCCGTCCCTAAATCCGGTTATTCTTGTAGTGTTTGTGTAGTTTTTAAGAGAAACTGTTAATGTTTTAATCATCAATGTTTTAGCTCGTGTTGCATGTTTCTGCTTTGTTAAAGTTCTAAGAGGCACTGTTATAGTTTTAATAGTCATTGTTATATAGTTCTAAGATACTGTTATTGTTTTAAGTATCAATGTTACTGTTTTTAGTTTGTGTTGCATGTTCCTGCTTTGTTATAGTTATAAGAGGCATTGTTATTGTTTTAATAGGGACTGTTATAGTTTTAAGCATTAATGTTACTGTTTTTAGCTTGTGTTGCATGTTCCTGATTTGTTATAGTTTTAAGAGGCATTGTTATATTTTAAGAGGCACTGTTATGTTTTAAGCATCCATGTTAATGTTTTTAGCTTGTGTAGCATATTCTTACTTTATTATTGTCTTAAGCATGAATGTGATAGTTTTCATGAGAGCTGTTATGGTTTTAATCCAATTAGTGCATGTTTTAAGCATGCACTAATGATAACATCGAGTTTGATGATACGTCTCTCAAATGCAGCAGTACTGAAGCAACAAACACAAGCAATAAAAGGCAGGAAACCAAAGTTCCCTAACAAGTTTAATAGAAAAAAGCCCATTGCAATATTGTAATGATTTAATGTTTCAATATTGTAATGATTGAATATTTCAAGTAGGTTATTTTAAAGCTTGTTCAATGATGATTTAATGGAATTACTGAAATTTTTATACTTGTTTAATGGTGGTTTAATAATATTTGTGAATGATTTAAAATTGTCACTTAAAATAATAACAAACCATTTTAAAACTATTATGTAGCTCCTTGAAACCATCACATCATCTCTTAAAACATTAACGAAAGAGGTTAAAAGTGTAATTGAACATACAATACTGACACATTAAAAACCATCATATTATCTTTTAAAACATTAACAAAAGACGTTAAAGCTAAACTGAAACTTTAAATGCTAACAATTTAAAAACATAACATAATTTTTTAAAAGTATAATGAAAGAGGTTTACCTCAGCGTTTTTTAAAAGAAAATCGGTCGGTCAAATCCAAAAACCACAAAAACCTTGACTTTCCTATATTTTTGGAAATCAAAACTTTTCCAAGACTTTAATAAAAAACAATACACATTTTTTGCTCATCAAAATCTAATTTAAGGTCTACCAATTTCTTTGTTCTTCAATAACAAAATTCCATAATTCTTCCATATCGATCGTAATAAACTAAAAATCCATATCAAGTTTCTGGCAATGGCAACTTTTTTAGACTTCCTTAATTTTCCATGGATGCAATCATGTTAGATAGAAGATGATGATGTATTACTTTATACCCATTTATGTCCCATGCCAGTTGTCCAGTTTACACTAATTTGAAGTTAATAAAATTGAACTTTGACCACGAATAAATCTCAAACGGTAATTGTAAAATCTTCAATTGAACTATATAATGCAAATTTAGGGTCTAAATTTTCATTATATAGCTCAATTGAAGACTTTACTATTACCGCTTATGATTTATTCGTGGTCAAAGTTCAATTTGTTGACCACGAATTAGTGCAAACTAGACAACTGGCATGGGACGGAGGGAGTATATATAACTATCAGTGTTGTGCAATTGAGTACTTAATTTAAGTTAAATTGAATTGATTTGTAATATATATGTAAATTAGACTTTAATTACAAAAAACAAATATGTCTTATTCATTCTAATTCTAAACCTTAACGCAACTCCAACAAAATCAATTCATCATTATGAAAAACTCAATATGTCTTCTTTAAAGCCCTAATTCAACTCCAACGAAACCAATTCATCATAAAAAAACAAAACAACAACGATCCCAATATTTCTTCTCCATCTTTTTTAATTAAATTGAAACAAATCAATTCGCAATAACCCAAACCCTAATTCCACTCGAAAAAAGACAATTCATTATAAAAAACAACGATAGTACTTATCTTCATATACTTTTTCTATTATTAGTAACTAAATACCACAAGTTCTCACGTTCTCGTAAGTAATCAATAAGTTCAGATTAATTTCTAAATATTCCACTACATGCAAAATTGTTAAAATGCATAAATTTGAAATTTTGGTCGGGAATTTGAGCTTCCATATAATTTCTAGCAACTCAAATTGCAAATAACCGTATTTTGGAAAAATAGAGGGGTGTAACCTACATTCCATTCAATATTCCCTTCTAAATAATCCAAAACAAAAACAAACAAACTGGATTTGTTGAAAAATAATCTAATTCGTAAAACCTAACCAAACACGAATTTTGACCCAAAAAATCCTTTAAAAATCTAACTTGAACGATCTGAAAAATTTGATTTGTTAATATGAAAAACCCATTTTCAGATCAAACTACCACTATTTATTTAGCTTAATTATGTAGAAGTAGTAACTAGTTTTAAGTAAAAATTGGCAGAAACGGAAGGTGTTAATCCGACTTGACGAATTATGATACTCCAATCAGTTCTAAACCAGTTCGTATTGAAGCGTTTAAATTTAGATTCACGTTTTTTGGGCGGAAAGAAAAAAGAAAAGTGGAACAAAAATAAAAGAATTGCTTCACCTAACAGGGCCACAATTCCTCATTTGTTTTGTTCTGCAAAAAAAGAAAAAAAACAAGAAGCAGCAGCACAATTTTACACGCACCACCACACAAACAATCAACAATGGTCGGAAGTACGGCAGCTCTCATCAACACCACTAGCACCACCTGTTTCAAGTGCTTGAGCTCAACAAACAGCCACCGTAAAACCACCCTTAATCTCCCCCAAACTAAACCCAATTTACTCTCCTTCTCAGACAAGCGATTGCGATTTTTCAAGAAATTCAACCCCACTGTTTGCTCTGCTGTTGAAGATTTCACTCAAACCCAGCGAGATGTTAATGGACCTGCTGCTCAAGATACAACTGCTATTGGTAACTAAATCTCCTTTTCTAATCTATCTGTTTTCTTTTTAAATTACTACTTTTCAGCTTCCCCTAGATTACTAATTACCTTTTTTTTCCCGGGTAAATTACAGTATTGTACTCACTCGGTCCCGCTAATCTAGTTCCATTTATTTTCGCCGCATAATTTATTCTTTGTTGTTGGATAGATAAATGATAAAGAATGGAGAAATTATGAGAGAAAAGATAAAGAATGGAAAAAGTATGAGAGATAGTGCTGCTTACTTTTTGGTATTTTTGGAATGGAATTAGATTAACGGAAAAAGAATATGGGACCAGATTAGCAGGATGGAGGGAGTACTATTTTCTTCCTGTGCTGTTTGGATGAAACTCTGTTCCCTTGATTATGAATTTGTTTCATTTAAATTGGTGCAAGATATCTCATTTTCATTATCTTTTAGGATGTGCGATAAAGTAACACCAATTTGTAAACATGACACTAATGTAATCTATGTCTTCCAGGTTTCAGAAATCTGTAGCGTCTTATGACTTGTTTATTACATCAACGGCTGTAGCTTGTCATGTGAAGTATCCCGCCAAACGCATTGGCTGCATATGAAGATATATATTTATCTTGTGTATGATATTCTATTTGGAACTCATTTTAGATTTTTATTAGCCTTAGTTCATGGACACTCATCTGCGGTAGGTTAGAGCCCCCCATCCCACCTTGCCCGCATAAACTTACAACCTGCATTAATATATTAATGAACCAAGGATACTTTTCAGATTGACAAATAAAAAGATTCAAGTGAATTTAGGAGTTCTTTTCTCGGGGCTGGGGGTCTATCTCATGGATAGACGGTCTATTGTGTCTCTTTGTTTTGACATGTGCATATTTTTCTGTCAAATTTGCATTTGTGTGCCACATTTCATTTCGTTTGCATGGCAATGTGATTTGTTATCCAATATTAGTATGTCTATAGTTCATTGTGTGATACATAATGTTTTCTCCTTGGTTATGATGTGAATATGAGTATTACCATTACTATTGGATAACATGGTAATGACTTGGATCATTAAAAAATATGTCTCTTTGATTTCAGATTCTGCTGAAGAGAACCCTTTCCTGAAGAAAGAGACAGATGATGCAGGAAATTCTATTTACAATTTCCTTTATCCTAATAAAGAGCTTCTCCCGGATGATGTAGAAATGAGTTTATGGGACCATTTGGATGAACTGAGAGAAAGAATCTTTGTGTCTGTTTTGGCTGTTGGAGCGGCTATGGTTGGCTGTTTTGCATTTTCGAAGGAACTCATTATGTTCCTCGAATCTCCTGTTAGAACTCAAGGTGTTCGCTTTTTACAACTGGGTCCTGGTGAATTCTTTTTCACAACTTTGAAGGTTACATATTGTCCTAACTTTTGGCTTTGTACTTCATGCAGTTATTAAGGTTTTGAATGTTCCGATCAGCTAAAACCACGGTTTCTATTTTAGTCTGCACATTCTTGTATGGGTGTACATACTGCCTTCGCATTTAAATATCCTACCTGGCCCTTTTATTGTACATCAATGTTTTGCAATAGAAGAGATCTTTAGGTGCTCACTTCTGAGGGATGCTTTCTAAACTTAGTTCCGTTTCCTGTGTAAAGATGGCGAATGCCATGTTGTTGCTCTTATATTAAAGATAGTAAACTTTTGACATGCAAATGATACTTTTTAAACTCAGATCAGTAAGTGGGTTCTGTAAGTCCAGGGTAAACATAGTGATGTATGCATTAGACAATAATGTTGCTGTTTTCAGATCTTACTTCTTTTCAGCACAGCAGGGGAAGTTATTAGGCTCCTGTTCTCTTCGTCTGAACTGAACTGATCTGAACTTAACTGAACTGAATGGAACTGAACTGAACTGAATTTATTTGTAGTATAAAAAAAAACTAACTGAAATTAATGAGTTTTCATATGAAGAGAACATAGCCTTACTGGTGTTATTTCTTTACGTGTGAAATTCACAATATTGACACTGTTCTTGTCTTCATCATCATGGTGTACCCATGCTTTGAATTAGTTAAAATTTATTACTCTCACCTCGACACACTGGCAGCATCTTCAGTTTTATTAAATTTATTGAAACTTCGCTATTCAATTTCATTCATTTGACCCAGTCAACCTGGTTGACTGGCAGCGTTTGTGAGCTCAGTCCACTGACCTAAATGTTTAACTAGTTTATTGATAGTTGCTGCACACTTATCCAATGTAGTGGCATCACAGTTTTGCACTAATGTACAAAATCGACTTTGTCTCCATCATCATTGTACATGTAACAACCCTTGGAAATAGTTGAAAGTCATTATTGTCAACTCATGTGACATACTAGGCAGAGTTGGTTTATGCCTTAGGGGTGCTTGCTATACTGTAAATGTGGAACTGTTCCACATCAAACTCAGCCTGTTCAGTTGCCCAGATCTGATATCTTCTAAGCATAAGATTTGGCGAACAACTAGAAGCATATTCTCCTTTTCTTGTCATGTGGAAGTCCACATGTAAAAAAGAAGTAGATGTGGTTCTCTGCAAAGCTTTATTTATTTGCAGAAACAAATTCTGAATGTTCTCTGGGACAATTGTGGACTAACAGTGATGGAATTATTTATGCAGGTGTCCGGTTACTGTGGCCTTCTACTAGGAAGCCCAATAATCCTCTATGAGATTATAGCTTTCATTCTTCCTGGTTTGACAAAGTCAGAGAGAAGGTTTCTTGCACCAATTGTCATCGGCTCCTCGGTCCTTTTCTATGCTGGCATCGTCTTTTCATATTATGTTCTTACTCCTGCAGCCTTGAATTTCTTCGTGAGCTACGCAGAAGGGGTTGTTGAATCATTCTGGTCTATTGATCAATACTTTGAGTTTGTACTCGTACTCATGTTCAGCACAGGATTATCTTTCCAGGTAAAGTTGATTCTTAGCTTGCATCTTATTATACCCTTGACAACTGTAGTGTAGATTTGCTGTAGTTTCTCATATTGCTTTGTTGATTTCTTAGATTCACAATCATTTGGAACAAGATTCTATGTTTCTTACCTTTCTATCTCAACTTGAAAATACAAACTCTCTTTTTTAAAGCTTTTTATGTTTATTGATTCTTTATATGGATAATAATCACATATTTCTGCTACACCTATACTTCTATTGATTGCCCTGCTGACCTTGAACATGGTTAGCATGTATTTGGTTTGAAATTGCACCAGTTTCGTCCCTAGTAATACCAATTTATCTATGTTTACTTTATACGTTAAACCGCTGTTCTCTTGAGTCTTGACATTTTTGTAGTCTTTCCTCTTTTCTACCAGGTAAATTTATTATGTGAATTGGAATTGAAATGTGGAAACTAGTATGTATTTTATATATTAAGCTATTTATTTTTCCTATTTCTGCTTGCCGGTTGTACATTCTGGAGGGAAAAGGGGCAAACTCTTCAGAAAGTCTAAAGGAGTTTGTTTGGTTATTTTAGTATTAAAAGTATGATCTGCTGAAACGGGATAGCTCATATGGTTTTTGTTATGTTGATTTAATACTGGTACGATAAGATTCATTTAACTCTTAATATCTTGTTGTTAAAGATGATGACATGTTCCCTTTGGAATAATTAAGTGATGGTATAATTACATAATTCACATTCCATAGTTTGATTTGCCCTGGCATTTTTATGTTGCTCACTGGCTCAGTTACTGAATTTTTCAATAAAATGTTTTAAATTAGAGCAAGTCTCCTGAGAGACGGCCTCTAGATAACTTATGTAGAGATGGACATATATTGTTAGTAAAAACACACATGTTAATCAAAACATTTATGTTAACAAAATGCATTATTTTTGTGTATGGAAAAATACCAATGTTAACAACATAGACGTTTTGATTAACAACATATTGTAGAGACGGTCTATGTTGTTAACATCGGTATTTTCTGGAGACGTTATTATGTTGACATGTTGTAGACGTTATTAGAACATAGTTCCGTCTCTAGATAAGTTACGTAGAGACCGTCTTTCTGTAGACTTTGTGTTCAAATTGTCCCTGCCTCAGTTACATAATTTTTCAGTAAAATGTTGTTCAAATATGTTCTTCTCCATTGGTGATGTGTCTCTGGCAACAAGAGCTGATAATGGCTGTTTAATTTGCTGATGTCTTTGTGGCTATTTTTTCTTTCTCGGTTTTATGTTAAAATTTTGGGTTATTTATGAAAATGCCCCTTGAATAATGTCATCATTGCAAATAAACCTACGCTCCATTAACTTGTTATATTCAGATCCCTCCCCATTAATTAAATATCACACAAACTAGTCCAACCGTTAACTTTTCCACCAATACCGCTGGTGCCTCATAAAAAGAGGGAATAAAAGGAAAAAAATAATAAAAAAAGCTGAAACTGCCATGGCAGCTTTTGTGCCTCCAGCGGTGTTCGGCGCCGGTGGGAACTTATTAATATCTTTATTTAAATTTAAATGTTTTATTATTTTTTTCATTTTATTTTCTCATTCACATTTTCTTTTCCTTTTTTTTTAACAGATGAGCATTTCAATCTTTATACGCACTTTTTAACATTTACAGTTAACGACGAGGGCTCTTAAAGTTACAAAGTAGTGGAGCCTGGGTTTATTTGTAATGTTGACTACTTGACATTATCCAGGGGGTGTTTTCGTAAACAACCCAAACTTAATTTGTAAGAAGACATTAATGATTATGTGAAAGAGTAGTAGCTTAATTATTCATGAACAATTACGGAGGCAAAAAAGTTACAAAACCAAAGAAAGTGCTAGCTGAGACCTGAGTCACTTGATAATGTTAGAAAGAAGATGAGATGGTGTAGTTGATTTTAACAACCCGGTTCAATTTTAGTATAGCGTGTATAGTGTAATCTTTAGAAAAAATGGTGTTGATGAGATTGCTGGATGGCAGTTCCCAAGAATTGACATTTATTTGAATCCCCACTCAGGTTCCTGTTATACAACTACTTCTTGGACAAGTTGGGTTGGTTTCATCAGAACAAATGCTGTCAGTTTGGAGATACGTGGTGGTAGGCTCTGTCGTTGCCGCTGCTATACTGACACCATCAACAGATCCTCTTACTCAAATGCTCCTAGCTGGTCCCCTTATGGGCCTTTACTTGGGTGGTGCATACATGGTCAGGCTTCTTGGACGATGATATACTCATATCTGCAAACAATCTCTATTGATACATGATAAAGGGAAGACGCCAGCACGTACGTGAGATGTTTAAACTTCTTGTATTGTCTTTATCAATCACACAGATTATATCGAGAAACAGTTGAGATATGCATTTCAAGTTTTGTATGTCAGGAAATTTGGCTACAGCTGAACATGACTATGTCCAGTACATGTGACAGATACTAGAGATTTAAGGTATTGCAGTAGTAATATAATGAAGGAGACTTGGTAGATGTTGTGTACATTTGTATGCCTGTTTATCGTTTTTGTTGTTAGCATAATAAAAAATGGAAAGCAACCAAATCGATTTCTTGGTTTATTTCATGGTGATAGTTGTGAATCTAGGTGAAATTGTTTACGACTACATATGGAAGTTGGTGATGAAGCTGCAACACGCATGGATGTCCTCTACTGTATTTCCTTTTTATGCCGACTGCGTTATGTTATATATCCTTCTTTCTTTCACGATTCACGATCTCTGTTCTGGACCACGATTTTCATACTTTCTAGAGACTCAGCCAGGTCATTGCAGAGCTGGTGAGGATCTTGGATTACATTCTCGTCTATCGCCAAGGAAATAACTAGCTTATTGTCATAGCTCATACAATGCAGAACAAGTGCCTGCAAAATTTGAAGTTGCAGTTAACAGAAGGAATATATATTCTCAATTGGTCCAATGTAAATGTAAAGTGATGGAGTTTAAGTACCTGAGAAATACCAGAAACCGAAGGAGCTATGTAAGCTATGGGATAACCGTATAATGTAATCTCTTCTTGTGGACCTGCCACATTTGAGAAACTGAACGTCGTGCTGGACAAAGATGCCCGTGTGAGAGCACTTGCCCACTAGAATCCAACCCGAATATAGAAAGTTAGAAAGTTATTAGAAAAACGGAGGCAGCAGTAGTATAATATTGAATCAATTTGTAGCAAGGTAGGCAGTACCTTTTCCCCAAGAAACTTGAGTACCCATTGGCACATATAAAATGTGCATACAGATTCAAAAGACTGCTTTTTTCTGTCCAGAATTGTTTTGACTTGGTAAACATGAGCTAAAGGGTTTTTTGGCAGAGATATTGTAAATGGTACACGGACAAATCCAACTAGATTTCCCCATTTTTTGTCAGATGTACTCTTCTTGATTAAAGAACTCAAGTCCTGCATGTATATAAAGTTCTGTTAAACTCTGATTTGTTAAAAAAAACTTTTGTTAAAGGTCTGTTAAAATTGAAAAAAAAAACTACTATGTTAAAATGGTATGTCAAACAGCCCGTAATACTCAAGTAATTACCTTGATTTTATCAGGTGGTCTGTTATTGAAAGCAATAATACCATTGACTCTCAGATTCTTTGGTAGAAAGTTGCTCTTGATACTCCCAAAGCCTTTTCTGTTGTGCTTTTCTGTTACAAGAAACATATTCATGCTCTGCTTTTTGGTGTAAACTTATTGATCATGTTATGTAATCAGAAATTTACCATATTCCCTATTGCAATAGAGACTTAGTCCTGCTTGTATCATCCCAAGCACAACATCATTAATCGTCTACGGAGTTTACGCAATGCAACAAACAACATTAAGGAATCATGTAAAACGCTTGTGTTGTATGAACAAATTCAGTTCCAATGTAGAAAAACTTACCACGTTGAGGGCATTCTTAACAATCTTTACATCGTTTAGGCTAAGGATGCTATGCACGAATCTCGTTGGTGACAGTCGAACACTGTAATTACGTTTCTTGATTGGAGTTTGTGTGTCTTTTAGCCACAAAACGCTATGCAGAAACATGGAACAGCCACTCAAAGTATTGAAAAGAATTGCAATACTTGACCAAATGAAGATAAACAGCTTCCGAATGGAGTATTTCCAAGATTTATGAGGTTCCTCCACGCGTTTCTTGGATGGAAGCGTAGGCAAGGATTGAGGATCAGAGGATTTCCTAGTACAAGCCAAGAGAAGCGAAATGAGGGACGTACCATCACCTATTGTATGGTGAACCCTGAAAATAATGATTCCATTAGCATCTGAGGTTGGAACGTTCAGAACATGGGCTTCCCAGAGTGGCTTCCTGTAGTCCATTGGTGTCGTTGAAAGAGCTGACGCATAGTCTTCAACGAATTTATCCGGTTCTTCCATTTCTGGATCAATATCCGGGATGAAAACATGCTCATCCAGCTTCACCATTGTCCTTCTCCACCTCTGTTTCTCCCCTTCTATTGCCTTAAATTATCATTGGAACAAAACATATGAGACATACATATTCAAAAGGCTCGATTCAATTTGTCTACATACTACACTAATAGTTAGGGAATGTCTGCGCGTGCTATTAAAACCAACCGCAGTATACTTACAAGAATGCTAGAAAAACGAGGATGCAGCAACAAGGTTTCTTCAAAACCGCTCTTGAGTCTGTCTATGTCAGTTATGGCTGTTTTAAAGCCGAAAACTGCCACTATAAAGAGGTTAAAGCCAGGTGTCTGTAGAAATCGAGTACCAGGGCTCACCGGTTGTTCCTCTTCTTCCATCAACGATGCATGGTTGTGGTTGTCGTCATCCTCGTATTCAGCCATTTTAAGTTTTTATGGAACTAAAAAGTGCAAGAGGTTGGTTCTTAAATGCAAAAAAAATAGTAATACTTTGATGCAGCTAGCTAATGAATTCAGTACTGAGATCATGACCAGTTAAGTAGGCATACAATCCTGCTTTGCTTCTGCTGTTTGAAACAGGCACTTCTTGTGTGAATATTGAACAATGAACACCAACAAAAACATTTCACACCTAACAAAACTGTTTATAGTTTGGTTAATGTCATTAGTGCGCACTAATTGGGGACAATATTAATCCACATAATTTTTATAGTTTGAAAGTGTTATGTTCGTCGAGCAAATATGTTATAGAACGTGTTAGCTCAGTGCTCATAAATGTTGCACAGAGGTGGATCTATAAGAAAGATGTTCATCATAAACATGCCACCAGGTTGGAAAATTATTACTTAGACCCACTAAGGTTCGCAACGGCTGCTACTTGCCTCATATCCGACTCCGTCGTGCACCGACGGTACGGTAGTAGTTATTAAGGAATATTATGGCCATATGCTATAGACAAAGTTTTATCAATTCGATGTTTTATTTCAGAATGCGAAACCTAACTAGTAGATTACCAATGATCCTGTAGTTGCTCGCGAACTTACAAAATATAAAATTGATTTATTTTTACATACCATATTTAGCAAATCAGCTAGCTTATGAGCTAATTAATTTACTAAACATTTCTACAAAAACCAGCTAACTTATCAACTACCAACTAGCTTATCAGATATCAGCTACCAGCTAACTTATCAGCTGTTTTGCTAAACAGAGCCTAAGAATCACTCTCAGCATTATTATTGGACCCAAATAAATTGATCTCAACCTCAATTTTAGACATTACTCGTTCATATTTTCAAATTTAATTAGTTATATTTATAATATACCATCTCTCAGATTCATAATAAAAAAATGGTTAGTTTAAAATTTGAATCATTTGCGAGTTAGAATCAATTATTACTAGATTCAATTCCGAATCAAAATTTAATTTTGATCCAAATTTTAGGATACATATACTCAACCTCATCAGATCTAGTCGTGCATCGATAGTAGGCACCCACACGTTAGTTATTACTTACTCCGTCCCGTTCCATGTTTCTCACATTCACTTTTTGCAATTAAACTTTTTGAACTTTGACTACGAATTAATCTTAAACCGCAAATGTAAAATGTTCAATTAACTTATACTCCCTCCGTTCCGGTTTCAATTACCCGCGGGCCGGACACAAGTTTTAAGAAAAAGGTGAATAAAGTCGGAGATATTGTAATAAAGTAGGAAAGAGATTAAAGTAGGATAAATAATGAATAAGGTATGAGAGATGGGCTATTCTATTTTAAGATCGACTTCGTACCGACCTAAACATAGGTCTCCGTTAGATGATAACCACGTGTCATTTAATTTGATCTTATCCATACAATTCGGTTGGAAGTCATTTTATATATAGCTTTAGGTACGATTGATTATAATTAATATTTTAATAATAAAATTTTTCTATAAAATATAAATTGACTATAATGCCCTTATGATATAGTTATTATTAATTTTAAATATTAGAATTACATATATTAATAACGAATAAAAAGAATAATTAAATACAAATCCATTAATAAATTTTGCTTAAACATACATGATTAATGTTGATCATACAAGCAAATTTTTTTTTTTTTTTCAAAATTACAACCACACTTAATTTTATTCAAATCATTCTGCCTAATTATGAATCCAATTCCCAATTGAATGATGAAATCTAACCCTAACCATGGAGATTTCTTGTTTGGCGGAGGAGACTCAAGCAAAAGCTGGAGAAAGAGCCAACCCATTATCATCATACAGGAAAGGGATTTATCAGAATTGAATGGTGAACATGAATGAAGCAAAACTGTATGTTAGATATTTTGTTAGAATATCTGTTTAGATTTTGTTCAGCAACATGATGACTTATCTTAGTCTCAGAAAGGTGATTAGTACTCTTGGTTCACTTGAACATTGTAAAAGAGGAAACCCACTAAGTATGA
The DNA here is from genome assembly GCA_026545765.1 of Plantago major. Taxonomy (NCBI): domain Eukaryota; kingdom Viridiplantae; phylum Streptophyta; class Magnoliopsida; order Lamiales; family Plantaginaceae; genus Plantago; species Plantago major. Next base: position 33,289,346 of record CM048841.1, read on the forward strand.
TAGTCTAGCTAATCTTGTATAGGATGTTAGGTCTCAAAATGTAATTTTTATTTTATGAAGAGAAGACCAAGAAGAAGACATCCAAGGTAAAGCTCAACAAGAATTGAAGACTTGAAGAAAGCGCACAAGATTATCTGAATCATTGTTCAGATATCTTAGCCAGATATCTTATGAACTAACAGCTTTCAAACAAACTGTCACAAGAGATATCTCGAGAAATGAGATACATATCAAGACAAGGAAAGTGTCCACAGATATACATTCTCGATACCTTGAGCGTTAAACACGTTTCTGAAAAGAAACAAGGTTTTTTCAATCAATACAAGTGGTATCTGAAGAATGAAGATAAGGACGTGCAAAGAATCAGACAACAAGTCTAGTCTCTGATACAATGCATAGTTCCGTTGACACTACAGGACAAAAAGTATAGTACAATGCATTTAATGCACGGACAGAGATGTCTGAGTAAAAGCAACGACAACTTCTGAGAAGAAGACAAAACCTGCTACAGTACTATACACACATATATCGATAGTTTGAATTTGAGCCTAACGGATACTATTCAAACGGCACTCAAATCCATCTATAAATATCAACACTTAGACAGCTTGAGAGATACACACGACATATTGCATACGCTGAAACATAGAACTCTGAACATCCTACTCTCTCAAATGCACTTACTTATTATCAAAGCTTTCTGTTGCGACTAAAGCTTGTGATCTTGAGTAAACACTGAAGTTCTAAGTGTCCTGATCCTAAACAAGCAAAGCTATCTGTGAAGGAGTTGAATCAAAAGATCAACTATCTGAGATTCATTCTCTTGAACAGATTTCATAAGACTTGGGTCAGTAAAATCGAACTAGATACCATACGCTGTAAAGTGTATTAAGTAACTAAGTTCACAGAGCTATCTGAATAACTGAAAAGTTATTAAGACGCTCATCTGACAACTCAAATCAAACCAACACCGAAACCGTGGAGTAATGAAGTACTTAGTTTGAAAAATCAGAATAACTCAAGGTTACCGAGTATAGGAAGTACTTGATTTGGGAAACTAAGGAATAACTCCAAAGTTTTGAGTATAGGAAGTACTTAGCTTGGGAAGCTAGGAACAACTCAAAGGTTTACGAGTATAGGAAGTACTGGTCAAGAAGCTAGGAACAACTCGGAGGAACATTTGGTTGGGAACCAATTGTTCGTAAATCTTAGAATAGGATTTTGTAAGGTTATCTCAATTATCATTCTAGTGAATTCTAGGTCTCGATGATCAAGTGGATTAGTTGGAGGATTACGCCACCTCCAGATACCACTATACTTGTGTCATTTACATTTACGTATTTATACTTCAAAGAACACACACTTATTAACTGTTTCTACACTTATCTACATTAAGTCTTCCGCACTCTGATTCTAAGTATCATATATCCATTGAGATATCTGAGAAACATTTGTTATCGACAAAAGTTTTAAAAGACTATTCACCCCCCCTAGTCTTTTACTTTGCCGTTATCTGGACCAACACTGTAGAAGTCCGTATATGATGAATGAATCAATTAAGCAAATAGAATCTCATATATTTGGATTAGGGTTCTTGGCTTCTTGGGTTGGGTATCCAAATTTATATTGGTTCATTGATTTGAAATCATCTCGTGTTTGATTTTGAATATTTTTATCACAATAATCTTGTTAGTTCAAATTATTCCTAAGCTAGGGATGAATTCACAAATCAGTTTAACTACAATTAAATTTACTAATAAATGGAAACAATTTTTCGAGGGTATAATGGTAAATGTATTTTTTAAATGAGAAATATAATTAATTAAATAATTGTGAACTGCTTTTAGGTTGGTACGAAGTCGACCTGAAAATAGAAAAGTCCATGAGAGATAGTGAATAAAGTAGAAGAGAGATTTCCCATTAAAGAAATAGGTAATTGAATTTGAGACGGACCAAAACGGAATACGGGTAAATGAAACTGGGACGGAGGGAGTATTATTTAACTTTAGTCCCTGAAGTATCATAATATAAGTTAATTGAACATTTTGCATTTCGGTTTAAGATTAATTCGTAGTCAAAGTTCGAAAAGTTTAACTGTAAAAAGTTAAAGTGGAAAACATGGGACATGACGGAGGGAGGAACTAGGAAATATTTATCACAATCCAAAATTATTCACAATATTAAGTCTAAGAACCACTCAACATTATTAGTGTATTTGAGCCCAAATAAATTGATGTCGTCAACTTCAATTTTAGACATTACTACATCTTTAAATTTAATTATTTTGATTAAATTAAAATGTAAACCAACATATTCTTAAAACTTTAACAACATATATTTGAAATAGATTTTTCATGTCCTTTCCGACTTTTAAAATTGATTAAAGTTTAATTTTATAGTAAGTTGGATGATTGAATCCCCTCATCCACAAGGAAGCATTCTAGCTAAAGAGTATTTTTTACAGTAAATGATAATGCTAGAGCAATTTTCTTTTTATAAATTTAATATGTATCACAAAAAGTGTTATAACTGTCACAAATAACTTAAATTGCTTTGTCAACATGATATCTGCTTTGACATTATCATCCATTTTTTCCTTGTAGGTGTAGTTGTAATAATAGTCTCTCGCCTTCACTTTCAGATACATTAGACGATACGGTTGCAACGTATCATTCAAATCATAAACTAGTGCGGATGTGTTTCCTGTTCTGAAATAAAAAAGTTTAGTTTTATCCAATCCTAACTACCAGCAACTATTTATTTGTTCAATTTGTTTGAAAATTTTGAGTGGCAGTTTTGTTCCTATATTTTATCATGCATAATTAACAAACAGTACATAATGAAAAAAATAAAATTTTATTGAATTTTCTTATTTATAGAGAAAGTAACTACCGAGAAAGTTTTTAATGAAACGAAGGTAGTAAACGATTGTAAAATGTATAGTTAAATTACATAATGTAAAAAATAAAATGTAAATTTTGTAAAATAATTTTGTTAGCTATTTTACCATTATATACAGCCAAGACAAAGCATTTGAAGGGAACTCCATTAGTGAGGCACTTGAGAGACGAATCGATGTTGAAGATTAATGAATCTCTACTTGGTGTTAATTGCAGTTGTCGAATATATACTTGTTGAAGATTAATGAATTATTAGACTGTTTGTCTCCCCGTTAAAATCCGATTTTAATCGAATTATCTTTTTCATCCTGTTTGTAAGGCGGTTTTAATCGCGTTGAACAGTACTCGTTTTTTATCACCAACTATTCATAATTCAAATAAATTTATCTTTCTACCTACTCTTTTTCTCTCACTTTACTTTTTCATTTATTATAACAATCTTAAACCAATCAATAACATTAAAACCAATCAAATAATCTTAAAAACTCTCACACACACTTCACTCTTACACACCCTATATAACAACCCTATAAAACATATAAAATTTTAATTCCATTCCAAACACAATTTTTCAAAATACAATTATAATTCAGTAACTATTCACGGTTAAAACCCAATTAAAACCATGTCCAATCACTTTGTACTTTACATGTTTAAAAAAAAAAAAACAAATGTACTTAACTATTGGTTTGACTTTTCTAATTTTGTTAATTTATGTTATTTTCTTTCTGTTTATTATTAAAAGTTAATAATGTATAAATAATAATAAAAAGTCCTGATAATGTTTTATATAATGATATTACAGTGTGGTCCTCGAATTGTTTCAAAAGGTAGCGAAGTATATATATACATATATACGTCTTATAAAAGTTGTCAACTTTTATCATTTTGAACATCACATTAAAGTTGTCTACTTTAAATTTTATGTCATTTTAGGAATAATCATATAATTTTATATACTCCACTACTCGTAATAAAATTAAAAAATAATTTAAACAATCAAACTAGGAATAAAGTTATAAAGTAAACTTACCATATAGTGTTATAATATTACTTTCTTTAATTTATGTGTATAAACGGTAAACTGGAAGGCTTATATGGGGTGGAAGGGAGTATATCGGACTGTTTGGCATATAACTTTAATTGAGTAAATTTTAATTGAGGTATAACTGATGAATAGTAGCTAAATTTTAATTGAGTTGTGAAAATTTGTGTTTGGTATAAAATTAAAATTTATAGGTTCTTTTTTAGATTTGTTATGTAGGTTTTGAGTTAATTGAATTGTGACTTAATTATAATACGGCAATGGTATCTCAATTATAATGGGATGATCAAATACGGTTGTAAGGTCCGACTTGAATTCTATCCAAACATCCCGTATTAAACCATATCCCACGCAAAAACTCAGTTAGATCGAGTCAGCCTAAACTTTAGGTGTCAAACTCTAGTGACAAAAGAACAAAAAAGCATCACATGACATATACTATATGCATGTCACATGTGTCATGTGAGTCTGCATAGAAATAGCTAACTTGGCCAGCCTGAAACTCCATTGATTCTTCATAATTCCCAACCCAAAATCAACAAAAATGGATGAGGGTTTATTGCATAGAGAGAAGATGAACAACAAATGGGGTGTCATTTTGGAAGAGATGAGGAGAATTGGTTATTTAGCAGGACCAATGGTTGCTGTAACCTTGTCATTTTACATGATACAAGTCATTTCTTTGATCATGGTTGGTCACTTGGGTCAATTGTACCTTTCCAGTACTGCCCTAGCATTCTCTTTTGCTACTGTCTCTGGTTTCAGTCTGCTTGTACGTATACCCTCACTTTTTCTTTGATTATCAATTTTCTATATATGATGTTCGAGCTTTTTAGATGAGATGGATTTGTTTTATTGTCCTGAATTCGATTTACCTTTCAAGGTTTCCATTGTCTGTTGTAGAGTCTTGTTTTGGTTTATCCACCAGCCCAATAATCCACATGTGGTATTTAAAACGTCTTCCTAGTTCTATTGCGAATCTTTTTGATAAACCTCTTAAAGAATCCCCTTTATTGGTATGGGGAATCACCGTCTAAACTAGGTCTATCCTTAATTTCTTAGAATATGTAAAAAAAAAGAATTATTGAAATGAGTTCAAATGGTAGGAAAAAAAATCTGTTGATAAATGAATTCCAATTTGTAAGATTCTATAATGATGAAATATATGATTTATGATTGTCTTCGTTCGGATTTTTTTTCTCTTTTTTTTTTTTTTTTTTGGATGAAGAGATCTAGCATGACATAAACTTACCTATGTCAGCAATTTTGTTTCAGAGACAGAAAACTATAGCTGATATCCCAAACATAAAAACAAAACAAGAATTAGAAGTTGAGTGTACGGACGCTGTCTACATGACCTGGTTTAGGCAATAATTTTCCATTTAGTGTGATTCAACAACTACAGGTGGACATTTATGGCCATCGAGCACTATCTCTTCGGCTCTGTTTACCCATGTTTAAATCGTGTTTATAAGCTAGATGAACTAATTTTAGTAAAATAGATATATTACGTGAGAGCAAGTTATACTTTTAAGTAAATGAAGTTATCATCTAATTCAATAAAAACACTTGTAGTGGAATCAACTAGATTATCAATCATGTATGAGTTTCGAGGACGTAATGAACTAGATTAGCTGGTTTTTGCTAAACATAGCCTGACATTTTTCTCGTGCTTCGAATCAGTGCAAGTGCTTCCAAATAAGTACCTTATCATGATTTACAAGCATTTGATTATACTCCATTATAGCTGATTACTCCTTGTATGATAAGTTCTTGAATTCTACGTTACTGATTCAAAGCAAAGGCAACTGGCTTATTCATTGATAGATTGTGATAGCATTCTCTGTCAACTGTCTTGATCTCTTATGAAACAGTTGGGTATGGCTAGTGCTTTGGAAACTCTAAGTGGTCAAGCTTATGGTGCTGAACAATATCAAAAGATTGGAAACCAAACTTACACCGGTATTTTCTGTTTGCTCATTGTTTGCATTCCTCTGTCCCTCTTGTGGACATACATGGAAAATGTGCTCGTATTTGTCGGCCAAGATCCTCAAATTTCACATGAAGCTGGCAAGTTCATGATTTGGCTTATCCCTGCTCTCTTTGGTTACGCAACACTTCAGCCACTCATTCGGTACTATCAAATGCAAAGCTTGATCCTTCCATTGCTCCTAAGCTCCTGCATTACTCTCTCTTTCCACGTACCGGTATGTTGGTTACTAGTTTATAAGTCCGAGTTACAGAATCTTGGTGGTGCAGTTGCTATGGGTCTTTCAATGTGGTTAAATGTGACCATCCTCAGTTTATACATGAAATACTCCTCTGCCTGCACAAAAACTCGCGCCCCATTGTCAATGAAGATATTTGAAGGAGTCAAAGAATTTTTCCAATTTGCTATTCCTTCTGCTGTGATGATATGGTATGACCTACTCTTTTGTCTAGTTCAAACTCTTCATAAGTTCCGATTTCTTAATTATCATCTATACATTTGGCGAGTGCAGTCTTGAATGGTGGTCGTTTGAATTACTTGTCTTGTTGTCTGGGCTTCTGCCTAACCCAAAGCTTGAAACCTCGGTACTCTCTGTCTGGTAAGTTGTTTACATGTTACAAGTATCAATTATGACTTTGTTATTATTCAGCTCAAACTGAGAAAAAAATTCATGATCATGCATTTCCTTTAGAAAGTTCTGATTCCCGATTTTGATTTTGGATAGCTTAAACACCACTTCTATGCTTTACACAATACCCTTTGGATTGGCTGCTGCCGCAAGGTATGGTTGTAGCTCAGCTCCATATTTTTACTCATGTTTTTGTTTATTTATACATGCATATGAAATTTATAAAGATCCATGCTAAATCATTTAGATATGTAAAAATGTTGTTCAGTACTAGAATTTCAAACGAGTTGGGAGGAGGGAAACCCGAGGCAGCTCGTCTGGCAGTTATTGCTCTAATTCTTCTCACAGTTTTGGATGGATTGATTGTAAGTACGGGCCTATTTGCTAGCCGCAATGTTTTTGGCTATGTTTTCAGTAATGAGAAGGAAGTGGTGGGCTACATAAAACAGATGGCTCCTCTCGTTTGTTTGTCTGCTATCGTTGATGCTATCCAAGGAGGGTTCGCAGGTTATTTATTTCACAACTAGCTGTACCTCAGCTTAGACACAACTGAGTTAGCCTCATTGACCTTTCATGACTTGCCTAAACTTAGCATTTTTTTGTTTTCTTGCAGGCATTGCTCGGGGTTGTGGGTGGCAGCATATTGGTGCCTATGTCAATCTTGCGGCATATTACCTTTTCGGCATCCCGATTGCAGCAGTTTTAGGTTTCTGGTTCGAATTTAGAGGGGTAGGTCTCTGGATAGGAATACTGTCGGGTGCCACGTTGCAGACGGCTATGCTTGCTGTAATAACTAGCCGTACGAGTTGGGAGCAGCAGGTAGTTAAGGCGAGGGAGAGGTTATTTGAGAAATCGTCTACATTAGGTGATAGGCTTACTTGAAAAAGTGTTATTTGGACATGAAATCAATCTGTCAAAGACTCTAAAGTTAGCAACTGCATATCATTTTTTTAACATATAAACAAGTATCTTCCTTTCCTTTCCGATGTTTCTTCATTTAACTTGATAGCTGTATAACTGTACTCCAACCACTAATCAATCACATCAAATCCTTTTTGGACCAGCATAGTTATTCATGGACGGTCCCGAGTGATATGCTATGTTCATATTCCAGTAATGCCTATACTTTTTCGTGAACTTTGTTCTCACTTAGGCACATAGAGAAAAACTTTAGCAATGATACTTAACTAATAAGGACGGAGATATAGCTCATTTCTTTAATCGAGACAGATACATGTCGCAGAATCATTACAAAGAATTTACAAGAAACGAGTATAGAAAATAAAAAATGAACTCAAGACTAGCAAAATCTCAAACCTACATGTCAAAGAACTGGCTTTTGAAGCAGGGGAAGCAGCAGAGCCAGGGGTTGGTACATTTGTCGTATTTTCGCTTGCACAAGTGTAGCTGCAACGACTGGGACGAACCACCCGATAAACACCACTTTGTGTGAGAAGGTAGGCATCTCTGTTGTTGTCTTCACCAAATGAGAAGATGTAGCTCAAAGAAGGAAGTGAACTTCCGGGAGTGAACGTGCAGTTTATTGGTGAGTCGTGTGCGCAATTGAAGGCAACTTTGGTACTGGTAAAGTTACCACTGCCACTGGGATTTTCAGCTCCTGACCATATTGAACCTGCATAGAGATCTGCAAATACATACCTGCAAATTATAACATCGTAATATCAGTTACAGAGCTAGCCCTAATGCCTCCAAAAGTAGAAACGACTGGGAAGTGTCCAAAGAATATCCCCAGGTAGTTTGCCTCAACATGAAAGAGATCTATCAGAGCTCAAAATCGTAGGGGTCTTCAATCATTGATAACTCCAAAAACCCCACGTCCTGCTAAGAAGATGTTATGTGCAAGAGCTAGACAAAACATCCCTCCGCTGTAGTTTTTTGTAATACTCCTATATCCTTAACGTCTTAACCTTTTAAAAAATGTCCGGATTTCTCCATATGAGTAATCGCAACACAAAGTACAGACAACATATTTCAAGTAATCAGTTACCTTCCATACAAGCAGGGATCAGTCATAGATCTGTAGAAATAGCCACCAGTGATAGATGCTGAACCTTCATTGGTGTTCACTTCTGAGTGATTATATCCCATGACAGGGAAAATAGGCCTTATCGAGGTTAATGAAATGTTCCCACCAGGGGCCTGTGGAGGCGTATAAGGGTAAGTGCCCTCATACGAACGCCATCCATAGTTCCCGCCCCTTGTGATTAAATTCACCTCTTCAAATTGATCCTGTTGAATATTAAAGGAACTCAATTAGTTCAAGCCATCCTTCAAATGGAGCTAGTTTCAAAAAGTAGGCATGACAATGGTAGTGCAATACTTTTTATTTTTATGCAAGACCCTTTGAACTTTAGAAGAGACACTTACAATAACCAGAATACTTTTGCTCCACATATTTCAAAATAAATTGTACAAAAGAGAACAAACTAGTAATGTTTGTAGCTTTCTGATCTTTAGAAGAGACGCAGAGAATACCAAAGGTGTAATGTTTGTAGCTTTCTGATCTATACTCCTAAAACATACTAGTATATTCGGAGTTCCGATTTTAATAGAACAAAAACTTTTAAGGCTGTGATTCTTAAAATGCATACAATTTGTATGCATTATATTCAAACATACCTTAATCCCCTCAATACAAATAAAAATAATTAATAAATAAATAACAAAACTATAGAATAAGAAAGTAAACCACAACCAAACATGCTGGACTACTGAGAATGGTTAACTGAGGTTACTGAAGAGCTAGAATACTACCTGTCCTACATCTGCGCACATAAAATATGAAGGCCTTTGTGAATCAAAGCTGCAGCGCCAAGGATTTCGTAGGCCTAGAGCCCATATTTCTTGCTGCAAATCAGCATCGTCAGTAGATGGATTGTCCCTAGGGATAGTATAGTTCCCCCACAGACCAAGCCGGCTAACTTCAGCAGGACCTGAAATACAGGTCCAATGAAAAGAACAGTAATTGATCAACATTTAAATTGATAAGAATATAAGTATCATTATCCTTTGTTTCCTAATTAAACTTGTGAGATGAATTTCCAAAGGACCGAGCAGTACACTTTGATAAATCCTTTAAAATGCCAGTGACCAACTCAAGTCGCCAAACAACTAAAGCAAGATTGATCTTCTCCAAACATTTCAAAGTAGTATAACTTAACAATAATGCAACTTACCCAAGAGCAAGATAAACATGTATGAAATGTTTTAAATGCAGTTGTTAACATAATATACAGCAGCTATACAGAAATAACGACTCACTTGGTATGTTATCGATATCAAACCTCATGATCTTTCCAAGCAAAGATCTCTTGTTCTGTGCAAAGTTGTATGGATCTCCAACACCCCCACCGTCTCCCATCATGAAGTACAAATAACCATCTCTGGGTCCAAAAAGAATTTGCCCTCCATGGTGTGCTGTAAATGGGAGTCCCATAGTGAATATCCTCCTCACTTCTGATGGGTTAGCACTTGTTGCCTGATAATAGATAAAAATAAATCAACCAACCAAATCAAAAAACAAAAAAGAAAAAAGAAAAAGAGAAAAGAATGTGGAGAACTGAGAAGATAGATGATTACCGAAGAAGGCTGTGCAGTGGTACTATTGACAGTGTACTCTGCTATAACACTTTGATATTGGCAAGGCTGGGCACCATTGTCCGGAGTTAGTCTCGAGGGATCACAGTTCACGTCCGAATTGCACGCACACCTTCCAGCACAATCAGGCCACCTGGCCTTATCACAATTGAACGAAACAAATAACCGCCCATTTTCTGTGAATCTGGGATGAAATGCAATTCCCATCATTCCAAACTCAGTATCAAAGTGAACTTCATCAGTTAGGTCTAGAAAAGCATCAACTTCATCAAGCCCCAACATCTGTCCTGATCCTTGTTCAGGAATAGTCGCCAACCAAATCTTACCTTGTTGGTTTGCAAAAAAGGCACGGTTTGAGCCGTCAGGATGAGCAACCATGTTAAGGTAAGATCCATTGCCTATTTTCTCAAGGCACATGCCACTTGGAGGGCTTGGAGGAGCAGTACTATTAAAGGTGACAGGTTCACCACTATAGCATGCTGATTCGACATCAGAAGCCCCACCAAAAGCATCACAAAAGGCTGCTTGTGATTGCCAAAGATCATTCAATCGCGTGGAATTTGAGTTTGTTCGTGATGAACCAGCAAAAGGCGAATTTGTCATAGAGACGTTTTGACAAGAGTTCCATACTTGTGAACAGAAGTTGTTTCTCACTTGGTTAGACTGTGTTGAATTTGCTGAAACTGTAGAGTTGCACAGAACAGGAACTTGGCGAGGAACAGAACCAACTCGGAAAAGTTCAGCTGAAAATGGATCACACCTCTGTAAATGGTAGGATACACAATATTCAATGCAAATACCATAATCTTAAATACAAACGGTAGAGAAACAAAAAGAGTGTAGCCTCAAAAGATACAAATAATAGCTCCAATCATTCATAAGTGCACACAAAAACATATACTACTACTAAACTATTGGAAACAGTTGTTCTGTTCAAAAGTCTACACAAGGAGAATGAACAAATACAAGGCAACGGAAAGTTCAAATATTACGATGTAATCATTTTGAAATAGTACCACGTAGGAAAGTTAAACCAAATAAATATGCGTACATGGATGCAGACTCTAAGCAAGGTTAAATATTTCTAGTGACATAAGCTGCTGTTCTCATGGAAATCGTTTTGCACATTTTTTGTGCGTTTGAGGATGTTTAGATTGACAACAAAACAATGTGCAGTAGAGAAATAGTTGATTTCTTGATTAAAACCAGTCATGGAGAACCCCATAAAAATATATTTAATGAATTATGAATGAACTCAAATCGTTATCATTGTTAAAGTAAAATAACTGTCAACTCATCTTATCTACCAATAACCAATTATGTGATGGATATAATTTGACATTACATGCCTACTTATTTCCATATACTGTGATGGTGTCATGAACTACTTAGAAGGCATTTAGACAATCAAGCTCTTTTTTTTCCTTCTAGTATTATACCAATCATCAATCAAATAAGAACCAACTCCATAAGAATGTATATCTTATTCCTTAAACAGAACAGAAAGAGTTCAGAATCCAAACAACAAATGACATATGTGCTTACCGCACAAAGGATAGACCTGAGAAGTGAAGCACAGTTAGTATTGGAAACATTAATCGATTGGAACTGCCTCTGTAGCCTCAAATCATCGGTACTATTGCAGCACGAGGTACCATTATAGGAACAAAACTGCAGACGGGAGGTCGGAGTAAAGGGTCCACCTGCAACATACAACAAAATGCAAACCGGAAATGAAACTTCCACTCTTACAGGGAACATAAATCAAACAGTTGGAAGGCAAAAGAAGAACTTACTGGAATCAGCACATAGAGGCAAAGCCAGACAAGGATCAAGAAACTGCAACAAGATGAATAACAAGACGGTCACAAAATAACCACCTCCCATGATCTAAAACAGCAAAAAGAACCTTCCTTTTTCTCAAGAACTAAAATACAAGCCCAGTTTTGAACTACAGAAGATCCATTGACTCAAGACAGAGCAAAGATTTGTTGGTTTGAAAACTCCATTATTGGTCTTTATTTAAAAAAAAAAAACAAATGCAGACCAATAAATGAAGACCACATTTATCCAACGACAAGCATTACTCTTTCTCACATGTCAAATTGACATTTTGGTTGTGAGCCAACCACGACGAATTTGGTGAAGTGAATCGATATAAGTTGACCTTATCTATTGAATAAAGAAGCCAAATCGATTAAAATAATTGGGAAGTTGGAGAAGGGAACTGGTCAGTATTCACATTACACAGGCTGGAAGCATCTTCAGTGTCAAATATGGATCATGGATGTTGAAAAATTCAATCTTTCCGAAATTCCAGAGGTTAAATTAACAATTCAGAGGTGTTTACCTGGTGTCAATCTGATTGGTTTCCTGGGCAAGTTTTAAGCTACACCAAACCTGCTCGGCAAAATTATTGACAAACACTGGATGGGATGGAGGCTGTGTTTTGACTTCTCGGATATGAATTCACTTACTTTTAATTATTTTTATACTACAAATAAATAAGTTCTTCAGACTTAAACAGAGACTAATACAATTCAGTAATATTTCTTCAGGTTTTATCACGTTGGTCGCCTAACTATTGTACCAACGATCGACATCTAACACGTGTCTGCTTCAGACTTTATACCTATTGCTGTCGCCCTCAACCATTGCTCTGTATCGTCTTCAACCGCTATTTTTGTTTTTTTTTAAACTATTAACTTCTTCAAAAAATTTTAATTATTAAAATTTTAACTCTCCTTCCCCAATCCCTACCACCACCCACCACCACCGCACCACCACCACCACCCACCATCTTCTTCCCCACCACCAACACCGCACACCACCACCAAAATCACTGCCGGAGCTTCCATGGCGGAAAGGTGACCATTTTTTTTTTAGCATCCGCCATGGAAGCTCCGGATCGGAGCTTCGCGCCGCGGAAGCTCCGGAAGCTCTAGATCGGAGCTTCAATGGCGGAAGCTCAAAAAAAAAAAAAAAAAAGATCGGAGCTTCCATGGCGGAAGCTGAGCTTCCGCCATCCGGCAGTGGCGTGGCCGGAGCTCCGACAGTCCATGGCGGAAGCTCCGATCAAGCTTTCGTGGCGGCTTCCGGTTAGAGCAAAAATATTTTTTTTTAAATATATTTAAATAATTTAAAGCGACGTAGGCGGTTGGAGCAACACGTAGTGCAACACCTTGTGCGACACGAGCGACACCCCATGGCAACACTTAATGCGACAGGTAACAGATTATTCGATCTCCACCGTTAAAATTTTAATCTAATGGATCAAAATAGGTGACTGACGTTAGTCAGGGCGACACCTTGACTGATGGTAAAAAGCTCCATGTTTCTTTGAGGTTGTTTGGTTTTAAAATGGGTTTTATTTATAAATTCATAGTAATAGGGTGACGTTATAAAATTAAGGTATTTAAAGTGGTATTTGGATATAAATACTTGGTTTGATTTGTCTTCGACGGGGTACAAAATACTAATTTTTTAAATTTTCTGATAATTTACAATAGTACCTCCTTCGCTTTTTAAAGCCAATTTAAACCACATAGTACATGGGGTATCATTTACCATCTAAACAAATATAATACGTTGATATAACAAACTTGGACGCTTTTAATGTACTACTCTATTTGTACGGGTTTAACATTCACTCATCTTAATTTTATTCATCCACATTATGCTTGTGTAAACCTTATTTGATCGGTTAATAACTAATGAGTACAACCTTCGTCCTATAGTACTCTAGACATTAGGTTTTACGCATAGTTTAAGGTAAATAAATCGAATGATAAAGCAATGATAGAATGTGTAATTTTAGTGATAAAATTTTTTGATATAATTTGTAAAAGTAACAATTTTAATTATATATTTTGTATGAAGTAGTTTTCATTTTTAATTATGTCTCAAGTTATATCGTACACCTAAAAATGAAAAATGTATAAGTTCGGAATGGAGTACTCCCTCCGTCCCCGAAAACTTCATACATTAGGGTTAACGTGCAATTTTATGTGAAAATTAAAATAATGATAAAGTATGAAAAAGTGAACAAAAGTGTAATTTAAGTGACAAAATGTTTAATTTGTATGTAAAGTTGAGATTATTTATTATTTGTTGGGTGTGGAAGGGGAGAGTAACTTCCGTTTTTAGTAGCTAGAAACGACAAATGTTTGAAGTTCTACGGGACGGAAGGAGTATGAAATTATTGATTTCAATTGACCAAAAGATTTACTCCAATAAAGATGCAGAGTTTATGACAACCTTAAGAGAGTTGAAGTTGATGATGAACAGACAATGATGTTCCATGTCACTAAAGATAAAACAAGCCCATGCGAAATTGGTCAAGTTACGTTCAAGATACAGTTTCAGCTCTCTTAAAATGTTTGATTGATTACATGCCTCACGCCTGGGAAGTAGTACTAGTGTTTTTTTAGATTTCTCACTGGTGTCTGCTAAGGGAAGTATTTAACAAACAAGAAAACACAGATTTCTGCAATTCTAGACGCGAGTCTGCACATAATCAACAAACTAAAGAACCAAGAATTTGGCTATATGATCCTACAGGTTCACCTTAACTATCAAGAGCACCAAGTGCTTTCATGTCCTCCAAGAATGCCATATACGAGTCATCAACGCTTGCTGGTTTTGGAGCAGTGGATGAACTTGTTGTGGCTACTGGTTTTGGAACAGGTGGAGCTACTATAGGTCGGCTGGAAGGTAAAGCAGTTGATGATGATGTCTTTGGCTTGGGTTTAGGGAGCGCAGTTTCTCTTCTGACACGTACAGATGCAGGAACCTGCCATAAGAGAAGAAATCACTTCAGGCCAGAAAGCACATACTGGGATCAAAATAATTTTTCATAAGATAAATAGTAAGCTTTTACATTATTAGTTTCATATAGTTTCACAGTTCGGTTGTTTGTTGTCGTACAAGCAAAAAAAGAAAGATATCATGAGCAAAGAAAATGGATAGGACAGTAGAACTTCACATGATAACGCACTCAACAAATAAACCGTTCAGCGGCATTCTTATTAAGTCAAGCACTTCACCAAGAGAAATTCAAAATATTCCAAGAACTTCAAACTGTTTTAGTTTCTTGTTTTCCTTCATCGAGTTCCATGTTTTAATGCAAGAATAAAATAAACTCCATAACGAACAGCAGACTTGTGTTAGACTGATGTAACTAAAACGAAATTTATAAGCGTTGGAAACTCATGGGGAAAATCAAAAGCTGCCATTATGTTCTCCAGCACTCTATTATTTCCAAGGTGTCTCCACCTCAATCTTTCCGCTGCTGATGTCGAGAAAAAGCCCTTCTTTCCTCTGTACTTTCTTTAATCAATTTCACATAGCCTGTGTAAAATCCAGATTCAATGGTTGCTTGCGCTTCTTGAGTTAATGTAAGTTAGTAAGTTACTTACACTTACTGTCCTGATTTCGCAATATATTATTGTGTGGAATTTAATTTTCTTGTTTCACAAGAAAGGTCATTTTGTTTCTGGGTTTAGTCATTTTTGAAAGCTTTCTGCATTAATAAATTTAGTTGTTTTCTTGCAAGTGATTAATTATTAACGATTGACTGGTGCAAGTGATTTTTAAGCAATTAAGATATTGCCGTATCTTGATAGTGATAATTGATCCAGTGAATCCCAGGTGTATTTGATTTCAATGATTAGAAATTTAGAATGAAAATTCACCAAAACAAGAAAAGAGAAAATCTGACAGGTTGCGGATTTACCTGTTGTTGACCAGTACAGTGACCACTGAGGTGCTATACTGCAGTTTTATATCTATACATTTTATTCATCCTGAAGAAGAGGAAGAACTATGCATATCATTCATTATTCTTCTGACCTATACTTCTCATACTTGTGTCTAAATTTTAGAGTCAGACCCTTCACATTTCTACTCAATTATGTGAAAATGAGAGGAGTCCTCTAAATTCTAATCATGGCATCCGACACCTAGGAAGCACCAATACGAATACGCATGCGAATACGAATACGATACGCATACAGAAAATGCTAAAATTCAAAATATTAGAATACGAATACGTCAAAAATACGTTTGGTTATTTATATTTCTATATATTTTATGTTGTGAAATGGATAATTATATGTCAGGACTAGTTCTATTAAATCATATCTTTTGAACTTTGGCCTGTTTACTGACAAATAGAAGAAGTCTTGTTGAAAAGGACTCTTCCAGGATTCAGTTCTATCAAAAAAGATAACAGATAAGTATAACTAAGAAAAAAATACGTATTCCACAAGTATTTTAAAGTATGCGTATTAAATACGTACGCAGGTAGAATACGCCAGGCCAGAAAAGTATGCATGCTACCTAGTCCGACATCCATTTCCCTTCTAGTCTTCTTGGTCCGACAATTTTTTTAAATTTCTTTAGAATAGCCCATATTCGAAGTCCTTTTCTACCTGGTGGTCAATTCATTGCCGTTATTGATTTTTAATTAGTTTCACTTCAATAGGTTTTACAATGAGCTTCATTAAGGATGACATTTGTAGACCTTAGTGTTAGTAAATGTAAGAAAATGATAAATTGCAAACAATGGTGGTTCCCAGAGTCAATTTGTTTATAGCAACTGTGATATACTTGTTCCCCAGTTTTTCATCTTGACAGGTATGGTAATGGTTGGGTAAAAACTACAACCATGACCATAACCAGTAATGGTCATTAACATCCAACTTATAGAGTAACACCTAAATTGTAACTATAACTTGTCTAATATTAACAAGTGTTGGAACAAATATTTTACGTACTGGCAGGAGAAACAAGAAAGCTTAGCAAGGACGAAAGCAAGAATTTTTGTTAGGTGTAGCCAAATTTGTTTAGAGTATTATTTAAAATTTTATAGCGAAAATAATTAAAGTTAGTAACAGATAAACCTTAAACTATATAATGTAACCTAAAGCAATAATCTTTTAGTATTTATTAAGTGTGCTATGCATATTTTAGTTTAGTAGTCTTTTACACAACTATATCTAGAAAAATATGAAGTTAGCATGAAGAACAATAAAAGGGAAATATTATTATAAAACTTAAACGGCAAGGAAAATACAAGAACATATAAAGTTAGAAGAAAGACCAATAAAAAGGAAAATTATAAGAGTAAAGAAAAGGAAAATGGAAAATATATGTTACTAGAAAGAAGGAAAGTTAGCTTGGGGAATTCAATCCTGCAGCGATGCATTGTAAGGCACTTACGGAGTTACGGTTCATGGCTCATGCAATGACCATCTGGCTATAACAAATTTAGTTCAATTTCACAAGCTACTTAAATATATTTTCATCATGAATCTTTGGAAAGAATAAAATAGTACTTTCATGTCAAAATAGAGGGTTAGCACTTGCTAGTTGCTACGTGCTACGGTCCACAAACAGCAAGACTGATACAAAAACAAAATAAAAAATAATAAAATAATTAAAAGAGATAGCAGCCTATGCACATTACAGCACTTATGATGTAAATTTTCAGCACATAATGTCAGGTTGGTGTAAATTATGAAACTATAAACAGCAACTGGAAACGTACCATAGCAGTGAGCTCTGGAGTATGTTGTGCCAGAGGCCTCTTTACAACAGTGGATGCAGCTGACTTAACATAAGATGGCTTCTGCGAAGCAGATGGCCTAACACTGTGTTCGTCTTGCAGAATAGGAGGTGGGCCAGGTGGAAGCGGAGGTCTCATCATTAATGAGGGTCCAGGAGGAAGTCCAAAAGGTGGTCTTGGCATTAAAGGTAGAGCAACTCCAGGAGGAACAGAATGACCAACAATTCCTGGAATCAACAAAGGGGGCCCCATTTCAGCTGGTGGTGGAGGTGGCGGGGGGAATCTAGAAATTCCCAGAGGCGTGAGATTGGGCTGCAAATTTAACCCCACGGGTGTTCCAGGCAGCACAGACTGTTGCCTCAAGGGTGGTGGAGGAGGAGCCATTTTCAGAAGTTCTTTAGCATCTAAAGGAGCCTTTGGAACAGATTCAGAAGATGAGCCGTCAGGCTGATTATAGCTCAACTTTTGGAGTCGTCCTGTGGGTGGAGGCGGTGGAGGAATAATGGTTGGCACCTATTATACAATTAGTACACATAAACCATCAGTTCACACTTCACAATATACAGCTAAAGGAATATCATGAAAACACAAAATTATACAACTCCTTTACATCACTGCAGGTTCCAAATTCTTTTACGAAAATCGCATTTATTATTTCAGAACAAAATTCTAGACCTAGTGTTTTTACTGGAATTCTAGAAAGTCATTTTTAAAGTAGTGTGGCATTCCAGGTTAATGTATGTTCACATATTGGCTTAAAGCAGCTAAATGAAGTCAAAATCATACAATCCCTTGCCTCGCCTTTGATTACTACATATTGGCTTACAAAAGTGACACAAGTAAAACAAGGCTTTTGACAAGCATTTACTGCACTGCGTTGCTTAGGACGTACTCTTAGCTAAAACAATGTTGAGACTTGAGAGTGTATACCTGTATCGAATCCCTGGAGACTGAATCATCTTTCTCAATTTTAGCTGTACCAGGAGGAGGTGGTTGAGCAGACTGGAGGACAGGTGGCGGTGGTGGAGGACGAGCAGCAAGAAGTTCTCTTGGAGGTGGACCAGGAGGAGGTGGTGGAAGCAAAGGTGGGGGAGGCATTGACCCGGTAGTATCTGTCGCCGGTTTTGAAGGCATGGGCGGTGGCGGTAAAGGCAGAGATGTGGACAGGGCATCCCCAGAATCTAAGCCTGGACCAGGTGGAGGCGGTGGTGGAGGTGGTAAAGGTGGTGCATCTGAAGTGGCATCCTCGGTCTCTGACTTTGACGATGACGCAACATTACTTGCTGAAGTTTCTGGCAAGGGGATTCTGGGTCCTGAATTCATAGCAGAGCAAAAGTCAAAGCGAGCTTCAGGGTAGAAAAGTTATTTAACTTTAGAATGTAACATGTCAAAGAAACACAACATACTGATGGATGACTTAAACATTGGAGGTTTTCCGGGTGGAGGAGCTCCGGAAGGATTTAGAGTTGGGTGATAATAGACCGAGTCCTGCAATAACGTAGAGCTAAATATTATAGATTAACAGAATATATTTATATGTTAAACAATAATAATTACGATAATACTTACTTCAGGTCCGGGATGCTTGGATCGTTCTTCATCTTCTGCAGTTCGGTTTCTAATGGGTCCTAGATGACTGCAGAAGGAGTGAAACCAAAATGTGAACACAGCAATCATCATGTAATATCCGACATTAAAGATTAAATAAACAACCTCCTAGTGTAAACATGTATGGAAGCTTCATCACCTGAACATCACTGGCGCTTCACCTTTTTCCTTCATTTTGTCTTCATACTCCTTTAAGATGCCAATAAAAAACAAAGCAGTTAAGGAAATAAAGATAACCACTATATAGATTATAGGCATGAATCTCATAGACAAGAACAATTGCTAGTTCAAATGACAATGATAAGGAAAAATATCAAGAAAGATATATAAATCAACAGAATTTCAGGATTAATTTCTCCTTTCCAAAAATGTAATACTACGTGAAATGAAAATCACTGGCAGAAAGGTCTATATATTAGTTGCTTATCAGCCAAGGCCTTCAATTAGGCAAAAAATATATATATATAAGCAAAAGATAAAGATAATATAATAATAGATCCAATTTTAGGTTTCCTTAGTATGAAGATACTGGCGTTCACAACCTTAGGTTTCTGCCGCCATAAGCTTTCTGAGATGAAACAGAAGAAAGCATATGGACTTAACCATCTTATGAGAAGAAAATACATAGAATCCAGTAGATGCTTCGAAATTGAGGAATTACCTTCCTTTTCTTGAGCACAAGATTGAGTGTGTCCTCAAGTTGTCTCTTTTTGTGCTTTCTGGCTTTGTCGAGAGCACCATCTGCCTCTGTAAGTGAGATAGAAGACAAATAAGGACAGCAGTAAAAATGAGAATCCCCCACCCATTGTCTCAGAAAAGTGTACAAGATATTTCCACCATAATCCAAAATGATCACACATAACACTAGTGAATAGAGGCATACATATCGGTGACAAATCATGGGTAGAAGCATATGGAAACCAACTTTGGTAAGTCCACGGACCAAATAAACCGAAGGATCGTTGAATTCTCTGAAAACAATCAAATCATGTGAATACATCATGTAAAGCTGAATTTCACAATGTTCCTCAACGGCCTCCAATATTTCAGAAATGAAATTAAAAAAAACGAATAACGAGGAGGAGAGTTATTAGCTTACATTCTGGACGGCTTATGACTTTTATTCGGAGACTACTTGGAGAAAATGAGAAAATACATCCTGAAATTGATTTCCTCACATATTCATCTACCTATTTAATACACCCATGGTCCAACCCTTTGTCATGGTGAAGATAGGAATAAATTGTACCCAAATTAAACTTTCAGGAGACTTCGTTTCGGTAACATAATTATAATCCGTACACATCATGAAACTAGAGAAGAAAACAATAAACAGCATGAAGTATAAATGTGATAACTTACTCTGAGACTCAAGCTTCTGTATCTGGTCCTTCAAAGAGTCAGGGTCTTTCTTCAAGATCCCAACTTCCCTAACCTTTTTCCGCTCCTTTTTGTTCTGCAGAAATTACCCAATTACATTAACACCAATTTCAAAGCCCTAAAACGCACAATTGATTACTACAACTACTTTGACAACTCGCGAATTACATACTTATGTCAAAAAAAACAAAAAAAAAACAAAAAGATTGAAGTTTTGAATGAATGGAAGAGAAAGGTACCCGTTTGAGTTCCTTCTTACGAAGCTCCTTGCGATAGGCATCGGTAGGGTTCATAGTTTTCCCACTCTTGGTCGTCTTCACCATTGTGCCCTTGCTTCAATTGATTTTCGAAAAGCAATTTGTAATTACAGAGTGATTCCTTTATTTATTAGAAGGAAAAAAATAGAAGAAAAGAAATGATGATTATGTATGTATGTATGTATCGTCTTCTTTCTTGAGCTGTCTGTGAATTCTGATAGGATTGAATTTCTTGGCTTAACTTAAAGCAGTATCGACCAACAAGGTCTGGTTCGACCAAAAACCAATTGGGCCAAGATGTCAAGACATAGGGGTGGGTAGGGCTAAGCATAAACGAGACCGGACCGAAAAACTGGCCCGAAAAATCAGTTTTTGGGCCAGACTTAAACCTATTCGGTCCGGTCCTCGGTCCTAGAAATTATGAAATTTCGGTTTTTGGTCCGGTCCGGGCTAAAACTCGAAAAATCACGGTCCGGACCGAACAAAACCGATTAGTATATATATATATATATATATATATATATATATATATATATATATATATATATATATATATATATATAGAGAGAGAGAGAGAGAGAGAGTCATTTCATAAATCACTTATATATGTGAAAGTCAAAAAGTTCACTTAAACGTTAAAACTGTATAATTTACCTTAAAACTAGCAGACAATTTTTTCGTCATTCACGGATTTGGTCAACCCGCGATTTTTTTTAAAAAAATAAGTTACTTAGCTCATAAATGTTCATCCAAATCCACATGTTATGATTTTTACATCAAATTGTCTAGTTTTGTCATCAAATTGTCCATTAAAGACTAGACAAAACTTCCTAAATAATTATGTTCATGTTTGATAATAAAACTAGACAATATTTTATAAAAACTAGACAATATCATTTAAAAACTAGACAAAACTTCCTAGACAATAATGTTCATGTTTGATAATAAAACTAGACAATATTTCGTAAAAACTAGACAATATCCTCTAAAAACTAGACAAAACTTCCTAGACAATTTATGTTCATGTTTGATAATAAAACTAGACAATAGTTCGTAAAAACTAGACAATATCCTCTAAAAACTAGACAAGACTTCCTAGATAATTATGTTTCTGTTTGATAATAAAACTAGACAAATTTTCTTAAAAACTAGATAATATTCTCTAAAAACTAGACAAAACTTCCTAGACAATTATGTTCATGTTTGATAATAAAACTAGACAATATTTCTTAAAAACTAGACAATAACCTCTAACAACTAGACAACACTTCATAGACATTATGTTCATGTTTGATAATAAAACTAGACAATATTTCGTAAAAATTAGAAAATATCCTCTAAAAACTAGACAATTTATACTAAAATATATAATATTTATACGAAAAACTAGACAATTTATAGTAAAAAATAGACAATTTATACAAAAAAAACTAAACCAACAACAACAAACAACATAGACAATTTCTACTAAATCATAGCCCATTTATACAAAAAAACTAGACAATTTATACTAAAATATATAATATTTATACGAAAAACTAGACAATTTATAGTAAAACATAGACAATATCCTCTAAAAACTAGACAATATCAACTAAAAACTAGACAAAACTTTCTAGACAATTATGTTCATGTTTGATAATAAAACTAGACAATGTTTCGTAAAAACTAGACAATATCCTCAAAAAACTAGACAAAACTTCCTAGACAATTATGCTCATGTTTGATAATGAAACTAGACAATATTTCGTAAAAACTAGACAATATCCTCTAAAAACTAGACAAAACTTACTAGACAATTATGTTCATGTTTGATAATAAAAACTAGACAATTTTTCGTAAAAACTAGACAAATATGTTGAGATCAGTTAGTACATTTGATAGTTGATGGTGAAAATGTAAAAACTAAAGAATTCCTCGCATAAACTAGACAACATGATGTAAAAACTAGACAATATAATGTAAATTTAATATCATGTAATAAACTAAACAATATAGTATAAAAACTAGACAATATAGACAATTATGTTCATATTTGATAATAAAACTAGACTATACTAAAAACTAGACAAATATGTTGAGATCAGTTAGTAAATATCTTGAATAAACTTATTGCCACTCGATATAAGAACATTCTTCAATTAGTTAGAGTGAGCCCTCAAGCTGAGCACGATGGAATGTCAGCTCATATGAGAGCGTACCTCTAAAAAGCGGATGTGCAAAGGTGTCGGTTTCGGATCTTTCGCCGCAAGAAGTTTCGTGCAACAAAACATCTTCAACTCTATCCAGATTGATATCCACAGAATCAAAAAATAACACAATCATCACAAACTTAACAAATCGCTTTGCCAGATACCGAACGAAAATCAACAAATAAGTCAAACAACAGTGACCATATATTGCATAACTAAAATCAGGAATCATATCTCCACCATCTGCATTTACCAATATACTTAAAGTAAGTTATGTGACTTTATACATGAGCTTTCATCAACAAAATTCAACTGGAGACATAATATGGCATAAATCATTTCACTCAACCGCCAAACATTGAATCGATATCATAATCCTACAGTAGTAAAATTGAATCGGTCAAGCTCTTTTCTAACACTATGCGCTTCATGAACAATTCAAGTGAATACATGTAAACATAAACATAAATATATATAATAATATATCAGTAAACAACAAAATGCCTCAGGCAATCGAGCAGAATTGATCAACAAACATATGCATAATACACAACAATCAATCAACAGAAACTGTAAACAATAATCCATACGTATATATAAACAACAATAAACAAACAGAACGTCTCAAGCAATTGAGCAGAATTGATCAACAATATGCATAATAAACAGCAATCAACAGAAACTGCAAACAAAATTGAGCGATTCAACACATTTTCAACCTCGGAGTAAGGCGATTGAAGTGAGCTTCCAGCTGGTCACGGAAACCAGGATTATTAACCGCCTCTTCATTTTCGGTTTCGATGAGACGATTATACACATCGTTCCTGATCACATCATGTCCGCCACTACTCGGACAAATGAGGAGCTTCGCCGTAAATCGAAGGTGATTGAAACGATTTCGCCGATTTAACTCTCCGACATTCCACCCGATCTCGATCTCAGCCCCGTCCGATCTCGGCTCCTTCGTCCGATCTCAAACCTCGCCACCATTAGATCGGCTCCTTCCGATCTTCAACGTGGTGTCTCGACGAGCTAGATCCAGGTGGCGCTTTCACCTTCAGATCATCATCGATTCCTCCGATCACTAACTCCACTACATCTCCGCCAGTGGTGGAAGACTACCGAGAATTACAAAGGCGGATCCGCTCTCGAATCTCACCTTAGGGAAACAAATCCTCCTCGAACAGATCGGAACTCGCACTAACCGTCACAATCGAAGGCATCACAAATCGTGGGAGAAGAAACCGATCTTCTTCTTCTTCTACAAGCTACAATCTTCTTCTCTCTATTTGATGCACGGTGGTTGTATAGGGTATAAATGGCAGAAACAACAAATGATGGAGAAATCGAAATCGGGAGAGATGAAGATAGTATGAAGGAAGTGAATCTCAATTGAACTGGAAGAAGAATCGCGATTGAACAGGAAGAAGATGAAATTGGGGCAAATATGATAAAATAGCTTTTTATATAATGATATGTATTCGAATCTGTAACTCAGGATCTAAATTGTCCGACCCGGATCCGCGTATTTAATTGAAACTAGCTTAAAATTGGGACTTTTTGGACTTTTATGAGACATATATATATATATATATATATATATATATATATATATATATATATATATATATATATATATATATATATATATATTCTTTTATAATATTATCTTCTTCCCAAATAAAACCCTAGCCCCAATCCAAACCCTCTCCTTCCTCCGCCCCAACTCACCTCCGCCTCCGTCCACCACTCCGCCGCCTCCACTGCTCCGCGCCTCCACCTCCGCCCTTGTCCACCACGCCTCTCTCCACCCCCGCCTCCACTGCTCGGCCTCCGTCCACCACGCCTCCACCTCCACCCCCATCATTGAAAGAGAAGAAAAAGGGGATCTGTTAGAGTGCCGTTTTGCTGTTTCCAAGGTTGTTTTCCTTTTTGGCCGGATTAGTATTTTGTTCTGCCAAAGAGAAGGGGAAGAAAAGAAAAAGGAGATGAGCATGAAAAGAGAAGGGGAAGAAAAGAAATGAGATCTGGACAGTTTTTTCTTCCATCTCTTTTTTTCTTAATTTTTTTATTTTTCGGTTTTGGCTGGACAGTGTTGGATCTGGTTCGCCAGTTTACCTATCTGTTGTCCTCGAATACCTCGCTGCTGAGGTATTGGAGCTTGCTGGAAATGCTGCGAGGGATAACAAGAAGAATCGGATTGTTCCAAGACACATTCAGTTGGCAGTGAGAAATGATGAGGAGTTGAGCAAGCTTTTTGGGGCTGTGACGATTGCTAATGGAGGTGTT
This sequence comes from Plantago major, assembly GCA_026545765.1. NCBI lineage: Eukaryota > Viridiplantae > Streptophyta > Magnoliopsida > Lamiales > Plantaginaceae > Plantago > Plantago major. The sequence goes on from CM048841.1 coordinate 33,314,820, forward strand.
TTACCTAACATTCATTCCAATTTGTTGCCGAAGAAGGCTGGAAAAGGGAAGGGATAGATTGGATCTGTTTCTCAGGAATTTTAGGGTTTGATTGGTTTGGGGCTGTAGAGCTTTTGGATTAGGAAATGGTTTTTCTTTTGCTCGGGTTGTTTATATATCCTATGGCTGTATCTCTTCTTTTGGAATCAATGAAATATGGAGATTGTTAGTAAAAAAAAAAAAGAAAGAAAAAAAAAAAGAAATGAGATCCGAAAAGAGAAGGGGAAGAAAAGTTTAATTCGGTTTTGGCCCGAACCGAACCGAAATTTTCGGCTCGGTCCGGTCCAGGACCGACCATAATCGGTCCGGTCCTCGGGCCAAGGAAAACCTAAATTTTCGGGCCGGTTTTTTGGTTCGGTCTCGATTCGGGCCGGTTCTGGCCCGATGCTCACCCCTAGGGGTGGGATTGGTAACGGACTAATGGCCTGGCTGCGTTTCATCAGGCTCAATTTTAGGTAGGGCTGTGCAAAAAAAAAAAAAAAACCCGTCCACGCGACCCACCATGCAAATCGCCGTCTCTTACCCGCATCCACCAACTAAAAAAGCTTAAATTTTAGCGGTTTAATTTTTTTTAACCCGCCATTGATGGGTGAGCGGCGGATTGGACGGATGCAATCCGCAACATACCCAACCCACCCGCTGTGTGTGTGTGTGAAAGTTTGCTAAGGAGATGAATTCAAAAACATGCAAGTTGCTAAAAAGATGAAGTTACAACAAGTTATTTTACAGTTACATCAGGCTGGTACTTTATTACCATGTGCATGTGGCTTAATTGTCGAACCCAGAGACTTGGTTCATTGCACTTTTTCCCCTTCTAGTTTTTCGTATTGAACTATTTATACTTGCTAAAAACATCGACTTTGATAGTTCTTGTTTGTTCATGTTCAACCGCCAATCCGTCTGTGTCATCCGCCCGCCATATAACCCGAACTATTAGGGGTTGGAAAAATATTCTACCTGTCTCGGTTTATAATTATAATCACCCGTCATAGGTGGGTCGGTTTGATTTTCTGTAAATACCCACCCGCGTTCAACCTAGTTTTAGCCACTGATTTTGTCATATATGCTCATGTTCGGCTCATGGCATGTGGTGGCTAGTGAGCCTTAATTTAGGGCCCGGTACCAAACTCCCTGTTACCAAATTGTAGGTTAAACCCAAAATTCGGATTAAGCTGCTGAGGCCCCGGTACTTAGAGAGAGGAATCAAGAGATCAACGAAAGTTGTAACCCATGTTATCAATAAAAATTTCATGTTCCATGTTTTCTTTGCCTCTTTAAATGTTTATTGGCAGGTTACGAAAATCCATGGCAAACACTCGTATCTGAGTTGCCTTCCAGTGCAACAATGAACATCTTATATGGAATCAAACTATGTGGATTATCCTCGACATAATTACCCACCTTGCTATCCTCAGCCACCGTTCTATCCACCACCTGGTGCAGGGCCGAGCCAATATTATGGCAGCCAGGATGACTACTTCACTCCACCGACAGACGATTCTCCGTCTTAGAGCATTTCTCCATGGAAGCATACCACCGAGAGGGAAGTATCTTTTAATTTTCTTCTTTATTTGCCTAGTTTCTTTACTTTTTTCTGACTAGGTTTGGGGGAGGATTTGATTTGATAACTAATTCACTAACTACTCGGTCTATATAATGATACTAACTTTAAATTATTCGTACTTTATTTGTTGCTTTCAATTTACGATTAGCTTTAAGATTACCGTTAGCTTCTACGTCTAGGAGTATTTGCTTTTTGAAAAGAAGAAATATCTATGATAAGAGTATTTACTATAAAATATGACTAGATGGGCGCAATAGATTTGTAATATCCCATCGGAGTCTAGCCCGTTAAGCATGAAGAAGCCCAGCTATTTTTCAGGCCCAGTCATATTATTCTGCAGTAGGCCCGTTAAGCATGAAGAGGCCCACCCATCCGAGTCTAGCCCGTTAAGAATAGAAGCCCAGCTATCTGTCAGGCCCAATCATATTATTCTGCAGCAGGCCCGTTAAGCATGAAGAGGCCCAACTATATGTCAGGCCCAATCATACTAGTCTGCATCAAAGATACAAAAAGGGAAAGGGCACACAAACAGAAGACAGGTGGATATGTATTGAGGTAAATCATCTTACTCATCTTCACGCTATTTCTCTCTCACAAATCTTACCTACCATTTCACTAATATTATGCTACATCATAACACAGGTGGTTCCGATCATAATTCTGGCAGCATCCTCGTGATTTCAGCTCGTTGTTATTAAATATAATCGTAATTTGGTTATTGTTCTACCTTTGGTGTTTTTCGGATGATTGAGATGTTCGCGACTGATGGTTATTGCTGATTCGTTGAGTTGTAAACTCAGTTTGGCTTGTTCATTGCTATTTGTGATTGTTTATGCTAATCGAGCGATTTTGGGTCACAACAATTGGTATTCAAAGCAAGGTTTGGAATTCATTGTGCTGAGTTTGTGACCATATGAGGAACTGTGGCTTCAGATCCTCTCAATCAGAACCTATATATTATTCGGTATTCACTAGTTTTTGGTTTTCAAGTTACTATATCTGGATTTGTCGATTTTATGAGAATAATGGATTATTGTGAAGATTGGTATGGGAATTTGGAGGAGTATTTTGCTGCTCAATTTGGATATTGTCCACAATACACAGAGACTTACATAGTTTCCTTATTAGCCATCTCAATGGTGTGATAAATCTGCTTCAACACTCGGGTATGTTTGCGAATGATGCTACTTCCACCGCTTTTATTAATCAATTGTCTCAATTTCTAGCAAAAGCATTATATATACTTCCAGATCTGCTCACTAAATCTTGTATTCATTATGATATGAGCTTGAAGTTAATGGATGTTTACGGTGTTTGCTTGAATTGCTTCGATTTGGTTGTGCTGAGATTCAACGGTAACTCCTGTGCGAGTGGTTTATAGGAATCAGTATATAGAGTGTTTGAAGCTATGGGGTTTGCATAGCAAGGCTACCACATAGTATCTTGTGGTTCCGGATATTATTAGTACCTTCAAGGTTAAGTTGAATCTCAATTTAGTGATTGGAAATGGAGAGAAATATGTTGTAACTATGCCCATACCAGAGAATAGAGATGTAATGGTATCAAGTGTTGGTGGAGGTATGTAATGCAGTATCGAGTTAAGTGATAAATGGGCGATTGAAACAAATGAGGAATTGGTTGAAGGTTATGATGTTCTTAGCACTGGCAAGGAAATGGAGGAGCAGTCGGGTGAGAGGGAGAATGAAAAGGGAGCAGGGTTGGATGACGAGAAGCAAGAGGAAAATGAGTTTGGAGGAGAATTCAATAATGCTATTGAATTGAGTCTTTGTTTTAAAAATGGTTACTCAGCTTATGGAGTTGTATTTCTTGGCAATGATAAAGGTGCACGCAGTGATTTCGCCGTGGTGTATAACATGAAAAATGGTGCTTCATGGGCTCCAAAATCTTGAACGTTGTAGAAACTAGCACTAAAACTGCGTGGTTTGTCATCAATTTCATTGGGAGTGGTGCTCGTGAAACTATCGGAAGATGGGTGTTTTTTGATCAATCGTATCGACCTTTCGAAAGGGGGAAGGAAGTGAGATTTTTAACATATTACTCTTGCCATTTCAGACAATCAGGAATATGCTGGATTGTTCAGGAAGTATATAGATTCTAAGGTGTGTTGGTTTTATTGTGAGAGATGGTGTGTATCACTTTACATGGATTGGTCTAATAATATGGAAGTGTAGAAATGTTGAAGGATCTGATGGGGGGACGTAATGTGCTTGTAGTTCTAATTGCTCAAACTTTGCATAGCCAACTTGAGAAATATATGTCAAGTTCTGAGCAATTTCCATTACAGATTTCTGGATTCAAATGTAGTTTAGATGCTAGCATTATCCGGTATCGATGTGAGAAATTACAAAACAACATTTTGAGGGAAGTTATTGGATATGGTGAAGCAAGAAATGCAGTTCATGAAAATGATAAGCAAATTATTAAGAGTTCAAGTCATGATATTCCTGATTATATGGACCGGATATATGAAGATGGTACAACTTACATTAACTGGAATAAGCTTGGAAAAGTTAATAGTTTAATATGGCATGAACAGGAAAAAGAGATTAGCAAACAATTTGTTAAAGGAAGTACTATGTTGCAACTTCCGTGGTGCGTTATATCTAAAAGGTTACCACATCATGTCACTCGTAGACTGCAAATTGATGAACAGATTAAGTCACTATCTTGCTGTGTTGGAGGTGTAAAAGAGCAATCTTACTGTAGTGTGTGGATCGTAGAGGATACGCAATGGTGTACAGTCGCTTCATTGCTCACCATCCTTATTAATTCACAAAGACTACTGGATATGTTAGTACAAAATATGAAGTTTTATATGTTGCAGTGGATGGCAGTTGTTTTATTAGCTAATGGAGCCACATCAATTCCGGTGAAAAGTTGTGGAGAAACTTCTTGTTATCGGCTTTTCACTTTACAAATTCAAGGATACATGTTAGGTGTACTATCTCCATATCTATATGCACTTTCTCGTGTATACATTGAGTTTTGTCAAAAGTTTGGAGTTTAGGTGTTTGAGACTCTAACCCAGGCTACTAACTTGTTGAGTACTATGGCTGGTGGCTTGCAGACTTTGAATTGCAATAGACTCAATAGAAAAGCCATTAAGTTTCCTGAAAATTAAGATTGGCTTGCAGTTTTGTTGAAGCGCATATGGGATCCAGGGCCTAGAGGTACCATTTCATCGTATTGTCGAATCTTTCATCTCGGCACATTCCTGGAGGTGTTATCTAAATTCATGGAGCTCTCCACGACACCAATCGAGATGGATGACATTCACATTGTGTCTACTACAATTCAAGTTTGGTTTGCTCATTTGCCTATTCAAATCTGGGATCTGGGAGCTTCAGAATTTTTCCTTGAGGACAAGGCAAACTTGAGGAGCCGGCAATGTAATATCCCACCCGAGTCTAGCCCGTTAAGCATGAAGAAGCCCAGCTATCTGTCAGGCCCAGTCATATTATTCTGCAGTAGGCCCGTTAAGCATGAAGAGGCCCACCCACCCGAGTCTAGCCCGTTAAGCATGAAGAAGCCCAGCTATCTGTCAGGCCCAGTCATATTATTCTGCAGCAGGCCCGTTAAGCATGAAGAGGCCCAACTATCTGTCAGACCCAGTCATACTAGTCTGCATCAAAGATACAAAAATGGAAAGGGCACACAAACAGAAGACATGTGGATGTGTATTGAGGTAAATCCTGTTACTCATCTTCACGCTATTTCTCTCTTACAAATCTTATCTACCATTTCACTAATATTATGCTACATTATAACACAGGTGGTTCCGATCAAAATTCCGGCAGCATCCTCGTGATTTCAGCTCGTTCTTATTAGATATAATTGTAGTTTGGTTATTGTTCTACTTTTAGTGTTTTCCGAATGATTGAGATGTTCGCGACTGATGGTTATTGCTGATTCGTTGAGTTGTAAACTCAGTTTGGCTTGTTCATTGCTATTTGTGATTGTTTATGCTAATCGAGCGATTTTAGGTCACAACAAGATTTGTTTTCGTGCTTTACTGCTTGTGCAATAGATGCTTTGACCTGCCTGAACCATGCTATGTTGATGAGTGAGTGTGTTTTCTGCACCAATAAAAGTCCTGCGTATAACTGTGTGAACACTGCTACCTGTGAGTCTTTTTATGTTATCAGCATGAATACGATCTTTGGTACTCACCTCTGTTTTGAAGCCTCTACTACTTATATATACCTTTCACCTACCCCTCTGAAAGCTTTTTGAGCCTTTATGAAACTCCACCATATATATCATATACATGCTTCATTTAAGAGGTAACAGTTTTCCACCGCCAAGCTTACAACGAAGAAAATAAGCATTGAGTTCCAATGAATGGAGGAGAATCATGATCCGACCATGATTGAGAAATTGGTTTGGGGGAAAGCAGAGAAGAAAACCCTGATCCGACAGCAAGAAATTGGTTTTTGTACACTACAATGAGACAGTGCTAGTTTAGGTACACTACAACAACTATGTCCAATTTAGGTACATTACAACTGTTAGGAATATCTGTTTAGATTTTGATCAGCAACCTAATGACTTATCTTAGCTCAGAAAGGTGATTAGTACTCTTAGTTCACTTGAACACTGTAAAAGAGGAAACTCATTAAGTATGATACTCTAGCAAATCTTGTATAGGATGTTAGGTCTCGAAATGTAATTTTTTATTTTCTGAAGAAGACCAAGAAGAAGGCATCCAGCAGGAAAAGTTCAACGGATTTGAAGATTTGAAGACTGCACAAGATTGCTGAAGACAAGGGTTTTTCATATACCTATGTCCAGATATCTTGAAGAAACAAGTGTTTCGAAACGTGTTGCAAAAGATATCTGAGAATAAAAGGTTTCTGAGACGAGGAAAGTGCCCACAGATATCTACACTCAGATACCTTGGACATATAATACGCTTCTGAAAAAGAAACATATTATAACAAGTTGTTTAAACAAGTGGTATCTGGAGCTATGATGATCTCTGGAAAAGAACGTACAAAGCCTCAGAAAGCTTACATAGTTTCGTTGGCACTACAGGACAAAGTATAGTACAGTGCATTAAATGTGCAGACAGAAACGTCTGAATAAAAGCTGTAGCTTCTGAAGAAGAAGACAAACCTGCTATAGTACTATACTCAGATATCAATAGTTTGAATTTGATTTAAGCCTAACGGATACTATTCAAACGGCACTCAAAATTCATCTATAAATATCAACACTTAGACTGCTTGAGATAAGACACTGAACAACTTAGATCACTGAACTGATACTGAATACTCATACAAGCTCTCTCAAGCAAACTACTTACTTTCAAGCTTTCTGTTGCGACCAAAGCTCTTGATTCTAAGTAGCACAAAAGTTCTAAGTGTCCTGATCCTTAATGAGCATTGTTATCTGTGAAGGAGTTGAACTAAGATTTCATATCTGAGATTCATTCTCTGGAACACTTACAATAGACTTGGGTCAGTAGAGAACAAGATACCATACATTGAAAAGTGTATTAAGTATACTTGATTCATAGAGCTATCAATAATCAATAAGTTATTTAAGAAGCTCACCGACAAACAAACCTAAAACCAACACCTTAAACGGCGTGAGTATGTGAAGTACTTAGTTTGGGAAACTAAGGAATAACTCCAAGGTTATTGAGCAGGGAAGTACTTAGTTTGGGAAACTAAGGAACAACTCAAAAGGTTTCGAGTACAGAAGTACTTGTCGTGGAAAGCCGGGAATAACTCAGGGGGAACACTTGGTTGGGAACCTAGTGTATTTAGGAATCAAGAAAAGATATCTGTAAGGTTACCTCATTTATCTTAGTGGATTATAGGTCTGAGAAAGACCGAAGTGGATTAGTTGAAGGATTACGCCACCTTCAGATACCACTATAAAAAGACTTTGTGTTATTTACTTTCTGCAGCTTATTACTTGTTTTACTTATATTGCAAAGTACTTACACTTATCTTGCTGAACACGTGCACTTATCTTAGAAAAGTTTTCCACTCTCTGAAATTAAGTATCAGATATCTTCACAGATATCTGAGAAACTGTGCTTATCGACAAAAGTTTTAAAAGACTATTCACCCCCCCTCTAGTCTTTTACTTTGCTGTTATCTGGACCAACAAGTGGTATCAGAGCGGGAGGTTCCCAAGCCTTCTGCACTGAACCTAGATCCCAAATAAGTGCCCACTAACTGCTTTTCACCTACACTTGATTTGTTTGTTTAGTGTGTTTGCTGCATGATGTCTTTAAGTGACGCTCCAATTCTCAAGCCAGAGAATTATGAGAAATGGAAGAACAACATGATGCTCCACCTAGAAGCCATCAGTGACGAAATGATCGAAGTAATAAAGAATGGCCCAATAGTCATTCAACAACTCAAGCAAGTCATAGAGGTTTCTAATGGTAGAGACAGAGAACAAAGTGATGAGTCTTCACAGATCGTCAACCAATGGAGACTCGCCACCAAGTCATTTACGAACCAAAGCCCACAGAACTCTGGACATCGGAAGATGCCAAGAGAAATCGTTTGGATGGACATGCTCGTAATGTCATCATACGTTCTATTCCAGAGCACATACAGTGTAAAACTGTGGGGTGCAAAAACGGCGAAAGTGGCCTGGCAACTGATTGAAGAAATCTGTGCTGGGACTGAAAAAACAAAGGAAAATAAGTTCGAAGTTTTGAAGCTAAAATTCCAAAACTTTAAACAAGGTCCCTCAGAGACTCTTGAAGAACTAGATTTCCGGTTTACAACACTTATGAGTGACATGGCTGCACTTGGTGAAAGTAATAGATATACCCAGTCAGAAAAGATTAAAACCTTTGTGAGAAGTCTTAATCATAACTGGGAACACACAAAGTTTTTCTACTTTAACCAAGGAATGCCAGATATCACTCATGTGGAACTTTTCTCTCACCTTGTCACTGTTGACTATGAGACAACTCAAAGGGAACAAACAACTGAGAAGTTGCAGAGTGTTGCTCTAGTTGCTCAAGAACTTCTGAAAAGAAGAAAGGCAAGGATATGACTGAGGATGATCTTGCTGTAATGCAAATGGGAAAATATGTCAGTCGAGAAATTGTGAGAAGAAAAGCCAAAGAGAAGTTGAAAAAGCATCTAGGCTCAAACTATCACCAGTACAAAAATATGCAAAGCTCGCTGAACAAGCCAGCTCAAAAAGCATCAAATCGAGGAAGGTAAATCGGAAATGATATATGTTTCTATTGTCAGAAACCTGGTCATTTCAAGAAGGATTGTCCTGCCTTCAACAAACTTAGGACAGGTGACAAGAAAGATAGAAGAATCTTCAAAAGAAGTCAAAGAGCTATGCTCACTGAAGAAAGGAAAAAGATTCAACTTCAACTGGATGCTCTAGATATTGAATCTGATTCTGAGGATGAGGATTCAGATGATTCCACACTGCCTTCCCCAGAAATATGCGGTGTTTCTCATGAAGTAATTGACTTTGGTCAAAAGAAGAAAGAAGTATGTGGAATGGCTGAAGAAATCTTCCCCGATATCTCCAATATTGAACCTTGTCTAATGGCTGATGAGGTAACACATACTTCCTGTTATACTTATGAAAGTGATGAAGAAGGAATCAAAGAACTGGAAAATCTCCGAAAAGAAATTGATCTTTACAAAAGAGAATTTCTAATGTTTCGAGCTAGAGCCGAAATATTCGAAGAAGAAAAGAATTCTCTTGCAAAGGAAAATTCTCAATTAATCAAGATATCTGAGAAAAAGGATGCTGAAAATGCATTTCTCAAGGCTTAGATATCTGAGACCGAAAGTCACATAAAGAAGCAATGGCAAATCTTCAAAAGAAATATGAAGGTCTTCTTTCTGAGAATAAGGAACTCAAAAAGAAAGAACTATCTTTTCAATCTTATGCCAAAGCTAGTGACACTCTTATTGAAGTACAATCTTATTTAAGAGATCCTTCAGAAAAGAGAGGACTTGGGCTGGACACACAAACAGATAGTTCCACCACTCTGAATAAGAGTAATAAAGGACTAACATTCATCAGTGCTCAGCAAGGTGATTCCCAAACAATCTACAGCATCGGTCAGAAAGCTAAGATTGCTGACAAAGGAAAGGCAGTTGCGACCAAGCCTTTGTGGGAAAAACAAGTCCAAAAGAAAACTGTGGGAAATGTCTCTGAAAAGAAACATAACACTGAGAAGTGCAATCACCCACAGTGCTATGTCTCTCAAAAAGGAAAAATTGCAGGAGCTGGCAAATTTTCGTATGTCACGTTTTCTGGAAAGAAAATTGATCATCCAGAGACTAGCAAAGCTGCTGAAGAGAGATCTCAGACAGCATCAGGTGCTCGGAATGGTATTGGCTATAAAGCCATCGGGAAACAACTTGCTCACGAATACAAACAAGAGCAAGAACGATGGTTAAAGGCTAGAATTGCTCACAACAATTATCAGAAGTGGAAGATAAATCAAGCCACTGAAAATCTGAATGCCAGGGCTAGAAGAAATCTGGCTAGAAAAGCTAAGTTTGCTGGAAAGCAGACTCAGAAATCTGATAGGTATCTGAAAGCACCAAATGGAGCACCTAGGAACACACCAAGGAAGAAAATAGTTTTTAACAACAATGATACCAATCATTTAACTAAGATTCCTCCTTATGTTCCTGTTAGACAAAAGAATGTTCCCAAGAAATTCATTCAAAAATGGATTCCTACTGGAAGATTCTTTAGTCCAGATGATTCCATTGTTGGTATGAGCACCTAATCTCCTGTTTCCTATTTTGTGCAGAACACTCTAAAGACTAACTCAAAGTGGCATTTTGATAGTGGATGTGGGAAGCACATGACAGGAGACAAAGCAAATCTGATTAACTACAAAAAGTTCAATGATGGACCAATTATCAGGTTTGCTGGAGGAGATAAAAATCCAACCATAGGTTTTGGCAATTTGAAATTCGGAGCCCTCACAATCTGTTGGTCCAGATAACGGCAAAGTAAAAGACTAGAGGGGGGGGGGGGTGAATAGTCTTTTAAAACTTTTGTCGATATACACAGTTTCTTAGATATCTGTGAAGATATCTGATACTTAATTTCAGAGAGCGGAAGACTTTTCTAAGATAAGTGCACGTGTTCAGCAAGATAAGTGTAAGTACTTTGCAATCTAAGTAAAACAAGTAATAAGCTGCAGAAAGTAAATAACACAAGTCTTTTTATAGTGGTATCTGAAGGTGGCGTAATCCTTCAACTAATCCACTTCGGTCTTTCTCAGACCTAGAATCCACTAAGATAAATGAGGTAACCTTACAAATATCTTTTCTTGATTCCTAAATACACTAGGTTCCCAACCAAGTGTTCCCCCTGAGTTATTCCCCGGCTTTCACAGCCAAGTACTTCCTGTACTCAGAAACCTTTTTGAGCTGTTCCTTAGTTTCCCAAACTGCGTACTTCCTGTGCTCAATAACCTTGGAATTATTCCTTAGTTTCCCAAACTAAGTACTTCCTGTACTCCACGCCGTTTAAGGTGTTGGTTTTAGGTTTGTTTGTCAGATGAGCTTCTTAAATAACTTATTCAGTTATTCAGATAGCTCTATGAATCAAGTATACTTAATACACTTTTCAATGTATGGTATCTTGTTCTCTACTGACCCAAGTCTATTGTAAGTGTTCCAGAGAATGAATCTCAGATATGAAATCTTAGTTCAACTCCTTCACAGATAACAATGCTCGTTAAGGATCAGGACACTTAGAACTTTTGTGCTACTTAGAATCAAGAGCTTTGGTCGCAACAGAAAGCTTGAAAGTAAGTAGTTTGCTTGAGAGAGCTTGTATGAGTATTCAATATAAGTTCTGTGTTCTGTGTGTTCTGTGTATTCAGTGTATTTTCTCAAGCAGTCTAAGTATTGATATTTATAGATGAATTTTGAGTGCTGTTTGAATAGTATCCGTTAGGCTTAAATCAAATTCAAACTATTGATATCTGAGTATAGTATCAGAGCAGTTTGTCTTCTTCTTGAAGCTACAACTTTTGTTCGACGCTTCGCTTCACGCTTTTAATGCACTGTACTATACTTTGTCCTGTAGTGCCAACGGAACTATGCAAGCTTTCTGAGGCTTTGCACGTTCTTTTCCAGAGATCATCATAGCTCCAGATACCATTTGTTTAAACAACTTGTTATAATATGTTTCTTTTTCAGAAGCATATCATATGTCCAAGGTATCTGAGTGTAGATATATGTGGGCACTTTCCTCGTCTCAGAAACCTTTTATTCTCAGATATCTTTTGCAACGTGTTTCAAAACACTTGTTTCTTTAAGATATCTGAACATAGGTATCTGAGAAACCCTTGTCTTCAGCAATCTTGTGCAGTCTTCAAATCTTCAAATTTGTTGAACTTTTCCTGCTGGACGCCTTCTTCTTGGTCTTCTTCAGAAAATAAAAATTACATTTCGAGACCTAACATCCTATACAAGATTTGCTAGACTATCATACTTAGTTAGTTTCTTCTTTTACAATGTTCAAGTGAACTAAGAGTACTAATCACCTTTCTGAGCTAAGATAAGTCATTAGGTTGCTGATCAAAATCTAAACAGATATTCCTAACAAATTTCCCCCATTTTGATCAGTCAACAATGACTATCTGACCTATTACAAATCTGGATGAGGAAACAATCCACCACTTAATCATTTCTTATGATCTTTTAATTCATATAATTAAGTGCAGAAAGTAAACATCAACCAAATCACAAGGTGTGATCTTTGCTGACAAGTTATCTTATATAAAATGATATCTGAGAGTAAGTTCATCAGATATGATACAGAGAATGCTTACAGATAACTTTTTCAAGATTTAACAGAAAAGATCAATCAGCAAAATCACAGAAACTACTTAGTCAAATAGAACAACAGGAGTTACCAAGCTCCAAGTGAACATTCTAAATGACAAGTCTTCAAAATATCTTCAAGTCTTCAAAATAGCTCCATGGATCAGTCTGCAAATTTCCTATCACCAAACCTTTTGATATCATCAGAGTAGTCATAGAGAAGAGTTCTGACAATCATCTCTGTGTCTCTGGAAAATCCACAGACTTCCTTGTAGGTTTTGGTGGGATTTCTCTTGACAAAATGCTTGACCCACATATACTTTCCCCACTTCCAGGCATGCTCGATTCTGATATCTGATAGCTTGAAGTATTCATAAATGATCTTCAGATATCTGATGTCACCCTTGTATTGATCTTCAGTTAAGTAGAAGGACTCATAGGGTTCCACCGCAAGTCTTGCTCTTGTGCCTATTCCAGTAATGTTGGGAATTCTGTGCACATCATCTGGCTTTCCATAAGGACATTCATCAGAGAGGTCCTTCTTCATGGCTTCTGTTCTCTTGATTACTTCAAAATCCAACCATGCTTTGATGTGGTTGGTGTTAATCAAGATCATCTTTTTCTCCATGCCATGAGTTGTTTATGGATTGGTTCTGGAAACCTTGAATTTACCAGTAAGTGCTTGAGTTCCAGAATCCAGTAGCCATTCTTCTGATTAATGCACCTGTAGTCAGAGGAATTGTTGTCATTCTTCACATACTCAATTTTGACTTCTTCTGGCCTGAGTGGAAGTTGACTTTGTCTTTGTTCAGCTCTCAGCCTGTTCCTTCTTTGTCTAGAATTCTCCTTTGGGGGATTGCTTGAAGAACCACCCTGGATTGACTTGGTATTTCCAGGGTGTTTTCGCTAAAAGCTTTGCGACTATGGGCTCGATTAGGCTATCAATTTTCCTTTTTACGTGAAGAGGAGCTTCATCTTCATCGCCTCTTCATCATCATCAAGATTAATTCTTGTGAGACTTTTGACCCTTCTTCATTGCCCGTGGATTTGATTTGGCCTTCTTCTTCTTCTTCTTGTAAGATTCATCAATCCTCTTACTTGTCTTCTCCTTGAGCCTTGGTACTCCTTGGAGATCTTTTGCCATGGCCCTTGTTACCATTGTAGTTTCTTCGGTTGTCATTGGAAGTAGCTACTATTTGCAAAGCAGCTTGATTTGATGAGGGATCATTTATTCTGAGTGGTGGCTGGGAAGTTTTCTTGTTTCCTCTTCCTTTCTGAGCGGCACCAACTCTAGATTTCTTCTTTCCTTCCCCCTGATCTTGAGATCCAAATTCTCCCCCCTTAGTCATTGTTGACTGACTAAGTACCACAAAAGAATCTGAGAGAGACTCAAAATTCCTTTGCAAGTAGGTGTAGGCAGTGACCAACTTCTGAAGTTCAGCTTTGAGCTCCTGATTTTGTTTGATAAGTCCATTTTCCTTATCAGTGAGCTCTGCCAATGGGCCTAGTATGACATATGCTTTTCCAGCAGTGTAACTTGCCTCATGAAAAGCTTTTTCAGCTAATGACATATCATCGTCCCTTATCATTCCCAGATCCTTCTGAGCAATAACCATACTGGTTGTTTTCTGAGTGATGAGTTATGTGATCTTCTTTATTTCTGAGGGGACGGAGGCAATTACATCTTTGTTTTGTGAAGACATCTCCTTTTTAAGATGTGCTAAAACTTGGTATCTATTCATGTATTCATGGGAGTGGACATTTGGCAGTTTGTTGAAAACTTCTGGAGCAATTAGCTTCCTTTTAAGATGAGAAACCGTCAAGTGTTCATTGCGGTGTGCTGCCCAAGTCTTGTCTTCTTCATCATCCGAGTCTTCAGCCCAGTGATCTTCATCCTCTTGGACATTTTCAAGATTTTCTTGTCCAGCAACCATCTCAGAGATGGGCTTCTTTCATTTCTGAGAGGAGGATGGTATGTCTTTTGCTGGTGATGCAGCCTTAGCATCATGCTTTTCTTTAGATACTTCTTCAGTATCTAATTCCTTAGCAATAGCATTTACTGATCCCGAGCTCTTTAACCTCAGAGTAAGCTACTGTCTCTTGTAAGTATTGATCTTGTAGTTGATTGAGCTTATCACTGGATTTAATTAGCTCTTCTTCAAGTTGAAGATGTAGCTGTTGCTCTTCTTCAAACAGTTGTTTGAGTTGAGCAGCTCTGGTTTGAGTATTTAATATCTTCTGAGTTGTTTCCTCAGAGTGCTCAACTACTTGTTCAGTAGTGTCTTTTTGTTGTTGGGATTGCTGTGAAGGATGGGTGGATTTCTGAGGAGATGGAGGAGGGGATTTCTGTGATGTCCTCTCAGTGTGCTTTTCAGCAGCTGAGGCATTGTTTCCTTGTGGAATTCCTCCTGTCCCTGGTGCAGGGGCATCGTCATTTGTCATATCATCATCATCCTTTTTGTGATGGTCAGAGGGAGGTTCATCAAAGTTATTATCATCTATTTCTTCCTCCTCATCGTCTTCAGATACAATATTAATCACTTCAGGAATAGTGATCTTCTGCCCATTAACCTCTTCTTGTTCAGAAGGAATAAATTGTAGTTCAAGGTGGATCGGCTTGAATGCCATATGCAATCTTGTCTGTCCATCTGCCTGTTTGAAGGCTTGCACCAATTTGTGTGCCACTTCCTTGGAAAAATCCTTACGCATTAAGGTCGCAACTGGATATTGTTCAGTAGGGAACATTGCGTGGATATAGTTTTCCAGATCAAGAGCTCGTTCTCGTCTTGTTGGTTGATCTGTGATTCTCAGTATTTCAGAGAGATCAGAGCACCTTAACCTTTGCCATTTGTTGAAGCATTGAATATGCTTTGGCAAGGTATGAGTCTTGAAGAAGGGAAGAAGGTTTTCATAGTCATCATTTGACTCCTTCTTGGCACTACTTTGAGCCTGAAAGAGAGAGTTTTGAATTAGTTTCAAAACTTGTGTAGATATCTGAGTTTTAGAGTAGTCAAGTATCTGTGTTACCTGTGCAACAACAACAGGCTCAGAAGGTTGGACTACTGAGGTTCCAGGTGCCTCAGATATCTGGATATGAGGAGGAGACTTGGAAGTCTTATCCTCAGCATCCTCTCTTTCTTTTTGAACCTGAGAATAGGATACAACAAAACACTTAGAAATTTATCAGGAGAAAAATTCTTAGACAGTTTGATATCTGAGATGTCAATTACCTCCACAGTTGGAGGCTCAGATACTTGTCTCTCACAAACTTGTATAGTTTCTGGTATTTTCTCGGGTGATGAAGGTTTGGTGGCCTCATCAATTTCCATTGGTTGGGGGGATTGAGTGGGCAACTCCCCAACAACTTCTACTTCTGTTTGATCCTATGAGTAGAAAGTGTTGTATTTAGAAAAATGATCAGAGTAATATCGTAGAGAATATAGATATCTGAAATAAATAAATACCTTCTCAATAGAAGGCTCAGATACTTGTTCCTCAGAGACTTTGCGAGTCTCTGGTTGATTCTCTGATGAGTTAGGCTTCTCCCTTTATCATTTTCCTTCTCAGTTGGAGCCTATTAGAAACATCCACTTGATTAGTTAAGTGAATTAACAAATATCTGAAAAGTAATGTCTTAGGGAATTCTCTATCACCTGTAGCGCAGGCTCAGATTCCTTAAGAGGTGAGGCAGTAGCCTCCTTCTCAGTCTTTGAGGCAAGCTTTTTAGCTTCCTCTTGTTCTTTTGTTTCTAATTCAGCCTGTAACAAAGAAATTTTTTTATAAGTAACAAGATTGATGAACATAAAATTTCACAAGTAGAGAGTTAAACCATTCAGCTACCTGAGCATTGTCAGGCTGATTGGTCTCTGGAACTTGTGACCCTTCTATGCTTTAGTCTTGCTGTTCCATTATGGCTTCTTTGTTTGAAGTTTCTGGTACTTCAGACCTTTCCTGAGTGACTGACTCAGTTGTCTCCCTTGTTTGATCATTCTGAGCAGGTGTCTCAGTTTGATCCCTCTCTAGGAGATGGGGAACCTGCTTGTTTGCAGGATTTTCTTCAGCATGTTGCATAGCTGATATGTCGAAATGGAGTTCATTTACCATTTCATCAACCACTTGTGGCTGTTGTGGTTGTGGTTGTTGTGGTTGTCTGGAAGCAGAAGTTTGAGTGGTTGAGAGCTCTTCTAGATTTTTAAGTGTGGTGTTGACATCAGCGTCTTCCAACACTAGGTCACCACTCATCAGGGCTTCTTGAAGTTGTTTAAACGTGACTTTCCCTGATGGTGTGTTGGCACCAACAACCTTTGCTATAGGTGCTTGTTCAGCAACCTGTGAGCTAGTTGCTTTCTCAGCAACCTTGGACCTTTTATTCTTCCCCTTTGCATTGGTTACTTTTTCAGCAACCTTGGGGGATGGGATCTTCTCCTCGTCCGATTCGTCATCGAAATCTGGAACAGAGTTATCAACAATCCCTGCTGCTTCTGTAGAAAGAGTTTGAAGTTTTTCAGCATTTATGAGTTCATCAGCAAGGCTTTCGGCAATAGTCTTGACATTTCTGAAAGCACTTTCTCTTGCTGAATCTACTTGTTCAGTAGCCGATGCCTCTTTTGCAGCATTGATGAGTTCATCTGCAACGACGTTAGGTATCTGGGAATCGACAACCTCAATGGGTGTGCCTTCTGATTTGCCAGCATACTTCTTCCGTGAAGTTCTGGGCTTCTTGGTCGCAACTTTTCCCTCAGATACCTCTTCAGTCTTTCGCTTCTTGGAACCTTTCTAAGATCCAGTAACCTTTTTCATCATGTTTGTATACTCATATTTGTAGAGTAGGTTACTATTGGCAATATCTGCCGTCTCTCTGAGCTCAATGCCAAGACATTCCATAGCTTACTGTGGCTTTTGGCTCAGGAAGGCCCTTAACGATTTTAGGCTTAAAGCCTTGTATCTTCTTCACAAATTTCATGAAGGCGTACTTCCCCCAATTAAAAGGGTTTTCCAGCCTTTTGTCTTGTTGACTCAACAAGAGCATCATCATCCAGCGTTCCAGGCTTATCTGGTCAGCAACTCCTTGTAGACCATCAAAGCATCTGTGAAGAATACATGCCAACACATCCCAGTGGACCAAAAGATGTCTGGTCCTTATGCCAGCAAGCTTAAAGTCGATGGGTGTGTCTGGTTTGTCAAGATCACACACATTACTGTATAGTTGCTTCACACCTTCAAGGAGATCTTCATCCTTGGTGTCAATTTCAAAATCCTTTCCAAGATTTTGAAGTTCAAACAGCTCACAGAAAGCTGTTTCGTCCAACAGGATTTCTTGTCCTTGGACTTTGGTCTTGATAGACACTATCTTAGTGCCTTCAGAGATCTTGAAAATAATTTTGGAGTTGTTGTAAACCTCCAGAACATCCAGTGAAGAAACTCCACTGGGAAGAGCAGATAGAAAGCCCTTGATTTTTGCCTTTTCAAGCATATCAAGTACCAACTTCCTGTCAGTCTGGTTTTCTATTGCGGCAACCAGGTATTCTTCAATCATGGAACCACCCCAAATCATCCTGTGATTTGAAGTCCAATGATCAGGGTCGAATTCTCCGATCAACCGATTGTTTGTTATAACTAGCACTGGTGCTTGCTTTTCAGCAGTACCAGTAGTAGCTTGGGATTTCTGAGAAGAAGCACGTTTGGGAGCCATCTCTTTAAATAGTGAAGTTTTTTGAAAAACGAGAAATAGATTTGGGTGAGAGATTAGTAATTCTTTGCAGAAAAACTAACAGAGATTTGCAGAGGTTGAAGAAGAGTTTTTGCTATTCTTGTGCAAGACTGTATGTTGGATTAGGCGAAAGTAATTTCTTTTGCCAAAATCCCATATATATAGCAACGTAATCTCCACAGACATATACATACAAATTAATTTTGTGTGTAAGTATCTGTGAATTGCAGGCAGGCGTGAGTAAAAGTTTGTTCGGCATTAAATGCATAGTGGGCCCTGTCGGAATTTTAACAGCCCACTATTTACTGAGAGTTAATCTCTGCCGTAAAGATCAATCGCCCAATTCGTCAAGGGTCACCATTGCTTCTTCAGCAATGATCACAATCAACAAATGTAATTGTGCCCATTTAATGAATTTTGGCTATTAGCTTTCTGAATCACGTTTCTGTATAACCAAGAACACTGTTTGCATAAGAATTTATCTCACACTTGGTATTTGTCCAAGTTTTACACAAAGATAGAAATAATACAAATTTCAAGAGAGTAGTTCAGAGCGGTTGTACTTTTCTCTTTTGTTCCCCATCGAAAGTGATCCAGATATCTGAGTACCCGTCTCAGAAATCTTTGAATAGCCATTTTACCCTTTAGCCTTTAGTTTCTGGATACCCGTTCCAGATTCCTCTTCTCTGAATACCCGTTCCAGATACCTTTTCTCTGGATACCCGTTCCAGATTCCTCTTCTCTGGATACCCGTTCCAGATACTTTTTCTCTCTTCTTTGATATCTTCTTCAGATATCTCTTCTCTGAACATTTTCAGTTCTTTGGTAGCTCCATTAGTCCAAGACTGTGTCTTAAGGCTAAGAATCTACTTTCTTGTAGTGGCTTAGTGAAGATATCTGCAAGTTGGTCTTCAGTGCCAATCTTGAGTATCTCTATATTGTCTTTTTCAACATGGTCTCTGATGAAGTGGTGTCTAACGTCAATGTGCTTTGTTCTTGCATGAAACTTAGGATTCTGAGTTATGGCAATAGCACTTGTGTTGTCATAGAAAATGGGAGTTTTCTCTTCATTGACTCCATAGTCTCTGTGTTGTTGTTGTATCCACAATATCTGTGAAGCACAACATCCAGCAACAATATATTCAGCTTCTGTGGTAGATGTGGCAATTGAATTTTGTTTCTGGCTGAACCATGATATTAATCTAGCACCAAGAAATTGACAAGTTCCTGAGGTGCTTTTTCTATCAAGCAATGATCCAGCATAGTCGGCATCTGAATAGCCAACCAAACTCAATCCACTATCTTTTGGATACCAAAATCCAACTTCTACAGTACCTTTTACATACCTTAATATCTTCATAGCAATGTTGTAGTGTGACTGCATTGGATTGTCTGAAATCTAGCACACACTCCAACTGCATATTGAATATCAGGTCTACTTGCAGTGAAGTATAGTAGAGACCCAATCAATTTCCTATACTTATGTTTTTCAACACTCTTGTCAGATTCAGTATAGGTCATTTTGGTTCCAAGGCTCACTGGTATCTTAGCATTCTTTTCAGAAGGCTTTAGATTAAACTTATTGAGCATGTCCCTCGCATACTTTGTTTGACTAATGAATATTCCACCATTGAGTTGCTTGACTTGCAGCCCTAGGAAGTAATTCAATTCTCCCATCATGCTCATCTCAAATTTACATTTCATAAGTTCAGCAAAGTCTTCACAAAGTTGCTTGTCTTTAGATCCAAATATAATGTCATTAACATATACTTGAACTAAAAGTAGTTTTCCATCATGGTTCAATGTGAAGAGTGTTTTATCAACATCTTCTTTCTTGAAACCACTTTCTAGTAGGTATCTGGCCAATGTATCATACCATGCTCTTGGAGCTTGTTTCAGCCCATACAGAGCTTTCTGAAGCTTATAGACCATCCTACTTTCTGAGGGAACTTCAAAACCTAGTGGTTGCTCAACATAGACTTCCTCTGCCAGTTCACCATTTAGAAATGCACTCTTGACATCCATCTGATAAACTGTAAAGTCATTATGAGCTGCAAAGGCTAGAAAGAGTCTTATTGCATCCACTCTTGCAACTGGTGCATAAGATTCATCAAAATCTAGTCCTTCAGTCTGGGTGAATCTCTTGGCAACCAACCTAGCTTTGTTTCTGGTTATTTCACCAGACTCATTCATTTTGTTTCTGAAAACCCACTTGGTTCCGATTACAGATATTCCTCGGCAAATGGAACAAGTTTCCAGACTTTGTTTCTCTCAAATTGATCCAAATCTTCTTGCATTGCAGAGATCCAATCTTGATCCTTTAATGCTTCTTCTACTGTCTTTGGTTCAATTTTTAGATGAAACATCCATAGAGACAACTTGCTTTTTCAGCGATTGCTCTTCTAGTTCTAACTCCTTGGTCTATGGGACCAATCACATCCTTTGCAGGATGATTTCTTATCCATTTCATAATGGGTTTTGAACTAGTAGGATCAATATCATTTTGATTTGAATGTGAATCAATATGATCTTGATGAGATACTTGTGCAGTATCTGAGATATCTGACATATGGAAAATGCCGTGGATATCTAACACTCTTTCAGTGTTAAAGATATCTGGAGCTTGCATTTCAGCAATCTCTCTTTCAGATACCTCTTCATGATGAAGGTTCTCAGTAACCTGTTCCATTTCTGGAATTCTCATAGGAAATTCTTCATCATGTCTTAGAGTTATCTGGTTGTTACTAAGCATAGGTTGCTTTTCATCGTCTGACTCATCCTCAATTTGAATGATTGAATTGTTTCCTTCTGAGGATCCTTTTTCAGAATCTTTAATCATTAGTTCTTTGAACCTATCTGAGAGATCATCATTCAAGATTACCTTCTTGTTTCCTTCATAGAACACTACATGAACAGATTCTTCGATCTTTTGTGTTCTTTTGTTGTAGATTCTGTAGGCTTTGCTATTCAGAGAATAACCAAGAAATACTCCTTCATCTGCCTTTGGGTGAAATGTTCTCAAGTATTCTTTTCCATTGTTAAGAACAAAACATCTGCAACCAAACACCGTTAGATGTTTGATACTAGGTGGTCTACCAATGAAAAGCTTGTACGGAGTTTTGTCATGGTGTTTGTTAATCAAACATCTGTTTTGATTGTAGCATGCTGTGTTTACAGCTTCAACCCAATAGATTTCACTTATTTCAGTGTCAGCAAGCATTGTTCTTACTGCTTCTTTTAGGGTCCTATTCTTTCTTTCAAAAACACCATTTTGTTGTGGTGTCCTTACAGAAGATAGTTGATGTTGTATACCTTTGCAGGTATAAAACTTTTTGATGTACTGGTTCACAAACTCAGTACCATGGTCTGTTCTGATTACAGATACCTTGTCATTTTTCAGGACTTCGAGCTTATTCAGCAAGTTAGGTACCTCAACCCTTGCATCAGATTTGTGTTTGAGAAAGACAACCCAAGTGAATCTTGAGTAATCATCAACAACAACCAGACCATACTTCTTTCCTGCATAACTAGTTACTGAGGATTCAAACAGATCCATATGTAACAGTTGTAGTGGCCTCTCACTGGAATGTCTAGTCTTAGACTTGAAAGATATTTTGGATTGTTTTCCCATTTGGCAAGCTGAGCATACACCTTCTTTTCTATATGCCATTTTGGGTAAACCAACCACCAATTCTTTCTTGGCTAGCTTATTCAGAGTTTTGAAATTCAAGTGACTCATTCTTTTATGCCATAGCCAATTTTCTTCAGTGTGGCCAGATTGACTCACCATGAGACATTCTTCGGTTGTAGCGGATGCTCAATCAGCAACATAAAGATTTCCTTTACGCCTTGCAACCAAGACTGTCTGCTTTGACTCATTGTCAATTACTTTACATAGTTTTGACTTGATCTTGACTGAGTACCCTTTGTCTACTAGTTGACTCATGCTTAGGAGATTATATTTCAATCCCTTTACATGAAGTACTTCAGAGATTGCGAGGGCTCCGAATTTCAAATTGCCAAAACCTATGGTTGGATTTTTATCTCCTCCAGCAAACCTGATAATTGGTCCATCATTGCACTTTTTGTAGTTAATCAGATTTGCTTTGTCTCCTGTCATGTGCTTCCCACATCCACTATCAAAATGCCACTTTGAGTTAGTCTTTAGAGTGTTCTGCACAAAATAGGAAACAGGAGATTAGGTTCTCATACCAACAATGGAACCATCTAGACTAAAGAATCTTCCAGTAAGAATCCATTTTTGAATGAATTTCTTAGGAGCATTCTTTTGTCTAACAGGAACATAAGGAGGAATCTTAGTTAAATGATTGGTATCATTGTTGTTAAGAACTATTTTCTTCCTTGGTGTGTTCCTAGGTGCTTTATTTGGTGCTTTCAGATACCTGTCAGATTTCTGAGTCTGCTTTCCAGCAAACTTAGCTTTCCTAGCCAGATTTCTTCTAGCCCTGGCATTCAGATTTTCAGTGGCTTGATTTATCTTCCACTTTTGATAATTGCTGTGAGCAATTCTAGCCTTTAACCATCGTTCTTGCTCTTGTTTGTATTCATGCAAGTTGTTTCCGATGGCTTTATAGCCAATACCATTCGACGGCGCTGATCTTTATCCGAGATCTCTCTTAGCAGACTTTGCTAGTCTCTGGATGATCAATTTTCTTTCGTAAAACGTGACATACGAAAATTTGCTGTGTCCGCAATTTTCCTTTTTGAGAGACATAGCGTGGGTGATTGCACTTCTCGTGTTATGTTTCTTTTCAGACATTTTCCAGCTTTTCTTTTGACTTGTTTTTCCCACAAAGGCTTGGTCAATCGCTTTTCCTTTGTCAACAATCTTAGCTTTCTGACCGATACTATAGATTGTTTGGGAATCACCTTGCTGAGCACTGACGAATGTTAGTCCTCTATTACTCTTATTCAGAGTGGTGGGACTATCTGTTTGGGTGTCCAGTCCAAGTCCTCTCTTTTCTGAAGGATCTCTTAAATAAGATTGTACTTCAGTAAGAGTGTCACTAGCTTTGGCATAAGATTGAAAAGATAGCTCTTTCTTTTTGAGTTCCTTATTCTCAGAAAAAAGACCTTCATATTTATTTTGAAGATTAGCCATTGCTTCTTTATGTGACTTTTCGGTCTCAGATATCTGAGCCTTGAGAAATGCATTTTCAGCATCCTTTTTCTCAGATATCTTGATTAATTGTGAATTTTCCTTTGCAAGAGAATTCTTTTCTTCTTCGAATATTTCGGCTCTAGCTCGGACCATTAGAAATTCTCTTTTGTAAAGATCAATTTCTTTTCTGAGATTTTACAGTTCTTTGATTCCTTCTTCATCACTTTCATAAGTATAACAGGATGTATGTGTTACCTCATCATCCATTAGACAAGGTTCAATGTTGGAGATATCTGGGAAGATTTCTTCAGCCATTCCACACACTTCTTTCTTCTTTTGACCAAAGTCAATTACTTCATGAGAAACACCGCATATTTCTGGAGAAGGCAGAGTGGAATCATCTGAATCCTCATCCTCAGAATCAGACTCAATATCTAGAGCATCCAGTTGAAGTTGAATCTTTTTCCTTTCTTCAGTGAGCATAGCTCTTTGACTTCTGTTGAAGATTCTTCTATCTTTCTTGTCACCTGTCTTAAGTTTGTTGAAGGCAGGACAATCCTTCTTGAAATGACCTGGTTTCTGACAATAGAAACAGATATCATTTCCATTTTTTGCTTCCTCAGTATTTGATGCTTTTTGAGCTGGCTTGTTCAGCGAGCTTTGCACATTTTTGTACTGGTGATAGTTTGAGCCTAGATGCTTTTTCAGCTTCTCTTTGGCTTTTCTTCTCTCAATTTCTCGACTGACATATTTTCCCATTTGCTTTACAACAAGAGCATTCTCAGTCATATCCTAGCCTTTCTTCTTTTCAGAAGTCCCTTGAGCAACGAGAGAAATACTCTGCAACTTCTTAGTTGTTTGTTCCCTTTGAGTTGTCTCATAGTCAACAGTGGCAAGGTGAGAGAAAAGTTCCACAGGAGTGATATCTGGCATTCCTTGGTTAAAGTAGAAAAACTTTGTGTGTTCCCAGTTATGATTAAGACTTCTCACAATGGTTTTAATCTTTTCTGACTGGGTATATCTATTACTTTCACCAAGTGCAGCCATGTCACTCATAAGTGTTGTAAACCGGAAATCTAGTTCTTCAAGAGTCTCTGAGGGACCTTGTTTAAAGTTTTGGAATTTTATCTTCAAAACTTCGAACTTATTTTCCTTTGTTTTTTTCAGTGCCAGCACAGATTTCTTCAATCAGTTGCTAGGCCACTTTCGCCGTTTTTGCACCCCACAGTTTACACTGTATGTGCTCTGGAGTAGAACGTATGATGATATTACAAGCCTGTCCATCCAAACGATTTCTCATGGCATCTTTCGATGTCCAGAGTTCTCTGGGCTTTGGTTCGTAAATGACTTGATCGTGTCTCCATTGGTCGACCGTCTGTGCTGAAGACCCATCACTTTGTTCTCCGTCTCTACCATTGGAAACCTCTATGACTTGCTTGAGTTGTTGAATGACTATTGGGCCATTCTTTATTACTTCGATCATTTCGTCACTGATGGCTTCTAGGTGGAGCATCATGTTGTTCTTCCATTTCTCATAATTCTCTGGCTTGAGAACTGGGGCGTCACTTAAAGACATCCTGCAGCAAACACACTAAACAAACAAATCAAGTGTAGGTGAAAAGCAGTTAGTAGGCACTTATCTGGGATCTAGGTTCAGTGCAGAAGGCTTGGGAACCTCCTGCTCTGATACCACTTGTTGGTCCAGATAACGACAAAGTAAAAGACTAGAGGGGGGGGGGGGTGAATAGTCTTTTAAAACTTTTGTCGATAAACAGCTTCTCGTATATCCGTGAAGATATCGATACTTAATTTCGAGAGGAAGACTTTTCTAAGATAAGTGCACGTGTTCAGCAAGATAAGTGTAAGTACTTTGCAATCTAAGTAAAACAAGTAATAAGCTGCAGAAAGTAAATAACACAAGTCTTTTTATAGTGGTATCTGAAGGTGGCGTAATCCTTCAACTAATCCACTTCGGTCTTTCTTAGACCTAGAATCCACTAAGATAAATGAGGTAACCTTACAGATATCTTTTCTTGATTCCTAAATACACTAGGTTCACAACCAAGTGTTCCCCCTGAGTTATTCCCCGGCTTTCACAGCCAAGTACTTCCTGTACTCAGAAACCTTTTTGAGCTGTTCCTTAGTTTCCCAAACTAAGTACTTTCTGTGCTCAATAACCTTGGAGTTATTCCTTAGTTTCCCAAACTAAGTACTTCCTGTACTCCACACCGTTTAAGGTGTTGGTTTTAGGTTTGTTTGTCAGGTGAGCTTCTTAAATAACTTATTCAGTTATTCAGATAGCTCTATGAATCAAGTATACTTAATACACTTTTCAATGTATGGTATCTTGTTCTCTGCTGACCCAAGTCTATTGTAAGTGTTCCAGAGAATGAATCTCAGATATGAAATCTTAGTTCAACTCCTTCACAGATAACAATGCTCGTTAAGGATCAGGACACTTAGAACTTTTGTGCTACTTAGAATCAAGAGCTTTGGTCGCAACAGAAATCTTGAAAGTAAGTAGTTTGCTTGAGAAAGCTTGTATGAGTATTCAATATAAGTTCAGTGTTCTGTGTGTTCTGTGTATTAAGTGTATTTTATGAAGCAGTCTAAGTGTTGATATTTATAAATGAATTTTGAGTGCCGTTTGAATAGTATCCGTTAGGCTTAAATCAAATTCAAACTATTGATATCTGTGGGCACTTTCATCGTCTTAGAAACCTTTTATTCTCAGATATCTTTTGCAACGTGTTTCGAAACACTTGTTTCTTTAAGATATCTGGACATAGGTATCTGAAAAACCCTTGTCTTCAGCAATCTTGTGCAGTCTTCAAATCTTCAAATTTGTTGAACTTTTCCTGCTGGACGCCTTCTTCTTGGTCTTCTTCAGAAAATAAAAATTACATTTCGAGACCTAACATCCTATACAAGATTTGCTAGACTATCATACTTAGTGAGTTTCTTCTTTTACAATGTTCAAGTGAACTAAGAGTACTAATCACCTTTCTAAGCTAAGATAAGTCATTAGGTTGCTGATCAAAATCTAAACGGATATTCCTAACACAATCTCTGAAGTACTTCATGTAAAGGGATTGAAATATAATCTCCTAAGCATGAGTCAACTAGTAGACAAAGGGTACCCTGTCAAGATCAAGTCAAAACTATGTAAAGTGATTGACAATGAGTCAAAGCAGACAGTCTTGGTTGCAAGGCGTAAAGGAAATCTTTATGTTGCTGATTGAGCATCCGCTACAACCGAAGAATGTCTCATGGTGAGTCAATCTGGCCACACTGAAGAAAATTGGCTATGGCATAAAAGAATGAGTCACTTGAATTTGAAAACTCTGAATAAGCTAGCCAAGAAAGAATTGGTGGTTGGTTTAACCAAAATGGCATATAGAAAAGAAGGTGTATGCTCAGCTTGCCAAATGGAAAAACAATCCAAAACATCTTTCAAGTCTAAGACTAGACATTCCAGTGAAAGGCCACTGCAATTGTTACATATGGATTTGTTTGAATCCTCAGTAACTAGTTATGCAGGAAAGAAGTATGGTCTGGTTGTTGTTGATGATTACTCATGATTCACTTGGGTTGTCTTTCTCAAACACAAATCTGATGCAAGGGTTGAGATACCTAACTTGCTGAATAAGCTCGAAATCATGAAAAATGACAAGGTATCTCAGAATCGTAATGCACCATGGTATCAATTTGTGAACCAAGACATCAAAGAGTTTTGTACGCAAAGGTATACAACATCAACTATCTTCAGAAGGACACCACAACAAAATGGTGTCTTGAAAGAAAGAATAGGACCTTAAAAGAAGCAAAGAAGAACAATGCTTACGACCGAAATAAGTGAAATCTATTGGGTTGAAGTCAGAAACACAACATGCTACACTCAAAATAGATGTTTGATTAACAAACACCATGACAAAACTCCGTACGAGCTTTTCATTGGTAGACCACCTAGTATCAAACATCTAAGGGTGTTTGGTTGCAGATGTTTTGTTCTTAACAATGGAAAAGAATACTTGAGAACATTTCACCCAAAGGCAGATGAAGGAGTATTTATTGGTTATTCTCTGAATAGCAAAGCCTACAGAATCTACAACAAAAGAACACAAAAGATCGAAGAATCGGTTCATGTAGTGTTCTATGAAGGAAACAAGAAGGTACTCTTGAATGATGATCTCTCAGATAGGTTCAAAGAACTAATGATTAAAGATTCTGAAAAAGGATCCTCAGAAGGAAACAATTCAATCATTCAAATTGAGGATGAGTCTGACGATGAAAAGCAACCTATGCTTAGTAACAACCAGATGACTCTAAGACATGATGAAGAATTTCCTATGAGAATTCCAGAAATGGAACAGGTTACTGAGAACCTTCATCATGAAGAGGTATCTGAAAGAGAGATTGCTGAAATGCAAGCTCCAGATATCTCTAACATTGAAAGAGTGTCAGATATCCACGGCATTTTCCATATGTCAGATATCTCAGATACTGCACAAGTATCTCATCAAGATCATATTGATTCACATTCAAATCAAAATGATATTGATCCTACTAGTTCAAAACCCATTATGAAATGGATACGAAATCATCCTATAAAGGATGTGATTGGTCCCATAGACCAAGGAGTTAGAACTAGAAGAGCAATCGCTGAAAAAGCAAGTTGTCTCTATGGATGTTTCATCTCAAAAATTGAACCAAAGACAGTAGAAGAAGCACG
The DNA here is from genome assembly GCA_026545765.1 of Plantago major. NCBI lineage: Eukaryota > Viridiplantae > Streptophyta > Magnoliopsida > Lamiales > Plantaginaceae > Plantago > Plantago major. The sequence continues at coordinate 33,342,810 of CM048841.1, forward strand.
AAAGGATCAAGATTGGATCTCTGCAATGCAAGAAGAGTTGCATCAATTTGAGAGAAACAAAGTCGAAACCGTTCCATTTGTCTTGGAATATCTGTAATCGGAACCAAGTGAGTTTTCAGAAACAAAATGAATGAGTATGGTGAAATAACCAGAAACAAAGCTAGGTTGGTTGCCAAGGGATTCACCCAGACTGAAGGACTAGATTTTGATGAATCTTATGCACCAGTTGCAAGATTGGATGCAATAAGACTCTTTCTAGCCTTTGCAGCTCATAATGACTTTACAGTTTATCAGATGGATGTCAAGAGTGCATTTCAAAATGGTGAACTGGCTGAGGAAGTCTATGTTGAGCAACCACCAGGTTTTGAAGTTCCCTCAGAAAGTAGGATGGTCTATAAGCTTCAGAAAGTTCTGTATGGACTGAAACAAGCTCCAAGAGCATGGTATGATACATTGGCCAGATACCTACTAGAGAGTGGTTTCAAGAAAGGAGATGTTGATAAAACACACTTCACATTGAACCATGATGGGAAACTACTTTTAGTTCAAGTATATGTTGATGACATTATATTTGGATCTAAAGACAAGCAACTTTGTGAAGACTTTGCTGAACTCATGAAACGTAAATTTGAGATGAGCATGATGGGAGAATTGAATTACTTCCTAGGGCTGCAAGTCAAGCAACTAAATGATGGAATATTCATTAGTCAAACAAAGTATGCGAGGGACATGCTCAATAAGTTTAATCTAAAGCCTTCTGAAAAGAATGCTAAGATACTAATGAGCATTGGAACCAAAATGACCTATACTGAATCTGACAAGAGTGTTGAAGAACACAAGTACAGGAAATTGGTTGGGTCTCTACTATACCTCACTGCAAGTAGACATGATATTCAATATGCAGTTGGAGTTTGTGCTAGATTTCAGACAAATCCAATGCAGTCACACTACAACATTGCTATGAAGATATTAAGGTATGTAAAAGGTACTGTAGAAGTTGGATTGTGGTATCCAAAAGATAGTGGATTGAGTTTGGTTGGCTATTCAGATGCCGACTATGCTGGATCATTGCTTGATAGAAAAAGCACCTCAGGAACTTGTCAATTTCTTGGTGCTAGATTAATATCATGGTTCAGCAAGAAACAAAATTCAATTGCCACATCTACCATAGAAGCTGAATATATTGCTGCTGGATGTTGTGTTTTACAGATATTGTGGATACAACAACAACTCAGAGACTATGGACTTAATGAAGAAAAAAACTCCCATTTTCTGTGATAACACAAGTGCTATTTCCATAACTCAGAATCCTAAGTTTCATGCAAGAACAAAGCACATTGATGTTAGACACCACTTCATCAGAGACCATGTTGAAAAAGGCAATATAGAGATACTCAAGATTGGCACTGAAGACCAACTTGTTGATATCTTCAGTAAGCCACTACAAGAAAGTAGATTCTTAGCCTTAAGACACAGTCTTGGACTAATGGAGCTACCAAAGAACTGAAATTTGTGAAGAAGATACAAGGCTTTGAGCCTAAAATCGTTAAGGGCCTTCCTGAGCCAAAAGCCACAGTAAGCTATGGACTGAAAATTTGCTACTTACTGGAATGTCTTGGCATTGAGCTCAGAGAGACGGCAGATATTGCCAACAGTAACCTACTCTACAAATATGAGTATACAAACATGATGAAAAAGGTTACTGGATCTCAGAAAGGTTCCAAGAAGCGAAAGACTGAAGAGGTATCTGAGGGAAAAGTTGCGACCAAGAAGCCCAGAACTTCACGGAAGAAGTATGCTGGCAAATTAGAAGGCACACCCATTGAGGTTGTCGATTCCCAGATACCTGACGTCGCTGCAGATGAACTCATCAATGAAGATGAACTCATCAATGCTGCAAAAGAGGCATCGACTACTGAACAAGTAGATTCAGCAAGAGAAATGCTTTCAGAAATGTGAAGACTATTACAGAAAGCCTTGCTGATGAACTCATAAATGCTGAAAAACTTCAAACTCTTTCCGCAGAAGCAGCAGGGATTGTTGATAACTCTGTTCCAGATTTCGATGACGAATCGGACGAGGAGAATATCCCATCCCCCAAGGTTGCTGAAAAAGTAACCAAGGCAAAGGGGAAGAACAAAAGGTCCAAGGTTGCTGAGAAAGCAACTAGCTCACAGGTTGCTGAACAAGCACCTATAGCAAAGGTTGTTGGTGCCAACACACCATCAGGGAAAGTCACGTTTAAACAACTTCAAGAAGCCCTGATGAGTGGCGACCTAGTGTTGGTAGACGCAGATGTCAACACCACACTTAAAAATCTGGAAGAGCTCTCAACTGCTCAAACTTCTGCTTCCAGACAACCACAACAACCACAACCACAACAGCCACAAGTGGTTGATGAAATGGTAAATGAACTCCATTTCGACATATCAGCTATGCAACATGCTGAAGAAAATCCTGCAAACAAGGTGTTCCCTAACTCTGAGAGGGATCAAACTGAGACACCTGCTCAGAATGATCAAACAAGGGAGACAACTGAGTCAGTCACTCAGGAAAGTTCTGAAGTACCAGAAACTTCAAACAAAGAAGCCATAATGGAACAGCAAGACCAAAGCATAGAAGGGTCACAAGTTCCAGAGACCAATCAGCCTGACAATGGTCAGGTAGCTGAATGGTTTAACTCTCTACTTGTGAAATTTTATGTTCATCAATCTTGTTACTTATAAAAATTTCTTTGTTACAGGCTGAATTAGAAACAAAAGAACAAGAGGAAGTTGAAAAGCTTGCCTCAGAGACTGAGAAGGAGGCTACTACCTCACCTCTTAAGGAATCTGAGCCTGGGCTACAGGTGATAGAGAATTCCCTATGATGTTACTTTTAAGATATTTGTTAATTCACTTAACTAATCAAGTGGATGTTTCTAATAGGCTCCAACTGAGAAGGAAAAGGATAAGGCTGAGAAGCCCAACTCATCAGAGAATCAACCAGAGACTCACAAAGTCTCTGAGGAACAAGTATCTGAGCCTTCTATCGAGGAGGTATATATATATATATATATATATATATATATATATATATATATATATATATATATATATATATATATATATATATTTGAGAGAGCTATAATCTTCAAAGACAAATCTGTGATCATTTTCTCAAACTAACACTTTCTACTTAACAGGTTCAAAAAGAAGTAGAAGTTCTGGGAATTGCCGCTCAATCAAGACAAATGGAAATTGATGAGGCATCAAAGCCTTCATCACAAGAAAAATTTCCAGAGACTGCACAAGTCTCTGAGCAACAAGTATCTGAGCCTCCAATAGTGGAGGTAATTGACCTCTCAGATATCTGATTTTGTAAATAGAATTTTTCTTGATAAAATTTCCTAAGTGTTATGTTTCTCAGGTTCAAAAAAGAAAGAGAGGATGCTGAGGATCAGACTTCCAAGTCTCCTCCTCACACCAAGATATCTGAGGCACCTGGAACCTCAGTAGTCCAACCTTCTGAGCCTGTTGCTGTTGCACAGGTAACACAGATACTTGACTACTCTAAAACTCAGATATCTACACAAGTTTTGAAACTAATTCAAAACTCTCTCTTTCAGGCTCAAAGTAGTGCCAAGAAGGAGTCACATGATGACTATGAAAACCTTCTTCCCTTCTTCAAGACTCATACCTTGCCAAAGCATATTCAATGCTTCAAGAAATTGCAAAGGTTAAGGTGCTCTGATCTCTCTGAAATACTGAGAATCACAGATCAACCAACAAGACAAGCACGAGCTCTTGATCTGGAAAACTATATCCACGCAATGTTCCCTACTGAACAATATCAAGTTACGACCTTAATGCGTAAGGATTTTTCCAAGGAAGTGGCACACAAATTCGTGCAAGCCTTCAAACAGGCAGATGGTCAGACAAGATTGCAGATGGCATTCAAGCCAGTCCTGCCCCAGACACTACTATTTATTCCTTATGAACAAGAAGAGGTTAATGGGCAGAAGATCACTATTCCTGAAGTGATTAATCTTGTATCTGAAGACGATGAGGAGGAAGAAATAGATGAGAATAACTTTGATGAACCTCCCTCTGACCATCACAAAAAGGATGATGATGATGATATGACGGATGATGAGGCCCCTGCACCAGGGACAGGAGGAATTCCACAAGGAAACAATGCCTCAGCTGCTGAAAAGCACACTGAGAGGACATCACAGCAATCCCCTCCTCCATCTCCTCAGAAATCCACCCATCCTTCACAGCAATCCCAACAACAAAAAGACACTACTGAACAAGTAGTTGAGCACTCTGAGGAAACAACTCAGAAGATATTAAATACTCAAAACAGAGCTGCTCAACTCAAACAACTGTTGGAAGAAGAGCAACAGCTCCATCTTCAACTTGAAGAAGAGCTAGTTAAATCCAGAGATAAGCTCAATCAACTACAAGATCAATACTTAAAAGAGACAGTAGCTTACTCTGAGGTTAAAGAGCTCCAGGATGCTGTAAATGCTATTGCTAAGGAATTAGATACTAAAGAAGTATCTAAAGAAAAGCATGATGCTAAGGCTGCATCACCAGCAAAAGACATACCATCCTCCTCTCAGAAAGGAAAGAAGCCCATCTCTGAGATGGTTGCTGGACTAGAAAATCTTGAAAATGTCCAAGAGGATGAAGATCACTGGGCTGAAGACTCAGATGATGATGAAGACAAGACTTCGGCAGCACACCGCAATGAGCACTTGACGGTTTCTCATCTTAAAAGGAAGCTAATTGCTCCAGAGGTTTTCAACAAACTGCCAAATGTCCACTCCCATGAATACATGAATAGATACCAAGTTTTGGCACATCTTAAAAAGGAGATGTCTTCACAAAACAAAGATGTAATTGCCTACGTCCCCTCAGAAATGAAGAAGTTCAAAGAACTCATCACTCAGAGAATAACCAGTATGGTTATTGCTCAGAAGGATCTGGGAATGATAAGGGACGATGATATGTCATTAGCTGAAAAAGCTTTTCATGAGGCAAGTTACACTGCTGGAAAAGCAGATGCCATACTAGGCCCATCAAGAGCTCACCGACGATAAGGAAAATGGACTTATCAAGCAAAATCAGAGCTCAAGGCTGAACTTCGAAGTTGGTTCGCCACAACTACTTGCAAAAGAATTTTGAGTCTCTGATTCTTTTGTGGTACTTAGTCAACAAGAATGACTAAGGGGAAGAATTTGGATCTCAAGATCGAGGAAGGAAATCTAGAGTTGGTGCCGCCGTAAAGGAAGAGGAAACAAGAAAACTTCCCACCACTCGTAATAAATGATCCTCATCAAATCAAGTCATGCAAAATAGTAGCTACTTCCCAGCAGCCAACTTAAGAAACTACTATGGTAACAAGGGCCATGGCAGAAAGACCTCCAAGGAGTACCAAGGCTCCAAGGAGAAGACAAGTAAGAGGGATTGATGAATCTTCTGAAGAAGAAGAAGGCCAAATCAAATTCCTGGGCAATGAAGAAGGCTGCAAAAGTCTCACAAGAATTAATCTTGATGATGATGAAGAGACTGATGAAGATGAAGCTCCTCTTCACAAAAAAAGGAAAATTGATAGCCTAACTGAGCCCATAGTTGCAAAGCCTTTAGCAGCTAAAACACCCTCTGGAAATACCAAGTCAATCCAGGGTGGTTCTTCAAGCAATCCCCCAAAGGAGAATTCTAGACAAAGAAGGAATAGGCTGAGAGCTGAACAAAGACAAAGTCAACTTCCACTCAGGCCAGAAGAAGCCAAAATTGAGTATGTGAAGAATGACAACAATTCCTCTGTCTACAGGTGCATTAATCAGAAGAATGGCTACTGGATTCTGGAACTCAAGCACTTACTGGTAAATTCAAGGTTTCCAGAACCAATCCATAAACAACTCATTGCATGGAGAAAAGAAAAGCCAATCTTGATTAACACCAACGACATCAAAGCATGGTTGGATTTTGAAGTAATCAAGAGAACAGAAGCCATGAAGAAGGACCTCTCTGATGAATGTCCTTATGGAAAGCCAGATGATGTGCACAGAATTCCCAACATTATTGGAACAGGCACAAGAGCAAGTCTTGCAGTGGAACCCTATGAGTCCTTCTACTTAACTGAAGATCAATACAAGGGTGACATCAGATATCTGAAGATCATTTATGAATACTTCAAGCTATCAGATATCAGAATCGAGCATGCCTGGAAATGGAGAAAGTATCTGTGGGTCAAGCATTTTGTCAAGAGAAATCCCACCAAAACCTACAAGGAAGTCTGTGGATTTGCCAGAGACACAGAGATGATTGTCAGAACTTTTCTCTATGACTACTCTGATGATATCAAAAGGTTTGGTGATAGAAAATTTGCAGACTGATCCATGGAGCTGTTTTGAAGACTTGAAGACTTGTCATTTAGAATACTCACTTGGAGCTTGGTAACTCCTGTTGTTCTATTTGACTAAGTAGTTTCTGTGATTTTGCTGATCGATCTTTTCTGTTAAATCTTGAAAAAGTTATCTGTAAGCTTTCTCTGTATCATATCTGATGACCTTACTCTCAGATATCATTTTATATATAAGATAACTTGTCAGCAAAGATCACACCTTGTGATTTGGTCGATGTTTACTTTCTGCACTTAATTATATGAATTAAAAGATCATAAGAAATGATTAAGTGGTGGATTGTTTCCTTATCCAGATTTGTAATAGGTCAGATAGTCATTGTTGACTGATCAAAATGGGGAAAATTTGTTAGGAATATCTGTTTAGCTTTTGATCAGCAACCTAATGACTTATCTTAGCTCAGAAAGGTGATTAGTACTCTTAGTTCACTTGAACACTGTAAAAGAGGAAACTCATTAAGTATGATAGTCTAGCAAATCTTATATAGGATGTTAGGTCTCGAAATGTAATTTTTTATTTTCTGAAGAAGACCAAGAAGAAGGCATCCAGCAGGAAAAGTTCAACGGATTTGAAGATTTGAAGACTGCACAAGATTGCTGAAGACAAGGGTTTTTCAGATACCTATGTCCAGATATCTTGAAGAAACAAGTGTTTCGAAACGTGTTGCAAAAGATATCTGAGAATAAAAGGTTTCTGAGACGAGGAAAGTGCCCACAGATATCTACACTCAGATACCTTGGACATATAATACGCTTCTGAAAAAGAAACATATTATAACAAGTTGTTTAAACAAGTGGTATCTGGAGCTATGATGATCTCTGGAAAAGAACGTACAAAGCCTCAGAAAGCTTGCATAGTTCCGTTGGCACTACTGGACAAAGTATAGTACAGTGCATTAAATGCGCAGATGTAAACGAACGTCTGAACAAAAGTCGAAGCTTCAAGAAGAAGACAAACTGCACATAAAGATTATACTCAGATATCAATAGTTTGAATTTGATTTAAGCCTAACGGATACTATTCAAACGGCACTCAAATTCATCTATAAAGATCAACACTTAGACTGCTTGAGATAAGACACTGAACAACTTAGATCACTGAACTGATACTGAATACTCATACAAGCTCTCTCAAGCAAACTACTTACTTTCAAGCTTTCTGTTGCGACCAAAGCTCTTGATTCTAAGTAGCACAAAAGTTCTGGAAAAGCAATGAACCCTTCGTCTTCGTACTCAATCACCAACCTCCATTTATAATCCTATTTTAAGTGTCCTGATCCTTAACGAGCATTATTATCTGTGAAGGAGTTGAACTAAGATTTCATATCTGAGATTCATTCTCTGGAACACTTACAATATAGACTTGGGTCAGTAGAGAACAAGATACCATACATTGAAAAGTGTATTAAGTATACTTGATTCATAGAGCTATCTGAATAACTGAATAAGTTATTTAAGAAGCTCACCTGACAAACAAACCTAAAACCAACACCTTAAACGGCGTGGTACAGAAGTACTTAGTTTGGGAAACTAAGGAATAACTCCAAGGTTATTGAGCATGGGAAGTACTTAGTTTGGGAAACTAAGGAACATCTCAAAAGGTTTCGAGTACAGAAGTACTTGGTCAGCCGGGAATAACTCAGGGGGAACACTTGGTTGGGAACCTAGTGTATTTAGGAATCAAGAAAAGATATCTGTAAGGTTACCTCATTTATCTTAGTGGATTCTAGGTCTGAGAAAGACCGAAGTGTATTAGTTGAAGGATTACGCCACCTTCAGATACCACTATAAAAAGACTTTGTGTTATTTACTTTCTGCAGCTTATTACTTGTTTTACTTAGATTGCAAAGTACTTACACTTATCTTGCTGAACACGTGCACTTATCTTAGAAAAGTCTTCCGCTCTCTGAAATTAAGTATCAGATATCTTCACAGATATCTGAGAAACTGTGCTTATCCACAAAAGTTTTAAAAGACTATTCACCCCCCCCCCCAAGTCTTTTACTTTGCCATTATCTGGACCAACAACAACAACACATGTCCAATTGAGGTACTTTTGGCAATTTTTCGGCACTCGTTTTTTACCGACGAATTTGATTTTTTCCTCAAATTATCTGGACACGTGGCAAGCTCATATTATTTCTGAATTTTAAATTTAAAAAAATCGTAAAAGCATTTTTAATAATTCAAAAAATATAAAAATAAGAAAAGTAATTAAAAATTTTAAAATATAAAAAATAAAATAAAATTCATTTATTCTAAAAATAATAAAAATAATAAAAAATTCAAAATGGCTTTAAATTTATAAAAAATTGTAAATTTTTTTAATAATAAAAAAATATATAAATAAGAAAAGTAATTTAAAATTATTAAATATTAAAATAAAATATAAATAAAATAATGAAAACTAAATTGTAAAAGATTAAAAATTTCGATAAAACGAAATATTCATTCTATATAACAATTACCCGCAATTGAGAATCCTAACCTCCAAATTCACATATCCATACTTGATTAACAACAAATTCGGGCTTCCCTATCAAAATTTGTACCCGCAATTTATATATATTTGTCTGATTATTAAAAATATTTTTACAATTTTTTCAAAATTTAAAACCCTTTTTGTTAGGAATATCTGTTTAGATTTTGATCAGTAACCCTAATGACTTATCTTAGCTCAGATTGGTAACTAGTACTCTTATTTCACTTGAGCATTGTAAAAAGAGGAAGCTTACTGAGTATGTTAGTTTAGCAAATCTTGTATAGGATGTTAGGGGTCTCTGAATGTAATTTTTATATCTTTGAAGAAGACCAAGAAGGAAGCATCCAACAGAAGAACTCACTTTATTGAAGATCAGAAGACTGCACAAGATTGCTGCAGACTAAGGAGAAGTGTCTCCTCATAAACCTTGGTTCAGATACCTTGAGTAAATTAAGTGTCTTTGGAAGACAAGTATTTCAATAGGTTTCTGGTGCACTATAGGTCGCTGAGAAAGGACTTGCAAAACCTAGAAAGCTTGCATTGTTCCGTTGACACTACAGGACAAAAGTTAGTACAGTGCATTAATTACGCAGATAGAGATGTCTGAGCAAAAGAGGAAATCTATGTAAAGAGACAAAGCTCACTGTCGTACTAAGTTCAGATATCAATAGTTTGAATTTCATTGTGCCTAACGGATATATTCAAACGACATGATTTTCAACTATAAATACACTACAAGAATTCTGTTATTTAGCGATGGAAAGGGGCGACGGATAGTTATCCGTTGCCCCTTAACGCCGGATCGCTCATTTTAGCGACGCATACGGCGAAATGCCCTATCCGTCGCTAATCCGTCGTTATATCCGTCGCTATTTAGCGATGGATAGACTATCCGTCGTTAAGGCTTTGTTGACTTTTAAAAAAATAAAAAAGGAAAATAGAAATTTAACGACTGATAGATTATCCGTCGTTAAAAGTAATAAAAAAATAAAAAATTAAAACCAGCGACGGATAGTTATCCGTCTATATAGCGACGAATAGCTATCCATATAGCGACGGATAGCTATCCGTCGCTAACTGTTATAATAACGGGTAGATCGCCCTTCTTCTTCCCCAAAACATTCTGCTTCGCTAACTGTTATAATAACGGGTAGATCGCCCTTCTTCTTCCCCAAAACATTCTACTTCTTTTCTCTTCTCCTTCTTCCCCACTTTCGCCCAAATCCAACTCTGATCAAAACTCGACCATTCCGGCCAATCTTGGAGTCTTCTCGAAGCTCGTTCAACAAGGAACTCGGGTGGCCCTTCAATTTCATCCTTCTTCGGCTATTTTTCCCGTAATTGAAGGTATTAGTCTAAAACCCTAACTTTTCTAAATTTAGGATTTTTGCTAATTTCGATCAATTGTATGTTTTAAAACTCATCTACTAGCTAATATAGCTTATATTAAGTAGTGGGTTAAGCTTGAGGTTGTGCAATTGATTGATTTATTGTGAAATTGATTTGTTAGTATGATGTTTGTAAGTATGTATGATATTTAGTTTGATGTTTTTGTATATGTATTAGGATTAGTGGTTGTAGTATATTGATGTTTGTAGGATTTGGTTGAGTATTTGGAGACCATTTAGATTTAGTGATTTTGGTGGTTGTAGTATAATTGGCTCGTATAATTCGTAAAATGCATGTAATTTATAATTTATAATTCGTATAAAAAATTGGTAATTCGTAATTTATAATTTATAATTCGTATAATTGAAATGCTTTTAATTTATAATTTGGTAATTGTAATGGGAATATAAAAAAATTGCATGAAAAAAACTTTAAATGTAAAATGCATATAATTCATGAAATTTGGAACGTATTATAATTAACAATGTTATTATAGCCAGGAATTGGAATTGAGTTGAAATTCAATATGATCTAATAAATTCAGACGTGTCAGGTTATATAATCATCCAATGAATCCCAATCGTTCATGGATGTACTGTCGTACTGTTAATGGCAGAGTTCAATCTAGTTTTGTGGAAGGGGTTGAAGCCTTCATCGCATTTGCTATGACACATCCGGCTTGTGTAGGGGGGGGGGGGGTTTGATAAAGTGCCCTTGCAAATTGAAAAAATGCAGAAACAAGTAATATTTGACTCCTACAGCGGTAGTCGAGCACTTGAAACGTAATGGATTCCTGCCTGAGTATGAGGTATGGAATCATCATGGTGAGGAAGCAACACCGTCCATGACATATGGTATATGAGCAATTTAGGCAGCGTGGATGGAAGAGAAAAAATGAGCAACTTGGGGGTCAAAGTACATCTAAATCTCATGCTTTTCATGACCCGTTCGAAGAAATGGTGTTTAATGCTGCCGGTGCAGAGTTTATGGACACTAGTATCACTGGAACCGAGGGTGATGTTGAGGAGCCACTGAATCCTGAGGATCGAGCATTCTTTGACTTGTTGGAATTAGCGAAGAAGTCGATTTATCCGGGGTGTGAGAAAATGACCGAGTTGTCTTTGTTGTCTCGGCTAATGAGTTGTAAGGCCTAGGGTGGCCAATCTGAAGTGAGCTTCAATAACACCGTACAATTGTTATCGGAGTGTTGCCCTGAACCAAACCTAGTACCCACCAACTTTTACCAAGCGAAGAAAAAGATGCGGGGGTTGGGGTTGCCTATGGTAACCATAGACTGTTGTCCGGATATGTGCATGATCTATTGGGGGAGGATGTAGATCTACTGAAGTGCAAGTTCTGTGTTAAGGACCGCTACAAGCGTTACAAGGAGGGGGTTTCGAAGAAATGTTAGAAGAAAAATCTCCCACATAAGAAAATGTGGTACTTCCCTCTAGAACCTCGTTTGAAGAGGTTGTAAGCTTCAAGTGCTTGTGCCGATAAAATGCGGTGGCACAAGGAGCGAGTAATCCTGGAAGATGCAGAGGGTAGAATGGAGCATCCATCAGACTCACCGGCATGGAAAGAGTTTGACAAGACATATCCGGAGTTTGCAGCCGAGTCTAGAAATGTACGATCGGGGTTCTATACGGATGGTTTTAACCTGTTTGGAAGTGAACGGGCGTACTCTTTTTTGCCAGTGATGCTCACACCATACAACCTACCCCCCCCCCCCCCCGTGAGTGCATGAAGGATCCATTCATGTTCTGGGCCAAAAGATCCAGGAATGACGTTGGATGTCTTCTTGCAACCCCTAATCAAGGAGCTAATTGAGATGTGGGAGAATGGTATCCCTGCATATGATGTGTTGACCAAGAAGAACTTTACCTTGAGAGCAGCACTACTTTGGACCGTGAGTGACTTTCCTGCGTACTCCATGCTATCTGGAAGGAAAACCGCCGGGAAACATGCATGTCCACATTGTTTGGAGGATACTGATGCATTTAGACTGAAGGATAGTGGGAAGGAATCTTGGTTTGATTGTCATCGTAGGTTTCTACCAAGTAATCATCCGTTCAGGAAGAACATGGATCAATTCTTGAAAAATAAAGTAGAAAAGAAAGGAGCCCCGAGATGACTTACTGGTGCACAAATTCTTGCGGAGATTGATAGGCTGGTTCTTATGAAAGTGACTGAACTTGGGTGGGAGAAGCATAACAAGAAAATTAGCAACAAATGTGGATGGAAGAAGAGAAGCATCTTCTGGGACTTGCCTTATTGGAGCAGTCTTCTTATACGTCACAACCTAGATTTCATGCACATTGAGAAGAACGTGTTCGAGAACTGCTTCAACATAATTTGCAACATTCCCGGAAAAACAAAGTATAATGTCAAATCTAGAGCCGAGTTGGATACATGGTGTAAAAGGCCGGAGTTGACAAAGACGAGTGATGAAGGTAAGTGGCCCAAGACATGCTACACAATTGACAATGAATCTAGGTCAATACTGTTTGATTGGGTGAAGGCATTGAAGTTCCCCGACAATTACGCCTCGAAATTGGAGCGGTGTGTGGATTTGAAGAAGACAAAGATGTTTGGGATGAAGAGCCACGTCTGTCATGTGTTCATGGAGAGGCTTATCCCGGTTGCATTTCGAGAACTGCTACCTAAACCTGTCTGGATCGCTATCACCGAACTGAGCTTATTTTTCAAGAATTTATACATAAGGGTGGTTCACGATCAAGTGTTAGCAAATCTTGAAAGCAACATACCATTGATTTTATGCAAGCTCGAGCGTATCTTTCCACCGAGCTTCTTTGATTCTATGGAGCACTTGCCAGTTCACCTTCCACGTGAAGCGAGACTTGCTGGACCGGTTCAGTATCGATGGATGTATCCATTCAAGAGGTGTGAAATAATGCAATCATGTACTTAAAATGTCTGAATTTTCCCTAGTTACACTGTCTTACCTGAATATGTATTACAGGTACTTGGGGAAATTGAAGAAATATGTCAAGAACAAAGGTAGACTTGAAGGATCGATTGCCAATGCGTATGTTCGAGAGGAAACTGCAACCTTCTGCTCCTATTACTTTGAGGACCACGTCCCGACAAAGGCATCTAGGCCATCTCGAAATGCAGACACATTCGAAATTCAAGAGGATGATGATGTTTCCCTATTTGTTTTTAGGGTCTCAGGGAGACCTATGGGACAGAGTAAGAAAGAATATCTGAGGGATAAGGAGCTGAAGGCAGCTTAGTATTATGTCCTCACGAATTGTGCTGAGGTTTACAAGTATATGGTGATATTTGCTGGGTGAGTACCTTTCTTATTAAAAGCAGCTAAAATTGAACTTTTAACTAAAATCCTCCTAGCTAGTATGTAGACTTATAATCATGTCAATGTCCACATCGTTTTCACAGAGCGTTGTTTGGAGAAGAATCCTCAGCTGTCAGAGGATACACTTGAAGAACTCCTTGACTCAAAGATGGAATCAGAATTTCTAGATTGGTTCAAGGAGTATGTCCGAGATCCTGTCAACAACGTCACATGCCCTTACTTGAGTGCTCTAGCAGAGGGACCATTCAAAAAGGTATACACATTTCCATCTTACATAGTCAATGGCCTTAGGTTCCACACGATTGACTCTAACACGGCCATGGCTACAAGCAATTCTGGGGTGTGTGTCAGGGGGCAAAATTTAGGACCAGCTGATTTGTATGATTTCCACGGGAAGCTGAAACGAATAGTGCACCTTGAATATCCCGGTTTGCCCTTGAAAAGAACCTTTATGTTTGATGTTGACTGGTATGATCCTAATCCACTTGGTACGAAGAAGAATGAGCAGTATGAAATGGTTGACATAAACCATAGGAAGAGGTACAAAACTAAGTACGAACCATTTATCTTGGCGACTCAAGCACGACAAGTGGTGTTTCTTGAATATCCAAGCAGGAAACGCGACAAGGCGGACTGGTTAGCTGCGATACCTATAGGTGCTCGCTCCAAAGTGGAGTACATTGAGAAAGACGACTCAATTACCAAGTCGTACCAAGAAGAGGTTGTCAATGAACAAGCAAAAACTCCTGTACAGGCTCGTGATGAGTTGATGGATCTGCATGAGGACCAGTATGTAGACTTAGACGAGGACGCCCAGGGTATGTGAGAAGGGTAGATTATGTATATAACTAGTTAGTTGTTGATAATACCAAGTATTTGTGATTTACATGATTTTCAAAATGTATGTAGTTGTATACTAACACATTTTTCCTGTATTTGTTGCATGTTTTTGCAGATGCCGCGACAGAGGCGACCCACATACCGTCCTCCCCCATGCAGCTAGTCGGGGAGGGGGGGTCAGACTCAGAGGAGCTGGGTAGTCAGAGCAGCCGGTCTGCGTTCCTGAGACCCCACCTGGTTCGAGCAGGGGCTCGAATCTGATCTTCGGGAACTTAGAGGATGATGATTGTCCCTACACCAAGCTTGAGGTCGGGGCTTATTGGAAAGGGAAGCCTGTGTTGTTCCCACTGGGTATAGACAAGTAAGTATTATGCATTCCTTTATATATATAGAACATAACTTAAGATAATTTATGTCACATCATTGTTGTACTATACTAATTAATATTTGTTGCTTGTATCTTATACATTGATAACAGGTTATGGCCTTTAGATGTAGCCGCTAAACTCGGTGACATCTTTCGGAGCAAGAGGGAGCCCCCGGGGGAGGGGGGGTGAGAAGTGGTCCTGCATCTCGAACCGGATGAGAGGCGACTACTTTGATGAGTTGCGGGTAAGTTTAAATCTAACATTCCTTTATTTGTTGTTATAATCATTGTTTTAATGTGAGTGGTATGTTAGCCACTGTATGTGAGTGGTATGTTAGTCGCTGAACTTGGGTGATATGTTAGTCACCACTGTGTTAGTAAATTTTAGGACAATGTGAGTGGTATGTTAGCCACTATATGTGAGTGGTATATTAGCTGCTAAACTTGGGTGATATGTTAGTCACCATTGAATATGTTTTGTTGTGTTATCTTATTAAATTGATGTCTCGATTTACGTTATGTAATTTGGATGTTGTCTGGAATTGGGAATGTAGAAAAAGTACTTCATTCCCAACAAGTTGCTCCACCTGATATGGCCTTGTTTCGAGTCACTGGGGTCTGCCCGATACAAAGATATGGTTTGCACTATGAAAAAGATGTGGCGACAAAACAAAAGGCCTGCATGGTGTGATGAGGAGGAGTGGGCGCTTTGGGAGGCCTACTGGACTCGTCATAATGTCCAGCAGATTGCGGACCAGAACAGAGAGAACCGACTGACTGAGCCGTTTGAGGGTAAAGGGGTGGCCATTAACCACTATGGGTCGCAAGCTGTTCTTACGCATCATGTGAAATCGGTAAGTGTACATCTAATTTGTCAGTTTATTCGTACATGTGTTTTGTGTTACATTTCTACACCTTTAAAGAGTTCCTAGCTAAATGTTTGCATATATATGTTCTTCAGGTGTCTTCAGGGGAGAAGAATACCGCCTTCGAGTACTTTAAAAGAGCCAAGCTGAAGAACAACAGATGGGTTGATAACAAGTCCGAGGATATTGCGGTACGTTAATTTTGGTTAAAGTTCAGATTTGTGTAGTACAAGATATTTTGAAAAAACTGTAACTCATGATATCTGCATTTTACGATTTCAGGCTGAGGTGGAGGCTCAGATCGAGAGGCAGCAGGCCGAAGGGGGTGAGGAGCTGACAATTGAACAACAAAACATCATCTTCTTAGCCGTCAACCCAATGGACAACAAAAGGCCGAGTATATGGATTGGGGAGTTTCGGCCCTGTGGTGACTACTCCTACCTACTTAGCATCCAAACAATCTAGACATCAGGTTTTCACACAGGAGCAGGTCTCGGAGTTGGTGCAGTCACAGGTTTCAGAACATGTTGCACGGCTAACAGCGGATATGGAGCGGCGAGATAGAGCACTACGGGGGAAAATGAGCGTCTTCGGGCACAGGTGCAGGCTTTCATGTCCAGGTTCGAGCAGCAGCCAGCCCTGTCCGGTAGTTAGATTTGGACTGGTGTTTTTCTGACTTCTTACTTTAGACTATGCACGGATATTTCATTTCATTACGGATGGTTTGTTGACTTTTGTAGAATGATTTCTGTTTAATTAAAACAATTTCATTATTCTAGATTTACTATCCAACATTATATTTGTGAAACAGGTGAAATATGAAAACCGACTGCAAAATATTTAAAAAAAAAATCAAATCTGCTTTTTAGTGACGGTTATCCGTCGCTAAATCCGTCGCGATTTAGCGACGGATAAACTATCCGTCGTCCTGCTTCCCGTGGAACGACGGCTTTTTTATCCATCGCTAAGGACTTAGCGACGGATCGATGTTGTTTTAGCGACGGATAAATCCGTTGCTATAATAGCAGATTCATGTAGTGATAAGCTTCCCGTGGGACGACGACTTTTTTATCCGTCGCTAAGGACTTAGCGACGGATCGGCACTGTTTTAGCGACGGATAGATCTGTTGCTAAAACAACAAATTTTTGTAGTGATATCACCACTTAGAATGCTTGAAAGACACACCAAAACTTACATACCTTAGACTGAACATCATTTGCGAAACACTTTCAAGCATACAAGCCTTCTACCTACTTACTCTCTAGCTTTCTGTGGCGACTAAAGCTCTTGAATTCTAAGTAGCACGAAATTTCTAAGTGTCCTGATCCTTAACAAGAATTGCATATTGTGAAGGAGTTGAATCCAGAAGATATAGTTGCGACTCATATCTGTGATTAATTCTCTTGAACAACATCAAGACTTGGGTCAGTAAAGAACAACTTACCATACATTGAAAACTATATTAAGTAAGATTGATTCTACAGAGCACTCTAAAATAACTATATAAGTTATAAGAGCATGCTCACTGACAAACTACCATAACCAACACCACACAGGCATTGAGCATAGGAAGTACTTAGCTTTGAAAGCTGAGGAATAGCTCAAAGGTTACTGAGTAGAGGAAGTACTTGGTTGGGAAAACTAGGGAACAACTCAGGGGGAACACTTGGTTGGGAACCTAGTGTTAAAGGGATCAAGAGATAGGATTTTGTTCGGGGAACTCAATTTCTTATCTTAGTGGATTCAAGTCCTGAGAAAGGGCGACTGGATTAGTTGAGGGATTACGCCACCCTCAGATACCACTATAAAGCTTTGTGTTATTTACTTTTTGCACTTTATTTATTGCTTGCTGAGTATTTACACACATTATAGCTTGATGAGCACGTGCACATATCACCGAAGTCTTCCGCTCTCTGAGTATAAGTATCAGATACCTTCACAGATATTTGAGAAACTATTTTATCGTCAAAAGTTTGAAAAGACTATTCACCCCCCCCCCCCAATAGTCTTTTACTTTGTCATTATCTGGACCAACAAGTGGTATCAAAGCAGGAGGTTCTTTAACCTTCTGCACTGTACCTAGATCCTAGATAAGTGTCCACTAACAGCTTACCACGTACATTTGCTTTGTTTGTTTAGTGTTTGCTGCAGGATGTCTCTGAGCGATGCACTTATTCTCGAGCAAGAGAACAATGAAAAATGGAAGAACAACATGTTGCTTCACCTGGAAGCTATCAGTGATGAGATGATTGAAGTAATAAAGAATGGCCCCATTGTCATTCGATAAGAAAAGCAAGTCACTGAGGTTTCTAATGGTCGAGATAAGGAAACAAATGCTGCTGGTTCCTCCACTTTTATACATCGAGTGCAAGACCAACTGGTGAAATTGTGTATGAACCAAAGCCAGACACCTCTAGACATCGGAAGATTCCAAGAGAAATAGGCTAGATTGTCAAGCAAGAAACATCATTATTCATTCTACTCCAGATCACATACAGTGCAAAAATGGCGAAAGAAGTCTGGTCACTGATTGAAAAAATTTTTGCCGGCACTGAGAAAACCAAGGAAAACAAGTTCAAAGTTTTGAAGCTCAAATTCCAAAATTTCAAACAAGGTCCCACTGAGACTCTTGAAGAACTTGATTTCAGGTTTACAACACTGATGAGTGAAATGGCAGCACTTGGTGAAAGTGAGAGATACTCACTCAGTACTTCTATTTCAACCAAGGAATGCCCAACATCACTCCAGTGGAGCTTTTCTCACACTTGGCAACTGTCAATTATGAGACAAAGCAAAGAGGACATATGACTGCTAAAAAGAAGGTTACCAAAGTGGTGACTGAGGAAAATGCTCTTGCTATAAAGCACATGAGAAAGTACGTCAGTCAGGAAATAGAAAGAAGAAGGGCTAAAGAGAAGCTGAAAAAGCATCTAGGTCCCAACTATCACCAGTACAAAAGTATGCAATTGACTAGCTCGCTGAACAAGCCTGCTCTGCAAGCATCGAGTACTGAGGGAGCAGAAATCGGATACAATATCTGTTTCTATTGTTAGAAACATGGTAACTACAAAAGAGACTACCCAGCTTATAACAAGCTAAAGACAGGTGACAAGAAAGATAGGAGAAATTTCAAGAGAAGTCAGAGAGCTATGCTTACTGAGGAAAGGAAGAAGATTCAAATCCAAGTGGATGCTCTTGATCTTGACTCTGAGTCTGAGGATGAGGACTCAGATGATTCTAAACATCCTTCACCAGAGTTGTGTGGCATCACTCATAAATTGGTTGACTTCGGTCAAAAGAAGAAAGAAATGTGCGGGGTTGCTGAGGAGGTCTATCCAGACTACTCCAACATCGAGCCATGCCTAATGGCTGATGAGGTAACCACTATTTCTCAATTTATAAATTATGAGAGTGATGAGGAAGGAATCAAAGATCTAGAACACATTAGAAAAGAGCTGGATCTTTATGAGAGAGAATTTATGGGTGTCCAAGCTAGAACCAAAATTCTTGAGGAAGAAAAGAAATCTCTTGGAGTGCTCACAACTGTGAAAGCTATCTGAGACAAAGGATGCTGAGAATGCATTCCTAAAGGCACAGATAGTTGAGACAGGAAAGTTACATGAAGAAGTAGTGGATAAACTTCAAAAGAAGTGTGAAGGTCTTCTTTCTGACAATGATGAACTCAAAAATAAAGAATTTTCCTTCCAATCCTATGCCAAAGCTTGTGACACTCTCACTGAAGTACACTCTTATTTAAGAGATGCCTCAAAAAAGGGAGGACTTGGGCTGGACACTCAAGCAAATAGTTCTACCACTCTGAACAAGAGTGATGAAAGAACGACATTTGTTAAGAGTCAGCAAGGTGATTCCCAAACAACCTATAACATTGGTTAGAAAGCTAAGGTTGCTTACAAAGGAAAGGCAGTCGTGACCAAACCTTTGAGGGAAAAACAAGTCCCAAAGAAATCTGATGGGAAAGTTATTGGAAAGGAATAACACACTGGAAAGTGTAATCACCCACAGTGCTACGTCTCTCAAAAAGGGAAGATTGCTGGAGCTGGAAAATTCTCTAATGTCACGTTTTCTAGAAAGAAAAATGACCCAGAGACAAGTAAGGCTGCTGAGAAGAGATCTCAGTCGGCACCACGTGCTCGAAATGGCATTGGCTATAAAGCCATCAGAAAACAGCTTGCTCACGACTATAAACTAGAGCAAGAACGATGGATGAAAGCTAGGGCTGCTCATAGAAATCATCAGAAGTGGAAGAAAGAACAAACCAGAAGCAATCTGAATGCCAGGGCTAGAAGAAATCTGATAAGAAAAGCTAAGTTCCCTGAAAAGCAGACTCAGCAACCTGAAAGGTATCTAAAAGCACCACGAGGCACACCAAGGAACAAACCAAGAAGGAAAATAGTTCTTGATAATAATGATACTAGTCATTTACCTAGAATTCCTCCTTATGTTCTTGCTAGACAAAAGCATGTCCCTAAGAGATTCATTCAAAAATGGATTCCTACTGGGAGATACTTTAGTCTAGATGGTTCCACTGTTGGAATGAGAACCTAACTCCATGTTTCCTGTTTTGTGCAGAACACTCTAAAGATGAATCCAACGTGGCATTTTCATAGTGGATGTGGAAAGCACATGACAGGAGACAAAGCAAATCTGGTCAACTATAGAGTATGCGATACAGGACCAGATATCAGATTTGCAGGAGGAGAAGCGAATCCAACCGTAGGATTTGGAGATCTGAAAATTGGAGCCCTTACAATCACTGGAGTACTACATGTGAAGGGATTGAAATATAATCTTCTAAGCATGAGTTAATTTGTTGACAAGGGGTTCTCAGTGAAGATCAAATCTAAATTCTGCAAATTGATTGACAATGAGTCAAAGCAGGTAGTCTTGGTTGTAAGGGAAGGAAGTCTCTATGTTGCTGACTGGGCATCTGCCACAACTGAAGAATGCCTCATGGTTACTCAATCTGGCTACACTGAAGAAAATTGGCTATGGCACAAAATGATGAGTCACTTGAATTTCAAACCTCTGAACAAGCTAGCCAAGAAAGAATTGGTTGTTGGATTACCTAAAATGGCATACAAAAAGGATGTTGTATGTTTGGCTTGACAATTAGGGAAACAAGCCAAAACATCTTTCAAGTCTAAAACTAGACATTCCAGTGTGAGGCCACTCCAACTACTCAAGATTCACTTGGGTCATTTTCCTGAAATAGAAATCCGGCGCAAGGGTCGAGATACCAAGCCTGCTGAATAAGCTTGAAGTCATGAAAAATGACAAGGTATCTGTGATCAGAACAGACCATGGTACTAAGTTTGTGAACCAGTACATAAAAGAGTTTTGTACTTGCAAAGGTATACAACATCAACTATCTTCAGTAAGGACACCACAACAAAATGGTGTTGCTGAAAGGAAGAATAGGACCCTAAAAGAGACAACAAGAACAATACATGCTGACACTGAAATAAGTGAAATCTATTGGGTTTAAGCTGTAAATACAACATGCTACACTTAAAATAGATGTTTGATCAACAAACACCATGATAAGACTCCTTATGAGTTATTGATTGGGAGACCCCCCAGTATCAAACATTTAAGGGTGTTTGGTTGCAGATGTTTTGTTCTTAACAATGGTAAAGAATATCTAAGAACATTTCAATCAAAGGCAGATGAAGGAGTATTTCTTGATTATTCAATGAATAGCAAAGCTTACAGAATCTACAATAAAAGGACACAAAAGATTGAAGAATTTGTCCATGTAGTATTCTATGAAGGAAACAAGAAAGTACCCTTGAATGAAGAACTCTCAGATAGGTTCAAAGAACTTATGATCAAGGATTCTGAACAAGAATCTCAGAGAGGAAATGATTATGTCATTCACTTAGAGGATGAGTCTGACGAAGAAAGGTAACCATTGCTGAGTAACAACCAGATGACTCTAAGACATGATGAAGAGTTTACAATGAGAAATCCAGAAATGGATCAAGTTACTGAGAATCTTCATAATGAAGAGGTCTCTGAGGAGGAGGTTGCTGTGAACCCTGTCTCTGATACCCAGGACACTGAACAAGTGTCCCAAGCATAGTACAAGTCCCAGATATCTTAGATACTGATCAAGTATCTTATCATGATCATAATGATACATAAATGAATCAAAATGATAATGATCCTACTAGTTCTAAACCCATTATAAAATGGATAAGAGATCATCCTGTAAAGGATGTGATAGGTCATTTAGTCCAAGGGGTAAGAACTAGGAGAGCTATTGCTGAAAATGCAAATTCTCTCTATGGATGTTTCATCTCAGACATTGAACCACAGACCATTAAAGAAGCATTAAAAGAACAAGATTGGATCTTAGCAATGCAATAAGAGTTGGATCAATTTGAGAGAAACAAAGTCTGGAAACTAGTTCCCTACACTGATGGAATATCTGTCATAGGAACTAAGTGGGTTTTCAAAAACAAGATGAATGAATCTGGTGAAATAACCAGAAACGAAGCAAGGTTGGTTGTCAATGGATTCACCTAGACAGAATGACTAGATTTTGATGAGTCATATGCTCCAACTGCAAGATTGGATGCAATCAGACTATTTCTATCCTTTGCAGCTCATAATGACTTTAAAGTTTACCAAATGGATGTCAAGAGTGCATTTCTAAATGGTGAGCTTGCTGAGGAAGTCTATGTTGAGCAACCACCAGGTTTTGAAGTTTCCTCAGAAAGCAAGATGGTCTATAAGCTTCAGAAAGCTCTAAATGGACTTAAACAAGCTCCAAGAGCATGGTATCACACTTTGGCCAAGTACTTGCTGGGAAGTGGATTCAAGAAAGGTGAAGTTGATAAAACTCTCTTTACATTGAACCATGAAGGGAATATACTCTTAGTTCAAGTTTATGTTCCTGACATAATCTTTGGATCTAAGGACAAGCAACTTTGTGAAGACTTTCCTGAGCTCATGAAAAGTAAATTTGAGATGAACATGATGGGAGAACTGAATTACTTTCTTGGGTTGGAGGTCAAGCAACTTGATGATGGAATATTTATTAGTCAAACAAAGTATGCAAAAGACATGCTCAATAAGTTTAATCTAAAGTCTTCTGAGAAGAATGCTAAAATACCTATGAGCATTGGAACCAAGATGACCTATACTGAATCTGACAAGAGTGTTGATGAACACAAGTATAGGAAATTAATTGGGTCTCTACTATACCTCACAGCTAGCAGACCAGATATTCAATATGCAGTTGGTGTATGTGCAAGATTTTAGACAAATCAATGCGATCACACTATAACATTGCTATGAAGATTCTAAGGTTAAAGGTACTGTAGAAGTTGGATTGTGGTATTCAAAAGAGAGTGGTTGAGTTTAGTTGACTATTCAGATGCTGACTATGCTGGATCAATGCTTGATAGAAAAAGTACTTCAGGAACTTGTCAATTCCTTGGTACTAGATTGATATCATGGTTCAGCAAGAAGCAAAACTCAATTGCCACATCAACCACAGAAGCAGAGTATATTGCTGCTGGGTGTTGTGCTTCACAAATCTTGTGGATACAACAACAACTCAGAGACTATGAGATGAATGAAGTGAAAACTCCCCATTTTTGTGATAAAACAAGTGCTATTGCCATAATTCAGAATCCTAAGTTCTATGCAAGAATACAGTACATTGATGTTAGACACCACTTCATCAGAGATCATGTTGAAAAAGGCAATATTGAGATACTCAAGATTGGTACAGAAGACCAACTTGCATATATCTTTACAAAGCCTCTGCAAGAGAGCAGATTCCTAGCCTTAAGACATAGTCTTGGGCTAATGGAATTGCCAAGGTGCTAAATTGGTCACTGAGACGGGAACTCAATGAGACAATAGAGAAGAATAAGGCATTCTGAATAGAAAGGTACTTAAAGAGAAAAGGAGATATCTGAGACAGGCACTCAGATATCATGGATAAGTGTAAAGTTGGTTAAAGAGGTATCTGAAATCGGTATTCAGATATGTGAGGCCACTAAGTAAGGGGGAACACAAAAGAAGAGAAGTAGACAAACAGTACTATCGGTCAGAAGTCAACTATCTCTTGTGTATTGAAAATTTGCCATTTTTGTGATAATTTTCAAACAACATTGGAAGCTTAATTAATAAGTTCTGAAACCAGTTTGTCTCCTAGTTAGAGTTGAAAATGACTCAGATAGCTATTAGCCAAATAACATTAATTGGGCACGATTACATGTGTTGATTGTGATCATTGCTGAGAAAACAATCTCAACCATTGAAAGAATGGTGATTGTAATTCAACGGATCAGATGAGTCCATTTAGCCCACACTAGCGCAGTAACCCAGTAACTGGCCCCACTCGCATTTAATGAAAAACCACTTTTTCACCACGCCTTGTGCAGATTGCGAGATACATAGATACATAATTCATATGTATTTGTGTACTTGTATTGCTATATAAAGCAGTTTATGGCAAAAGAAAACACTTTCACCTAAACTCACATTTTACTTAGCACAAAAGAAGCAAAATCCTTCATCTTTTCTCCGCAAATCTTCTCTGAAATCTCTGAATTCCTGCTAAGTTTTTCTGAAAAGAATCACTTAACCGAATTCAACCTTAATCTCTTTCAATCTCACTTCTCTACTACTACTATTTAAAGAGATGGCACCCAAAAGAGCTAGATCTCAAAAATCCCAAGTGTCCTCATCTGGAACTGCTGAAAAGTAAAATCCAGCGATTGTTGTGACAAATCGGAGAGTTGTTGGTGATTTCAACTTCTCCATGTGGAATCCCGACTCCAAGATACTCTGGGGAGGAGTACTAGTCGATGAGTACCTGCTTGGTGCTGCTAATAACCAAGAAGATATGAAGCATGGGCTTTCTTTACTTGAAAAGGTAAAGATTAAAGAGTTTTGCTCTACAAGGCCCACTTGCACCTATGCTGAGCATGTGTTGGAATTTCGCAACAATTCCACCATCATTGAAAACGATGGCATTGGAGAAGTGCGCATCACAACGAAGGTTCAAGGTGTTGACATAAACCTTGATTTGAAATCCTTCAGCAATCTATTTAGGTTAACCACCCAAGGTACTGAGTATGCACCAGATACCTCAATCAAGAGTGCAAAAATCTTCTACTCTCTCTACAGAAATTCTGAGAATGATGATACTCTAACACGGTTTGACAATTATGTTGTCAGAAGACGACATCTTGTTGAACATTGGGATTTGATAGCCCTTGTATTGCATAGGTGCTTCGATTCAAATCATGGTGGAGCTGACCAGATCAGCATGGAAAGATGGGGAATGATGGCATTCCTCAACACTCTGTAGGAGAAAGCTGAGCCCTTTCTTTAACTGGGGGAAGTACATCTTTCTGAGGTTTGTTGACAAACTTCAAGGCTTTGAGCCTGTTTTGAAAGGTGATCTTGCTGAACCCAAGCATACTATCAGCTTTGGTCTGAAGATATGCTACATTCTGGATAAGCTTGGCACAAAGCTCAGGGGGAATGGAGAGATTGCAAACAGTGACCTTGTTTGCAAATACAATTGTGAGCTCAAGCAAAACCAGAAGAGGCCATTAGAAGATGTTTTTGAGGCAAATGTTGTGCCAAAGAAGAAACGTAGAACTGGAGGCAAAAAGAAGGTGATGTGACAATGAAATGTGCGATATAACATGCTTTTAGACCCTTGTTTTTTTCCTTGGATTCAATATTTATATCGTTTTATGGTCAATTATCAACTTTGCGTGTTTTCTATAGGTCATGATCGCAGTTTCGAGGATTTGCACGATTTCAGGCATCAAAACGGCATAATTGTGCCAAATTGGGAAAAGGAAGCAAATACGCCGGATTGATCGTTGCACGGAGTTCGAGGAGTCAAAACATGTCATGCGACCAGCCAGTGCGAAGATAATTGAAGATGCTACAACTTTGAAGAAGACAACTTTCGAGGAAACGAAGTTACGAAGCCTGAAATTGAAGAACGAAGATTTACAGACAGAAGCTGAGGACATCGCAGATGGCAGGTGGCCGCAGAGAGGGTCACTGCGGTTCCCAGGCGGCCGCAGTGCACCGACTGATTTCTCTTTGGATTGCTTTCTGGGCTATCAGCCTGCGGTTTGGAGGTCGAAATTTCACCTATAAATAAGACCTCAGGGGTCTCAGAATCAACACAAGCTCATAAGGCATCTCTCATGAGAGAGAACCAGTCATCGGGGAAGTGAAACCCCAAAAGCATCTCTCCTGAGAGAGAACCAGTCCTCGGGGAAGTGAAACCCCAAAAAGCATCTCTCCTGAGAGAGAACCAGTCCTCGAGGAAGTGAAACCCCAAAACCCTAGCCACCAGCAAGCATTCAAGAAGATTTCAAGACATCTAAGAAGACATCAAGATTTAGTTGTTTCAGACATAATTTCAATTAAGTTCTTTGTTTATTTACTTTCCGTTATATCAGGCTAATTTACCTGTGTAAGGGTTAGCCGGGATCTTTGAATATTTGGTTTATATATGATGGAATAGTTTTAGTATCTATGTTGGTTATGCGATTGTTGTTCATATCTGTGCTGTTTGAGAAAGATTCTTTGCTTGTTTATGTTTTCGCGAGACATGAGTATTCATTGCATTAGATTAGGAGGTATCAGCCGTGTCTATAGGTTGTTCTGCCTGATGTATGAAGTTGAGCTAGCAGCTGGTGACAACTTTGAGCTAGACGATAGTCTACATAGGGTATCTTTGCTGACTACGCCTTGGTATATGATATGTGACCTGTGTGACTCTTCAGCCGTAACTATCGCTATCTATTATTCCTGATATAAACCATTTAGCCAAGTGAAGGTTAACGCTTACATGCTTTTCGCTATAAGTTCTTAGTTCGTGAAATCTTATTAAAATTACTTTTCCTGTTTGCGTGTTTATTTTCCTTATTCAAAAATCCAAAAATCTGTTATTTACTTTTTATTGAGAATTAACTATTTAATATTCTATTTCAATCGAGCGTTATTCCCGAGAGAACGAAAGCTCAAGTTAATTTACCGCTATGAACTGTGTGTTTGTGAGCTCTGGCAATTATAAATTTAATCTTCTAATCGTATTTGGGGATTACAGTCTCTACAACGAAATTAAGATTTCTGCGTACGCATCAGAAATTTGGCGTCGCTGCCGGGGAATAATTAGTAGATTGTCTGCGTAGAACTTATTTGGTTATTTTATAGTAGTAACTACTTTTGTTTCACAGGAAAACTCAAGATGGAAGAAGAAGGCGAAAGGACTATCAGGGAGATCAGTATGCCGAAACCAAGAAGGAGTGGAATTAGGATCCAGCCATATGTAAGGGAGTACGGATTTGATCTAGCTCTGATTAGCGCACTACCAAAGTTCGGAGGAAGAGAAGGAGAGAATGAATGCGAGTTCATGTATGCATTCGAGTCTATTGTCGAGCAGTTTTCGACGAAGGGGTTAACCGATGGTGAGCTGAAATTCTGGTTCTTCATCAAGACACTGAGGGAGCAGCAAAAGGATGGATAGATTCAATCAAGGAAGAAGTCAGCGAATGGGAAGAGCTGAGGAGTATGTTCTTGAAGAGGTTTCTAGGGCTTGCAAGGGTTATGAGAGAAAGGAGGATGATATCCAACTTCGCTCAGAGACAGAAGGAATCTTTTCATAATGCATGAGAAAGGTTTGAGGAGATGTAGTACAACTGCCCCCAACATCAGTTTACTACGCGACAGCTGTTGGTCCAGATAAAGACAAAGTAAAAGACTAGAGGGAGGGGGGGGGGGGTTAATAGCCTTTTCAAACTTTTGACGATAAAACAGTTTCTCAGATATCTGGGAAGGTATCTGATACTTATATTCAGAGAGCGGAAGACTTTAGTGATAAGTGCACGTGCTAAGCAAGCTATAATGTGTGTAAGTACTGAGCAAGCAATAAATAAACAGTAAGTAAAGTGCAGTAAGTAAATAACACAAAGCTTTATAGTGGTATCTGAAGGTGGCGTAATCCCTCAACTAATCCACTCGCCCTTTCTCAGGACTTGAATCAACTAAGATAAGAAATTGAGTTTCCCTTACAAAGTCCTATATCTTGATCCCTTTTACACTGGGTTCCCAACCAAGTGTTCCCTCTGAGTTATTCACTGGCTTTCCTAACCAAGTACTTCCTCTACTCAGGAACCTTTGAGCTATTCCTTAGTTTCCCAAACTAAGTACTTCCTATGCTCAACGCTTGTCTGGTGTTGGTTATGGTAGTTTGTCAGGTGAGCAGGCTCTTAATAACTTTCACAGTTATGTAGGAGTGCTCTGTATAATCAAGCTTACTTAATACACTTTTCAATGTATGGTAAGTTGTTCTTTACTGACCCAAGTCTTGATGTTGTTCAAGAGAATGAATAACATATATGAGTTGCAACTATATCTTCTGGATTCAACTCCTTCACAATATACAATTCTTGTTAAGGATCAGGACACTTAGAACTTTCGTGCTACTTAGAATTCAAGAGCTTTTATCGCAACAGTAAGCTAGAGAGTAAGTAGTTTGAAGGCTTGTATGCTTGAAAGTATATCGCAATTGATGTTCAGTCTAAGGTGTAAGTGTGTCCTTCAAGCATTCTAAGTGGTGATATTTATAGTTGAAAATCATGCCGTTTAAATGTATCCATTAGGCACAATGAAATTCAAACTAAAGATATCTGAAGTTAGTACGATTGTGAGCTTTGTCTCTTTACAGAGATTTCCTCTTTTGCTCAGAGGCTTTGCAAGTCCTTTCTCAGTGACCTATAGTGCATCAGAAACCACTTGTTGAAATACTTGTCTTCTAAAGACACTTAATTTCGTCAATGTTTCTGAGAGACACTTTTCCTTAGTCTTCAGCAATCTTGTGCAGTCTTCTGATCTTCAATCAAGGCTTCTTTCTGATGGATGCTTGTTTCTTGGTCTTCTTCAAAGATATAAAAATTACACTCAGAGACCTAACATCCTATACAAGATTTTCTAGACTAACATACTCAGTGAGCTTCCTTTTTTACAATGTTCAAGTGAACTAAGAGTACTAGTTACCTTTCTGAGCTAAGATAAGTCATTAGGGTTACTGATCAAAATCTAATCAGATATTCCTAACATCAGCTCTGTGAGTCTTTCTACTTAGGCGTTAGAGAGGAGTTCAGAGACCTTATAGAAGTAGCTCTGAAGGGATCATTCATGGGGAGTTCTGCTAAGCAAGTACTGGAAGCTTGCACAAGTGTTGCTGAGAACTCAAGATACAAGAGTGAGCAGCTGAAGGAGAACGAGATCTTCGACAAGATGGAGGCCATGGAAGAAGTAAGGACAATAGCTGCAGTTGAGGAAGAAGCACAATGGGCTATGGGACAGAGCGTAGGAACTCCTGAGTACGTACTTGGATAAGAGAAGCATATCAAAGGAAGTAAGCCAGGAAGTGCCAGAAGGGAAACTTATTGAGCTGAGTGTCGAAGGAAAGGATGAAGTTTCCGAGATCAGTAGCGAACAGGTGGTCGACAGAAATGTAACTACTAAAAGGGGCTTGGAAGAGGAGATCAAGACCCTCAAGGAACATCGTAACCTGAGAGGAAAAGCAGTGCTGGAGGAACTGGAAAAAGGAAGCAAGGAGACACACTACTTGGTGAAGCTGTTCACGGAAAATGCCGCCTCAACTGAGGAAGCAATAGAAAGGTTTAAGTGGTGAAGTCGATGCCGTCAAGGACGACCTGGTCGAAATGAAGTATGCAGTTAGGGAGTTGGATGAAAAGGTGGAAGAAGTCAAGGAGCAACAAGTAGAGATGTATTGGGGCTATCACTATTAGGAGCGGGATAACAACCCCGTATTCTATTCCTAGAAGTGTGGAAAGTGTTGATACGGATATATGTCCAATCCGTTAAGGGCGCCATAGAGCGTGTCCTAGAGCGCATCAAGGCTAAAATAGCCAATTCAGTACTTATCCGACCTTGGCCAGTCCGCCTTAAGGAAAGCCTTCCAGGTCAATCAGTACGCTCAAGTCAACACACCTTTTCAGCTGGTCCGACCTAGCTAGGTGCACGACTTCCGAACCTGACAAGAGGTCACATGGTCTCTCCAAATACCACAAACTGTCAGCCCTAGGATGCCAAACGGACCGGACGAGATAAACTCGGACGCCACCTTAACAATAAGACCAAACGTATACACTGGAACCTCCAAAGATACTTCCGAGCAGCTAGTATCTCGGACCGTCACTGAGCTACCTAGGAACAGACCAACTCAACAGAGCTCGGATCATTCTAAAAGGTCTCACACGGACCCATCAACGGGAATAGTACTCTGAGGGGTAAAAGGACCAATCTACCCTCCCAGGCCCATCTAATAGTGATTGGACCCTCACATACTATTGGGCCATGGGCCAAGGGAGCATTGTTGTCCAAATCCTGAACATACACTTGGCATCATCCTATGAACTTCTTCATAAATGCATGATAACTATAAATATAGCACAAGGTCCAAGACCTAAAGGTAAGTCCTAAGTATTCGTTCACATTATAACCTTCCTCATAACTACTACATTGAGGGCCTTCCTCTCTCTCTTGAGTAAAGTCTCTTTCCGGTTTGACATCTAGCAAACCGGGTTACGTATCTAAACCCCCCCCCCCCCCCCCCCCACTTAATCTTCTCAGGTCGCCCGGCTCGGACCAAGTCACCAGGACAGACTTCAAGTTGGAGGCGAATCTTAGATTACGGTCTTGTAGTAGTTTAGTTAGTGTTTGAGGCTCAACCCCTCAACAGAAAGAGCCAGGATGAAGAAGGATGCGGAGATAGTTGATGTAGAGGAAGAAGGCAGAGAAGGTGAGAGTGGGATGTCTGAGAAAGAAGTTAAGGAGAAGAAGAAGCAGGAAGAAAGGTTAGCAGCCAGGAGAGGGAGATATGATGACGACCTAATGGAAAGGGGATATGTCTGAGCAGAAGATGGAGGAATAGTTCGCCTAAAAGACTTACCTTTTCCAGGATGGCTCACGAATGATGTCAAGAAGGCTGCAAAGATGAAGGCTAAAGGAAACCTGGAGAACTAATCTATCCCAGTACCAGTGCTGATCTGTTTACTTTATATCCATCCGACTACATGGCAGTTATCAGGGATTTCCATAATCGAAAGAAAGCCTACGTTGGAGTGGCATGGAGAGAAGGATCAGACATCATCAGGAGAGGAATAGGAAATCCGGGATAGTTCAGCATGACGATTGGTGTGAAGGGCATAAGGTAAATTGCATGATTGACCTCGGAGCTAGCGTCTTATGACAAGGGAGCTAGGGATTGAAGACAAGATAGAACCATGTGGAACTAGCGTCCAGCTGGCCGACAACTTGACAAAGAAATGTGCTGGAGAGATCAGAGGTTTACTTGTAGAAATCTGAGGTATAAGGTCAAGGCTAGACTTCCTGGTAATGGACATGGAGGGAAGCGTGATAAGATCTAAAACACTTATTGGACGACCAGCCCTACACCAGATGGAAGCTGTAGTCGACACGGTGGAGAAGACCTACTCATTGATCATGGAAGGGCAGAAGAAGCATTTCAATGCTAAAGGTGAACTCCTAGAAGAAGGAATGAGGATAGAGCGAGGATACTGGGAAAGCGCAGATGATTTCCACCTTGGTGACGAAGTCGAGTTTGGATATCTGATGCCAGATCTGATAGAGGAGGATGAAGAAGACTTTGACACAAAACAGTATGAGAGGCTCGAGCAACTGTATGCTATGGAAACAATGGAGAAACAGGAGAAGGACGAACCACCAGCATTTGGATTGGAGGAGGTGCTATGGTCAAAACTGGAACTCAAACCACTACCAACAGACCGCAAGTACGTTTTCTTATCTGACGACGAGTTCTTTCCTGTCATTATATCTTCATCTTTATATTGGCCAAAATTCACTCTAGACTGACAAACCAGCCCGTCAAGGCTATGGCCCAATCCGCGGTCCACTAATGAGCCCATCTCGGCTTCATACGGGAGTTGGACTCCAAAGGACAGTGAGCGAACCTACCAAGCTGAGTCATCCATCCAACAGTCCACATGCTACCTGACTTACTCCACCTCGCCAACCTTCCAGCTGGTTGACAAGCTAGCTAGCTTACCTAGCTCGCCTAAGCTTGCCAGCCATCGGAGTGGTTGACAAGCTAGCTGACTCACCTTTCATGGCTGACTCTGTCAGCCAGCACTCGGCTAACAAACTAACCAACTCGTATTGCTTGACCGACTTAGTCAATCAGTAAGCAACCAACTTGAAAGGACTCATCCAACTACCTGAGACCAAGTCCAACCCACTTAGCCAGATCCAACAGCCTCACCCGAGATTCACGGACAGACCCCAATGACAGATGAACTATATATAGAGAAGAATGGGGAGACGTGGAAGGATCATCGCATTCAGACTGCAATAAACCCTATCAATCAATTTCTCATGCCTCCAACTCTCTCAAGCTCTCTGATCAACATCGACCGTCACCCACCATCATCCACCATCGCTCATCACCATCCATCATCAACCTTCAACCATCCGCTATCGTCTATCGTCATCCATCTCTGTCGGACAACTACCAGCTAGCTCCTTCCTGTAAGGCCAGCTAGCCCACTGCCGGTGTTCGTCCGCCACGTTGCCGAACCGACTCAACCAATAGGATAAGTCGACGCTTGCCGTCATCTCTCTCCTACCTCTTTCATTCGATTACATTGTCTGCCAGTCATCTAACTTGAGCGTCGGAGTCCATACGGTCGGCACCACACCGGTGTCACCTCGGAATCTCATGTCTATGTTTGCTATTGTTGCCTTGCTGGTTGTCGGTGCCCCCCAATATCTAACCCTAATTTGATTGTAGATTTCTGAGCGTCTACAATCTTTGACTAAGGATCATGAAGAGAAGGTATTAGAGGTGTTGAAGAATTATAAGGAAGCAATAGGATGTGTTGGTCCAGATAACGACAAAGGGAAAAGACTAGGGGGGGGGGGGGGGGGTTGAATAGTCTTTTACAACTTTTGTCGATAAACACAATTTCTCAGATATCTGTGAAGATATCCGATACTTAATTTTAGAGAGCTGAAAACTTTTCTGTGATAAGTGCACGTGCTCAGCAAGATATGAGTAAATACTCAGCAATGTAAATAAAGCAAGTAATAAATTGCAGAAAGTAAATAACACTGATCTTTATAGTGGTTGTAGCAAGTAAAGTTGCTCAAATAATATTTTGTTGATCTTGATAAAAGCGGGTACAATTCTCTAGTCTAGTCCTCTGATTCTAGTCTTCTAAAGCGGTGAACTTGGATCTTCAAATTCTTCGTTCTAGGATTTTGACGTGAAAGTCGAGGAAAACGCTGATGCGATGGCTTCTTGGCTTATTCTCGAATCAAATCATGAACTTTGAAGTGTTTGAGGCGAGCGATGACGAACTTCTTGGAAACTTGATGAACTCCACGAAGAACTCTTCTAGATTGTCGCAGACTTTTGGCCTTTGATCTTCTTTTGAGGAAGTTTGGCCTTCGGGAAATGTTTCTTCAAGGGCTTCTCAGCTTAATCTTGAATCAAACGATGGTCTTGGCTTAGATTTGGTGATGAACTTCAAGAACGTTTGCTCGAGTTTCGTCAGGATTCTCGGATTTGATCTTCCTTTTGGCGTAGTTGATCTTCCAATAACGTTTCTCCAAGTGCGTTGAGGCTTCTCCTTGGATCAAACGGTGACTACTCCTGGATTTGTTGATGAACTTCTTGAATACTTGCTAGAACTTTGATGCTGATCTTGAGAAGACTTGTGATTCTTGCTTATTGCTTTTGCTCTTGTTCTTGCTTGCTCTTGCTTACCTTTGCTTGCTCTTGCTTGTTGCTTGCTCTTTCTTGCTCTTCTTTTTGCTCCTCTTCTCCTTATGCTCCTCTTGATGTGTTGCTTGGTGTGTAGAAATGAATGAAGGGGGCCCTCTATTTATAACACTTTGGAAGGCGTAAGAAAGATATTCCCTGTAATATAGTGAGCCTACCAACTCTTCAACTCTAACCCATTTTCATTACATGAAATTTCACCATTAATTTTTACCAATTTAACCACATGAAACCCTAAAGACATTACTTCCCAATTTTATCGTAAATTTTATTTATTAATTACGCAGTCGTCCCATACGACATAATTCGATATAAATTTATTTAATTTTTATATATTAGAAAATAATCCAACAATTTTAATTTTAAAATTTAATTTAGTAAAATTCCAAAAATGCTAGAAAATTGTATTTTATTTTCTAATATATATTTTTCAATATCATTTTAGAGTAGACGAATTTCGTTCGTCTACAAATGCCCCCTCGCAACTTGTGCATGAGTAGCGTTTTTTAGAGACGCATCTTGAAATGAACAAGTTGCGACCTTTAACATGGGCCCGAATCTAATTCTTCTTGACCCGTACAACTTTTTAGTCCAAGTCCTCATGTTTTAACGTGAATTTCATGATCCAATTCTTCCTTACGGAGCATTAGGTGATTTTGGCCCATCCTAGTGGTTAAAGTGGTCCATTTAAGCATTGACCCATCACACACTATGACTTCCAGTAGTCATCTTCTACGAGAAATGCTGCAGCCCCTTTTTGTTAACTTCTAAAAACAGAGCACCATGGTCGAGACTCTTTCTTCGGATCGAACTTATCATCGATACAACAAAGATTCTCTAATATTTGCGTTTATCTCAACTGCTAAGATCCAAACGCAATATTCAATTCTGATTGGATAGAAATTTTGTTTGTTAGGAGAATTCAAAAACTTGCTCCTAAATCTTCTCCTTTTCGAACTAGAGTTCGACTTCGATTGGGAGTCAAACTCTATCCAAATCTTAAACTTCGATCGGACTAGGACTCTTTTCTCACCTCTATATAAGAACCTGGACCCATTCATTCACTTACAAATTCACGAGAGCAAGAACAAACAGGAAGCAGCGAGCAAGTAGCAGCTGACAAATCAGTTTCGATCCGCCTCCAACCGAATCCGGTGAGTGCCAAGCCTTTTTTATCTTCATCCAAATCCGAAGACAGAGGGGAGAGGATGCGCGGCGGACTGGGTGGAATGCAAAGGAGGAGCCAGACAGTGGTGGAAGGACAGAGCGGAGCTGAGGCGCAAGAAGGAGGAGCTGTGAGAGAGAGACGCGGTGGCGCAGCAGAGAGAGTGCTGGAGCAAGATGTGGCGCAGCGTGGTGGAGTCGGTGCGGCGAAGAGCTCGATTTGGGTGGAGCAGAAAGGAGTGACTGAGCAGGTGGTTTGATGAGTGGCGCGGCGAGGAGGCTCCGATATGGGGAAGGTGGTGCAGTAAACTGGAGTGGCGCGGCGCGACGGAGAGAGGCGGCTCGATTTGGGTGGAGCAGACGGCGTGATGGAGAGTGAGTGGCGGCTTGATTTGGGGTAGAGTAGTGGATGAGAAGAAGGCGATGAAGAAGGAGATGGAGATGTGAATTGGGAATGGAGATAATTTGGGATTTATCTCTTCTTTTCTCCCTTTATCGTTTATTGCACTTTAACCCCTTTATTTCGCCTCTTTTTGTTTTATCCTCCATACTTCTTGTTTTCTTTTATTTGCCCCTCGCCTTTTTATTCTACTCTACACTCTTCTTGTTTTCTTGATCTAACTTGCTTCTTTGTGTCACTTTGCAGGAACGCAACGATGGTGTATTTCAGAAAATCGACTGCAGGCTCTACTCATGGTGAATTCCTCGCCATATCAAAAGATGAAAACGAATTTGTTGGGGAAGCAACGATGGTACCAGTTGCAAGGCCTCTAATCGGGCGTTACGCAAGACGATGGCCGTCTTTGTTGAATTCCTTGCGGATGAGCAATTGGACGCGGGATTACGTCGATGCATCGAGAAAACACACCAAGGCACAAGTACTTTTGAACAAGCACCATAAGAGGACCGCAACTCCGAACTCTAGGTCGCAATATTCTGGAGGGGAAGGCAACTTGGAGCAGTGAGGCATTTTCCTTCAATGGGGGCTTCCATTACTTTAAAGGCTATTGGGAGTGGACAGAAGACATTTTGAGTCGTTGCCAACCCATGTTACGTAGTGCACAGATTTATGAAGCGGTCATTGCGTCACTTTTCACCTATGATTTTGAGGCGAACATTATGAAGGCGTTCTGCGAGGCTTGGTCTTCGGTGAAAAATACACTTCACACATCGGCTGGGGAAGTTTCTATCTCCTTATGGGATTTATCACGACTTGCTGGGTTACCTATATTGGGCAATTTGTATGTTGAAGTAAATCCCGACGTGGTGGAGATCACTGGCTTTGATGAGAAGAATGATTTGTATCTTCCGCGATCTTGCAAATATTTATACTATGCCTTTCACATATTGACGGCGGATGTTGAAGATGGGTGTGACACTTCTGTTAGTCTTGAACAGTGGATCCGCTTTTGGTGTAGCAAAGAGGTGAAGTACTCTAAACCACCCGTGCGCAAGGCAAAGAGTAGAATCCCGCCTAAAGACACTCATAACCCAACTGGAGATTTTGGAGCTCATAGTGAATGGAACTCTACAGAGGAAGCACTTTTCGAGAAGCTTGGGGTCAAAAGAGGGTTAAAGACGGAGGTTTATTTAGCTGCATACCTTTCTTGTTGGTTGTGCACCTTTGTCCTGCCAGTGAAGAATGTTGGCATGATACGCCCGAGTACTTTCAAGATGGCTTGCCATATGGCAAGTGGAAAATCCGTGTCTTTGGCAATCCCGGTGCTAGCCTCGATTTATAGAGGTCTTAGTCATATTGCAGATTCTCCTCATCTGTCACGTTCGACTACTTCTGCTTCACTTCCTTTATAGTTGGGTGGCCCAATATTTTCAAACACACCATTTAGTGGCTCGGCCTTCTCAAAGTCCTGACATGGCGTCATTTTCCGGCGAGAATTTTGCGAAACCATTTTCTCCTAGGGATGCGTGCTCAAGAATCCACAGAGGCGTTTCTGTTAGTTGGAATTGCTTTATTGGTTTGAGACAGAACTACAGGTTTGTTGACAACGCTCTTGCTTCAGATTCTGAGCGTGAATACTTTGCCAGCATTCGATCTTCTTATCTTACATTGCGGGATGGCGATCGTTTCATCGTCGAGGCTTATTCTCCACATCGATTCAGTCGTCAGTTCGGTTATTATCAAGACGTCCCAGATGAACTTGAACGAGTGATTCATAGTGTTGACTTAGATGAGGGTCTATCACTTTGGAGGATGAGTACATATTCCAGGTCTTTTGACAAGGCGTGGTTCCCTGGAGCTTCCATTTCAGTGAAGCAGGATCATACCGACGAGTATTTGCGTTGGTGGATAAAGTTTGATGGGGACTTTCTTGAAAGGAATATCGATCGTTTGGCGCCTAAGAGGAGTGCTGAGCCTGCCCGCATAGATGTTGCGCCTATTCATGTTCCCGAAGCTTCTAGAGGTACATCTCTTATTCCTGTTTATTGCATCTTTCTCTTCTTATTCTTCCTTTGCTAATCGCCACTCTTCTTTATCAGGTAAAGAGAATACTCTTTCCGACATAGATGAGAGTGCTAGTTGCGGTAATTCTGACCGTCATTGCAAGAGACAAAAGGGATAAGGGGCCTCTAAGCCAATAGATGTGGAAACGTGTGTGGATGCTTCAAGTAATCCAACATCGTTGGTAGGATTTGTTGGAGAGGTAATGACTTCAAGTGGTCTTGCTTTCTGCTTCTTCTGGAACAATGTGGTTTTGATTTATTAATTTGGTGTTTTTCTTTGTAACAGTTGGAGAATGATATCATACCGAACTCTGTCAATGCTAATCATGAGCCCGAAGCTGTGTTAGATCCTGAGATAACCATTCCTCCACAACTTGCTTCTTCTGTCGAGGTCACACCGATTGCGGTAGAGAGTCAAGGGGAATCTTCTCGTTCAACAACTCCTTTACCTATTGTCCCTTGTCGTCCTGCTGCCTCTTTTTTTCATGGAGAAAGATTTGTGGACAAATGGGAGAGACAATGCCTTCAAATGCTGTGGTCCGAACTTAGCACCAAGATCACTAATACTCCTTTGGACATGATGTCAAGCCTTAAGGATGAGATTCCTGTTGTTTTGAAGAGGTTGGAGGACTTCAAGTGTGATGATATTCCTCCATTGAAAGCTTTGCTTGAAGCTTTCTTTGAGAAAGTTGAGAGGTTCGACTCTGCGAGGTCTGCTATTGCTGACATGCCTTCTGATGAATCACTTGCCCAACGTATCACGGAGTCTGGAACTGTTAGGAAATTTGTTAGATATTTTGTTAGAAATATCTGTTTAGATTTTGATCAGCAACATGATGACTTATCTTAGTCTCAGAAAGGTGATTAGTACTCTTGGTTCACTTGAACATTGTAAAAGAGGAAACCCACTAAGTATGATAGTCTAGCTAATCTTGTATAGGATGTTAGGTCTCAAAATGTAATTTTTATTTTATGAAGAGAAGATCAAGAAGAAGACATCCAAGCAGAACAAACTCAATGACATTGAAGACTTGAAGAAACTGCACAAGATTACTGGAACAGTTTTTCAGATACCTTAGCCAGATATCTTGAAGACACAAATAGTTTTTAAACAAACTGTGTCACAAGAGATATCTGAGAAATGAAAGGTCTATCTGAAAACAAGGAAAGTGTCCACAAATATCTATTATCAGATACCTTGAGCTTTAACCACATTTCTGAAAAAGAAATATATATATATATTGCAAACAAAGTTGTTTCAATAAATGTGGTATCTGAAGATTGAAGATAAAGGACGTGCAAAGAATCAGATAATACTAGTCTACATAAAGCATAGTTCCATTGACACTACAGACAAAAAGTATAGTACAATGCATTTAATGCACAGAGATGTACGAACAAAAGCAACTTCAAGAAGAAGACAAAACTCACATAAGATTATACACAGATATCAATAGTTTGAATTTGAGCCTAACGGATACTATTCAAATGGCACTCAAATTCATCTATAAATATCAACACTTAGACTGCTTGACAAGATACTGAGACACCTTGAACTACACAAAACTTACTGAACATCTTACTCTCTCAAAGCAAATTACTTATCCTCAAAGCTTTCTGTTGCGACCAAAGCTTTTGATCTTGAGTAACACTGAAGTTCTAAGTGTCCTGATCCTAAACAAGTATAGCTATCTGTGAAAGAGTTGAAACGAAAGATCAAGTATCTGAGATTCATTCTCTTAAACACTTATCTAAGACTTGGGTCAGTAAAAAGAACAAGATACCATACATTGAAAAGTGTATTAAGTATACTTGATTCACATATCTATCTGAATAACTGAATAAGTTATTAAAGAAGCTCATCTGACAACTCAAACCGAAACCAACACCATAATCAAGCGTGGAGCATGTGAATTACTTAGTTTGGAAAATCCGGGAATAACTCCAAGGTTACCGGAGTATAGGAAGTACTTGATTTGGGAAACTAATGAATAACTCCAAGGTTATTGAGTATAGGAAGTACTTAGCTTGGGAAGCTAGGGAATAACTCAAAAAGGGTTCTGAGTACATGAAGTACTTGGCTGAGAAAGCCGGGGAACAACTCAGGGGGAACATTTGGTTGGAAACCATTTGTTTAAAGGAATCTTAGAATAGGATTTTTGTAAGGAGAACTCAATTATCTATTCTAGTGAATTCTAGGTCTCTGGAAGACCAAAGTGGATTAGTTGGAGGATTACGCCACCTCCAGATATCACTATACTTGCTGTGTTATTTACCTTTTCTGTACTTACATTTCAGGAACACACACACACACACTTTAACTGTTTCTGCACTTATCTATCTTAAGTCTTCCGCGCTCTGATTCTAAGTATCAGATATCTACTCAGATATCTGAGAAATAGTTTTTATCGACAAAAGTTTTAAAAGACTATTCACCCCCCCCCCCCTCCTAGTCTTTTACTTTGCCGTTATCTGGACCAACAAGTGGTATCAGAGCAGGAGGTTCACAAGCCTTCTGCACTGAACCTAGATCCCTAGATAGGTGAAGGAACTTTGTCCATTTTCGAGGACTATTTAATTTGTGTGTTAAGTGTGCAGGTATGTCTCTGAGTGATGCACCCGTTCTCAAACCAGAGAACTACGAGAAATGGAAAAATAACATGATGCTCCACCTTGAAGCCATAAGTGACGAAATGATCGAAGTGATAAAGAATGGCCCAATAGTCATTCAACAACTCAAACAAGTCATGGAGGTTTCTAATGGTAGAGACAGAGATCAAAGCGAAGGATCTTCACAAACTGATGCGTCAACAAGTGGGAGATCTACTAGTCAAGTTATTTACGAACCAAAGCCCAGAGAACTCTGGACATCAGAAGATGCCAAGAGAAATCGTCTGGATGGTCAAGCTCGTAATATCATCATCAGATCGACACCTGAGCACATACAGTGTAAACTGTGGGTGCTAAAACGGCAAAAGTTGCCTGGCAACTGATTGAAGAAATCTGTGCCGGAACTGAGAAAACCAAAGAAAACAAGTTCGAAGTTCTCAAGTTGAAATTTCAAAATTTCAAACAAGGACCCACTGAAACTCTGGAAGAACTTGATTTCAGATTTACCACTCTCATGAGTGATATGGCAGCACTTGGGGAAAGCAAGATACTCCCAAATGAAAAAAGATTAAGACTATTGTCAGAAGTCTTAACCACAACTGGGAACATACCAAATTCTTTTATTTTAACCAAGGAATGCCAAATATCACTCCAGTGGAACTTTTCTCTCATCTTGCTACTGTTGATTATGAGACAACTCAAAGAGAACAAACAACTGAAAAGTTGCAGAATGTTGCTCTAGTCACTCAAGGAACTTCTGAAAAGAAGAAAAGCAAGGAAGAGACTGAGGATGCTCTTGCTGCAAAGCAAATGAGCAAATTTGTCAGTCGAGAAATTGAGAGAAGAAAAGCCAAAGAGAAGCTGAAAAAGCATCTAGGCTCAAACTATCACCAGTACAAAAATATGCAAAGCTCATTTGAACAAGCCACTCGAAGCGTCATGTACTGAGGAAGCAGAAATTGGAAATGACATCTGTTTCTATTGTCAGAAACCTGGCCACTTCAAGAAGGATTGTCCTGCCCTCAACAAACTAAGGACAGGTGACAAGAAAGATAGAAGAATCTTCAGAAGAAGCCAGAAAGCTTTGTTAACTGAAGAAAGAAAGAAAATCCAAATTCAACTGGATGCTCTAGATATTGAGACAGACTCTGAAGATGATTCAGATGACTCAACTTTACCATCACCAGAATTATGTGGAGTTACTCACGATGTAATCGACTTCGGCCTCAAGAAAAATGAAATGTGTGGAGTTGCTGAGATTGACGGTCCGGACATCTCTAACATTGAAAACTGTCTTATGGCTGATGAGGTAACACATACTTCTTATACTTATGAAAGTGATGAAGAAGAAATAAAAGATCTAGAAAATCTCAGGAAAGAACTTGACATCTATGAAAGAGAATTTCTAATGATCCGAGCTAGAACCGAAAATCTTGAAGAAGAAAAGAATTCTCTTGCGAAGGAAAATTCTCAATTAGTTAAGGTATCTGAGAAAAAGGATGCTGAAAATGCATTTCTCAAACCTCAGATATCTGAGACTGAAAAGTCACATAAAGAAGCAATGGCTGAATTACGAAAGAAATATGAAGATCTTCTTTCTGAGAACAAGGAACTTAAGAAGAAAGAAATATCTTTTCAATCTTATGCCAAAGCTAGTGACACTCTTACTGAAGTACAATCTTACTTAAGAGATCCTTCAGAAAAGAAAGGACTTGGGCTGAATACACAGACAGATTGTTCTATTACTCTGAATAAGAGTAAGGAAAGAAGAACATTTGTAAGTACTCAGCAAGACGGTTCCCATACAATCTATAGTATCGGTGAGAATACGAAGATTGTTGACAAAGGAAAGGCAGTTGCGACTAAACCTTTGTGGGAAAAACAAGTCAAAAAAAAAAACTGTTGGACACGTCTCTGAAAAGAAACACAACATTGAAAAGTGTAAACACCCACAGTGCTATGTCTCTCAAAAGGGTAGAATTGCAGGAGCTGGCAAATTCTCCCATGTCACTTTTTCTGGAAAGAAATTGGACCAACCAGAGACTAGCAAAGCTGCTGAGGAAAGATCTCAGATAGCTTCAAGTGCTCGAAACGGTATTGGCTACAAAGGCATCG
Source organism: Plantago major (assembly GCA_026545765.1). Taxonomy (NCBI): domain Eukaryota; kingdom Viridiplantae; phylum Streptophyta; class Magnoliopsida; order Lamiales; family Plantaginaceae; genus Plantago; species Plantago major. The sequence continues at coordinate 33,384,721 of CM048841.1, forward strand.
GAAAACAACTTGCTCATGAGTACAAGTAGGAGCAAGAACGATGGCTGAAAGCTAGAATTGCTCAAAGCAATTATCAGAAGTGGAAGTTAAATCAAGCCACTGAAAATCTGAGTGCCAGGGCTAGAAGAAATCTGGCAAGGAAAGATAAGTTTGCTGAAAAGCAAACTCAGAAACCTGACAGGTATCTGAAAGCACCAAATGAAGCACCTAGGAACACACCAAGGAAGAAAATAATTCTTACTAATGATAACATTCATTCAAATAGAATTCCTCCTTATGTTCCTGTCAGACAAAAGAATATTTCAAAGAAATTCATTCAAAAATGGATTCCTACTGGAAGATCTTTTAATCCTGACGGTTCCATCAAAGATATGAGAACCTAATCCCCTGTTTCCTGTTGTGTGCAGAATGCTTCCTGGACTAAAGCACAATGGCTATTTGATAGTGGATGTGGAAAGCACATGACAGGAGACAAAGCAAATCTGGTCTATTACAAAGCTTGCAACACAGGACCAGATATAAGATTTGCTGGAGGAGAATTAAATCCCTCTCTGGGATTTGGCAACGTCAAATTGGGAACATTAACAATCCCTGACGTATTACATGTTAAGGATTTGAAATATAATCTATTTAGCAGTTTGCAGACAAGGGTTTTACTATAAAATTCAAAGCAAAATACTGCAAACTAATTGACAATGAGTCAAAGCAGACAGTCTTAGTTGCTCGACGGAAAGGCAGTCTTTATGTTGCCGATTGGGCATCTGCCACAACTGAAGAATGTCTCATGGTGAGTCAATCTGGTCACACAGAAGAGCACTGGTTATGGCACAAAAGAATGAGTCACTTGAACTTCAAAACTCTGAATAGACTTGCCAAAAAACAGTTAGTGGTTGGCCTTCCCAGAACATCTTTCAGAAAGGATGGTATCTGTTCTGCCTGTCAGATGGGGAAACAATCTAAGATCTCTTTCAAGTCCAAAATCAGACACTCTAGTGTTAGACCACTGCAACTATTACACATGGATCTTTTTGAATCATCTGTAACTAGTTATGCAGGAAAGAAGTATGGTCTGGTTGTTATAGATGACTTCTCAAGATTCACTTGGGTTGTCTTTCTGAAACACAAATCGATGCCGGTGGAGATACCAAACTTCTTGAAAAAGCTTGAAGTCATGAAAATGACAAGGTATCCGCAATCGTAATGCACCATGGTACTGAGTTTGTCAACCAGTACATAAAGGAGTTTTGTACCTGCAAAGGAATACAACACCAACTTTCCTCTGTAAGAACACCTCAACAAAATGGTGTTGCAGAAAGGAAAAACAGAACCCTTAAAGAAGCTGCAAGGACAATGCTAATGACATCGAAATAAGTGAAATTTATTGGGTTGAAGTCGTAAACACACTTGCTACACTCGTAATGTATGTTTGATAAACAAACACCATGACAAGACCCTTATGAAATCTTGGTTGGTAGACCCCCTAATATCAAACATCTGAGAGTATTTGGTTGTAAATGTTTCGTTCTAAACAATGGGAAAGATTATCTGAGAACATTTCAACCAAAGGCAGATGAAGGTGTATTTCTTAGTTATTCCACGAATAGCAAAGACTACAGAATCTACAACAAAAGAACAAAGAAAATTGAAGAATCAGTTCATGTTGTATTCTATGAAGGAAGTAAGAAAACACCTCCTATTGATGAACTCTCAGAAAGGTTCAAAGAACTATTGCTGAGGGATTCTGAAGAAGAATCCTCAGAAAGGAGAAACATCAATATGGAAAGTGAGGATGACTCTGACGTAGAAAAGCTTGATATGCCTAGTAACAACAAGATGACTCACAGACATGATGAGGAATTTCCTATGAGTTTTCCAGAAATGGAACAGTTCTCGAGAACCTTCATCATGAAGAGGTATCGAAAATGAGATCTTTGAAATGCAAGTTCCAGATATCTCTAACACTGAAAAAGTGTCAGATATCCATGACATTTCCCATGTGTCAGATATCTCAGATACTGAAAAAGCATCAAATCATAATCTTAGTGATTCACATTCAAATCACTTGGATATTGATCCTACTAGCACTAAACCTATGATGAGATGGATCAAAGATCATCCTGCAAAGGATGTAATTGGACCAATTAACCAAGGTGTTAGGACTAGGAGAGCAATAGCTGAAAATGCTAATTCTGTCTTTGGATGTTTTATCTCAAATATTGAACCTAAAAATATAGAAGAAGCATTAGGAGACCAAGATCGGATCTACGCAATGCAAGAAGAGTTGGATCAATTTGAGAGAAACAAAGTCTAGAAACTAGTTCCATTTGTAGAAGGAATATACGTGATTGGAACTAAATGGGTTTTCGAAACAAAATGAATGAATCGGTGAAATAACGTAAACAAAGCAAGATTGGTTGCCAAGGATTTACCCGGTGAAGGCTTAGATTTTGATGAGTCATATGCAGTTGCAGTTGGATGCAATAAGACTCTTTCTAGCCTTCTTGACTCATAAAGATTTTAAAGTTTATCAGATGGATGTCAAAAGTGCATTCTTGAACGGTGAACTTGCAGAAGAAGTTTATGTTGAGCAACCACCTGGCTTTGAAGTTTCCTCAGAAAGTAGAATGGTCTATAAACTACAGAAAGTTCTGTATGGACTGAAACAGGCTCCAAGAGCATGGTATGACACTTTGGCCAAATACCTTCTGGAAAGTGGTTTCAAGAAAGGTGAAGTTGATAAAACTTTATTTACCTTAAATCATAACGGGAAACTACTCTTAGTTCAAGTATATGTTGATGACATCATATTTGGATCTAAGGACAAGCAACTTTGTAATGACTTTGCAAATCTCATGAAAAGCAAGTTTGAGATGAGCATGATGGGAGAAATGAATTATTTTCTAGGATTGCAAGTCAAGCAACTCAATGATGGAATATTCATTAGTCAAACAAAGTATGCAAAAGATATGCTCACAAAATTCAATCTTAAGCCTTCTGAAAAGAATGCTAAGATACCTATGAGCATTGGAACCAAAATGACCTATACTGAATCAGATAAGAGTGTTGAAGAACATAAGTATAGGAAATTGATAGGTTCACTACTCTACCTCACTGCAAGTAGACCTGATATTCAATACGCCGTTGGAGTGTGTGCTAGATTTCAGACAAATCCGATGCAAACACACTACAACGTGGCTATGAAAATATTAAGGTATGTAAAAGGTTGCATTTAATGCCGAACTAGCTTTTGCTCACGCCTGCTTGCAAATCACAGATACGTACACACAAAATCAATTTGTATGTATATGTCTGTTGAGATTCAATTGCTATATATATAGGATTTTGGCATAGGAAATCACTTTTGCCTAATCCGAAAACTCATCTTGCACAAAAATAGCAAATCCTTCTCTTGATTCTCTGCAAACCTTCTACAATCTCTGCAAATCAAGATTAAAGATTTTCTGCAAAGAATTACTGAATCAAATCTCTTTCAAACACCAATTTCAAATCCCTACACTATATAAAGAGATGGCCCCTAAAAGTTCAACCATACAAAAATCTCAATCCTCCACTGGTACTGCTGAAAAGCAAGCACCAGAGTTGGTTATTGTGAACAACCGACTGGTAGGAGATTTTAATCCTGACCACTGGACTTCAAATCACAGAATGATTTGGGGTGGTGCCATGGTTGAGGAATACCTCACGGCTGCAATAGAGAACCAAGCCGACAGAAAGCTAATTCTTGACATGCTTGAAAAGGCACAAATCAAGGGCTTTCTATCTGCTCGCCCTAGTGGAATTTCATCAATCGATGTGTTGGAATTCTACAACAACTCTGTGATTATTTCTGTGTTTCAAGGCACCTTTGAAATAGTGTCAGAAAAACATCGATCAAGGAAAGGAAATCATACGGACTTAACAACTTTCTATAAGTTGTTTGAGTTTCAAAATCTTGGAAAGGATTTTGAAATAAACACCAAGGATGATGATCTCCTTGAAGGTGTTAAACAATTATGCGATGGCGTGTGTGATCTTGAAAAATCAGATACACCCACTGAGTACAAACTTGCTGACATCCGAACCAGACATCTGATGGTTCACTGGGATGTATTGGCTTGCATTCTTCACAGATGCTTTGATGGTCTACAAGGAGGTCTTGACGGATAAGCCAAGAACGATGGATTATGATGTTCTTCTTGAATCAACAAGACAATTTGGAAAACCCTTTTAAGCGGGAAAGTACGCCTTCATGAAATTTGTGAAAAAGATTCAAGGCTTCGAGCCTAAGATTGCCAAAGGACTATCTGAGCCAAAGGCCACAGTAGGCTATGGTCTGAAGATATGCTACTTGCTGGAAAAGCTTGGCATTGAGCTCAGAGAGACGGCTGAAATAGCCAACAGTAACCTACTCGACAAATATGAGTATAAAAACTTGATGAAAAAGGTAACTGGGTCTCAGAAAGGTTCTAAGAAGCGAAAGTCTGAAAAGGTATCTGAAGAAAAGGTTGCGACCAAGAAGCCCAGAACTTCAAGAAAGAAGTCTGCTGGCAAATCAGAAGACACACCCAAAGAGGTTGTCGATTCTCAGATATCTACAGGCCTTGCCGATGAACTGATAAAGGCAGATCAACTCATCAATGCTGCAAAAGAATCATCAACTACTGCACAAGTAGACTCAGCAAGAGAAAGTGCGTTCAGAAATGTTGCGACTAATGCAGAATGCCTTGCTGATGAACTCATAGATGCTGCCAAAAGTGGTGAAAAACACCAAGCCCTATCTGCAGAAACCGCAGGAGTAATGGACCAATCAGTTCCTAATGTTGATGAGAGCTCTGACGATGAAGATGCTAAACTAGTCATCTCTCAAGTCCTAGAAAGAGCAAAGAGGGCTAAGGTTACTGAAATAGTAACTGGTGAAAAGGTTTCTGAAAAAGAACCTACACCTCAGGTTGCTGAACAAGCACCTATAGCAAAGGTTGTTGGTGCAAACACATCATCATGGAACGTTTCTTATGCACAACTTCAAGAAGCCCTGATAAGTGGTAATTTAGTGCTGGCAGATATTGATAAAAATGCCACATCTCTGGAAGAACACTCTACTGACCAATCCTCTGCTTCCAGACAACCACAACAACCACAAACACAACAACCACAACAGCCACAAGTGGTTGATGAAATGGTAAATGAACTCCATTTTGAATTACCAGCAATGCAGTATGCTGAAGAAAATCCTGCAAAAGAGCAGGTTCCCCAACTCAATGAGAGGGATCAAACTGAGACATCAACTCAGAATGATCAACCAGGGGAGGCAACTGAGTTGCACACTCAGGAAAGGTGTGAAGTACCTGACACTTCAAACAAAGAAGAAATTCTGGGACAAGAAGACCAAAGTATAGAAAGGTCACAAGTTCCAGAGACCAATCAGCCTGAAACTACTCAGGTAGCTGACCGGTTTAACTCTTATCTTGTGAAAATTTTTATGCCTGTACATCTTGTTATTTATAAATTCTTTGTTAGAGGCTGAGTTAGAAACGCAAAAACAAGAGGAAGCTGAAAAGCTTACCTCAGAAACTGAGAAGGAGGTTCCCTCAACCTCGCCTCTTAAGATATCTGAGCCTGTGCCACATGTAATAATGGATTCTTAAGATAACACTTCTTCAGTTATATGTTTATGTGCTTAATCATTAAAATAAATGTTTCTAACAGGCTCCAACTGAGAAAGAAGAAGATAAGGCAGAAATGCCAGAAGAAAACCCAGAAACCGACAAGGTTTCTGAAGAACAGATCATTGAGCCTTCCAGTATAAAGGTATATGAAAATCAGTGATAAAAATTCTTCACCTTGGGTTATCTCAAACTTCTTCTAAATTACTCAATACGTTCTACTCACAGGCTCACTCAGAAGTAGAAGTGCAAGGGGACAGAGTTGCGACATCCCCTGCACCTATGGAAATTGATGAGGCATCAAGGCCTTCATCACAAGAAAATATTCCAGAGACTGCACAAGTCTCTGAGAGACAAATATCTGAGCCTCCCATGGAGGTAATTGACCTCTCAGATATCGGATTTGTCATCTAAAGTTTTCTTGATAAAATTTCCTAAGTATTGTGATAATTTTAATTCTCAGGTTCAAGAAAGAAAGGTTGATGAGGACCAGACTTCCAAGTCTCCGCCTCACAACAAGATATCTGAGACACCAATTGTCTCAGTAGCACAAGTCTCTGAGCCTGGAGTACTTACTCAGGTAACTCAGAAACTAAACTACACTTCTACTAAGATATCTACAAAAGTTTTGAAGCTCACTCAAAACTCTTTCTTTCAGGCTCAAACAAGTGCCAAGCAGGCTCCCAATGTTGAGACAAGGGACCTACTTCCCTTCTTCAAAGCTCACACCCTGCCAAAGCATATTCAATGCTTCAAGAAATGGCAAAGGTTAAGGTGCTCTGATCTCTCTGAAATATTGAGAATCACATATCATCCAAACAGACGAGCACGAGCTCTTGACTTGGAGACATATATCCATGCAATGTTCCCTACCGAACAATTACGATTCGACTCTATTGCAAGGATTTCTCCGGAGAAGTGGCGACGTTTGATACAAGCCTTTGAACAGGCAGATGGTCAGACAAGATTACAGATGGCTTTCAAGCCAGTTCTGCCCCAAACTCTGCAATTTATACCTTCTGAACAAGAAGAGGTTAATGGGCAGAAGATCACTATTCCTGAAGTGATCAATCTTGTATCTGAAGATGATGAGGAGGAAGAAATAAACGAAAATGACTTCGATGAACCTCCCACTGACCATCACCAAAAGGATGACATGCATAAAAAGGATGATGATGATGCCCTGCACTGTGGACGGAGGAATTTCGCTAAGAAATGATGCCTCAATTCTTTGAAAAGCACACTGAGAAGACTTCACAGAAATCTCCGTTTCCATCTCCTCAGAAATCTACTCATCCATCTTCTAACCAACACCCAGTAACTACTGAACAAGTAGTTGAGCTTTCTGAAGAAACCAATCAGAAAATATTAAACACTCAAACCGATCGCTCAACTCGGACAACCGTTGGAAGAAGAACAATGCTCCATCTTCAATCTGGAAGATCAAATAGCTAGATCCGAGACAAGCTTGATCAACTACAAGATCAATACTTACAAGAAATGATTGCTTACTCGAGGTTAAAGAGCTACAGGATCTCGTGCATGATATCACCAAAGAACTCGATACTGAAGAAGTATCTGAAGTCAAGCATGATGCTAAGGCTGCATCATCTTCAAAAGAAGTACCATCCTCCTCCTAGAAAGGGAAGAAACCAATCTCGAAAATGGTTGCTGGACTCGATACAATCGATGAGAATGTCCAAGAGGATGAAGATCACTGGGCTGATTACTCAGATGATGAAGAAGACAAGACTTTGGCAGAGCACCGCAATGAACATCTAGCGGTTTCTCACTTGAAAAGGAAGCGATTGCTCTGCAATATTCAAAGATCGCCAAATGTCCACTCCAATGAATACATGAACAGTGCAATCGCTCATCTGAACAAGGAGATGTCTTCACAGAACAAGGAAGTAATTGCCTCCGTCCCCTCTGAAATGAAAAAGTTCACTGAGCTCATCACTCAAAGAACAACTAGCATAGTCATTTCTCAGAAAGATCTGGGAATGATAAGGGACGATGATGCGTCTTTAGCTGAAAAAGCTTTCCAAGAGGCAAGTTACACTGCTGGAAAAGCAGATGCCATCCTAGGCCCATTGGCAGAGCTCACTGATAAGGACAATGGACTTATCAAACAAAATCAGGAGCTCAAAGTCGAACTTCAGAAGTTGGTCACTGCCTACAATCTCTTACAAGGACATTTTGAGTCTCTCAGTTCCTTTATAAGACCGATGACAACAATGACTAAGGGGGAAAGAGTATACAAATCTAGACCTCAAAGTCAGGGGGAATGGGAAGAAGGAGAAGAAAACAAGAAGAAATCTGGAGCTGGTGCGGCTCAGAGAGGAAGAAGAAACATGAAAACTTCTCAGCCACCACTCAGAATCAATGAACCCTCCTCAAGCCAAGCTGCTTTGCAAATAGTAGCTGCTTCCAAGAAATCCACTGAAGGAACTACAATGGTAACAAGGGCCATGGCACAGAAACCTCCAAGGAGTACCAAGGCTCTAAGGAGAAGACAAGTTAAAGGGATTGATGAATCTTCTTCTGAAGAAGAAGAAGGTCAAATCAAGTCCCTGGGCAATGAAGAAGGCTGTAAAACTCTCACAAGATTAAATCTTGATGATGATGAGGAAACTGATGAAGATGAAGCTCCTCTTCACAAGAAAAGGAAAATTAAAAGCCTAACTGAGCCCATAGCTGCAAAGCCCCTAGCGCCTAAAACACCCTCCGGAAATACCAAGTCTATCCGGTGGTTCTTCAAACAACAACCCCAAAGAGAATTCAAGATGGAGAAGGAACGAGAGGTGAGCAAAGACAAAGTCAACTTCCACTCGTGCCAAGAAGCCAAAATAGAGTATGTGAAGTATGACAATGATTCCTCTGTCTACAGGTGCATCAATCAGAAAAATGGCTATTGGATTCTGGAACTTAAGCATCTATTGGTAAATTCAAGATTTCCAGAACCAATCCATAAACAACTTATGGCATGGAGAAAAGATAAGCCAATCTTGATCAACACCAATCACATTAAAGCCTGGTTGGATTTTGAAGTTGTCAAGAGAACTGAAGCCATGAGAAAGGACCTCTCTGATGAATGTCCATATGGAAAGCCAGATGATGTGCACAGAATTCTGAATATCACAGGAACAGGCACAAGAGCAAGACTCGCTGTGGAACCCTATGAGTCGTTCTTGTAGACGAACGAAATTCGTCTACTATAAAACGACATTTAAAATATATATATTAGAAAAATAAAAATACAATTTTCTAGCATTTTTAGAATTTTACTAAATTAAATTCTAAAATAAAATTGCTAGATTATTTTCTAATATATATATAAATTTAAATCAAATTATGTCACATGGGCCAACGTGAAAGTAAATCATGTAAATTGGGCTACGTGTGGATAAATTGGGCTACATGTAAATAAATTGGGCCATAGGTGATGGACTAGGGCTCCATGTAGTGAAAATGGGCTAGAGTTGAAGAGTTGGGCCATGGGCTCCTATATTCTAGGGGAATATGCTCTTTTTATGCCCTTTCAAAGTGTTATAAATAGAGGACCCCCTTCATTTATTTCTACACCACACAAGAGAAGAGACACCAAGCAACACATCAAGAGGAGCATAAGAAGAAGAGGAGCAAGAGAAGAGGAGCAAAAAGAAGAGCAAGCAAGAGCAAGCAACAAGCAAAGGCAAGCAACAAGCAAGAGCAAGCAAAGCCAAGCAACACATAAAGAGGAGCAAAAAGAAGAGCAACAAGCAAGATCAAGAGCAAGAATCACAAGTCTTCTCAAGATCCGCCTTGAAGTTCGAGCAAGCACTCAAGAAGTTCATACGGAAATCCAGGAGTAGTCGCCGTTTGATCCAAGAAGAAGCCCTTGCGCACTTGGAGAAACGTTATTGGAAGAACAACTGCCGCCGAAGGAAGATCAAACCTAAAGGCCCAGCCAAAGCCCGATCAACCTTCTTCAAGTTCTTCGCCCAAAAAGCTGCATTAGATCCAAGATCAAGCTCAAAAGCCCTTGGAGAAACGTTTCCTGCCGGCTAAACTTCCTCTAAAGAAGATCAAAGGCTAAATCCTGCGACGATCTAGAAGTGTTCTTCGTGGAGTTCATCAAACCCCCAAGAAGTTCGTCATCACTCGCATCAAGCACTCCCAAGTTCATAATTCGATCCGAGATCAAGCTGAGAAGCCCTCGCATCGACGTTTGCCCGACTTTGAAGTCGTAAATCCTAAAACGAAGAATTTGAAGATCCAAGTTCGCCGCTTTAGAATACTAGAATCAGAGGATTAGAATAGAGAATTGTACCCGCTTTTATCAAGATCAACAAAATATTATTTGAGCAACTTTACTTGCTACAGATTTTTTGGCACGCCCAGTGGGACCTCTCTACCTCTCATCTCTTCTCTTCAAGAGCGATAAAACCATCATCTCTTCTGCAACGATCGATTAATTAGCAGTGGGGGCAAGAAAACCTGCTCAATCAAAGTAATCCATAGTTGAGGCAAAGCACGGAAGATCAAGTTCTCAAGGAAGGTATGGCTAGAACAACTTCGATGGAAGAGCAAATTATGAACTTGTCAAGCAACATGTTGCGACTCATTAGAATCTGTGAAGATCGAGATGCCAAGTTGGACATGCTTTTAAACAAAGGTGATATTGTAGAGACAACTGATGCAGATGAGAGGAAACATCAAGAATATGATGAATGTCTGAAGCTGCTCTTAACACAACATAGAAGCTTCAAGTCTGCAACTGAACGATCATAAAAGCATGCGGATGTCAAGCTACCTACCACCCAAGTGAAGGAGTTGATCATCCAAACCATCAACGAAAATTTAGACAAGAAGTTCGGGTCATCTTCCAGCTATGTCAAGCCATATACACCCAGGATTAATACGCTAAAGATGCCAGAAGACTATCAACCTCCAAAGTTTCAGCAATTTGATGGCAGTGGCTATCCAAAGCAACATATTGCACACTTCATTGAGACTTGCAACAGTGCTGGAACTCATGGTGATCAACTTGTCAAGCAGTTCGTCCGATCACTTAAAGATAATGCTTTCGACTGGTACAGTGACTTGGGGGCAAACTCCATTGATAATTGGGATCAGTTGCAAATGCAATTCCTCGATCGCTTCTACATCACCCGAAGGACGGTCAGCATGGTCGAACTCATAAGTACACATCAAACTGGAGAGGAGCATGTTCTTGACTACATAAATCGTTGGAGGGACCTAAACCTCAGATGCAAGGACCAAATATCCGAAACCACGGCCATTGAAATGTGCACTCAAGGAATGAACTGGAATCTTTCCTACATCCTTCAAGGCATCAAGCCAAAAACATTTGAAGAGCTTGCAACTCGTGCACATACCATTGAAATGAGCATGAGTACTAACAAAGCGCATGGAGATTGCTCCAAAATAAAAGATGAAGACGACGTAGGTGGTGAAAGCGAAAGCGAAAACCAAAGCAATGATGAAGAGGAAAGCGATGAAGATGTAGCGCCATCTTATTCTATCTCAGCAAGTATGCTCCTGGATATGAGCTTAAACTATCTAAGGCCCTCAAATTAAATCTTCTCAAGTGCCACTCCTTGATATGAGTATAAACTATCTCAAAGCTCCTTAACACGAGCATAAACTGTTTATAAAATCAAAGCCAAATCCAAATCAAGTACGCTCCTCGATACGAGCATAAACTGTTAGCATCTCCTTGACACGAGCATAAACTGTTCATGAAATCAAATCCAAGTCCAATTCAAGTGCGCTCCTCGATACGAGCATAAACTATTAGCAGCTCCTTAGCACGAGCATAAACTGTTACAGATTCAAGTCTGAAGACCAAATCAAGTAAGCTCCTGACCCGCATGAGCATAAACTGTGAACGGTGACCACCAATGGCATGACACGTGGCTAAACTGTTAACTCGCCTCACCTCGTCTAAGGTGGCTAAGTAATAGAAGTCGGAATAGGAGAGCACTCATCTTGGGGTGGGCTTACTACTTAGATGCTTTCAAGATTATCCGCTCGACTTGCTACCCAAATACAGCGTAAGCACGATAACTGGTACACCAAAGGTGCGTCCTTCCCGGTCCTCTCGTACTAGGGAAAGGTCCTCTCAATGATAAACTGTGTACGGAACCCCCTTTCCAAGTGTTTGAACTACATTTTGACTTGATCATCTCTTATGGAGGTACGTAGGCAGCTTAGAAATTTTTAAGTTCAGTCAAAATATGTGAAAGCAGCTAGTTTGTCCAGGCGAAACGGATGAATAAATCAAAGCGGCTACTTGTGGAACCTTCATTGACTCATCGTGGTTGAGCGAATCTCCAGGTGGATCAATATGTCCAAGCTACGCTTCCAAATCAAAGTTGATCGGTATGCACAAGCTAAACTTCAAGTTCCAGGTTGATCAATATGCCCAAGTTGTGCTTCAGAATCCAGGATGATCAGATGTTGGATTAACATGTCTTGAAACAGATGATGTTGTGCTCTTCATGTGGTGGCCTTGATCCGAAGTTGGATAGTCATGCCTCGAATGGATAATGTTGTGCTTCTTCATGTGATGGCCTAGATCGGAAGTTGGATAGACATGCCTTGAAACGGATGTGTTGCGCATCTCCATGTGGTGGCCTAGATCGGAAGTTGGGTAGCCATGCCTCGAAACGGATGGTGTTGCACATCTTCATGTGGTGGCCTAGATCGGAAGTTAAGTAGCCATATCTCGAAACGGATGGTGTTGCGCATCTTCATGTGGTGGCCTAGATCGGAAGTTAAGTAGTCATGCCTCGAAACGGATGGTGTTGTGCATCTCCATGTGGTGGGCTAGATCGGAAGTTAGGTAGCCATGTCTCGAAACAGATGGTGCTATGCATCTTCTTGCCCTTTGATTCGACATCTCCCCATGCTATTGATATTTGATACACAATCCAATTTGATGTCCCTAGCTACTCCAAATTTGGCAAAGAGTGGATAGAAAGAGAATCATTCCGAATTCCTACAAGTATCATGGAGAATTAAAATATGAGGAACTGGATGAGTCCATAAGAAGTGATGCCATTTTTTAAGAAAATAAAAAAAGGGAGAAAAAAAAAATTAATTAAAAGAGAGACATGAAAGGGAATAAATCCCCAAAACACACTCTCTCCCTCTCGTTTTCTTCTCCTCCCAAGTTCTCATCCATGGCGACGGCTCCTCCTTCTTCACGCCGCTGTCCATCGGCTCGACTCCACCACGCTGCGCCACTCATCAAACCACCTGCTCCGCCACTCCTTTCTGCTCCACCCAAATCGAGCTCCTCTCCGCTGCTCCACTCCACCGACTGAACAGAGCCGCTCCACTGCGCTCTTCCTCCACGCCGCACAGCTCCATCACAGCAGCTCCTCCACTCAACGCTGCCCGCTGCGCTCCGCCACCTGCTCCGCCGCTCCTTTCTGCTCCACCCGAATCGAGCTCCTCGCCGCCACCTGCTCCGCCACACACTGCCTCCTTCACGCCGCTCCTCCTCCTTCGCCGTCTCTCTCTTTCTTTCTCCTCTGTCCCGGATTTGGATAAAGATGAAGAAGATTGGAACTCACCGGATTTGGATCGGAAAAGGTAGAATTCTGCCTCTGATTGCTGGCTTCTGGTTTCTGCTCCTCTTCCTGTTGCTCGTTCTTCGTGAATTCTGTGAATTTACTGAATGGGTCCAGGTCCTTATATAGTGGTAAAAATAGAGTTCGAGTCCTGATCGAAGTTTGAGATTTGGATAGAGTTTGAGTCCCAATCGAAGTCGAATCCCAATTGAAGTCGAACTCTGGTTCGAAAAAGAAGAAGATTTAGGCACAAGTCTTGCAGATTGAGATGAATTCTATGTTTGTTCATAGTTTTTATTTTCTTTATGGAAGATATTAATCGCATAATCAAGCTTTGATCGAGATCAGAATTGAAGATTCTTAAAAGCTAAGTCCTTGTTATTAAGTTAATGACGAGTTTGATGAAAGATACGTACATGCTCTGTTTCGAAAGTTTGAAAGGAAAGAGAATTTCATAGTTATTAGATTTCTCTCGCTAATGAAGATGGCATGAGAAAATGAAGTAGCAAGTGATTGGTCCACGGACCATTTGAAGTATGGGCCAGTAGTTATGCTGCTTGATTCCAAATCCAAACGAAATGGAAACTGGGTCAGGTCCATCGCAAGTCCATCCGTCCATATTAAATATTAATGAAAAAAAAAGAACCGTGTCGGATGAAGAAGTCGTTGACACGCTCGATTCAAGAGTCGTAACTCGTTCATTTCAAAACGCATCTCAAAAGATGCTACTCATGAACAAGTCGCGAGGGGGCATTTGTAGACGAACGAAATTCGTCTACTATAAAACGACATTTAAAATATATATATTAGAAAAACAAAAATACAATTTTCTAGCATTTTTAGAATTTTACTAAATTAAATTCTAAAATAAAATTGCTAGATTATTTTCTAATATATATATAAATTTAAATCAAATTATGTCACGTGGTAACGTGAAAGTAATCGTATAAATTGAAATACGTATTGGATAAATTGCCAAATGTAAATAAATTGGTATAGGTGATGGTGAAATGTAGTGAAAATGAAATGGGAGTTGAAGAGTTGGTAGTACTCTTATATTCTGGGAATATGCTCTTTTTATGCCCTTTCAAAGTGTTATAAATAGAGGACCCCCTTCATTTATTTCTACACCACACAAGAGAAGAGACACCAAGCAACACATCAAGATGAGCATAAGAAGAAGAGGAGCAAGAGAAGAGGAGCAAGCAAGAGCAAGCAACAAGCAAAGGCAAGCAACAAGCAAGAGCAAGCAAAGCCAAGCAACACATAAAGAGGAGTAAAAAGAAGAGCAACAAGCAAGATCAAGAGCAAGAATCACAAGTCTTCTCAAGATCCACCTTGAAGTTCGAGCAAGCACTCAAGAAGTTCATACGGAAATCCAGGAGTAGTCGCCGTTTGATCCAAGAAGAAGCCCTTGCGCACTTGGAGAAACGTTATTGGAAGAACAAGCGCGTAGAAGGAAGATCAAACCTAAAGGCCCAAGCCAAGCCCGATCAACCTTCTTCAAGTTCTTGCCCAAAAGTCATTAGATCCAAGATCAAGCTCAAAAGCCCTTGGAGAAACGTTTCCTGCCGGCTAAACTTCCTCTAAAGAAGATCAAAGGCTAAATCCTGCGACGATCTAGAAGCATTCTTCGTGGAGTTCATCAAACCCCCAAGAAGTTCGTCATCACTCGCATGAAGCACTCCCAAGTTCATAATTCGATCCGAGATCAAGCTGAGAAGCCCTCGCATCGACGTTTGCCCGACTTTGAATTCGTCAATCCTAAAACGAAGAATTTGAAGATCCAAGTTCGCCGCTTTAGAAGACTAGAATCAGAGGATTAGAATAGAGAATTGTACCCGCTTTTATCAAGATCAACAAAATATTATTTGAGCAACTTTACTTGCTACAGTTCTATCTAACTGAAGATCAATACAAGGGTGACATCAGATATCTGAGGATTATCTACGAATACTTCAAGCTTTCAGATATCGGAATAGAGCATGCCTGGAAGTGGGGAAAGTATCTGTGGGTCAAACATTTTGTCAAGAAAAATCCTACCAAAACCTACAAAGAGGTCTGTGGATTTGCCAGAGACACTGAGATGCTCGTCAGAACACTTCTCTATGATTATTCTGATGACATCAAAAGGTTTGGAGATAGGAAATTTGCAGACTGATCCATAGAACTACTGTTGAAGACTTGAAGAGTTGAAGACCTGAAGACTAGTCTATTAGGATGTTTACTTGGAGCTTGGTTACTCCTGTTGTCCTAATTTACTATGTAGTTTTTGTATTTTTGCTGACTGAGCTAAATTGTTTTATGTATTGAAGTTATCTGTAATCTCTCTTTGTAACTTATCTGAAGAACTTACTCTCAGATAGTATTCTATAAAAGATAACTTGTCAGCAAAGATCACACCTTGTGATTTGGTTGATGTTTACTTTCTGCACTTAATTGAATAAATTGAAAATCTTAAGAAAAGATTAAGTGTTGGATTGTTCACTCATCCAGATTTGTAATAGGTCAGATAGTCATCGTTGACTTATCAAAAAGGGGGAAATTTGTTAGGAAATTTGTTAGGAAATTTGTTAGATATTTTGTTAGAAATATCTGTTTAGATTTTGATCAGCAATATGATGACTTATCTTAGTCTCAAAAAGGTGATTAGTACTCTTGGTTCACTTGAACATTGTAAAAGAGGAAACCCACTAAGTATGATAATCTAACTAATCTTGTATAGGATGTTAGGTCTCAAAATGTAATTTTTATTTTATGAAAAAAGACCAAGAAGAAGACATCCAAGCAGAACAAACTCAACGACATTGAAGACTTGAAGAAACTGCACAAGATTACTGGAACAGTTTTTCAGATACCTTAGCCAGATATCTTGAAGACACAAATAGTTTTTAAACAAATTGTGTCATAAGAGATATCTGAGAAATGAAAGGTCTATCAGAAAACAAGGAAAGTGTCCACAAATATCTATTCTCAGATACCTTGAGCTTTAACCACATTTCTGAAAAAGAAATATATATATATATATATATATTGCAAACAAAGTTGTTTCAATAAATGTGGTATCTGAAGATTGAAGATAAAGGACGTGCAAAGAATCAGATAATACTAGTCTCTGATACAAAGCATAGTTCCGTTGACACTACAGGACAAAAAGTATAGTACAATGCATTTAATGCACGGACAGAGATGTCTGAACAAAAGCAACGACAGCTTCTGAAGAAGAAGACAAAACCTGCTACAGTACTATACACAGATATCAATAGTTTGAATTTGAGCCTAACGGATACTATTCAAACGGCACTCAAATTCATCTATAAATATCAACACTTAGACTGCTTGAGAAGATACTGAGACACCTTGAACTACACAGAACTTACTGAACATCTTACTCTCTCAAAGCAAATTACTTATCCTCAAAGCTTTCTGTTGCGACCAAAGCTTTTGATCTTGAGTAACACTGAAGTTCTAAGTGTCCTGATCCTAAACAAGCATAGCTATATGTGAAAGAGTTGAAACGAAAGATCAAGTATCTGAGATTCATTCTCTTAAACACTTATCTAAGACTTGGGTCAGTAAAAAGAACAAGATACCATACATTGAAAAGTGTATTAAGTATACTTGATTCACAGAGCTATCTGAATAACTGAATAAGTTATTAAAGAAGCTCATCTGACAACTCAAACCGAAACCAACACCATAACTGGCGTGGAGTACATGAATTACTTAGTTTGGAAAATCAGGGAATAACTCCAAGGTTACCGGAGTATAGGAAGTACTTGATTTGGTAAACTAAGGAATAACTCCAAGGTTATTGTGTATAGGAAGTACTTAGCTTGGGAAGCTAGGGAATAACTCAAAAAGGGTTCTGAGTACAGGAAGTACTTGGCTGAGAAAGCCGGGGACAACTCAGGGGGAACATTTGGTTGGGAACCATTTGTTTAAAGGAATCTTAGAATAGAATTTTTGTAAGGAGAACTCAATTATCTATTCTAGTGAATTCTAGGTCTCTGGAAGACGGAAGTGGATTAGTTGGGGGATTACGCCACCTCTAGATACCACTATACTTGCTGTGTTATTTACCTTTTCTGTACTTACATTTCAGCAACACACACACACACACTTTAACTGTTTCTGCACTTATCTATCTTAAGTTTTCCGCGCTCTGATTCTAAGTATCAGATATCTACTCAGATATCTGAGAAATAGTTTTTATCGACAAAAGTTTTAAAAGACTATTCACCCCCCCCCCCCCCCCCTCTAGTCTTTTACTTTGCCGTTATCTGGACCAACAGGAACCCGTCTTGAGGAAGCTAAGGCGAATATGGCCAATGGGTCTAAAGAAGTTAAAGCCATGAGGAAGAGGCTTAAGTCTTTGAAAAAGGAGGTAACAGATCTGGAACAGGAGGTCAAGGTTAAGGCAGCATCCCTTAAGGCCATGAAAACAAGTATTACTGAGATGGAAGGAGAAATTGCTGAGTTGAATAACACCTCTGCACCGTATGACGAAGCCCAGAAGAATTTGGACACTCTAAGGGCTGAGTTGGAGACTGCTCACGAAGAATTGAAGAACTTGAAGCCTTTCTAGAGATAGATATTTGCCTTTTTGTTGCTTTTCTTAGAGGTAGATGTTTGTCCTTTATTTCCTTTCTAGAGATAGATGTTCGTCTTTTGTTGCTTTTCGCTTTCATTCTTGTAGCAAACATTAGTATCTCTTGAGATTAATAATAAAGACTGCCTTTTCCTTCTTGTCATATGACTTTCACATGCTTTTGTATAATGTATCACGTTGCTTTGGATAAACAAACATATAACATTAACACTTATGACTGGACTTAGAATATACTAAGTTGCCTACGTACCTCCATAGGGAGGATCAAGTCAAAACGTAGTTCAAAGAAGACTTTATGATGGGAAAGGGGGGGGGGGTGCACAATTTATACTCATGCGGGCCAGGAGTATCTATTACTTAGCCACCTTAGACGAGGTGAGGAGGCGAGTTAACAGTTTAGCTACGAGTCATGCCATTGGTGGTCACCGTTCGCAGTTTATGCTCATCGGGTCAGGAGCTTTCTAATCTAAGCACCCCTGCTTTGTTTTGAGAGCTTTTTTTTTTTTTTTTTTTTTTTTTAACTAGTCTAAGCACCCCTACTTTGTTTTGAGGGCTCCTGCGATTTTTTTCTTTTTTTTTTAACTATATACATTACGGGTAGTATCGCTTCAAGAATTTTCCATTGATGGGGCCAATTCTCAATCCATCATCAGCTCTAAGTTTGTACGAACCGTTGGTATAAACTTCTTTGACAACATATGGCCCGTCCCACTTTGAAGTGAACTTGTTTCCCGTTTTGTGAGTCACAATGATTGGTCTTCTCACGGCAAGCACGAGATCTCCTACTTGAAAGGAACGAATGCGAACTCTTTTGTTGAAGGCTCTAGAGATGCGTGCTTGATAGCATTCGAGCCTTTGTTGGATTTCCTGCCTCTTCTCATCCAACGATTCCAACTCTTCGAGCCTGATGCGAGCATTTTCTTCATCACTGAGCCCTTCTTGAATCGCGATCCTTAGAGATGGAATTTGACGTTTTAGGGGAAGAACAACCTCTACACCATAGACTAGTGCGTAAGGGGTGGATTGAGTTGGAGTTCGATGTGTCGTCCTATAAGCCCACAAGGCCTCTTCGATTCTTTCATGCCAGTCTCTCTTCGACTTTGCCACTACTTCTTCAGCAAATTGTACAATGTCTTGTTGAAAGCTTCCGCGAGCCATTTGCTGCTGTGTAGTACATTGATGACTTCCTTTGCTTGATTTCAAGCAGCTGGCACAACTTTTCGATCGTATTGTTACATAATGGATTTCCATTGTCAGTGATTATGCATCGAGGAACTCCATAACGATAGATGATGTTCGAACGAATGAAGTTGGCGACATTCTCTTTCTTTACTTCTTTCAAAGGCACAACCTCTGCCCATTTGGAGAAGTAATCCGTTGCTACTAGTATGTATCGATGTCCACCAGAGGACTTCTTCATTGGTCCCACAATATCCATCCCCCATGCATCAAAGGGCAGGAGGCAACAGTCGGATGTAATGGCTCTGGCAGTTGGTGAATGAAGTTAGCATGAAACTGGCAAGCTTGGCATCTTTTAGCATAATCCATGCAATCCTTGACCATAGTAGGCCAATAATAACCCATCCTCTTGATTCGAAAATGTAATTTCGGGACAGATTGATGTGCACCACAGATTCCAGAATGTGCTTCCTCCATTGCTTGTGTAGCTTCCTCCTCACCTAGGCAACGCAAGAAGACTTCATTGAAGGAGCATCGATAAAGTGTCCCATATGAAGCGAGTTGCCCTACGCCTGATTTCTGATCTTCGTCGTGTTTCATTGGGCAATCTATCATACTTCAAGTAATCCACAATGCACTGACGCCAATCTTCTTTCTCGATTTCATACACCTCTATGACATGGTTGTCTTCTTTGCTGATTATATCATCATCTTCGAAGATCGGAGGGACAACCCAATTTTTACAGACCGGGACATTGAAACTTTTCCCTGGTATTGTAAGAGGGGAGGCGAGTTTAGCTAGAGCATCGGCTTGGCCATTTTCCTCTTGAAATATGTTTGATTGTCACATCTCCAAGCTATGCAATCATTCTTCTAGCATAGTTGACATATGGCAACAGCTCTATCTTCTTGACATCATATTCACCAGATAGTTGGTTGACTACGAACTTGGAGTCGCCGTACACATTGAGCTCTAGCCGTTTTGTATCTACTGCCAATTCTAACCCAATTATCAAGGCTTGGTATTCTGCAACGTTATTTGAGCAATTTTGAGTTAGAGTGAAGGAATAAGGTAACACATCGCCTTCCAGTGAGATAAACACTACTCCTGCCCCCGCACCATTTTTATGAGAAGCCCCATCAAAGTACATCTTCCATGGTGAAGTAACTTCGACGATCATGACATCCTCATCGGGCAGGTCATCCACTAGCTCTCATTCAGCAGGAATTGGGTGATCAGCAAGGAAATCAGCTAAGGCTTGTCCCTTGATGGCTTTTTGTGGTACATATATGATTTTAAACTGTTGAAGTTGCAAGTACCATCTAGCAAGCCTATCGAAAAGCACTGGTTTTGACATGACATACTTCAATGGATTCGCTCTTGAGACAAGATGAATCGTATGTGCTTGGAAATAGTGCTTCAGTTTTTGGATTACAAAGACCAGAGTTAAACAGAGTTTCTCAATGGGGGAGTATTTGACTTCATTTGGTGTCATCATTCTACTCAGATAGTAGAGTGCGTTTTCCTTTCCGTCATCATTTTCTTGGGCCAATAATGCCCCCACAAAACATTCCTGGGCAGCGATGTATAGAATTAGTGGACGACACAGGTATTGAGCCGCCAAAGACTTTGGAGGTTTCATTAAGTAAGACTTTATACATTGGAAAGCATTCTTACAAGCTTCATCCCAATCAAATGGAACATCCTTTTCATGAGGCGGCTAAACGGTGACATCTTCTGCCGAGTTAGATATGAATCTTCGGAGATAGGCTACCTTTCCTTGTAAGCTTTTAAGCTCATGTATATTCTTGGGTTCAGGCATCTTCATGATTGCATAAATTTTAGATTGCTCGATCTCAATACCTTGCTGCCGGACAATGAAGCCTAAGAATTTTCCGGAGCTGACTCCAAATGCACACTTCAAGGGGTTCATCCTGAATTGATACCTTCGTAGTCGTTCAAATACTCCCCTTAGATCTTGCCAGTGGTCTTTTCTTTTTCTTGACTTTACCACTAGATCATCCACATAGCATTCTACATTCTTGTGGAGCATATCATCGAATATCTTTTGCATGGCTCTTTGGTAAGTAGCACCGGCATTCTTAAGACCAAATGGCATCACCTTGTAGCAGTATATTCCTTTTGGAGTGCGGAAAGTTGTCAGTTCTTCGTCTTTGGGTGCCATGCGGATTTGGTTGTATCCTGAAGATCCATCCATGAATGATAGTGCTTCGTGACCAGTAGTGGCATCAATCATATTCTCTGGTATGGGTAACGGGAAGTCATCTTTGGGACATGCTGAATTCAGATCTCTAAAGTCCACACAAACTCGAATCTGTTTATTCTTCTTCCTCACCGGAACTATGCTGGAGATCCAAGTAGGATATCTGACTTCGCGGATAAACCCCGCTTCAATTAGCTTATTCACTTCACCTTCAATGGGAGAAATCAATTCGGGGCGAAATCTCCTTTGGGCTTGTTTTATAGGTCGGGCTCCACATTTCACCGAGAGTTGATGAACAGCTATCTTGGGATCTAGTCCAGGCATCTCCTTGTATGTCCATGCAAATACATCTTTGAATTCTCGAAGTAAGGCCACACAAGTTGCTTCCTCCTCAGGACCTAAGGATGCGCTTATATAAGTCGGTCGAGGATTATTAGTATCACCAAGATTAACTTCTTTCAATTCATCGATGGTGGATTTAATTCCTTCCTCAAGCTCGGGTGGTGCTTCTTCGGCATCTTCGGCTTCAGTGTCATCACAATCTCTCAGGGTGATGTGATGTGATGATTCTATGTCGCTGTCTTCTTCATTGCTAATAACATGCGGCTTTGTATGAATCGTCGTGACCCATTTAGCCTTGAGTGCTTCTCCACATGTGACTTTAACGTCTTCCTCGCGCACCATTCGGGACGGGATTAAGCTTCGTAGTTTTTCAGGATCACACAACTTGTTAGCTTCTTTCTCCATTTCAGATTTTACTGGTCCCAGCCTTTGGTGTACAGATCTAGATGTCTTTAATCTTTGGTGCACAGATCTCCTAACTGGTCCTAGTCTTTGGTGTACGGATTTCTTGATTGTTCCTAATCTTTCATGCACAGTTCCTTTAGTTGTTCCTAACCTATCAAAGACGGGCTTGCGAGAGGAAATGGTATATGTATTGTTGGACGTGCTTTCTACTAGAGGCTTCTCACTCCCTTCTATATAGTTGCTTGAGGCTCGCTTAATGGTGATGCGTATGGGGTCAGGTCGTGTAAATCCCAAACCTTCTCGACTCTTTCCATTCCTTGAGCTCGTGGATCTTGACGTATCATCTTTTAGAGGAGAGCCTCTCTTCGGGTTGTATCCTGCTTTTACCAAAAGTTTAAAAGCTTTTGGTCCAAAATGGTTGTCCTTTTCTCTCGGAAGAGCTGTTTCATGTTCCGCAAAGCCTCCTTGAATAGGACGGACAAACCCTTTGAGTGGTGCTTTGGCAGGAGTGGTAATACTGAGCTTTGTCAAAGGTATCGTAAGACCTTTCAAACAACTATCTTCGGTGTGCGAGACTTTAGAAGGACGACTTTGGGGTAATGACTTCCCCTTGTTTAGCACATTGGCTTGATATTTTGATTCTTCACTAGAGCTTGACTCTTCATCTGGATTCTTGGTGTATTCCATGTAGTACTTTGCATCCGCGAAGTAAGATTCGGCTTCTGTAAATGGCTTATTGTCTGCAAGAACCTTCTTAACCACTCCATCTTGGCAGTATTGAAAGCATTGATGAAGAGTCGATGGAACTACACCATTCTCGTGTACCCATGGTCTCCCTAAAAGTATGTTGTAGGATGTTTTAGCATCGATAACATGGAAAAGCGTGACTGATGACAGACCATCAATTGTCAACCTTAATCGTATAATGCCCATCGCTCTTTGACCTCCTTGATTGAACCCTTGGATCATCAGTCGACTGTTACCAAGTTCTTCAGTTGGGATTCCTATATCTCTCATGGTACATAATGGCAGGATGTTGACTGCAGACCCTCCATCAACAAGTATCCTTTTCACCTGATGCTCGTGTATAAAACCGGTTACAAACAACGGTCTATTATGGGGTTTAGAACCAAGTAAGAGGTCCTCATCAGTAAAGGATATGATGTTCATGCAGTTGGTAGGTTTTGATTCTTCAACCGAGGAAGACGCATTATCTGAAGGAGGGGCCTCATCGACTTCGGAGAATGAAATAGTGTTAACATCAGCACTCTCCTCATCTAGAGAAATCTTCCCTTCCCTTACGAGCTTCATCACCTTTTCCTTGAAGACAAAGCAATGCTGGATGGGACGGCTTATGAGACGATGGTACTTGCAGTACTTGGGATCACCTGAGCGTCCCTCTTCATTTGGCTTTTTCATTTATGGTAGTTAGAGCAAGTGATTCTTCAGTAGATCATCGAATATCCTAGGGACATCAGAGTTGTGGAACAGATATTGCTTTGCCATCATCTCTTTCAAAGTAGACCTTCTTTGTTCTTCCTTTTGCGAACTATTTGTTGGCATATAGGCTACTTTCTCTTTGTCCTTCGCCCCTCTTGGTACTGTGATCTTTGTAGCATTTGAGGCCATCGCTTCTTTGCCTTTGAAGGGAAATTTGCCCCCTCTCTTAATGTCATGCTTGTGTGATTCTTGTATGGGAGGTCCATCAACATTACTGATAGTCATGTTTAGCTCCATATCATGTGCACGTGTGGCTAGCTCCTCAAAGGAACTTGGTTGGATTGCTTGAAGGATGTATCGAAGTCCCCAGTGCATCCCTTGAACACACATCTCGATTGCTGATGCTTCAGATAACCTATCTTTACAGAGGTTCAGGTTCCTCCAACGATTAATGTAATCGATGACCGGCTCTTCCTTCCATTGTCGTGCACTGGTAAGTTCGACCATGCGGACAATCCTTCGGGTGCTATAGAAACGGTTGAGGAATTCTTGTTCTAGTTGATCCCAACTATCTATGGATCTAGCCTCTAAGTCAGTATACCAGTCGAAGGCATTATTCTTCAGTGATCGAACAAATTGCTTCACAAGGTGATCACCATAGGTCCCAGAATTGTTGCATGTCTCAACGAAATGTGCGATGTGCTGTTTCGGACTTCCTTTGCCATCAAATTGTTGAAAGTTAGGGGGTTGATATCCGGCTGGCATCCTCATATTATCAATCCTTCGTGTGTATGGCTTGCTATAAGTGAAGGATGATTTGGAACCTTCATCAAGACTCTCTTTCAAAGCTCCCTTGATGAATTCTTTCAACTGATCGGCTGGGATCATTCCACTGGAGTTGATTGACACATCTCCTTGTTGAAATATTGGATTAGCATATGATGGTTCCTCATACATAGGGCGCTTTCCTCCCGCCTTGCTAGCTTCAGCTGTTTTCTTGCTCAAAATCTTCTCGGGTGTGGTTTTTTGTCCCATAAGCTTTGCAATCTTGAGGTCTTGTTCCTGAGTATGCTTCAGGAGGATCTCCATGGATTTTGACAAAGCTAATACCATTTCATCGAGTGAAGTATTATTCATTTGAGGAGGATTTCCTCTAGGAGATGGTGGCAAAGACCCGTTGTCATCAGATGTTTCTTCTCCATCTCTTTTGGTGGCTTTCGCACGTGGAGTTTCAAGGCCTTTGTTAGGCAAGTTTTGCGGGTCTTCAACACCCTTGGATTGCCCCTCTTCCGAGGCTTGGGAAGAGTTGATTGTCTTCCTAGGAGGCATGATGCTTCACTAGAGATGAGAGGTAGAGATGTCCCATTGGGCGTGCCAAAAATCTGTAGCAAGTAAAGTTGCTCAAATAATATTTTGTTGATCTTGATAAAAGCGGGTACAATTCTCTAGTCTAGTCCTCTGATTCTAGTGTTCTAAAGCGGCGAACTTGGATCTTCAAATTCTTCGTTCTAGGAATTTTGACGTGAAAGTCGAGGAAAACGCTGATGTGAGGGCTTCTTGGCTTATTCTCGGATCGAATCACGAACTTTGAAGTGTTTGAGGCGAGCGATGACGAACTTCTTGGAAACTTGATGAACTCCACGAAGAACTCTTCTAGATCATCGCAAACTTTCGGCCTTTGATCTTATTTTGAGGAAGTTTGGCCTCCGGGAAACGTTTCTTCAAGGGCTTCTCAGCTTAATCTTGAATCAAACGATGGTCTTGGCTTAGATTTGGTGATGAACTTCAAGAACGTTTGCTCGAGTTTCGTCAGGATTCTCGGATTTGATCTTCCTTTTGGCGTAGTTGATCTTCCAATAACGTTTCTCCAAGTACGTTGAGGCTTCTCCTTGGATCAAACGGTGACTACTCCTGGATTTGTTGATGAACTTCTTGAATACTTGCTAGAACTTTGATGCTGAACTTGAGAAGACTTGTGATTCTTGCTCTTGATCTTGTTTGTTGCTTTTGCTCTTGTTCTTGCTTGCTCTTGTTTGTTGCTTGCCTTTGCTTGCTCATGCTTGTTGCTTGCTCTTGCTTGTTGCTTGCTCTTCTTTTTGCTCCTCTTCTTCTTATGCTCCTCTTGATCTGTTGCTTGGTTTGTAGAAATGAATGAAGGGGGCCCTCTATTTATAACACTTTGGAAGGGCATAAGAAGAGCATATTCCCCTAGAATATAGGAGCCCATGGCCCAACTCTTCAACTCTAGCCCATTTTCATTACATGGAGCCCTAGTCCATTAATTCTGGCCCAATTTCACCACATGGAACCCTAGCCCATTACTTCTGGCCCAATTTTATTGTATGTAGCCCAATTTACGCAATTACGTGCAGGTCGTCCCATATGACATAATTCGATTTAAATTTATTTAATTTTTATATATTAGAAAATAATCCAGCAATTTTAATTTTAGAATTTAATTTAGTAAAATTCCAAAAATGCTAGAAAATTGTATTTTATTTTCTAATATATGGTATCTGAAGACTAATCCACTTCGGCCTTTCTCAGACCTAGAATCCACTAAGACAGATAATTGAGTTCACCTTACAAATATCTTCTCTCGATTCCTAAATACACTAGGTTCCCAACCAAGTGTTCCCCCCTGAGTTATTCCCCGGCTTTCTCAGCCAAGTACTTCCTATACTAAAAAACCTTTGAGCTATTCCTTAGTTTCCCAAACTAAGTACTTCTTATGCTCAGTAACCTTGGAGTTATTCCTTAGATTCCCAAACTAAGTACTTCCTGTACTCCACGCCGTTTAAGGTGTTGGTTAAGGTAGTTTGTCAGGTTCTGATAGATTAATAACTTCTACAGTTATGTAATACTACCTTCTTGAACAAGAGTCACTTAACACACTTCACAATGTGTGGTGATATGTTCTTTACTGACCCAAGTCTATGATAAATGTTCTAGAGAATGAATCTCAGATACTTGATCTTTTGATTCAACTCCTTCACAGATAGCAATGCTTGTTAAGGATCAGGACACTTAGAACTTCGTGCTACTTAGAATTCAAGAGCTTAGTCGCAACTATAAGCTGAAGAATAAGTAGGTTGAAGACTTGTATGCTTGAGAGAAAAATACCACTAGTTGTATTCTCAGAGAGGCTTGGTATTTTCAGTGAGTTCAGTGTGTAAGTTCTGTGTGTGTTTCAAGCATTCCAAGTGTTGATATTTATAGTTGAAAATCATGTCGTTTGAATAGTATCCGTTGGGCTTAATGAAATTCAAACTATTGATGTCTGTAAATAGTACTGCAGAAGACGTTGTCTCTTTTCAGAGATCTCCTCTTTTGTTCAGATGTCTCTATCTGCGCATTTATTGCATTGTACTATTTTTGTCCTGTAGTGCCAACGGAACTATGCACGCTTTCTGAAGCATTGCATGTCCCTTTCCAGAGACCTTCTCATCTCCAGATACCTGTTGAAACATTGTTTCCCAGAAACATAGTTTTATCCAAGATATCTGAGTGTAGATATCTGTGGGCACTTTTCCTCGTTCAGAAACCTTGCGTTCTCAGATATCTTTTGCAAAACTGGTTCATTGAGAAATACTTATTTGTCAACGATATCTGGACATAGGTATTTAATAACCTTTGTCTTCAGCAATCTTGTGCAGTCTTCCAAACTTCATTTTAAAGTTGAACTTCTCCTGCTGGATGCCTTCTTCTTGGTCTTCTTCAAGGAAATAAAAATTACATTCAGAGACCTAACATACTATACAAGATTTGCTAGACTATCATACTTAGTGATTTTCCTCTTTTACAGTGTTCAAGTGAACCAAGAGTACTAACCACCTTTCTGAGCTAAGATAAGTCATTAGGTTGCTGATCAAAATTTAAACAGATATTCCTAACAAATTTCCCCCGTTTTGATCAGTCAATGATGACTATCTTTAAAACCTATTACAACTTGAAAGAGGGAACAATCTAACACTTAATCAATTCTTATGATTAGGTATCTTAGCATTCTTTTAAGATATCTTAGCATTCTTTTCAGAGGGAACAAATTTCCCCCGTTTTGATCAGTTAACTTAGCATTCTTTTCAGAAGGCTTTAGATTAAACTTGTTGAGCATGTCCTTTGCATACTTTGTTTGACTAATGAATATTCTATCATTAAGTTGATTGACTTGCAATCCTAGGAAGTAGTTTAATTCTCCCATCATGCTCATCTCAAATTTACTTTTCATGAGCTCAGCAAAGTCTTCACAATGTTGCTTGTCTTTAGATCCAAATATAATGTCATCAACATATACTTGGACTAGAAGTAGTTTCCCTTCATGGTTCAAAGTAAAGAGTGTTTTATCAACATCTCCTTTCTTGAAGCCACTTTTCAGCAAGTATTTGGCTAAAGTATCATACAATGCTCTCGGAGCCTGTTTCAGTCCATACAGAGCTTTCTGAAGCTTATAAACCATTCTACATTCTGTGGAAACCTCAAACCTTGGTGGTTGTCCAACATAGACTTCTTCAGCAAGTTCACCGTTTAGGAATGCACTTTTAACATCCATCTGATAAACTTTAAAGTCATTATGAGCTGCAAAGGCTAGAAATAGTATAATTGCATCCAATCTTGCAACTGGAGCATATGACTCGTCAAAATCTAGTCCTTCTGTCTGGGTTAATCCCTTAGCAACCAACCTTGCTTTGTTTCTGGTTATTTCACCAGACTCATTCATTTTATTTCTGAAAACCCACTTGGTTCCAATTACAGATATTCAGTCAACAAATGGAACCAGTTTCCAGACTTTGTTTCTCTCAAATTGATCCAACTCTTCTTGCATTGCAGAGATCCAATCTTGATCCTTCAATGCTTCTTCTATAGTTTTAGGTTCAATATTTGAGATGAAACATCCATAAAGAGAGTAAGCAAATGCTCTCCTAATTCTAACACCTTGGTCTAAAGGACCGATCACATCCTTGGCAGGGTTATTTCTTATCCATTT
Source organism: Plantago major (assembly GCA_026545765.1). Lineage (NCBI taxonomy): Eukaryota > Viridiplantae > Streptophyta > Magnoliopsida > Lamiales > Plantaginaceae > Plantago > Plantago major. The sequence goes on from CM048841.1 coordinate 33,413,154, forward strand.
CATAATGGGTTTTGAACTAGTAGGATCAATATCATTTTGATCTGAATGTGAATCAATATGATCTTGATAGGATACTTGTGCAGTATCTGAGATATCTGACACATGAAAAATGCCATGGATATCTGACACTTTTTCAGTGTTAGAGATACCTGGAATTTGATTTTCACCAATCTCATTCTCAGAAACCTCTTCATGATGAAGGTTCTCAGTAACCTGTTCCATTCCTGGAATTCTCATAGGAAATTCTTCATCATGTCTTAGGGTCATCTGGTTGTTACTAAGCAATGGTTGCTTTTTATCGTCAGATTCATTCTCTAAGTGAATGATAGAATTGTTTACTTTTGAGGATTCTTCTTCAGAATCTTTAATCATTAGCTTTTTGAATCTTAGTGAGAGTTCTTCATTCAAGGGTACTTTCTTGTTTCCTTCGTAGAAGACTACATGAACAGATTCTTCAATCTTTTGCGTTCTTTTGTTGTAGATTCTATAGGCTTTGCTATTCAGAGAATAACCAAGAAATACTCCTTCATCTGCTTTTGGTTTAAATGTTCTCAAGTATTCTTTTCCATTGTTAAGAACAAAACATCTGCAACCAAACACCCTTAGATGTTTGATACTAGGGGGTCTACCAATCAAAAGCTCATAAGGAGTTTTGTCATTGTGTTTGTTAATCAAACATCTATTTTGAGTGTAGCAGGCTGTGTTAATAGCTTCAACCCAATAGATTTCACTTATTTCAGTGTCAACAAGCATTGTTCTTGCTGCTTCTTTTAGGGTCCTATTCTTCCTTTCAGCAACACCATTTTGTTTTGGTGTCCTTACGGAAGATAGTTGATGTTGTATACCTTTGCAGGTACAAAACTCTTTTATGTACTGGTTCACAAACTCAGTACCATGGTGCATTACGATTCTGAGATACCTTGTCATTTTTCATGACTTCAAGCTTATTCAGCAAGTTAGGTATCTCAACCCTTGCATCAGATTTTTGTTTGAGAAATACAACCCAAGTGAATCTTGAGTAATCATCAACAACAACCAGACCATACTTCTTTCCTGCATAGCTAGTTACAGAGGATTCAAAAAGATCCATATGTAACATTTGCAGTGGCCTTTCACTGGAGTGTCTAGTTTTAGACTTGAAAGATGTTTTGGATTGTTTTCCCATTTGGCAAGCTGAGCATATACCATCTTTTCTATATACCATTTTGGGTAAACCAACCACCAATTCTTTCTTGGCTAGCTTGTTCAGAGTTTTGAAGTTCAAGTGACTCATTCTTTTATGCCATAGCCAGTTTTCTTCAGTGTGGCCAGATTGACTCACCATGAGACATTCTTCAGTTGTGGCAGATGCCCAGTCAGCAACATAAAGATTTCCTTTTCGCCTAGCAACCAAGACTGTCTGCTTTGACTCATTGTCAATTACTTTGCATAGTTTTGACTTGATCTTGACAGTGTACCCTTTGTCTACTAATTGACTCATGCTTAGGAGATTATATTTCAATCCCTTTACATGTAGTACTTCAGAGATTGTAAGGGATCCAAACTTCAGATTGCCAAATCCTATGGTTGGATTTTCATCTCCTCCAACAAACCTAATAATTGGTCCTTTATCGCATTTTCTGTAGTTAACCAGATTTGCTTTGTCTCCTGTCATGTGCTTTCCACATCCACTATCAAAATGCCACTTCGGGTTCTTCCTCAGAGTGTTATGCACAAAACAGGAAACAAGGAGTTAGGCTCTCATTCCAACAATGGAGCCTTCTGGACTAAAGAATCTCCCTGTAGGAATCCATTTCTGAATGAACTTCCTTGGGATATTCTTTTGTCTTGTTGGAACATAAGGAGGAATTTTAGGTAAATGATTGGTATCATTATCATTTAAAGCTATTTTCCTTCTTGGTGTGTTCCTTGGAGCTCCTCATGGTGCTTTCAGATACCTGTCAGATTGTTGAGTCTACTTTTCAGAAAACTTAGCTTTCCTTGCCAGACTTCTTCTAGCCCTGGCATTCAGAGTGGTCGTAACCTGTTCTTTCTTCCACTTCTGATGATTTCTATGCGCAATCCTGGCTTTCATCCATCGTTCTTGCTCTTGTTTATACTCACGAACGAGTTGTTTCCCGATGGCTTTATAGCCAATGCTATTTCGAGCACCTGGTGCTGTCTGAGTTCTCTTCTCAGCAGCTTTGCTAGTCTCTGGAACGTCTTTCTTTCCAGAAAACGTTATGTTGGAAAATTTTCCTGCTCCTGCAATTTTCCTTTCTGAGAGACATAGCACTGTGGGTGATTACACTTTTCAGTGTTATGTTTCTTTACAGAAACATTCCCAACAGTTTTCTTTTGGACTTGTTTTTCCCACAAAGGTTTGGTCGCAACTGCCTTTCCTTTGACAACAACCTTAGCTTTCTGACCAATGCTATATGTTATTTGGGAACCATCTTGCTGAGCACTAACAAATGTTATTCTTTCGTCACTCTTATTCAGAGTGGTAGAACTATTTGTTTGTGTGTCCAGTCCAAGTCCTCCCTTTTCTGAAGGATCTCTTAAATAAGAGTGTACTTCAGTAAGAGTGTCATACGCTTTGGCATAGATTGAAAAGATAGTTCTTTCTTCTTGAGTTCCTCATTTTCAGAAAGAAGATCTTTATTTTCCTTTTGGAGTATATCCATTGCCTTTCTGTGTAACTTCTCTGTTTCAGATATCTATGCTTTGAGAAATGCATTTTCAGCATCCTTTTTCTCAGATATCTTGAGTAATTGTGAATTTTTCTTCTCAAGAGAATTCTTTTCTTCTTCAAGAATGTCGGCTGTAGCTCGGATCATTTGAAATTCTCTTTTGTAGAGATCAAGTTCTCTTCTAAAATATTCTGAATCTCTGATTTCTTCCTCATTACTCTCATAAGTTATGAATTGAGAGATGTTGGTTACCTCGTCTGCCATTAGGTAGGGCTCAATGTTGGAGCAATCTGGATAGATCTCCTCAGAAACCCCACATAATTCCCTTTTCTTTTGACCAATGTCAACTAATTCATGAGTGATGCCACATAATTCCGGAGAAGGTAATTTGGTATCATCTGAGTCTTCTTCCTCAGATTCTGACTCAATATCGAGAGCATCCAGTTGGATTTTAATATTTTTCCTTTCTTCAGTGAGCATAGCTCTCTGACCTCTCTTGAAGTTTCTTCTATCTTTCTTGTCACCTGTCTTTAGCTTATTGAAAACAGGGCAATCTCTTTTAAAATGATCAGGTTTCTGACAATAGAAACAGATATCGTTTCCGATTTCTGCTTCCTCAGTACTAGATACTTGCTGAGCCGACTTGTTCGGCGAACTTGACAGCTTCATATTTTTGTACTTGTGATAATTTGAGCCTAGATGCTTTTTCAGCTTCTCTTTGGATTTTCTTCTCTCAATCTCCCGACTGACATATTTTCTAATTGGGTTTACAGCAAGAGCATCTTCCTCAGTCATTTCCTTGGTATCCGTCTTTTCAGAAGTACCTTGTGTTACTAAAGCAACATTATGAACTTTCTCAGCAATTGTTTGTTCTCTCTGAGTAGTTTCATAGTTGACAGTAGCTAAGTGGAAAAAGAGTTCTACTGGAGTGATATTTGGCATTCCTTGGTTGAAATAAAAATACTGAGTGTGTTCCCAGTTTTGATTCAAGCTTCTCACGATAGTCTTCACCTTTTCAGAGTTAGAGTATCTCTCACTTTCACCAAGTGCAGCCATTTCACTCATCAATGTTGTGAACCGGAAATCTAGTTCTTCAAGAGTCTCTGTGGGACCTTGTTTAAAGTTTTGGAATTTGGCTTCAAACTTCGAACTTATTTTTCTTTGTTTTCTCAGTGCCGGCACAGATTTCCTCAATCAGTTGCCAGGCCACTTTCGCCGTTTTTGCACCCCACAGTTTACAGTATATGTGCTCTGGAGTGGAACGTATGATGATATTGCGAGCCTGACCATCCAGTCGATTTCTCTTGGCATCAAGTACGTTTTCTTATCTGACGACGAGTTCTTTCCAGTCATTATATCTTCATCTTTGACTAAGGATCATGAAGAGAAGGTAGTAGAGGTGTTGAAGAATTATAAGGAAGCAATAGGATGTGTTGGTCCAGATAACGGCAAAGGGAAAAGACTAGAGGGGGGGGGGGTGAATAGTCTTTTACAACTTTTGTCGATAAACACAATTTCTCAGATATCTGTGAAGATATCTGATACTTAATTTCAGAGAGCGGAAGACTTTTCTGGGATAAGTGCACGTGCTCAGCAAGATATGTGTAAATACTCAGCAAGGTAAATAAAGCAAGTAATAAATTCCAGAAAGTAAATAACACTGATCTTTATAGTGGTATCTGAAGGTGGCGTAATCCTTCAACTAATCCACTTCGGCCTTTCTCAGACATAGAATCCCCTAAGACAGATAATTGAGTTCACCTTACAAATATCTTCTCTCGATTCCTAAATACACTAGGTTCCCAACCAAGTGTTCCCCCTGAGTTATTCGCCGGCTTTCTCAGCCAAGTACTTCCTATACTCAGAAACCTTTGAGCTATTCCTTAGTTTCCCAAACTAAGTAATTCCTATGCTCAGTAAATTTGGAGTTATTCCTTAGTTTCTCAAACTAAGTACTTCCTGTACACCACACCGTTTAAGGTGTTGTTTAAGGTAGTTTGTCAGGTTTTGATAGATTAATAACTTCTACAGTTATGTAATACTACCATCTTGAACTAGAGTCACTTAACACACTTCATAATGTGTGGTGATATGTTCTTTACTGACCCAAGTCTATGATAAATGTTCTAGAGAATGAATCTCAGATACTTGATCTTTTGATTCAACTCCTTCATAGATAGCAATGCTTGTTAAGGATCAGGACACTTAGAACTTTCGCACTACTTTGAATTCAAGAGCTTAGTCGCAACTGTAAGCTGATGAATAAGTAGGTTGAAGATTTGTATGCTAGAGAGAAAAATACCACTAGTTGTATTCTCAGAGAGGCTTGGTATTTTCAGTGAGTTCAGTGTGTAAGTTCTGTGTGTGTTTCAAGCATTCTAAGTGTTGATATTTATAGTTGAAAATCATGCCGTATGAATAGTATCCATTAGGCTTAATGAAATTCAAACTATTGATGTCTGTAAATAGAACTGCAGAAGACGTTGTCTCTTTTCAGAGATTTCCTCTTTTGTTCAGATGTCTCTATCTGCGCATTTATTGTATTGTACTATTTTTGTCTTGTAGTGCTAATGGAACTATGCACACTTTCTGATGCATTGCATGTCCCTTTCCAGAGACCTTCTCATCTCCAGATACCTGTTGAAACATTGTTTCCCAGAAACATAGTTTTATCCAAGATATCTGAGTGTAGATATCTGTGGGCACTTTTCCTCGTTCAGAAACCTTGCGTTCTCAGATATCTTTTGCAAAACCGGTTCATTGAGAAACACTTGTTTGTCAAAGATACCTGGACATAGGTATCTGATAACCTTTGTCTTCAGCAATCTTGTGCAGTCTTCAAAACTTCATTTTATAGTTGAACTTCTCCTGCTGGATGCCTTCTTCTTGGTCTTCTTCAAGGAAATAAAAATTACATTCAGAGACCTAAAGACCTAACATCCTATACAAGACTTTCTAGACTAACATACTTAGTGATTTTCCTGTTTTACAGTGTTCAAGTGAACCAAGAGTACTAAGCACCTTTCTGAGCTAAGATAAGTCATTAGTTTGCTGATCAAAATCTAAACAAATATTCCTAACATCCTCAAACGCTTTCAGGTTAAGAATCAATCATCTAACAATCAATTGATTTCTCTACTTCATATTTTCAAAGAATGCTTTGGTTAAACTGAAATTGGTTGTTTATTTGGGCAATTAACTATGACAGCATATGAACAATAAGTTTGATTCTATATTCGATTAATCTGAAATGCTACCGTGTCTATTTCCCTTCTATTGATTCAAATTCACTCTCGTTTACTTAATTTAATTTACAAAACCAATTCAATCTTACAAACTGCTACTTGCAAACTCTTGCGTTTTGATGAGTCGATATTTTAACGACTCATTTAGTGCCTTTTTTCCGTGTTTTGTTGCCTCTTCTAGCCTTTATTTAGTATTTTTTGTTCCGTGTCACGTTTGGGTTTTTTGTGTGTTTTTGTGCATTTTTAGGTGTATTAGCGTCATTGGCAAGGAAATGGAGGACCAAAGTGCAAAGAAGACTTCAAAACCTTTTAGAAGCACCACAAGGTCAAGTTAGTGGGCCACTACTCCAAGAGAGGTGACATGGAGGTTGGAAAAGGGAGAGAAAAGTGGAGAAAATGGGAAAATGGAAGAGTTCCCGTACACAAGGCTCACCGCGGTGAGCCCCACATCCAAACGGGCTCATCACGGTACAACCAAGCAGAAAAGAAGGCAAAAGGTCCAGACCGCGGTGTGGAGGATACCCAAAAGTACCTCACCGCGGTGAGCTCTGTTTGACAGAAACAAACCCACGATTTCTGGCAGTTTTTTCCCATGATTTCAAATTTCTTCATCCTTGGTCTTATAAATAGACCACTTGTATCAGTCATTAGGATATATCTTCACTTACTTCTACTTTCATATTTTCAATTCCAAGCATTGCAAACACTTAGAGATTTCAATCTCTCTTTTAATTTGAAGAAGCATTATTGATCTTTCTGACGATCGCAGAGACCAATAGGCGCCCGGGTATTCAATAGTACGAGTTAGGCGATTGCTGTTAATAACTTGTATTGTGACATATTGTTATCTAATCGTTGAACACATGCTTGATCGTTGTGAACTTGCATCAGTCTTTACCTCTAATTAGTATATATCCGGATGAGGGCATAGCTAGTGACAACCTTTTTGCCGTAACTCATACGTACTTATAATTTGTATCTGGTTCGATTTTGCAATAGCATGTGTTGCATTCGCGGCCAGTGTACCATTAGCTATATCGCGTCAGCACTTTTGAAAGATCCACTTGCTTCATTTTAATTGTAGAAATTGCATGATCTAGGTATTACCTTGTCTTGTAATTGTAATTTGTTGTCGGGTTTGAAGTATCAACTTTACCCACACTATATGTTTACAACTCACACCTTGAGCCTACAACTTAGAACTAGCTTAATCAATTCCTCAAGAGAACGACCCTGTGGTTTAAGCCTTGTTGTACTACGACAACCGCTTTACTACTTGTGTTATTTTACAAGTATTAATTTTGATCGCATCAAAATTTAGCGCCGCTGCCGGGGAATTGATTACTACGTTCTTCAATAAGTAGGATCAGTGTGTAGTTGCGTATTTTTATTTTTAACTTATTCGAAAACCAAAGAAAAAATCTGAAAATTTAAAAAATCAAAAATAGTTTCATCAGGTCCTTTCAATTTGAGGCATCTAATAGAACTCATATGAGCAGGTACTGATGAACTCGATCCCCCTAGTGAACCATCAGGTCTTAGTTGATCACCGTCTGTCGTGTTGGGCATGTTTCAGATACTACCTATATACCAGCGTGGCCCTTAAAGCTATATGACCGTGAGGGTTGATGGCATGTATACCAAACTGACACGCACAAAAGTGCGGACTTTCGGTAAAACAGACACCCGTCAAAAAATTGAGATAAAAGAGCCTAATGAGGCCATGCATTGAATACTGCGCAATAATGGTTTATGTTTGATTTGCAAGTGAAAAAGGGAACAACACAGGTCTTGAACTTTTGTTATAAGTAATTTTTGGAAAAAAATTCCCTTCTGATCCATTTGATTTGAGTACATTAGCGTAAGATAGTCTAGGCATTCTTGTGATGCGAGTCACCTTCCCAGTTTACTTTTTGAGCGACTAACCCTATTGGACACTTCCAAAGAGAGTAGAGATTGCATATTATTCCGGTGAGGGACTAGCGTGCTGGACTTAAGAGTTATTTGCTTGAGAAACGTTTTTTTTTGGAATTATTTGTGCACTTCTCTGCCAAGTTTACTTCAGAACAAAACATTTGCATTTTGAGGACTTAATGCTTTCAATGGTAGATTCGATTACTTGGATTTGTAACTATTGTATTTGCCTACATGGTTTAGAGTCTAGTGTGTTTAGGCTGTGTGTTTGCTCGAGGATGAGCAAAGGTTCGGTTTGGGGATTTTGATGAGACAATATTCTAACATCTCATTTGGTCCTTTTTAGCGGTCTTTGTGAGTCTTTGTCTTTTGTTTTATAGTCTTTTTAGTTCGCTTTTACGCTTTAGTGTTTTGTTTACATTTTGTAGGAATCGATGTCTTTTGAACTAAATGAGGACGAGCTGCTTAGCTTCGCTTGTGGGATTCGGTCCGCTTGTGGCGAGATTTCTGAGCTTGGACTTGGGAGTTGCAGGAAGGCTCGCCATGTAGGAAATCAGTCACTTGTAGATTTTGTGAATGGAGCCTCTGATTTGAAGATTGAAGCCCGCCGCGGTGAAATTATGCGAGGGCTATATATATTGCGATAAAGAAGGCTTGCCGCGGCGGTGAGATTTTGCGATTGGCTCCCCTATTTTGAAGGAAGGCACTCACTGCGGCAAGGGATTCAATCCGCCGTGGCGAGAATTTGCGAGCTGGATATATAATCGACAAAAGGAAGCTCGCCGTGGCGAGACGCGCAGGCTCAGAATTTGTTTTCCTTATTAGTTTAGAATTTGTTTTTTCTGGGATATACTTCTTTTAACCTAGTTTTTGAAGAGAGCTCCTAGATTCAGACATTAACATTGAGACATCTTTGGAGCTTGGTTATTCATTGATTTTACTCATCAGGATTATTGGTATTGATTTCTCTATTGCTTTCTTCTTTACAATTCGTTCTTTAGCTTTATCGATTGAATTGTATGTTATTGCATGCAAGTTTCATATCTATGTTTCGTATGATTATTACCATGAATCTCTGTATGCAATTATCTATTATGAGTACCTAAACACCTTTGAATACAGTAGTATGTGAAGATTATGCATATTCGTTCTAGGGTTTATCGAATCACTCATATAGGTTAGTCTCGTATAAAATCTTCATAAAAACCTTCAATTCGATAAGTCCGTATTAAATTCTCTAAATTGTTCATGTTTAAGGATCGTGAATTGACAACTCACGATTTCTCTAGTATAATATATTCTAAGAACAATTGGTTGAATCGAATTGATTGATTTTCTGTACAACAACCGTGTGACAAATGTGAGTGTTTTCCCTAGTCCGAATTAGCATAATTGGATCTTTCTAATGTATTCATCTTTCTCTCATTGTTAATCGTAATCTTAGCTTTAGTCAATCTAGTTCGAAGTATACAAAACCATCAATCGAACTGTTACTGGCGAGTATATGTTTACTCTCACTGCTACGTAGCTTGATTAATTCCCTAGAGATCGATCACGAGTTAGGCTTTAGTCTGCAACTATAGCTTAATCTCTAATTGCTTTTTAGAGTATAATTTGAGCTTATCAAATTTGGCGCCGCTGCCGAGGAGTTAATCCCTATTGTAGCGCTGAGAGCCGGTGGTTACTTGTCGTGATTTCATTTTACTTGGACTAACAGAAACTAAGCATTTGTTGAGTTACTGTTGTTGAGATCCAGGAATGGAGTCCTTTTCCAGCTACTACGCACCCTTTGCAAGGGTAGCTGGACCTGCTATTGTGATCGACGAAGCATCAAAGAAATATGATCTGGAAAGTGATTTGAGGCATACACTACCTGTGTTTTTCGGAAACCCTGAGGAGGATTCCCTCCGGTTCATCCAACATTTTGAATATGCAGTCAACAATTTATCCAAACAAGGGTTGGAGGAAGAACATGTTAAGTGTGTGTTATTTTCCCTCGTGATGAAGGGTAACGCCAAGGATTGGTTATGGAGAACTACGCCAGGATCGCTTACTTCTTGGGAGGATATTCTCAAGGCCTTCTACAAAACATTCTTCCTACACTCAAAGACAGTGAAGCTTCAAAGAGAAATATCTAAGTTTAGTCAGCAAAAAGGGGAACGTTTTAATTTTGCGTGGGAAAGATACCTTGGAATGATAAGATCATGCCCACACCATGGATTTTCTGAGCAGGTACTTATGAGCACCTTCTATGAAGGATTGAATGTAGAACACCAGAATGTGGTAGAAGTGAGTGGTGGTGGTATTTTGAACTAGACACCTGTGGAGATAAGGATGGTTTTTGAAGACATGGCAAACCGTGCATTAATCTTGGGAGATACAGGAATCCTATCGACATCAAGGAGCCTGAATTATTATATGTTGAAGATATCGATAGGATTACCAATGAATTGCGACAGAGTGCAGGGGACCAGCTCCGAAAATGGTGAATAGTGCAAATATTTTACCAGAGAGCAGCTCATTTAGCGAAAGCATATTGGTGGCTTTAATTGCCCATGATGAAAAATTTATGCAAGTTGTTATTAAGGGACAAGAGAGAACAGGACAACAGATTGAAGGGATGATGAGCAGAATAGAGGACTTAGCAGATAGTTTGGCTAACTTCGTAGCAGGTCTAGAATTTGGGGATGAAGATGAATTGGAAGAAGGATTTAAGCAACTACAGTACTGCGTAGTGGTAAGGTTGTTGAGAAGCCAGATATGATGACTAAACCGGAAACTCCACCTACACTAGCAGTCGACGTTACTGAGGAGATTATTGAGGACCCAAGAAGCAGCACTGAGGTTCTACATAAATCTAATAACCCCTTCCACCCCCCAGGACCACCAGTTTCCAAGCTATTACCATACCCTGGGAGAGTTAAGAAGCCAAAAGACGACTGTAAGTTCAAATCTATTCTGGCAATGCTTTCGAAAGTTAACGTGAACATGCCACTGCTGGAGCTTATTGATAATGTCCCCTCCTATGCTAAGTTCTTCAAGGACCTAAATGCTAATAAGAAGAAGCTTTCGTCTACTGAAAAGCTGATTCTTCCAAAAACAGCAAATTATGTGATCGGATTACCCGTGAAACAACAAGATCTAGGGAGTTTTGTGATTGATATACAAATGGAGAATGGGAAGGTAGCAAAAGGTATGCTCGACTTGGGAGCAAGCATTAATCTTATTACCCATGACCTTTAACAGGAGCTCAGTTTGGGGAAGTTGGAACCAGTGAATATGACTTTGCAGATGGCTGATTGTAGTATCCAGAGACCGCTTGGTATTATTCGGGATGCTTTGGTCAAGGTTGACACGTACTTGGTACCAACAGATTTTGTAGTTCTACCTCCCAGCAATGCAGCAACCAGCAGCAGAAACCATGTGATTTTGCTAGGAAGGCCATTCATGAAAACTGTCAAACTTCAAGTCGATGTTGCAGAAGGAAAAATAGCGATGGATATCGGAGGCAATCGAATCAGCAAGGACGCAGTGCGTTCTGCAGGTAACTCTAATGCCTATTCTGTTACAAATTGTGAAACTGAACATGAGATTGCCAAAGAATTTCATTGCATCATTGATGACTGTGTATATACTACTTTTCTTGATGACATTACTAGAGATAAGTTAGAGGCCGCTTTGACACTAGATCCTGATAGGGGAATTCTGAGTGAGGAAAGTCATGAGCTAATCTGTGCTTTAGATTCAGCTGAAACTGAACCGGCAGGTGAACTCGATCCCCTAGTGAACCATTAGGTGAAATCGACTCCCTCAGTAGCAATACTGGGGAAATCGAACCCCCTAGGCCTGACCTTAAGGAACTCCCATCACACCTTAAGTATGCTTTCCTTGGTGAAAATCGGTCCAAACCTGTGATAATATCTTCGAAATTGCAAAAGGAAGAAGAGAACCAACTTGTTGAGCTTCTTATGGAGAATTCTGCGGCCATAGGATGGGGAATTGGAGACATTAAGGGCATTAGCGCAACATGTTGCACACACATGATAATTTTAGAAGATGATGCTAAACCTGTTAGGCAACCCCAGCGCAGGCTCAATCCTGTCATGCAAGATGTAGTGAAAACTGAGATGCTTAAGATGCTTGAGCACGACATAATTTACCCCATAGCTGATAGTGGATGGGTGAGTCCTATGCATGTAGTTCCTAAGAAGTCGCGGGTTACTCTCGAAACAAATGAGAAGGGCATAGAGGTCCCGGTAAGAAAAACCACTAGGTGGCATGTGTGCATTGACTACGGGAAACTAAACACGGCCACTAAGAAAGACCACTTCCCTCTGCCATTCATTGATGAGATGCTTAACCGCCTTGTTGGGCGAGAGTTCTATTGTTTTTTGGATGGTCTTTCAGGTTTCTACCAAATACCCATTGCTCAGGAGGATCAGGAGAAGACAACATTTACTTGTCCCTATGGGACTTTTGCCTATCGCAGAATGCCTTTCGGACTGTGCAACGCTCCTGCTGCTTTTCAAAGATGCATGCTTTCTATATTTTCTGACATGGTGCAGGATTTTATAGAGGTTTTCATGGATGACTTCTCTCTTTTTGGAGATTCTTTTGTTGATTGCTTACATAAACTTGATAAAGTGCTTAAACGCTGCATTGAGTGTAACTTAACTCTTAGCTGGGAAAAAATTCACTTTATGGTTAGAGAAGGAATTGTCTTAGGACATGTAGTCTCAAAACGTGGGATAGAAGTTGATAGAGCAAAGCTTGGTGTGATTGTTAAACTCCCCCCTCCCACTTGTGTGAAAGAGCTGCAATCTTTTCTTGGGCATGTTGGTTTTCATAGGAGATTCATTAAGGATTTTTCAAAAATTGCTAAGTGTTTGAGCAACTTGCTTATGAAAGATGTGCCTTTTGTTTTCAATGATAAATGCATGCAGGCCTTTAACATCTTGAAAGAACAACTTGTTTCGGCTCCCATTGTTGTTGCTCCAAACTGGTCCTGACCCTTTGAGATTATGTGCGATGCTTCTGATTTCGCTTTAGGTGCTGTTTTAGGACAAAGGGTAAATGGACATTTTCATGTGATTTACTATGCCAGCAAGACACTTAACCCTGCGCAGGTTAACTACACCACAACTGAGAAAGAATTCCTAGTTGTTCTTTTCGCATTGGATAAATTCCATTCATATCTGAAAGGGTTCAAAGTGATCATCCACACGGATCACGCTGCGATCAGCCACCTCATGGCCAAGAGTGATTCTAAGCCGCTCCTCATTCGGTGGGTTTTGATGTTACAGGTGTTCGATTGTGAAATAGTTGATAAGTGTGGTAAAGATAATCTTGTTGCTGACCATTTATCTAGGCTTGATCCTAAGACAATCTCCCCTTCTCCACCTATTCCCGATGACCTACCTGATGAGCACCTATTCTCTGTTAGCGTAGAGCCTTGGTTTGCAGATATTGTGAATTTTCTTGTTGCAGGTGTTTTCCCCGCTAACATGTCTTCGCAGGAAAGAAGGAACTTTGCGCTCCGAACCAATGGCTACTTTTGGGATGACCCCCACCTTTTCAAAGAGGGAGCTGATGGCATCCTACGGCGCTGCATTCCAGGGAGTGAAGTAGGCAGTGTTCTCACCTTTTGTCATACCATGCAGTGTGGAGGGCACTACAGCGGGAAGAAAACCGCTCTGAAGGTTCTTCAATTAGGTTTCTTTTGTCCCTCTCTATTTAAAGATGATCATTGTGCTAGTTGTGATGCATGTCAGCGTAGTGGTAACATTAGCAAGCGTAATGAGATGCCTTTGACTAGCAATCTTGTGGTAGAACCCTTTGATGTGTGGGGTATTGTCTTTATGGGACCCTTTCCCAAAAGTAATGGTAATGAATATATTCTTGTTGCTGTGGACTATGTCACTAAGTGGGTGGAGACTATTGCCACCAGAACTAACGATTCCAAAGTTGTGCTCTCTTTCTTGTCCAAAAATATTTTCAGCAGGTTTGGTACACCCAGAGCAATCATTAGCGATGGCGGATCTCATTTTATTAACTGTTCATTTGCGAACCTGCTTGTGAAGTATGGAGTGCAACACCGTTTCGCAACCGCCTACCATCCACAAACTTCTGGTCAAGTGGAAGTCAGCAATAGGAAAATCAAGAGCATTCTCACAAGGGTCGTAAAACCCAATCATAAGGATTGGTCAACCAAGCTAGATGATTCATTGTGGGCTTACAGAACTTGTTACAAGACTGTTATTGGTACAAACCCTACCGGTTGGTTTATGGCAAAGCTTGTCATCTTCCCGTGAAGTTGGAGCACAAAGCGGCATGGGCCACCAAGGAGCTAAATCTCGATATGCAGGCAGCTGGGGAAGAAAGATCGCTGCAGATCTCTGAGCTGGAAGAACTCTGCCACCTTGCCTTTGAGAATGCAAAGATTTACAAGCAGAAGACAAAAGAGTATCATGACAAGGGGATAATCCGCAAGGACTTGCACCCAGGTATGAAAGTTTTGGTTTTTAACTCTTGTCTTAAACTGTTTCCAGGAAAGTTGCGTTCGCGTTGGGATGGACCATACACGATAATTCATGTTGCACCGCATGGTGCTGTCGAACTCTTGAATTCCGCTGACGGTTCCACCTTCAAGGTCAATGGGCAGCGAGTTAAACCATACTTTCAAGGGTACATTGAGCGATCGGAAGAAGTGGTCGAACTCTCTGAGTCCAGTACATGACTCTAAACTGTACTTCATAGGCCAGACACTTTCGATCCCTTTTATCTTTCCACTCTTAGCTTGAGGACATGCTGGAGTTTCGGTTTGGGGAGGGAATGTGAGACTCTTCAGTTTCTCGCCTGTGTTTCTATGTGTTTTTTCATATTTTCGTGAGTCTTTCGTGTGTCCGTGTTATTTTTCCAAGTTTTGAGTATCTATTGTGAGTGGTAAATCCACTTAATGCCTTGTTTTGTTTGATATGTAACTGGAAGTAGCCTAGTGCATTGTTAATTCCTTAAGGTCTGTTTCTCTTGCAAATAGCTAGTCTGTCCAGTCCTTTAGTCCAAAATCCTTGAGAAGCCTGAGCCGATGAAAAAATATTGTACTGGCATTTGTATTGTGTGATTCCTGGGATGTGCAAGTTTTTACGAATTACTTGCGCCTTTTCATACTTACGTGTACTCATTTTGTTTGGGGATGACGAACGACATGCTTTTAATTCTAAGTTCTCTAACTTTTAAACCCCGTTCTAAAGAACAGGTTTGGGGAAGAGTTACTTACATGTTTACGACTAATCTTTGAGCTTTATATGCTTGATTGTGTTTGAGTCTGTTGCTATTTCCAAAGCTGTCTGAATTTAATCTCAGGGTGGATCTATGGTCTTAGTTGATCACCGTCTGTCATGTTGGGCATGTTTCAGATACTACCTATATACCGGCGTGGCCCTTAAAGCTATATCACCGTGAGGGTTGATGGAATGTATACCAAACTGACACGCACAAAAGTGCCAACTTTCGGTAAAACATACACCCGTCGAAAAATTGAGATAAAAGAGCCCAATGAGGCCATGCATTGAATACTGTGCAATAATGGTTTATGTTTGATTTGCAAGTGAAAAAGGGAACAACACAGGTCTTGAACTTTTGTTATAAGTCGTTTCTGGAAAAAAAAGTCCCTTCTGATCCATTTGATTTGAATACATTAGAGTAAGATAGTCTAGGTATTCTTGTGATGCGAGTCACCTTCCCAGTTTACTTTTTGAGCGACTAACCCTATTGGACACTTCCAAAGAGAGTAGAGATTGCATATTATTCCTATGAGGGACTTGCGTGCTGGACTTAAGAGTTATTTGCTTTAGAAACTTTTTTTTTTTTTTTTTGAATTATCTGTGCACTTCTCTGCCAAGGTTACTTGAGAACAAAACAGTTGCATTTGGTGGACTTAATGCTTTCAATGGTAGATTCGATTACTTGATTTGTAACTATTGTATTTGCCTACATGGTTTAGAGTCTAGTGTGTTTAGGCTGTAGGCTGTGTGTTTGCTCGAGGACGAGCAAAAGTTCGGTTTGGGGATTTTGATGAGACAATATTCTAACGTCTCATTTGGTCCTTTTTAGCGGTCTTTGTGAGTCTTTGTCTTTATTTTTATAGTCTTTTTAGTTCGCTTTTACGCTTTGGTGTTTTGTTTACATTTTGTAGGAATCGATGTCTTTTGAACTAAATGAGGACGAGCTGCTTAGCATAGCTCGCCGCGGCGAGATTTTACGAGCTTGAACTTGGGAGTTCCAGGAAGGCTCGCCGCGGCGAGATTTTGCGAATTGAGCCTCTGATTTGAAGATTGAAGCCCACCGCGGCGAAATTATGCGAGGGCTATATACATTGCGATAAAGAAGGCTTGCCGCGGCGAGATTTTGCAATTGGCTCCCCTGTTTTGAAGGAAGGCCGCAATAAGAATTGGCCATGCGTAGACGCATGAGCTCAGAATTTGTTTTCGTTATTAGTTTAGAATTTGTTTTTTCTGGGATATACTTCTTTTAACCTAGTTTTTGAAGAGGGCTCCTAGATTCAGACATTAACATTGAGACATCGTTAGAGCTTGGTTATTCATTGATTTTACTCATCAGGATTATTGGTATTGATTTCTCTATTGCTTTCTTCTTTACAATTCGTTCTTTATCTTTATCGATTGAATTGTATGTTATTGCATGGTAGTTTCATATCTATGTTTCGTATGATTATTACCATGAATATTTGTATGCAATTATCTATTATGAGTAGCTAAACACCTTTGAATACAGTAGTATGTGAAGATTATGCATATTTGTTCTAGGGTTTATCAAATCTCTCATATAGGTTAGTCTCGTATAAAATCTTCGTAAAAACCTTCAATTCGATAAGTCCGTATTAAATTCTCTAAATTGTTCATATTTAAGGATCGTGAATTGACGACTCACGATTTCTCCAGTATAATATATTCTAAGAACAATTGGTTGAATCGAATTGATTGATTTACTGTACAACAACCGTGTGACAAATGTGAGTGTTTTCCCTAGTTCGAATTAGCATAATTGGATCTTGCTACTGTATTCATCTTTCTCTCATTGTTAATCGTAATGTTAGCTTTAGTCAATCTAGTTAGAAGTATACAAAACCATCAATCGAGCTGTTACTGGCGAGTATCTGTTTACTCTCACTGCTACGTAGCTTGATTAATTCCCTAGAGATCGATCACGAGGTAGGCTTTAGTCTGCAACTACAGCTTAATATCTAATTGCTTTTTAGAGTATAATTTGAGCTTATCACCTAGCTATCGAATAGGTTTGGGGAGGGAAGTTGTACTCATATGCTTACATGCCTCGGATTATTTGCTACCTTGTATATATTGTAAATATGTATTTTTTATTTTATTTTTCGTTTTTGGGATTATGTGGGGTGGTATGTTAGCCACTTTTATGTGATTCCAGTTGAGTCCAGTCTTGAGTTCTTTTGACAAGTCTAGTTATGTATTGCGTTAGTTAAGCCTTTTTATTGATGTGATCTTAGATGGCCTCTGATTGAGTGCTAAGAAATTTTCGAAAGTCACTCTAGTTCGTTTCACTTGTAAATAAAAAGTCTTCCTGTTTTAGTAGTAAAAAAGTCGGTGAGAAGCCTTAAAGCCAATGAAAAAATCTTGTACCGGCAAATGTGTGATTCTAGTAGGATGAGCAAGGTTTTTAACTTGCGCCACTTCACATACATGTGCACTCTTTTTAAAACGAGTATGACGAACGGCATTTTCGACTTGTTGTCTCGATTCTTGAACCCGTTCCAAGGAACAGGTTTGGGGAGGAGGACTCTTGTCAACTTCATACTCAGTCTCACTACTTTCTATATTTGAGCTATGGTCGATTTTGAAATTATTTTGTATTGCTATGATGCCGTTCTAAATAAAATATAGAAAAAATCTCGAAGTGTTTTTCCAGGATCACTTGTGATCGTCTAAGATCATGTTGGGCATTTCCAAATACTACCTATAAATCAACGCGGGGCTGATTGTGCGTATGCTGTGAGGGTTGATGGTTTTATTTTCAAAATGCATGCCAAATACTACCTATAAACCGGTATGGTGTGCTCGTATGTTGTGAGGGTTGATGGGGTGTATACCAAACCGACACATACAAAATTACGGATCTTAGGCAACCTATTGGGATACACTTACAACATTGAGATAGAAAAAAAAATGAAAAAATAGAAAATCTGTGCAAAAAGAGCAAAGCACGAGAACGACAGCTAATTTTATTCCCTTGTATTTGATTTTGACCCCTTCCTAAAGAGTCCTTTCTGACTCGTTTGAATTGAGTGCAAAAGCATGTAATATTAGTGGCAGCTTGTGACGTTTGTTGTCACCATCCTAAGTTAAGTCTTGAGCGAATACCCTTATTTACTGGACACTTCCAGATGAGAGACTTCAGAGTTTCACTATTATCTTCCTTTGTGAGGGACTACTAGGATAGGATTAAGTTTTATTTACTTGTGAAACGGAAGATTGTGATCTTTGCGAAGCTACTTGTCAAAGTTAGAGGGGATAGAAGTTTACATCAGAATAAGGGCTTATCTCTGGCAATACTTGTCCCGGTAGCTTGTCGATTGAACTCTTCTGTTTGTTTGTCATGTCTATATGTTTTTTCTTTTTCTAGGTTTTAGAGTTGTTCGCTCGTGGACGAGCAAAGGTTCGGTTTGGGGAGTTTGATGAGTCGATATTTTAACGACTCATTTAGTACCTTTTTCCGTGTTTTGTTGCGTCTTCTAGCCTTAATTTAGTATTTTTTGTTCCGTGTCACGTTTGGGTTTTTTGTGTGTTTTTGTAAATTTTTAGGTATTAGCGTCATTGGCAAGGAAATGGAGGACCAAAGTGCAAAGAAGACTTCAAAACCTTCTAGAAGCACCACAAGGGCAAGTTAGTGGGCCACTACTCCAAGAGAGGTGACATGGAGGTTGGAAAAGGGAGAGAAAAGTGGAGAAAATGGGAGAAATGGAAGAGTTCCCGGACACAAGGCTCACCGCGGTAAGCCCCACATCCAAACGGGCTCACCGCGGTACAAGCAAGCAGAAAAAAAGGCAGAAGGTCCAGGCCACGGTGTGGAGGATCCCCAAAAGTACCTCACCGCGGTGAGCTCTGTTTGACAGAATCAAACCCACGATTTCTGGCAGTTTTTTCCCATGATTTCAAATTTCTTCTTCCTTGGTCTTATAAATAGACCACTTGTATCAGTCATTAGGATATATCTTCACTTACTTCTACTTTCATATTTTCAATTCCAAGCATTGTAAACACTTAGAGATTTCAATCTCTCTTTTAATTCGAAGAAGCATTATTTATCTTTCTGACGACCGCAGAGACCAATAGGCGCCCAGGTATTCAATAGTACGAGTTAGGCGGTTGCTGTTAATAACTTGTATTGTGACCTATTGTTATCTGATCGTTTTTTTTTTTTTTTTTTGGGTTAATTTTTTGGAGTCAAACTCCTATTATTATAAACGAAATACAATCACAGGGGTTTATAGGAACCCAAGAACAACTCCATGAAACTACTCAAAATTCAGTCCAAACTAGCCCAAAAGACATACGAAAAAAAGCTAGTCTTTCCAAGAGTTCTTCTAAACCACAAGCTAGTAACACCATAGACAAAAAATGACGAACCAAGATCAATCACCAAATCCTGCGGCTGCACCACCCAAGTACCAATCATCCAAGTAAAAGTACCAAACCAACAAGCTGCTATCCACCAAGAGTACCATCGAGTCAATCCAAAATATAGGATCTTCATTTAGGTTTTTTGGGACTATACCTGCGAGACTTTTTCAACACCTTTTTCATCATTGGAAGTGAGGAAGAATAAGAAGCTTTGATCGAATTCTTTATGGTTCTTCCTTTTTTCTTTTCAGGAGGCTGAGGAGGAGGCACTAGTGATTCTGAAACTTGTCCAACAACGGGGCCAACCTGGTCTACCAAGATATCCGAAACCGAAAGAATATCTCTGGATATCTCCAGAACCAGTGGGACACTGTTGGGATAAGGCTGGATACCGTTATCTGATCATTGAACGCATGCTTGATTGTTGAACGAAAGAATATCTCTGGATATCTCCAAAACCAGTGGGACACTGTTGGAATAAGGCTGGATACCGTTATCTGATCATTGAACGCATGCTTGATCGTTGTGAACTTGCATCAGTCTTTACCTCTAATTAGTATATATTCGGATGAGGGCATAGCTAGTGACAAGCTTTTTGTCCTAACTCATACGTACTTATAATCTGTATCTGGTTCGATTTTGCAATAGCAAAGTGTTCCATTCGAGGGCAGTGTACCATTAGCTATATCGTGTCAGCACTTTTGAAAGATCCGCTTGCTTCGTTTTAATTGTAGAAATTACATGATCTAGGTATTACCTTATCTTGTAATTGTAATTTGTTGTAGGGTTTTGAAGTATCAACTTTACCCACACTATCTGTTTACAACTCACACCTTGAGCCTACACCTTAGAACTAGCTTCATCAATTCCTCAAGAGAACGACCCTGTGGTTTAAGCCTTGTTGAACTACGACAACTGCTTTACTACTTGTGTTATTTTTCAAGTATTAATTTTGACCGCATCACGTTTGATACTTGAAAACGTCATAGTTGCCTAGTTAGCTCCTTGAGAACGATCTCGTAGTTAAGGCTTGTTTACTCAACACTGCTTTAGTTACTTTAAATTTTATCAAGTACTAATTTGAGCACATCAAATTTGGCATCGCTGCCGGGGAGTTTAACTCCTACTGTGGTGTTTTTGAGTTGAAAACTGCATTTGTTTGCTTAGATTGCTGCTCTGTGTTTTCGATTTTCTGGGACTAACATAAACTAAATTTCGGTTGAGGTTTTCTGGCAAAATACAGAGATTACTATCAACCGGGAGAGGTTAAGGTTAGTGGACCCGCGGTAGTTCTCTCAAATGATGCCAGGAACATGGAAATCAAGGCCTATCACTTCCATAATATGACAAGGTACCACGGTATGCAAAACGAGGATGTGGTCAAGTTCCTGAAGGAGTTCGAAGGTCTGGTTGGGTAGATACCGACCAATGACAAGGTTTCAGATGAAGACATTAGGAAGAAGGTATTCCCAATCTGCAGGTAGGACTACGCTAAGACTTAGCTTCTTAATCTGCCTGAGGGGTCACTGAACTCGTGGGATGACATATACAGAGCTTTCATGGGCAGATATTTTCCCCATGCCAAGATCACAGATATCCGTAACAAAATTCGCCAGTTTGAGTAGAGGTACGATGAATCCTTCTATGAGAGCAGGGAGCGGTTTAAGCAGCTTCTGGGGTAATGCCCACATCACAAGTTTGACAATGTCTCCCTGTATCACATTTTCTACGATGGTCTCACCTGGGAGGATCAGCAATTGGTGGATGTAAGCGCTGGAGGGTCTATTCTGGAAGCAACTACTGCAGAGCTCGAGGCTGTTTTCGAGAAGCTAGCTGCGAATTCTCATCACAAGGGAGTTCGAGGTAAAAGAGCTAGTAGGGGTGAAAGTAATCTCGTTGAGGAATGCGAGGAATCAGTGCAGCAGGTGAGGATCCTAACTCCAGGTTTTACCAAACTCTCAAGCTCATGAGAAGTGTGGCCTTTGTGGTAACTATGGGCATGGAGCAGGAAAATGCTAACATCCAGCGACCATGGAGGCAAACCCAAATGAGAAAACGGTGAACTGGGTAAAGAACAGGCAAAGAGGAAATTGGGTTCCTAAGGGAGATTTTGCAGATAACAACAACTTTGCGCCGGATTGGAATAATTTGAGCTATGGCAACAACTTTTATGAGAACGCTCCACCGACTGCACCAGCACTAGCCAAACTTCAGCAGGAACAAGAAACAATGGAACAGAAATTGAGGCGATTTATGGCCACCTCTGAACAGTACTATCATGACTCCACTAAGTGCTAAAAAAGGTTGAATCACTCTGTGAAGCGATTGGAAGACACAATAAGTCAACTCATGACTAGAGTTCAGCAGAGAGAGACAGGGAAACTACCTAGCACCATGGAAAAGAGTTTCATGGTCAAGCTTACGGTGAGCGAAGAGCTGACATCGCCGGTACAGGTAACCCAAGGAAGCACGGTTTGTTCTTGCTGCAAAGGACAGGGGACTATCCCGCAAGCTGCGGAGGCTGGAAGACTTGGTCTGGCTCAAATTCTTGAGCCAGGTGTTAAGGCATCCCCAGATCCTATGGTTTCAAAAGATCCAGTAGAGGAGGCGAGTGAGAAAATCATGGATGTGGAGCAACAAGAGGTCCCTAAGGAAACTAAGAGTGTTAGCGATTCTGACAACTTTGACCTCTTGGTAGAAACAGGAGAGGTTTCCGATGTGGTCGGCGTATAGCGGATACTGGTTCTAGATGCAACCTAATGACATTTGGCACTTACGAGGAGCTTGGTCTTAAGGGAATGAAGCCATTGAAGTGTATGATGTTATTAGTAGATGGGTGCCGTAGCCGACCTATGGGAGTGATTGAGGGTGTCAAAGTTGAACTGGATGGAGTCGCATTGCCTACCGATTTCGTCATAATTGAGTTGCCGCCTCAAGCACTTGGTGCGAAAGGCAAGGATACGATGTTGCTTGGGTGACCATTCATCAAAGCAACCCGCATGATTATTGACATCTACTCCCGTACCTGCACTTATGAGGTACAAGGCAAGCAACGAAACTTGCATGCCTACTCTGATCCCATATTAACTGCTGCACATGATAGGCGCAAGGAGCACATGGGGGCATATTCTGCCCCCCTATACATTTATGCCAATTTGCAGGGTAGGAAAGGAGCAAGGAAGGCTAAGAGCCTTTTTGGCACGAAGTAATCAAGAGTGCTGAAGAAGTCCAGTTGACGACTATATAAGCATCACCGGACGACTGATGCGGAAGAGTCTGGTACTTGACAAAAAACGAGTACAAAATCTATAAGATGTTTGTTTCTATTTTTGTTGGTCCAGATAACGGCAAAGTAAAAGACTAGAGGGGGGGGGGGGGGTGAATAGTATTTTAAAACTTTTATCGATAAACACAGTTTCTCAGAAACCTGGGGGTTTCTGATACTTAAATTCACAGCGCGGAAGACTTTAAGATAGGTAAGTGAAGAAACAATAAGTATGTGTGTGTGCTTTGTTGAAATGTAAATACAGAAAGGTAAATGACATAGCAAGTATAGTGGTATCTGGAGGTGGCGTAATCCTCCAACTAACCCACTTCGGTCTTTCTGAGACCTAGAATTCACTAGAACAGATAATCGAGTTCACCTTACAATAATCCTATTCTAAGATTCTTAAACAAATGGTTCCCAACCAATTGTTCCCCCCTGAGTTATTCCCCAGCTCCTAGAGCTAAGTACTTCCTCTACTCAGATAACCTTGGAGTTATTCCTTGATTTCACAAATCAAGTACTTCCTCTACTCCACGCCTTGATGGTGTTGGTTATAAGGTTTGTCAGAGAGGCTTCTCGTATAACTTTTCAGTTATGTTTTCAGAGAGCCTAATAGAACAAGACTACTTAATACACTTGTTCAGTGGATGGCGACCGCTTCTTCGACCCAAGTAATTGATGTATGTTCTGGAGAATGAGCTTCAGAAAGGGTATCTGATAGTTCAACTCTTTTACGAATAACAATCTCTTGTTAAGGTTCAGGACAACTTAGAACTACTAGTGATTCTTCGAGCAACAGAAAGTTTTCAGAAAGGGTACTAGAGTGCTTGAGAGAATACTTTGCTTGATGGTAAGTTTGCAAGATAGAGCGTTCTAAGGTTTATTTCTCAGAATCTAAGTGTGTGATATATATAGATGAATTTGAGAGTTGTTGGAATGATATCCGTTAGACACAATTCAAATTCAGTCCATACTTATCTTAAAATGAGTACTCAGAAGTCCTTGTCTCATGTCTCAGAGAGGACTGTGCTTCAGCGGCTTTTCTGCCGATGCAATTAATGCACTTGTACTATTTCTTGTCCTGTAGTCTTCAACGGATACATGAGCCTTTCTGATGGCTTGCATGCTCCATACTCATGATGTCATATGTCTAGAATCATATTTCAAAAGTAAGTAAATACACTTAAGAAAGGATTAAGGACATAGTCTTTCTGAGTTAGACTAAACCTTGATGTCTTCATAAATCTTGTGCAATCTTCAGTCTTCTAATCTTCAGAAAAGCTCCATTGCTAGGATTGATCTTCATGGTCTTCTGAAAATAAAAATTACACTCAGAGACCTATAATCCTAATACAAGATTTACTAGACTAATCATACTCAGTGATTTCCTCTTTTTCAATGTTCAAGTGAACCAAGAGTACTTAATCACCTTTCTGGCTAAGATAAGAACATGTGATGAGTGATCAAAATACTAACAGATATTCCTAACAAATTTCCCCCTTTTGATCAGTCATCCATGACTATCTTTTAAGTCCTATTACAAATTTGTAATCCTGGAAGAGAAAACAATCCACCACTTAATCATTTCAAATGATATTCAATTTTAGTTGAATTAAGTGGAGAAAGTAAACATCAACCAAATCACAAGAAGTGATCTTTGCTGATAAGTTGTCATCTACTAGAATGTATCTGAGAGTTTGATGTTCAGATAGGTACAGTTTACAGAATAAGATGCAACTTTTACAGATAGAGAAATTCAGAAACAATCAACAAGATTACAAAAAGTAACAAAACATACTAAGTAAATTAGAACAAAGGAGAATCCAAGCTCCAAGAGAGTATTCTAATGTTACTAGTCTTCAAGTCTTCAGAAATGCAACTTGGGTTCAGATACCTCAAGTTCTTTAGCACCCTTTCTGGATCAGTTGACATGATCATCCACTTTTCCGCATTCTTGGAGATAGTCATAAAGAATCCTTCTGACAGAATGCTCTGTCTTTTTGGATAAGTCACATATTTCATGGTAACTCTTGCTAAGCTTCTGATTCTTCTGCAGAAAGTGTTTGACCCAGAAGTACTTTCCCCAGACCCAGGAGTGGTCTATATGCAGCTGAGATAGGTAGAAATACTTGTATATTTCTTCCAGATAGTGTATATCATCTAGGTATTCATCCAATGTCATATAGAATGACTCATAGGTTGAAACACCTAGTTTGTTCTTCCTGCTGTAGCTACCATCCAGTTTTCTTACCTTGTGTACATCATCAGGCTTTGGGTAAGGACAGGCAAAAGAAAGATCCATCTTTCTGGCTTCATTCCTCTTTTCTACTTCAAAGTTTAGCCAGGCATGAAGGTGCTCAGGTTTTAGCAATTCTGGCTTGCCTTCTCTCCATTTCATGATCTGGTTGAGGATGGTAGTTGGAAACTTATCATTGACAAGTAGATGTTGTAGTTCCAGAATCCAATACCCTCTCTTGTTCAGAATGCACCTATATGAAGACTCTTCATTACTAGTCTTCACATACTCAATGTGGGCATCAGTTGGCCTTTCTTGATGAGTTTCTCTGTTTACTCGCCAAACCGGAATCCCTTCTTGCCTTTCATTAGGTGGCCTTCGTCAGAGATCCTCTAACCCTTTCTTCCCGCCTTGGATTTGTCTTTGGTGGATGTTCCTTGTATTGACTTGGTATTTCCAGAAGGAGTTCTGGCTGCCAAAGGCCTTGCTGCCAGAGGAGGTTGTGAGGTGCTTTCTTGCCTTCTTCTCTTGTGGATTGGATGCTCATCTGTATCAGATTCAT
This sequence comes from Plantago major, assembly GCA_026545765.1. NCBI lineage: Eukaryota > Viridiplantae > Streptophyta > Magnoliopsida > Lamiales > Plantaginaceae > Plantago > Plantago major. Next base: position 33,438,720 of record CM048841.1, read on the forward strand.
CCTCATTATCATTGTGGTTCCAGTTGTGAGGCTTGCAGCTTTCTTGACCTCTTACCTCTCCTTCTTCTTGGTCTTCTCCTTCTTCAGGATTATTCTGGTTGTTCCCATCTGAGATCCTAAGGGACTTGGTTCCCCTAGTAACCATACTTTTCAGTCTTCTGGCTGGTTGATCTGGAACAACTTCTTCAGCAGGGGCATCTCCAGTGTCCTTGATGACTAGTTGACTTGAGGAGGGAGGAATTGATTGTTTTCTTTTTCTTCTTCTACCTTTCTGAGGCATCTCTTATTCCCCCTTAGTCATGAATGACTGACTCATGACATCATATGCTTCAGAGAGTGATTCAAAGTTTTTCTGGAGGTTGTTGTGTACCCTGACCAGTTCTTGGATTTCTTTCTTTAAGTCCTTGTTTTGCCTAACCAATTCTTGCTCTTTTCTGTTGAGCTCTTCAAGAGGCCTTAGAATAGCATCTGCTTGTTGAGTAGCATGGATGGCTTCTGTTATTGCTAGGTTGGCATTGTTGCAGTCATCTTCCCTGATCAAAGCTAGATATTTCTGAGAGAGGGCTATGCTGGTTGCTCTGTTTAGCAATGCGGCAGCCAAATCTTTCATCTCTTCCGGATCGATCAGGACTTGTGTGTCTTGAGCAACAAGTCTGTCTCTTAGTTCCAAGAAAACACTTGTTCTAGACCTGTGCTTATCACTTCTTGATGCACCTGGAGCAGAGAATAGTTGAGGAGCCAGAAGGGCTAACTTTTCCTTAGTGATAAGTCTCTCATCTTCTTCTGGGGTGATCAAGTTTCGGTTTTCAAAGATCACCGCTATAATCCTTTTCTTGGATTGTTTGCAGATTGGCAATCTTCTTCTGTTTTCCATCAAGTGTGCTGGCCTTATGAGAAGATGTAGAAGGTCTTTCTGATGCAGCCTCAGCATCTTGTGCTTCTTCATCAACAGTACACATGGCATCAATTTCAGCTGCGATAATGCTGATATGTCTTTCCAAACTTCTTTGCTCATCTAGAAGGGCCAATTCTTGGCTTCCTTCTCATCAACTTGTGCTTGGCACTCTAAGTTGATTCTCTTCTCTTCTTCCAACTTCATCGAGTTGTTCAATCCACGAACTCGGTAACTGAAATTTCTTCAATTATGTCTTGCTGATCGGCCTGTTGGGTATTCTGGTGAGACTTTGGGGGTGATGATGATAGGGCTCTCTGAACATTGGAAGGAATAGCCTGTTCTCTACCTCCGTTGTTGGCTTTCTGAATCCCACCTTGTCCAGGTTGAGGATCATCATTCTGGTCATCATCCTCATCATCATCGCCCTTGTTCTTTGCTTCTTGGTTTGGATGCTCAGAGGGAGGTTCTTGATAATCGTTCTCGTCCATCTCCTCTTCATCTTCTGAAAACAGGTTGATCACATTTGGCAATGTAATCATCCTCCCATTAACATCTTCTTGCTCAGCTGGATAAGTAGTGAGCTTGCTGGGCAAGGAAGGATGGGTCACCATCTGGTCTTGGGTTTGAGCATCTACAGCTTGGAAATCTGCTATAAGTCTTTGTGCTACTTCATGAATGAAGTCTTCATGCATCAGAGTGGCAAATGAGTAGGACTCTGTTGGGAACAATGCATGGATGTGATCCTCCAGATTGAAGGCGATTGCTCTCTTCTCTGGGACGTCAATTACTCTGGCTACTTCAGAAAGGTCAGCCTTTCTGAGTTTCTGCCATTGTCTGAAGCACTTGAGATGTTTCTTTAAAGTGTGCTTCTGGAAGGCCTTGAGTAAATCAACTGGCACTAGACTTTGAGCCTGAAAGAAAGTGTTCAAGTTAGTTTTGCTCAAACCACTTGAGTTAGTATCTGTAAGCGAAAATAGGCTTTCTGAGCATACCTGTGTAGAAACACTAGGCTCATTATCCTGTACTTCTGCTTGCTTGCGCACAGAGGCCTCAGATACCTTGTTGTGAGGAGAAGTCTGATCCTTATCAACCTTTCTTTCTGCTAGAACCTGAGAATTAAAATCAAATATGTTTAGAAATTGTTAACAGAAAAGATAAGTGGAAAAATGCTTTCTGAGACTTCACTTACTTCCAAGTGAGGAAGCTCAGTGGCATCTTTCTGAGAAACCTTGGGGGTTTCTGGAACCTTTTCTGCTGACTCTGCTTCTTCAGCATTGCCAGTTTCTTTTGGAGGAGATAAGACCACAGTCTCTCCTTCCAAGTGTTCTTCTGACTGAGCCTGTAAGATAGAACAAACATATTGATTAAGTAGTGATTTTTACCAAAGTATTCTTAAAGGAAAATTTACTGATACTTACCTTCTCAACAGAAGGCTCAGCAAATATCTCCTCAGAGAGATTTTCAGCCTCTGGAATCTCTTGGTTTTGGGGTGTTGGCTCCACCACCACTACTTCCTCAGTTGGAGCCTAAGAAGAGACATTAAGAAAATTAGAACATAAGATAGGAGCATTTTTAGTTAGTTATTTCTTGTTCAGACTACCTGTGGGACAGGCTCTTCTTGATGTTCTGATGTTGGAGGAACCTCTTCTTGATTCAAGGGGGTGGACAAGTTTTCTTCCCCCTGAAGGATTGCCTCTAAATTGGCCTATAACAAATACAGCTTATGAGTAACAAGTTAACATGTAATTATGTTGACAAGTTAGATACAAACTATCTTTGTTACCTGAATAGAGTCAGGCTGGGCTTGGGTCTCTTGGACTTGTGGAGTCTCCACAGCCTCTCTCTGCTCATTGAAATTGTCCTCTAAAGCATCATTCTGAGTCTCCATCTCAGTCTGATACCTTTCTGAGAGTTGAGCTCTCTCAGAAGGTTGAGGAACCTGTTCAAGAACATGGTTTTCTTCAGCAACCTTTGTGCTGGTAATATGAATGTGGAAGCAATGTTAGGATCTTCCATCATTCTATCTTCCTTACCCAGGCCTTCTTCTTCCTGCTGGGCAGAGGGGCTGAGCTTGATGCTCCTCCATATGTCTCATACTTGGACTTTTTGAGTACTTCATCTTCCTCAGATTCACTATTCAGTGTTGGTGCAGACCCATCTATGATATTTCTATCATCTCTGGAGATTTCTGGAGCAGTCTGGCTCAGAATTCTTGGGGCATTCTGGAGTTGCCTTTCTGGGCGTCCAACATATTCTGAGACCTTGTCTCTAGAAGGTTGTGCCTCTTGTATGCTTAGGGACTTGGAGGCTCTTTTGCTTTGAGTCCTCTTTCTCTTGGCAACTGGAGGTTTAGCTTGAGCTTGCTCAGAGACCTCCTCACCTTGCTGGGCAGCTTCAAGCTCTTCTGCCTCTCTTTGAGCTTTCTCAGCAGCATGTCTCTCCTTTTCTTCAAAGGCGTGTCTGAAAAGGGAGTTGGTGACTAGGATTTCCTGCCTCTCTCTGAGAGTGATTCCCAATGTTTCCAGAATGTGACAAATTCTGAGGCCAAAGTGCATATTGGCCTTTGGCTCAGCAAAGCCATTGATGATCTTGGGCTCAAATACTTCAATATGCCCTAGGAATTTGTTAAAGGCGTACTTCCCCCAGTTAAAGTGGGTTTCCTGCCCTTCATGCTTCTTGTTCAGAAGATGCATCATCATCCATCTCTCCATGCTTATCTGGTCTACTCCATCTTTGTTGCCATCAATGCAATGGACCAGAATGAGAGCTAAAGTACTCCAGTGTTTCTGGAGATGACTAGTTCTGATGGCTTTCAGAACAAAGTCTCCTGGGCAACCCTTTGCATTCTCTACTTGGATTTCTTCAAATAGCTATTTAACACCTTGGATCATGGGAGCATCCCTCATGTTGATGTCTTCAATTGTTCCTCGATTTTTCAATCGGAATATCTTGCAGAAAGTCTTGCAGTCTAGGACAATTTCTTGTCCTTGAACTTCAGTCTGCATGTATTTCTCATCTTCATCATTCACAACCTTTGTGAAGATTTTGGAGTTGTTATAGAACTCCAGCACATCTAGTGTGGATAGTCCACTGGGTGCAGCAGACAGAAACTTGAAGATATGGGAACTTTTCAGCATCCCCAATATCAGTTTCCTGTATGGTCTTGAAGGTATGACTGGTGGTACATACCTTTTCACTAGAAAAGCTCCCCAATTTATTTTGTGATTTGGGTTCCAGTCAGATGGGGTGAACTTTCCCAGAAGGCATTTATTCAACACCTTAAGTTCCTTTCCTCCTTGCTTTTCAGCAGGAGCAGATGATGCGGCCTTAGGGTTCTTGGTGATCATCTTCTTGGGTGCCATCTCTTATATAGAGTCTTGAGTGAGTGTTTTCAGAGGGGTTTTGCAAGATTAATCGGGATTATTCTATCTTTTCAGAAGACTAAACACAAGAAGTTGAGTTTGCAGAAGGGGTTTTGCAGAAATCTTGAGAGATTTTGCTGTTTTGATGCAAGTATGAAATTTCGGAATTGGTAAAAATGTTTGTCTTTTGCCCAAGTCCTATATATATAGCAGACAAAATATACATAGATACAACATACATACAACTGAATATGAATGTGTGTCTTTGTATCTGCATAGGCGTGGTATCACACACGTTCTCCATTAAATGCGTAGTGGGCCATGTCTGCATTTCTCAACAAACATTACTTGCTTTGTTTTTATCTCAACCGTTGAGATGAAACGTTTATTCATCAAGGGCTTATATTGAATATTTTGTAATGATATCAATCAACAAATGGTATTGTGCCGACTTGATGGAATTTTGACAAGTTACATCCATCATGTCACTTAGTAAAGAGTAAGAACACTCAATCGTTTGAACTTATCATTCTTAGTGTCAAGTCCTTATATTTATATTGTTTATCATAAAAATGGCAAAAATACGAGACATTGGACATGTTTGACTTCCAGAACTTATACTTTTCGGGCTTTGTGTCTCTTTTCTCTTTATGACTAAATAGCTTTCTGAATTCAAGTGTCAGAAGCTTCAGTTGTTTGAATGTATTTGACCTACTCTCAGTAAGTAAGTTCTAGTCTTATTTACTTATTGAGTGTGTACGAACCTTTTGCCTTTATGAGTGTTGCTACTCAGAAACCTTTGCATCACTTCTTATCAACTTGGTTTTCTGAGAACATGTTCTCAGAGGCCTACTTCTTTTCTACCTCACTTACTCAGACTTTAGAGATTCAGGACATTTTTCAGTCCTTAGGCATCTGCATTAGCCCAAGACTATGTCTTAAGGTCAAGAACCGGCTTTCTTGTATGGGCTTGGTGAAGATATCTCCAAGTTGGTCTTCTGTGCCAATCTTGAGTATCTCTATATTGCCTTTCTCAACATGGTCTCTGATGAAGTGGTGTCTAACATCAATGTGCTTTGTTCTGGCATGGAACTTGGGGTTCTGTGTGATTGCAATAGCACTTGTGTTATCACAGAAAATGGGAGTTTTCTCTTCATTGAGTCCATAGTCTCTGAGTTGTTGTTGAATCCACAGAATTTGTGTTGCACAACAACCAGCAACAATATATTCAGCCTCTGTGGTAGAAGTTGCAATTGAGTTTTTCTTCTTGCTAAACCATGAGATAAGTCTAGTTCCCAGAAACTGACAAGTTCCTGAGGTACTTTTCCTATCAAGCATTGATCCAGCATAATCAGCATCTGAGTAACCAGCCAAACTCAATCCACTTTCTTTAGGATACCACAAACCTACATCTAGTATACCTTTCACATACCTTAATATTTTCATAGGAATGTTGTAGTGTGATTGCATTGGATTTGTTTGAAATCTAGCACACACTCTAACTGCATATTGAATATCAGGTCTGCTTGCAGTAAGGTAAAGTAGTGAACCTATCAATTTCCTATACTTGTGTTCATCAACACTCTTATCTGATTCAGTATAGGTCATCTTGATTCCTATGCTCATAGGTATCTTAGCATTCTTTTCAGAAGGCTTAAGATTGAACTTTGTGAACATGTCTTTTGCATACTTTGTCTGACTAATGAATATTCCATCATTGAGTTGCTTGACTTGCAATCCTAGGAAATAGTTCAATTCTCCCATCATGCTCATCTCAAACTTACTTTACATGAGATTTGCAAAGTCATCACAAAGTTGCTTGTCCTTAGATCCAAATATAATGTCATCAACATATACTTGAACTAAGAGTAGTTTCCCATAATGAGTTAAAGTAAATAAAGTTTTATCAACTTTACCTTTCTTGAAACCACTTTCTAGAAGGTATTTGGCCAAAGTGTCATACCATGCTCTTGGAGCCTGTTTCAGTCCATATAGAGCTTTCTGTAGCTTATAGACCATTCTACTTTCTGAGGAAACTTCAAAGCCAGGTGGTTGTTCAACATAGACTTCTCAGCAAGTTCACCATTCAAGAATGCACTCTTGACATCCATCTGATAAACTTTAAAGTCTTTATGAGCTGCAAAGGCCAGAAAGAGTCTTATTGCATCCAATCTGGCAACTGGTGCATATGACCATCAAAATCTAAACTTTCAATCTGTGTGAATCCCTTGGCAACCAACCTTGCTTTGTTTCTGGTTATTTCACCAGATTCATTCATCTTGTTTCTGAAAACCCACTTAGTTCCAATCACAGATATTCCTTCTACAAATGGAACTAGTTTCCAGACTTTGTTTCTCTCAAATTGATCCAACTCTTCTTGCATTGCAGAGATCCAGTCTTGGTCTCTCAATGCTTCTTCTATAGTTTTAGGTTCAATGTTTGAGATAAGACATCCAAAGAGATAATTAGCATTTTCAGCTATTGCTCTCCTAGTCCTAACACCTTGATTAATTGGTCCAATTACATCTTTTGCAGGATGATCCTTGATCCATCTCATCATGGGTTTAGGGCTAGTAGGGTCAACATCTATGTGATCTGAATGTGAATCACTATGATTATGAATTGATACTTCTTCAGTATCTGTGACATTTTGCACCTCAGAAGGGCGATGAATGTCTGACACTTGCTCAGTGTGAGAGCTTTCTGGGACATGCCTGTCAGAGAGGTCATTTCCAGAGTTAGCTCTCTGATGAACATCTCCAGTTTCCATTTCTGGAATTCTCATAGGAAATTCTTCATCATGGCTGAGAATCATCTGGTTGTTACTAGGCATTTCATGCTTTTCTTCGTCAGAGTCATCCTCTCTTTCCACAATGATGTTTTTCCTTTCTGAGGGTGCTTCTTCAGAATCCTTTATCATTAGTTCCTTGAACCTTTCTGAGAGTTCATCATCAAGGGGTGTTTTCTTGCTTCCTTCATAGAATACAACATGAACTGATTCTTCAATCTTCTTTGTTCTTTTGTTGTAAACTCTATATGCTTTGCTATTCATAGAATAACCAAGAAACACACCTTCATCTGCCTTTGGTTGAAATGTTCTTAGATACTCTTTTCCATTGTTAAGAACAAAACATCTACAACCAAACACTTTCAGATGTTTGATATTAGGGTGTCTACCAACCAAGAGTTCATAGGGGGTCTTGTCATGGTGTTTGTTTATCAAACATCTGTTCTGAGTGTAGCATGTCAGGTTTTAGCTTCAACCCAATAAACTTCACTTATTTCAAAGGTCACCAAAGCATTGTCCTTGCTGCTTCTTTAAGGGTTCTATTTTTCCTTTCTACAACACCATTTTGTTGTGGTGTTCTCACAGAGGAAAGTTGGTGTTGTATACCTTTGCTGGTACAAAACTCCTTTATGTACTGGTTGACAAACTCAGTACCATGGTCTGTTCTGATTGCAGATACCTTGTCATTTTTCATGACTTCAAGCTTATTCAGCATGTTTGGTATCTCCACCCTAGCATCAGATTTTTGCTTCAGATAGACAACCCAAGTGAATCTTGAGAAGTCATCTACAACAACCAGACCATACTTCTTTCCTGCATAACTAGTTACAGATGATTCAAAAAGATCCATGTGTAATAGTTGCAGTGGTCTAACACTAGAGTGTCTGGTTTTGGACTTGAAAGAGATCTTGGATTGTTTCCCCATCTGACAGGCAGAACAGATACCATCCTTTCTGAAAGATGTTTTGGGAAGGCCAACTACTAACTCTTTCTTGGCAAGTTTGTTCAGAGTTTTGAAATTCAAGTGACTCATTCTTTTGTGCCATAACCAGTGCTCTTCTGTGTGACCTGATTGAATGACCATGAGACATTCTTCAGTTATGGCAGATGCCCAATCGGCAACATAAAGACTACCTTTCCGCCGAGCAACCAAGACTGTCTGCTTTAACTCATTGTCAATAAGTTTGCAATACTTTGCTTTGAATTTTACAGTGAATCCCTTGTCTGCAAACTGGCTCACGCTAAATAGATTATATTTCAAACCTTTAATATGTAATACGTCAGTGATTGTTAATGATCCCAATTTAACATTGCCAGATCCCAGAGAGGGATTTAATTCTCCTCCAGCAAATCTGATGTCTGGTCCAGTGTTGCAAGCTTTGTAGTTGACCAGATTTTCTTTGTCTCCTGTTATGTGCTTTCCGCATCCACTATCAAATAGCCATTGAGCCTTAGTCCAAGAGGTGTTCTGCACAAAACAGGAAACAGGAGTTAGGTTCTTGCCTCAGAGATAGAACCACTTAGACTAAACATTCTTCCAGTAGGAATCCACATTTTAGTGAATTTCTTGGGAGTTTGTTTTTGTCTAACTTTATCAGAAGGAGATGCAATAGAATCAGTAATTTTGATCTCAATCTTCCTTCTTGGGGTGTTTCTAGGTGTTCCCTTTGGTGCTTTCTGGACCCTGGGTTTCTGGGGTTGCTTTTCAGCAAACTTAGCCTTTTTGGCCAGGTTCCTTCTAGCTCTGGCATTCAGTTTTTCAGTGGCTTGAGATTTCTTCCACTTCTATCTATTGCTACGTGCAATATCAGCCTTGCGCCATTGTTCTTGTCCTTCCTTATATTGTTGCAGAAGCACCTTTCCAATAGCACGATAGCCAATGCTATTTCGAACACCTTTGGCTTTCTGAATGCGCTCTTCAGAAGCCTTACTAGTTTCTGCACCATCTTTATTTTCATAAAATGGTACAGTAGAGAATTTGCCTATTCCAGCAATTCTTCCCTTCCTAGTAATGCAGCAATGTGGATGGTTGCATGTCTGAGGGTTGTGTTTCTTTTCAGAAACCTTATCCACATGTTTCTTGTGAACTTGTTGTTCTTTCAAAGGCTGGGTTGCAACTCCTTTTCCTTTGTCAACTACCCTAGTTTTCTGACCAATGCTATAGGTGGTTGAAGAATTATTCTGTTGACTTTTTACAAAGGTCAACCTTTCATCACTCTTCTTCAGAGGAGATGAATTACTTGATTGTTCATCAAGTCCAAGTCCACCTTTCTCAGAGGGATCTCTCAGATAGGATTGAACCTCAGTGAGAGTGTCACTAGCCTTTGCATAAGATTGGAAGGATAGCTCTTTCTTTCTGAGTTCTTCATTCTCAGAAAGCAGCTTCATCATTTTCTTATTAAGTTCATCCAAGGCTAGTTTGTGAGAATTTTCATTCTCAGATATCTGAGCTTTCAGAAAGGCTATTTCAGCGTTCTTGTTCTCGATACTCGTTAGCTCGAAACCTCTTTTCAAGAGTTTCTTTGCTTTCCTCTAGAATTCGGTTTTGATTGTGCTTCCGTAAATTACGTCTCATAATGATCCAATTCACTCTTGACCAACTCGGATCCTCAATTCCATCATCACTCTCATAGTACGTAAATTGTGAATTGTTAGTTACCTCATCAGCCATAAGACATATCTCAATGTTGGAGATGTCCGACCCGAATCTCAAAGAACTCCACACATTTCATTCTTCTTAAGGCCAAAGTCGATTACATCGTGGGTGATTCCACACACTTCTGGTGATGGTAGGTTTGAGTCATCTGAATCTCCATCTTCAGAATCTTTCTCAATGTCTAGAGCATCAAGTTGAATTTGAATCTTCTTCCCTTCTTCAGTCAGTAAGGCCCTTTGATTTCTCTTGAAATTTCTTTTGTCTTTCTTGTCACCTGTCTTGAGCTTGTTTAAAGTAGGACAATCTCTCTTGAAGTGACCAGGCTTTTGACAATAGAAGCAGATATCATTTCCTATTTTTGCAGCTTCAGTACTAACACCTTTCTGAATGGGGGTGTTCAGAGAGTTGTTCATTTGTATGTTCTCAGATCGATGATAGTTTGGGCCAAGATGCTTTTTCAGCTTTTCTTTAGCTTTTCTTCTCTCAATCTCTTGACTCACAAATTTCTTCATGTGTCTTACTGCAAGAGCATTTTCTTCAGATGCATCTTTGGTATCTTTCTTTTCAGAAGTACCTTGAGAAACTAGAGCAACACTTTGCAACTTTTCAGCTGTTTGTTCTCTCTGAGTTGTCTCATAATCTATAGTAGCAAGATGAGAGAAGAGCTCTACTGGAGTAATATTTGGCATTCCTTGGTTGAAATAAAAGAACTTAGTGTGCTCCCAGTTGTGATTGAGACTTCTGACAATAGTCTTAATTTTTTCTAGCTGGGAGTATCTGTTGCTTTCACCAAGTGTAGCCATATCACTCATAAGGGTAGTAAACCTGAAATCAAGTTCTTCCAGAGTTTCAGTGGGACCTTGTTTGAAGTTTTGGAACTTCAATTTAAGAACTTTGAACTTGTTTTCCTTGGTTTTCTCAGTTCCGGCACAGATTTCTTCAATCAATTGCAGCAATTTCGCGCTTTAGCACCCCACGTTTACAATCGTGTGCTCAGGTGTCGATCTGATGATGATATTACGAGCTTGACCATCCAATCTGTGTCTCTTGTCATCTTCAGATGTCCAGAGCTCTCTTGGCTTGTCTTCATACATAATGCTTCCACGAGCAACACGACCACTGTCACTAGCAGCCGCATCCTCGCTTCCATCTTCCTTGTCTGAGGCTTTTCTTCCATCAGACACCTCAGTAACTTGTTTGAATTGTCGGATTTGGATAGGTCCTTCATTGATGACATAGATCATCTCATCACTAATGGCCTCCAGATGGAGCATCATGTTGTTCTTCCATTTCTCGTAGTTCTCTGGCTTTAGAACGGGTGCATCACTCAGAGTCATACCTGCACACTTAACACACAAATTATATAGTCCTCAGAAAGGGACAAAGTTCCTTCACCTATCTGGGGATCTAGGTTCAGTGTAGAAGGCTTGTGAACCTCCTACTCTGATACCACTTGTTGGTCCAGATAACGGCAAAGTAAAAGACTAGAGGGGGGGGGGGGTGAATAGTCTTTTAAAACTTTTTTTGATAAACACAGTTTCTCAGAAACCTGGGGGTTTCTGATACTTAAATTCAGAGCGCGGAAGACTTTAAGATAGGTAAGTGCAGAAATAATAAGTATGTGTGTGTGCTTTGCTGAAATGTAAATACACAAAGGTAAATGACACAGCAAGTATAGTGGTATCTGGAGGTGGCGTAATCCTCCAACTAATCCACTTCGGTTTTTCTGAGACCTAGAATTCACTAGAACAGATAATTGAGTTCACCTTAAAATAATCCTATTCTAAGATTCTTAAACAAATGGTTCCCAACCAATTGTTCCCCCTGAGTTATTCCCCAGCTCCTAGATCTAAGTACTTCCTCTACTCAGATAACCTTGGAGTTATTCCTTGATTTTCCAAATCAAGTACTTCCTCTACTCCACACCTTGATGGTGTTGGTTATAAGGTTTGTCAGAGAGGCTTCTCGTATAACTTTTCAGTTATGTTTTCAGAGAGCATAATAGAACAAGACTACTTAATACACTTGTTCAGTGGATGGCAGTCTGCTCTTTACTGACCCAAGTAATTGATGTATGTTCTGGAGAATGAGCTTCAGAAAGGGTATCTGATAGTTCAACTCTTTTACGAATAACAATCTCTTGTTAAGGTTCAGGACAACTTAGAACTACTAGTGATTCTTCGAGCAACAGAAAACTTTCAGAAAGGGTAGTAGAGTGCTTGAGAGAATACTTTGCTTGATGGTAAGTTTGCAAGATAGAGCGTTCTAAGGTGTATTTCTCAGCATCTAAGTGTGTGATATATATAGATGAATTTGAGAGTTGTTGGAATGATATCCGTTAGACACAATTCAAATTCAGTCCATACTTATCTTAAAATGAGTACTCAGAAGTCCTTGTCTCATGTCTCAGAGAGGACTGTGCTTCAGCGGATTTTCTGCCGATGCAATTAATGCACTTGTACTATTTCTTGTCCTGTAGTCTTCAACGGATACATGAGCCTTTCTGATGGCTTGCATGCTCCATACTCATGATGTCATATGTCTAGAATCATATTTCAAAAGTAAGTAAATACACTTAAGAAAGGATTAAGGACATAGTCTTTCTGAGTTAGACTAAACCTTGATGTCTTCATAAATCTTGTGCAATCTTCAGTCTTCATCATGGTCTTCTGAAAATAAAAATTACACTCAGAGACCTATAATCCTAATACAAGATTTACTAGACTAATCATACTCAGTGATTTCCTCTTTTACAATGTTCAAGTGAACCAAGAGTACTTAATCACCTTTCTAGCTAAGATAAGAACATGTGATGAGTGATCAAAATACTAACAGATATTCCTAACAATTTTTCTCTTGCTTGAGGACAAGCTTCTCTTTGTTAGGGGAGGGTGAGATGTGCATCTTGTGTTGTTTGCTGTTTCCATTCTTTCTTTTCTGTTTGTCTGCTGTTTCCTTTGAGTCTGAGTTAACTGCTAGGGTCGAGCCCATTTTGCTAGTGTTAAACCCTTTTGATGCTTATGCTTTGAATCTTTTCTAATCAATAGTGGGGGCAGGAAAAATTTTTGTAAGTTTGTTTCCTCTGTAAAAAGGAAGTCTAGTTAGTTCTTTAGTCCAAAAAGCCTGTGAGAAGCCTTATAATGCTGATGTAAAAATCTTGGGCCAGCTTTATTTTGTGTGATTTCTAGGTAGAGCAATTCTTTTATTAAAGTTATTGCGGAACTTCATACTTATGTGTGCTCTTAGTAGTTAAGGATGACAAACGGCATGTCCTCCATTCTTTTCTTGCGACTGATCTTTACCTTTACTGGAGCCATCTTGTATTTGATTATTGAGTCTGTCTAATGTTCCTAAAAATATATATATATTATAGTCTTGGGGTGGATTTATGGTCTTAATTGATCACCGTTAGTCGTGTTAGGCATGTTTCAAATACTACCACATACCGGCGTGGCTGAAAAGCTACATGTCCGTGAGGTTGATGGCACGTATACCAAACTAACACGCACAAAAGTGCGGACTTTCGGTAAAACAGACACCTACTAAAATTGAGACAAAAAAGAGCCCAATGAGGCCAAACGATAAAGCACACATGACATTTATAATGATCTAAAAAATAGTGTGCATAATATGAAAATATAAAAAATTTGAGCAAAAAAGGAGCAACAGTCAGTCTTTGTTCTCATTGATTTGTCTAGAGTCGCGCGTTTATGTCCCTTTTGACTTGAAAAATTGAGTACATTAGCATAAGAAATTTGTGGCATTCTGTGATGAAAGTCACCGCCCAGCTTTATTCTTGAGCGTTTTCAACCCGCTGGACTCTTCTAGTTATGAGAGAGTGGCTTAACTGATTATCTGTGAGGGACTCTAGGATTAAGTCTAAGTTCTTTTTACTTAGGAAACAAACTTGTTTGAATTTTTCTTTGTTTTCTACCAACGTTAGAAGGATTTTTAAGCATTTGCATCTTTTGGGTTTAATGTTAGCATTGTTGTCTCGGTAACTTGGTAGTTTAATTCCTTTGTGTTTATTTGCTTAGAGTTTAGTCGAGTCTAGTTTAGTTTGTTTGCTCGAGGAAGAGCAAAGGTTCGGTTTGGGGGGTTTGATGAGCCTCCATTTTAGGCTCTCATTTCGTTCTATTTACCAGCTTTCGCTCGTCTCTATTTGTCTTTCGTAGCGTATTTTGTGCGTTTTTATGTGTCTTGTATTTTAGTTGTGTTCTACAGGTTTTCGTGTGTTTTGGAGGAAGAAACGATCCCTTTGAAGGTCGCGTTCGAGAAGAAGCTCAATACTCCACTCAGAAATACAAGATTTGCACGAAAAGGCCGCTGGTTGCGACCCAAACTACCCTGGTCACGACCTGCGGCACCAGGAAGCCGCAGGTCGCGACCAGGAAGCCGCTGGTCGCGACCGGCATTATCATGGTCGCAACCAGCGCTGCAGATCTATTTCTGCGCTAAAACTTAGGCGATCTAGCTCATTACGTAGACACTCTTTTTTCTTCATTTTTTACATCTACTCTCAGGCATAAACCCTTTTTATGGTTCTTTGCTTTGGTTGATCATTGATCTTGACTTGTAATCGTATTATTGACATCGGATTTACTCATTGAGGTTAGATTATCAATTCAATTCCTTTTTCTTTCACAATCTCTCTTGTGCTTGATTTCTTAGCAAATGATTATGATATCATCTTGTATGTTTGATTCGATTGTGATTGTCAATATGCATGCCAATCATTGTGATATGAGTAGCTAATTTCTTCGATAGATGCGGTAGCTATTAAGGATTAATCGAATTGGGATTTTTACCTAGGGTTTGTTCATATGTGTTAAGATTCTTCCAAAACTTCGTAAAAACCCCAATTTCGGTAGTCTTACTCTAAATCCTCAAATGCTTTCAGGTTAAGAATCAATCGTCTGACAATCGATTGATTTTTCTACTTCATATTTTCAAAGAATGCTTTGGTTAAACTGAAATTGGTTGTTTATTTGGAGAAATAACTGTGACATCATATGAACAATAGGTTTGATTCTGTATTCGATTAATCTGAAATGCTACAGTGTCTATTTCCCTTCTCTTGATTCAAATTCACTCTCGTTTACTTAATTTAATTTACAAAACCAATTGAATCTTACAAACTGCTACTTGCAAACTCTTGCGTTTGATACTTGAAAACGTCATAGTTGCCTAGTTAGCTCCTTGAGAACGATCTCGTAGTTAAGGCTAGTTTACTCAACACTGCTTTAGTTACTTTGAATTTTATCAAGTACTAATTTGAGCACATCAACGGGTCGAAACGACCGCAAAAAAAATAGTGAGAGAGAGAGAGGGAGAGAGAGAGAGAAGAGCATCAGACATTATTATTTTGAGAAGGAGGAGAAGAAGGGATGAACTTTTGACAAGGTAGTATTCATAAGGAGCATGGAGGACCATACTTATGCGTATCCTACCTTAATTCTTTTTCTAGCCTAATCTTTAATTGCCTCAGAAGTCTGTGTATACGGTAAATTACCTTTTTGAAGGGCAACATGAGTCGCATGCCGTAAGGTTCTTATGTGAATTATGATTCATCTTGTTATTTGGGAACCCGACGATACAGATAGATGTTCGTTTTTGTTTGTTGACTTTGTGATCTCCGATGTCTGGCTTAGCTGTTAAACAGGGTTGATTTTGAAAAATTCATCCTGGGAAGGTTTTAAGTTAAAGTGTCAAGTTGGTATCATTTCTTTGTCACTTTTTATCGTTTTTTGCCTTTCTCAAGGATGAGCAAGAAACTAGTTTGGGGGTGTGATATAGCATGCTTTTAGACCCTTGTTTTTTTGCCTTGGATTCAATATTTATACCGTTTTATGGTCAATTACCAACTTTGCGTGTTTTCTGTAGGTCATGATCGCAGTTTTGAGGATTTGCACGATTTCAGGCATCAAAATGGCATAATTGTGCCAAATTGGGAAAAGGAAGCAAATAAACTGGATTGACCGTTGCACGGAGTTCGAGGAGTCAAAACATGTCATGCGACCAGCCAGTGCGAAGATAATTGAAGATACTACAACTTTGAAGAAGACAACTTTTCGAGGAAACGAAGTTACGAAGCCTGAAATTGAAGAACGAAGATTTACAGACAGAAGCTGAGCACATCGCAGATGGCGGACCTGGTGGCCGCAGAGAGGGTAATGTGCACACAGAGATCTCGTTTTCTATTGTAGAACATGTAATCTCCAAATACAATCAAAAATTAAATTTATAAGTCGGAAAACCTCAAACCACAGTTTATAGCGGAAAGTTGACTCGGGATGTCGTTCTCCACGGACACTTAGCATAGGAACAAGCAAATAACTTTATGATTGAATGCATAAAAGTAAACAGTTTTAATCTCAGACAGCATAATCAGTTCGCAGAAAACCTAAATTGCTTTTGTTGTAAATCAATAGTTGACAGGCATAAAGGTTCCCCAACCTCCCTTTTCTATGCTACTCCCAACTTCCTAGTTAAAAATTCTACGAATTTACCTCTAACGACAGCACGGAATAATACTATGGTGCTCAATGCACAGTCGGCACGAGTACCCCTACTTAGTTCAATGAAACTACTGTGTCACTAAGCAGAAACATCACACCACGAAAGATGTATAGAGTTGTATAACCACGATTTATGTCAAATAACTATTCCATTAACATATCCCGGTATGTAAAGAAGTAGCAAAAGAAGAGTTACGGCTGTTCTCCTTTACAAAAGGAAATTAGCTGATGAGACGATAATTTAGAGTCTCATCTTGTCTTTTTTACCGTCTTTTGGATAGTCTTTATTGGTATTTTGTAGTGTTTTTGTACGTTTTTATGCATTGGTGCTTTGGTTTTCTTTTGTAGGATTTTGTGTTGCAGAGAAATGCTTGTTGAGCTGAGCAGGATCGAACAAGAACAAGTCTCTCCGCGGCGAAGTGAATATGCTCGCCGCGGCAAGAAATCCAGTAGCAGTTGGTATTTCGTCGTTTGAAGCTCGCCGCGGCGAGAATTCCAGTAGCTGCCTATGTTCTGTCGAAGTGAGCTCACCGTGGCAAGAAATCCAGTAGCTCGTGGAATTTTGGAATCAAGAGCTCGCCGCGGCGAAGAAATATTCTCGCCGCGGCAAGAAAGCGCAAAGACAATGGGTGCACATTCTGGAATTCTCGCCGCGGCGAGATGGGATCTTTGACGCAATTCTTCCTCCTTGTTATGTTAGACTTAGGCAATTTTTTGCCATAACTTCCTCTCGAATTTTACCTAGAAAAAAGCTCCTAGACCTAGATTTTGACATTGATTAATTTTGGAGCTTGGTTCTTCTCTGGTAACGAATCATTGACATCGAATCCTTAGTAAGTTTGATAATTCTCTATTGCTTCCATACAATTCTTGTGCTTGATTGATTTATCGAATTGTATGCCCTTGCTTGCGATTATCATTATGTTTATGCTTTGCGTATACAAGATTATGAATTCTTTCGTCTTTGCTTCAACCATAAGTAGCTAAATCACTCCAGAACTCGGTAGTTATGTGATGGTTATGCAAATTCGAATCTAGGGTTTATCTTTGTTCATAAAGGTTCGTCTAGTTTGATATTCTCGTAAAACCTTCAATCCAATACGCTAGTTTAAAACCTACTAAATCATTTTGGTTAAGAATCGTCGGTCTGACAAACCTGACAATTTCTCTAGTTTGAAATCTTCGAAAAACAACTTGGTTGAATTGGATTGATTGCTTTCTGTACACCGACCGTGTGACAATATGAACGATTACCTTAGTATCGAATTAGCATAACCGGATCATTGCTACCGTGTTCACTTTCTCTCATTGATCAAAACAGTTTATTTGCTTACTAGTATTAATCTTTGTTTTAGAAGTAAAATTATTCAAAACCTATTTGTTACTCACAAACAAATGTTCTGCTCTATTTCGTTGTGGTAGCTTAATTAATTCCCTAGAGAATGATACCGAGTTAGGCATAGTCTACAACTACAACTTATTCTCTTAAGTTTTATAGAGTATAATTTGAGCTTATCAAATTTGGCGCCGCTGCCGGGGAATTAATTCCTACTGTAGTATTTTGAGTGTGATTTTTGTTTATTTTTCAACCTGAAGTTTAGTGCACTAACGGAAACTAAGAATATTTCAAGGCTTTCGAGTTGTGTAGCTTTAACAACAGGTTTATCATAAAGGGAATTCTGATGGCTCAGCTGACCTATGGAGCTTACATGCAACCCGGTGAGGTTAAGGCTGGCAAAGCAGCGATTGTTCTGTCTGATGAAGCACGAAATTTGGAACTCAAGGCTCACCACTTACATAATCTTCCAAAATTCTACGGGATAACAACTGTGGATGTGATAAGATTCCTCAAGGAGTTCGAATTACTAATTGCAGGGATTCCGTTGACAGTCGAAGGGGTAACGGTCACTGACGGGGAGATAAGGAAGAAGGTCTTTCCGATCTGCATGCAGGATAAGGCGAGGAGTTGGCTGTTAAACCAACCTAAGGGTTCTTTACCGACTTGGGATTCGCTCTACAAAGCCTTCATGAATAAATTCTACACCCCCCCCCCCCCGAGAAAATGCAGCACCTTCGTTCTCAGATAATGCAGTTTCAGTAGATGTACGATGAGACCTTTTATGAAGCTCGGGATCACTTCTTGCAGTTATTGTCCCAATGCCCTCACCACAGGATCGACGATATGAATTTATGCATCAGATTTTATGAAGGCCTGGATTGGGAGTGTCAAAACATGGTCGATATGAGTTGCAAAAATTCTTTCCTGGAAGCGTCCTCTGATGAATTAAATGGTGTTTTCGTGAGACTGGCAGCAGTATCTCAGCTTAAGGGTGCGAGAAATACGGCTAGGAGAGCGCTAGCCAGAGCAGTTGAAGAGACCTCAGGGCCGTGTACTACTGAGCTGGACAAAGAAATCAGGAACCACATGGAGCGATCTGAGAAGTTCTGGTTAGAAGCGCAGAGAATTCAGAGCAGGAATGATCAGTGGTTCAACAACATTGGGCAGTCACAGAAGCAGTTAGAGAAGACTTTGGGGATCTAGTTTGTCAGTTTCAGCAATGGGAAAAGGGTATGTTCCCGGCGATTGTAGAAACCAACAGAGTTCTATCTGTTGAGGTGACATTTGATGAGCCAGGAAAGGTGAAGTCCATTCTTGCTACCTGCACTTGCCAGCTTGAGAATACGGTGGCCCGGTGTTGGTCCAGATAACAGCAAAGGGAAAAGACTAGAGGGGGGGGGGGGGGTGAATAGTATTTTACAACTTTTGTCGATAAACACAATTTCTCAGATATCTGTGAAGATATCTGATACTTAATTTCAGAGAGCGGAAGACTTTTCTGTGATAGGTGCACGTGCTCAGCAACATATATGTGCAAGAACTCAGCAAGGTAAATAAAGCAATTAATAAATTGCAGAAAGTAAATAACACTAATCTTTATAGTGGTATCTGAAGGTGGCGTAATCCTTCAGCTAATCCACTTCGGTCTTTCTCAGACCTAGAATCCACTAAGACAGATAATTGAGTTCACCTTACAAATATCTTCTCTCGATTCCTAAATACACTAAGTTCCCAACCAAGTGTTCCCCCTGAGTTATTCCCCGGCTTTCTCAGCCAAGTTCTTCCTATACTCAGAAACCTTTGAGCTATTCCTTAGTTTCCCAAACTAAGTACTTCCTATGCTCAGTAACCTTGGAGTTATTCCTTAGTTTCCCAAACTAAGTACTTCCTGTACTCCACGCCGTTTAAGGTGTTGGTTAAGATAGTTTGTCAGGTTTTGGTAGATTAATAACTTCTACAGTTATGTAATACTACCTTCTTGAACAAGAGTCACTTAACACACTTCACAATGTGTGGTGATATGTTCTTTACTGACCCAAGTCTATGATAAATGTTCTAGAGAATGAATCTCAGATACTTGATCTTTTGATTCAACTCCTTCACAGATAGCAATGCTTGTTAAGGATCAGAACACTTAGAACTTTCGTGCTACTTAGAATTCAAGAGCTTAGACGAATCGTAGTCAAGAATAAGTAGGTTGAAGGCTTGTATGCTTGAGAGAAAGATACCACTAGTTGTATTATCATAGAAGCTTGGTATTTTCAGTGAGTTCAGTGTGTGTATTTCAAGCATTCTAAGTGATGATATTTATAGTTTAAAATCATGCCATTTGAATAGTATCCGTTAGGCTTAATGAAATTCAAACTATTGATATCTGAAAATAGTACTGGAGAAGACGTTGTCTCTTTTCAGAGATTTCCTCTTTTGTTCAGATGTCTCTATCTGCGCATTTATTGCATTGTACTATTTTTGTCCTGCAGTGCCAACGGAACTATGCACACTTTCTGAAGCATTGCATGTCCCTTTCCAGAGACCTTCTCATCTCTAGATACCTATTGAAACATTGTTTCCCAGAAACATAGTTTTATCCAGGGTATCTGAGTGTAGATATCTGTGGGCACTTTTCCTCGTTCAGAAACCTTGCGTTCTCAGATCTTTTTGCAAAACTTGTTTATTGAAAAACACTTGTTTATTCAAGATATCTGGACATAGTTTGGGAAATTTGTTGGGAAATTTCTTGAGAAATTTGTTAGGAAATTTGTTAGATATTTTGTTAAGAAATATCTATTTAGATTTTGATCAGCAACATGATGACTTATCTTAGTCTCAGAAAGGTGATGAGTACTCTTGGTTCACTTGAACATTGTAAAAGAGGAAACTCACTAAGTATGATAGTCTAGCTAATCTTGTATAGGATGTTAGGTCTCAAAATGTAATTTTTATTTTATGAAGAGAAGACCAAGAAGAAGACATCCAAGCAGAACAAGCTCAACGATATTGAAGACTTGAAGAAACTGCGCAAGATTACTGAAACTGTTGTTCAGATACCTTAGCCAGATATCTTGAAGACACGAACAGTTTTAGACAAACTGTGTCACAAGAGATATCTGAGAAATAAAAGGCCTATCTGAAAACAAGGAAAGTGTCCACAGATATCTATTCTCAGATACCTTGAGCATTAACCACATTTCTGAAAAAGAAATATATATTGCAAACAAAGTTGTTTCAATAAATAAGTGGTATCTGAAGATTGAAGATAAGGACGTGCAAAGAATCAGATAACACTAGTCTCTGATACAAAGCATAGTTCCGTTGACACAACAGGACAAAAAGTATAGTACAATGCATTTAATGCACGGACAGAGATGTCTGAATAAAAGCAACGGCTTTCAAGAAGAAGACAAACTCACATAAGATTATACAGAGATATCAATAGTTTGAATTTGAGCCTAACGGATACTATTCAAACGGCACTCAAATTCATCTATAAATATCAACACTTAGACTGATTGAGAAGACACCTTAGACACACGACATAACTTGAAAACGCTGAACGTCTTACTCTCTCAAAGCAACTTACTTACTCACAAAGCTTTCTGTTGCGACCAAAGCATTTGATCTTGAGTAACACTGAAGTTCTAAGTGTCCTGATCCTAAACAAGCATAGCTATCTGTGAAAGAGTTGAAACGAAAGATCAAGTATCTAAGATTCATTCTCTTAAACACTTATCTAATACTTGGGTCAGTAAAAAGAACAAGATACCATACATTGAAAAGTGTATTAAGTATACTTGATTCACAGAGCTATCTGAATAACTGAATAAGTTATTAAAGAAGCTCATCTGACAACTCAAACCAAAACCAACACCATAATCAAGTGGAGTATGTGAAGTACTTAGTTTGAAAATCGTGAATAACTCCAAGGTTACCGGAGTATAGGAAGTACTTGATTTGGGAAACTAAGGAATAACTCCAAGGTTATTGAGTATAGGAAGTACTTAGCTTGGGAAGCTAGGGAATAACTCAAAGGTTTCTGAGTACAGGAAGTACTTGGTTGTGAAAGCCGGGGAACAACTCAGGGGGAACATTTGGTTGGGAACCAATTGTTTAAGAATCTTAGAATAGGATTATTGTAAGGTGAACTCAATTATCTGTTCTAGTGAATTCTAGGTCTCTGATAGACCGAAGTGGATTAGTTGGAGGATTACGCCACCTTCAGATACCACTATACTTGCTGTGTTATTTACCTTTCTGTATTTACATTTCAGCAACACACACACACACATTTTAACTGTTTCTGCACTTATCTTTATTAAGTCTTCCGCTCGATTCTAAGTATCGATATCTATTCAGATATCTCGAGAAATAGTTTTATCGACAAAGTTTTAAAAGACTATTCACCCCCCTCCTAGTCTTTTACTTTGCCGTTATCTCGGACCAACAAGTGGTATCAGAGGTGAGGTTCACAAGCCTTCCAGACCGAACCTAGATCCCAGATAGGTGAAGGAACTTTGTCCATTTTGAGGACTATTTAATTTGTGTGTTAAGTGTGCGTATGTCTCGAGTGATGCACCCATTCTCAAACCGTAGAATTACGAGAAATGGAAAATAACATGATGCTCCACCTTGAAGCCATAAGTGACGAAATGATCAAGTGATAAAGAATGGCCCAATAGTCATTCAACAACTCAAACAAGTCATGGAGGTTTCTAATGGTAGAGACAGAGATCAAAGCGAAGGATCTTCACAAACCGATCGTCAACAAGTGGGAGATCTACTAGTCAAGTTATTTACGAACCAAAGCTCAGAGAACTCGGACATCTAAGATGCCAAGAGAAATCGTCTGGATGGTCAAGCTCGTAATATCATCATCGATCGACACGGATCACATACTGTAAAGCGTGGGTGCTAAACGGCGAAGTTGCTCGCAACCGATTGAAGAAATCATTTGAACCGAGAAAACCAAAGAAAACAAGTTCGAAGTTCTCAAGTTGAAATTTCAAAATTTCAAACAAGGACCCATCAAACTCGAAGAACTTGATTTTAGATTTACCACTCATGAGTGACATGGCGACTTGGGAAAGCAGATACTCCAAATCATAAAAGATTAAGACTATTGTCAAGTCTTAACCACAACCGGAGCATACCAAATTCTTTTATTTTAACCAAGGAATGCGAATATCACTCCATGGAACTTTTCTCTCATCTTGCTCTTGATTATGAGACAACTCAAAGAGAACAAACAACCGAAAAGTTACAAAACGTTGCTCTAATCACTCAAGGAACTTCAAAAGAAGAAAAGCAAGGAAGAAATCGAGGATGCTCTTCGCAAAGCAAATGAGCAAATATATCATCGAGAAATTGAAAGAAGAAAAGCCAAAGAGAAGTCGAAAAGCATCTAGTTCAAACTATCACCAAGACAAAATATGCAAAGCTCATTGAACAAGCCCTTTCGAGAAAGCATCATGTCTCGAGGAAGCGAAATTGGAAACGATATCTGCTTTCTATTGTCGTAAACACGCCACTTCAAGAAGGATTGTCCTGCCCTCAACAAACTAAGGACAGGTGACAAGAAAGATAGGAGAATCTTCAGAAGAAGCCAGAAAGCTTTGTTAACTGAAGAAAGAAAGAAAATCCAAATTCAACTGGATGCTCTAGACGTTGAGACAGATTCTGAAGATGACAATTCAGATGACTCAACCTTACCATCACCAGAATTATGTGGAGTTACTCATGATATAAGCGACTTCGGCCTCAAGAAGAATGGAATGTGTGGAGTTGGTGAAATTGACGGTCCAGACATCTCCAACATAGAAAACTGTCTTATGGCTGATGAGGTAACACATACTTCTTGTTATACTTATGAAAGTGATGAAGAGGAAATAAAAAATCTAGAAAATCTCAGGAAAGAACTTGATATCTATGAAAGAGAATTTCTAATGATCCGAGCTAGAGCCGAAAACCTTGAAGAAGAAAAGAATTCTCTTGCAAAGGAAAATTCTCAATTAGTTAAAGTATCTGAGAGAAAGGATGCTGAAAATGCATCTCTCAAAGCTCAGATATCTGAGACTGAAAAGTCACATAAAGAAGCAATGGCTAAATTACAAAAGAAATATGAAGATCTTCTTTCTGAGAACAAGGAACTCAAGAAGAAAGAATTATCTTTTCAATCTTATGCCAAAGCTAGTGACACTCTTACTGAAGTACAATCTTACTTATGAGATCCTTCTGAAAAGAAAGGACTTGGGCTGAATACACAGACAGATTGTTTTATCACTCTGAATAAGAGTAAGGAGAGAAGAACATTTGTAAGTACTCAGCAAGACGGTGCCCATGCAATCTATAGTATCGGTGAGAAGACAAAGATTGTTGACAAAGGAAAGGCAGTTGTGACTAAACCTTTGTGGGAAAAACAAGTAAAAAACAAAACTGTTGGGCACGTCTCTGAAAAGAAACACAACACTGAATAGTGTAAACACCCACAGTGCTATGTCTCTCAAAAAGGTAGAATTGCAAGAGCTGGCAAATTCTCCCATGTCACTTTTTCTGGAAAGAAATTGGATCAACCAGAGACTAGCAAAGCTACTGAGAAAAGATCTCAGATAGCTTCAAGTGCTCGAAACGGTATTGGCTACAAAGGCATCGGAAAACAACTTGCTCATGAGGACAAGCAGGAGCAAGAACGATGGCTGAAAGCTAGAATTGCTCAAAGCAATTATCAGAAGTGGAAGTTAAATCAAGCCACTGAAAATCTGAATGCCAGGGCTAGAAGAAATCTGGCAAGAAAGGCTAAGTTTGCTGAAAAGCAAACTCGTAAACTGACAGTATCTGAAAGCATCATATGGAGCACCTAGGAACACACCATGGAAGAAAATAATTCTTACTAATGATATGATCATTCAAATAGAATTCCTCCTTACGTTCTGTCGACAAAAGCATATTTCAAAGAAATTCATACAAACAAGGATTCCTACTGGAAGAACTTTTAATTCTGACGGTTCCATCAAAGATATGAGAACCTAATCTCCTGTTTCCTGTTGTGTGCAGAATGCCTGGACTAAAGCACAATGGCTATTTGATAGTGGATGCGGAAAGCACATGACAGAGATAAAGCAAATCCGTTGACTACAAAGCTTGCAACAGGGACCGGATATCGATTTCTTTGGAGGAGAATTAAATCCCTCTCGGGATTTGCAACGTCAAATTGGGAATTTAACAATCAGCGTATTACATGTTAAGGATTTGAAATATAATCTATTTAGCATGAGCGGTTTGCGAACAAGGTTTTACTATAAAATTCAAAGCTAACATCGCAAACTAATTGACAATGAGTCAGCGAGCACTCTTAGTTGGTCGGTGAAAGGCGATCTTTATGTTGCCGATTGGGCATCCGCCACAATGAAGAATGTCTCATGGTGAGTCAATCTGGTCACCGGAAAAGCCTTGGTTATGGCACAAAGAATGAGTCACTTGAACTTCAAAACTCTGAGCAGACTTGTCAAGAAAGAGTTAGTGGTTGGCCTTCCTGAACATCTTCGGAAAGGATGATATATGTTACACTGTCGGATGGGAAACAATCTAAGATCTCTTTCAAGTCCAAAATCGGACACTCTAGTGTTAGACCAACGCAACTTTTACACATGGATCTTTTGAATCATCGTAACTAGTTATGCAGGAAAGAAGTATGGTCCGTTGTTGTAGATGACTTCTCAAGATTCACTTAGGTTGTCTTTACGAAACACAAATCGATGCCGTGGTGGAGATACCAAACTTCTTTGAAAAAGCTTGAAGTCATGAAAATGACAAGGTATCTGCAATCGAGCAGACCATGGTCTTGAGTTTGTCAACCATTACATAAAGGAGTTTGTACTGCAAAGGTATACAACACCAACTTTCCTCTGTAAGAACACCTCAACAAAATGGTGTTGCAGAAAGGAAAAACAGAACCCTTAAAGAAGCTGCAAGGACAATGCTAGCAGACACTGAAATAAGTGAAATTTATTAGGTTGAAGCTGTAAACACAGCTTGCTACACTCAAAACAGATGTTTGATAAACAAACACCATGACAAGACCCCCTATGAAATCTTGGTTGGTAGACCCGCTAATATCAAACATCTGAGAATATTTGGTTGTAGATGTTTTGTTCTAAACAGCGGGAAAGATTATCTGAGAACATTTCAACCAAAGGCAGATGAAGGTGTATTTCTTGGTTATTCCACTAATAGCAAAGCCTACAGAGTTTACAACAAAAGAACAAAGAAAATTGAAGAATCAATTCATGTTGTATTCTATGAAGGAAATAAGAAAACACCTCCTAATGATGAACTCTCAGAAAGGTTCAAAGAACTATTACTGAGGGATTCTAAAGAAGAATCCTCAGAAAGGAGAAACATCATTATGGAAAGTGAGGATGACTCTGACGTAGAAAAGCTTGAAATGCCTAGTAACAACAAGATGACTCACAGACATGATGAGGAATTTCCTATGAGTTTTCCAGAAATGGAACAGGTTACTGAGAACCTTCATCATGAAGAGGTATCTGAAAATGAGACTGCTGAAATTCAAGTTCCAGATATCTCTAACACTGAAAAAGTGTTAGATATCCATGACATTTCCCATATGTCAGATATCTCAGATACTGAAAAAGTATCAAATCATAATCTCAGTGATTCACATTCAAATCACTTGGATATTGATCCTACTAGCACTAAACCTATGATGAGATGGATCAAAGATCATCCTGCAAAAGATATAATTGGACCAATTAATCAAGGTGTTAGGACTAGGAGAGCAATAGCTGAAAATGCTAATTCTCTCTTTGGATGTTTCATCTCGAATATTGAACCTAAAAATATAGAAGAAGCATTAGGAGACCAAGACTGGATCTCTGCAATGCAAGAAGAGTTGGATCAATTTGAGAGAAACAAAGTCTGGAAACTAGTTCCATTTATAGAAGGAATATCTGTGATTGGAACTAAATGGGTTTTCAGAAACAAGATGAATGAATCTGGTGAAATAACCAGAAACAAAGCAAGATTGGTTGCCAAGGGATTTACCCAGACTGAAGGCTTAGATTTTGACGAGTCATATGCACCAGTTGCCAGATTGGATGCAATAAGACTCTTTCTAGCCTTTGCAGCTCATAAATATTTCAAAGTTTATCAGATGGATGTCAAAAGTGCATTCTTAAACGGTGAACTTGCAAAAGAAGTTTATGTTGAGCAACCACCTGGCTTTGAAGTTTCCTCAGAAAGTAGAATGGTCTATAAACTACAGAAAGCTCTGTATGGACTGAAACAGGCTCCAAGAGCATGGTATGACACATTGGCCAAATACCTTCTGGAAAGTGGTTTCAAGAAAGGTGAAGTTGATAAAACTTTATTTACCTTAAATCATGACGGGAAACTACTCTTAGTTCAAGTATATGTTGATGACATCATATTTGGATCTAAGGACAAGCAACTTTGTAATGACTTTGCAAATCTCATGAAAAGCAAGTTTGAGATGAGCATGATGGGAGAAATGAATTATTTTCTAGGATTGCAAGTCAAGCAACTCAATGATGGAATATTCATTAGTCAAACAAAGTATGCAAAAGATATGCTCACAAAATTTAATCTCAAGCCTTCTGAAAAGAATGCTAAGATACCTATGAGCATTGGAACCAAAATGACCTATACTGAATCAGATAAGAGTGTTGAAGAACATAAGTATAGGAAATTGATAGGTTCACTACTTTACCTCACTGCAAGTAGACCTGATATTCAATATGCCGTGTATGTGCTAGATTTGACAAATCCAATGCAAACACACTACAACATTGCTATGAAAATATTAAGGTACGTAAAGGGTACAGTAGATGTAGGATTGTGGTATCCTAAAGAAAGTGGATTGAGTTTAGTTGGGTACTCGATTATCTTTGGATCATCGCTGATAGGAAAAGCACCTCAGAACTTCTCGGTTCGGGTACTAGACTTATCTCATGGTTTAGCAAGAAGCAAAACTCAATTGCAACTTCTACCACAGAGGTGAATATATTGTCGCTTGGTTGTTGTGCAACACAAATTTTGTGGATACAACAACAACTTAAAGACTATGGACTCGATGAGAAGAAAACTCCCATTTTCTGTGACAACACAAGTGCTATTGCGATTACACATAATCCTAAATTTCATGCCAGAACAAAGCACATTGATGTTAGACATCACTTCATCAGAGACCATGTTGAAAAGGGCAATATAGAGATACTCAAGATTGGAACTGAAGACCAACTTGCAGATATCTTCACTAAGCCACTACAAGAAAGTAGATTCTTAGCCTTAAGACATAGTCTTGGACTAATGGAACTACCAATAAACTAAAAGAGTTCAGGTATCTGGAACGGGCATCCAGAGAAGAAGTATCTGAACGGGCATCCAGAGAAGAGGTATCCGAACGGTATCCAGAGAAGAGAAAAGAGAACTGAACGGGTATCCAGAAGTCAAAAAGGCTAAAAAGCAAAAAGATAGCTTAAGATCTCTGAGACGGGAACTCAGATATCTGAATCACTCTATAAACGGGGAACACAAAAGAGAATAGTATAACTATCTACAGTCAACTACTCTCTTGAAGCTCGCATTATTTCTATCTTGATGAAAAACTTGGAAAAATCCTAAGTATAAGATGATTCAGATGTAACAAAGGTGTCCTTGGTCATACAGAATTGTGATTCAGATAGCAAGTCGCCAAAATTCATTAAATGGGCTCAATTACACTTGTTGATTGTGATCATTGCTGAAGAAGCAATGGTGACCCTTGATGAAATTAAGCGATTGATCTGTACGGTGGAAATTAATTCAGAGTAAATAGTGGACTGTTGAAATTCAGACATGGCCCACTAAGCATTTAATGCCGAACTAGCTTTTGATCACGCCTACTCGCAAAACACAGATACTTACACACAAAATCAATTTGTATGTATTTGTCTGTTGGGATTCAACTGCTATATATATGGGATTTTGGCATAGGAAATCACTTTTGCCTAATCCGAAAACTCATCTTGCACAAAAATAGCAAATCCTTCTCTTGATTCTCTGCAAAACCTTCTACAATCTCTGCAAATCAAGATTAAGTTTTTCTGCAAAGAATTACTAAATCAAATCTCTTTCAAACACCAATTTCAAAACCCTACACTATATAAAGAGATGGCTTCTAAAAGTTCAACAACACTGAAATCTCAATCCTCCATTGGTACTGCTGAAAAGCAAGCACCAGAGTTGGTTATTGTGAACAACCGACTGGTAGGAGATTTTAATCCTGACCATTGGACTTCAAATCACAGAATGATTTGGGGTGGTGCCATGGTTGAGGAATACCTCACGGCTGGAATAGAGAACCAAGCCGACAGAAAGCTAATTCTTGACATGCTTGAAAAGGCAATCAAGGGCTTTCTATCTGCTCGCCCTAGTGGAATTTCATCACTCGATGTGTTGGAATTCTACAACAACTCCAGGATTATTTCATGTGTTTCAAGGCCTCGAAATAGTGTGCATCAAAACCTCAGTCCAAGGAAAGGAAATCCTTCTGGACTTAACAACTTTCTGTAAGTTGTTTGAATTTCAAAATCTTGGAAAGGATTTTGAAATAAACACCAAGGATGATGAACTCCTTGAAGGTGTTAAAGAACTTTTGATGGACGTGTGATCTTGAAAATCGATACACCCACGAGTTCAAGCTTGTCGACATCCCAACCGGACATCTAATGGTTCCTTTGGGATGTCTTGGCTTGCATTCTTCACAGATGCTATGATGGTCTACAAGGAGGTGCTGACCAGATAAGCCAAGAACGGTGGATGATGATGTTCTTGCTGAATCAACAAGACAAAAGGCTGGAAAACCCTTTTAACTGGGGAAAGTACGCCTTTCTGAAATTTGTGAAGAAGATTCAAGGCTTCGAGCCTAAGATTACCAAAGGACTAGCTGAGCCAAAGGTCACTGTAGGATATGGTCTGAAAATATGCTACTTCATGGAAAAGCTTGGCATTAAGCTCAGAGAGACGGCTGAAATAGCCAACAGTAACCTACTCTACAAATATGAGTATACAAACTTGATGAAAAAGGTTACTGGGTCTCAGAAAGGTTCTAAGAAGCGAAAGTCTGAAAAGGTATCTGAAGAAAAGGTTGCGACCAAGAAGCCCAGAACTTCAAGAAAGAAGTCTGCTGGCAAATCAGATAAAAGAAAACTTTTCCTGGTGCTTAAAATCTGAATGGAACCCCAATTCTTGTATATACAAATACTTACCTATATGCTATAAACACACCCAAAGAGGTTGTCGATTCTCAAATATCTGCAGGCATTGCTGATGAACTGATAAAGGCAGATGAAATCATCAATGCTGAAAAAGAGTTATCAACTACTGAACAAGTAGACTCAGCAAGAGAAAGTGCTTTCAGAAATGTTGCGACTAATGCAGAAAGCCTTGCTGATGAACTCATAAATGCTGCCAAAATTGGTGAAAAACACCAAGCCCTATCTGCAGAAACTGCAGGAATAATGGACCAATCAGTTCCTAATGCTGATGAGAGCTCTGACGATGAAGATGATGAACTGGTCATCTCTCAAGTCCTAGAAAGAACAAAGAGGGCTAAGGTTACTGAAACAGTAACTGGTGATAAGGTATCTGAAGAAGAACCTACACCACAGGTTGCTGAACCTATAGCAAAGGTTGTTGGTGCAAACACATCATCAGGGAATATTTCACTTGCACAACTTCAAAAAGCCCTGATGAGTGGTATTTTAGTACTGGCAGATGCTGATGGAAATGCCACATCTAAAAATCTGGAAGAACATTCTACTGACCAATCTTCTGCTTCCAGACAACCACAACAACCACAAACACAACAACCACAACAGCCACAAGTGGTTGATGAAATGGTAAATGAACTCCATTTCGAATTACCAGCAATACAGTATGCTGAAGAAAATCCTGCAAATGAGCAGGTTCCCCAACTCAATGAGAGGGATCAAACTGAGACATCTCCTCAGAATGATCAACCAGGGGAGGCAACTGAGTTGCATACTCAGGAAAGGTGTGAAGTACCAGAAACTTCAAGCAAAGAAACTACACTGGGACAAGAAGACCAAAGTATAGAAAGGTCACAAGTTCCAGAGACCAATCGACCAAATTGCTCGTAGTAATCCGGTTTAACTCTTATCTTGTGAAAATTTTTATGCTTATACATCTTGTTTCTCATAAAATTTCTTTGTTATAGGCTGAGTTAGAAACACAAAAACAAGAGGAAGCTGAAAAGCTTACCTCAGAAACTGAGAAGGAGGTTTCCTCAACCTCACCTCTTAAGACATCTGAGCCTGTGTCACAGGTAATAATGGATTCTTAAGATAAACACTTCTTCAGTTATAAGTTTATGCGCCTAAACATAAAAAATAAATGTTTCTAACAGGCTCCAACTGAGAAAGAGGAAGATAAGGCAGAAATGCCAGACGAAAACCCAGAAACCAACAAGGTTTCTGAAGAACAGATCATTGAGCCTTCCAGTATGAAGGTATATGAAAATCAATGATAAATATTCTTCACCTTGGGTTAACTAAAATCTTCTCTAAATTATTCAATGCTTTCTACTCACAGGCTCACTCAGAAGTAGAAGTGCAAGGGGACAGAGTTGCGACATCCCCTGCACCTATGGAAATTGATGAGGCATCAAGGCCTTCATCACAAGAAAAGATTCCAGAGACTGCACAAGTCTCTGAGAGACAAGTATCTGAGCCTCCCATGGAGGTAATTGACCTCTCAGATATCTGACTTGTCACTTAAAGTTTTCTTGATAAAATTTCCTAAGTATTGTGATAATGTTAATTCTCAGGTTCAAGAAAGAAAGGTTGATGAGGACCAGACTTCCAAGTCTCTGCCTCACAACAAGATATCTGAGACACCAATTGTCTCAGCAGAACAAGTCTCTGAGCCTGAAGTACTTACTCAGGTAACTCAGAAACTAAACTGCACATCTCCTCAGATATCTATAAAAGTTTTGAAGCTCACTCAAAACTCTTTCTTTCAGGCTCAAACAAGTGCCGAGCAGGCTCCCAATGTTGAGACAAAGGACCTACTTCCTTCTTCAAAGCTCACACCTTGCCAAAGCACATTAAATGCTTCAAGAAATGGCAAAGGTTAAGGTGCTCTGATCTCTCTGAAATATTGAGAATCACAAATCAACCAAACAGACGAGCATGAGCTCTTGACTTGGAGACATACATCCATGCAATGTTCCCTCACGAATAAAGATATGCTAATTCTATTGCATAAGGATTTCTCCAGAGAGGTAGCGCACAGTTTGATACAAGCCTTTGAACAGGCAGATGGTCAGACAAGATTACAAATGGCATTTAAGCCAGTCCTGCCCCAAACTCTGCAATTTATACCTTCTGAACAAGAAGAGGTTAATGGGCAGAAGATCACTATTCCTGAAGTGATCAATCTTGTATCTGAAGATGATGAGGAGGAAGAGATAAACGAAAATGACTTCGACGAACCTCCCACTGACCATCACCAAAAGGATGACACAGACAAAAAGGATGATGATGATGCCCCTGCACCAGGGACCGGAGGAATTTCACTAAGAAATGATGCCTCAGCTGCTGAAAAGCACACTGAGAAGACTTCACAGAAATCTCCGTCTCCATCTCCTCAGAAATCTACTCATCCATCTTCTAACCAACACCCAGTTACTACTGAACAAGTAGTTGAGCTTTCTGAAGAAACCGATCAGAAAATATTAAACACTCAAATCAGATCTGCTCAACTCAGACAACTGTTGGAAGAAGAACAACAGCTCCATCTTCAACTGGAAGATCAAATAGCTAAATCCAGAGACAAGCTTGATCAACTACAAGATCAATACTTACAAGAAATGATTGCTTACTCTGAGGTTAAAGAGCTACGGGATGCTGTGCATGATATCACCAAAGAACTCTGAAAAGGAAGCTGATTGCTCCTACAATATTCAACATACTGCCAAACGTCCACTCCCATGAATACATGAACAGATGCCAAGTACTGGCTCATCTGAAATGGGAGATGTCTTCACAAAACAAGGAAGTAATTGCCTCCGTCCCCTCTGAAATGAGAAATTTCACTGAGCTCATCACTCAGAGAACAACTAGCATAGTCATTGCTCAGAAAGATCTGGGAATGATAAGGGACGATGATGCGTCTTTAGCTGAAAAAGCTTTCCAAGAGGCAAGTTACACTGCTGGAAAAGCAGATGCCATCCTAGGCCCATTGGCAGAGCTCACTGATAAGGACAATGGACTTATCAAGCAAAATCAGGAGCTCAAAGCCGAACTTCAGAAGTTGGTCACTGCCTACAACTATTTACAAGGGAATTTTGACTCTCTCTCAGATTCCGTTATGAGACTGAGTCAGCCAACAATGACTAAGGGGGAAAGAATGTACAAACCTGGACCTCAAAGTCAGGGGGAATGGGAAGAAGGAGAAGAAAGCAAGAAGAAATCTGGAGCTGGTGCGGCTCAGAAAGGAAGAAGAAACATGAAAACTTCCCGGCCACCACTCAGAATCAATGAACCCTCCTCAAGCCCAGCTGCTTTGCAAATAGTAGCTGCTTCCCAGAAACCTACTGAAGGAACCAAAATGATAACAAGGGCCATGGCACAGAAACCTCCAAGGAGTACCAAGGCTCCAAGGAGAAGACAAGTTAAAGGGATTGATGAATCTTCTGAAGAAGAAGAAGAAGGTCAAATCAAGTCCCTGGGCAATGAAGAAGGCTGTAGAACTCTCACAAGATCTAATCTTGATGATGATGAGGAAACTGATGAAGATGAAGCTCCTCTACACAGAAAAAGGAAAATTGAAAGCCTAACTGAGCCCATAGCTGCAAAGCCCCTAGCAGCTAAAACACCCTCTGGAAATACCAAGTCTATCCAGGGTGGTGGTTCTTCAAGCAATAACCCCAAAGAGAATTCAAGACAAAGAAGGAACAGACTGAGAGCTGAGCAAAGACAAAGTCAACTTCCACTCAGGCCAGAAGAAGCCAAAATAGAGTATGTGAAGTATGACAATGATTCCTCTGTCTACAGATGCATCAATCAGAAAAATGGCTATTGGATTCTGGAACTTAAGCATCTATTGGTAAATTCAAGATTTCCAGAACCAATCCATAAACAACTTATGGCATGGAGAAAAGATAAACCAACCTTGATCAACACCAATCACATTAAAGCCTGGTTGGATTTTGAAGTTGTTAAGAGAACTGAAGCCATGAGAAAGGACCTCTCTGATGAATATCCATATGGAAAGCCAGATGATGTGCACAGAATTCTGAATATCACAAGAACAGGCACAAGAGCAAGACTCGCTGTAGAACCCTATGAATCGTTCTATCTAACTGAAGATCAATACAAGGGTGACATCAGATATCTGAAGATTATCTACGAATACTTCAAGCTTTCAGATATCAGAATAGAGCATGCCTGGAAGTGGGGAAAGTACCTATGGGTCAAGAATTTTGTCAAGAAAAATCCTACCAAAACCTACAAAGAGGTCTGTGGATTTGCCAGAGACACAGAGATGCTCGTCAGAACTCTTCTCTGTGACTATTCTGATGACATCAAAAGGTTTGGAGATAGGAAATTTGCAGACTGATCCATAGAACTACTGTTGAAGACTTGAAGACTAGTTTATTAGGATGTTTACTTGGAGCTTGGTTACTCCTGTTGTCCTAATTTACTATGTAGTTTTTGTTGTATTTTTGCTGACTGAGCTAAACCTGTATTATGTATTAAAGTTATCTGTAATCTTTATTTGTAACTTATCTGAAAAACTTACTCTCAGATAGTATTCTATAAAAGATAACTTGTCAGCAAAGATCACACCTTGTGATTTGGTTGATGTTTACTTTCTGCACTTAATTAAATATTTGGAAGATCTTAAGAAAAGATTAAGTGTTGGATTGTTCACTTATCCAGATTTGTAATAGGTAAGATAGTCATCGTTGACTGATCAAAAAGGGGGAAATTTGTTGGGAAATTTGTTGGGAAATTTCTTGAGAAATTTGTTAGGAAATTTGTTAGATATTTTGTTAAGAAATATCTATTTAGATTTTGATCAGCAACATGATGACTTATCTTAATCTCAGAAAGGTGATGAGTACTCTTGGTTCACTTGAACATTGTAAAAGAGCAAACTCACTAAGTATGATAGTCTAGCTAATCTTGTATAGGATGTTAGGTCTCAAAATGTAATTTTTATTTTATGAAGAGAAGACCAAGAAGAAGACATCCAAGCAGAACAAGCTCAACGACATTGTAGACTTGAAGAAACTGCGCAAGATTACTAAAACTGTTGTTCAGATACCTTAGCCAGATATCTTGAAGACACGAACAGTTTTAGACAAACTGTGTCACAAGAGATATCTGAGAAATAAAAGGCCTATCTGAAAACAAGGAAAGTGTCCACAGATATCTATTCTCAGATACCTTGAGCATTAACCACATTTCTGAAAAAGAAATATATATTGCAAACAAAGTTGTTTCAATAAATAAGTGGTATCTGAAGATTGAAGATAAGGACGTGCAAAGAATCAGATAACACTAGTCTCTGATACAAAGCATAGTTTCGTTGACACAACAGGACAAAAAGTATAGTACAATGCATTTAATGCACGGACAGAGATGTCTGAATAAAAGCAACGGCAGCTTCTGAAGAAGAAGACAAAACTCACATAAGATTATATACACAGATATCAATAGTTTGAATTTGAGCCTAACGGATACTATTCAAACGGCACTCAAATTCATCTATAAATATCAACACTTAGACTGCTTGAGAAGACACCTTAGACACACGACATAACTTGAAAACGCTGAACGTCTTACTCTCTCAAAGCAACTTACTTACTCACAAAGCTTTCTGTTGCGACCAAAGCATTTGATCTTGAGTAACACTGAAGTTCTAAGTGTCCTGATCCTAAACAAGCATAGCTATCTGTGAAAGAGTTGAAACGAAAGATCAAGTATCTGAGATTCAATCTCTTGAACATTTATCTAAGACTTGGGTCAGTAAAAAGAACAAGATACCATACATTGAAAAGTGTATTAAGTATACTTGATTCACAGAGCTATCTGAATAAGTGAATAAGTTATTAAAGAAGCTCATCTGACAACTCAAACCAAAACCAACACCATAATCAAGTGGAGTATGTGAAGTACTTAGTTTGAAAATCGGGAATAACTCCAAGGTTACGGAGTATAGGAAGTACTTGATTTGGGAAACTAAGGAATAACTCCAAGGTTATTGAGTATAGGAAGTACTTAGCTTGGGAAGCTAGGAATAACTCAAAGGTTTCGAGCAGGAAGTACTTGGTGAAAGCCGGGGAACAACTCAGGGGGAACATTTGGTTGGGAACCAATTGTTTAAGAATCTTAGAATAGGATTATTGTAAGGTGAACTCAATTATCTGTTCTAGTGAATTCTAGGTCTCTGATAGACCGAAGTGGATTAGTTGGAGGATTACGCCACCTCCAGATACCACTATACTTGTTGTGTTATTTACCTTTCTGTATTTACATTTCAGCAACACACACACACATTTTAACTGTTTCTGCACTTATCTTTATTAAGTCTTCCGCGCTCTGATTCTAAGTATCAGATATCTATTCAGATATCTGAGAAATAGTTTTTATCGACAAAAGTTTTAAAAGACTATTCACCCCCCCCCCCCTCTAGTCTTTTACTTTGTCGTTATCTGGACCAACACATAGGTATCTAATGACCTTTGTCTTCAGCAATCTTGTGCAGTCTTCAAATCTTTAAATCTGTTGAACTCTCCTGCTGGATACCTTCTTCTTGGTATTCTTCAAAGATATAAAAAATACATTCAGAGACCTAACATCCTATACAAGATTTGCTAGACTATCATACTTAGTGATTTTCCTCTTTTACAGTGTTCAAGTGAACCAAGAGTACTAACCGCCTTTCTGTGCTAAGATAAGTCATTAGGTTGCTGATCAAAATCTAAACAGATATTCCTAACATATTTTCCCCTTTTTGATCAGTCAATGATGACCATCTTTAAAACCTACTACAACTTGGAAGAGGGAACAATCTAACACTTAAATCATTTCTTATGATCTTTTCAATTTATTTTAATTAAGTGCAGAAAGTAAAAATAAACCAATCACAAGGTGTGATCTTTGCTGACAAGTTATGTTTTTATAGATTGATATCTGAGAGTAGGTTCATCAGATATGTTACAAGCAAAGTTTACAGATAACTTTTACAATGATAGAGCAATAAAGTACATTCAGCAAGATACAAAACACTTAGTTAAATTAGGACAACAGGAGTGACCAAGCTCCAAGTAGACATCCTAATAAACTAGTCTTCAAGTCTTCAAGATCTTCAAGTCTTCAATCAGCAGATCTATGGATCAATTTGCGAATTCCCTATCCCCAAACCTTTTGATATCATCTGAGTAGTCAAAGAGCAAAGTCCTGACTATCATCTTAGTGTTTCTGCCGAATCCACAAACTTCCTTTTAGGTTTTGGTGGGAATCTTCTTGGCAAATTATTTGACCCACATATACTATCCCCATTTCCAGGCATGCTCTTTTCTGATATCTGATAGCTTGAAGTATTCATATATGATCTTCAGATATCTGATGTCACCCTTGTATTGATCTTCAGTCATGTAGAAAGACTCATAGGCTTGTGCCTATTCCAGTGATGTTGGGAATTCTGTGCACATCATCTGGCTTTCCATAAGGACAATCATCAGAGAGATCCTTTTTCATGGCTTTTATTCTCTTGATTACTTCAAAATCCAACCAGGCTTTGATGTGGTTGGTATTAATCAAGACTGGCTTGTCTTTTCTCCATGCCATGAGCTGTTTATGAATTGGTTCTGGAAAATTTTCATTTACCAGCAAGTGCTTGAGTTCCAGAATCCAGTAGCCATTCTTCTGATTAATGCATCTGTAGACAGAGGAGTCATTGTTGGTCTTCACATACTCAATCTTGGCTTCTTCAGGCCTGAGTGGTAGTTGAAGTTTTCTTTGTTCATTTCACTGCTTCCTCCTTTGTCTTGAATTCTCCCTTGGGGGATTGCTTGAAGAACCACCCTGGATTGACTTGGTATTTCCAGAGGGTGTTTTAGCTGCCAAAGGCTTTGCAGCTATGGGCTCAGATAGACTATCAAACCTTTTTCTTTTTCTGTGAAGAGGAGCTTCATCTTCATCAGTCTCTTCATCATCATCATCAAGATTAATTCTTGTGAAAATTTTGCAGCCTTCTTCATTGCCCTGGGATTTGATTTAGCCTTCTTCTTCTTCTTCTTCTTCTTCTTCTTCTTCTTCTTCTTCTTCTTCTTCTTCTTCTTCAGAAGACTCATCAATCCCTCTTACTTGTCTTCGCCTTGAAGCCTTGGTACTCCTTGGAGGTTTTTGTGCCCTGGCCCTTGTTGTCATTCGTTTTTCAGGAAGTTGTTGAGTGGTGTCCACTATCTGTAGAGCAGTCTGACTGGAGGAGGGCTCATTTATTCTGAGAGGTGTTTGTTCATATTTTCTTTTGTTTCCTCTTCCTTTTCCTCTCTGAGCACCTTGAAATACTTCCCCCTTAGTCATTGTTGACTGACTAAGAATCACAATGGATTCTGAATGGGAGTCAAAGTTGCCTTGCAGATAGTTGTAATCAGCAACCAACTTTTCCAGATTGGCCTTGAGCTCCTGATTTTCTTTGATAAGACCCGTTTCCTTATCAGTGAGCTCTGCCAGTGGGCCTTGAGTAGCATCTGCTTTTCTAGCAGCATAGCTAGCCTCATTGAGGGTTTTTCAGCAAGATTATTGTCATCATTCCTCACCATGCCTAGGTCTCTCTGAGCAATGACCAGACTGGTTGTTCTCTGAGTGATGAGCTCAGTGAATGTCTTCATTTCTGCAAGGACTGATGCAATGGCGGCTTTAGCTTGAGAAGACAACTCCTTTTTCAATTTAGCCAGTACTTGATATCTGGTCAAGTATTCATTGGAGTTGACATTTGGCAGTTTGCTGAAGATATCAGGAGCAATCAGCTTCCTTTTCAAATGAGAAATCGCTAAGTGTTCATTGTGGTGTTCTACCAATGCCTTGTCTTCTTCATCATCTGAGTCATCAGCCCAGTGATCTTCATCCTCTTGTACTTCTTCATCAAGGTTTCTGAAGGCGGCAACCATCTCAGATATGGGTTTCTTGCCTTTGGAGGATGGTTTCTTTGGGGAAGATGCAGCCTTAGCATCATGCTTTTCTTCAGATACTTGTTCAGCATCTAGCTCCTTAGCAATATAATCAACAGCGTCCCGGAGCCCTTTAATCTGAGAGTAAGCTTGCATTTCTTTGCGCGTTTGTTCTTCAAGTTTATCTAGCTTGACTCTGGAATCAGCTATCTTTTCTTCCAATTGAAGATGTAGCTGTTGTTCTTCCTCCAACAGTTGTTTGAGTTGAGCAATTCTGGCGTGTGCATCTAATATTTTCTGAGTGTTATCCTTAGAGTGCTCAACTACTTGTTCAGTAGAGTCTTTTTGTTGGGGAGATGGATGGGTAGATTTCTGAGGAGATGGAAGAGGGGATTTTTGTGATGTCCTCTCAGTGTGCTTTTCAGCAACTGAGGTATTATTGCCTTGTGCAATCCCTTCTGTCCCTGGGGCAGGGGGCATCATCATCATCCTTCTTATCATCGTCATCCTTGTGATGGTTAGAAGGAGGTTCTTCATAGTCATTCTCATCAGTCTCCTTCTCTTCTTCATCTTCAGAGGCCAGATTGATCACTTCTGGAATAGTGACCATTTGCCCATTAACTTCCTCTTGCTCAGAGGGTATGAATTGTAGAGTTTGGGGCAAAGTAGGCTTGAATTCCATCTGCCATCTGGTCTGACCATCTGCTTGGTTAAAAGCATGAATAAGCTTTCTGGCCACTTCCTTGACGAAGTCCTTATGCATTAATGTTACAAAAGAGTATTGTTCAGTGGGGAACAAAGCATGGACATAATTTTCCAAGTCAAGGGCTTGTGCTCTCCTTATGGGGTGATCAGTCACCTTAATGATCTCAGATAGATCGGAGCATCGAAGCTTTTTCCATTTCTTGAAGCATTTTAGGTGCTTTGGCAAAGTGTATTCCTTGAAGAAAGGAAGCAGGTCCT
Organism: Plantago major; assembly: GCA_026545765.1. NCBI lineage: Eukaryota > Viridiplantae > Streptophyta > Magnoliopsida > Lamiales > Plantaginaceae > Plantago > Plantago major. The sequence continues at coordinate 33,478,461 of CM048841.1, forward strand.
TATTCTCATCAACAGGGACCTTAGTGGCACTTGTTTGAGCCTGAAAGAAAGAGTTCTGAATTAGTTTCAAAACTTTAGTAGATATCTGGGCTTTAGAGTAGAAAGGTATCTGAGTTACCTGTGTGACAGGCTCAGATGACTTGACTACTGAGGTTCCAGGAGCCTCAGATATCTGGATATGAGGAGGAGACTGGGAAGCCTGATCCTTAGTGATCTTTCTTTCTGCTTGAACCTGATATTAAAAATAACACTTTGAAAATTTTTGAGCAAGAAAACTATGTTAGACAATTTTAGTTATCTGAGAAGTCAATTACCTCCGCAATAGGAGGCTCAGATATTTATCTATCAGAGACTTGTGCACTCTCTGGAAGTTTTTCTTGTGATGAAAGCTTTGATGCCTCATCAATTTCCATTGGTTGCGGGGATTGAGTGGGCAATTCCCCAGCAACTTCTACTTCTTTTTGAACATGTAAGTAGAAAGTGTTAGTTTGAGTAAAATGATCAGAGATTTGTCTTTGAGGATTGTAGGTATCTGATTATATACCTTCTCAATAGAAGGTTCAGATACTTGTTTCTCAGAGACCTTGGAAGTCTCTGGATTCTTCTCTTCCTGTGAGACAGGCTCCTGTTCCTTAAGTGGTGAGGCTATGGAAGCCTCCTTCTCAGATTCTGAGGCAAACTTTGCAGCTTCCTCTTGATTTTGTGTTTTTAAGTCAGCCTGTAACAAAGAAATTTTATTAAATAACAAGATTAATAAACACAAAATATCACAAGTAGAGAGTTAAACCATTCAGCTACCTGAGCAGTGTCAGGGTAATTGGTCTCTGGAACATGTGACCCTTCTATGCTTTGGTCTTGTTGTTCCATTTCAGCTTCTTTGTTTGAAGTTTCAGGTACTTCAGACCTTTCCTGAGTGACTAACTCAGTTGCCTCCCCTGTTTGATCATTCTGAGCAAGTGTCTCAGTTTGATCCCTCTCTAGGAGTTGGGGAACCTGCTCATTTGCAGGATTTTCTTCAGCATATGGCATTGCTGGTATGTCGAAATGGAGTTCATTGACCATTTCATCAACCACTTGTGGCTGTTGTGGTTGTGGTTGTTGTGGTTGTCTGGAAGCAGAAGTTTGACCATTTGAGAGCTCTTCCAGATTTTTAAGTGTGGTGTTGACATCAGCGTCTACCAACACTAGGTCACCACTCATCAGGGCTTCTTGAAGTTGTTTATACGTGACTTTCCCTGATGGTATGTTGGCACCAACAACCTTTGCTATAGGTGCTTGCTCAGCAACCATTGAGCTAGTTGCTTTCTCAGCAACCTTGGACCTTTTGTTCCTCTTCCCCTTGGCCTTGGTTACTTTTTCAGTAACCTTGGGGGCTGGGATCTTCTCCTCCTTGTCCGATTCGTCATCGAAATCTAGAACGGAGTTATCAACAATCCTTGTTGCTTCTGCAGAGAGAGTTTGAAGTTTCGCGCTGCATTTATCAGCATTGATAAGTTCATCAGCAAGGCACTCTGCAGCATTGATGAGTTCATCTGTATTGATGAGTTCATCAGCAGCGACGGTAGGTATCTGAGAGTCGACATCCATAATGGGTATTCCTTCTGATTTGCCAGTAGACTTCTTTTGTGAAGTTCTGGGCCTTTTGGTCGCAATGGAACCTTTAGATACCTCATCAGTCTTTCGTTTCTTGGAACCTTTCTAAGATGCAGTAAACTTTTTCATCATATTTGTATACTCATATTTGTAGAGTAGGTTACTATTGGCAATGTCTGCCGTCTCTCTGAGCTCAATGCTAAGGCACTCCAGTAAGTAGCAAATCTTCAGTCCATGGCTTACTATGGCTTTTAGCTCAGCAAGGCCCTTAACGATTTTAGGCTCAAAGCCTTGTATCTTCTTCACAAATTTCATGAAGGCGTACTTCTCCCAATTAAAAGGGTTTTCCAGCCTTTTGTCTTGTTGATTCAACAAGAACATCATCATCCAGCGTTCTTGACTTATCTGGTCAGCACCTCCTTGTAGACCATCAAAGCATAGAAGGATACATGCCAACACATCCCAGTGGTCCAACAGATGTCTGGTCCTTATGTCAGCAAGCTTAAAGTCGATGGGTGTGTCTGGCTTGTCAAGATCACACACATCACTGTATAGTTGCTTCACACCTTCAAGGAGATCTTCATCCTTGGTGTCAATTTCAAAATCCTTTCCAAGATTTTGAAGTTCAAACAGCTCACAGAAAGTTGTTTTGTCCAACAGGATTTCTTGTCCTTGGACTTTGGTCTTGATAGACACTGTCTCAGTGCCTTCAGAGACTTTGGAAATAATTGTGGAGTTGTTGTAAAACTCCAGGACATCTATTGAACAAACTCCACTGGGAAGAGCAGATAGAAAGCCCTTGATTTGTGCCTTTTCAAGCTTATCAAGTACCAACTTTCTGCCAGTCTAGTTTTCTATTGCGACAACGAGGTATTCCTCAATCATGGCATCACCCCAAATCATCCTGTGATTTGAAGTCCAATGATCAGGATTGAACTCTCCAATCAATCGATTTTTTGTTATAACCAGCACTGGTGCTTGCTTTTTCAGCAGTACCAGATGTAATAGCTTGGGATTTCTGAGTAGAAGCATGTTTGGGAGCCATCTCTTTAAATAGTGAAGTTTTTTGAAAAACGAGAAGAGATTAAGGTAGGAGATTAGTGATTCTTTGCAGAAAAACTAAGAATGAATCAGTAGTTGCAGAGAAAATTGCAGGAAGATTTGAGAGTATTTTGCAGTTTTTGTGAAGAGCAAATGTAGGATTAGGCAAAAGTGATTTCTTTTGCCAAAATCCTATATATATAGCAGTGTAATTCCAACAGGCAAAAATAGACAAATTAATTTTGTGCATTTGTATCTGTGTACGTGCAGTAAGGCGTGGGTAAAATTCAGTTTGCATTAAATGCTTAGTGGGCCACGTCTGAGTTTTTACAATCCACTATTTTACAGAGAATTAATCTCGGCCTTTAAAATGGAACGCCCATTTCATCAATTGTTGGGATTGCTTTTCCAGCAATAATCACAATCAACCCATGTGATTGTGCCCAATTAATGAATTTTGGCGATTAGCTATCTGAATCACATCTCTTCTGTGTGACTAAGGGACATTTTTTATCTGAGTCTATCTCACACTCAGTATCTGTTCATGTTTTACACAAAGATAGAAATAATACAAATTTTAAGAGAGTAGTTGACTGCAGATAGTTGTACTATTCTCTTTTGTGTTCCCCCTCACTGAGTGATCTAGATATCTGAGTACCTGTCTCAGAAATCTTCAAATAGCGATTTTACCCTTTAACCTTTGATATCTGAGTACCCGTCTCAGATACTTGTTTGCCAAGTGTTTCACCTTTTGCCTTTGATATTCTGGATTCTTGTTCGAGATATCTTATCTCTCCTTTTTGCTTTCTCAATCATACTGAGTTCCTGTCTCACTTCACATTTTTTTTAGCTTCTTTTAGTATATGAGTTCCCGTCTCAGATACCTTTTTGCCTTGAATATCTAGATGCCCGTTCCAGATATCTTTCTCCTTTCTGAATTTCTGTCTTAGGGATTAGAACTTTTCAATTCCTTTGGTAGCTCCATTAACCCAAGACTATGTCTCAAGGTTAAGAACCTGCTTTCTTGCAATGGCTTTGTAAAGATATCTGCAAGTTGGTCTTCAATACCAATCTTGAGTATCTCTAAATTGCCTTTTTCAACATGGTCTCTAATGAAGTGGTGTCTAACATCAATGTGCTTTGTTCTTGCATGAAACTTAGGATTCTGAGTTATGACAATAGCACTTTGTTGTCCAGAAAATCGGAGTTTTCTCTTCATTGACCTCATAGTCTCTGAGTTGTTGTTGTATCCACAATATCTGTGAAGCATAACACCCAGCAGCAATATATTCAGCCTCTGTGGTAAATGTGGCAATTGAGTTTTGTTTCTTGCTGAACCATGATATTAATCTGGCACCAAGAAATTGACCAAGTTCCTGAGGTGGTTTTTTTATCAAGCAATGATCCAGCATAGTCAGCATCAGAATAGCCAACCAAACTCAATCCACTGTCTTTTGGATACCACAATCCAACTTCTACAGTACCCTTTACATACCTTAATATTTTCATAGCAGTGTTGTAGTGTGATTGCATTGGATTTGTCTGAAATATAGCATACACTCCAACTGCATATTGAATATTAGGTCTACTTGCAGTGAGGTACAGTAGAGACCCAATCAATTTCCTATACTTGTGTTCTTCAACACTATTGTCAGATTCAGTATAGATCATTTTGGTTCCAATGCTCATAGGTATCTTAGCATTCTTTTTAGAAGGCTTTAGATTAAACTTGTTGAGCATATCCTTTGCATACTTTGTTTGACTAATGAATATTCCATCATTAAGTTGCTTGACTTGCAATCCTAGGAAGTAGTTTAATTCTCCCATCATGCTCATCTCAAATTTACTTTCATGAGCTCAGCAAAGTCTTCACAAAGTTGCTTGTCTTTAGATCCAAATATAATGTCATCAACATATACTTGGACTAGAAGTAGTTTCCCTTCATGGTTCAAAGTAAAGAGTGTTTCATCAACATCTCCTTTCTTGAAGCCACTTTCCAGCAAGTATTTAGCTAAAGTGTCATACCATGCTCTCGGAGCCAGTTTCAGTCCATACAGAGCTTTTAGAAGCTTATAAACCATTCTACTTTCTGTGGAAACCTCAAAGCCTGGTGGTTGTTCAACATAGACTTCTTCAGCAAGTTCACCGTTTAGGAATGTACTTTTAACATCAATTTGATAAACTTTAAAATCATTATGAGCTGCAAAGGCTAGAAATAGTCTAATTGCGTCCAATCTTGTAACTGGAGCATATGACTCGTCAAAATCTAGTCCTTCTGTCTGGGTGAATCCCTTGGCAACCAACCTTACTTTGTTTCTGGTTATTTCACCAGACTCATTCATTTTATTTCTGAAAACCACTTGGTTCCAATTACAGATATTCCTCAACAAATGGAACCAGTTTCTAGACTTTGTTTCTCTCAAATTGATCCAACTCTTCTTGCATTGCAGAGATCCAATCTTGATCCTTCAATGCTTCTTCTATGGTTTTAGGTTCAATATTTGAGATGAAACATCCATAAAGAGAGTCAGCAATTGCTCTCCTAGTTTTAACTCCTTGGTCTAAAGGACCGATCACATACTTGGCAGGATGATTTCTTATCCATTTCATGATGGATTTTGAACTAGTAGGATCAATATCATTTTGATCTGAATGTGAATCAATATGATCTTGATAGGATACTTGTGCAGTATCTGAGATATCTAACACATGGGAAATGCCATGGATATCTGACACTTTTTCAGTGTTGGAGATATCTGGAATTTGATTTTCAGCAATCTCATTCTCAGAAACCTCTTCATGATGAAGGTTCTCAGTAACTTGCATTTATGAAATTCTCATAGGAAATTCTTCATCATGTCTTACGTTATCTGGTTGTTACTAAGCAATGGTTGCTTTTCATCGTCAGATTCATCCTCTAAGTGAATGATAGAGTTTTCTTTTGAGGATTCTTCTTCAGAATCTTTAATCATTAGTTCTTTGAACCTATCTGAGAGTTCTTCATTCAAGGGTACTTTCTTGGTTCCTTCGTAGAAGACTACATGAACAGATTCTTCAATCTTTTGTGTTCTTTTGTTGTAGATTCTGTAGGCTTTGCTATTCAGAGAATAACCAAGAAATACTCCTTCATCTGCTTTTGGTTGAAATGTTCTCAAGTATTCTTTTCCATTGTTAAGAACAAAACATCTGCAACCAAACACCCTTAGATGTTTGATACTAGGGGGTCTACTAATCAAAAGTTCATAAGGAGTTTTGTCATCGTGTTTGTTAATCAAACATCTATTTTGAGTGTAGCAGGCTGTGTTAACAGCTTCAACCCAATAGATTTCACTTATTTCAGTGTCAGCAAGCATTGTTCTTTCTGCTTCTTTTAGGGTCCTATTCTTCCTTTTAGCAACACCATTTTGTTGTGGTGTCCTTACGGAAGATAGTTAATGTTGTATACCTTTGCAGGTACAAAACTCTTTTATGTACTGGTTCAAAACTTCGCATACCATGGTCTGCTCGATTCATGATACCTTGTCATTTTTCATGACTTCAAGCTTATTTAGCAAGTTGGGTATCTCAACCCTTGCATCAGATTTTTGTTTGAGAAATACAACCCAAGTGAATCTTGAGTAATCATCAACAACAACCAGACCATACTTCTTTCCTGCATAGCTAGTTACAGAGGATTCAAAAAGATCCATATGTAACATTTGCAGTGGTCTTTCACTGGAGTGTCTAGTTTTAGACTTGAAAGATGTTTTGGATTGTTTTCCCATTTGGCAAGCTGAGCATATACCATCTTTAATATATACCATTTTGGGTAAACCAACCACCAATTCTTTCTTGGCTAGCTTGTTAAGAGTTTTGAAGTTCAAGTGACTCATTCTTTTATGCCATAGCCAGTTTTCTTCAGTGTGGCCAGATTGACTCACCATGAGACATTCTTCAGTTGTGGCAGATGCCCAGTCAGCAATATAAAGATTTCCTTTTCGCCTAGCAACCAAGACTGTCTGCTTTGACTCATTATCAATCACTTTGCAAAGTTTTGACTTAATCTTGACAGTGTACCCTTTGTCTACCAATTGACTCATGCTTAGGAGATTATATTTCAATCCCTTTACATGTAGTACTTCAGAGATTATAAGAGATCCAAACTTCAGATTGCCAAATCCTATGGTTAGATTTTCATCTCCTCCAGCAAACCTAATAATTGGTCCTTTATCATATTTTATGTAGTTAATCAGATTTGCTTCGTCTCCTGTCATGTGCTTCCCACATCCACTATCAAAATGCCACTTCGGGTTCTTCCTCAGAGTGTTCTGCACAAGACATGAAACATGGAGTTAGGTTCTCATTCCAATAATGGAACCTTCTGGACTAAAGAATCTCCCTGTAGGAATCCATTTCTGAATGAATTTCCTTGGGTTATTCTTTTGTCTTGTTGGAACATAAGGAGGAATTAAATGATTAGTGTCATTATCATTTAAAGCTATTTTCCTTCTTGGTGTGTTCCTTGGTCCTCCTCGTGGTGCTTTCAGATACTTGTCAAGTTGTTGAGTCTGCTTTTCAGCAAACTTAGCTTTCCTTGCCAGACTTCTTCTAGCCCTGGCATTCAGAGTGGTCGAAACCTGTTCTTTCTTCCACTTCTGATGATTGCTATGCGTAATCCTGGATTTCATCCATCGTTCTTGCTCTTGTTTATACTCATGAGCGACTTGTTTCCCGATGGCATTATAGCCAATGCCATTTCGAGCACCTGGCACTGTCTGAGTTCTTTTCTCAGCAGCTTTGCTAGTCTCTGGAACGTCTTTCTTTACATAAAATGTGATATTGGAAAATTTGCTTGCTCCTGCAATTTTTCCTTTCTGAGAAACATAGCACTGTGGGTGATTATACTTTTCAGTGTTATGTTTCTTTACAGAAATGTTCCCAACAGTTTTCTTTTGGACTTGTTTTTCCCACAAAGGTTTAGTCGCAACTGCCTTTCCTTTGTCAACAACCTTAGCTTTCTGACCAATGCTATATGTTATTTGGGAACCATCTTCCTGAGCACTAACAAATGTTATTCTTTCGTCACTTTTATTCAAAGTGGTAGAACTATTTGTTTGTGTGTCCAGCCCAAGTCCTCCCTTTCTGAAGGATCTCTTAAATAAGAGTGTACTTCAGTAAGAGTGTCACAAGCTTTGGCATAGGATTGAAAAGATTGTTCTTTCTTCTTGAGTTCCTCATTTTCAGAAAGAAGATCTTTATTTTCCTTTTGGAGTATATCCATTGCCTTTATGTGTAACTTCTCAGTTTCAGATATCTGTGCTTTGAGAAATGCATTTTCAGCATCCTTTTTCTCAGATATCTTGAGTAATTGTGAATTTTCCTTCTCAAGAGAATTCTTTTCTTCTTTAAGAATGTCGGCTCTAGCTCGGATCATTTGAAATTCTCATTTGTAGAGATCAAGTTCTCTTCTGAAATATTCTGAATCTCTTATTTCTTCCTCATCACTCTCATAAGTTATGAATTGAAAAATGTTGGTTACCTCGTCAGCCATTAGGCAAGGCTCAATGTTGGAGCAATCTGGATAGATCTCCTCAGCAACCCCGCATATTTCCCTTTTCTTTTGACCAAAGTCAACTAATTCATGAGTGATGCCACATAATTCTGGAGAAGGTAGTTTGGTATCATCTGAGTCTTCTTCCTCAGATTCTGACTCAATATCAAGAGCATCCAGTTGGATTTGAATCTTTTCCCTTTCTTCAGTGAGCATAGCTCTCTGACCTCTTTTGAAGTTTCTTCTCTCTTTTTGTCACTTGTCTTTAGCTTATTGAAAACAGGGCAATCTCTTTTAAAATGACCAGGTTTATGATAATAGAAACAGATATCGTTTCTGATTTTTGCTTCCTCAGTACTAGATGCTTGCTGAGCAGGCTTGTTCAGCGAGCTTGACAGCTGCATATTTTTGTACTTGTTATAGTTTGAGCCTAGATGATTTTTCAGCTTCTCTTTGACTTTTCTTCTCTCAATCTCCCGACTGACATATTTTCTCATTTGCTTTACAGCAAGAGCATCTTCCTCAGTCATTTCCTTGGTATCCTTCTTTTTAGAAGTACCTTGTGTTACTAAAGCAACATTGTGAACTTTCTCAGCAATTGTTTGTTCTCTCTGAGTAGTTTCATAGTTGACAGTAGCTAAGTGGGAAAAGAGTTCTACTGGAGTGATATTTGGCATTCCTTGGTTGAAATAAAAATACTGAGTGTGTTCCCAGTTTTGATTCAAGCTTCTCACGATAGTCTTAACCTTTTCAGAGTTAGAGTATCTCTCACTTTCACCAAGTGCAGCCATTTCACTCATCAATGTTGTGAACCGGAAATCTAGTTCTTCAAGAGTCTCTGTGGGACCTTGTTTAAAGTTTTGGAATTTGTGCTTCAAAACTTTGAACTTATTTTCCTTTGTTTTCTCAGTGCCGGCACAGATTTCCTCAATCAGTTGCCAGGCCACTTTCGCCGTTTTTGCACCCCACAGTTTACACTATATGTGCTCTGGAGTGGAATGTTTGATGATATTGCGAGCCTGACCATCCAGTCGATTGCTCTTGGCATCTTCCAATGTCCAGAGCTCTCTGGGCTTTGGCTCGTAAACAACTTGACCAGTAGGTCTTCCACTGGTTGAACCACCTGTTTGTGAGGAACCACCACTTGTTTCTTCATCAGTGGGAACTCTGTCTCTACCATTAGAAACCTCCATGACCTGCTTGAGTTGTTGAATGACTATGGGGCCATTCTTTATTACTTCGATCATTTCATCACTGATGGCTTCTAGGTGGAGCATCATGTTGTTCTTCCATTTCTCATAATTCTCTGGTTTGAGAATTGGGGCATCACTTAAAGTCATCCTGCAGCAAACACACTAAACAGACAAATTAAGTGTAGGTGAAAAGTAGTTAGTGCAGAAGGCTTGGGAACCTCCTGCTCTGATACCACTTGTTGGTCCAGATAACGGCAAAGGGAAAAGACTGGAGGGGGGGTGAATAGTCTTTTACAACTTTTGTCGATAAACACAATTTCTCAGATATCTGTGAAGATATCTGATACTTAATTTCAGAGAGCGAAAGACTTTTCTGTGATAAGTGCACGTGCTCAGCAAGATATGTGCAAGAACTCAGCAAGGTAAATAAAGCAATTAATAAATTGCAGAAAGTAAATAACACTAATCTTTATAGTGGTATCTGTAGGTGGCGTAATCCTTCAACTAATCCACTTCGGTCTTTCTCAGACCTAGAATCCACTAAGACAGATAATTGAGTTCACCTTACAAATATCTTCTCTCGATTCCTAAATACACTAGGTTCCCAACCAAGTGTTCCCCCTGAGTTATTCCCCGGTTTTCTCAGCCAAGTACTTCCTATACTCAGAAACCTTTGAGCTATTCCTTAGTTTCCCAAACTAAGTACTTCCTTTGCTCAGTAACCTTGGAGTTATTCCTTAGTTTCCCAAACTAAGTACTTCCTGTACTCCACGCCGTTTAAGGTGTTGGTTAAGATAGTTTGTCAGGTTTTGGTAGATTAATAACTTCTACAGTTATGTAATACTACCTTCTTGAACAAGAGTCACTTAACACACTTCACAATGTGTGGTGATATGTTCTTTACTGACCCAAGTCTATGATAAATGTTCTACAGAATGAATCTCAGATACTTGATCTTTTGATTCAACTCCTTCACAGATAGCAATGCTTGTTAAGGATCAGGACACTTAGAACTTTCGTGCTACTTAGAATTCAAGAGCTTAGACGCAACTGTAAGCTGAAGAATAAGTAGGTTGAAGGATTGTATGCTTGAGAGAAAGATGCCACTAGTTGTATTATCAGAGAAGCTTGGTATTTTCAGTGAGTTCAGTGTGTGTATTTCAAGCATTTTAAGTGATGATATTTATAGTTGAAAATCATTCCGTTTGAATAGTATCCGTTAGGCTTAATGAAATTCAAACTATTGATATCTGAAAATAGTACTGCAGCAGACGTTGTCTCTTTTCAGAGATTTCCTCTTTTGTTCAGATGTCTCTGTTTGTGCATTTATTGCATTGTACTATTTTTGTCCTGAAGTGCCAACGGAACTATGCACACTTTCTGAAGCGTTGCATGTCCCTTTCCAAAGACCTTCTCATATCCAGATACCTGTTGAAATATTGATTCCCAGAAACATAGTTTTATCTAGGGTGTCTGTGTGTAGATATCTGTGGGCACTTTTCGTCGTTCTAAAACCTTGCGTTCTCAGATATCTTTTTGCAAAACTTGTGTATTGAAAAACACTTGTTTATTCAAGATATCTGGACATAGGTATCTGATGACCTTTGTCTTCAGCAATCTTGTGCAGTCTTCAAATCTTTAAATCTATTGAACTCTCTTGCTAGATGCCTTCTTCTTGGTCTTCTTCAAAGATATAAAAATTACATTCAGAGACCTAACATCCTATACAAGATTTGCTAGACTATATCATACTTAGTGATTTTCCTCTTTTACAGTGTTCAAGAGAACCAAGAGTACTAACCACCTTTCTGTGCTAAGATAAGTCATTAGATTGCTGATCAAAATCTAAACAGATATTCCTAACACCCGGGTTGAGGCACCGGAGGTAGTTGAGGTAGTACCTGCACCGGCACTTGAGAAGCCGGTAGAAGTGAGAGTTGAGGAAAAGGAGATGGAAGTGGTCACACCTAGTTCTGCGATTCCAATAGAGAAGGCGAATGCGGAACCAAATCACTTTACGGTGGATTCCACTACTCCTGAGGTGACTGGTATTGTTGACACGGGGGGTGCCTCTAATTTGATGATTTTTCTACTTACGAGGAGCTGAACTTGAAGGGATTGGAGCCCCGTAAATGCTTCATTCTGCTAGCCAATGGAACAAGGAGTAGGTGCATGGGTCTAGTTGAAGATGTTCCGGTTAAACTGGACGGTGTTGTGCTGATGACAGATTTTGTGGTTGTGGAGTCGTCTCGGGTCAATGGAAAAGACATGGAGAAGGATATGTTGCTTTTGGGGCGCCCCTTCATCAAGTCTACCCGCATGATTGTTAATCTTCATGCTCGTACCTGCACTATTGAGGTACATGGCAAGCAACGCGAGTTGCGAGCTGCTACTATACCATATATTGTTGCACAGGTTGATACGAAGACATACATGGGAGCACACACCGGACCACTCTACACTCACACTTACTTGCAGGGAAGGAAAGGTGCCGCGAAGGCAGGGAAGCCCAAGAATTTCCAGATTACCCGTTAGCCAACACGGAAGAGTCTTGTACATGACTTTAAAGGTACACACACCGGCAAGTAACTTTTGATCACATTTTCTTCTCTTTTCACTCTTAGCTTGAGGACATGCTTGAGTATCGGTTTGGGGAGGGGAATGTGCTCTTTAGTTACTTGTTTGTGCATTTTAGTATAGTTTTCTGAGTCTATAGAGTCTTTCATTTTATTTTTTTTATGCATGTGCGTCTTCTCCCTCGTGTTTCTAGAGTCTTTCGTGAGTCTGAGTTGTTCTCCCAAGTCGAACGTCTATTGTGGATGATAAATTTGCTTGCTGCTTATGTTGTGTATGATATTTAGCTGGAAGTAGTGTAGTGGATTTAAATTCCTATAAGTCTGTTTCTCTTGTAAATAATAAGTTTGTGTAGCTCTTTAGTCCAAAAAGCCTGTGAGAAGCCTTAAGCCGATGAAATAATATTGTGCCGGCAGCTGTATTGTGTGATTTCTAGGATGTGCAAGTTCTTTACGAATTACTTGCGCCTTTTCATACTTATGTGTACTCAGTTTCGTTGGGGATGACGAACGGCATGCTTATTTCTTTGGTTTTTTCTCCTCCAAACCCCTTCCAAGGAACAAGTTTGGGGAGGAGATTCTCTATCTTTGTGACTATTTACTTGAGATGTTTATGCATATTTGCTAAGAGTTTGTTCGCTGCTTCCCAAAGCTATCTGAATTTGAATCTCGGTGTGGATTTGTGGTCTTAGTTGATCACCGTTAGTCATCTTAGGCGTGTTCCAAATACTACCACATACCGGCGTGGCTGAAAAGACTACATGTCCATGAGGTTGATGGCACGTATACCAAACTGACACGCAAAGTGCGCACTTTCGGTAAAACAGACACCTACAAAAAATTGAGATAAAAAGAGCCCAATGAGGCTATGCATTGAATATACAGTGCAATCGTGGTTGAATTTTGAAATGAACGATTTGAATAAGGGGAGCAGCATCACCTTTCGATTTTTGAAAACTAAGTCGCTTGCCAAAAGTTCCTTTCGACCTGATGAGACAAGTACAATAGCATAAGATAGTCTAGGCATCTTTGTGACGAAAGTCGTCTTCCCAGTTTACTTTTTAAGCGTATACCCTATTTGGACACTTCCAAAAGAGTGAGAGTTACACTACAATCACCTGTGAGGGACTAGCGAGCTAAACTTAAGTGTTATTTACTTGAGAAACGATCTTATCTGATTTTCTGTGTACTATTCTGCCAAAGTTAGTTGAGTACAAAGCTTTTGCATCTCGTGAACTTAATGTTTACAATGGTAGATTCGGTCACTTGGGAGTTTAACTCTGTGATGTGCTATTTGTTCGTTTTATGTTTCGAGCCAGTTTTGTCTAGGTTGTTTGTTTACTCGAGGACAAGCAAAGGTTCGATCTGGGGAGTTTGATGAGACGATAATTTAGAGTCTCATCTTGTCTTTTTTACCGTCTTTTGGGTAGTCTTTATTGGCATTTTGTAGTGTTTTTGTACGTCTTTATGCTTTGGTACTTTGGTTTTCTTTTGTAGAATTTTGTGTTGCGGAGAAATGCTTGCTGGGCAGAGCATGATCTAAGAAGAACAAGCCTCGCCGTGGCGAAGTGAATATGCTCGCCGCGGTGAGAAATCCAGTAGCTGTTGGTATTTCGTCGTTTGAAGCTCGCCGCGGCGAGTCAATATTCTTGCCGCGGCAAAAATTCCAGTAGCTGGCTATGTTCTATCGAAGTGAGCTCGCCGTGGCGAGTAAATATTCTCGCCGTGGCCAGAAATCCAGTAGCTCGTGGAATTTTGGAATCAAGAGCTCGCCGCGGTGAGAAAGCGCAAATGCAATGGGTGCACATTCTGGAATTCTCGCCGCGGCGAGACGAGATCTTTGACGCAATTCTTCCTCCTTGTTATGTTAGACTTAGGCAATTTTTTGTCATAACTTCCTCTACTCGAATTTTACCTAGAAAAAAGCTCCTAGACCTAGATTTTGACATTGATTGATTTTAGAGCTTGGTTCTTCTCTTGTAACGAATCATTGACATTGAATTCTTAGTACGTTTGATAATTCTCTATTGCTTCCATACAATTCTTGTGCTTGATTGATTTATCGAATTGCATGCCCTTGCTTGCGATTATCATTATGATTATGCTTTGCGTATACAAGATTATGAATTCTTTCGTCTTTGCTTCAATCATGAGTAGCTAAACCACTCCAGAACTCGACAGTTGTGTGATGGTTATGCAAATTCGAATCTACGGTTTATCTTCGTTCATAAAGGTTCGTCTAGTTTGATATTCTCGTAAAACCTTCAATCCTATACGCTAGTTTAAAACCTTCTAAATCGTTTTGGTTAAGAATCGTCGGTGTGACAAACCTGACGATTTCTCTAGTTTGAAATCTTCGAAAAACAACTTGGTTGAATTGGATTGATTGCTTTCTATACACCGACCGTGTGACAATATGAACGATTACCTTAGTATTTAATTAGCATAACCGGATCATTTCTACCATGTTCACTTTCTCTCATTGATCAAAACAGTTTATTTGCTTATTAGTATTAATCTGTGTTTTAGAAGTAAAATTATTCAAAACCTATTTGTTACTCACAAACAAACGTTATGCTCTATTTCGTTGTGGTAGCTTAATTAATTCCCTAGAGAACGATACCGAGTTAAGCATAGTCTACAACTACAGCTTATTCTCTTAAATTTTATAGAGTATAATTTGAGCTTATCATTAGCTACTCATAGTAATTGTCGTTTTGAAAAAGTAGACACCCCAAATTTGATCTCATCAGAGATACAACTAGAAGTAGAACACGGACATACTTTGGGCGGTAGAAAAACATCAATCGGACCGACAAGCCAAGTAGCCATCACCAATTTTTGTCGAAATTCTCCGGTGAGTTTCAGAAATGTTACCGAGGTGGACCAGAGTTTTGAGCCATATGAATAGGGTTAACAATTTCAACAAGTGTACTTCTGGTTTCGAGATGAGAGATTTGTCATCTCTTCATCCCTTTCGAAGCTATGCTAAATTTGCAGCTTTCACGGAGCCAAATGTTGCGGATTCTACTCACAAATCTAACTCCGAGGTGAACCTGAACAAGATGTTCTTTTCGAAGCCATGCTCATTGGCATTGGCAGCTGATTCTCCATATAGAATTGATACTCCTCAATATGATGGCATCAAGCGATTTCTTATGAAGTTGATGCTGTTCTACAGCAAACGAAGCCAGTTCATCCGTTGGTCCAATGCTATATACCAACGCGTAACTGATCAAGTTGATGAACCTGCCATTTATGATGTTTTTTGCTTGGAGAAGACATTTAAAACAACATTTACCTTACTCATAGTCCATATGTGGCTCTGCATACGCCGTTTAAAGGAAGAAGGAAAAGAAGGTAAAGAGTTGGGACAGTACTTGTATGAGATATTCAATCATGATCTGGAGTTAAGAGTATCAAGGGAGGGGGTAAATTTGCTGCTGATAAAATGGATGAAAGAGTTGGAAAAGATAGTTTTCGGGAACTTCGTTGCATATGATGAAGCCATGGGGAAGGGGGATGAGTTGCAAAATGTTATTTGGAGGAATATTTTCTTATCTGATGACTTGTCATTAGAACCTAGTGGAGCTGCCAGTTCATCAAAACCCAGTGGAGATGTCTTACTTCCTCTCTAGGCAATGGCAATGTATGTTCGCCGGGAAGCCAGTTGTTTGTCATTAACAAATAAAGAAGCTGTAATGTCTGGCAACTTCATGTTCACACCGTTAAAAAACAGCAGTGCTACTAGTATGCGGAAAAATTAGAACAGGGAATTTTATTTGAAATTTATGATCATCGCGCTACAGTACTCGTTATACCATAAGCTTACACTGTCGAGCTGCATTGACATTGATGATATGCATGAGAACCCAAGGGACCTTGTCTGCCAGCAAATAAAAGTTAGTACTAGTCACTAGGTGTGGTTGGCCTTGGACATACTTAATTTTTTTGTCTAGTGTTGTTTTGATTAATACTGTAATTGGCTCAAGTTATATATTCATCTTCAAATTTCGCCTGATCTTTGGGCTGCAGTTGAAAGATGAGGATGTAGAATTGGAATGTAAATTTCGGAAACTTGTACTCTGCCATTCCAATGACCTTGCTGGATGATTGTTAAAAAAAAAGCTACTCATAGTAATCAAAGAACAATAATCGAAATCTAAGAAGAAAGGAAGAAGAAGCTTAGTCTCTGATGATCTTGATGTCTTCGTGCTACTCCTCCTAGGGTTTCCTCATTCTGGGTGCCTGACGGCCAGCGGGTTGGGGTTTCACTTTCCAAAAGACAGGTTCTCTCTCAAGGAGAGCTGCTTTGTGAGCTATGTGGATTCTGAGACCCCTGAGGTCTTATTTATAGGTGAAATTTCGACCTCCAAACCGCCATTCTTCAATAAGGAAGGTTTAGGAAGCCGGGCCTCAGCCTGACAGGACAAAAAGCAGCCCAGAGGCAAAATAGTCGGTGCACTGCAGATGCCTGGCGGCCATAGTGACCCTCGCCTAGGTGGCCGCCATCTACGATATCTGCTGGCTCGAATCTGTTTCTTCTGTTCTTCAATTTCGGGCTTTGTAACTTCGTTTCCTCGAAAAGTGGTCTTCTACAAAGTTGTTCCTCCTTCAATTATCTTCGCATCGGTTAGTCGCATGACATGTTTTGACTCCTCGAACTCCGTGCATCGGCTGATCCAGTGTATTTGCTTCCTTTTCCCAATTTGGCACAATTATGCCGTTATGGTTCCTGAAATCGTGCAAATCCTCAAAACCGCGATCATGACCTACAGAAAACATGCAAAGTTGGAAATTGACCATAAAACGATACAAATATTGCATCTAGGGCAAAAAATGAGGGTCTAAAAGTATACAAATATTGCATCTAGTGCACCGACTGATTTCTCTTTGGACTGCTTTCTGGCCTGTCAGGCTGAGGCCCGCCTTCCTAAACCTTCCTTATTTAAGAATGGCGGTTTGGAGGTCAAAATTTCACCTATAAATAAGACCTCAAGGGTCTAAGAATCAACACAAGCTCACAAGGCATCTCTTTTGAGAGAGAACCAGTCCTCGGGAAAGTGAAACCCCAAAAGCATCTCTCCTGCGAGAGAACCATTCCTTGGGGAAGTGAAACCCCAAAACCCTAGCCACCAGAAAGCATTCAATAAGATTTCATGACATCCAAGAAGACATCAAGATCGATCAAGCAAGGAGGAATCAAAGAGGAGAAGCAGAGGGTTGACACTCGCCATCTTCTACGGTTTAGTTGTTTCAAACATGATTTCAATTCAGTTCTTTATTTTTTTACTTTCCGTTATGTCAGGCTAATTTACCTGTGTAAGGGTTAGCCGAGATCTTTGAATATTTGGTTTATATATGATGGAATAGTTTTAGTATCTATGTAGGTTATGCGATTGTTGTTCATATATGTGCTGTTTGAGAAAGATGCTTTGCTTGTTTAGGAGGTATCAGCTGTGTCTATAGGTTGATATTCTGCTTGGGGTATGAAGTTGAGCTAGCAACTGGTGACAGCTTTGAGCTAGACGATAGTCTACATAGGGTATCTTTGCTGAGCTATAAACTATGTGTTAGTGAGCTCTGGCAATTATAAATTTAATCTTCTGGTCGTATTTGGGGATTACAGTCTCTACATCGAAATTAAGATTTCCGAGTATGCATAAGAAGGCATGTGCCAAGGAGAGCACCTCTCAGGTAGATACTGCCACAAGGGTATCTGATCATAGTGTTGAAGATACCACTGCCTCTGCCCAGCCAGCACACCATAGTGCTGCAGGTACCACTCTTGTGGCCATGAGTGTTGATGCGTCCCAGCCGCTAACTGCTGAAGAAGCAGTTGAGTTGGACTTTGACCCATTCTTAGAAAGGAATGAGGTTGCTGAAGAAGTCCCTGCATCACAGGTTTCTGAATAAGTAACCATGTCCCAAGGAAACACTCTTCCAGGGCCTTCCACTTTGAAGGATATCAATGATGCCCTGATGAATGATGCAGTTGTACTTGATGACACCGCCAATGCATCAGTACAAAACATTGTTGATGATCTGGAGATAACTATCACTAATGTTCCTTCTCCATCAAGATCTAGATCACCACAACAACCACAAGCATCCTAGACTTCTGCTGATCCAAGAGATGATTACTTGGTAGAAGCATTTGATATGCGTCAGGGAGCTGATGGTGTTGTTGAGTTAAATCATGTGATCTAACAGGTTCTCCAACTCTCGTCTGAGAGGGATAAACCTGATGTTGTGACTCAGGGAGATCAACCAGGGGAGGCAACTGAGCCCAAGACTCAGGAAAGGCTTGATGTGCCTGAAACTTCAAACAGAGCTGCGATCACTGGACAACAAGACCAAAGCATGGAACCCAGACAAGTTTCAGATACCAATCAGCCTGACAATGATTAGGTTACTGAGTGGTTCAAATCTCTACTTGTCAAATTTCTATGTTATATGTTTTGTTATTAATGTGATTAATCTTTGTTACAGGCTGATAAACAAAATAAGGAAGGAGAGGAAGTTGAAAAGCTTCCCACACAAGAGGAAGGAGAGGAAACTGGAAAGTTTCTCTCACAATCTGAGAAGGATGATTATGTACCCTCCATCAACATGGAATCTGAGCCTGTTACACATGTAGCTGAAGATTCTAGTTTGTATTCTCAAAAATCTCCCTCCAATGATCTTTCTAACCCATTCTTATTTTTCTTAAAAGCTCAAACTGAGAAGAAAGATAATGTGGCTGAAAAGCCAGAAACATCAATGGATATTCCAAAAACCTCAAAGGTTTCTGATAGACACATATCTGAGCCTCCTGTCAGAGAGGTAGAAATCTCAGATACCAATGTGTGTGAAATCCTACTAAATCTTTCTAAGTGTACTGACACTTTTTATTCTCAGGTTGAGAAAGAAATGGAAGTTGAGGAGGATAAGACGCCCAAGTCTCCTCTAAAGATATCTGAGGGTACTTCCACCTCACTGGTCAAGCCATCTGAGCATGTTGTTGCGACACAGGTAACTCAGAAACCTGACACTTTTGAAACTCAGATATCTGAACAAGTTTTGACACTTAATCAAAACTCCATTTTCTTTCAGGCTCCTTCACGCGCTATAAGGGATCCTGCTGATAATTACCAGGATCTCCTTCTGTTCTTCAAGAATCATACTCTGCCCAGACACCTTAGCTACTTCAGACACTGGCAGAAAATAAGGAGCTCTGATATTCATGAGTTCATCAGAATTCTTGATGATCCTACAAGAAGGGCATAGGCAATTGATCTAGAGAACCATGTGCACAACATGTTCCCTTATGAACAATACTCTATTTTCCCAGCTGATGGATAAGAGGTTCAGAAAGGAAGTGGCACGCAAGTTTATTCAAGCTTTTGAGCAAGCAGATGGCCAGACCAGACTGGAAATGGTTCTAGAGCCAGTTCTTCCAAAAAACACTGCAGATTGCTCCCACTGAGCAAGAAGAGGTCAATGGCCAATTGATCACTTTACCAGAGGTCATTAACCTGGTATCTGAAGATGAAGAAAATGATGAGACTGGTGAGAATGATGTTGACAAACCAAAGTCTCCATCTGCTCACAAGAAGGATGATGATGATGGCCCTGCACCTGGCACAAGAGGGATTGCTGGCAACCTGAGAGGACAACTAAAAAATCCGCTTCTCCATCTCCTTCAAGATCATCAAGTCATCATACCCAACAACAAGACTCTACTGAGATAATAAATTATGAGCCATCTGAAGGTACTCCACAGAAGATCCAAGAAGTTGAGTACAGAGTAGCTAAAGTTATAGCTCTGTTGGAAGCGGAAACAAGACTGCATCTTGAGCTGGAAATCAAGATGGCAGAAAGACAAGCCAGCCTCAGACAGATTGAGGAAATTACTTGCAAGGCAGAAGAAGCCCTTGCTAAGCAAAAGAAAATTCAGCTTGTTGTAGAAGCATTTTCTAAGGAACTGGATGCTCAAGAAACTCCAGAGGAAGAAAAAAGAGCAGAATTGCCCTCGTCTAGCAAAGGGAAGAAGATTGATGATGAAAGTGCAGTACGCACTTGTATTTTGATCATCTTGTCTTTCAATAATCAGTTCCAAGTTTGTGTTTGTTTTTGTTGTTTGTGAAGCTGCAGGACTACCAATGATGTATAACATTGTGACAGGATAGCATTCAATGCTGGCATAACATTGAAGATATAACATTGCATTCGACATCAAGAACAAAGCACATTGGACAGGAAACTTGGACTGGAAGTATTTACAAATCAAACAAGAGATGATTTAAGGAAAAAGAACAACTTGTGGTGAAAGCGAGAAGGAATATATTTTATGAAGAATCAAAATATGGAAAACTCCTTCTATGCGTATATTGAAGAAAACAAGAAAATGGAAATTGCCTTTGCCGAGATTCTATTGCCCCTGCTGAGTTCCTATTGCCTTTCGACTTGGATGGAAGTAGTCGATATATCAAGTATATATACAAGGAATCAGTCGAGCAACAGTGAGGCCTTTTTGGTTGTCTATCAAGATTTTATTTAAGAGTTTAGGCTTCTTGTTTTCTGCTAGCTTTGGAGTTTGTCTAAGAGTATTCATTGTTGGTATAACTCTTTCAAACATCGACCTAGAATAGCTTTTACTGTTAGTTCTTCTAGGGCTAGTTTTGGTTGTTTAATCAATCATCTGTGATTGTATTAAACCTAGTTGATTAGATCTACTTTTCCTGTCAGTAGATATTTTGCCTAAAGGCGTGGCCAACATATTTATATATTGTTGGCTTGGTAATAGAAGTTTCATTCATTCATCCGCTGCCTATTGTTTATTGTGTTGAAGACATTGTTGAACAACATTTTTGTCAACATTGTCTATTGATCTTGTTCTAAGTGCCAATCCAGGATCCTACGTTCTAACAAGTGGCATCAGAGCCAGCCACCTAACTACTGGTGTCTGGATTTGGTACTACTGCAATGGATGCAAACTACAACAGACCTCCCGTGCTTGATGGGTCCAACTACCATTACTGGCAAATCCGGATGAGGACTTACATCAAGTCCCTTGATGGCCGTTCTTGGAGATCCATTCTGGAAGGATACACCTGGCCAACTGAAGGACCTGATGCTGATGGTGACATTGTCCGCATTCCTGAAGAACGCTTCACTGCAGGTGACATACTTCTTAGCTCTTACAATGAAAAGGCCTTAAATGCTATTTTTGGTCATGTAGATGCTCATATGTTTAAAATTATTCAAAACTGCACTACTACAAAATAAGCTTGGGATTTGCTTCAGAGTCATTGTGAATGGGATGCTAGTGTCAAACAAACTAAACTTAGAATGCTTTGGTCTCAATTTGAAAATCTAAGAATGGCAGAGGAAGAAACAATTGACTCTTATTTTGAAAAACTTTTAACTCTCTCCAATGAAGTCCAAAGACTGGGAGAAGCTATTTCTAATAGGCAACTTGTTTCCAAAGCTGTTCGATCTCTTTCCTCAAGATTTAATACCAAAGTCACTATTTTGGAAGACACTCATAACTTGGCAACTATGGATTTTCACACCTTGTTGAACAATTTAAAAAATTTTGAACTAAATGAAAATGAGAGACAAGGTATGAAAACTCATAGTATCTCCCTTCACTCTAAATCTAAAGCTAAATCTTCAGAGCCTAATAGTAGTAGTGATGAGTCTGACAATATGACTGAGGAAGCTTTCAACAATCTTGTGAGGAAGTTCAACAAACTTAAATTCAGAAAAAACTGTGGTCAAGGATCCTCAAGTGGAACCAAAAATTTCAAAAAGAAAACCAATACTTTCAAAACTGGTTCTGCTTCCAAGACTAGCTCTGAATCTGATTTTGATCGCACTCCTCTTAGTTAGATTAGATGTTTTGAATGCCAAGGGTGGGGTCATTATCAAAATGAATGTGCTAACAATCTCTAAAAAAAGAGAAAAAGAATCTTCTTGCTTGTCTCAGTGATGTTTCAGATGAAGAACATGAAGATGAAGAAAAAGAAGATGATTCAACTACCAATGCCAGAGCTCTCCGTTCATCCACTTACAATGTTGATGACCAATGTTGGGACAACATCGGCAACATAACATCAGGAGTAGAAATCTTCTTTGACCATGATGACTCTGAGAACTGTGAAATGTTGGCACTAACCAACCCTGAGAAATCAGGAATCTCTGATGTTTTGTGTCTACATGGTTCTGTGGATTTTGATACAGATAGTCCTTCAGAAGAGGAAGTCAGTGCGGAACAAATGGTGAAGAATCTGCAACAGATGTATGAGAAACTCTTCAGTGAATGGAAGACTCTCAGAAAACTCCTCAAGAAAACTGAGAAGGAGAACTACAATCTGAAAGACACCATTGTCAAACTGGAAATCGACAAAGAAGGACCTTTGAAGCTCAAGGTAACCACTGAACTATCTAATGAAAAGAAGGTAATTGCAAAGTGGAACTCCTCTACTTCTAGACTTAATGATATGCTTGATATGGATAATGATGGGACTACTGGTCTAGGGTACACTGGTAGTTATTATGCTTCTTTTGATAAGAAACTTGGGTGCAACAAATACTGCACTGTTAACCCTGAAACCCCAGAAGTTGTCAAACCTCTTTCTGAGCTCATAAAAGGTCCTGTGTTTGTCAAAGAAAAAGAATTTTTTGTGTGCACTTACTGTCACAAACTTGGTCACAAAAAACCTTATTGTTTCAAGTACCAAAAGGACTTAAAAAGGGAACATGTTGATTCCTCCAACCTCAGTGACCTCTCCAAGAATCTCTCCCTTCTTACCTCTAGCAAACAAAACAGTGATTCTGATGTTAGTTGCGATGTTGTGACAACATCCACTTCAACAGAGACTGAAAGATGTAATCCTAAGTCTCTGAAGTCTATCCCTGGTTCTCCTAAACGAGGTAAACCTCCAGGACAGATAAGAAAACACAAGAATGTTTCGAACCAGATTTGGGTAGCTAAAGAAAAACATACTTGCAATGTTGCTTTTTCTGTTGCTACTTCTCCTAACAATGCAGGAAAATGGTACTTCGACAGTGGTTGCTCTAGGCACATGACCGGTAACCCGTCAAACTTGTCAAATTTTGTCTCTCAAAAGACAGGTACAGTGACATATGGAGGAGGATACCAAAGAAAAATCCTTGGAAAGGGAACACTGTGCCTTAAAGGATATCCTAAACTTTCAAATGTTCTTCTTGTCGAGGGTTTAACGACTAATCTTGTCAGTATAAGCCACCTGTGTGATGATGATCTGAAAGTCAAGTTTGATAAACGTTCTTGCAAAGTTTATACTTCTGTGGACAAATTAACTGTAATGACAGGTGTTAGATCTCAGGACAACTGCTATGTGATGGACGTTCCTCTCAAGTGCAATGTTGCTCAACATGATGATGCAACATTGTGGCACAAGAAATTGGGACATGTCAATTACAGGAATCTGGAGAAGATCATCAAAAACAATGTGGTGACAGGTGTGCCGAAGCTTACCAATGCAGGGAAGCATGTGTATGGTGACTGTCTTCTGGGAAAACAAACCAAGGCAGTACACCAGCCACTCCAGGTTGAAGGACAAAAAAGAGGTACGTTTAACTGCTTTGAACTCTTGCATATGGATCTCATGGGTCCTGTAGAAGCTAAAAGTTTGGGAGGAGCCTGGTATATCTATGTTATAGTTGATGATTTCTCTAGATATACTTGGGTCAATTTTTTGAAAGAAAAATCTGAAACTTTTGAATCCTTCAAAAACTGGCATGCAAAATGTTGTAATCAGTACTCTACTATGGTCCAAAGAATTCGATCTGACCATGGTAAAGAATTTGAGAATCAATTTTTTGATAAGTACTGTGAAAAGAAAGGGATCATGCATGAATACTCAGCTCCCAAGACACCATAACAAAATGGTGTTGCTGAAAGGAAAAAACAGGACTCTTCAAGAAATGGCCAGAGTGATGTAGAGCTCAATGAACCTGTCAAAAAGGTTGTGGGCTGAAGCTGTGAACACTGCCTGTCACATAATCAATCGTGTCTATCTTCGTCCAGGTACTCTGACCACTCCCTATGAGATTTTGAAAGGTAGAAAACCCAATCTTAAGTACTTTCATGTCTTTGGATGTGTGTGTTACATACTCAATGATAGGGAACATCTAGGGAAGTTTGATGCTAAAAGTGACAAAGGAATCTTTGTAGGGTACTCACAAAATAGTCATGCTTATAGAATATACAATCCTAGATTGCAAACTATACAAGAATCTGTGAATGTTTCCTTTGATGACTCTGAGCCCTATGCCCAGAAGAAGATCTCTGCAGGTGCTGAACAAGTTATTGACACTACCCCTGACTCTTCTACACATCGGAACGTTCCAGACACTATGACTCCTGCTGCTGATCAAAGTGAAAGAACCCATGATGTCGGCAATGTTGTGCCAACATCCCCCCTGTGCAATGTTGACTCAACATTGAGTTCAACATCCCAGATTTCCACTCCTATTGATGAAGAACAAGCTGATCTCCACAGTGAGACTGAGGCTGAATCTGATAATGCCTCTGGCATTAATGCTGCACCTACGCACCCTGAATCACGTAAGGATCCTCCTCCCAGAATTCGCAAAGATCATCCCAGTTCCCAGGTAATTGGAAATCCAGAGGAGGACACCGAGGGAAATCTGGCAAAAACTACAAGGAGACACTCAGACTTGCTGAAATCTGTCACTTTGTAAGTTCCTCGTGCTTTGTTTCTTTAATTGAACCTAAAAATGTGAAAGAAGCCCTTACTGATGATATTTGGATAGAAGCAATGCAAGATGAGCTTCTTCAATTCCAAACAAATGAAGTCTGGACACTTGTTCCCCGCCCCCATAACATAAATGTCATAGGAACCAAGTGGATTTTCAAAAATAAGAGTGATGAGAAAGGGGTAGTTGTAATAACAAAGCGGATTGGTTGCTCAAGGTTACACTCAAGTAGAAGGCATTGATTTTGATGAAACCTTCGCTCCTGTTGCTAGACTAGAATCCATTCGCTTGCTCTTAGCCATAGCATGTTATCTTAAAATAAAACTCAAACAAATGGATGTTAAAGGAGCTTTCTTGAATGGCTACATTGACAAAGAAGTGTATGTTGAACAACCTGGAGGGTTTGAAGATCCTCTTTACCCTGACCATGTTTTTAAACTAAGAAAAGCTTTGTATGGTTTGAAATAAGCCCCTCGAGCTTGGTATGCTAGACTGACTGAATTCTTAGTTGGATTAGGGTTTAAGAGGGGTGAGGGAGATCAAACTATGTTTATCCTCAGGAAAGGAAAGGACATTTGCATTGCTCAAATCTATGTTGATGATATTGTCTTTGGTGCTACTAACCCCTCTTTGCTAGAAAAGTTTGTTCAGGCCATGACAGGAACCTTTGAGATGAGTATGATTGGTGAACTCAGTTTCTTCTTGGGGCTCCAGATACAACAGAAACAGGATGGCCTCTTTGTCTCTCAAGAGAAATATGCCAAGAATCTTATCACAAAATTTGGTCTGGAAAATGCCAAACCTTGCAGCACTCCCATGGCTACTGCTCTGAAACTCAGCAAAACTGATGTTGGGGACGATGTTGATCCAACATTGTATAGATCAATGATTGGAAGTCTCATGTATCTCTCAGCCACCAGACCTGACATCATGTTCTCATCGTGTATGTGCGGTATCAATCAAACCAAAACATCTCATTTAAGCTGTCAAAAAGAATCATTTGATATATATCGAGGCGTTAATCTTGGATTATGGTATGCATGTGATTCAAACACTAATCTGTTGGGATTTAGTGATTACGATCAATTGGTGACTTAGATGATCGAAAATCAACTAGTGGAGGTTGTTTTTATCTTGGACCAAATCTTGTGTCGTGGTATAGAAAGAAACAAAATTGTGTGTCTCTCTCAACTGCTGAATATGAATATGTTGCTGCTGGGAGTTGTGTGTCTCAACTAATTTGGTTGAACAATATGCTGCATGAATATGGGTTCCAAAGTGACACTCTTTTGATGTTTTGTGATAACTTAAGTGCCATTCACATTTCCAAGAATCCAGTTCAACACTCACGCACCAAGCATATAGACATTCGACACCATTTTCTTAGAGACTTGGTCACCAAACAAATTATTGACATACAACACATTGATACCACAAATCAGTTAGCTGACATTTTCACAAAGCCTCTTGATAAGGAGAGATTCTTCAGTTTGAGAAGGTCTCTTGGTCTATGCACTATTTGATGTGATTTGTTGCAAGCAATGTTGACATAACATCACGGTCAACATTGACCTCTGTGTATATCTAGTGATGTCCTTTTGCTGTTTTGTTTTTTCTTTAGTGTGTTTCTGTGCTACTGTGCTTCTGTACTGGTCTATGGATGTTTCTGTTTTGTAGCTTACGGGGGTGATGCTTAGGGTTTGAAAGGCTATTTGAAACCAAGGTTGAAAGCGATCGAGTCTCCTGTGTGTTTGCTGTTTGTAAAACCCTCTTTTGCTACTTTTTGGCTATTTTTTTTACTCGTACCTTGACTCGCACTTGATGTTGCCTCCTGTCCTTTATGCTTAATAAATCTAATGAATTATTATAAAAAAGGGCTCGAAGTGTTTCCGTCGAGGATCGTGTTGGGCAGGTTTCAAATACTATCCAGATATCGACATGGCCAATGTGTCATATGTCGTGAGGGTTGATGGCTGATCTTTGAAACCGACACGCACAAAAGTGTCGATTCTCGTAATGCTGCTGGTTCACTTTCTGAGCACCAAATTACCCAATGTGGTCAAATGAGTGATTTTATGCCATGAGACGTGTGTTTGCCTAACTCCGCATAGGCTTCGGCTTTGGAGCGGATTCATACATGTTCCAATTATTTGACATGGTTCACGGTCTCATGGTCACCCCCACTCAAACTTATGCTAATTGTTCAATTTAATTTTTGAGGCATTATTGAGTGTGTTTCTTTGGTATTCCCTTCTCTTTCTGTCTTTACTGCAAAGATCGGTGGTGTTAATCGAATCTGCACATCTTGAGACTTGGTTTCCTGGCTGACTTACATTAAGAGTGGTCTGATTTTCCGATGTTGTCATCAATGTTCAGCCAACATTCAGGACAACATTGACTGTGCTTGAAGGACTTCTTGCTCTTTTGTTGTGTTTTTTGTGTGCTCTCTATTTTTTTTAAATGTGTTTTTGGGTTGGGTTTGAGGGGGAGTACTTGTCTCTTACATCCGTTATTTTTGGGAATCTGTTAAGTGTCTTACTCATACTTGATCTTGATTTGTTTCCTAAACCAAAAATGTACCTCCCTAAGTTGAGTATTGAGAATCTTCTTCATGATTGACCTAATTGATACGGTTTTCATTTGCTTTCCTTAATCTCATATTAACAGTTGTGTACAAATCTTGGTTTGTGCTTTGATATATATGTTTATGATCTATGAAGCAAACCAAACCAAAAACACAATCCTTTAACCATATTACCCCCTCTCATTAGCCCACTTCTCCACCACTCATTAACACTGCCGCCCACCTAAACCACAATCATTACATCCAAAAACTAAAAAGTAGTTCTTTTTACTACTCCCAAGTCGCGGTTAAAACAAAAACTCCTCACCTTCCACACACTATTCACCTGTCACTCTCAAACAAATTCCTCTCCCGCTCATCCTCCTTCATCTCTGCACTCACTAACCTAGACAATGTCTTCTCCAACAAAACCCGTCTTGCCCGGATTTTCGTTGCAAACACCTGAGGGGGAGCAAGCATATCCTCTCCCCATCCGTGCAGAACCGGCCAATTTCGAGATTCCTGTCTACGAGCTAAGTGAGGGATCAGAAGAGGGTGTTGAAAAATCCCCATCTCCAGCACCAAAACCACCATCTCCATCTCCAACATCACCTACTCAACCTGAAAAACCCCAAACCGAGTCTTCACCATCAAACTCTTCTCAATTTACTGCAGAAACCCTTGTTAATTTGGGAAATGCGCCGGTCGACCTGCCAAAGGATCTGAGGGATGATGATGAAAGCCCAATGGGGGTAGAGAAAGATACTCTCATGGAGGATGCTGGGAAAGATGTTGAACATACTCAAGTTCAACATGCAGATCTGGGAGAAAACCCCCAAAACCCTTCATCTGTTGAGAAGGATGATGTGCAACAAGCTGACAAAACAGGGGAAAAGGCTACTGATGGCCTGAATGGTGATGAGAATCAGACCAGCATGCACTCTGGATATATTGAGAAGCCCGCAAAAGAGCCTACTACTGAATCAGTTGTTGTGGAAGATTGAAAGTCAGATGACTCAGAGAAAACAAAAAGCGACCCTATGAATGTAGATGAGGATGTTGTTTCAACATCGGCTACTCATGATAATAACAATGAAGTCAATGATGAAAGCTCCGATGATCTGGAGGATTATAAGCCAGAAACGGAAAATGACTCTAAGGATGAGTCAATGATTGATGAAGAAGACTGAGCAATGCCGATGAAAGCTCAGTTGACTCTGAAGACTATGAGGCTAAAGCAGAGGAAGAGTCTGAAGATGAATCACTTGATGATGAGGACGTCATTCTTGGAGAAGATCATATTGAAGATCCTGAGGTAAATGATATACCCTCTGAACCTGTTTTTGTAGATGGTTCTGATTGGGATGAAGATGCAGTCTCTCACTTATTCTATGCTAGCAAGAACTTAGAAAAATATGAGAAAATCAAAAATAATGCAATGGATGTTGAGAAGGTAATCAAAGAGGAATCATTTGAAGAGTATAACTTAGTTGCTTACCTGAAGAAAAGGAACCTCTATCATGCTGTTACCCAATATGCTGCCTTTGTTCCTGAAATCATCAAAGAATTCTATGCACATTTATCTGAGAATTTTGGTATTGAAGGGCATGGTAAACATCATTGTGTGTATCTTAGGGGTGATGTATTTTTCTTGAATTCTAAGGATATCAATACTGTGCTGCATAGAAATAGGGATGAGGTTGAGACCCCTGTGGAGGTGACTATGGATGAGATTGCTAGGGAGCTAACTGCAGGAAAACTACAATCTTGGCCTAGTGGTACTTTGGACTTGAAATATTGTTGTTCTCTAGTCTCTGTTCTTGCCAGGATCTGCTTGTACAACTGGCTGCCATCTTCCAACAACAACAAGCTCAGTCAAGAGGCAGCCATGTTGCTCTACAGGATCAAAATGGGCTACAATGTCAATCTGGGAGAAAGGATTCTCAAACACCTAGAGAATTCCAAGAATAGAGGGATCAGAGGCCATTTGATTCTCCCATCCACCATCTTTGCAGTTCTTCAGTTGCAGGGTATTGAGGTCAAAGCCGATGATGTCTATCATTCCAACTTCAAATCCATCACAGTCACCAAGCAACTGCTGGAAACACATGACAGGATCTGTGATCTTCCATGGATGGATCCTGAAGTTCCTGTGAACATGGATGTGGAAGAGAATATTCCTCTTCCTACAGGCAATGCTGATGCACCGTAAAGAAAGTCAGCCGCTTTCAACGCTCCAATGTTGGCCTACATGTTGGTTCAACATTGATCCCTAGCATTGAAACTCTTTCTGCAGGTATCCTAACTAATCAGGACAAGCTGATTCTGGAGCAAATCAAAGGACTTGATGAGCAGATCTCTAACAATCTGAAGTTCAGAAGCACTCTAGTATCTTTTCTTTCCTCACAAAAAGGGGGAGAATAGATACTTGAATTTATTAAATTTGTTTTACTACTGAACAATTTCTACTCATTTTGGGTCTGTAATATGTTAAATACTCTAGAACTTATCTTAGCTGTCTGATTAAGGGGGAGATTAACTTAGCTATCTGATTAAGGGGGAGATTAGCTCTTAAGTTGTTCTTAGTTATGTTTCTACTAACCTCTTGTTCTATTTTGTGATGAAAGACTAAGATTAAGGGGGAGATTGAAAGTGCAGTACGCACTTGTATTTTGATAATCTTGTCTTTCAATAATCAGTTCCAAGTTTGTGTTTCTTGCTGTTGTTTGTGAAGCTGCAGGACTACCAATGATGTATAACATTGTGACAGGATAGCATTCAATGCTGGCATAACATTGAAGATATAACATTGCAGTCGATATCAGAACAAAGCACATCGATGTGAAACTTGATGGAAGTATTTACAAATCGAACAAGAGATGATTTAAGGAAAAAGAACAACTTGTAGTGAAAGCGAGAAGGAATATATTTTATGAAGAATCAAAATATGGAAAATTCCTTCTATGCGTATATTGAAGAAAACAAGAAAAAGGAAATTGCCTTTACCGAGATTCTATTGCCCCTGCTGAGTTCCTATTGCCTTTCGACTTGGATGGAAGTGGTCGATATATCAAGTATATATACAAGGACTCAGTCGAGCAATAGTGAGGCCTTTTTGGTTGTCTATCAAGATTTTATTAAAGAGTTTAGGCTTCTTGTTTTCTGCTAGCTTTGGAGTTTGTCTAAGAGTATTCATTGTTGGTATAACTCTTTCAAACATCGACCTAGAATAGCTTTTACTGTTAGTTCTTCTAGGGCTAGTTTTGGTTGTTTAATCAATCATCTGTGATTGTATTAAACCTAGTTGATTAGATCTACTTTTCCTGTCAGTAGATATTTTGCCTAAAGGCGTGGCCAACATATTTATATATTGTTGGCTTGGTAATAGAAGTTTCATTCATTCATCCGCTGCCTATTGTTTATTGTGTTGAAGACATTGTTGAACAACATTGTTGTCAACATTGTCTATTGATCTTGTTCTAAGTACCAATCCGGGATCCTACGTTCTAACAGATGATGTGTCAAAATCAAAGTTTTAAATTTGTTTAAGAGCTAAGAGTTAATTCTCAACACTACGAAAACTTGTAGTGCAGTGAAGTTAACCCCGAGGTCGGTCTCTAAGGACTTAACTAAGTTGAGTCTTGTTTACGAATAATAATAACAGTAAGGAAAGCAGTAAAGAGTTTGTTTGCTTCGGCAATGGATTTGTTTTATATTATCTATCAACTTATGCAATCTAACTAGAAAATAGATTAATCTAAATGACAATGATAAGATCAAAGAATTATGGTGTGGTGACAGAAAACAAGCTAGCTAGCAGGAAACATGCAACAATAATCGTGTCAATTTACTCTAGTTATCACTGGGACATGCCCTACCGAGTATTACACTTTCAGCGTCCCCAAAGAACCTTATAGCAAGGTGGAGAACTATGGCAATGAACTAACTGTATACAGTTCTAAAAAATAGATTGCATTAGTGAAGGCGCCAATTTCACCAAGCTTCAATTAATAATCTAATGCAGATATTACTGTTTGCAACAAACCAATAGATATAGCAAGACGTAAAACATTTTGGTTAAAAGGAACAGATGCTTAATCTATTGGTGATTTTGACGTAATGAACATCAAACAGAATATTTGTTAGGAATTTATGTTTAGATTTTGATCAGCAACGTAATGACTTATCTTAGCTCAGAAAGGTGGTTAGTATACTTGGTTCACTTGAACACTGTAACAGAGGAAAATCACTAAGTATGTTAGTCTAGCAAATCTTGTATAGGATGTTAGGTCTCTAAATGTAATTTTTATACCTTTGAAGAAGACCAAGAAGAAGGCAACTAGCAGGAGAGTTCAATAAATTTTGAAGATTTGAAGACTGCACAAGATTGTTGAAGATGAAGGTCATCAGATACCTATGTCCAGATATCTTGAATAAACAAGTGTTTTTCACTAAACAAGTTTTGCAAAACATATCTGAGAACACAAGGTTTCTGAATGAGGAAAAGTGCCCACAGATATCTACACTCAGATACCCTGGATAAAACTATTTTTCTGGGAAACAATGTTTCAACAGGCATCTGAAGATGTGAAGGTCTCTGGAAAGGGACATGCAATGCTTCAGGAAGCGTGCATAGTTCCATTGGCACTATAGGACAAAAATAGTACAATGAAATAAATGCGCAGACAGAGACATCTGAACAAAAGAGAAAATCTCTGAAAAGAGATAACGTCTTCTGCAGTACTATTTACATATATCAATAGTTTAAATTTCATTAAGCCTAATGGATACTATTCAAACGGCATGATTTTCAACTATAAATATCACCACTTAGAATGCTTGAAATACACACCTTGAACTTACACTGAACACACAGAACGAACTAATTCATTCAAGCATACAAGTCTTCAACCTACTTACTCTTTAGCTTACAGTTACGACTAAGATCTTGAATTCTAAGTAGCACGAAAGTTCTAAGTGTCCTGATCCTTAACAAGCAATGCTATCTGTGAAGGAGTTGAATCAAAAGATCAAGTACATGAGTTTCATTCTCCAGAACATTTAACATAGACTTGGGTCAGTAAAGAACATATCACCGCACATTGTGAAGTGTGTTGAGTGATTCTTGTTCTATAGAGTATTCCTAAATAACTGAAAAGTTAGTAAGGCTACTCACCTGACAAACCTTCATAACCAGCACCTTAAAACGGTGAGGAGTACAGGAAGTAGTTAGTTTGGAAAACTAAGGAATAACTCCAAGGTTACTGAGCATAGGAAGTACTTAGTTTGGGAAACTAAGGAACAGCTCAAAGGTTTCTGAGTATAGGAAGTACTTGGCTGGGAGCCGGGGAATAACTCAGGGGGAACACTTGGTTAGGAACCTAGTGTATTTAGGAATCGAGAGAAGATATTTGTAAGGTCAACTCAATTATCTGTCTTAGTGGATTCTAGGTCTGAGAAAGGTCGAAGTGGATTAGTTGAAGGATTACGCCACCTTCAGATACCACTATAAAAGACGTGTTATTTACTTTCAGTAATTTACTTATCGATCTATTTATCCTGCTAAGTATTTAACCAAATTATATCTTACTGAGCACGTGCACTTATCACAGAAAAGTCTTCCGCTCTCTGAAATTAAGAATCAGATATCTTCACAGATATCTGAGAAATAGTGTTTATCGACAAAAGTTGTAAAAGACTATTCACCCCCCCCCCCCCCCAAAGTCTTTTCCTTTGCCGTTATCTGGACCAACAATATTGCATACGCAATTAATCAAAAAAACACAGAGTAAATTGCATCTTATATATATTGAATACACGAACCCTAACTAGCATGCATTGAATTCGTCACCACCCCATAACTAGGCTGCTTAAGCACTCATCATATGCAAAACATAATCAGAATCATAAACCGGCATACACTAAACATAATCAACACCAAAAACCAAGAAACGAGATAAGGAACAATTTTACCTAATTGTATCACAAACCCTAGGTAAGAATTGAGGAACTTGAATCAAACTGGTGGAAAGTATGATGAATATGCTCTCAATCAATAATCATTTGTCGGATTACAAGAGAAAACAATTCTAGGTCGAAAAGCAAAAAGAAGGAAAGAATAATAATAAAGTTTGTCTCCTGAAAATAAAAGCAAGAGGTCCTATATATAGTGAAAGAAACTAATTCTAAACGAACTGGGGAAAAACGGCAATCTGGGCGATCTTAGGAATCAAGGCCGCCAAAGAAGTTTTTCTTAAGACAAGGCCGCCAGATTCTTTACAAGAAAGAATCAAGGCCGCCGATTCTTCTGGAAGAACCCTTTTACGCCTTTTGACTGCAATTCTTGGTATTTTATCTTCCGCTCCACTTCTAGCATTCATCCGAGGCATTGGAACTCCATATCCTATAGATATATATAAAATACACCATTTTGCCATCAATTAGCGTGGTTTAGCCAAATACCTACAAAATACACAAAACGTGAAAACGTAACAAAATACAAATAAAACACATAAGAACTATACTTGAGAATAGCAATAAGATGGTAAAAAAGACCGAATGAGACGATGTAAAATCGACTCATCAAACTCCCCAAACCGAACCCTTGCTTGTCCTCAAGCAGCAGACTCTCT
This sequence comes from Plantago major, assembly GCA_026545765.1. Classification (NCBI taxonomy): domain Eukaryota; kingdom Viridiplantae; phylum Streptophyta; class Magnoliopsida; order Lamiales; family Plantaginaceae; genus Plantago; species Plantago major. The sequence continues at coordinate 33,512,336 of CM048841.1, forward strand.
AAAAATCCTAGAAAAATAAAAACACGAAGACACAAAAGAAAAGTCTAGCTCCCAATCTACCGAGTCAACGATTGCAAGTAATAAGCCTAAAAAATGCAAGAGGTTTGAAATCACACTGACATTCACAGAATCACATGTACAAGTCCAAAAAGTTCGTTTCCCAGGTAAATAGAACTTAAGTCTAACCGGTAGTCCCTCATAAGTGGATCCTATGCAACTAATCTCTCACACTCCTGGAAGTGTCCAGTAGGGGTAATCACTCAAGAATATAAAGAGAAAAGGAAGGTGACTTGCGTCACAAAGTTGCCTCAAATACCTCATGCAATGTACTCAATTAGTTAAGTCAGAAGGGACTTTATCACAGCTCTATAAACAATTAGCAGTAGACTTATAAAAAGGCAATCGTTCTCTCTTTTTTCAATTTTTTATTTTTTGCATACTCCTTTTTTTGCAGTCTTATATAAGACCCATATGCTTATCTTGTCTCAATTTTTTGGTAGTGTCTGTTTTACCGAAAGTCCGCACTTTTGTACGTGCTGGTTTGGTATCCATGCCATCAACCCTCACGGACATATGGCTTTTTAGGACCACGCCGGTGTGTATGTAGTATTTGAAACATGCCCAACACGACTAACGGTGGCACAAGTGCCATAGATACACTCCGAGACTTATTGTAATATTTTTTGAGAGAGCAAAAGCCAAAAGCACAGTCATTATACATATATGGTGCAAATAAACCTCCTCCCAAAACTTGTTCTTGGAACGGGTTTGGCACAAGCAAATAAAAATGGAAAACATGTCGTTCGTCATACTTAACTTACACAGAGTACACATGAGAATGATGAGGCGCAAACAAGGGAGTTTGCACTTCATGAGATATCACACAAGAACAAAATTGCCGGTATAAATTTTTCATTTTTTCATCGGCTACTAAGCATGCTCACAGGCTTTTGGACTACAAAACTAGAACAGACTTTCTATTTACGGGAGAACGAACTTAGCGAACTTAAAACATGCAAACTGCTAATAGTCAAGGATCAATCAAAACTCAGGCATTAAACAGGTTTAGTACATGCAATAGACGCTCGACTTGGGAGTCAGACTTAGACACAAGAGAAAATCACAAAACGAGAAAAAGACATAAAAATATAAAAAGACACGACACAAACACATATATGGATAAGTACATGAAAGCTACCTCCCTCCCCAAACCTGGACTAGAGATGGTCCCCAGCGAATAGGCTAGAAAGAAAGAAAGCTGAAAATGTACTTTCCTGAAATGTGTGGCTGCTGCTATCCATTATCGAACGGGAACGAATCCCTTGCATCCTTCCCACCTAGTTCACCGATTTGGAAGCCATCCTTAGCTCCTCTTCTCCTGTTTTCCATGATTCCCTGCAAACTAAAATGACATAAATCAAAAACTAAAATAAAACTAAGGGAATCAGGGGGAAAGTAAAAAAGACAAAAGGGGTCGAAACTCCCTGGCCAATCTCGTGTGCGAGCTGGGGCTAGTATGTACAGATCACTGGAAGATGGGGGAATGGACTGTGAATCCGATGGTGTCATCTGGGTGGTATCAGGTGTCTGCTCCATCTCCAAATAGTCAGAAACGGGTGGTTTAGTCTCTTCGTCGATCACATCGGTGGACGTCTCCTCCTCCATGACCAACTGATCGTCTAAACTCTCGCAAACTCCTTCAACTGAGACGGGAATTTCTTCTTCAGTTACAGTACCAGTGATGGTAGTTACCTCATCTTCTGCCACCTCGTCATCATCGTCAGCATACCAAAGAGCTAGCAACTCGGCTGCTGGACTGAGTCTGATTTTAGATTTTTTAAGGTCAATATACATAGATAGTTGATCATCTCCTCTAATTTCTGAGGAGTCAGTGTCATCATTGTTCCTCCTGCTGCTCTATCCACCATCTCTTGGCACTCCCTTGTTATACCTCTGTAGAAAACCCATAGTAACGATGCTAATGGCAAGCCATAGTTCAGATGTGTCTGCTGCAAATCTTGAAATCCATGCCATGCCCCAGAGATATCCTCTCCAATTTCCTATCGAAAATAAACGAGGGGTTCCCTATCCAAACAGTTTGCTGAAACATGACCATCCATTCCGCACATATAGCAAATCGGGCCATCCCTATCTTCAGTCACAATGGTAGTGGTGTCCGAATTCGGTTCAACTACAGAGTCAGATTTCTCCTCCTCTTGGTTATCTCCATTTTCAGATTCTTCTCTATCAAGCTCCGCAAACTCTGTGATCAATGCAACAAATTCCTCGATCGTATCCTCAAGTTGTTGAGGAGTCAAATCTAGCATTGACCCACCAGCGAATCTATCCACCGTTCTTTGACAACCGATTGTGATACCATTGTAGAAACACCACATGAGCTCTCCCAATGTTAAACCATGGTTCTGATATGTCTGCTGTAGCCCCTTAAATTTATACCATACTTTATCGAGTTTCTCTCCAGAAACCTGTTGAAAACCTATCTGCACAATTTGTTGCAACATGACCGTCCGATCCACACTCATAGCAATACGAGTAATCCATACGCTCCTGCACGCACACAAAAGAAACCCAAGTAGTTCCGCCAAACAAACTATACTAAGGAAAAAGGGAAAACAAACAAAAAACTAACTAATATATACAACTGAAATTTACAATTCGTAAACTTACCAAAGGAGTTAAGTCCCCAGCAGCGGCGCCAAAAACTTGATGTGTCAAAATAAAGTTTTAAATTTATTTAAGAGCTAAGAGTTAATTCTCAACACTACGAAAACCTGTAGTGCAGTGAAGTTAACCCCGAGGTCGGTCTCGAAGGACTTAACTAAGTTGAGTCTTGTTTACAAATAATAATAATAGTAAGGAAAGCAGTAAAGAGTTTGTTTGCTTCGGCAGCGGATTTGTTTTATATTATCTATCAACTTATGCAGTCTAACTAGAAAACAGACTACTCTAAACGACAATGATTTGATCAAAGAATTATGGTGTGGTGACAGAAAACAAGCTAGCTAGCAGGAAACATGCAACAATAATCGTGTCAATTTACTCTAGTTATCACTTGGACATGCCCTACCGAGAATTACACTACTCAGGCGCCGTCCAGCAACCTTATAGCAAGCAGGGTGCGGAGAACTATGACAATGAACTAACTGTATAAAGTTTTAAAAAACAGATAGCATTATTGAGGGCGTCAATTTCACCAAGCTACAATTAATAAGCTAATGCAGATATTACTGTTTGCAACAAACCAATAGATATAGCAAGATGTAAAACGTTTTGGTTAAAAGGAACAGATGCTTAATCTATTGGTGATTTTGACGTAGTGAACATCAAACAGAATATTGCATACGCAATTAATCAAAATAGCACATAGTAAATTGCATCTTATATATATATTGAATACACGAACCCAAACTAGCATGCATTGAATTTGTCACAACCCCATAACTAGGCGGCTTAAGCACTCATCATATGCAAAACATAATCAGAATCATAAACTGGCATACACTAAACATAATCAACACCAAAAAACAAGAAACGAGATAAGCAACAATTTTACCTAATCGTGTCACAAACCCTAGGGAAGAATTGAGGAACTTGAATCGAACTGGTGAAAAGTAAGATGAATATGCTCTCAATCAATAATCAATTGTCAGATTACAAGATAAAACGATTCTAGGTCGAAAAGCAAAAAGAAGCAAAGAATAATAATAAAGTTTGTCTCCTGAAAAGAAAGCAAGAGGTCCTATATATAGTGAAAGAAACTAATGTTCGGGAAAAACGGCAATATGGGCGATCTTAGGAATTGGCGTCGCCAAGAAGGAATCAAGGCGTCGCCAGATTCTTCTTCTGAAGAATGCGACGCCTTGCTTTAAGAACTAACGTCGCCAGTTCTTCTTGCAAGAATCGCATCGCCATTCTTTAAGAAACAATGGCGACGCTACCAAGAATCAAGGCCACCAGCTTCTTCTGGAAGAACCCTTTTACGCCTTTTGACTACAATTCTTGGTATTTTGTCTTCCGCTCCACTTCTAGCATTCATCTGAGGCATTGAAACTCCATATCCTGTAGATGTATATAAAATACACCATTTTCTCATCAATTAGTGCGGTTTAGCCAAATACCTACAAAATACACAAAACGTGAAAATGTAACACAATACAAATAAAACACATAAGAACTATACTTGAGAATAGCAATAAGATGGTAAAAAAAGACCGAATGAGACGATGTAAAATCGACTCATCAATTGCTGACTTGGATAATGAAGATGCCTGGAGTGATGAAGAAGAAGAAGACAAAGAGGACAACTCTCAGAAAGCACATGACTAGAGTCAACCTCAGACTTCTGAGTCTAAAAGACTTTGGTTCCTCTTGTCCACATCCAGATTCCTGATGACGAGATGAGATCCCAGCATATGGCAAAGCATTTCAAGGAGCTAGAAGTTCAAAACAAGCAATTAATTGCATCTGTGCCTCCTGCATACTGCAAGCTTGCTGAAATGATTGCAAGAAGGACTTCCAGCATTGCTCTGGAACATCAAGATCAAGCTATGCTAAGGAAATCAATTGAACAGCTTATGGAGTTTGCAGACACTCATGTTGATCTAGCCATGACTACTATAAGCCAAGTAGTCACTGAAGTTTCAAAGTTAACAAATATAGAAAATGGCTTTGCACAGCAGAATGTTACACTCAAAGCAGAATTGCAAGAATTATCCCAAGCCTACAACAGACTACAAGGAAATTTTGAATCACTATCAGAATCCTTTGTCAAAATGGTGGATAATTTTGATCAGTCTCCTATGACTAGGGGGGGAAGAACCAGAAAATTTACAAAGGGGAAAGGCAAACAAAAGATGATATCTGGAGATGCCCAACCTCATAATACAACCCCTAGTTAACTTCAAATAATCGCTGCTACTAAAGGAAGGGTCACTAGAACAAGGTCTCAGATGCCTCCTGTTGCTGCCTGGAGCACAAGGAGACGACACAAAGACTATGTTAAGGATGAAGATAATGTCTCTGGAAAGAGAAGAAGAGGTAACAATGATGGATGCAAAGACATAGTGCAATCTCATCAAGAAGATGATGATGAAGAGAATGAGGAAGATGATGCTCTTCTTATACAGAGAAGAAGCTCAAGAAATCCATCTGAAGATGCAACTGCAGTACCTACCCAGTAAGGTACATCTAGTGACACGTTCTCAAGAACAGAAGCAGAAAGACAGAGGAAGGTCAGAGAAATGATCAAAGAATTTAGAGGAGTTGATACTTGATGTGCACTTATAGATCTTGTTTTCTGTTGTAGAACCTATAATCTCCAAATACAATCAAGATTAAATTAATAAGTCGGAAGTCCTCAAATCCACAGTTTATAGCAGAAAATTGACTCGGGATGTCGTTCTCCACGGACACTTAGCATAGGAACGAGCAAATAACGTTGTGATTGAATGCAGAAAAAGTAAACAGTTTCTTATCTCAGACAGAATAATCAGTTTGCAGGAAGCCCTAAATTGCTTTTGATATAAGTCAATAGTTGACAGGCGTAAAGGTTCCCCAACCTCCCTTTGCTATGCTACTCCCAACTTCCTAGTTAAAATCCTACGCAGTTACCTCTCACGACAACAAGGCATAATACTATGGTGCTCAAGGCGCAGTCGGTACGAGTACCCCTACTCAGTTCAATGAAACTACTGTGTCACTCAGCAGAACATCACACCACGAAGGATGTATAGAGTTGTATAACCACGATTTATGTCAAATAACTATTCCATTAACATATCCCGGTATTGAAAGAAGTAGCAAAAGTAGAGTTACGGTGGTTCGCCTTTACAAAAGGAAATTAGCTACTCATAGTAATCAAAGAACAGTAATCGAAATCTAAGAAGAAGGGAAGAAGAAGCTTAGTCTCTGATGATCTTGATGTCTTCGTGTTGTTGCTTCTAGGGTTTCCTCCTTCTGGGTGCCTGTCGGACAGCGGATTGGGGGTTTCACTTCCCCGAGGACTGGTTCTCTCTCAAGGAGAGCTGCTTTGTGAGCTGTGTGGATTCTGAGACCCCTGAAGTCTTATTTATAGGTAAAATTTCGACCTCCAAACCACCATTCTTCAATAAGGAAGGTTTAGGAAGGCGGGCCTCAGCCTAACAGGCCAACAGAGCAGCCCATGAGAAAAATAGCAGAGTGACTGTGGTCGCCTGGTGGCCGCAGTGACCCCTACTGCGGTCCCCTAGTGGCCGCCATCTTCGATTGTTGCAGCTTCGAATCTGTTTTCTTCGTTCTTCAATTCCGGGCTTCGTAACTCCGTTTCCTCGAAAAGTGGTCTTCTACAAAGTTGTTCCATCTTCAATTATCTTCGCATCGGTTGGCCGCATGACATGTTTTGACTCCTCGAACTCCGTGCAATGGCTGATCCGGTGTATTTGCTTCCTTTTCCCGATTTGGCACAATTATGCCGTTTTGGTGCCTGAAATCGTGCAAATCCTCAAAACCGCGTTCATGACCTACACAAAACACGCAAAGTTGGTAATTGACCATAAAACGGCACAAATATTGCATCTAGGGCAAAAAACGAGGGTCTAAAAGTATGCTATATCCCATATTTAATTGTCACGTCACACCCCCAAACCAGTTTCTTACTCATCCTTGAGCAAGGCAAAAACGATAATTAAGAAGTGACCATGAAATAAGTAGCAAGACTAAACCACCACATAGACAAGTAGCAAGTTTCAAGGTTCCAAACTCTACTGACTCGCTAAGTTTCAACTCCAACTTCGTGACTCCACAGCAAACAAGTAACAAGTAAGCATCTCTCACTACAGCCAGCGGTTACAAGTGTAACTTGATGAGACTATAATTTAGAGTCTCATTTGGTCCTTTTTAGCGGTCTTTGTGAGTCTTTATTTTTAGTTTTTTAGTGCTTTTTTGTTCGTTTTTACGCTTTGGTGTTTTGTTCCTTTCTTGTAGGAATTATTCATTTTAAGCAAAGAAAGAGGAAAAGCCAATCAGTTGTGCTCCGCCATGAGGGATTTTGTTACTTGGTGAGATTTTGCACCTAGTAATCTGGAATTATCGAAGAGGTTTCGTGGCGAAGAAATTGGTCCACCGCGGCTAGATTTTGCGAGTGAGCCTCCTATTTTGAAGATCGAAGCTCGCCGCGGCGAGATTATGAGAAGGTTATATATATTTCGATAAAGAAGGTTCGTCGCGGCGAGCTATTCCTTCCGCCGCGGCGAGATGCGCAGATGGGAATTTCGATTTCCTTATTACTTTTGGATTTTGTAATTTCTTTCATACCTTCTTTTAACCTAGTTCATAGAAAAAGAGGCTCCATATTCATACCTTGACATTGATAGACAATTTGGAGCTTGGTTTTGCTTGTTTAACGAAGGATTGATATCGAATCCCTGATTACTGTGGTAAATCTCTATTGTTTTATCTTATTCAATTCGTTCTTACTATGTTTCTCGAATTGTTTAAGCTTGCATGCGATTATCATTCTGTTTGTGTTAATCATTAGCAATATCTCGTATTCTTTCATCCTTGCTTCAATTATGAGTAGCTAAATCATTCTGGACATGGTAGTTGCGTGATAGCTTTGCGTATTCGCTTCTAGGGTTTGAAATCGTTCATATAGGTTAGGCTCGTTCAAAGATCTTCGTAAAAACCCTTCAATTCAATACTCTTGTTCAAAGATTCTCTAAAACGTTTTGGTTAAGGATTGTGGATTGACGACCCACGATTACTCTAGTTCAAATATCTTCAAACTCGTTTGGTAAAGGTTGAATTGATAGTTTTCCGTACACCGACCGTGTGATAATATGAACGTATCCCTAGAGCGAATTAGCATTGCTTGATCGTAACTACCGTGTTCTTCCTACCTCATTCATTCAAATCAACTACATTGTTAATTTCTGTGTTCTAGTTATTAAAAGTACTCAAAGTCAAACAAATCTACATCGTTTCACAAGTAACTGTTTGTTTTCAATCGTTGTGGTAGCTTAATTGGTTCCTTAGCGAACGACCTCGTCGTTAGCATTGTCTATTTACAACAACTGCTTGCTACTTGTTTCTAAGTATCAATTTGAGCACATCATAACTCAATGTCCTTATAGGTGTACTTCAAAATCATTACCTCGCGGTAACGTTATACAATCCTTCTCCCAAAAGTCATGGCACAAATCAAAGTAGTACTCAAGTTGGCTAGGTAAGTAAATCAGGTAAGATAATATAAAGAGGAGGGAAAGGCTAAGTATCATTAGAAGATAACAAGGTAGAATAAAAGGGTACTTCAGGGGGACATATCTTTTCGGACAACGAGATCCTTCCTTCGACTTCGTCTCCTCGTAATGATAAATCTTCATCTTCTCTTCTATCATCGTAACCACTCCGTCGGTTGCTTCACACATAGACTACTTGCTCCTTTATTTTTTTATCTTTTTTTCTTCTGGGCATACTATTTTTTACAGTCGTTTTACTGACCTGTATGCTTTTGTTTGGCCATCATTGGGCTCTTTTAGTCTCTACATTTTTTGGTAGTGTTTGTTTTACTGAATTCCGCACTTTTGTGCGTGCTTGTTTGGTATACATGCCATCAACCCTCACGGACATGTTGCTTTTCAGGGCCACGCCGGTATGTAGGTAGTATCTGTAACATGCCCAACACAAAAAAGGTGGTCACAAGGACCATAGATCCACTCCGAGACTTTTGTACCTTTGCTTTTTTCGATACTTCTTCTTTTTTTATTTTTCTGGAGCAAGAGCTAGTGATTTTTAGCACCGAAAATAAACAGTAGAGCCAGCAAGGTTACCTATCGATAATGATCATCTTCCACTTCCCCCCCCCCCCCCCCAAAACCAATTTCTCAAATTAGGGTCAGGGTGTTTCTTCTCTTCTTTCCCCCAAACATGTTCTCGATCATGATCAAAATATGATTCTCCTCCATTCTTTGAAACTCGTTGCTTCGTTTATTCGTTCAAGCTACGGTAGGTTGCTGTCACCGCTTAAGTAAAGCTAGCATAGGATGTATGGTGGAGTTTCATAAAGGCTCAAAAGGCTTTCAGCGGGGTTAGTGAAAGGTATAGAAAAAGGATTCAGAAAGGTGAGTACCACTAATCATAGTCATGTTGTTGACAAATAAAGACTCAAGGGTAGCAGTGTTCACACGGGTGCACACAGGACTTCAATTAGAGTAGCAAGCAAACACACTCATCAAAGTAGCATAGGTCGAATTCAGTCAGACCATATATTCAGCAAGCAGCAAAGTAGAAAGCAAATCCACCGCCCCTCATCCTAGTTATGGCTCAAACTCGGTACTCTCCCACAGATCAAAACAATTTTCAGCAAGTAGAAGACCTTAGACGTAACAGATGAAAATAAAACAAGTACTAAAACAGAATTTTAACTACAAGTTATTGAGTGCGAGTATTTAAAAGTTATTACAGACCGAGTAATTTAACAAGTAGCAATCAAATTCCCCCCCCCCCCAAACCTAGCTAAGAGCAGATAGGAAAACTAGGAAAGTAAAGAAAAAAAAGAAAAGATATTTCCCTCTCAGTGTCGTGCTTCCATGGAGAAGCGTCTAGGATGGAGGATCATCCGCTAGTGGAGTGAAGAAATCATACTGGCTTCCAAAGTAGTTGCTAGGTCCTATGCCAGGTGTCAGATGGAACGGTGGATGCGGGTAGCAAGGTGGATAGTTATGCTGAGGGTAGTTCGGATAACATGCTTCCAAGAAGGCTGTTTCCTGCTGAGCTTGAAGACAACTCAGGTACGAATTCCACTCTCTTCTTTGGCAGTTAGCATACATCTCCTCTCGCTACCTTATCTCTTCCTACTGGTTAGCATGGCATTGGTCCAAGAAGGCTTGCATCTGGCCTAGATCAAAAGCTCCTTGATGCTTGCAGATTCCTGTTATTAAACCTGGAAATGGGAGATTCCTCCTGTGGTTTCCTTTAAGCGAAAGCATTTCTTCCATGATGATCCTCCCAATGTCAACGTGGTGTCTTGCCATTATTGAGTAGACCAATAATGCCTCCTCAGCGTCGACTCCCAATTCTTGTTTCCTTGGTCGGATGTTGGCACGCACAAATTGCACCCAAAACCTGGCATAGTCGTTGAGGGTTGTCTTCGGTATCTACCTTTGTATGCTATATTCTTCCTAATCACTCCTCAAAAGCATGTGGTGGATCTCATCTCTCACTTCCTCGTAGCTCAAGTTAGAGTGCAGAGGTTCCACAAGATTCCGCAACTTGTCCTTCTTCGGTATCTCATAGAACTCGTTGATAGTCTGAGGCCCGAACGTGAACTCGACTCCCCTTATGGTGATAGGAGGCAGCTCGCTCTCATCATCGAGGTCGTCCACCTCTAATTGGAAGAACTCCGCATAGAACTCCTTGACTATGTCGAGGTTGTAGCCATCGAGACAAGTAGTGAAGGTGTCCCCATCCTTGTGCGTGCAATGGCGTGAGAATCCAGTTGAAATTCTCTCTTGAGGAGAATTTGATGTCGATGTTTATTTTAGGGGCTACTCCTCGGTTTCTGTTTACTTCTAACCATGCTTGGGCTTCCTTCGAGAGTGAAGGGCGAGTAGCACTCTTCCCGGGCCTTCCTCTCTTCTTGCTTGACTCCCCCACTTTTGCTTTCCTCATGGTACCTAGGTTCAAAAAAGTGTGTGATATAGCATGTTTGGAGGTAAATCAATTCTAAGGCTAACATGCAAATCCATTGGGGTTTCTTCTCCCCCAAACCTAGTATTTGGCACATCATGCATTCCAAAACTTAGCTTGTAACAAGACCAATAGCTACTCCAAAACGATACAAGAACTAGTTACATAAACTCAATTCTTCAAGGTGTCAAGTATCAAGTTGGAGAGCATCATGCATATGAAGGATCAACTTAAGAGCATATGGCTTAGCAAGTATGTTTCCTAAGCATAAATCATCAAGTGAAAACGATACGAGCATATAATCGAAAGATAAAGAAGTCATTAAGAGAATTTATTTCCTTGAGGCATTTTATCAAACACTTGGTGGGCATGAACAAACACTCTCAATTTATCTAACAAGTTGCCAAATCTCTACCAAGACAAGTGATAACAAGCTAAACTCTACTAGTGAGCATGTAATCTCATCAACAATTAACACCCATATCAATTAAATGAAGCATGTAATTGCAAAGTACCAAAGAAGTATGAAGAAAGTGCAAACAAAGAGTTAAAGGATTTAAACTTGATGATGAAGGTGAAATTGAGATGAACAAGAGTAGAGATCACTTACTTGTTGTTGTTCTTGTTGATGAATGTAGAAGCTAAGAATGCAATGGGTAAGTGCAAAATGTGAAGAAAGTGATGATTTTAGAAGTAAAATGAAGTGGGGGAGGAATTTTCGAAGAGGGGGTTTTAAAGGAGGAAGAGTGAGCTGCTAGCAGCTCACTGCGGTTGACTAGCGACCGCACTGCTTCTCGATGCGCTAATTTGCTCGTTTTCGACTCTTTTTGGTTTTTTCGAATTTTCAAAAAGAAAACATATTAAACAATAAATTTTGAAAATGATTTTGAAAGGCTTTTTGAAAAATAATTTTGGCACGGAAAATGAGAAAAGGACGAAAATTGAAAAGGTGAAAGTAAATGCGTAAAAGTAAACGTAACCTTGGGTTGTCTCCCAAGAAGCGTTTGTTTTAGTTCTTATAGCTCGACCCCTGGTTTCGTGATGGCTTATTTGTCGAGGGTTAGACCCTCGATCCTATTGAAACACTTGTCCATCCATTCCCTTGTTGCGTAGCTTGAATCTTCTATCCAACGTTTCATTTCTTCTTCCTCGATCTCATCCAGCTCCGGATCTTCGTCGATGTGAAAAGTAAACTCTAACTAGTCGTTGATTTCCTTCGGGCAGTTCCATTCACCTTCACTCTCAGCAGATCCGAATCTCCAGTTTTTGTCCTCCGACCCAAAGTGCTCATTGGGGATCGATGGAAGAGTACTTTCAACTGATTCTTCTCATGTTTCCCAGCACGTCTTGAATAGATCCATCGGTGCTAGCAATTCTTCAAAAGGGAGTACCAATTCTTCTTCAGAGTCCATCCACCAGTTGTCTATGGTGAAATTGATCCTTATTGCCTTTGCCTCCTCCAGAGTCTCAGTCGGAGTTCCCATTACTATCCGGTGATTCGATATATTCATCAAAATCTCCCTTCTTGCCACGTTGATAATGGTGTTGGTGGTGGCCATAAAAGGTCTTCCCAGAAGCATGGTGTCGTTGCCCGGGTCTTCGTAGTCCACAACCAGGTAGTCCACAAGAATATCGAGCCCCTCCAGCTGAGTAATCACATTACGTACCTTGCTGCAGGCAGTTGTAGTAGAGCCATCGGCAACCAATATGTCGTTCCTTGCTTCCACCATTCCTGTTAAGCCAAGTTTCTTGTAGACGGTGAGCGGCATCATATTGATGCTGGCTCCTAGATCCAGGGTTCCTGTGGCTGTCCTTTCGATGAAAACATCAATGTTGAAAGCTCCAGGGTCGGGCTTCTTTAGTAGAACTGGTTTTGCCCTCCCTTCTTCGGCAGGAGGATCTTTTTCACACCCGAGTGCTATAGGAGAAGGTTTGAGGCCATTACCATGCGTTCCTTCGGGGTTCTTTCGTCCAGATTCAGTATGATTTCCTCTCCTGATTCCTGTAACCTCGGCAACTTCAACAATCATCATAGCTTTCTCGGTGAGACCCGGCAACTTGTCCTTGTTCTGTTGCAGTTCCCCAACTTCTTTGGCGATTTGACCAATCTTCAGTTCCATTCCCCTCAAGGTATTGTCGGTTCTCCAGAAGTTACCCTCAGCCTTGGCGATAAAGGAATTGGCCTTGCAGTAAATTCACCCTGCTGCTTCACAAATTTCTTGATGTCTCCCATCTCCTTCATTATAGTATCTATCTTATCTTCCATGGAGGGTGGCTTGAGCAGGTTTTGTGATGGCTTAGGTGGTGGTGTGGGAACAGGTGCCATAGTAGGTGGTCTTGGTGGTAATTCGGGTGGATTTTGGCTAGGTCCAGTACGGTATGATAGGAGAGGGTGTTGAGGGATAAAGCTGTTTACCGGTTGGTTCCTCGGCCTCCATTTCCTTGATTCTTGCACGTAGTGTGCCTCTTCCAGTGGTGTTGGTTCCTCCGGTACTTCATCCACAGTATCCTTCTTCCCCATCCTTATCTCTATAGCTTCAATCCTCCTGCAGATCTGTTTCCAAGGGGTTTCCTCGATTGCTCTGACCTCCTTAGTAGCAACCCTTCTTCCTGGTCCTTTCTACATAGAGTTCTCACTCAGGTTCTCGCACACTTCCCAAATCCTTCTTGGGGGTGCATCTAGCAGGTTTCCTTGACATGCTCCATCGATGAGTGCTTGGCTGATAGAGTCAATTCCCTTGTAGAAGTTGTTGACCTTGTCAAACAGCGCATAAGAGTGCATAGGGCATCTGTCAAGTAGATCCTTGTATCTTTCCCATGCTTCATGGAAGGTTTCTCCGTCAAATTGGTTGAAGTTTTGGATCTGGCTCTTCAGGTCGGATGTCTTCTTCAATGGGAAATATATGAGCATAAACTTGTTGAATACCTCATCTCATGTAGTCAAACTGCCCAGCTGTAGTGAGAAAAGCCAGTTCTTTGCCTTGTCCTTCAGGCAGTTGGGGAAGACTCTTCTTCTGAGTTGACATTCTGTGAGCCCATTCAGTGGTATACCTCCAACTATTACGTAGAACTCCCTCATAAAGTGCATCGGGTCCTCAGTTGGGTTCCCTTAGAAGTGCGGTAGCTGTTTCAGATGAGCTCCCTTCAGGTCATACTCCCTTGCAATCCTTTCCAGATAGATGCATAAGGCATGCGGTGTAAGTCTCGGCATAACATAGTCGCGCATGGGTCTGTCGTCTTCGTCCACCAATTCCACCCTTGCATAGTTATCCCTTCTTCGGTTCTCATCTAACCTCAATCTTTCCTCGGCTATCCTTAGCCTTTCTTGTTCCAGCTCTTCCCTTTCAGCTTGAATCTCAAGTCGAATCCTAAGCAGTTTCTCAAGTTCAGAAGTTGCGACGTTCCCAGATGGATTGTTGTTGCTGGTTCCTTCTCCACTCAAGTTGCTAGATGATTCCATGATGGTAGCAAACAGTCTTCGCCTTTGAAGCTTGTCTATGTCATCTCTAAGCGGTACCACCGGTGTTCCTGCACTTCTCCTACCTTGGATAAAGACTAACAGGCAAACCCTTGTAGATACGAATATATAATACTAGAAAGAAAATAATCATAAATCTAAAAGTACTTATTTTTGGATTTTCTTGATAAGGAAGTAAACCAATACAGGAAAGAAAATATTTTTTGGATTTTTTGCTGTGGAGATAGATTCTCACATATTTTCTGATTTTTTTAGGTTTATGTTGTACGTATTAAAAAGGCAGTGCGTAAATTAAAAAGCGAAAGAAACATTTCAACTTATCTCGGTCGATCGAAACTTGCTTGAGCGGTCAAGTGTCCCCGGCAGCGGCGCCAAATTTTGATGTGCACTTAGAGATCTCGTTTTCCGTTGTAGAACCTGTAATCTCCAAATACAATCAAGATTAAATTTATAAGTCGGAAGTCCTCAAATCCACAGTTTATAGTGAAAAGTTGACTCGGGATGTCGTTCTGCACGGACACTTAGCATAGGAACAAGCAAATAACGTTGTGATTGAATGCAGAAAAGTAAATAGTTTCTTATCTCAGACAGAATAATCAGTTCGCAGTAAACCCTAAATTGCATTTGTTGTAAATCAATAGTTGACAGGCGTAAAGGTTCCCCAACCTCCCTCTGCTATGCTACTCCCAACTTCCTAGTTAAAATCCTATGCAGTTACCTCTAACGACAGCAGGGCATAATACTATGGTGCTCAAGGCGCAGTCGGCACGAGTACCCCAACTCAGTTCAATGAAACTACTATGTCACTCAACAGAACATCACACCACGAATGATGTATAGAGTTGTATAACCACAATTTATGTCAAATAGTTATTCCATTAACATATCCTGGTATGTAAAGAAGTAGCAAAAGCAGAGTTACGGCGGTTCACCTTTATAAAAGGAAATTAGCTACTCATAGTAATCAAAGAACAATAATCGAAATCTAAGAAGAAGGGAAGAAGAAGCTTAGTCTCTGATGATCTTGATGTCTTCGTGCTGCTGCTTCTAGGGTTTCCTCCTTCTGGGTGCCTGACGGCCAGCAGGTTCAGGTTTCACTTCCTCGAGGACTGGTTCTCTCTCAAGGAGAGCTGCTTTGTGAGCTGTGTGGATTCTGAGACCCCTGAGGTCTTATTTATAGGTGAAATTTCGACCTCCAAACCTCCATTCTTCAATAAGGGAAGTTTAGGAAGGCAGGCCTCAGCCTGACAGGCCAACAGAGCAGCCCATGAGAAAAACAGCAGAGTAACTGCGGCCGCTTGGTGGCCCCAGTGACCCCTACTGCGGTCCCCTGGTGGCCGCCATCTTCGATTGTTGCAGCTTCGAATCTGTTTTCTTCGTTCTTCAATTTCGGGCTTCGTAACTCCGTTTCCTCGAAAATGGTCTTCTACAAAGTTGTTTCATTTTCAATTATTTTCACATCAGTTGGTCGCATGACATGTTTTGACTCCTCAAACTCCGTGCAACGATTGATTCGGCGTATTTACTTCCTTTTTCCGATTTGTCACAATTATGCCGTTTTGGTGCCTGAAATCGTGCAAATCCTCAAAACCACGATCATGACCTACATAAAACACGCAAAGTTGGTAATTGACCATAAAATGACACAAATATTGCATCTAGGGCAAAAAATGAGGGTCTCAAAGTATGTTATGTCGCACATTTCATTGTCACATCAATACTTTTAGCCCTAAGGAAGCTATGATTGAGTATATTCCAACACAAGTTGATCTGACCTCTGAAATCTACAAGTGCAAGAATGGTTACTGGGTAATGTTTGTAAGAAACTTGCTACTGAACAAAAATGGCTTCCCAGTACCAGTCTACCTTCAAATGATGACCTGGAGAAAGAACATAGTAGATCTAGTGCCAAAGGATAAAGTAAATGATGCACTTGATTTTGAAATCCTTGTCAGACAGATGGCCATGAGGAAAGAGCTATCTGACACTTGCTCTACCATAAGCCTGCTGATGTACACAAAATTGAGAATGTACTTGGCACTGGAACAAAGCCAAGACTAGTTATGCCGGTTTATGAGTCCTTCTATCTCACTTAAGAAGATTACCAGCAAGATCTGATGTATCTGAGGACAATCTATGAAAAATTCAAGTTGTCTCCTATTCAGATTGATCATGCTTGGTTATGGGCAAGACACTACTAGGTTGAACAAACAAGCAAGAGAAGACCCACCAAATCTTACAAAGATAATGTTGAGTTCTCAAGAAAAGTTGAAATGGCTGTGAGAACCTATATATTTGACCACTCAAATGACATTATCAGATATGGTGATTACATATACCCAGATCCAGGAAGCTGACAAAGATGAAGACTTGAAGACCAACTAGTATGATGTTCACTTGGAACTTGGAACTTCCTGTTGTTCTACTTAGTTGTGTATTTTTTGATTTTTACTTATTGTAATCTATTGCTTATCTTGTAAAAGTTATATGTACTATCACTTGTAATTAACTCTGATGAACTTACTCTTAGATACCTATCCAATGAAAAGATAACTTGTCAGCAAAGATCACACCTTGTGATTTAGTTGATGTTTACTTTCTGCACATAAATAAAAAGAAATGAAAGATCTTAAGAAATGTTTAAGTGTTGGATTATTTCCTCATCCAGTTCATGATAGGTTTTTAGATAGTCATAGGTGACTGATCAAAAAGGGGAAAATTTGTTAGGAATATCTGTTTAGATTTTGATCAGTAACCCTAATGAGTTATCTTAGCTCAGAAAGGTAACTAGTACTCTTAGTTCACTTGAACATTGTAAAAGAGGAAGTTTACTAACTATGTTAGTCTAGCAAATCTTGTATAGAATGTTAGGTCTCTGAATGTAATTTTTATATCTTTGAAGAAGACAAAGAAGGAAGCATCCAGCAGAACAACTCACTTTATTGAAGATCAGAAGACTGCACAAGATTGTTGAAGACTAAGGAGAAGTGTCTCATCGGAAACCTTAGCTCAGATACCTTGAGGAAATTAAGTGTCTTTGAAAGACAAGTATTTCAATAGGTTTCTGATGCACTATAGGTCACTGAGAAAGGACTTGCAAAGCCTCAGAAAACTTGCATTGTTCCGTTGACACTACAGGACAAAAGTTAGTACAATGCATTAATTACGCAGACAGAGATGTCTGAGCAAAAGAGGAAATCTCTGTAAAGAGACAAAGCTCACTGCCGTACTAACTTCAGATATCAATAGTTTGAATTTCATTGTGGCTAACGGATACTATTCAACCGGCATGATTTTCAACTACAAATATCACCACTTAGAATGCTTGAAAGACACACCAGAACTTACATACCTTAGACTGAACATCATTTGCGAAACACTTTCAAGCATACAAGCCTTCTACTACTTACTCTCTAGCTTTATGTTGCGACTAAAGCTCTTGAATTCTAAGTAGCACGAAAGTTCTAGGTGTCCTGATCCTTAACAAGAATTGCATATTGTGAAGGAGTTGAATCCATAAGATATAGTTGCGACTCATGTATGTGATTCATTCTCTTGAACAACATCAACACTTGGGTTAGTAAAGAACAACTTACCATACATTGAAAAGTGTATTACGTAAGATTGATTCTACAGAGCACTCTAAAATAACTGTACAAGTTATAAGAGCCTGCTCACCTAACAAACTACCATAACCAACACCACAGGCGTTGAGCATAGGAAGTACTTGGCTTTGGAAGCTGGGGAATAGCTCAAAGGTTACTGAGTAGAGGAAGTACTTGGTTGGGAAAACCAGAGAACAACTCAGGGGGAACACTTGGTTGTGAACCTATAAAGGGATCAAGAGATAGGATTTTGTAAGGGGAACTCAATTTCTTATCTTAGTGGATTCAAGTCCTAAGAAATGGCAAGTGGATTAGTTGAGGGATTACGCCACCCTCAGATACCACTATAAAGCTTTGTGTTATTTACTTTATGCACTTTATTTATTGCTTGATGAGTATTTACACACATTATAGCTTGCTGAGCACGTGCACTTATCACTGAAGTCTTCCGCTCTCTTAATATAAGTATCAGATAACTTCACAGATATCTGAGAAACTGTTTTATCGTCAAAAGTTTGAAAAGACTATTCAACCCCCCCAGAGTTTTACTTTGTCGTTATATGGACCAAAACTTTTGAATTGTTTTTTTTAAAAAATTTGGAATAAAATAATTTTATTTTATTTTTGATATTTTTTATTTTATAATTTATAATTAATTTTATTATTTTTATATATTTTTCTGAATTATCAAAAATTCTTTTATAATATTTTTAAAATTTTAAATTCATAATTAATATGAGCTTGACATATTTCCTGATAATTTGAAAAAAAGTCAAATTCGTCGGTCAAAATCGAGTCAATGCCGGAAAATTGCTCGGAGTACCTCAATTGGACAGGTATTGTTGTAATGTACCTAAATTGAACATAATCGTTCTAGGGTTAAAATGCACAAATGCACCCTATGTTCTTCGAAATATGCACAGATGTACCTCATGTTCTTGAAATTGCACGAATGTACCTCATGTTCTTTAAAAGTATGCACACTTGCTCCAATAGTGGTGTGTGCATTACACTCTCCATTTGTGCAAGTGGGCTTATATTTTTTCGCATAAAAATCTTAAATATTCACTAATTATAAGAAGAATAAATTGATTTTTCTTTAAAAAATGTAAGACTTTATAATAAATATTATGGTAGTTTAAAAAAATTATTAAGGATTATTTAAAATTAATTTTGTTATTAGAGGTACAAATTAAATATGAAAAATAAAATGAAAAAACTAATATATTTTTTCTTTATAATTATTTTTTAATATTAATACAAATGTATTAATATAAAGATCAATTAATTTTCTAAGCGAGTTAGACAGTTTCACTTAAATATTTTCAAAATAACAATAATTCATAATATACACTATATGATCAGAACACTTTTGCCTTCCATAATTTTGATAATTTTTTGTAGTGCTATTATAAATTTTGATAATATCACTACTACAATTTTTTATAACATTTTTATTATATATTATTCTTCAATTTAGTAAAGCTATTATATATATTTCTTTTAATTTTCACATATTTCTTTTTTAGTTCATTTTATTATATTTTTTTTGAAGTTTTAATAAATAATTTTAAATTAATCTTATTGCTCTTGGTTCCAAAAAAAAAATTATTGTAAATTTTTAACACTTGTAAGATTAAAAAAGAAAGCGAATTCACTTGCACATGGAGAGTGTAATACATACACAATTATTAGAGCAAGTGTGCATACTTTTAGAGAACATGAGGTACATCCATGCATTTTGTGAAGAATATAGGGTACATTTATGCATTTTTGTAACTAAACTGGCACTGTCTTATTGTAGTGTACCAAAAATATTTTTACCCATTGTTGGCCTTACTTCTATATTACTATTACTAAAAATCACTAGCTCTTGCTCCTAAGAAAAATAAAGAAAAAAGGCATGCCAAATAAATAAAAAAAAACCAAGGTACTTAAAAAGTCTCGGAGTGGATTTATGGTCCTTGTGATCAATGTATTCATGTTGGGCATGTTACATATACTACCCACATACCGGCGTGGCCCTAAAAAGCTGCATGTCCATTAGGGTTGATGACATGCATACCAAACCAGCATGCACATTTGGGGTAAAATTCAAAAATTGTACTTTATGTTGTACTATGTACAGAAAGGGTACTAAATATTGACACCGTCCAATTTCTATAATTCATGTTGTACCATGTACGAAAATAGTATTAAATATTGACACCGTCCAATTTGTATACTTTATGTTGTACCATGTACAGAAATGGTACTCAATATTGACATCAATCAAATTTGTGACCATTAAATTAACCATGCGTTTAATTTGTATAATCCTAATTTTTGCAAATAGGGTAATTATTGCACCTGATTTATACTTGTGATAAAAACTACGGACAACTCAACTTGCATGACACATGTAATCACCAGAATTAATCTGATGAATAATCTTAATAAAATTATAAATTTAAAAAAGAAAAGGAAAATTATAAAATTTCGCCGGACTTGCATCTTAATCTTGTAATTAAATGCTGGGAAAATAATAAAAAACTGAGAATCGGAAAAAATTAAATACAATCGTAGCCGTGATTTCACAACTTTCTCTACAATTGAAATAACAAAATTTCCATAAAATTAGAAACGCAGCTGGAGCCTGTAGGATTTGAAATTAAATAAAGAATCATAATTTCTTGCAATATCAATTTTACAAATTCTTCATAATTCAGATTTAGGGTTCTTATGAGATTTAGGGTTCTTATAAGTTTATGAAAGTGTGCATTATAAATTATTTATCATCATAATTCTCCAAATGACACGGGTTCATCGAAAACTTTCATTTATATATATTTTTAATATTTTTATAGTTTTTTAAAAATATTTACCAAATTAATTTTTGTGATGACACGTGTCCAATGCCTGGATTCTCCTGCGTTTTTATATCACACGTAAAAATTGGGTGCAAAAATTGGTCTGAGTATACAAATTAAACGTATGGTTAATTTAATGGTTACAAATTGGACGCTGGCAATATGTATAGTACCATTTTTGTACATGGTACAATGTAAAGTGTACAAATCGGACGGTGTCAACGTTTAGTATCAATTACGTACATGGCACAACATAAAGTACATTTTTTGGATTTTACCCCAAAAGATTGAGACAAAAAGAGCCCAATGATGGCCAACCAAAAACATACAAGTCGATAAAACGACTGCAAAAAATAGTATGTCAAAAGAAAATAAAAAATAAAAAATAAACGAGCAAGTAGTCTATGTGTAAAGTAACCAGTGAAGTATTTATGATGATGAAAGTTGTAGGTGGAGAAACGTCATTGAAAGAAGACGAAGCTGGAAAAAAGGAACTCTGTGTCCGAAAGGATAAGTCCCCCTGAAGTTACTTTTGATACCTTATTCATCTTTTGATGATTCTTAGCCACTCTTCCTCTATATTATCCTATCTACTTTACGTACCGAGCCAACCTGATTACCATTTTGATTTGTGCCTTGACTTGTGGGAGCAGGATTGCATAACATTGCCGCGAGGTAATGACCTTACTATATGCCTAAGGGACAATGGGTTACACTTGTAACCGCTGGATGCAGTGAATATTGCTTAGTTATTTGTCTGTTGTGGAGTCATAAAAGTCTGAGTTGATATCAAGTGAGTTAGTGAAGTACGAAACCTTAGGGATTAACTGCTTATCTATGTCACGGTTTATGCTCTTTACTCATTTCGTAATCACTTCTATTTTATCGTTATTATCTTGCTCAAGGATGAGCAAGAAACTGGTTTGGTGGTGTGATGTGACAACGAAGTTTTAGACCCTCGTTTTTTGCCCAAGATTCAATATTTGTATCATATGGCTGATTACCAACTTCTTGTGTATTTTGTAGGGCGTGATCGCGTTTTCGATGCCAAAACATCATATTTGTGCGAAATCGAGAAGAATAAAGAAATATGAAGATTTGCTCGTACATGGAGTTTGAGGTGTCAAAACATGGCATGTGACCAACCGATGCGAAGATAATTGAAAATGCCACAACATTGTAGAAGACCACTTTTCGAGGAAACGAAGTTATGAAGCTCGAAATTGAAGAACGAAAAAAACAAATTCGAACCTGCAGGTGACCGCAAAAGGCCTACTGCAGTCACCTGGTGACCGCATTAGAGGGAATTTTCTAGAAATAAGGCTTTTTCCTTGCCTTTCAGGCTAGAGCCCGGCTTTCTAACCTTCCTTATACATGATGGGCGGCTGATGCACGAATTTTATAGTATAAATAAGACCCTTGGGGTCTCATAATCACACACCGCAATCAAACCGCTCTCTTGAGAGAGAACCAGTCCTCAGGGAAGTGAAACCGCAAAACCCTGGCCGTCAGCAACAGCAAGGAGGAAACCCTAGGAGCAACACGAAGACATCAAAGACTAAGCTTTCCTTTTCTCTCTTGTTATTTTCGATTATTGTCTGTCTTCCTGTGTTAGTATACTTTGACTATGAGTAGCTAAACACTTATTGTAAAGGCGAACCGCCGAAACTCAACTGTGCTACTTCTTTATATACCGTGATATATTAATGAAATAATTATTAGATGTAATCCGTGATTATACAATTCTATACGCCCTTCGTGGCGTGATGTTCTGTTGAGTGATACAACAATTTCATTGAACTGGGTAAGGGTACTGGTATCGATTGCGCCTTGATATTAGTATTATGTCTTTCTGTCGTTAGAGGTAATTATGTATGTGATAATTAGGAGGTTGGGAGTAGCATAGTATGAGCTAGGTCACGGGTCCTTTACGCTTCACAACCATTGATAACAAAATTGTTAGAATTCAACTGCTTATTAATCATATGTATGCTTTTTGCACACTTTAACCAATTACGTTATTTGCTTGTTCCTATGCTAAGCGTCCGTGGAGAACGACACCCCGAGTCAACTTTCTGCTATATACTGTGGATTTGAGGACTTCCGGCATAAAATAAAGAGAAAATTTTATTTTACACTAAAAACTTTTGGCTCACTTTGAATCGACACTCAAACCTTTTTTTTTTACACTTTGCACCAAAACATTTAAAAAACTTTCAATGTAACCCAAAGGTTGGACAGTGTTAATTATGCCGTTAGAGGGGTGGTTTACACACGCCTGTTAAGGGTAAAAGAGAGAAATGAGTTGAGACACCTCATAAAACAAAACACTAAACCCTAATTTCATTGATTTCTCTTTTAATCCTTCTAAAATAATACACCAAACCCTAATTTCATTCATTCCTCTTTTTATTCTTCTAAAAATCGGAGTCCAAATACAAGAATTTTCAAAGGATGCACAACATCCAATTATAGTAAGTTTTCTTCTCACGTATTGGAGCAGAGTATGTTCAATTTTTACTGTCAAAATCTGTCCAAGTTATGGTCTTCTGAACATGTTTTATTGAGTGAAAAGGTTTGAGTAGTGAGTGTAAGTTTTTATAAAGCTTGTGGTGTAAATTGAAAATTTTCCAAAAGGTTTGAGTAGCGAATGCAACAATTTTTAAAGGTTTGAGTGTCGATTTTTAAATCCACATCAGAAAACTTAAACATATACCTGCTTCCAACTCTGATAGTAACACCCCATATCAACAAAACCGGCTAACAAATATGAAATTAAGCTATAAATCAATACTTACCCCCAAGTAACAATATCTCTCAAACCTTCTAACGGGATAATTGTCAGTCCAAGGATTTGAATCGAACACTTATAACCCCACAACAATAAAATGGTTGGTTCTAGATCATCCTCCTTGGTCGATTCACTCGGAATTCACAGGGATTCAAGTTACTTGGAGTTGAGAAAGGAATTGTGTGATTTAATTAGAGTTTGGGAATTGGGAATTATACCTTAAAGGGGTAGAATAATTCGAGGCAAAGTGAGTATGGAAAATGAGAAGAAAAATCAGAGAGGAAATTGAGGAATTAGGTTATGCAATTTGTCTTTTTTGCCCTCACTGGCGGAATAATTAACATCTATAACGTTTGTGTCACGACGTAATATTTTGAAACGTTTTGGTGCAAAGTGTAAAAAAAAAAAAGGTTTAAGTGTCGATTCAAAGTGAGCCAAAAGGTTCTAGTGTAAAATAAAATTTTCTCTAAAATAAATTTAATCTTTAATTGTATTCAGGGATTATAAGCATTACAACGATATTAAATTCCTGAGTGCACATCAGGCATGATGAATCATATTTTCTAGAGCATACAACACTAACCTGTGTCTTCGTATTCTTGACAAAATTACGCAAAACCTTCCCTACTCGAATATTTCACTAGCTCATCTCTAAATTCTACAACACCACCGTAAAACTTCTGTCCTACTCTAGATATATTATAGACCCAACTATCAGATAGAAGTGGTTTAGACTTAACTTGAGGACAGACATCAAAGAAACTCATTTCCTCATCAGGTTCATGGAAATCATTATCATCTTTTTCAACATGAGGAAGATTCAATTTTTCTACAAAATCACTCTGTGATCATCCTTTCAAATGTACATAGTCAGGAATTAGAAAAAGTTTAGCATATGAAGTAGAGATATCTTGTTTATCGAAACTTGAATCATCTATCCTAACACTAATTACTAAGACATCATAGGAAAACATGTTCATCAACATAAAGATAGTGGACAGTTCTTTATCATTTGACAAAACTATGTTATCATATTATTTTATCATCTTTTTCCACGCTGTAAAAAATTGAAAATCATTTTTTGGACTGTAGAAACCACTTACACTTGATAGCTTTAACCATATCAACATACATGATGCCATCATCTACTGGTAGAGGGAGTGTCTCTGAATTGTATGAAATCATCAACACATTACCCCCTCCATTGATATTAAACAGGGGATTTTAATTACCTTTTTTGCAAAGAGATGCTAAATGGAGTGTTAGAAACTCATTTACGAAGTGTCAACGAGCTAATTCAATATCTTAGGCCATTGAAATTTGAATTTTTGATGATTAAAAGTGGCCAAAAAACAGAGCAACTGTATTGGTGATTCATGGTCAATCCCGCGAGACCAGGCTTCATGGTCAATGAACAGAGATGCGGTGATTGTAGTGGTGCAGCAGTTTACTCAGACTGTAATGAAGTAATAAATTATTGGCTTTGTTTTACACAACAATGTAAAATTGTAAAATGCAAAGACTAGTTAGAGGAACTGAAACTATGTAAGGGCATGTAAGGAATTTCATGTATGTATTCATATATCTGAAACGGATAGCACGTAGTCAATGAAATTAGTAATCCTTTTTTCCGAATGTTTTCAATGAAAGTGCCTTCGGCACGAATTTGGAATTGGTAATGGGCTAATGGCCTGGCCGCGCTTCATCAGGCTCAGTTTTAGCCACTGATTTTGTCCTATAGGTTCACGTTTGGCCCATGTCATGTGGTGCCTGGTGGGCCTTAATTTACGGCCCGGGATCATCACAACCTGGACCGATACCCAGCTCAACCAACTTTTTTTTTTTTATTTGTGCAAGTCTCATAGGACATCGACTCTATACATACCCCCTCGTCCCTTAGAAACTGTCCAATTTACTGTTCATGCATAAAAATTAAGGAGAATAATTCTTTTTTTTTTTTTGGCAAGTTAAGTAAATCCATTAAAGCCCAATGTTCGTACAAGATGAGAGGAATATACCCCCAATCAAGCTACTAATCTCATATACCATTTCGAGAGGAAAGACTAATCAGAATAACTAGGCTAAGAAGACTAATCAGAATAACTAGGCTAAGGAAAGATAAAATGTACAAGAAACAAGGGATCGAAGAAACCCTAGGTTTGTGGTTCAACAAGTCGTTTAAATCAAAAAGCGCTTTAAGGAGAATAATATTATAACACTATATAGTACATGTGGGGTTTACTTTATGATTTTATTGATAGTTGGTTTGATTGTTTAAGTTACTTTTTAACTTTATTAGAATTAGTGGAGGATATAAAATTATATAATTATTACTAAAATGACGAAGAAAGAAATTGGACAACTCTAACGGAACACCCAAAATGATAAAAGTGGACAACTCTATGAGACTGTAGGAGTACATATTTATAGACCAAGTTCATAGGAGCTCAAGTTGCAAGACTTCTAACAAAAATTCTAAACAAAGTTGTCTGATCCGCCCACTTGCAAGTTCTAACCGTCTTCCCGCTGTTCCGGCGATTTAGGAAGACCAGCACCAATTCTTTATTTTTCTGGTAGCCGCTACAAGTTAGTGAGGGAGAATCCTCTTGTAAAGTTAATGTCTTCAGGTTTCCAGTCATTTAACATTGCCCCATTGAAGGTAATTGGGTAGAGAACAAGGAGAGACCAACCAAACAATTTTATTCATAAAAAGTCCAAGCACCTTTACACATAGTCCGACTGAATTTATAACACCGTCTGAACTAATCTGATTAATATTCAGATGACTCTACCAATACTGATGAATCAGACATTTAACTTCTATCTGATTGGACATATTCATATTCTAAATCTGATCAGACCGTATTCTTAACTCTACTAATCTGATTGGATTGTATTACATACTCTACGTCTGATTGGTATGGCATTTATTTGAAAATACCAAAATCAGAGGCGCTTTTTATGAATCTGCAAAAAATTGGTATGTAATAATTTTCCCAAGGTAATTTCGACAAATTACTATACCATCATCCACGCTTAGTTAAAACCCATGAACCAAACGAAAGCCCAATTTGTTTGCATTCGGTCCATCAGCATGCCAACCAAGCAACAAATTTACTGGCCCAAGCCCATTTTAAAACCTAGCTTCCAGAATTTAAAATAGTGAAATGGAATGGTGTTTTTATTTTTTGTCATTTGTCGGTACCAAACGCAGCGTAACGCAAGTACTAAACTCTACTTTTCGTTTAAAATTGTAAAATTGAAGTTAACACATTAATTCTCTCAACGGACCTGTGAATACGCATACATTATAATTTCATAATAATATAGATGATTTACTTTTACATATTATATGTAACAGCACAAAAATTCGTATTTTAAATTTAGGCGTTTTAGAACGAACCGAACTTTGGAGCGGAGTTCGGATTCGTAAAGCTTATTCTTAGCCCAGTTTCTTACCCAGCTAAGTTAGCCCAGTTTCTTTACCAGTCCAATTTCTCTTGCCAACCCATCTTCTAATTCCTCTCTAAGCCCGCCCATCCTTAATGGTGTCATTAACCTCAATTAACCCTATCTTTAATTCTTCGCGTTTTTCTTTTTCAGACATCCATCGCCTCTTCTTCTTTCTAGCTCTTGGTGTGAGACGTTTTTCTGGATCATAAAACTTTCAGAAGTCTCTAGGCAAGTTCCCCTAGAACTTGCATTCACGTTTATGTGTTGATTGTTAGAGTTATAAGTTATGTTGTATGAAAGTTTCCTGGAATGTTTTATTTTCATTTACATGGTTAATTGTCAATTCAGTTTTGATATATATTAGTGCTAATGGTTTGCTAATTGTCGTGGATGTAAATTCGGGTTACGGTTTGTGTATATGCTCGGCAGATTATTGTTTAAATTGCTCGGCAGATTATGGTTTAAATGGCCTCATGTTACAAATTGTCAAAGCATGCTAGCCTGAACAACAAACATGATGGTAGTCTTGGTTTCGTTCTGTTAATTTGATTTTTTTTTTTTTTTTTTTTTTTGATTTGTGGTTTGTTTAGTGGTGTGGTCATGTTCACCATACTTGGTATTAATTAATCAAGGTAATTGGATGTTCAGGACCAGCCTAGAGATTTAGGGCCTGTGCAAAAATTTCAATTTAAACCCGTAATAATAAAAAAATATTGATTATAATAGAAGAAAAAAAATACTCTCTCCATTTCTAAAAAAAGTGTTACATTTTACTATTCTGCGGTCAACTGTCTCCGCATTTGACCACAATTTACTCTTAAACGATATTAATAAATAAATTATTAAAATTATATAATGAAAATTTAGTAATTAAATTTTTATTATATGTTTTTATTAAATTATATACTATTATCGTTTATGAGTAATTTAATCAAACTCAAAACGATTGACCCACAAAGTCAAATGTAACACTTTCTGAAAATGGAGGAGTATTCAAGATATGAAAATAAAAAATTACACCATCATGAATTGAGCATGAGGCTTTGTAAGTTAGATATCAACTTTACCACTGGAGAAAGATATTTTAATCTTTGTTATTACTGGAAACATATTTATATAACTCAAATTTAAAATTGGACCCTCAAAATCTGTAGGCGAATGAATGCGCATGCTCTGGGCCGGGCCTGGGATGTTCATATTGATTTAAAAAGCAGATGACCGTGTATATGTCTTTTCCTGAGCCATGCTCTATTCGTCAACATGTATAGTAACTAGTATTAGTATGATTATTGTATTGTTTGGTAGAAAATTCTTATTTACATGTCTATTGGGTTATGCAAGAAACTTGGTAATGCTAATTGCGTGGCCTTCTGTGGAATTGGTGTATCTAATAAGAATGTTGTATCTCTGATTTTTGTTGTACTTTCAAGAAGTTGTCGATCAGTGGTACATGTTTATTAAAGTTAATATTATGTATGATTGATGTTTATGTCCACACTAGTCCATGCATTTATCAGTTAAAGTTTAAAAGCATTCATTCACTTTAACAAGATGTAAAGGTTTAAAGTAAAGAAATGCTTTCAAGTTAAAGATAAGTAAATGACTCATAGGGAAATATCCTGGTATTTATGGCACAGTTACTAGTTTATGTTTAGCGGATAGCGACCAAGGTACTGAGGCCGTCAGTTTTTATTTATTCAACGGATAGAGCCACGAAAGTCACCTGAGGCCGGTAGATAGCCACCATGGCCAGATGTCATGTTATGTTTTAAGACGTTTCAAGATAAGTTTCAAGTTTCAAGTTCAAGTTAAGAGTTTTCAAGAATAACAAGTTCAAGTGTCAGGTCAAGTCAGGTCATAGGGTTGCATTGCATTAAGTAAAATTAAAAGATTTAAAAGACATGAAGATAGATATTTAAGTCATGGCATGTGTATGGAATTTGCTCAGTCAAGTAGTCACGACCGACCCTTGCTAAAATTATCAATTTTAAGTATTTGAAGCCGAGCTTTTGGAATGGAGCGTTGTTGGAGCAGTGATCACTACCAAAAGCGTTTTCACCATTTTAAAGTTCATGTATTTATAGACTTTGCATTCAAGTTTTTATGATTTTAACGTTTCGCTGCATTATTTTACTAGTTCCCGGTTTAGTATCAAGAATTTCATGTCAAGTCTAAGGACGTTCAAGGCGTCTAGTAACGTTTTATATTTTTTACAAGTTAAGTTCGACGAATTTTTAAGCACACGAACTAGCGCGGTTTTTATTTTCCTTAGTTCGTCTTTATAAAATTATGGGCGCTACATTATAAGTATTTAACAAATTAACTAGTTTATCATTAATTAATTTATTAAATAACTCCATAAAAAATTTTCATCCGTTACGAATTCAACTTTCCGCATTTCATTTTGGGACGTCATAATTTTAAATTTTCATCTCTTTATTACTTTATTCACTATATCTCATACTTTATTCAGTATATATTCTACTTTATTTAATTTATTTCTTACTTCATTACATTATCTCCTACTTTATTCATTTTTTTAAATTCTATTTGGATCCGCAGGTAATTGAAGAGTGGGATTATAATTTAGAATCAATTACATCCCTGTTAGATGCCCATTTTGCATCTGAATACCCATTAGTTCAACAATTACATATGAGTCCTTTTTGCTATTTCAGGGTTGACTAATATATAAGTTGATTCTTCATATTGACAAAACAAACATGCCCTTATCTTCTTTATTTACATTATTAAGTTTTAACTCAAAACTCTCCACACAGAAAAAATAGGAAAAATAATTTTTGTTCGCAATATTATTGACCAATTTTTTTCGTTAATTATAAAAAATTATGAAAAATAAATTAAAAAATGATTCAAAAAATAAAAAAATTACAAAAGTTAATTAAAAAAAGTAAATGATTTAAAAATAAAAAGTTATGAAAAATTATTTTTGTTCATTTATTATTATTTGGGAAACACAGATTGTTCGTTTATTTTGACTTGTTCGTTGTTCTTATTTGTTGTTTTTGTTCTTATTCTTGTTTGGGCAACACAAATTTTGTTCGTAATTCTTGTTCGTTAAAATTATATATGTTTGTGATGTTCGACGATTTTTTTATTTTTGTATTTCAACATAAAGAACAATTATTATGATTTGACTAATCTATCTCCATGTTCGTGCAAGAATAATTATGCCGGTTTTGAATTTTACAAAGTTTTAGATCTTACAGGGACTTACTTGAGGTTTTTTGAAAATTGAAAGGATTGTCCTTTGAAAATTAGATGAGCCCTAGGGACTTGTACTGCAATTTTAAAGTTCTCATTAATTACAGAACTGCCATCCATACTTTAAAATAAGTATGAAGTTCTAAAAATTTTAAATTGTCCCTCAACCTTCTCATGTTTATAGGTTTGAGATGTGATAATTGAAATGCGACCCAAAATATTTAAAAACTGAAATGGGATCTTCCTAAAAAATTAAAAACAAATTTTTTTAAACCACAAGTTAATACTTTAAATGTTTTTATAATATAAATTATATGAAAAAATCAATTATATCTAAGTCCACATGTGATCAATAAGTTAATGCTGTTTGGCTATTTCTAAAAGCTGATAATTGAAGATGGGAAAAAATGGATTTTCCAGGTTTAAATTCGTCAAAAGTCAAATTCGTGGACTTATATGTAATTAATTTTTATCGGACTGGACTTGAATGTTATTGTTGATATAACAGGTACCCATCTGTAATAATAAAATTTAAGAGGGGGTCCAGATGTAATTTACCCTATAATTTATGAGTCAGTACTGGGTAGTTATCAATTTTTTCTATCCGACAAAATGCTGCACTACTTTTTGGTGCTTTAATATATTGTACAGTATAACATTTAATGTATATGGGTACAACCATTAAAACACCATGCGGTAAGGGATGAGAAAGAGGTAGTTATCCTAAACGCCTCGAAAGTCGAAACACGTTTGTGGTCTTTTTCACGTGGAAGGAATTCATTTTATCTTTCTTTTCTATTAGTAAACCTCAACTCAACTCTATGAATGAATCGATGGAATGAGAAAGAATGGCGATGAGCAAATGGACAACAACAACAGCAAGCATATGGATCCAATCGAGCTGTGGCGCCTCATACGCGTTCGGAATCTACTCCCCAATTCTGAAATCCACACAATCCTATTCCCAATCCACTCTCGACACCGTCTCCGTCTTCAAGGACATCGGCGCTAACGCCGGTATCATCTCCGGCCTCCTCTACGCCGCCGTCTCCCGCCGCGCCGGACCATGGCCTGTCCACGCCGCCGGCGCAATCCAGTGCTTCGCCGGTTACTTCTTTCTCTGGCTTGCTGTTACAGCTACAATCGACCGACCTAGCGTGCCGATTATGTGTTTCTTCATGTTTTTGGCCGCTCATGCTCAGACCTTTTTCAATACGGCTAATGTTGTCACTGCTGTCGTTAATTTTCCGAATTATAGCGGCACCATTGTTGGTATTATGAAGGTAATACTGCACTGCTACTTATTATATCTGTCATTCACTCTAAAACCCTATGTTCGATTGAGTTTCGATTAATTAATTCATTTGAACCTACCTGTACTTCATTTGGGTTACT
Organism: Plantago major; assembly: GCA_026545765.1. Classification (NCBI taxonomy): domain Eukaryota; kingdom Viridiplantae; phylum Streptophyta; class Magnoliopsida; order Lamiales; family Plantaginaceae; genus Plantago; species Plantago major. Next base: position 33,543,815 of record CM048841.1, read on the forward strand.
TAAGCTCTTCTCTTCTGTTGTAGACTGTAGAAGAAGAATTAATTTCGATTAATTAAACTTTTCTACTATAATTTGGGACTATTCGGAGTCACATAATAATAATAATATAACTTGTGTTCTTCTTGTCATTATTATATTCATAGCTAGATCAACTTGCTCTACATTTTCACTGTAGCAGGATTACTTACAGCTCAACCTCGTGTTTATCCAAAAGTTGTTTGATCATATTTAACAGACTATTTTTTTTAGTTGAAGCTTATCCATAACAACTATGACCTAGGCTAGTCTTATTTTGATGTGATATGCTATAGCTATCTATTCTAAACAAAGTTGTCGATAAGTGTTGTTTTTTTGGTGACGAAAAGAATATATCAAGGCTTAAGAGCCGGAGTCAATCACTAAAATTGAAATTATAGAAATCGGGCTTTTCCCCAAAATTCCTATTGCATCCTAATTTCACCAATTGATCAACACAAGTATTAGCATTTCTACTAATCTTTATCACTTCTTACATAATTATTGATAAGTATTAGCATAGTTGTCGATAAGTATTGATATTGTTATTCATATCTCAATTAAGTTAGTCACTTCTAACAAAGACCTCCACTCAAGTTATTATCATTATACTATAACAATAAATTAATGATAGTAGGAAAAATAGAGAATAAATAATTGATTAAGTAAGATTAAACTTTCACATTTTGGCTTTAATTAGTAAGTTAATTGTTGAAACGGATGGACTATTATGTTGGAGCTTTTGGAGTTGTTCATACTCAATATTCCTATCTTATTTGAGACAGTGTATCTATTAGTAGATCCTGTTATCCATTTAAAATAACTTGTTGCTAAATATGAATATTAAATTTTCTTTGTGTCCTCAAACAAGTTGTTTATTGTATCTTTTCTTAAAAATTAATGGAGGTAGTGACTTGTGGGTCCAAGGGTTATGTGACAACCAGTTATTTTAATTAGTGAATCAATTGTGACAGTGATTTCTTGGTGGCTAAAGCATACCCCAGGAGTTTGAGATGCCGTAGAAGCGTTATTTAATAATAATAAAAAAGAAAGATAAAGTTGAAACATGTTTTTAGCTTAAATGGATTTTTGATTTAGAAGTCACTTTATGTGGTTGTTGGCATATGTGGTTCATATGCTTTAGAAATGTGTTTATGGTGGTGTTATAGTAATGGTGGAAAGATACTATGTTCCTAGATGTGATATGCTGAAAATTACTGTCTGGGTAGATAATGAAGTGCTTAAATGAATGCAAAAACGAATTGGATCATAGGACACTAAGTAGCTTCTCCTTTGCACGAGTGCAAGCGTTGTGATCTTTCAGGAATAACATTGTTTGTGCCATTATAGCATCTTGTGGTTTCCTTAAAGTGTATGCTTCATGAGTAGTAATTAACAAAAGTTTGAAGTCGTAGCGTTCTGTCTTGTGACAAAGCTGTGACTACTGAAACTGAAAGTTGAAACAGGGTTCATTTATTTGCTCGTAATTTGTTGAATATGATTAGTCGATTAGACACCATCAGAGCAAAGTGGAATTGTCATTGTCACAAATTATTTATTATCATTTTTTCATATTCGTTTTTGTTTTCAGAGTTATCCAAATTAATGGGTGCGTCTCATGACAGTAGTGTCTGTTTCCATGGGTCGCAGTGTCCAATACTATTTCTTCTCATTTCAACTCCAGGCTCACTGGAATTAAGAAAAGTTCTATATGCCGAATAGTGGTAGATAGTAGATTATATACATTGATCCTGCAATGTGATATGCGGCAATAAATATAAACATATATATTTTCTTCATATGTATCAATCAATGCTTTCGCTCAGCAATGTGTTTCAAAAAGTAAATTAGTAAAGTGCTTTTATGTGCTGTTTCTCTCCGCAGATTATGTACAGGAATCTGCAATCCCTTAACTAGCTACACTTCATTGCCACTGCAGATTATGTACAGTTAGAGATGTATGGACTGTTTATTGACTAACTTCTTGCTGGACTGAGTTGCATGTTTCACTCTTGAGCTTTTGCAGGGATTCCTTGGTCTTAGTGGAGCAATACTCATACAAGTGTATCAGACCCTATATGCCGGAAAACCAAGCACTTTCTTGCTAATGCTTGCTGTAGTGCCGACTGCTCTCTCCCTTGTGCTAATGCTCTTAGTTAGAGTACATGATGTGCAGCCTAAGGATGACAAGAGATACTTGAATGGTTTCTCGTTAATTTCCATGCTAATTGCAACATATCTCATGTTCTTGATAATTTCGAACAACATCTTCACATTGCCCCAGTGGCAGCGTGGTCTCACACTAGCCATTCTCTTCATTCTGCTCTTGTCGCCTATATATATCGTGATCAAAGCACATAAAGATAGTTTGCGGGAAATGTCGCAAACGATATCCACTTTGAAGACCCCACTAGTAAATGACGCTTTAGAGAGGGATCCGACAAAATTGACCATGCCAGATAATACCACAGATTTGTACGAGGTTCCAGCCAAGCCCAGTACATCAGAGAATATTCATGATGCCGAAGAAGAATTAAATCTTATTCAAGCCATGAGCAGTCTAAACTTCTGGCTTCTGTTTGTTGCAATGCTTTGTGGGATGGGTTCAGGATTGGCTACAATCAACAATATAAGCCAAATCGGAGAATCTCTGGGTTACACTTCACGAGAGAGAAGCACATTGGTTTCATTGTGGAGCATATGGAATTTTCTTGGTCGGTTTGGGGCTGGATACTTATCTGACATATTCATGCACAGAAAAGGCTGGGCAAGACCATTGGTCATGGCGCTTGCTCTTGCAACCATGGCAGGAGGTCACATTATCATTGGGTCGGGGCTCCCAGGAAATTTATACGTGGGTTCAGTTTTGGTTGGTGTGTGCTATGGTTCACAGTGGTCATTGATGCCAACTATCACTTCTGAGATATTTGGTGTGTTGCATATGGGGACTATATTTAACACCATCGCTGTAGCTAGTCCAGTTGGATCATACATACTATCAGTGAGGATTATTGGTTATTTGTACGATAAGGAAGCATCAGCAGTGGGGAACTCGTGCAGGGGCACTCACTGCTTCATGCTATCATACTTTATTTTGGCATCTGTTAGTCTGTTTGGATTTTTGGTGTCATTGGCTTTGTTCATAAACACGAGGGGAATCTATGCTCGGATCATATGTAGAAGTAGAAGGGTGTGTGAATGAGATGAAGCTGAACTCGTCTCTGGCATGTCTTATAAAGGAATTCGGCATGGCTCGTCTGTCTCTTCACATCTGCTTGTACAATATGTAAATCCGACATACTGTATATGATTTGCGGAGGTTATGTATAGTAAAATTGAAGTGTATATTGTATACATGTAGGAGGATATTTGTGTAAAGAAAACTACCTAATCTTTTGGAGAAGAATTCTTTTTATATAAATATCAAATATGGTTATGGAGTGATTTCTGATGTTTATTCTATCTCTGAACTCTGAAGTTAAAACAAGAGCCTCTCTCACAGACATGAGCAGAGATGATAATTGCAGTCTCAGTCCCACACGTTCACTGACCTACCTTTCTCTCTTGTGTCGGCATGAATAGCAGCTTTCTGGTTCTTGAAAGGGGTGTTACACATTGCTAGAGCTCGAATCAATGCAAGAGCCCATCACTCTGGTTCAGCACAGTCAGAGGCATCTGCATTGGATTTTCAAATGAATTACTACAATAGGCTTCGATATTCTGGAACCAAGTCCACCACCATTACAAGCCTTTGCATCTGGTGGTAAGCAGAAGATAGGGCCGGCACATTACTCGGGGAATCTTCAGAAAGGCTTTTACTTGAAGTTAGGTAGTAGGCCAACAGGGCTTCAGGCTTCTATGTAGCTTGAATTGATGACCATTAGGGCATTTCTTAGCAAGCTTTTAAGGTGCTTCAGGCTGCACGGCTATTGCTTTCAGTATCAAGAAGGGTGTCTTGACGGATATACCAGACTTGTCTTTGTAGCTTAGAAATGTTCACAGCAGTAGCTCAGGCCTGCTCATTGGCTACTGGACATTCTTGAGGCACCTGGAGGTGTTTGGTGTGATCTTGATGTAGTTAAATTCGCTTGTTATAGGTCACCTGCAGACACTCCAAAAGAAAAACTATGTACAGAAATTGTTGGTGGAAACAATGCCTCTATCGGATCTGGTTTGCAGTTTACAAGCCAACTAGCCAAGAAACTTATGGAACCTGGGTTGCTATTGCTCGAAGCAGGACAGGAAGACATGTTGAGTTTGTAACCAATCGGCATGTGACGTGGCAGTTGATCTTGACTACCCAAGTCAGAAGATGTTTCATATATTGCCCCCAAGTCTTGGACCGGATGTCTCCGTGTGTATGCTGCTAGTGTTTGTGTGTTTTCTGTTAAGAGTAAGGTTCTGTGGAGAGGGCCATGTCATTCGTAACCGAATCTATGGTCTGGTATTATTAGATTCTGGTATTATTGCTGGAGCTTACCCAAAACTAACATTTGTCCGTGGTGATGGTGCTTTTCATTCCTTTCACTGAAGATTGTATCATTAACAATGTGACAAGACTAGTTAAAGGTGTAGGGAAATAGGTGATGTGAATATAATCGACGTGCAGTCCCCAACTTGGAAGGTAACTGGAACCTTGATGGCCTACTCGCTCATGTACAATTATATGAAGGGAAAACTAAACAGAGAACGTTATGTCTTTCGTCCATGAGCTTCATCATCGTTTATCGTTTCGGTAGTCATAACTTCATACATTACCAAAAAAGGAAGCTATCCCACACTCAACAAATAATAAACAATTTCAACTTTACATTCAAATTATACATTTTGCCACTAAAAGTACACTTTTTCCCACATTTTCTATATTCTATCATTACTTTAACTTTTCGTATAAAACTGTGCGCTAACCCTAATGTATGAAGTTTTTCGGGACGGAGGGAGTACAAAAATTCTTTAAAGAGACGGGTATTAGTGAGTGACCTGAGAGACGGATTGATGTTCATAAGTATATGTGTGATGTTTTAAACTATATCAGTAATGTTTTATGAGTAAACATTTTATATCATTTTTTATGTAATGTATATCACCGATGTTCTTAATAAAACATATAATGTTTTCGACTATAACTGTAATGTTTGTCCGTCTTTTTAAGTCTTTTTATAACACCGTCTCTCCAGAGATTTACTCATGTATATATGCCAAATTAACATAAATCTAAGCTCAGTTTGAATTAACATTTAGACCCCTACGACTAAAAGTCACAACGGTCAACGTTAAAGTGTATGAAATGACTAAAATATCCCTCAAACTATAAAAAGAATATATAAAAGAAATTAAATTAACAAATAATAATAATAATAACAATAATAATAATAATAACAAACAATTGGCCCCTAACAGAGATGATTTCTAATGGCGGAGCTGACTTCGGATCTGGAGCAACAAAGCTGAACAAAGTTGAACAATGTCAAACAATATATTGGAATTGAGCAACTATTCTAAAAAACTTTAATAAAAGTGTTGATGAGTAAGTCTCCTAATAGACGGTCTTATGAAGAGATCAAAAGAAACGGTTAAACATTACACTTATATAAAAAAATATTATAGGTTTTATTAAGAACATCGGTGATGATATACATATAATATCTACTTATAAAACATTACTAATATTGTTTAAAACATTATACATATACTTAAGAATATCAGTCCGTCTTTCAGGTCTCTCACTAATACATGTCTCTTCCAAGATTTAGTGTCATCCAAATAACCGCTGGAAACATAAATGTATTATTGAACTGCTTCTTCCAGCTCATCCAATTTTGACTCGCAACATTGATCTTCAACCATTAACGGTCGCTGAAATAAAACGTACTTACATTATTCAAATTCATTGCTTGTGTTTTATCTGAATACTTACAAGTGTTGAACACTTAAACTTAAACAATTATATGTAAATCCAAATGAGTATCACTTAACCTCCAATCTACTATGCAAGGGCGATGTTTGTTAAATAGTCAACGACAATGTCATATCCTTAGGACTGAGATATAAGGATAAAGACGTAAGTGTATTCCTCGTCCATTTATGGGTTGACTTATCCTAGTTAACTTTGGGTGATCGGACATGAATTACAATTGTATGATTTTAGTATTGAAACGATATATGAATGGACAAGACGAGAAGCGAGCATTCACTACTAACGTCGTTTAAGTAGGTTAGTGAATGACTCAAGTCATTAGTATCATCATCGATGAACAGATTGCGACGGATCTTAACCAGTCATCACATGGATGGACTAATGTGTGTTGTTACTTTGCTCATCTAATTTCACGTAAACGAGAACGTGTGTGATCGTAGCGAATTCACTACTTCTATATGAAGGATAAAAGTTATACTCTCATGTTAATCTGGTTTGGTATTGCATTTTCTAAGTCCTGAGCTTAAGTTTCTTTAAGGGATGCTGGACCATAATATCTTTTGGCTATTCCACATGCCGATTGGTTACAAACTCAACATGCCGATTGGTTCATAATATAATATCTTTTGGCTATTCCACACAAATTAAGACAACTATTTCTTCATTAGTAGCCTTGGTAAATGATTGATAACTGTAGTATTAGCAAGTAGCAACACATGGTCATGGTAAAATTATGGGACAATTACAAATTGGTGTCATTCTCTAGAGTAAATCTCCTGAGAGACGGTCTCAAGAAAATCATCGATGTTATCAATCAAAACACTTATGTTGTCAATAATGATATTTTTTTATATTACAACAAGACTTATTTCGTTAACGACATAGACGTTTTGATTAATAACATGGATGATTTTATTGATAACATAGTCCGTCTCTAGATATAAGTTATCTAAAGACCGTCTCTCATGAGACTTTGTGTAATTATTGATACATAATATCTTTACTACATAATATATTTACTACAATTTAGTGACTGTATATCTAATTCCAAAAATGCCCTCTAACTAAATATTAAATATAGTATATTTAATAATCAAAATTAATCTCCAATCATCTAACAGCTATTAGTATCTGTTTAGATTTGGTTTCGTAAGATTAACCAAGCACCATTAAAATAAACGATTGCCCTCATTTACCAACATTTAATTGCAATTATCATTTAGCATTATATTACAAGTATCATCCAATACGAGACAAGCATCATATTAGTACTGCAAACATCATTTAGCATTGCATTACAAGCATCCAATACGAAACAAGCATCATATTAGTAGTGCAAGCATCATTTAGCATTAAATTACAAGCATCCAAAGCAAAACAAGCATCATATTAGTTACATAGGCACCATTGATACATCAAGTATCATTCTTCAATAGTTACAACAAGCATCAAGCATCATATTAAGAAAGCATCCAAATTTTAATGAGGATAGACAAAAATAACTCAATGCAACCCACTAATTGAACACATGCCAATAGAATTAAGTTAAGGAGGTACGATGTCAATAAGAAAACATGAACAGAAAAACAACCTGATAATGAAGGATGTAAGAAGCTAGAAGGTTGATTATGGTGATGATGATGTTTGTATCAATTAGCAAATGTTTGTATCAATTAACATATGCTAATTTGTTTCAACTAGGCCTGTGAACGTGTTGATAATGGTTTGTTTTGAATTAGTGTTTTAATTTAGTTTTCTATAAATAAGGATTGATTTTATCAATAATATTGTATTTAATTTCAAATTTACTAAACATAATAAAATCACTAATTTGTAGGAAGTTTATCACTAATTTATAGTAAGTTTTTATGTATAACTGATATATACATATGAGTCCGCCCCCGCCTCTTGCCGAACCAAGGCGACTTAATACGATCTATACATATGCGTTACTAGAGTCCGCCCACAAGCTTTATGGTCCGACACTAAATATTTCTTATAGTCAAGATTCCAGGTTGAAATGACGGGCCGGTTCGACCTCCCACATTCCTCACCTTGGACGTATCTGCATTCCGGGGATAGACTTTTGATCAAGACAAATATAAAATGAGTCCATCATTTACTTTTGTCCATCTGGAGTCTATGGACGGACTACCTCTGGTCTTGTCCTGAATATCGTCATGAGTCCAACGCGCCACCTATCTCTAGGACCACGTGTCAACCTATCACCAAACTGACCAAACTCCGGGATGTCAGAGAGCTTGTCCCCAGAGCTCAACACTATAAATAGGAGGCATTTACTCCTCATAATGGCAGGTAACTACTTCGCAATAATCCACTCTCTAAGTTTTGAGGTCCGGGCCCAAGCTTGATCCGCCTCCTAACTAGTTGAATCTTAGTCTAGTCGCCTAGGCGGTAGGCCCAAAAGGTCTAACCCTTCTATTCTTGTATCTGATTCACCTAAAAGTGTCCAACCGACGGACCATCACACAGGGATGGTCTCACTCAACTGACGGACCCATTGCTATCCAAGAACTCTACATTCTAACTCTTATTCCCAGGCGGACTCTTAAACTGTAGCCGGACTTACCTAACTAAAGGACTTCGAACTAAGACTTAACGATTTAGGAAGAACCATACCTACGCTCCGACGGACTCCCTTCGATTTTGACTCTGACAATTGACTTATCCGGTTTTACCCCACATCATATTGGAGCCGTCTGTGGGAAGTCCCTAAGTACAAAAAGTCATGGCATCATCCAAGAGACAGACAAAAAAGGCTACTTCTTCTTTTTTTTTTTTTTTTTGAGAAAAGATGCATATATATATATATATATATATATAAATATCATCAGAAGAAGTTCAAACACAGAATAATACATCAAGATTATCACCTTACATCAGACGGTAAGATAGAAGTTCCATCACTATCAACTACGAAATTATGGGCTAAAGAGTGCGCTAAAGCATTAGCTAATCTAGGAATATAAGCAAAAGAAACAGAGCCAAAAGCCAAAGAACAGAGCCTGATGTCGTGAACAATATTACCAATTAAAGAGAGATCTTCACTATCTGTCTGAAGCGCTTTTATCACATTCATATAGTCACCTTCAAATTGTACAAACTGGAAATCTTGATCTCGTGCCAACATTACAGCGTGAAAAGCTGCAATTGCTTCTGCAACTTCAGGGTTCTGTACATAAGGAATCCGTCGTCTTCTCCAAGCCACAACATCACCATAACTATTTTGAGCAACCACGCCCAGGCCAGCAAAAGGAGAATCTCGATGTAAAGAAGCATCAAAATTAAGCTTGATAACATTACCAATTGGACGCTTCCAAACAGTGGCAATGTTATCCGGAGATCGAAGGCAATGATACTGTGACTTTGCATCTTTGAAATTCCGGATGTATTGAGTAACAAAAACCTGTGCTTCATTAGGATCAAATCCCGCACCTTCATGAACAATTTTATTTCGGTTCGACCAAATACTCCAGCAGCCACATATAAAATACTCGAACATATCCTTCGAACATGAGTCCCAAACAGAAGTAATCCATCCCCAAATATCCTGAGTAACTGTCATTGAAACTTGGTTAGGTAATGGAGAAAGGGCCCAAAACAGTCGAGCATAATGACACTTATAAAAAATATGAAGAATCATTTCTTCTCCACATCTGCAAACAGGACAAAGAGTGTCATTAATAATGCGCCTATTATGGAGTTTCTGAAGAACTGGAAGAGCCTGCTTTAATAATCGCCAGAAAAAGACTTTAATCTTGTTTGGTAAATTTATTTTCCAAACAAAATCCCAATTTGTATTAACCACAATACTTGAACCACCAATTCTCTGCTCTGTCTCTCTTCTTCGAATTTGTCTCACCAAATGATAGGCAGATTTTACGGAGTAGAATCCGTGTTTTGTGTACTGCCAGACTCTCCTATCTGAATTCGCAGACCCCATTAATGGAATAGACAGAATGACCTGAGTATCTTCCTCCCAGAACAGAATATCAACCAAATTAGCATCCCAACAACCTGTGGACTCATCTATTAGATTAGAAACGGTCACATCTCCTAATTGATAGAAATCAGGGGTCAAAGGCTTCATATTATGATCTCTTGGTTACCAATTATCACTCCAAATCCCAACATTGTTACCATTACCAATTCTCCAACGGATTCCATTTCTGAGAAGAGACATAGCACTATAGATACTTTTTCAAGTAAAAAAAGCATTAGATTTTGGAGAAGACTCAAAGATATCACAATGAGGGAAATATTTAGCTTTTAACACTCTACTAAGAAGGGAATTAGGATAAAGAATAACCCTCCAGATTTGTTTCCCCAACATAGCAAAATTAAAAGATCTTAGGTCTCTAAACCCATTCCCCCATCTTGTTTACTATCATACAAAGCATACCAATTCACATAATGAATCTTGTCTTGTCCTCCATTACCCCACCAGAATTTAGCAATAATGGATTCAATTTCAGAGAGGAGGTAGTCAGGAAGTTTGAAACAACTCATGACATAAGTAGGGATGGCTTGTAAAACTGATTTAATAAGAATTTCTTTTCCAGCTTTAGATAAGAATTTCTCCCCAAAACCCTGAGTTTTTTCCCACACCCTTTCTCTAAGCCAACTAAAAACTTCTTTTTTAGATCTACCCATCTCCGTTGGTAAACCCAAATACTTCTCATGCTTGTCAATTACTCTAACATGAAGAGCACTCGTTATTTCCTCCACCCTCGAGCTAACAGTATTCCGACTAAAAACAACCATAGATTTATCAATATTAATGTTGCTCGTGAGATTTCTGTCAAGCTACTGTTGATGCTGCTCGTGAGATTTCTGACATTTTGAATTGCTATAGTAAGGCCTCGGGACAAGAAATTAATATTGATAAAAAAAGGCTACTTCTACCCGCCCCGATCTACGGCCTCCAACGCCAGACCCTCTTCCCAACACCAACAATAAGCCTCTGATGGCAACATATATTCCGGGAAAAATAGGGTTATCTATGAACACAACGAGAGAGATGGGAACGAGGCCTCCCTCTCCACCTCAGAAAGGATGGCAGAACAAGCCCCACCTCTGCCACTAAATCCACCTCAGGCACCAATCATACCAATCCTAGGAAACGTGGCTCACGTGACTGTTGATGGAATACTAGTCGGGTTCAACGAGGCACAAATCCAACTCTTGCAGGCAGCACTGCAAATGAGAACCCAACCACCCAATCCTATGGGCATACCATAACTGAGGCCCCAGTATACCCCATCCAAAATCAACCACAAAGGTAGGCAGTGGCAGAACATGTGGTTGAATCTAGAGGATCTCCGTATTCATGAAATACTGATCGATCTGAGAACATCAGAGCACCAAGCAGGTGAGCTCCGGAGGATCTGAGGAATCTATTAAACAACCGAACTTGCATTAATCAGGGGAGTAGGGGGAGAACAGGGGAGTCGGGGGTGGGAACCCTCGTGACCCCACTCCTTCCCGGGTTTCTACAAGAGTCCGATGCCCATGGGACTACGAAAGAAGAGATCAATATCATGATCAATACACTGACCAGGAAACCCTCAGCGGATACCTAGGAGACACACCTCCACACACCTATAGGCTAAACCACAGGGATAACAGATCACTTACTCCAGATGAAAAAAGGGAGGATGAAGAACACTATAGGAGAAGAGGGAGGAGTCAGGAAAGGCGTAGAGAAAGAACCAGGTCCAGGTCTGAGAGAGCTCATCGACGGGATTCACCCATGAATGAAACAGAAAGATTTAAAGAACAAGTCCGAATTCATGAGGCAGCTCTGGACCTGGAACGATCAAAGTTAGAGTCACTCACTCAAGCCAGGGACATTATCATATATGGACGGAATGTACATGCTTTATGTCTGGCAATAAGGAGACAAAACTACCTCTGGGGCGGAACCCACCCGCATCCAAAGAAACGTTTGATGGAAGTTCATGTCCCATCGATCACAGAATTCGTTTTGAGGCATCTCTAGGAGGAATGGGCGTACCAGACAATGTGAAGGCCCAATTATTCCCTAATACCTTCTCTGGACCGGCAATGACTTGGTGGAAACAATTACGACCAGATTCCATCATGTCCTGGGATCACTTGCTAACAAAATTCACCCTAAAATTCGAAAATTTCCTGGAAACATCATGACCTGTTAGCTATCTAGCAGAAATCGTACAAAAAGAACACGAGAGTCTGAGATCCTTCGTGAAGAGATTTGAGCAAGCCACAGCCATGGTAGAGCAACACCCCATTAAGGAACGAGTCATCCACATGGGTGAAAATACCAATAATGCTTCGTTCCGTTACAAGCTTATTGACGCAGGCATAACCACCGAACGGGAACTCACCGACATGGTCAAGAAATTCTTGAGCACAAATGAGACTCTTGAAAAAATGGTAGTAAGGGCTAAGGTCAAGAAAGCCAAACCCGTACAGGATAATCCTAGATTGGGAAACCAGCACTTCGAACAAAAAAGAAAGGGAGACAGGAGGGGACGTATCGAGGAAAGAAGAAGATCCCCGCACAAGCTTTACATAAACTACACTGACTTGAAGGCTCCCAAGCAACAAATCCTCACCATCATGCAAAGTAAAGGAGTCTCGTTCGAATGGCCGGCCAAATACAGAGAGACAAGGTTTACCAGAATCTCGAATGAGTATTGCGACTTTCATAGACAAGTGGGAGACTCAACTGGAAAATTCACACATCTCGGACAGGAGTTCTAGCGACTGATCGAAATGGGCTACCTACAAGAATATGTCATAAAACGATCCGATGGGGGTGACCAACGGAATCAGGAGCAGGGAAACACATCTTAGGATCAGCGAAACACAAGGGAGTACAGGAATACCCCTCCCCGCAGATCAGGCCCACGACAGGATAGAAATGACCAACGGCCCTGATGTGTCAAAATCAAAGTTTTAAATTTGTTTAAGAGCCAAGAGTTACTTCTCAACACTACGAAACCTTGTAGTGAAGTGAAGTTAACCCCGAGGTCGGTCTCGAAGGACTTAACTAAGCTAAGCTCGGTTTACAAATAATAAATACAGAAAGCAATAAAGAGTTGTTTTTGCTTCGGCAGCAGATTAGTTAACTACGTGAAAGTAGACTACTTCGCAAACTAACTAAAAAAACAGATTAAACTTAACGAGATTGATAAGTGGTGTGGTGACAGAAGACAAGCTAGCTAGCAGGAAACATGCGATTGTAACGATGACGATTTACTCAAGTTGTCAATTACTTGGTTCTAGAAAATAGATAGCATTAGTGGAGGCGTCAATTCCACTAAGCTACAATTAATTAAGCTAATCCAGATATTACTGTTCGTAACTAACTGATAGATAAAGCAAGACGAAAACGTTGTGTTGTAAATGAACAAATGCTTAATCTAACAGTGATTTTGACGTAATGCATAGCAAACAGAATATTGGATACGCAATTAATCAAAACAGCACAGAGTAAATCGCATCTTATATATATTGAATACACAAACCCTAACTAGCATGCATTGAATTCGTGACCACCCCATAACTAGGCTGCTTAAGCACTCATCATATGCAAAACATAATCAGAATCATAAACCGGCATACACTAAACATAATCAACACCAAAACCAAGAAACGAGATAAGGAACAATTTTACCTAATCGTGTCACAAACCCTAGGTAAGAATTGAAGAACTTGAATCGAACTGGTGGAAAGTATGATGAATATGCTCCCAATCAATAATCAATTGTCGGATTACAAGAGAAAATGATTCTAGGTCGAAAAGAAAAAAGAAGAAAAGAATAATGATAAAGTTGTGTTGTTGTCCAAATAAAAGCTAAAGGTCATATATATATATATATATATATATATATATATATATATATATATATATATATATATATATATATATATATATATATATATATATATATATATATATATAATAATGAAAAAACTAATTCTAAATGAACTAGGGAGAAAAACGGCAGATCTGGGCGATCTTATATTTACTAGCATCGCCAGTTCCTAAACTGGCGTCGCCAGTTCTTCCTGGAAGAACCTTTACGCCTTTTGACTCCAATTCTTAGTATTTTGGTCTACCCGCTCCACTTCTAGCATTCATACGAGGCATTGGAACTCCATATCCTGTAGATGTATATAAAATACACCATTTTGCCCTCAATTAGCACGGTTTAACCAAATACCTACAAAATACACAAAAAATGAAAACGTAACAAAATACAAATAAAACACATAAGAACTATACTTGAGAATAGCAATAAGATGGTAAAAAAGACCGAATGAGATGAAGTAAAATCGACTCATCAAACTCCCCAAACCGAACCCTTGCTTGTCCTCAAGCAACAGACTCTCTAAAAATCCTAGAAAAGTAAAAACACGAAGACACAAAAATAAAAGTCTAGCTCCCAAGCTACCAAGTCTACGATTGCAAATAATAAGCCCGAAAAATGCAAGAGGTTTGACTCACACTGACATTCACAGAATCACATGCACAAGTCCAAAAAGTTTATTTCCCGAGTAAATAGAACTTAAGTCTAACCCGGTAGTCCCTCAAAAGTGGATCATATGCAAATAATCTCTCACACTCCTGGAAGTGTCCAGTAGGGGTAATCACTCAAGAATATAAAGAGAAAAGGAGTGACTTACGTCACAAAATTGCCTCAAATACCTCATGCATTGTACTCAAGCAGTTAAGTCAGAATGGACTTTTATCACAGCTCTATAATCAATCAACTATAGAATTATGAAAAGGCAATCGTTCTCTCTTTTTTTCAATTTTTTATTTTTTTGCATACTCCTTTTTTGCAGTCTTATATATGACCCATATGCTTATTTTGTCTCAATTTTTTGGTAGTGTCTGTTTTACCGAAAGTCCGCACTTTTGTGCGTGCTGGTTTGGTATAAATGCCATCAACCCTCACGGACATATGGCTTTTTAGGACCACGCCAGTGTATAGGTAGTATTTGAAACATGTCCAACACGACTAACGGTGGCACAAGTGCCATAGATACACTCCGAGACTTATTGTAATATTTTTTGAGGAACAAAAGCCAAAACACAGTCATTATACATATATTGCGCAAATAAACCTCCTCCCCAAACCTGTTCTTGGAACGGGTTTGGCACAAGCAAATAAGAACGAAAATCATGCCGTTCGTCATACTTAACTTACACAGAGTACACATGAGAATGGTGAGGCGCAAACATGGGAGTTTGCACTTCCCGAGAAATCACACAAGAACAAAAATGCCGGTATAAATATTTCATTTTCTTCATCGGCCACTAAGCATGCTCACATGCTTTTTGACTACAGAACTATAACAAACTTTCTATTTACAGGAGAAACGAACTTAGCAGACTTATAACATGCAAACTGCTAATAGTCAAGGATCAATCAAAACTCAGGTGTTAAACAAGTTTAGTACATGCAATAGACGCTCGACTTGGGAGTCAGACTTAGACACAAGAGAAAATCACAAAACGAGAAAAAGACACAAAAAGATAAAAAGACACGACACATACACATATATGGATAAGTACATGAAAGCTACCTCTCTCCCCAAACCTAGACTAGAGATGGTCCCCATCGAATAGGCTAGAAAGAAAGAAAGCTGAAAATGTACTTCCACAAACGATGGTCGCTTGCTATCCATTATCGAACGGGAACGAATCCCTTGCATCCTTCCCGCCTAGTTCAGCGATTTGGGAGCCATCCTTAGCTCCTCTTCTCCTATTTTCCATGATTCCCTGCAAACTAAAATAACATAAATCAAAAACTAAAATAAAACTAAGGGAATCAGGGGGAAAGTAAAAATGACAAAAGGGGTCGAAACTCCCTGGCCAATCTCGTGTGCGAGCTGGGGCTAGTATGTACATATCACTGGAAGATGGGGGAATGGACTGTGAATCCGATGGTGTCATCTGGGTGATATCAGGTGTCTGCTCGATCCCCGAACGGTCGGAAATGGGTGGTTCAGTCTCTTCGTCGATCACATCGGTGGACGTCTCCTCCTCCATGACTAACGGATCGCCTAAACTCTCGCAAACTCCTTCAACTGAGACGGGAATTTCTTCTTGATTCTGATTAGATGATGGTAGTTGCCTCATCTTCTGCCTTCTCGTTATCATCGTCAGCATACCAAAGAGCTAGCAACTCGGCTATTGGACTGAGTCTGGTTTTAGATTTGTTGAGGTCAATACACAGATAGTTTATTGTCTCCTCTAATTTCTGAGGAGTGAGTGTCATCATTGTTCCTCCTGCGGCTCTATCCACCATCTCTTGGCACTCCCCTGTTATACCTCTGTAAAAAAACCCATAGTAACGACGCCAATGGCAAGCCATGGTTCGGATGTGTCTGCTGCAAATCTCGAAATCTTTGCCATGCCCCAGAGATATCCTCTCCAGTTTCCTGTCGAAAATAAACGAGGGGTTCCCTATATATCCAAACAGTTTGCTGAAACATGAACATCCATTCCGCACATATAGTAAATCAGGCCATCCCTATCTTCAGTCACAGTGGTAGTGGTGGTAGTGGTGTCTGAATTCGGTTCAACTACAGAGTCAGATTTCTCCTCCTCTTGGTTATCTCCGTTTTCAGATTCTTCTCTACAAGCTCCGCAAACTCTGTGATCAATGCAACCAATTCCTCGATCGTATCCTCAAGTTGTTGAGGAGTCAAATCTAGCATTGACCCACCAGCGAATCTATCCACTATTCTTTGACAACCGATTGTGATACCATTATAGAAACACCATAGGAGCTCTCCCTGTGTTAAACCATGGTGTTGATATGTCTGTTGCAGCTCCTTCAATTTATACCATGCTCTATCGAGTTTCGCTCCAGAAACCTGTCAAAAATGAATAAGCGGCTTCCTATCTACACAATTTGCTGCAACATGACAGTCCGATCCACACTCATAGCAATACGAGTAATCCATACGCTCCTGCACACACACAAAAGAAACCAAAGTAGTTCCGCCAAACAAACTATACTAAAAAAAAAAACTAACAATAATTAATGATGTGCTCAAATTTATACTTCGAAAACCAAGTAGTAAGTAGTTGTTATAGATAGACAAAGCTAAACCATAGAGTCGTTCGCTAAGGAATTAATTAAGCTACGTAGCAGTGAGAGTAAACAGATACTTGCCAGTAACAATTTGATTGATGGTTTTTGTGTACTTCTAACTAGATTGATTAAAGCTAAGATTACGATTAACAATGAGAGGAAGATGAATACAGTAGCAAGATCCAATTATACTAATTCGAACTAGGGATAACACTCATATTTGTCACATGGTTGTTGTACAGTAAATCAATCAATTCGATTCAACCAATTGTTCTTAGAAAATATTATACTGGAGATATTGTGAGTTGTCAATTCACGATCCTTAAAAATGAACAATTTAGAGAATTTAATATGGACTTATCGAATTGAAGGTTTTTACGAAGATTTTATACGAGACTAACCTATATGAGTGATTTGATAAACCCTAGAACGAATATGCATAATGTTCACATACTACTGTATTCAAAGGTGTTTAGCTACTCATAATAGATAATCGCATACAGAGATTCATGGTAATAATCATACGAAACATAGATGAGAAACTCGCATGCAATAACATACAATTCAATCGATAAAGATAAAGAACGAATTGTAAAGAAGAAAGAAATAGAGAAATCAATACCAATAATCATGATGAGTAAAATCAATGAATAACCAAGCTCCAAAGATGTCTCAATGTTAATGTCCGAATCTAAGAGCTTTTCCTATGCATATCTAGGGTAACAGGAGTTATATCTGAAGTTATGGTGAAAGAAATATATTTAAAGGAGAAAAAACGAGTAGAATCCTAGCAAAATTCGACCAGAAAATCGCCTAGCAAATAAGCTCTCGGGAACTCTCACCGCGGCGCGCCTAAATGTCTCGCCGCGGCGAAGATGCTTTCTGACAGTCAACTTACGATGTCTGTATCTTTTTCTTCAGGAAGACGTTGGCTACGATTTTAATAAAATTCTTACCAGAAGAAAAGAAAGCTTGTATTTTATTCCTTTTTTTGCTCAAAGACCTTGTATAATATAAACGTTGTAGCCCTTTGAATTATATTTCCATGGCCACCGAGATCAGGTAAATCGGAGTTCATATGAGAGAGTTATGTCTAAAATGGCTAGACTGCTCCGTAAATCATCACTTTTGCAAGTCACGCTGAAACGCCTCTCAATTCTTCGTCCGAACTCCGAATCCACTTCCGTCTTCGCCCAATTACTCTTCATTCAGAGATCTATAACCAATGTCTTCACTCCGATTTTCACCTTCGGGACCAAATAACACAAAAAATCCTACAAAACACAAACATAGTACCAAAGCATAAAAACGTACAAAAACACTATAAAACTAAGGTCAAAGACTAACAAAAGACCGCTAAAAAGGACCAAATGAGACGTTAAAATATTGTCTCATCAATTAACTAATATATACAACTGAAAATTACAATCCGTAAACTTAACAAAGGAGTTAAGTCCTCGACAGCGGTGCCCAAAACTTGATGTGTCAAAATTAAAGTTTTAAATTTGTTTAAGAGCCAAGAGTTAATTCTCAATACTACGAAAACTTGTAGTGAAGTGAAGCTAACCCCGAGGTCAGTCTCGAAGGACTTAACTAAGCTGAGCTCGGTTTACGAATAATAACACAGTATGAAAAGCAATAAAGAGTTGTTTTTGCTTCGGCAGCAGATTGATTAACTACGTGAAAGTAGACTACTTTGCAAACTAACTAAAAAAACAGATTAAACTTAACGAGATTGATAAGTGGTGTGGTGACAGAAGACAAGCTTGCTAGCAGGAAACATGCGATTGTAACGATGACGATTTACTCAAATTGTCACTTACTTGGTTATAGAAAACAAATAGCATTAGTGGAGGCGTCAATTCCACTAAACTACAATTAATTAAGCTAATCCAGATATTACTGTTCGCAACTAACTGATAGATAAAGCAAGACGAAAACGTTGTGTTGTAAATGAACATATGCTTAATCTAACAGTGATTTTGACGTAACGCACATCAAACAGAATATTGGATACACAATTAATCAAAACAGCACAGAGTAAATCGCATGTTATATATATTGAATACACGAACCCTAACTAGCATGCATTGAATTCGTCACCACCCCATAACTAGGCTGCTTAAGCACTCATCATATGCAAAACATAATCAGAATCATAAACCAGCATACACTAAACATAATCAACACCAAAAACCAAGAAACGAGATAAGGAACAATTTTACCTAATCGTGTCACAAACCCTAGGTAAGAATTGAAGAACTTGAATCGAACTGGTGGAAAGTATGATGAATATGCTCTAAATCAATAATCAATTGTCGGATTACAAGAGAAAACGATTCTAGGTCGAAAAGGAAAAAGAAGAAAAGAATAATAATAAAGTTGTGTTGTTGTCCAAATATATATATATATATATAGTGAAAAAATTAATTCTAAACGAACTAGGGAGAAAAACGGCAGATCTGAGCGATCTTCTATTTACTGGCGTTGCTAGTTCTTCCTGGAAGAACCCTTTTACGCCTTTTCACTCCAATTCTTAGTATTTTGGTCTTCCCGCTCCACTTCTAGCATTCATACGAGGCATTGGAACTCCATATCCTGTAGATGTATATAAAATACACCATTTTGCCATCAATTAGCGCGGTTTGGCCAAATACCTACAAAATACACAAAACATGAAAACGTAACAAAATACAAATAAAACACATAAGAACTATACTTTAGAATAGCAATAAGATGGTAAAAAAACCGAATGAGACGATGTAAAATCGACTCATCAGGCCCCCAGACAGAAGGCGATCACTGAGCCCGAGGAGGACCTCAGCCTGCCTGGACCCCCAAGTCCAAGAGGGCAAAAAGAATCTAGGAGATCCCTTAGCCCCAGAAGACATCAAGGAAATCAGAGATCTCCCAGTTCAACCCGAGAAACAAGAAGGGTGGCCTACGTAGGAACACAACCGGCCTACGTAGAAGAGAACCCTGTCATTTATAGGAGAATACTTAGCATCGCATGAGGACCAACAGGAGGGGATAGCCGGAATGCCCGTGAAGCAACAGCCCGATCACTTCAGAAATCAGATGAAATGTAAAACCCCGTTTTATTTAGTCTTTATTATTTATTTTTTTTTAAAAAACTTTATTTTTAGTTAATAACTTTCCTAGTGCTTAAATTAGTGTCTACTTGTTTATTTATATTTTAAGTAGAGTCCAATTTGATGTTAGGACTAAATTTGTATTTATGCCCATTATACCCCTCAGCCCATTCAAATCAGAATCCGCCCAGTTCCTGTGGCGGTTGGATTCCTTTTTCGTCCCCTTCTCATCCACGACTCCTTATTCCTTTTGATTTCTGCTCAATCAGTTCCTATATCTACGCCTTCTTCAATCTCACGTAACCACAATTCGAACTCAATCTTACATCCAAACTTCAAACTTGATTCAAGCCTGAGACCAGTCGTGTCCAACAGCTTCATCTCGCTTTCAATTCTTCATCAATTCGACCCGTGAGTTTCAAGATCTCGATTTTCCGTTTCATTCTTTCTAAATCTCGTGCTAACTCAACAACGTTTTCTTCGTAGCACCAATTTCTGGATTTAGGAAGCTTGATTCGTTCGTTCGTTCGGTTTTTACTCGCTTTCGATTCGCCGATTCGGTAAGTGTTTCCTTCTCGTTTGATTCGTAACTGAGTTCTGGGGGGGGGGGGAATTGTTTAGTATTCGTGTTGTTTCTTGCCGAATTCGAGTCGAATCTTTGTTGTTTGCTGTTCGTTTGACATGCTCTGTTCCATTGTCAAGCAGGCTCTATTTTTCTTCCTTGTTTCGTCTACTCTGTTCGAGTTGTATTTTGCTGTGTGTCTTGTGCTGTTCGAACTGCTCTGGTTCTTGCTCAAATTCGAATTGGAGTCTGTGGTGTTGGTTTTGATTTCTTTTCCTTCTTTTCGTCTGTCTCTGTCCTGTACTGCTATGGGCGTTTAGCTACACTTGGGAAGATCGTGGCCTGATTTCTGGTTGTTGCTGAATTTGTGATTGGTATCTCGAATTTGGTTCTCTGTTTGTTTGGTCTAATTGTTTGCAATTAATTAGTGATTTACTGTGTTGTTAGTCGAAGTTGTAGCCTCTGTTTCCTGGTCAAGTTTCGTGTGCGTCTGCTTGCTTTTCTTCTAGTCGATAGGCATCGTCTGATTGAGGTTTCTGGTGCTGTGTTGAATTGCATTTTGCTGTGTGTTTGTTAGCCGACTTTTCATTCTTCGTCTGCCAGCTGCTGTACTATCTGGTTTGTGCGGGAAGTTTAGTCTTTAATTGAGTCCGATTAACGGTTGATTGTGCTAACTGGTTGGAGTCTTTCGTGTTTTCCTGTGCTGATTGTGAGTATGGGAAGTCTGATGTGTACTGTTGAATTGCTGGTTTCTGGTTTCTTTCCTTGTTTAGCCTTTTAAATTATTATGTCAAAACTTGTCACTCTGTGTGTGGTTTTTGCAAAAGTTGAATCGTGATGCTTATGTTTTAGCCATGTGTTTATGTGCTTAGTTGTTCTTGTGGTTCAGGCTCGTTTGTGGGGGTTTAAGGGTATCGTTAAGTTGTTTTTACGTAATTGTTAAGTAGTGTTCAGGATTTGCGGGTTGCTTAGTTTATGAGGTCATCTAAGGTGAGTGTTCTACCCAAAAATTATACCTATAGTTTGCGAAACTACAAGAAGTTATTTTAATGATATTATATATAGTATTGCATCTCAAAATATTGTGAAAGCTCATGAAAAAAAAATCTTGAAAACTGCATTAAAACTATTTTCTCATGCTTCCGCTCAAAAGAAATGTATATATGTATATGTTATGATTCGATTTATTGATTTGTTTCGACCGATATGTGCGCAATTGTGGTGGGGGTTTCTGAGTGGACATACTTGGGCAGTTGTGTCTGTCGAGTTGTTCATGAAGTACCTCTGCTTACTATCCCTACATGCGAGGCAGAAGTCGCCGAGGTCTTTGGGAGTAGTAGTGTTCCACCCCTATACCATGGCAGGGTATTCGTCTTCATCTTCGTTTGATAGTGGTCATTCCCTGTCCGGAGTGATAAGGGCTCGGATTGGGGTTATAAGGTTGACTGCACCAATGATAATTATTCGCTTCGTCTATGTTCTTGTTATATTATTTATATCTTGATTCGTTTGATAAAACCTACTTCGTATTACTTAATTCGTTGTTCACTTAGCACAGAACCTCACTGGGTCTTATCTCACACTTGTTTTATTACCTTCTTGTAGATTTTGCTACTCAGAAACTTAGACGTTCAGCAACAGAGAGTGGGGGTGTTCTTTTAGTATTTTGGGATTTGTTAAAAACTTTTCACCACTTGAACTCTTAGTTACTTGTTGCAGTTGTCGTTTCCTTTGACTGTTTGACTTTTGTTAGGATTTGACTTCGTTTCTAGACTTTTCCAAATAAAGAAGTTTACTTTAATTACGTAATTTTTCAGGTCGTTACAGTTGGTATCAGAGCTTGAGTTTTTACTCGAGCTATACCGGGATAGGATTTTCGGACCTTGGGTGGGGTGTGAGATGTTGCTGAACTTAGGAGTTACCCTTGTCCTTGTTGCTTCGTGCTTAAAAGTATGTTACGAGTCTTATGTGATTTAATTTTTTCCGCTTATGATCGCATGCTAATTGTATTCGCCATGTTTATGCATGAGTTTCTGTTTACTGCTTTGAAGTTTCGCATGTCTTTTACCTGTTAAAATTACTTGTTTATTTTTGCTAAGATAGTTTCGACCTAAGACTTTAAGTTAGAGACTTTCGAAGTTTTTCGTTTTTTTTTTAACCGGTTCCCGACGTCCACGTAGAATGGACAACGTTAACAGGAGAGGAAGACCCACTCGTCAAGCTCGCGAGAATCCCCAGGATAATGTGGACCAGGTAACTGACATGATGGGACGTTTTATCGATGCATTGGAGGCTTTTGCTAATCGGGTTGCTCCACCACCGCCGGCACCAGCTCATGATCAGTCAGTGGAGCGTTTTCTTAAGTTTCAGCCTCCGAAGTTTTCTGGTGAACCAGACCCTAGGAAAGCGGAGCTTTGGCTGGAAGGTCTGGAGAACATCTTTGCAGTGCTGAGATATGGGGATGTGCAAAAGGTGGATCTGGCAGTGTTTTTGTTCGAGGGAGCAGCACATAACTGGTGGAATTCGGTTGAGGCAAAGTGGAGAGACCAAGATACTCCCAGGACTTGGCAGAATTTTCAGGAGGAATTCAAAGACAAGTATGTACCGTTGTTGATCCAGGAGAGCCGAGAGGAAAAATTTTACAAACTGGAGCAAGGATCGATGTCGGTGGCTAAGTATGATGCTGAGTTTTTACGATTGTTGAGGTATGTTCCTCACATGATGAATGATGAGAAGAAAAAGGTTCGCAAGTTCATCAGGGGCTTGGATCAGGAACTTCAGCGTGTTTTGTTGGGTGTGAGGATCCCAACCTACTCTTTGGCGGTTGAAAAGGCATCGGAAATTGAAGCCGGGTTGCTAGAGCTTAGCCACAGTAGGAGGTCTGATAAGAGGTCACATCTGGGCATTAGTATTGGTCAAGGAAGTCGGAACCAAGCTCCTCCAGCTAAACAGATGCATTCTCAGCAGGATATGCAGCCTCGTAACTTTGGGGGCCAAGGCGGCGGTCGTCGTGTATTTCCACCCTGCGGCTTTTGTAAGGGAACTTCACATGAGGAGAGGCATTGTTGGAAGAAATTAGGATTCTGCATAGCTTGTGGAAGCAACCAGCATCACATCCGGGATTGTCCAAAGAAGAGACCTTTGCCATCTGATTCAATCCAAGTGACATGAAACAGCGGTGCGGGCAACGGTGGATCGAGACCCCGTGCCAAGGTATTTGCTTTGGATGCTCAACATGTGGATGACTCGTCAGCCGTAGTAGAAGGGTTATTATCGCTAATTCTTCCTGCAAAGCATTATTTGATCCTGGTGCTACTCATTCTTTCATTACTGCATCGCTTGCCGTTTCTCTTAACTTTCATTTAGACGATTTGCCTACTGTAATGGAAGTATGTACCCCTTTGAGTGCTAGTGTTTTGTCTAATAAGTTTGTTAAGGGTTGTGGGATTTCAATCTTGGGTGAAACCTTTCGTGCCAATCTCATTTTACAACCAATTCTCGGCTACGAGTTATTTTGGGCATGGATTGGTTATGGGAACACCATGCTCGGGTGAACTGTCGTTCGAAAGCTATCACACTCGGTGAACCAGGTGCGTCTCAAGTCGTTTTGAAAAGTGATCGGAAAGTGGTGAAGAACACCTTAATGTCAGCTCATAAAGCTAGGAAGCTATGTTTGAAGGGGTGTGAGTGTTTTTTGGCGTACATTGTCAACAAACCATCGGATCATGTAAAGATCGAAGAGGTCAAGATAGTAAAAGAGTTTCCAGATGTCTTCCCAGAAGAGTTAAACACTTTACCGCCAGATCGTGAAGTCGAGTTCGCCATAGAGGTAGCCCCGGGAACCGAGCCAATTTCTAGAGCACCTTACAGAATGGCGCCAATCGAACTTAAGGAGTTGAAGACTCAGTTGCAAGAGTTGGTAGACCAAGGATTCCTTAGACCAAGCACATCACCTTGGGGAGCACCAGTGTTGTTCGCACGGCCATTCTTTCCAACTCTAACCCCGGATCGGGATCGTAATCCAGGGTAATAGTTGCCCTGGTTCCAATGGCATCAACCAGCACCTCCTCCTCTTCAGGTTCATCCTCTTCCGCATCGGACTTCGGCATCATGACCGTCAGTGGCTTCAAAGATTCCAACCATTCCGGCGGATCCTTTACCTTTACACTTTGGAACTTATCACGCCTAAAAAATTGGGGAAGTCCCCAGTCCCCGGACGGATGCTTGATGTAAAAATATTGCGGCCACCACTTGGAGGAATGGGACGTCTCAAACCCATCTAGAAATCTCAAGCCCCGGCGATGAGTGAAAAAAATAGAACGCCGAGTTCGGACTTGAGGAAATGGTAAAGGCGGAAATGAATTTTTTGTAAGAGAATTCGTCGCCCTTTAGTTTGAGGATGACCTCGAAACACATTATCGTCCCTAATGCGTTGGGGAGGACTTGCGACGGACATAACATGGTATGTCAGAAAAAGTCCACTATTTCAGGAAGCATGGGTATCCGCCACCCACACTTAAAGGCTTGTACATGGAAGGTGAGGCACCCTTTCGGCGGATTATATAGTGTCTCTCACGGTCCAGGGATGATAATCTCGTACTCCCGCGGAATCTCGTACAAGTAATGCAAATCCTCAATATCCGTGTCCTTCAGACTAGACGAACAAATGGGAATTATCCCGTCATCATTTTGCTCGGCATCCGGTCTTAGAACTCCGATAGGGGCGGTCCTGTCATTTTTATGCTCATGGGCAGTCTTGGTGGACTTCTTGGAGTCGGACTTCTTGGAAGCCTACTTCTTATGAGCCCCCGAACTTTGTCCAACCTCGGACACAAGAATGAGCGCCCTCTCTGGATTACCCTCAGCACAGCATCTTGGCAAGACGGATGGTTATCCTCACCAGCAGACGGATTACTAATTCCTACATCGTTAGGAGTCCTCATGACATCTATGTTGTCCTTCACGGACCCAATGTCCACATCTTAATCAGAAGACTCCTCAACCTCCTCCTCTTCTGACGATGATTCATCCGAGTCCGACTACCCAGAACTTGAAGAAGAAGAGTTTGCATCGACGGTTCTATCTACATGCATGTCCAATTGCTCAGGTACCTCTATGGTCTCCTCAGCAGCACCGGACTCGATGGTATCGTTGTTCCTGGTCCGCCTCGGTGGAGGGTTGTCATCAAAGGAAAGAGGAGACGACTCATACCCATCTCTACTAGTATCCATCTCCTCATTTCCAATCTCGGGAACTCCAGTGAAAGGGAGAGCTCCGGACGGACCAGCTTCATTAATACCGGTCATGGGGAAGGAAGATATGGGTGAAGGCTCGAAAACGGGCACTCTACAGTTATAACCTAAACTAGCAAAGGAATTCGGAGGATAGGGGCTCCGAAGGTGAGAGGAGGTATCAACCAAGTTATACCGGACCGGGGGATTGGAAGAAGCGGCCTCAGTAGGTTGAGAAGTCCCTACATACTGAATAGTGGAGTTGGAGAGGTTAACTATGTTGTAACGAACGATGTGTCTCCGACGGACACCAATGATCTCAAGGTCGGAAGGAGAGGCCAATACTTCGTCAAGATCTGAGCCCTGATCGGAGTCAGTAAGGTTAATAACCTCATTCGGCTGTTGCACTTCCTCACCCTCACACTCATACAAATCTCCTAAATGTTCGTCTCCTACTGACATGCCTAGCCGTCCAAGCTGGGGAATCTACAAAGACAAAATACAAGACGGAAAAGCTTAAGCCCCGAGCTCGGATAAGCAAAACCTACCAGACTAGATCGCCGATAAAAACCTTGCAAAGAAATTCAAAAATGCGAAAAGAAAAAAGTCCGAGGGAAGCAAACTTACTTGTCGGAAAAGAAAGCCGGCTCTTCAAAACTTCTTGAAATTAGGAAAGTCCGCCTGATGGAATCTTCTCTCTAGCTTTACTCGATCTCAACTTTCTCTCTCTAAAAAACTTCGGAATTTTGTAAAGGTGTGAAAGTGACAGGGTAAAGGCCTATTTATAGGCATATTGGGCTGGTCCAACCAGGCCCATGGGCTAGGGTCCGAACCATCGCATCGATTCACGTGCAAGTCGTAATCATTACGAATCAGACCGGCCTCAACCGTCTTAAACCATCATAATTCGTCTGAACCAACGGACTTGCCTCCAACCACAAATCAGAAATACCTAAGGCTCCTACCGACGGACGACGTAACCACCGGACACCAACTTTAAAGTCCCGACCTTGCTTTTATTTCATGACAAACCAAGCCCAGAACTTGGGGGGACTTATAATACCAATACGACGGACTATATTGACTGGCCGGACGGATTATTGGCTAGGCGAAATGGGGATCCGGCCAACTGCCCTTCGTCTCAAAAGAGAGTCCGAAGTAGAAAACTTCTTGAGAACGAAAGGCAGCGGATCGGATCCTCATCATAGCGAAGCCGTCAACCCAGATCCGACGGGAACCAAAGCACCTAATTGAAACCCCGGTGTTCTGCAAGATCAAAACCTGGAAGACGGACAACCACTCAATAGGGCTCTCCCCACCAGCTTACGATCTTGAGGACACCGGGGCCTCAAGAACAACGATTGTTTGAAAGGTCACTCCCCTTTGGCATGCTTGCGTATCTTCCAAGACGCCAAAGCTGGAAGCGGTCAGCCTTGAGCTTAGCTCACCCCGCCAGCTAACTATCTTGGAAGGACACAAACACCTCAAAGTAGACCTCGGTTGAAAAAATCAAAAAAACGGCGCTCCACTCCCGAGAGAAGAGGACCGGCCCAACGACTACATCTCGAAAAAAATGCAATTGAGCTAAAAGATACATCAAGCTGAGGGAGTATATATAGATTTTCAGGTCCAATCAAAATCTGCTACGTATGCATGTGGGCGTCGACACCATTGGGCCTGGGCTTGGGAAATTTGGACTCCCTTAATGGATCGACTTTCAGACCCAAAATACGTATGGGCGGACTTTACAAAGATTCTGGATGGACAACTACCTATAGTTTCACAACCATCTCCTACTAAGTTACTTGGAAACCGGGGGGGGGGGGGGGGGGGGGGTGGAATTATGATATATACATATGAGTCCGCCCCCGTCTCTTGCCGAACCAAGGCAACTTAATATATTCTATACATATGCGTTACTGGAGTCTGCCCACAAGCTTCATGGTCCGGCACTAAATATTTCTTATAGTCAAGATTCCAGGTTGAAATGACGGGCCGGTCCGATCTCCCACATTCCTCACCTCGGACGTATCTGCATTCCGGGGATAGACTTTTGATCAAGACAAATATAAAATAAGTCTGTCCTTTACTTTTGTCCATCTGGAGTATATGCACAAACTACATCTGGTCTTGTCCTGAATATCGTCGTGAGTCCAACGCACCACCTATCTCCGGGACCACGTGTCAACCTATCACCAAGCCGACCAAACTCCGGGATGTCATAGAGCTTGTCCCCAGAGCTCAACACTATAAATAGGAGGCATTTATTTACTCCTCATAATGGCAGGTAACTACTTCGCAATAATCCACTCTCTAAGTTTTGAGGTCTGGGCCCAAGCTTGATCCGCCTCCTAACTAGTTGAATCTTAGTCCGGACGGTCTAAGGCAGGCCGGCCCAAAAGAGTCTAACCCTTTCTATTTTTATATACAGTTCAGCCACCTACAAGTGTCCAACCGACGGACCATCACACAGGGACGGTCTCACTCGACTGACGGACCCATTGCTATCCAAGAACTCTACATTCTGACTCTTATTCCCAGGCGGACTCTTAAACTGTAGCCGGACTTACCTAACTAAAGGACTTCGAACTGAGACTTAATGATTTAGGAAGAACCATACCTACGCTCCGACGGACTCCCTTCGACATTGACTCTGACTATTGACTTATCCGGTTTTATCCCACATCAATAACTAAAGTATAATAAGTTTTTTAAAGTTACAATAATTTGTAATTATTCCTAAAATTATTGCTTTCTCCTCAACAATACAAGAAAGAGTATATATATATATATATATATATATATATATATATATATATATATATATATATATATATATATATATATATATATATAATTCATGAAATATATTCACGTGTTAAAAAGTCTGGAAGACTATTGTCTTCTCCTTTTTTATAAATAATCTCGAAATCAAAAGGAGCTAAATGAGCTAGCCATCTTGCAAACATCTGTTTAGAAACATCATGTTTAAAATCTTTGTTAAACATAAACTTTGCAGAATTACAATCTGTTTTGATTATAAACTTTTGATTGTATAAATCATCTTGAAATTTTAAAATACACTTGACAATTGCAAGTATCTCTTTGGCAATAGTAGCATAATTTTTCTGACTATTATTCCATTTTCCAGAATAAAAACGAACAAGATATTCTTGTTTGTTATGAGGATCAATCTGTTTAAGAATACCCCCATATCCTATATCTGAAGCATCTGTCTCAACAATTTTATCCCATGAAGGATTACTCAGCATAAGACAAGGCAATGTTTTAACCTTTTCTTTTAATTTCCTAACAGCCTGAGTATGATCTTCAGACCAAGGCTTTGGATTCTTTTTAAGTCTATCATATAAGATAGCGGTATCTTGGGCTATATCTTTATAATAAGAAGTGATATAATTCAGACTTTCTAAAAACCTCTGTAACTGGGTTTTATTAGTTATTTCATCAGAAAATTTATCTGCAAAATCAATGCTTCTATTTATTAGGATAATATTACTTTTTTCTATATAATGTCCAAAAAATCTTATTTTTGTTTGAAACAAAGACATTTTTGGTTTTGATATAACTAAACCATTCTGTATAACTATTTTCTTTAAGATATCCAAATGTTTGAAATGGGCTTCAATATCTTTTGAAAATACTAAGATATCATCAATATAAACCAATATAAATTCACTATATGGCGTAAAAATATCATTCATAATTTTCTGGAATTCAGAAGGAGCATTTTTTAAACCAATTGGCATTACATTCCATTCATAATGTCCTATTGGAACATTGAAGGCTGTTTTATACCTATCATTTTGTTCAATTTGTACCTGCCAATAACCTGATTTTAAATCAAATTTTGAAAACAATATTGAATCATAAAGTCTTTCTAGAAGATCTTTTTTATTTGGAATAGGATGCCTAATCCATTTTAAAACCTTATTAAGGGGCTTGTAATTTATTACTAATCTAGGAACTCCTCTTTCTTATTCACTATGTTTATTAACATAAAATGTTGTACAAGACCAAGGAGATTGGGAAGGACTTATTAGACCTTTTCGTAATAAAGAATCAATTTCTTTTTTACAGAGTTCTAAATACTCTGAATTCATCTGACAAGGTCTTGCCTTGGTCGGAATCCTTTTTTCATCAAAGTCTTCCTCATAAGGGAGACTGACTACATGTTTCTTTCTGTTCCAGAAAGCATTAGGATGATCATTGCAAATTTCTAAAGAAAGCTGATTCTCAATCATTTTAATTTTTCCTTGTAATTTGGGATTTTGTAATTTTTCTTCACTAGTCAAAGAATTTATTTCTTGTTTTAAGAAATTCATCTGGTTTTTCTTTAAGGTCAGATGATCATACATCTCATGTAACATTCTATTAACTGGTTTCGTAATAAAATTTAAGTGGATTTTTCCACCTTGAAAAGTTCCAGTAATACCATGATTATCCACGTGGGTAAAAGGATAAATTTTTGAAATAAAAGGGGTACCAAGTATTACTTGATTAGAAATATCTTTCGTTAGTAAAAAACTGGTTTGAATACAATTTTTATTAACACAAATATAAGCTCTAGGAAGCTTATATTTTACATTTAATTTTTCTCCTCCAGCATGAGAAAGAGTATGCGTACTTTTATGAAAATACTTTGTAGGAATTAATCCTTCATGTATGACATTTAAATATGCACCACTGTCTATGAGAGTAGTCAATTCTTTTGAAAACTAGTCATCAATTAATAGGGTAACTTTGATATACCATTTTTGGGATATAACCATTTCTAAGGTTGAAAGAAAATTATCATCCACTTGTGAATCAAAAGGTTGAGCAATTGGTTTACTTCGACTTGATTCACCAGTAGTAGAATGATCAGTTTCTTTTGTATATTTTTCAAGTTTAGAAACTCGATAGTCTATTAATTTATTTTCTCTTTTTAAAACCTGTATTTCCTTTTTAAGGTTTTCAACTTCTATTTCTAAATCATGAGTAGAAGTAGGAGTTTCCACTGTCCTTCTCTGCTTTAGAAGTTTATAAACTTCTGACATAGAGTAGGGTTCATCTTTTTTGAAATCTTCTGGGAGAACCATTGGTTCTGGCAAAGTCGAAGAAGTACTAGGAATATTTTCCATCTGATCTATAATTTTAGATCTTAACTCATGATCTTTAATTGTTTTCAGATACTCGATAATATTATTACCATCTAAAACATTTCAATCAGTTCCTTGAAACTGTGAAAGAATATTGTAAAATTCTTTATTAAAGAATTTATCATTATCTGTGTCTCCTTGTTTTCTTATACATGGTTGTCCAAGTTACAAGGTTCACAGTCTGACTCTAAATCAGACAATACTGATTCTTGATCAAGAATTTTTAAGTTATCTTCTTCAGTACTGTTAGAAGTATCTGAATCTTCAGAAGAGTCCATACTCTTTTCTTCATCAGAATTCAAAAGTATTTTTGAGAGAGTTTCTTTTAAATCATTATCAGCTTTTAATCTGTTTATTTTTCCCTTGGTCCAACAATTTGTTGCAAAGTGACCAAGTTTTCCACATTGACGGCAAACTATAAGTTTCTTTCTAATCCGTTTTCTTTCTTCTCTATCTTCTTTTCTTTGTTTACGGATTTCTAATTTTCTAGGAGAGTAATGTCTCTTCCTTTTTGGTTTATAAGCCGACTTATCTTTCGACTTATGAGGTTTTGAAGTGGATGGTACATCCATACCAAATTAGTCATGAAGCCCCAACCGGGCTTTCTTTCAAGTTACATCTTTTAATTTGTTGGTTTAATTTAATCTCATTGCATAAGGCTAAACCTTCTTGTATACAAGTTCCAATTAACTTGCCATAAGTATAATCTTCATAAGGGATAGAAACTTTATCTTTTCTTAGATTTTTTCTAACCCTTTCTGCAAATAATGCAGGAAGTCCATCAATAAATTTTGATTTCCAATGTGGACTATTACATTCAGGTAATTCCATTACCCTATTTAAAAAAGTATCTTTATACCATCGAAAATCAGTCAATGTTTTGCATCTTAAATTCTGCAGAACAGTTCTAATATTTTCACTGTTATCGGAATATCTTCCGGTGAAATGTTCAATAATAGTAACAACTAAAGTATAAACTGCATTTTCAATTGATCCTTCATCTTCCTGTTTTACAGTATTAAAAATATGATTTTTTCCCTCAGGAGAAAGATAATTATCCCACCAACCTTTTAATTGTCCTGTAAAACCAGCAACAATCATTTTTGCAACATTTTTATCAGTGTTACCATTAGTTTTACAAATCGTAGAGTACATAAGCATTCTATGAATCATATTATAAATTTGCCTATCAGCATAAGCATCTAAGTTCCATTCATAGATGTTTTTGCCATTATAGCTATTATTCAAGATATATTCTTGTTCTTCGTGTAAAGTATCTATAGGAGAAGGTCTCCTATAATAGTACATTCTCTGGGTAGGTCTATCAGCCTATTTTCCCAGCTTATTGATTTCATCATTGATTACTTTTTTGTAATCAGGATTTTCTTGTACAACATCATGAAGAGTTGTAACTTTCATATCTTTAAATTTTTCAGTTAAAAATTTTTCAAGCTCCTTCATAGACTTTAATTTAAAGTCTGCTATTTCAGGAGGTGGTTGAATATTAGAACAGGCTGAATCCTGTTCCTTTTCTTTTAAAGGAAGATTAGAGTTTGAAGGAAGATTAGGGTTAATAGTTTTTAAAACTAATTCCACTCTTTCACTCAGAGAGATTAAATGTTCTCCAAGGACATTTATAAACAGATTTGTATAATTCTGTTGTTCAATCATTCTATTTATTTGTTTACAAGTTACTGGTAGAGTTTCATCCTCCAGTAATTTTGCAAAAGCTAGGAAACTATGATTTCCTTTTTCAATCTGAAAATACTGTTGCGGAGGATAAACTTGTTGTAAAGTTTTCCCCGTTGAAAGTTTATAATTTCTTTCTAAAACGGAAATTTATTGTTCCACATATTTAGAAACAAACCAAGGAACAAATGGAATCATAGTATTATGTTTTTCACAATCTTTATAAAATTCTTCTTGAATAGAAGTTTTTTCTCTTTGAGAAAAGTTCGTAAAAAACCAATTTTTAAAAGGTTCCCATTTGGGTGAATTAAATTCAGTCCTAATCTTTTTCCTAGCCGGAGAGCCAGGATTAAAATCAATTAGATTATTCATTAACTCCTTTCACAATATTATCACGATCTTTATTTATTCTAAGTTCGTCAATATGATCCTCTTGTATGGTTTCAAATGATTTTTGTATTCTGCTTTTAGCAGAGGTTGACATCCTAGAAGGAGTATCAACTACATAGTCTATAGGGGATATAAAAGATCTCAAAGATGAAGACTTACCAAGTCTTGAAGAAGATCCTATTAAATCGTTATTATTTTCAAACTGCATTTTTACCAAACCTTCAGGTGTTTGGATAACATCAATTAAATTATTTTGAATAACAGATTGTGAGGGCACAGCCTGTTGAATCGTCCAATTTTCGGGAAAATCTATTTCTTCCCATTTAATAGATCTTCGAGTAGTAATTTTAGACTTGCTAAAATTAGTTTCAATTAAAATAGTTTCATTTAAAGGTTTATCAACCCTTCGGCAGTGTGGATTTAAAGCAAACAGAGGTTTATAATAAATCCTATAACAGATACATATAGTTTCTGTGCCAGTAATATAATTATAACCATTAGTCTTTACATTTAATGTTAAGGAGTCTAAAATATTAATATCCGATAAAAATAATTATAAATTCGGATAAACATCAAAATAAACTGGACCATGGGCCAAACTAGACTGTATAATTCCTATTAAAGATTTTTTCCAGTCTAAGTTTCTACCATCTTTAAGAGCAGCTATAAAACTCTCGGGTAATCCTTCTAAGGTTAAAGGTTTAAAAGCAATCTGTATTAAACCTATATGGAGAAATTTGTAAAGGTTTTTATAAACAGCTATATCTTTCTCACTAATTAATTTTATTACTAATTCGTCATTATCTAGTGAGACAAATTCCTCAGTAGTTTTTACTACCTGTTTTAAACCTAACTTCTCAAAAGTTCCTAATTGGTAAATAACCTTAGGCTCAATTCTAGGAATTGTCCATTTATTTAATAAGTCTAAATTTTGGGGAATATCAAATTCCTCTCGTCTACTGTTTTTAACAGTATCTTTTCTTCTAATCATATTCATGATTAAAAACAATGTTTGTGTTAAGACTTATCTTAATCATATATATATATATACTAGTAAAATTGTGCACGTGAAAATTCACGTGCAAATAAATGAGTGTCTCATATTAAGATTAAATATGCATGACATAAACATCAATATAATAAATATTTAAACTTACACTTAGTTAATTAGAAATTCAATCATAATATAGTATGTTATATGAGTTATTAATAAAAATATAAATTTTAGTAATTATAATAGGTGGGAGTAGTGGGAGATGATGTGCAACTTCCTTATAAATTTTTTTCTTTTCCTTTTTTGCTTTATTTTGATAGGTGAAATTTGGAGTCAAAATTAATTCAATTAGTCAAAATTAAATTGATTAGTGTAACAACTACCTTTGGGTAGTTCTCTTTTAGAATAGTAAAGATATATATATATATATACACACCGAGATCTAACATTTAATTTCATACTACTACTACTACTTGTTGCGAGTATACAAAAACCGCAAACACATGGATGATGGATCCATCCCATGGCCTGCTGAATATTAGTATTTCCCAAAGGCCTAAAGTAACTATGGAACAACACAATACAAGTTAACCAACCCGTGTTCTTGCTGGCCCAGTTAACTATTTCATCAGAAAAAGAAAACGCATTTGAAAATAAACATTTGTGCGTTGAAAATTTCAATTGATTTCTAATTAGATTGTTTGTTAGGGCCTTGTTTGTTAAATAATTCTTTTTTTCAGATCTTTCAAAATATTGACATGTATAATTATTCATCACCGGTTTCTTTTTATATAAAGAACGAAAATCTCAAAAAAAATTAGTGAATATGCTTTCCCGGTAAGAATGAATGATTGAAATCAGTTGGCCCATGCTACGATCCGACTACAACCGTAATGGTTTAATGTACACCCATCTCAGTTGTATTCATCATTTAAAAATAAATACATTTCAACTCAATACATTCTTGAATAAATCCTATTTCGAAAATGAAATATTTCCAATAGTGTGTATTATTGTTTCAGTATAAATGTTTAATATATTATAGAGATTGTTTAATATTTTATAATGATCATACAACAATTAAACATTTTTATTGAACATTAGTAATATATTTTGTTAAAACTAGTTAGTGTTTTAAATAAAATGTTAAATGTTCTACACAAAGATTTTGACCACTAAGTCCATCGAAGTGTAGGGTGTAATGGAGTAATAGGGCCAGAAGTGTTAATAGAGCGTGTACGGTTGAGGAGGACACAAGCCAGACACGCGTGTGTGTGACGACAAAGCCAAATTCTGGACGGACAAAACAAAAACCATTAATTGTGTCCGTACACCAGCATGAACTAAACCTCTAATTCTTTTACTTTCTCACCTGCTCTACTTGTTTCACTCACTCCACCACCAATTACGCCCACGCGCTACGTTTCCAATGTCGGACCAATCTTCGTAGCTCTCATATTTATCTTCATAATCTCATATTTGAGGTAAAACAACATAAAATGACATAAAACTTAAGAATCTCATGAATCCTAAAATAACACTGGTCCAGCAATTTTTATACACCATCCCATCCCTCATTGTAAATGAAGGAGAGATAAGAATGATTTTATCCTATAATTATTCAAAGTGTCAACAGCATATAGGTGCACATCATTTATCTCTATACTATTTGTTAAAAATAAGACTCCTAACATTTCACCTTCTCATGTAACTATCCAAAATAATAATAGGAGGTGAAGTAGGGTAGATGAGTAAAATTTTAGGTAACCTACAAAGAATGCTCTCATTATGTCAAATTAAACCATAGTGTGTGTGAAATAAGACCATTGGTAATGGGTCATCACCATGGCAGTGAATAATAGCAGTTGTGACCCACGACTGAAACGACGATTGAATCTGGAAAAATCATGTACAATGGGTTGTGGCCGCAACCATGAATAGTTTTTTTATTGTTTATTTTATTTTATTTTTTTAACATATTTACCATATTATAAGAGTGTTTAGAATTTGAAATTAATGAAATTGCATTTATAAATATATATTTTTAATTAAGAGTATAAAAATCGTAAAATTTAGAAGTGTCGAAATATAGTCAATAGTGGTCTCTATTTGTAGAGTACGAAGAAGCATAAAAATATGTATAACTTTTATATTTTTATATTTTATTAATTATGAATAAAATAAAATAATAAAGAATTTGAAAAAAAAAGAGGAAATAGGTGAGACAACTGTGCTGGCCACACGGCGGGATTTCAACCCTGCCGCCACCGCGGTGCGCCGTCGTGGCAGCCGCCGCCGACGACCACTCCCATTGGGAGTGGTCTAGAAGAGAATAGTACTACTGAAAGTGAGATATATATAGCTCAAGGGTTTCTCCCATTTCACTTATATTTCTCTATCTCGTAGTATGATGTGACAACGAAATGTGCGATATAGCATACTTTTAGACCCTTGTTTTTTGCCTTAAATTCAATATTTATATCGTTTTATGGTCAATTACCAACTTTGCGTGTTTTCTGCAGGTCATGATCGCGTTTTTGGGGATTTGCACGATTTCAGGCATCAAAACATCATAATTGTGCCAAATCGGGACAAGGAAGCAAATACGCCGGATTGACTGTTGCACGGAGTTCGAGGAGTCAAAACATATAATGTGACCAGCCTGTGCGAAGATAATTAAAGATTCTACAACTTTGTAGAAGACAACTTTTCGAGGAAACGAAGTTACAAAGCCCGAAATTGAAGAACAGAAGAAACAGATTCGAACCTGAGGACATCGCACTCTGCGGTCGCCTGTGGACCGCAGTGCACCAACTGTTTTGTTTCTGGTCCACTCTTCTGGCCTGTTAGGCTATGGCCCGTCTTCCTAAACCTTCCTTATACACCAATGACGGTTTGAGCTCGAGATTTCACCTATAAATAAGACCTCATGGGTCTCAGAATGAATACAAGCTCACACGGCATCTCTCCTGAGAGAGAACCAGTCATCGGGGAAGTGAAACCCCAAAACCCTAGTTGTCAGCAAGCAACTAAGGAAGCCATCAAGATCGATCAAGCAAGAAGGAATCGGAGAGGAGAAGTAGAGGGTCGACACTCGCCATCTTCTTACGGTTTAGTTGTTTCAAACATGATTTCAATTCAGTTTTCTATTTATGTACTTTCAGTTATGTCAGGCTAATTTACCTATGTAAGGGTTAGCCGGGATCTTTGACTATTTGGTTTATATATGATGGAATAGTATTAGTATCAATGATGGTTATGCGATTGTTAGTTCATACCTGTGTTGTTTAAGAAAGATGCTTTACTTGTTTATGTTTTAGCGAGACATTTGTATTCATTGCATTAGATTAGGAGATATCAACTTTGTCTATAAGTTGATACTCTACCTGAGGTATGATGTTGAGCTAGCAACTGGTGACAGCTTTGAGCTAGACGATATTTGATATGTGACCTGTGTGACTCTTCAGCCGTAACTATCGCTATCTATTATTCTTGATATAAATCATTTATCAAAGTGAAGGTTAACGCTTACATGCTTTTATCTATAAGTTCTTAGATCGTTAATTCTTATCAAAACTACTTTTCTGTTTACGTGTTTATTTTCCTTATTCAAAAATCCAAAATTTTGTTATTTACATTTTATTGAAAATCAACCATTTAATAATCTATTTCAATCGAGCGTTATTCCCGAGAGAATGACATCTCGAGTTAACTTACCGCTATAAACTGTGTGTTAGTGAGCTTTGGCAACTATAAATTTAATCTTTTGATTGTATTTGGGGATTACTGTCTCTACAACGAAATTAAGATTCCCGAGTACACATCAAGAAATTTGGCGTCGTTGCCGGGGAATAATTAGTAGATTGCCTGCGCAGAACTTATTTGGTTATTTTCGAGCAGTAACTACTTTTGTTTCACAGGAAAACTCAAGATGGAAGAAGAAGACGAAAGAACTATCAGGGATATCAGTATGCCGAAACCAAGAAGGGGTGGAATTCGGATCCAGCCGCATGTAAGGGAGTACGGATTTGATCTAGCTCTGATTAGCGCACTACCAAAGTTCGAAGGCAGAGAAGGAGATAATGAATGCAAGTTCATGTATGCATTTGAGTTTATTGTCGAGCAGTTTCCGATGAAGGGGTTAACCGATGGTGAGCTGAAATTATGGTTCTTCATCAAAACATTGGAAGGGGCAGCGAAAAGATGGATAGATTCAATCAAGGAAGAAGTCAACAAATGGGAAGAGATGAGGAGTATGTTCTTGAAGAGGTTTCTGGGGCTTGCAAGGGTTATGAGAGAAAGGAGGATGATATCCAACTCCGCTCAGAGACAGAAGGAATCTTTTCATGATGCATGGGAAAGGTTTGAGGAGATGCAGTACAACTGCCCCCAACATCAGTTTACTTCGCGACAATGATGAGCCTATATTTTAGTGTCTCATATCTTTCTCTTTTCTATTTTTTGTTAGTCTTTATTTGCGTATTTTAGTGTCTCTTGTGCATTTTTTTGTGTTTTGTGTTTTAGTGGTGTTTTGCAGGTTGTGGCGTATTTAGATACTTTTTGGAGTTTTTGGCTTGAACTTGGCATTTTTGGTGAAAAGAAGTCGAGACGCATCCCAGACAAAGATTCCCGCAAGACGCATCTCCAGTAGCCGCAAGACGCGTCCCACTCTTATCGGGATGCGTCTCACCACTTTCCCTAGAACCTGCTTGCCGCAAGATGCGTCCTAGGACGCATCTCCAGAGAGCACGAGATGCGTCTCAGTTATCCAGGATGCATCTCACGACATCAACCAGAAGAACTGAAGATCGCAAGACGCGTCCTAGGATGCGTCTCAGGAAGACGCGAGATGCGTCTCACTTTTGCCAGGACGCGTCTCACGCGGGTTTTGCAGAAGACTCTGTTTTAAGTCATCGATTTGAACATTTTTAGGGGACACTTCTTTCTTACGTTCTTGTTCACTCTCAAGCAAGAAAAACCCTAGTTTTGGTTCTCTTGCCTTGGTTTATCATCAATTTTCACTTGTAACCATTCCAATGACATCGGATTTGGATCTTGAGGTTAGATTATCAATTGAATTACTCTTTCTTTCACGATTTCTTCTCTCTTGTGTTTGACTGTTTAGTTTATACTTATAATCTCTCGTATCATGCTTAATTCGATTATGACTGTTATTGTGTATGTTATTGCTCGTGCTATGAGTAACTAAACCTTCGACAGATGCGGTAGCAATGTAGGATTAATCGAATCGGGATCTTGACCTAGGGTTTGTTCATATGTGTTAAGGTTTTTCTCAAACTTCTTAAAAACCCCAATTTCAGTAATCTTTTCTCGAATCTTCAAAACCATTCAGGTTAAGAATCAATCTGTCTGACAATCGATTGATTTCCTTACTTTACATCTTCAAAGAATGTCTTGGTTAAACTAAAATTGGTATTTTATCTGGACAAATAACTGTGACAGCATATGAACACTTGGTCTGATTCGTATTCGATTATTCTGAAATGCTACCGTGTTTATTTCCCTTCTCTTGATTCAAAACTCGTTTTAGTTTACTTAGTTTAATCTTCACAACAAACTTAATTTTAAAAACCGTTACTGCAAACTCTTACGTTCGATACTTGAAAACATCATAGTTGTCTAGTTAGCTCCTTGAGAACGATCTTGTAGTTAAAGTCTGTTTACAACAACTGCTTTAGTTACTTTATTTTATCAAGTACTAATTTGAGCACATCAGACAACTATGTGAGTATTTCTACTTAGGAGTCAGAGAGGAGTTCAGAGACCTTATAGACATAGCTCTGAAGGGATCATTTATGGGAGTTCTGCTACGCAAGTACTGGAAGCTTGCGCAAGTGTTGCTGAGAATTAAAGAAGGAGTGAGCAGCTGAAGGAGAATGAGATCTTCAACAAGATGGAGGCCATAGAAGAAGTAAGGACAATAGCCGCAGTTGAGGAAGAAGCACAATGGGCTATGGGACAGAGCGTAGGAACTCCTGAGTACTTGGATAAGAGAAGCATATCAAAGGAAGTAAGCCAGGAAGTGCCAAAAGGGAAACCTATTGAGCTGAGTGTCGAAGGAAAGGATGAAGTTTCCAAGATCGGCAGCGAACAGTTGGTCGACAACATTGTAACTGCTAAAAAGGGCTTGGAAGAGGAGATTAAGACCCTCAAGGAACATCATAACCTGAGAGGAAAAGAAGTGCTAGAGGAACTGGAAAAAGGAAGCGAGGAAACACACTACCTGGTGAAGTTGTTCACGGAGAATGCCGCCTCAACTGAGGAAGCAATAGAAAGGTTAAGTGGTGAAGTCGATGCAGTCAAGGACGATTTGGTCGAAATGAAGTATGAATTTAGGGAGCTAGATGAAAAGGTAGAAGAAGTCAAGGAGCAGCAAGTGGAGAGTATTGGGGCTATCACTACTAGGAGCAGGATAACAACCCCGGATTCTATTCCTAGGAGTGAGGAAAGAGCCAGAAAGAAGAAGGATGCGGAGATAGTAAATGTAGAAGAAGAAGGGGGAGAAGGTGAGAAAGGAAAGTCTGAGAAAGAAGCCAAGGAGAAGAAGAAAGAGGAAGAAAGGTTAGCAGCCAGGAGAGGAAGATATGATGACGACTTGATGGAAAGAGGATAGGTTGGGCAAAAGATGGAGGAATAGTTCGCCTAAAAGACTTACCTTTTCCAGAAAGGCGCACAAATGATGTCAAGAAGGCTGTGAAGATGAAGGCTAAAGGAAACCTGGAGAACCAATCTATTCCGGTACCAGTGCCCGATTTGTTTACTTTATACCCATCCGACTACATGGCAGCTATAAGGGACTTCCATAACCGGAAGAAAGCCTATGTTGGAGTGGCGTGGAGAGAAGGATCAGACATCATAAGGAGAGGAATAGGAGATCCGGGACAGTTCAGCATGACAATTGGAGTGAAGGGTAAAAAGGTAAATTGCATGATTGACCTGGGAGCCAGCGTAAATCTTATGTCATTGGCTAAAGCAAGGGAGCTAGGGATTGAAGATGAGATAGAACCATGTGGAACTAGCGTCCAGCTGGCTGATAACTCGACAAAGAAATGTGCTGGGGAAATCAGAGGTTTACCTGTGGAGATCGGAGGTATAAGGTCAAGGCTAGACTTCCTGGTGATGGATATGGAAGGAAGCGTGATGAGATCTAAAACAATTATTGGACGACCAGCCCTACATCAAATGGAAGCCGTAGTCGACATGGGGGAGAAGACCTATTCATTGATCGTGGAAGGGCAGAAGAAGCGTTTCAATTCTAAAGGTGAACTCCTAGAAGAAGGAAAGAGGGTAGAGAGAGGATATTGGGAAAGCGCAGATGATTTCCACCTTGGAGACGAAGTCGAGTTTGGATATCTGATGCCATATCTGATAGAGGAGGATGAAGAAGACTTTGACACATAACAGTATGAGAGTCTCAAGCAACTGTATGATGTGGAAACAATGGAGAAATAGGAGAAGGAAGAACCACCAGCATTTGGATTGGAGGAGGTGCTACGGTCAAAACTGGAACTCAAACCGCTACCAGCAGACTGCAAGTACATTTTCTTATCTGACGATGAGTTCTTTCCTGTCATTATATCTTCATGTTTGACTAAGGATCAAGAAGAGAAGTTAGTAGAGGTGTTGAAGAAGTATAAGGAAGCAATAGGATGGGATATAACTGACATCAACGGGATCAGCCCCGTAAGGTGCATGCATACTATTACACTGGAGAAAGGAGATAAGCCAGTAAGGCAACCTCAGAGGAGACAGAATCCAATGGTAATGGAAGTGGTGAAGAAGGAGATCCACAAGCTTCTGATTAACGTGTTGATCTACCCTATTGAAAGTAGCAATTGGGTGACTCCGATACTCGTGGTTCCTAAGAAGTCAAGAATAACGGTAAAGGACAATATCGCAACTAG
Organism: Plantago major; assembly: GCA_026545765.1. Classification (NCBI taxonomy): domain Eukaryota; kingdom Viridiplantae; phylum Streptophyta; class Magnoliopsida; order Lamiales; family Plantaginaceae; genus Plantago; species Plantago major. The sequence goes on from CM048841.1 coordinate 33,585,909, forward strand.
GATTGCTACAAGATGGAGGATGTGTATCGACTACAAAAGATTGAATGCATCTACAAGGAAGGACCACTCCCCCCTACCTTTTATAGATCAGATGCTGGACAGTTTGACAGGGCATGAGTATTACTGTTTCTTAGACGGGCTATCTGGATTTTTCCAAATCCCCATCGCACCTGAAGACTAGGAGAAGACTACTTTCACCTACCCCTTTAGAACGTTTGCTTATAGAAGGATGTCGTTTGGATTATGCAATGTGTCAGCTACCTTCCAGAGATGCATGCTGTCTATATTTAGCGACATGTTGTCTCCTATTCCTCAAACTCGTTCGAAGACTGTCTTCAGAAGTTGTCAATGGTTCTGGAATGATGCATCGCGTGCAATCTGGCTCTGAGCTGGGAGAAGAGTACTTTTATGGTCAAGGAAGGAATAGTGCTGGGACATATTATTTCAAAGGAAGGGATAAAAGTGGACGAAGCGAAGGTGGAGACGATATCGAGGCTACCGCCACCAACCAATGTCAAGGAACTTCAATCCTTCTTGGGGCACACTTATCAAGGACTTGTCAGTGGAAGCTAAACCCCTCAACAATCTACTGAGGAAGGACGTCAAGTTTGATTTCGACGAAGATTGTATGAAGGCATGGAGCAGCCTGAAAGATAAGCTGGTAACCTCTCCGATTACGACTGTACCCAACTGGGAGATTCCCTTTGAGATAATGTGCGATGCGTCAGACTTCGTTGTTGGAGCTGTATTAGGACAAAAGGTGGACAAGAAATTTAGAGCAATCTACTACGCCAACAAATCTATGAATGATGCGCAGAAGAACTACTACACCACGAAGAAGGAATTCATGGCAGTTGTATTCGCCCTTGAGAAGTTCCAGAGTTATATTGTGGGATATCAGGTTATCATTCACAATGATCACGCCGCAGTGAGACATCTAATCGCGAAGATGGACGCAAAGCCGAGACTCATCCGGTGGGTACTTCTGTTGCAGCAGTCTGGCTACAAGATAGTAGACAGGCTAGAGAAAGAGAATAGTATTGCAGATCACCTCTCCAAGATCACCGTGCCTAAAGAAGGAGAAGAAATTGATGATGATTTTCCAGGGGAACAGGTTTTCAGTTTTGAGAAGGAGCCGTGGTATGTATATATTGTAAATTTTCTCACAGGTGGAGTGCTGAAGAAGGATTGGACACTAACAGAGAAGATTGCTCTGATAACAAAGAGCAGAGGTTTTATCTGGGAACCGCCGCATTGTTCAAGGAAGGAGGAGATATGTTCTACAGAAGATGCATCCTGGAGCATGAGCAGGAGAGCATACTGAGACACTGTCACGAATTTGAGTGTGGAGGGCATTATGGGCCAAGGAAAACCACCCACAAGGTTCTTCAATCAGGATTCTACTGGGAGACGATCTACAAGGACGCAATAACCTTCTGCAAGAATTGTGACAGGTTCCAGAGAACATGGAGCATCACCAAAAGGGACGAGATGCCTATGACTACCAACCTGGTGGCAGAAATCTTCGACGTCTGGGGTATAGACTTCATGGGGCCATTCCCAGAGTCAGATGGAAATGAGTACATATTGGTTGCAGTCGATTATGTCTCGAAGTGGGTGGAGGCACAGGCCACAAGAACAAACGATGCACTGGTGGTGCGGAAGTTTCTCAAGGAGAACATATTTGCCAGATATGGAACGCCGAAGACGATCATCAGCGATGGAGGTACGCATTCTGCAACAAGCAATTCGCGGACTGTATGCGCAAGTTTCACATCAGGCACATGATAGCAACTCCATATCATCCGCAAACATCTGGGCAAGTGGAGGTCAGCAACAGACAGATCAAGGCTATATTGGAGAGAGTGGTTAAGCCGAGCAGGAAGGATTGGTCTCATGCCTTGCCGAACGCTCTGTGGGCATACCGAACAACATATAAAACAGTGCTGGGAGCAAGTCCATACAGGATTGTATACGGGAAGACATGCCACCTACCTGTTGAAGTGGAGCACATGGCATGGTGGGCCATCAAGACTCTAAACTGCGATCTGGATGCAAGCGGTAAGAAGAGACTGCTGGATCTCAACGAGCTGACTAAAATCCGGAATCAGGCCTACGCCAACTCGAAGATATACAAGGAGAAGACAAAGGCTTACCATGACAAGCACATCAACCACAAACAGATCGAAGAAGGGCAGGAAGTGTTGCTTTACGACTCCTGTCTGAAGTGGTTCTCGGACAAGTTGAGGAGCAAATGGAAAGGACCGTACAAAGTTCTCAAGGTATATCCGTATGGAATGATCCAGTTGCTAGACTACAAGACGAAGGGGATTTTCAAGGTGAACGGGCACAGAGTTAAACCCTACATCTCGTGAGATCAACAACACACCAACCAGACGGAGACGTACAGGTTGGACTTGCCGAAGATCGATGCATAGTCGGGCAACGACTATAAACGAGCACTTTTTGGGTGGCAACCCAACGTTTTGTAAGTATTTACGTTTATTGCATTTCACGTAGTTTTCATGCATTTCACGTTTTTCAAATTTTTTCGCACGAATAGGTCATTTGCATTAGTTATCTTTTCCTTAGAAAGTTTCTTTTTGAAATAAACAAAATGCAACTGAAAAAACAAAAGAAAACAAGAAAGCAAGAAAAAATTTCGAACGAGCAAGAAACCAAAAACATAACCACCACTACGGTCCACAGTGGACTGCAGTCAGTGCTTCTGCGGTTGCTAGTGGACCGCATCAGCCTGATTCTGCGAAATATTCTTGCCTTTTTTGGTTTTTGGAAATTTCCTTTTACTTGTTTCTCATTTTTGGAAGGTTTTTTCTCGAATTTCCGTCGATTGTCAGCACTCTAGATTTATTTATATGCATCTTTACCTTCTCTAAATTCACAAATTCACAAGCACAAAAGCATTGCATTCTAGAATAAGCATTATACTTACTTTTCTCTCAAGAATTCAAGTTCTTCGGCAATTCAAGGTACGATTCTTCAACTCTACTCTTCTCATTACTTCTACTTGCATGATTTATGATTATGTATACGTAATACATGTGTTGATACATAAGCATTAAGCATGGAAGGTCGGAAGTTTGCATTAATGCTAATATGCATGTTCTAATGATTAACTATGCTATGCTTAATCTATCATTCTCATCCGTTAGTATGCATATTTTAATTTTCTGCGATTATATGACTTTTTGAGGTTCTCAAAGCAAGCTATTTCTACTCACCTTGTCTCAATTAGGTTTGGGGGAGATGTGAACTAATCTTAAAAGTTTCTCATCACCATTCTTAGGAACATGGCAAAGAAAATCATTGTAGGTGGAGTTGGAAGAGGCAAGTCTTTGGAAGCTTCGAAGAGGATGGAACGTGGTGAAAGTAGCAAGACTAGGAAAGAAGGTTCATCGCATGAGTTGGAGGCGGCACACAAGCTAGAGGATCAATACCGAACCTTGTCTCGTAACTTTGATGCTCCCTTGGCAAGAATTGAACATCATGAGAAGAAGGACAAGGAGAAGTACCCACATACCTACTATGAGATTTTGACAATGGATCACGAAGGTTGGTATTGTTGGGATAGGAAAAGGTTTCAAGATGAGCATGAGGAAGCTCTAGCTAAATTGGAGGAAGAATTCTTGCAAACAAGAGAGAAAATAAGGAAAGAAAAAGATGAAGCACTCTCAAGAGCTAGGAAGGAGATGGAGGAAGATTTGAGGAGAGCTCGCGATCTTTCTATGAAGAGGAGTTTGGAGGGAAAAGAAAAGGTGACTTCAACACATATGAAGAAGGAGAACCATCTTTCCGACCAAGGGTGAGGTGTAATGCAAGAAAGACTACCGGAGGGTGTAGGCCAACTCATGTGCTCGCAGTGAAGAAAAAGTAAATCATTGAGGACAAGTTGAGCCCGATGAGAGAGCAAGCTAACTTTGTTGATCTCACTGATGGAGAACCTACCCTATCATAAAAACAAAAGACCATGCCTTAACTGGAATGACTTTGAAGAAACAGTGCAGGGACTTGAAGAGCAGGAACCAGGGGAGCAAGAGAAGCTAAAGCGCAAGATCGTCCACATGAATGGTTTTGATTATGAGGAGGAAGATCCGGAAGAAGCTATGAAATGCTATACACCTGAGCACGACCCTTATGTATCGGATTATGAAGAGACGGAGTGATCTACCAAGAAGCGGCCACCATACCTGATAGGGGAGTTTTCTCGTTACCATTACTTTCTTTATTACTGTTTTGTGCTAAGGGACTAGCACAAGCGTAGGTTTGGGGGAGGGTAACGGTAACTCAAAATTCAAAATTTTTAGGGCCTTATTTTTTGATATTTCCTTATTTTATGTACTTAGTTTCCAGTTGTCACACTTTTATTTCTTTCCTATTTTGGATGATTACCGAGCTGTGACTCGAAGTTGATTCAAGCCTATTTAATATTTAAGTCTTTTATTGTTTTGATTAAGGCACTTTCATTTACTTATGTCGATTGTTGAGGAACCCATGTTTTCATCACCAAGAGATATTCATCTACATTTTGAACCGAGACACTTTACATGCACCTACTTATGAATTTTTGCCATGTAACACAAAGATAAAGAGGCAGTCTTAGTATACTTTTCCTTCCTTATTTTCCTTAATCTCTTGATTCACTTATATACGCTGTTTTAGAAGTCTTTCATGCTCTAAGTGAGTCTGCTTAGTTAAGAGGGATTCTGGGAAGAAGTAAACCCTTTGAAACTAACAGGTTTGGGGGAGGAGAAGTAGAAAGAAGTTATGGTTGCTTTGCTCTGTTTTGTTCTCTCCCTCTAAAAAAAGGAGAAAAGAAGAAGTAATAAAAAATCAAGGTACCAAGAGAGAGAGAGAGAGAGAGAGAGAGAGAGAGAGAGAGAGAGAGAGAGAGAGAGAGAGAGAGAGAGAGAGAGAAAAGAAGACAAGATAAAGTACCATAAAAAGCAAAGGTACTAAAAGTCTCGAAGTGGATCTATGGTCCTTGTGATCACCGTTTTCGTGTTGGGCATGTTACAGATACTACTCACATACCGGCGTGGCCTTTAAAGCTACATGTCTGTGAAGGTTGATGGCATGTATATCAAACCAGCACGCACAAAAGTGCGGAATTCGGTAAAATAGACACTACAAAAAAATGGAGAGACTAAAAGAGCCCAATGATGGCCAACAAAAAACATACGGGTCGAAACGACCGCAAAAAATAGTATGTGAAAAGAGAGAGAGAAGAGCATCAGACTTTATTATTGTGTGAAGGTGGAGAAGGAGGGATGAACTTTTGACAGGGTAAGATTCATAAGGAGCATGGAAGACCTATATCTCAGCATTTAGCCTTACTTATGCTTATCCTACCTTAATCCTTTTCTAGCCTAATCTCTGATTGCCTCAGAAGTCTGTGTATATGGTAAATTACTTTTTGAAGGGAAGCATAAGTCGCATGTCGTAAGGTTCTTATGTGAATTATGATTGATCTTGTTATTTGGGAACCCGACGATACAAATTGATGTTCGTTTTAGTCTGCTGGCTTCATGATCTCCGATATCTGACTTAGTTGTTAAACGGGGTTGATTTTGAAAAATTCATCCTGGGAAAGTTTTAAATTGAAGTGTTGAGTTTAGAATCATTTATTTGTCACTTTTTATCGTTTTTTCCTTGCTCAAGGATAAGCAAGAAATTGGTTTGGGGGTGTGATGTGACAACGAAATGTGCGATATAGCATGCTTTTAGACCCTTATTTTTTGCCTTAGATCAAATATTTATATCGTTTTATGGTCAATTATCAACTTTGCGTATTTTCTGTAGGTCATGATCGCGTTTTTTAGGATTTACACGATTTCAGGCATCAAAACAGCATAATTGTGCCAAATCGGGACAAGAAAGAAAATACGTTGGATTGACTGTTGTACGAAGTTCGAGGAGTCAAAAAATGTCATGCGACCAGCCAGTGCGAAGATAATTGAAGATGCTACAACTTTGTAGAAGACAACTTTTCGAGGAAACGAAGTTACGAAGCCCGAAATTGAAGAACAGAAGAAACAGATTCGAACCTGAGGACATCGCACTCTGCGGTCGCTTGTGGACCGTGCATCGACTATTTTTTTTTTGTTTCGCTCTTCTGGCCTGTCAGGCTAAGGCCCGTCTTCCTAAACCTTCCTTATACACTAATAGCGGTTTGAGCTCAAGATTTCACCTATAAATAAGACCTCAGGGGTCTCAGGATGAACACAAGCTCACAAGGCATCTCTCCTGAGAGAGAACCAGTCCTCGGGGAAATGAAACCTCAAAAGCATCTCTCCTGAGAGAGAACCAGTCCTCGGGGAAGTGAAACCCCAAAACCTTAGCCATCAGCAAGCATAGGAAGCCATCAAGATCGATCAAGCTAGGAGGAATCGAAGAGGAGAAGTAGAGGGTTGACACTCGCCATCTTCTTACGGTTTAGTTGTTTCAAACATGATTTCAATTCAGTTTTCTATTTATGTACTTTCAGTTATGTCAGGCTAATTTACCTGTGTAAGGGTTAGCCGGGATCTTTGACTATTTGGTTCATATATGATGGAATAGTTTTAGTATCAATGTTGGTTATGCGATTGTTGTTCATACATGTGCTGTTTGAGAAAGATGCTTTGCTTGTTTATGTTTTCGCGAGACATGAGTATTCATTGCATTAGATTAGGAGGTATCAGCTTTGTCTATAGGTTGATATTCTGCCTGAGGTATGATGTTGAGCTAGCAACTGGTGACAGCTTTGAGCTAGACAATAGTCTACATAGGGTATCTTTGCTGACTGCGCCTTGGTATTTGATATGTGACCCGTGTGACTCTTCAGTCGTAACTATCGCTATCTATTATTCCTGATATAAACTATTTATCAAAGTGAAGGTTAACGCTTACATGCTTTTCTCTATAAGTTCTTAGATCGTTAATTCTGATTAAAACTACTTTTCTGTTTACGTGTTTATTTTCCTTATTCAAAAATCCAAAAATCTGTTATTTACTTTTTATTAAAATCAACCATTTAATACTCTATTTCAATCGAGCGTTATTCCCGAGAGAACGACATCTCGAGTTAACTTACAGCTATAAACTGTGTGTTGGTGAGCTTTGGCAATTATAAATTTAATCTTTTGATTGTATTTGGGGATTACAGTCTCTACAACGAAATTAAGATTCCCGAGTACACATCATAGTACAACAATAAGGTTATCACTATTTATAGTAGTAGCAAAACTCATGCAGTTAGACATATGTAATCTTGCATTGAGCACTTGCGGCTTGCCCATGCATTGCACTACGTGGTGCATCTTTCAGACTTTGCAAGGAGTAGGTCTCAAGTATTGTTGCAGGGTACTGGACAGACATATGCTAAGATGGATGGTCACAATAATTTCATTGCACTCCCCCTTGACGATGCCTCGTTACAAACCTTGCTAAAGTAAAAACTCAGTGGGATAAAAACCTTAGCGAGGAAAAGAGTACAACGCGTATTTATATCTCCCCTTGAATGTTGCATCAGTTTATGCCTCTGATGCGGCGCATTCTGATCTTGTGTCGTAACTTTTCAAATGTTGTTGTGGGAAGAGATTTGGTGATTAAATCTATTAGATTTTCACTTGAACGAATTTCTTTAACGTGAATATTGTTCTTCTTTTGGAGCTCATGAGTGAAAAAGAACTTTGGTAGAATGTGCTTCGTTCGGTCCCCTTGATGAAACCTTCCCTTAATTGAGCAACATAGGCTGCATTATCTTCATAAATTACGGTTGGAATGTTTCTTGATGAAGGAAGCCCAATCATCTCACGAATGTGGTGAGTGACATCAACCAGAAGCATTCGCGGCTTACCTCATGGATCGCTAAGAGTTCTGTAAATGTGAGTATTTTTTACAGTGTTAGTCTTGGTGTGCCTGAAACACACAAGACACACATTGGAATATCGAAGCAGTTCGCAGTGTTTTTATCTGGTGTCCCGAGAACACTAGATTCAGCAGAATTCTGCTGTGCGGGAAAAATATGTTGTACACCAGATTTCTGATTAGGTTTTGCCTTTATTCACTTTAATTCCTTTCCTAATTGGTTCCACGATTTTAACTGAGTATTTCTGCAGATATAACTAGGTTGGATGAGCTTGGATATTACAAGAAGATCTTGGATATATTCAAGAAAGAAGACATTGCTTAGAACAAGGAGAAGAAGTCGACTAGGGCACAAACTACAAGCTGTGAAGATCTTGAAAAATCAGATGTGCTCTGGACGTTTTTGGATACTATATATACAACAAGAGCTCATCAAGGTAGATACGTGAAGAGAGCTAGCAAAACCGAAAGTTTATGTTTATAGATTCACAATTTTTGTCAAGACTCGACAGAGCTTTGTTTAGTTGTTTTTCTCTGTGTGATCCAGAGATAGTTAGTTAGATTGGAAGAGGTAGTTCTCTTTGTTGCTTGGTTATTTTGCATACAGAGATATTAGTAGAGAATAGATCTAGAGTAGTTTTTTATTCATTATCAATATACGTATAGTGAATATATTCGCCATGAGGCTCGGTGGATTATAGGAATATAATCTACGAGAAACATACAAAAGTCTCATCTAAATTTCGATGTTGTACTGTTATTTATTATTTATCTATATCTTCTTTTTTTTTTTTTTGTCAGCGATTCAGTCAGTGTGTCGAACACACCAGAGAACTGCATTGCCAGAGTTTCGTGTTCTGGACACACCAAGTCACACTTTAGGTTAGTTGTACCAAATCCGGTTCGCTCGCACTTTCAAGTTCTACATGATTAGAGGAAGTAGCGACCATGGTTTGTTTTACTGAACGCCAGAAAATAGTCGTGCCTCCACTCATGAATAGATATCCAATCTGGGAGCGTCCATTATAATGAGGGTCGGACAAATATCCAGCATCTGGAAGCTCTTTCGAGCCTCCACCGTGGAAGTTTGAACAAAATAATAATTAGAAAAGAATTATTAAAATAATAATTTACCGGAGCTCCAGTGACTTGGTTTGTGGTGGTGATAATTGAAGAAGTAAGGTAGGAGGTGGTGATTTTGAGTTTTGGAGAAATTTGAGGTTTAAAAAGTAATTATAGTATCTAGGAGGGGTGGCTTTTGTAATTTTTTTATAATTTATAATTTTAAATTATAAAAATTGTTTACAAATTAATTTTAATAGTTAGATTTATGCAATTTGTCAAATGTTATTTGGTGTCCACATATTCTTACTGTGTGAAGTGGTACTACATTATCCTACACCGTCTATGTTTAGCACTATGTTATCACCTCGATAAGCTTATTATTTAAATAAGTATGTTACGTGAACGTCTAACTGGTAAATAATAAATTTGTTCAGAAAGTTATAAAAACATAAGTTAACTGATTTGTTTTTACCTACCATATTTAACAGCTAACTAATTTACTAAACAATTTTATAAAAATTAATTAAAAAATATCAGTTATCAGATACCCAATCAACTACCAGCTAGTTTTTCATTTTCGAATAATCCAAAAAGAAGATGACATTATTATCTGAAGCCCTTTTGTTGTTTTTCCTTTTAGGGGATGTTAGTTCATTATCACAAATTACTTTTGAGCCTTTATTGTTGATAGGATAAGACTAAGTAATTTCATTTTCACTTCCTCTAGTGGACAAATACAGAAAAAGAGCGTGCAGTGACGCTCTCTCAATAACGTAGCGAACTCAATCATCGACAGCAAAAAGATCTTGTTTGACCACGTCCAAACGAACACGTGGCATCCTCTCATTGGCCAAGTGAGAAGAAGATTGTGCTCGCGCCAAAAAATGACAAGAAACCATTTGAGCAAGTAAAACGTCGTGTCAACTCCAATTTAAAAACACTGATTGCAATTTAAAAACACTGATGGTATCGTAATTAGTAGTTAATTGCATTGCGAAATTAAATAATGACGAGAAGTAGAGCCATTAAATTGGCTTCCAAGCTGCAATGACAGAGCTTCTTCTTCTCTGTTTCGTAGTTGATGGCAGTCAATGGCCGATGGTGATTCCGAGAAGGAGGAGGATTTGGGTGGAATTACATTACTGGAGGCGCCTGTTCTGTTTTTGGTCGTTTCTCATAAGGCCTTCAGGGCGGAGCTTTCGTCGCTTCGATTGTCCGCCACTGAGGCGGCGAGGAGTTGTAGCCGCGATGCTATGGTTGATTTAGGTCGGAGGTTGGAGTTTCTCAAGCTTGTTTATAGCTACCACTGTGCTGCTGAAGACGAGGTTCGTTACTTTCTTCTTAACAATTTACTACTCGGATAGATGTTGTTAGACGAATTAATAAGTTCGAGCTTTTAGATGAGATGGAATTCTGTTGAGCTTTTCTGTTTTCGAGCATATATTGTTGCCATTTTGACCAAGTATTGATGATTTGTATAGATCAATAGCATCTTCTTAGGCAGTCACTTTGCTGAGTATCTACTTGTGTGAAATTCGACAAACTATGAATCAATAGCATCTTCTTAAACAGGCACTTTGCTGAGTATTTATGTATATGTGAAATTGGACAAGCTATGATATGGTTTTGGTTCATGGAAATGAAATGAACTGAGGAGGTTGACTTTTCGGTACGATACAATTGCATTTGCATAATTAGTTGAATAATCGTCTTTTGGTTTTCGCTAATTATGATTTTTTTTGCTTCAGTAATGTTGTTGACTATTGTCCAGGAGAACTTTTTAGAAGTAAATCTCGATAACTCTTTTTCATTGTTCAATCTAACATTTATTCAGTTGTTGGATTAATGATACTTAATATGGCAGTCTCACTTTAATGTTGCAGCAGCAGCGCAATGAATGCATATACTTGATACTGTTTCAGATTTTGTTGTTTTGTGTAATCGATCAATCGAATTTATTGTTTTGTGCACGCAAGGCATCACTCATGTATATTGTTCTTGGTGAGTGCAGACTTCTATATGAGCACTATGTGGAATATACTTAATAGTTGATACTGTTTAAGATTATGTTGTTTTGTGTGATCGATCAATCGAATTTATTGTTTTGTGCACACAAGAACACAAGGCATTATTCATGTATATTGTACTTGGTGAGTGCAGATTTCTACATGAGCAGTATGTGGAATATACTTGATACTGTTTCAGATTATGTTGTTTTGTGTGATCGATCAATCGAATTTATTGTTTCGTGCACACAAGAACGCAAGGTATTACTCATGTATATTGTTCTTGGTGAGTGTAGACTTGTACACGAGGAGTAGGTGGAATATATATGATTATGTAGTATTTTCATCTAGAGAGTTCGTATACTTTCTATGTTTTAGTAGCACAATTTTCTTAAAGGCTCCGAATTCCCAAAGCTAATACTTGATTTCTAACAGGTTATCTTTCTGGCATTAGATGCACATGTTAAAAACGTGGCACCAACATATTCACTTGAACATAAATCTATTGATGAGAATTTCAATTCGATCTTCCATCACCTGGATCTCTTGATGAGCAGCAATGAGGACTCTCCTCAGATTTTTCAAATGCTTCTGTTTTTGATAGGTACTATCGAGGCCATGATTAGTCAGCATATGCAGAAAGAAGAGGAGCAGGTACCGCTTGAATAATCTGATTTTCCCTTAGTCTCTCATAATTTCGAAGACAACTATGACTTTCTGAAATCATGAGTTGATCCCTTAATGTCTCCCCAGAAAAATTTCTGTGACTAATATCTGCGCCATCATAGATTGAGAATTTAAGAAATGTACTCAAGCTCGGTAATATAGTTAGTAGCTGGTTAGGTAAGAACTATGCAGGCTGTTGTATATGGTGACTAACAAAAACATGTTTGTTTTCCATGTGAGAGTATCTTTCTAGAATTCCTGAAAGCCTATGTAGTGGGTTGCACTGACTGTCTTCATGAAACGATGTTTCAAGTTATGACGTCAATTTACTCATTACTTATGCCTGCTGGATAGAATAATTCGTCTTTACTTATTTGATATGTATTGGATAATGTACTTGAATGTCGTTTTCCATTGTACCACATGGAGATATTTTGTTGTTTGAAATGGAAGGAAAGATTGTGTGATGTTTAACTAGATACTTGTTGAGAGGTGCAGTATCGTAAGGGAACCTGGAATTCAACCTATGCTTATGTGTAAACTTATCCTCTACATGTCATTTAGAAACTCAACATGGCATAACTATTTGATGTTGTGCAACTGTCTTTAACAACAGCTCATGCTATCTTTAAAACGCGGTAGCTGTTAGTTGTTCCCCAAATTTGTTATGCTCTCTAGCAGAAAGAAGGTTATATTAATCCAATATAAATGTGAATTATTTAATGTCCATCCTTTCTTATAGCATTACTAATAAGTACTAATTTGTTAATCCAAGATGCCCCTGAGGCGTGCTAGATATTAAAACTTTTCATAATAATGACTCTTTTAAGAAATTCAGAATAAAATTTTATTTATGCGCGTGTTTTCCTTAACATTACTTCTGCAACTTCTTTTTGCACGGCAGCTGATTTTTCAGCTATTGTACATCCCATCACTTGAACGTGTGAATGCAGGTTTTTCCTTTGCTGAGGAAGAAATTGTCATCTGAAGAACAGTCGCAGCTTGTCTGGCAGTATATTTGTAGTGTCCCTACCATTCTACTCGAGGATATTTTGCCATGGATGACGTCTTATCTTTCTTCAAATGAAAAACTTGATGTGCTATGTTGCCTGAAGCACATAATTCCTAAAGAGGATCTGCTTTTAGAGGTGAATCTTAAACTGATGTCTTGAAGCTGTTTGGTCAACTTTCCTATCTCATCTTTCTTTTTATCTGCTTAGGTGGTCTTGTCCTGGATACAGCATAAGGATATATCTTCTTCTCATGCCTACAATACACACAGAAAAGCATATCAATTTTTAAATGGCCTATCAAGTTCCAAGGATATACTGGAGCTGTTCCCACTTGAAATTCATCGTGAACAAGATGAAGAGCAACTTAAGGAAGCAGGTCTTCTGCACTCAGATAGTCTTGAAGGTCCCATCGAGCATATTCGTTTTTGGCATGCTGCTCTCAGAAGAGAGTTTGATCAATTTATTGAAGAATTATGTCTGATAAAGAGAACAAACTCTTTTGCAAGCCTATCATCGGTCATAGTGCAGATAAAATTTATTGCCGATATCCTTATTTTCTATAGGTATCCTTATATCGCCAGCTTGTTTTATATAAATGATGGAATGCATTTTTGAGTAGTTTTGTTTTCCTGAGTTAAATTAAAAATGCATATGATGAAATCTCACACCTTGTGCATATAAATATTTTCTTTTGTGTTATTGAATGCTAGGCATCTTGATTTTCTCACTAATTTTAATTGATGGAATAAAGGAAAATGTAGAGATTCAGGTTGTTTACATTTTTCTTGCTTGTTTGATTGCAGCAATTGTTTAGAGAAAATCTTTTATCCATTGGTGTATCAACTTTCCGACAATGCACAGTGCACTAACCTGGTGGATGAAAACCAGATTAAAGGACTTCAAATGTTGCTATTCCAGGAACGTGAAGGCTCAGTACAACTAGTGAGCTTCGTTGAGAGGCTTTGCAAGGAATTAGAGTCACTCCTGGCGGAGTTTAGCAAAAAGCTTGTTTTTCTAGAAATTGAGGTAAAATTCTCTTCTTTTTCTCTCTCTCTTTTTTATAGACGTATATTTTGATCTTTCCCCTTCCTTCACAGGCCTCTCAATTATCCTTGTTTTCCTAAACTTTAGTTCAGGGTTACAAAAAGAGCATTGCCTAGGTCTTTCCTCTTGAGTTTACCTTAGTATCTCCCTACAAACATTGCTGATACAGCAGAACTATGTCTTTTATTAAACATGCTAGAACCATTTGACCAAGACAATTTGTGATGTTAATGATAAAGTGTCCAGGCAAGTTACCAGAACAAAAAGCTTTACTAACAAGGAAAAAAAAGAAGACAGAATTGTAATAGTCGTTGTTGGAGATATGAATGATTAACATTTTCATAACCACCCGACCAGCTTGAGATTTTAGGTGGAATCTCTCTATATATCAGAACCACGGTCTAATTCCAAGACTAAGAGCTAAAGGAGCAATGCATAGGCTAGATAATGATTACACATTCTCTTTATTCTTTTTTAGAATCAAAATATCTTTTTGTTACATTCGTGTAGAAATATTATCTTGTTAATTATGTGCTTCAGTGACTTTATTCTTCAGTTCCATCCAGGTTTTTCCATTTATTAGCAACAAGTGCACCAGGAACATGCAGCTTTGGTTGCTCTATACAAGCCTTCATGTGATGCCACTTGGGTTGCTAAGGTGCACCGTTACTTGGTTCTCTGCTAAACTGCCTGAGAATCAGTCTACCTCTGTTCTGACAAACCTCAAACTGCAATGTTCTGCAATTGGCAAGTCTTTCAAGTCTCTGTTACATGAATGGGTTCGTATTGGTAGTTCCGGCAAAACCTCCACTGAAAAGTTTAGAGAAAATCTGGAAGAAATGTTCAATGGTAGGAGCTTTTACTTGACTGACCATATTAGGCTAAAAGCTGCAGTGTCTGAAGAGCTGCTTAAACCAAAAGTAGCAACAGAGATGAGGACAAGTGAGATCATCCCCTCATCTTCTGTATCAGTCACAACTCAACAGCATCAAATATCGACCTCTACTGGCATGGATCTTCACAAGTTCTTCTCTGATATGTTTAAGAGAGTGCCACCATTTCAAAACAACCTCATAGAATCTGACCCTGCAACCTTTCTAGCTCTCGATTCAAGACCAATGGACCATGTTCTCTATATCCATAGAGCTCTCGTTGAAGAACTGGAGTATCTCATTTCCCTATCAGCCAAGCTGGCTTCAGATATGGGATTTCTTTCTGAGTTTCAGAAACGGTTCAAGCTTCTGGAAAACATCTACCAAATTCATAGCAGTTCAGAGGATGAAATTGCTTTTCCATCACTCGAATCTAAGGCTGCAGTTCAAAACGTCAGTCACTCCTATACCATTGACCATAAGTTGAACTTTAATCACTTCACGAGAACGTCAGAAATCCTAAATCTCGTCTTTAGACTAATTAAGGAGGGAAACTATTCTAGGCTAGAATATTACCACCTGTGCTTGAAGCTCCATGACACCTGCTTATCTATGCATAAAGTACTAGCTGACCACATGTGCCGTGAAGAAGTTGAGATTTACCCTTTCTTTCGGAAGCACTTCTCCATTCAGGAAGAGGAAAATATTGTTGGGCAGATGCTTGGAAGAATTAGAGCAGAAATTCTACAAGAAATGATACCCTGGTTAATGGGGTATCTGACTTCCGATGAACAGCATGCCATCATATCTTTGTGGCTCAAAGTTACAAAATATACTAATTTCAGTCACTGGTTACGAGAATGGTGGGAAGGTATGACAAGATATAATGTATCCTCAGTGGAGGAGAGATCACGACCTTCGCCACTGGCTGCTGACCCTATGGAAGTTGTTTCGATGTATCTGGTGAAATATGGCTCTGTTGCTCAGAAGTACGGGCATGAAAGAGAAAGTGAAAGACAACCAGCCTCTGCTGAGTTTTGTAATTCTGGAACTTGCAATCTTGATAATGAACTTCTGGGCAAAGATAAAAATGGACGTCAACTTGCAACAAAAGGATCTAATGAAAAAAATGAAAATTTTCGTGTGGATGCAGCCGGTATACATGATAAAGAACATCAAGATGTGAGCCATCAGGAGCATCCTCTATGCATTAGTCAGGAGGAGCTGGAAGCTACAATTAGAAGAGTATCTCGTGACTCGAATTTAGATATTGAAAAGAAGTCATACATAATCCAAAACTTGCTAATGAGGTAATAATAATAGTTTCTTTCTCCCAGTTTATTGCTGATGTGGTTTGACATCTCTTCAGTGTTCAGTCGTATTGTCTTTTGAATAGTCCTGCAGCTTTTGTTTATTCTAGCTCAAATTTTGTTTATGCTAGCTTTTTTTCTTATTTTTCGTTGTCCAGATAAATATATCTCTTTGAGGGTTTTTTCTAGGATTGACTTTTCTTTTTATTCCATACAGTCGTTGGATTGTAAGGCAGAAGTTTGATAAAGAGGCTGCTGTCACCAATGACAAAGGAGAAGATCCTGGGAGAAGTGCATCTTATCGAAACTCTGACAAATTAATTTTCGGTTGCAAGCACTACAAAAGAAACTGCAAGCTTTTTGCTCCCTGTTGTAATAAACTGTATACATGCATACGCTGCCATGATGAACAAACTGATCATGCTTTGGACAGGTGAGACAAGCATGTGTGAAGTTACTTCGATCCATTTCTATTGCTATTATTTATATCCATGCTAATTATAGCTCATTTATGCTGCAGAGAAAGTATCACGAATATGATGTGCATGAAATGCTTGGCAATTCAGCCAATCAACCCAATATGCACAAATCCTGCTTGTGGCAACTTTTCCATGTCGAGATACTATTGCAGGATTTGCAAATTGTTTGATGACGAAAGGTAATGTAAACCTCTTGTACAGTTTCAAAGGTGGAATAAATTGTTCCTATAAGTTCTTGCAAACCTCTTGTACAGTTTCAGCAACGTACAACGCTAGCAAAATATAAATTGTTGAGCTCTAAAACCATGAAGTATATGCATAAATGGTATGACGTATTGCATTTGACACTAACCTTATTTTGGGAACTATCCTCTTGTATTTCTTTATCACTTGTTTTCCACACATTTTTGTTAATATGACATAGACCCTGTTAACCACAAACAAGTAATTCACAGTTTGGTACTTAATGAATCAGTTCACAAGTTAAGCGTACTTGGTTATTTGGATCAAATGCTATTTACCAGTATTTCACACTTCAGCTCCTCAAATATATATATAAACATGTACTCAGAATCATTCTAAATTTTTTTAACAACAGGCAAATATACCATTGCCCTTACTGCAACTTGTGCCGAGTTGGGAAGGGATTGGGTATTGAGTACTTCCATTGCATGAAATGCAATGCTTGCATGGCAAATTCTCTCTTTGTGCATGTATGTAGAGAGAAGTGCCTCGAGGAAAACTGCCCAATTTGCCATGAGTACATATTTACTTCAAGTGCTCCTGTAAAAGCACTTCCGTGTGGGCATTCGATGCACTCAGCATGTTTTCAGGTATCTAACTTACAAATTTAAGTTTTCCGAATTTGTCAAAGATCTCATGACTAAAACCTCAGAGTCCCTTATCTTGCTGCCAGGAATACACGTTCTCCCACTATATCTGCCCAATCTGTAGCAAGTCACTTGGTGACATGCAGGTCAGTCAGCTAATATCTGCTTTCTTATTACGTCTTTCTCTTTCTTTGTGTATTTCGTCTTTTTTGGCTTGAAGCGATAACCATTTAGCAAATAAGTTATAAAAATATGCTTGATACTGATCTGTAACAAACATGATTTAATCCATGACATTATTTAGTCCATGTACATGTCACATCATTTGGTCAAGTGATCATCTAGCAAGGTAGTTAAAAGAGAATTCAACTGGCTCCATTTTCAGGTGTATTTTGGGATGTTAGATGCTTTGTTAGCTGAAGAGAAATTGCCGGAGGAGTATGCTGGCCAAATGCAGGTATCTGTTATGTTCCATACGTACATGCATCATTCTATGTAGATTTACGCTATCTGAGTTGATCATTCTGTGCATACAGGCCATATTATGCAATGATTGTGAGAAACGAGGAACTACTTCTTTCCACTTTCTCTACCACAAGTGCCCTCATTGTGGTTCATACAATACCAGACTTCTGTGACTCAACATTG
The DNA here is from genome assembly GCA_026545765.1 of Plantago major. Lineage (NCBI taxonomy): Eukaryota > Viridiplantae > Streptophyta > Magnoliopsida > Lamiales > Plantaginaceae > Plantago > Plantago major. Next base: position 33,603,711 of record CM048841.1, read on the forward strand.
TTGGCAAGTTTGTATTTCCTCAAAGTTACTAGATCTATAGATTGTATCTGCCACCTTATTTCAATAGATGAACGATTATCTTGAGATAATCAATTACCTTCCCTTCCCAAATTAAAAGAGAGTTAGGAAATGCCATTGTTGTAAAGTTGTTTGTAGTAGTATATGGCAAATTTTGTGAATACGACAGCTTCTATTATCAATGCTTTCGTAAACCTAAAAAGAGTGACGCTTTGATAATGCACCACTCCTAGTTTATCAGCGAACTCCATTGCCTATGAGTCTATGACTTACAAGGAATAAATATGTGCTTCTTTCTTCTGTTTGCATTTCAGCCCTTGTAAGTCATGAATAATGTATAGAAATCATTCTTAACTGATTTTTACATGAATAATGTAAACAGTAAGTTGGATCGCAAGGTCTGAAATCATTCTTAACTGATTTGATTTTCTTGTTAGTTGACACTGGTAAGACTAAAGCATGCCGCAGCGCTCTTCAGCTCATTATCTCCCATCTGCTCAACGCCTTCTGTAGCATCCTTTACTGGTGACTCGAAGCTGCATGTTTGGCAGAAAGATATTGTTACAGGGATATAGAAATCGAATGTGTATTGATGTGCTCTTTGAGTTATGTTATGATGCAACATTGTCAAATCCCTGCATGCATATGGTTGATTGATAACACAAAACCTCAGTTCTACGACCACTAAAAGTATTACAGCTACACGTTGAATTGGGGTTAATGTATGAAAAACAACGAGGCTTCCGTGTTCTATTAGGCTTATATGCATGTCCCTAAAAGGCAATGATACACATGATGAGAGAATAACAGTACCTGGATTCATAGACTTCCTTGGAGTCAATAAAGGATTGTCTGTCATCAAAATTGTCGAAAAAGGGATGCACCTCACTGTAGTCTTGATTTGCCTCTTGTTGAATCACCAAAGGCTGTGATATGGTCATATGTGATTGCAGGGCCATAGAATCAGTGCGGGTTTGTTGAATCCACTCTGAATCCACAATATTGTTCTCCTTGGAGTCCAAATTATCAGAATTTACATTGTTGGAATGTTTCGCAATAGGCACCGCATTGTACTGCGACTGGTTAACTTGATTGACAAGTGACATGGAACCATTTCCTGGAGGCTCAATTCCTAATTGTAACTGGGAGAAAGAATCATTTGCACCGGACATTTGTTTCTGATGTCGATAATAAGCCAGCTGCTGTAAAAGAGCATGAAGTTGTTCTTCTGCGATTTGAATTTGGTAAGTGAGTTGATGTATCTCAACCATGCATCCATAGACAGGATGCTTATCCCTCATGGCTGCATGGAATTTGATCGATTTCATTGCCATGACTCTGAGTTCTGGGTTGAGCTGTCGTAGTAAGTTCTGTATATGTTTGACACCAAATAACCGGTGTACATTTTGGAACATTTTGGGTTGGTCTGCAGGGAAGAAGGGTGCAAGAAGGCATTCGGGGGTGCACCGCCTCCTCTGGTACTTGCACGCAGCGCACGCCTGGCCTGTGCCACTCTTAATGGTCATTATTCACAACATTTAACCAATGGCAATGGGAATCAAGAAATAAGGAGAGTGTTGTTTGGTGAAGTAATGGTGATGATGAATATTATGTTTGTGTGTGTTGGTGTTGGGGGTTGAGGGAGTGAAAAGACTGGGTAAAAAGCAGGATTAAGAGAGGTCCGAAAATATTGTTGGATGGATGTGACAAAGTGACATTGCATCATAGAGTGCTTTTTTACCTGGGGAGGAAATTGGAGTTCCTATTTTTCAGGGCTTACTAGTGGTCATGGTTATATTTCTTGAGTATTGCCATTATCTCTCTCAATCATATTTTTAGTATAGAGCCTGTAACAAAAAACAGCGTGCATATTATTATAGTTTATTTTTAGTAGTATACACAGTCCAATTACTATGTTCATAATTAACTCCACAATGACCCCTACTGTAAAAATAACCTTTCACAATATCATACAAACTGAACCATAAATGTAAACTGGTGAGAATTGACCCCCGTTAAATATCGTATATAAAAACAAATCAGCTATCTTATTTTTCCAATAAACTTTTTGGACAAGCTTATAAATTACCAGTTAGGTTTTCATGTAACATACTTATTTTAAAAATACACCTATCGAGCTGATAAGCCAGTACTAAACGAAGTCACTCTCTTGAACTTCCTCATCATCATCCAGTATCTCTCCTGCATATGCACATTTTGCCTCACTATTCTTTTTGTTAGCAATTTCATAGGCTTGTCTGACATCGTCTGGGGTTATAATTTATAAACAACCCAACACGTCTCATTTATAACAATTTGATGTCTTTTTGCAATAGTAATACCCCGATAGTAGTTTCCCCACAATGGCCACAGCTCACTGCCTAAGCCATGTCCAACATTTTCCCCGGCTATTTGAAGCCTGTCTGCATAACACCGGGTGCGGCCAGGCTCCAATCCGCAGTGGGGCCAAGCGCAATAAATAACTTTGGCTTGGAGTAACTTCTATTTTTGATAATGTATGAAATTTTAAGCCCCTAAAAATGAAAAATGTATAAAGTTCTCCGTCAGCAGGAGTAATATGTCGGCTATGCAAATTTCTTGTTGAACCAAGAAATACACTAGTTACCAATTATCATAGTCTCACCTCGTCATTTGCATCATAAACATACTGTAATTCATCTTGGTGTTCTTGGAAACACATGTTCGCTTTAAAACTTTAAAACAAGCATCATGAGTATAGAAAAACTGACATGGATATGTGATTTTGTTGTGGACAAGATATGTAGGGTGAATTTTAGCAAGTACTAGATTTCACAACTATCCGATGGACATAATTTAGAAGAACCTTGTACAGGCGTAACTGAAGGTACTACAACTCCATCAATACTCAAACTTACAGAAGCATCAGAGAACCCCAAAGAACGGATTATTAATGGCGCTGTTTAGCTCGCCTCCAGCAGAATGAAGTACCGCAATATCTACTTTCTCTTTTGGGAGATACAAAAACTCACCCCCTTCAATTTTCTCAAATCCACAGAGCTCCAGAAATTCAATGCCTCCTTTCAGTTTTCCAACTCTATCCTGTAAGACAAATAAATATATGATTATGACCAGAAGTATTTATAATTATTGATGAAACCTTGGGCTGAAAGTCTGATACATGAGTTCGGTGTCTTTCTTTATCATCATAGCAAGATGGACTCAAACACAAGAGAAATGGATACCATTCTAAGTTTATACTACAATATTTCACCAGATATGTCTTACGGAATATAGTCACATACTTCAGTTACTATTTAAGAAATTACACTTCAGTTTGCCCTATCCTTCCTGCCTGACTAACCGGGTATAGTGATTTGGCATTGTAGTTAAATTCTTTTACGGTCAAACATGTACTATATAACTAAAACCGCTACCTTTAAGCTTTTTAATAGGCATGTCACCACGCCGAAAAGAGCACCGTATTATTTATCTATATTTGTTTTATTGGGGAGCCCTGTCCTGCACACAACAGTTATAATGGTAGATAAGAAAACTACAGAATAACTCCGCAATGCATCAAACTCCTGCTTACTGGAGTTTCGATTTCTACAAGTCTAAAGAGGCATGTTACCAGAAACAGCGCAAGGTTGCCTGGGAATCACTTGGGTCGTGAAGGGATATGATAGATCACCATGGACCTACCTTTAACTAAATTCTCACATCTTATAAACTTTCGACACCAAATAAATAACCATCGTGTGGCATAACATTATACCATGTCATGTGTGAATCTGTCTCGCGAGGAGGTCTCCCCTTTTTGTTGAATTACCAAAAATCTAAACGTGGAGTTCTTAGACTTCACTAGTTAACTAATTCTTGCAGAGACTAGGAAGCAAAAAGTACTGCAACTATGGCACCCGAGAAGAGTTAAGATAGGATCCCCCTAGAACAGCTGGTGACAAGTGACCTAGTCCTAGATAAGAATAAACATGCAAGGCCAGGAGAATGTAGGCCATGGTACAATTGAACATATGCAAAGCCTGTGAAGATTTTCACCTGAAAATTAGCATTGGTGAGCCTAATTTTGCGGAATTTCTCCTCGTTCGGATTTGTTGCAACATTCTTGGCAAAAGTTAAAAGTGTGTTGAAAGCCATCTTCACTTTGGCATCATCATCCTAATTGACAAGCAAGTGGAACAGATAAAACCATGTGAAAAATTCAGAGCTGAGCTGAGCATAACATAGCAGCTCAAGAATTTCATGAAACAACAAAGACCTAAAACAAATAACATGCCACAGTGCTTTCAAGATCATAAACTAATCATGCAAAACATGATGCAAGCTTTCACTATTATTCTGATAGTAGTTTTCATTTTGGTTAGGCAGAGTTCTTAAGCCCACACCAAACAAACTTTAGTTGTTTTATAGTTGAAATAACATTGTAATTACCTTGTGATTCTGCTTCAGGTTTCGGAGACATTCTCTCATTCGCTCTGCCTTTGTAGCTGGCCTCAAAGGTACATAACTCTGAAAGTGTAGGAGCTCATAAGATGGCATGAAGGTAGTAAACATAAATAGAGGTGACTAAATAAACTGGGTATAGCATAGAGTACCTTCTTTTCTTCCACGGGTGGTGGAGCAGAGGGTTTTGCTGCAGCCAGATCTTCCGCAGGTAAACCTAGTTTCCTACGTCTTTCAGCCTGTAAAGCATGTGACCAGTGTGGCATAGAGCTTTAGAAATTGATCCAATTGAAAGACAAGAGACAAAATGAATGCATTTCAATGAAGCACCGTCAGGAGAAATACGCGATTATGGTAAATACATGTACTGAAGTCTGGTCTGGCACATTAAAAACAAGTCCTATCACTGAAAACCTGAACCACATGTGCATACTATAAGCAGAACCAGGTTTAGTTGTTAATTGTGGATAACAGAACTAGAGATCAAAACATATCTCAAATACTATATCATAAATCACAATAACTTTAAGACGTGATAGAGGGAAATCAACTGTCACCTTAGAATTCAAACACCAGAAAATTAGCACACAAAGTGTCCATGAAATAAGAGTGTTTTCAATCATACGATTAGTTGCTGAAAGTACAACAATTAGAGAAAGAACATAAGTTGGAGAGCATCATAATAACCTTATCTTCTTCCAGCTTTTGACGAATTTTCTCCCTTGCTCTTTTTTCTTCCTCTTTCTCTGCTTTCCGTAAGGCTATCATACTGCATCACCAGAACCCAAAACCAATCAGAAAAATCATATGCATATGCGACAATGACCAAAGGAGAATAAAACTATATGAGCATCAACAGACCGTTTTCTTTCATTTGCTTCTTCCATCCGCTTCGCTTCAAGTAGTTCCTTCCCGATTCGAATTCTTTCCTGGCAGAATACGAAGCTATATAACAGACAAGGAGACAGGGTGCTAGCTATTCTGATTAAAATAGTACATAGTGCAGCCTACAAATTAGACCATCACCAGTGTGCATAGGCATGAAAACAGGTAAAATCCTACCCTACCCGCACCATACCTGAAACATAGCCGCAAAAAAAAAAAAGGTGTGGTACGGGTATAGACCCATTCATGTGTAGATACTTGAGTTTAAAAAATAAAAATAAAAAAAGAATAGAAATGGATCGTGACTTCCAATTAACATTGGAGTCCTGACAACTCACAACGATGTTAGAACAATACAATAAAAAATGTTTGACAGGCAAAACAAACCAAAAGAATGCAAAATGCATTTTCACGACTGACACTAGTTTTCACTATGTTGAACAATTACGTATAAAAAATAGCCAGGTAGATGCTTAGAATTAAGACCAAGTAAATGCTTAGGCTTGAGACCAAGGCTTCGAATTAAAACCAACCTTCTCTCTTTCTTTTTCCATTCGTTTTTCTTCCTCTTCTTTCTTCTTGCGAGCTCGCTCTCTGAAATGAAACAACATAGTCACAAGAATATGAACATAAAGCAACAGAAAATATGTGCACCCGTAAATAAGATCCCAAATGATGACCTGGACGACAACATATACATCTTAAAGTTTCACAATTTGTGCATGAGCAAGACATCAGTTATATCAATAGTCTGTATGAGTGAAACTTTTCAAATTGATGAAACCTTATACAAGAAGAATTCTAGAAACAAGCATGTAGAGGACTCCATCACTAACAATAGGAACAAACGATGATCAACAATTACAACAGTACCTCAATTCTTGCTGTTTCTGCTTAATCTCTTCCGGAGTGAGGGATGGTTTTGGAGGCTCATTTTTCTTGGAACTGACAGATACCTGACCATTAACAGGGTAAACTACGCTCTAAGAAGCCAGAGACATTAGAAGAGATTGACGTGCCAAGTGCATACGGTGTATGCAAAGTCTACATAAAAGTTGATATCGCCAGATTCATGAAAGTCCAAAAATATGTTTACATGGCCGGATTTGTGAAACTCTAAATAAATGTTCACATAAAATCATGCCAGATAGTGATGGAATGAGTTTAAATAGCCAGCTTTGTCAAACGTGCACATAATTCAAATAGCCAACATAGGTCCTACTTTGTCAGTAATTATTGAGGCCAAACCGAATACTGATACACTTGATACCAGAAACAATGGTGCCTTTTTCTCCATCCAGATCAATTTATTTTGTAGAGTAGGGAGGAAACTGATGAGTGGTTTAAATAAGAATGCAAAAAAGGCTTTTGCTTTTAATTTATCCAAGAAAAGACATGTCTTTTTACAGAAAAAAAGTATGCAAGCGTCGAGCCAGCCATGCAATTATTTTATTAATAACTTGACTTTTGAACATAGATTCATTCACGGGAATTCACATCTTTATTAAAACTTGCATGGAATATTCTTTACAGTCCACCCAATAAGGAAGGAGAAAGATTGACATTCAAATCATCAAACAATTAAGTCCCTAAATGCCCTCTCATTCACCAAAAGTAACATATTGACCCAAGAAATGACAGACATGCTCACAGAAATTAAATGCATCTATACTGTTAGGTAAATCCTGTGAAGAGTCTCGTTCAAGTATCAACTCGAAGTCTCAGGCATGAAAATGAAAATGCCAACTGGATTTAGAATATGTCACCCAGACTCTTTAATTCCCCTTGCATACTCGTCGTACACTCGAGAGTTAGACATGGGTATGGGTATGGGGGGCACTTCATTTCAGGGCAAAAGTCAGGTTCTTTTTTCTTGAAATGGCCGTGTCCGACACCCGGATACACACCCGTGTCTGGTACTTGGTGGCGAGTCCAGGTGACATTAGATAACAATGTGATAATGTAATCGGATAAAACTAAAATCAAATTAGACACACAACACACACGCAACTTTAACCTGCACCACAACTCTTGACCAATGGACCAGATTAAACCTCTACAGAACATACGTAATGGATTCATAGCCAAGTTTACCAAGAAAACAATGAGCTAAGCTCATTAAGCAACCAATCTTTAAGGGTTATAGTTGTTTAATACACCAAATTTTACATTTGCAGATGAGTGTACAAATAAACCTCTTCTTTCATAGATTTAGAAAGCTAGTAGAGAATAGGAATGCATTCCGAAGGTAGGGGTGAGGATGCATCACTGACGATCTCACTGGACAAAAACAAATAAAATATACTAAATATAACCAGTATTGATACCAGTGGCAGTTGGTCAATATCGGGATCATTCTCATGCTCCACTATCCAATTTGCCGCAGCCTCAAGGCAAGCATTTCCTACAAAGAACCATGAGTTTAAACTGTTAAAGTTGTTCACAAAAATAATTATTCAATTTCCAAGAGTAATGGAAATAAATTATATATCTATGAAGGCAAAACAAATTTTTAGGTACACTACAATGTTACAGGGCCATTTTAGGTACAGCAGTTTGATGTTGACCAATTTACATACCATAGAACAACACCCCCTATAAATTGACATATGATTTTGAATTTTCCGGTGACTTGGTGACGTGGCAGTCGGAGATTCGATTTTGACCGTGCATTGACTGTTGACTATGAGCAAAAAAAATTTAAAAGTAGATAAACCGACATCTGACTATCAGAAAACATCATACAACTTATAGCAACCACTAAACAGAAGTGGTTGATTTAAGACAAAAAGTCAACACGTGCGGTAGCTATGTCAACTCTCAAATGATTGCCTCATATTACACGAAAGTAAGCATTGCAAGTCATGCAAATAAAACTGTCATGGGACTCAGCAGGGTACTGTAAATTTATGATCAAAAGAATATATAAGCTAAAATCTCTTGTTGTGGACAGTTACCAGAATAATGTAGTGCCCGGGTTGCCCTTTCCTTGGGAAATCCCATTTCTTCAAGTTCTGCAAGGAGTTGCTCATTTACTTCTGGCACAACCATTTCTACTAGCAAGAAAAGGAAAAAAAGCATTAGCAGCAACAGAGAGCCAGTAAGGGTACTTGTGACTTGTGAGTTCAACTAAACAGCGAAACACAACACATGCAAGGTAAAATTTAAAAAGATTCTCAGCTGTAACTTGAATTTTGCAACTATAATCCTTTTTTTATCCATAACAATTCTAATCTAGTTAATCCATGAATAATATAATGTCAAACAAATATTATCTAAGAAAAAAAAAAAGAACGAAAGAAAAACTAGCTAGAGGAATTTTTTGAGTTTTCACAAAACAATTCTTTCTTTTAGTGCTTAAACATTAAGGCATCGCACAAGAATACAAGGAGCAGAACGTATTAAATATGCATTTTTCCTGATTAAACAAGTCAACGTCCACACTTGAAGAACATTGGAGTATATTTTGAACCAGCTCTGAAGAGTGATGATATGAAATATAACAAAATGCTTACAGCCACATGATGCATTAGGTATGCATAAGCATGAATATGCCATGTCAGGCAGGTGATCACACACAAATAAATACCTTCCTGCTGACTAGTACTACCATCGCCTGCTTCCTCCATTTCAACATCATCCTTGCGCTTTGGAGCATCCAGACTTATTGGCTTGGCTGCCTCTGAAGTCTTGTCCGCAAACTCTGTGTGCCCTGTCCTCTTAGTATGCAGGTCGCTCTCCTGCGTTCAAGAAAATAAGTCAGACGGCCGCATTATATCATGCACATACATTTACATACCACGTAAATGTATAGCTTTGAGAAAATTATGGCATACTCCCTGCGCCCTGCAAAAAAATGTATCTATTCCTTTTTTGGATGTCCCACTAATTTAGCCATAACCCCCACTATATCATACTTTTTCATTATTTATCATTTCTCTCTCTTATCTTTCATACTTTCGACATTCTTCATCATTTATCTCTCCCACAACAAACTGTTTATTTGTTTTCTTAAAAACAACGCCGAAAAGAACGTGGTCTAACGAACCAGGACGGAGGGAGTACATTGGAAAGAATACGCAATGTAAAATAGCAGGCATCATCTGCCCATAGTTCTTGATTGAAGAACATACTGGCTTCCACGGCCATGGTCATTGTGCTATCACATACTAGCTCTGTCCCTTAGAAGCCGTCCAGACTTTTTGCAATCAACAAAATCGAACTTTGACCACGAATTAATCTCAAACCGTAATGGTAAAATCGTCAATTGAACTATATAATGAAAATTTAGGAAGACTTTACTATCACGATTTGATTAATTCATGGTCAAAGTTCGATTTTGTTCAGAACAGACAGCTTCTAAAGACAGGGAGTACATACAATATATATTATCAGTCCATAAGGTGTTTAGCTATGAACTAAACACTCTGATAGCCCAAAAATTCTACCGATTAGTCATGTATATGTAATTGCTAATTGAAAACTCAACAAGTGGAGCTGAAAAGAAGTTTGATAATCGATAAAGGCACATGAGTAACGCTCGATACATGTATAGAAAACGGAAGTTTAAACAGAGAAATTGTTGAAAATACATACAGTTTTGGATCGGCAAGGTTTGCCGCAAGTGGAGCAGACCAAATTGAGCACAGGCTCAGTGGACTCGACAAAATTGGCGTGCTTGGTTAGCTCAGCATGCTCTTGTGCCTCGTCGACGGACTTGAAGAGGGTACCGCAATCGCCACACATGAGTGATAGACCCGCCATTGTAAGTTAAACAAGCTTTCACGATCTGCAGCAATTGATAAAGACAGTTGATTTGATTGTAGATCGATTGGAGAAATCAAGGGTTTTTCTTATATTCTACTGCAATTGCAGAAATTGCTGTGAATTGTCATCAGACGGACTTATGGTGAATGCCAATGGGTGACTTGGAGGTAAAGATAGATAGCACAAATGTACCCGAACTAGGAGTGCACAAAAAAAAGTTAGAATCCGAAAATCCGATCTCAACCAAACCGATTTGGTAGGTTCGGATCGGATCTCGAATTACATATTTTAAGAATTTCGGATCGGATCGGATCTCGAATTACATATTTTAAGAATTTCGGATTGGATCTGATTGAATCCGTGGATTTTCGGATTGATCCGAGTGGATGAAAGCATAAAACCCTAACACAAACACAATACGCCTCCATCCCTTCTCCCTTTATCTCCTTTTATCTTCTTTCTCTATCAGATTTTCTTTCTATCTTCATCCCCTAGGGAGCTGTTCTCTATGACTAATTGGGCCAGATTATGCTTAATTAGGAAAGTTAGTGCTCAATCTTACATTATGTACCAACTATCAATTACCGGGTCTTCAATATCAAATCTAGCTGACCCGGTAAATCTGGTGGATTCATATCTCGCGAAACCTCGGGAGATATGAATCAGTGGAGAAAGATTAGGAAAACATTTCACATATCTTTCCAAATTTTCATTCTTCCACCTTTGCTAACATTTCATGCTCACATAATTTGTGATTCTTGTTGATACGGAAATATGTCCAATCCGTCAAGGGCGCCATAGAGCGTGTCCTAAAGCGTATCACGGCTTAACTAGCCAATTCAGTACTGGTCCGACCTCACATGGTCCGCCCAAAGTGAATCGACCAGTACGCCGAAGTCACTACATCCCCACAGCTAGTCCGAGCTGGCTAAGGAAAGGACTTGTAAACTGACTGTGTCAAGACAGATGCCTAAACGGACCGTACGAGAGAACCTCGGACGCCACCATTACTCTAAGACCAAACGTATGTAACAGAACCACTGAGATGCTTCTGTGAGACTCTTGGCTCGGACATCCAAAGTCACCCAAGGGCAGATCAACCAAGCAGACAGGTCTGTCCGAGGGACTAACACGGACCCAACGGGCGGAACAGTACTCTCAGAGGGAAAAGGTCCAAACTACTCTCCCAGGCCCACTTATCGGTATTGGATCACTGTTTACTAATGGGCCATGGGCCAAAGGTAGCATTGGTGTCCAAATCTGGATCGTACACTTGGCATCATCTCATGAGCTACCTCATGAGTATGCGATATCTATAAATACAGCTCAAGGTCCAAGACCTAGAGGTAAGAAAAGACTAGACAAGTCACGGACCATATTAATATTATAACTTCCCTCATAACTATTACATTGAGAGCTTCCAACTCTCTCTCTCGAGTAAAGTCTCTTACCGGATTGACATAGGCAATCCGGGCATCCAGTTCTAACCCCCCCCCCCCCCACTTAGTCGTTTCAGGTGACCTGGTTCGGACGAGTAATCCTTCGGACTTCAAGCAGGAGGCGGGCTACAGACCGGATTGCTTGTAATAAGTTTAGTTAGTTAGTGTTCGAGGTTTACCCCTCAACATTTTGGCGCCGTCTGTGGGAAGCTTACAAAAAGCATCTGTGTTTCGAGTGAACCAATGGCAAGAACAAGACGAACAACAAGAGTTGGTACTACAGAAGTAAGAACTCCACCACCACGCCATGGGATGCCTCCCACCCGGGACGCAGGGTGCTGACAGAGGAGATATCCAGTGAGGGACGACCGGTCCTTCCTCGGAAGAAGATGCGGCCCGAGCTTCTCCGACAGGAGCTCAAGGCCCACCCGCACCCCAACAATTCACGATGCCTGATGGACGCATTGTCCGCACTAACGACCTTGGATTGAGCGAGGTGCAGTTTGACAGGTTGCTAACGATCATCCAAGGGTGCCTGGGGTCCAACAATGCTCCTCCACTACAAACCACTCCGCCAGTGGTTACGCCTCCTCAGGCAGAGCCAGCAATGTCTAGGAACGGACAACGTCCGATCGAGCAGAGATTGGGGATCGACCTGTGGAGGATTTGCGAGATCTATCGACGGTAGGCGTCACCTCGCGGATCGAAGGGAAGGAAGCCGTCAAGTGAGGAGAGAGCACCAAGATGTGAACAATAGACGCCCGGAAGTCCCACCCCCAGTATCCCCGAGGGACAGAGATCAAGTGGCGGAAACCATTCCAAGAGCCCGCATGAACGACCTTCCCGCGGACGTAGCCATGCATCCGAGGATAGGGGAGATCATGACGGCGGACGAGATCTATGCCAAAGAAAAGCTTTAGCATTTCGATTCAAAGCCTGACGTCGTAAAAGATCACGAGCGATAACTACGTAGCGGCCAAATCCACATGTGACAAGATTGAGAGAGAAGGAGAGAAACAGGAATTCGGGCCAAGTGATTCCAAACTTGGAATACTACTATGGGGACGCTTGTCCCGTGGGTCACCTAACCCGCTTCAATAGCAAGATGGATTCCAAAGGAATGAGTGACAACACCAAAGCCCTCACTTTCTCGTCCACTCTCTTCGGAGCTGCCATGGATTGGTACACCTCTTTGCCGAATAAATCGATACAGTCATACGCAGATCTGTCTTCTAAATTCTTGGCTCGATTCGGCAAATCCAAGAGGAGAAAACGTACCGTGGAGCATCTAGCAGGCGTTATACAGGGAGAACACGAGGATCTAAGGACTTTCTTAGATCGATTTCACACGGAGGTTCTTCGGGTTGAGCCACACAGTATTAAAGAACGGGTCCGACACCTGTATGCTAATACTCTCAACTCGGAACTCCGAAGAAAACTTTCAAGTCAAGAAGTAAGGAGCGAAAAGTACTTAGAAGACATCTGTGAGGAAGTGATGTACGGAGAAGATTACAGAAGGAATGTTCCAGTGAGGGCCAGCTCCAAGAAAGCGAAGGATCTGGCGAAGCAAGACCAACGCCCGGCAAAGTTCGATTCAAGAAGGGATCAAAGAGACAGGGTTTTCACAGGGAGAGAAGTCCGCAAAGACGATATGCGGATTATACCCGGCTCAACAGACCAAGATCCGACATCTTGGCAACTATTGTTGAGAAGAAGTTTGGGCGTCGATGGTCAAGCCCCCTCACGGCGGCCGTAAGAGTAAGAACGCAAAAGGCTATTGCAAGTTTCACAAGTGTCGCGGACACAAAACGAACGACTGCATTCAGCTAAAGACAGAAGTGGAACACCTGATAAGGGATGGAAAACTGAAGGAGCATATCTATAAGGACGAACCTGCGCGACAAGATAGAACATAGCAAAGGAGAGAGGAGAGGATGACGGAACCACCGCCCCACTCACTGCCTTTGCCACCTCCGCCAACCAACTATCCACCCCATCTGGACCAACGCTCTTACCGATACACTGACGATATCGAAATGGAAAATGCCCCATACAGCGGGGTGATCAACACTATTGCGGGAGGACCAACGGGGGGAGATAGCAGGAACGCAAGGGAGCGCACCGCGCAAAACCTCCGAAACAACGACCGAGCATATGCTAGTCCGGCAATTCCAGGCACTAACGCTATATCATTCGATGATAGTGAAATTCCTCCTCCTACGGCAGGGGGAGGAGACATCGAAAACCCAGATGTCCCACTGGTGGTCTCCTTGACCATTGCAACCTACCGAGTGAATAAAATCTTGGTTGACACTGGAAGCTCCTCGAACATCATCTCTAAGAGGACACTGGATCAGATGGCATTAGGAAGAGTCCGATATGGCAGAGTGCACACCTCCATATTAGGTTTCGGAGGAGGAACTGTACGACCCCTCGGAAGTATCATGTTACACGTTTCTCTCGGCACCTTTCCGGCAAGGGTGACACAAGAGGTCCGCTTTGTGGTGGTCGAACAAACTTTCGACTACAGTGCCATCTTTGGACGACCAGGTCTCAACCAGTTCCGAGCTGTTTCATCTACTCTCCACAACAGGATGAAGTTCCCAACGGCCTTCGGAGTCGGACAAGAGCTCGGTAATGTCAGAGAAGCGTGGGAATGTTATATCATGTCCACAAGAAGGGCGTCTGCGCCCGTGCTAATAGTCACAGTGACTCCCGACGTGCCTACTGTCCTCCCACCCAGAAAGGAGGACTCACAAGTCAGCATAAGAAGCCAGAAGGAAAAATTCCCTAGAACAACGCGAATCGAGCCCCATGAGACGCTTAAAGAGATCGAAATTATCACTGGCGATCCCGAGAAGAAAACAAGGATCGGGACCGAAATGAAGGTGGAAGTAGAAATGAAGCTCGTCGCTTGCCTCCGAGAAAACAGCGATGTGTTCGCCTGGAGTACCGACGACCTGAAGGGGATCGACCCACGGGTTACAGTTCACCGTCTGAACATGGATCCTTCGATCAAATACATCCGACAGAAAAGGAAAGACTTTGGCCCCATCAAGGATGCCATCATATCAGCCGAAGTCGATCGACTCCTAAAGGCTGGACACATCGAGGAAGTCCGCTACTCTGACTGGGTTTGCAATGTCGTTCTGGTCGAAAAGTCGCCAGGCAAGTGGCGAATGTGTAATGACTTCACAAGGTTGAACAAGTTTTGTCCCAAGGATCCGTATCCATTGCCACGGTTAGATCAACTGGTTGACTCTACCTCCGGATGTGCGCTACTGAGCTTCATGGACGCATACCAAGGCTTATCAAATTCGGATGGCCAGGGAGGACGTTAAGAAAACGGCCTTCTTCGCGGCAGGAGGAGTATACTGCTTCAAGGTGATGCCATTCGGACTAAAGAACGCGGGAGCCACCTACCAGCGACTAGTAAATCAAATGTTCAAAGATGAGATCGGAAAGACGATGGAAATCTACGTGGACGACATGCTCGTTAAAAGTAAGACTGAGGAAGAGCATATTGAGCATCTCAACAATTGCTTTTCCATCCTGCGGAAGTATGGGATGAAACTGAATCCGGAAAAATGCACTTTCGGAGTGAAGGGAGGAAAATTCCTCGGATACATGGTCACGGAAAGGGGAATCAGCGCCAATCCCGAGAAAATCAAGGCGATCCTAGATCTGCCACATCCAAAGACCCTCAATGAGGTACATCGGCTCATAGGAAGTCTCATGTCCTTAAGTCGTTTTATTTCCCGGTCAGCCGAGAAAAATCTTTCGTTCTTCAAAATCCTCCAGAAAGGAGAGAACTTTGTGTGGACCGCGGAATGTTCTGAGGCTTTCGAAAAGTTGAAAGAATACCTCCATTCCCCTCCACTGCTCTCCAAGCCCGTCGTGGGAGAACCACTCTACCTCTACCTAGCAATTACGGAAGAGGCAATGAGTTCCGTCTTAATACGGATTCAAGCTAACGAGCATTTGCCGATCTACTATCTTAGCAAAGCCCTTGCTGGGGCGGAGATAAGATACGTGAAGATCGAGAAACTCGCATACGCTTTGGTTTACACCGCCAGACGGTTAAAACCTTACTTCAAATCTCACAAAATAGTGGTACTAACTACGGAACCTTTGAAACAGGTCCTAGGAAAGCCCGACCAATCTGGACGACTCTCTAAGTGGGCGATCGAGCTCAGCGAATACGACATTTGCTACCAGGCTCCGTCAGCCAAAAAGGCTCAGGTCCTCGCCGACTTCTTGGCGGGTTACCCAGAGAAAGATTCGGAGCAAGTCCCTGACAATCCAGTGTTCGAGTGCTTAATCACCAAACATATAGTCCGAAATCCAGCCCCTCCAAAGTTCAACCCAGAAAACTTTGAGGAAGCCCAGTTCCTCAATCGACCCCTCCCTTCGCTAGAGGGGGAAACTCGGGTCAACCAAATGTTTCTACTTGCCGATGATCCCAGAGACCCCAGTTCGGACAGCATCAGAAGGAAAATCACTGGAGGGAATGAACCAAGTACGGAATCGCAGCAGCTCGCAGGAGATCTCCAAATCAAAAAACATCCTTCCGATATTTGGACATTAGAAGTCGATGGTTCTTCCACTGGAAGAGTGGGAGGAATTGGAATCTACCTTAAGAGCCCACAAGGCGCGGAACTCGACTATGCGGTTTCCTTGGATTTCAAAGTTACAAATAATGAGGCAGAGTATGAAGCACTCTTAATGGGGCTGCGACTGGCCAAGTCTCTCCAAGCCCGGAAAGTCAAAGCTTACACGGACTCACAACTTGTCCAAGCCCAATTCTCAGGAAATTTTGCCACGAAGGGTCCTTCGATGATCAAGTATCTTGAGCTACTCAAGAATGAGGCCAGCCACTTCGAGGAATTCACCCTGGAAAAGTTTGACAGAGTTTGGAACGAAAGAGCCGATGCCTTGGCAAAATACGCATCTGCTACAGCGGCTTTGGACACAAGGAGAGTAATTCTACTCACCATCACCGACTCATCCGTCATGAGTTCCAATTCGGCGGTCATGATGCTCGACATGGGGAGAAACTGGATGACCGACATTCTTAACTACCTCAAGGACGGATCTCTACCGGCCGATCTGAAAGAATCAAGGAGTGTGCAGTGCCGAGCGAACAGATACTTTATAATGGGTGATGATCTGTACAAAAGATCTTTTTCCGGGACCCACTTGAGATGCTTGAACCCGCAAGAAGCACAGACCGTGCTTGAGGAGATACACAATAAGTCGTGGAGTCATTCCGGGGGGAGGACCCTCGCCCAGAAAATCATACGACAAGGCTATTATTGGCCCACTATCGGTAAAGATTCCGCCGACCACGCCCGGAGATGTCAGGATTGCCAATATTACGCAAATATCCCACATCGCCCGACGAACCCTATGATTCCGTCAATCATAGCGTGTCCGTTCGATCAGTGGGGTATCGACATTGTCGGACCATTTCCTAGGGGTACCCAGCAGAAGAAGTTTCTCATTGTGGCTGTGGAGTACTTTACCAAATGGGTAGAAGCCGAGGCTGTTGCGACCATTACAGAGAGTCGAGTGCGGACCTTTATCTGGAAGAATATCATCTGTCGCTTTGGCCTGCCCAGGATTCTCGTCTCGAACAATGGTGCCTAGTTCTCAGGACATAGGCTGAAGGAATGGCTGGTGTCCTTCAAAATCGAGCAACGATTTACATCTGTTGGATACCCGCAAGCCAATGGACAGGCTGAGTCCACGAACAAAACAATAGTCAAGATCCTCGAGAAGCGATTGAGAACCTCGCAAGAAAGCTGGGCGGACGACCTGGAAGGCGTGCTATGGGCGCATCGCACCACTGCACGGACTGCGACCAAGGAAACTCCTTTCTCCTTGGTGTACGGTTCAGAGGCAGTCATACCATCCGAGGTTGCTGTAGAAACTTTGAGAATCCAAGAGTTTGAAGACAAGGCGAACCGAGAAGCTCGGATATTCGAGCTGGACATGTTTGAACAGAAAAGGTCTGATGCACTGGCGAACATCCTTAGGTACCAGACAACCGCCGCCCGAGCCTACAACAGGAACGTTCATGCGGCAAACTTGCAAGTCGGGGACCTAGTGCTCCGACGGGCCGACATCTTGAGCAATGTTGGAAAACTCAAGCCCAAGTGGGAAGGACCCTACAAGATTGTTGGGGCCAAAGTAAATGGCAGTTATGTATTAGAAGATGAGAACGGACGTCTCCTCAGGCGTCCGTGGAATGCTAGAAACCTCCAGAAGTTCCATGCTTGAAGAAAATTGCGCGGAGCTCCATCATGTCGATTGATCATTTCAATATCAACCATTATGGACACGGAACTCCGTCAGTTCTGTTTCTTTTTTAGATCCTTTTGTTATTGGCCACGGAGCCCGCAAGTTGTAATTGAATTTCCGTCAAATCAATACAACTTCTATCTGTCGATTTGTGATTTTTCGACCTTTGCGTCTGAGATCTAATGTTCGATTAACTACGAAGAAAGCAAGAGATTTCATTCATACATAGATGAATTACACTTAATATTGTCTGTACAATCTGCAATCACGGATCGATATCCGAACACTACGAGAAAAAGGCAGAAAATGCCTCTGGAGATATGTCATCTCCCAGCAAAGATCGTTCCCCGTAAGAAAAAGCTTCCTCCATGTCAAAGCGGAAAGGTCTGGTTTCCGCAGAGACCAGGAACTCAATCTACCTGCACACAAGAAAACGATTAAGCATGCCGGAATCCATCAGTATACCACCGAAACATGGAAGGCAAGTCCGGTATCCGGGGAAAACAAAGTGCAGACAGGAAGAGATTTCCGCCGCACCGGCTTTAAAACCTCAAACTCTCTTGAAATTCGGAAACTGTTTCCAACATAAGAGAGATTTGAGCCATTAAAGTAGGGATGGAAGAAAATCGAGGAGACGAGCAGATATACATTCAAACTGAGATCTATGCTTTTCGGTGACTGATCTTCAACGATTTTCCCCTCTAGACCCACTCCACTCTCAAACTCAGGATAAATGCCGATTTGAGAATGGACGGGAGTCAAGAGGGGGAAACTATTCAAGAAACCGTCTTTTTGCTATTGAGTAGATTTGGAAAGTGGAAGTTGGATTTGCACGACTGAGGCCAAGAGAGATCCGCAGTATTTATAGAATTGGTGAACCAATGGGCGTCCGACACGTCAGAACTTCGACGTCGACAATGGGCTTAAATTATTCATTTGGGTTGAATAGTATTGGGCCAGACGGATTTATCCAGTCAAGCCCAAACAGGCCCATCAATTACGTCCGAGTTTTTTAGCCAATTTTTACGAGAAAATATGCATCGATTTATTGACGAGTGCGAAGAAGGAAAATACGGAGGTTCCACCCAGGGAAAAATAGTTCGAATTATATAAGCAAAATTATTCGAACATCTACGTACAGATAATACAGTCCGACAAAAGCCAAGAGAAAGGTACATGCTACCACGGGGCATACCCCGCCTTGAACATCACCATTGCCCAGAAGTTGAACCTTGGGACTCTGAACCACCGCCCCGGACCTGGCGAGCTTGCTGCTGCATCCGAATTCTCCTGCGAATCAACTTCAGCGTCCGCTCACGCTCCTCTTCAGCCAGTCTCCTGGCTATTCCTGGACATTGAGGGGGCTCACCTTCATAATCTAGGACGATCGGATCGCGCCAAGTTCCCCTGCCCGGATAGATGGGCGGATGCATGTTCCCGCAGGCACAGTTCACCCAGTGACCATACTCATCATCGCTCGATTCCGACATTATCAAAACTAGAAAGAATGAGGGAAAGTACAACAGTGAAAAGGGAGAATTACCACACCCTTATTTATAGTGGCAATGAGTCTTTCAGATTTCGACATCTGTCAATCATCCGACGACTAAGAAGATGAAAAGACGTAGTCATAATGACTATCTCACTGTTTCACCTTCCTCCTTCTAGAAGAATCTCGCATCCCATGGGACGAACCGTCCGGGTGTCGGAAAGATTATGGTCTGATTTCCACAATCAGATACCATCTCCAGAGGTCCGTGCTCTTAAGAGATGGGTAATTTATAATAACTCAGCTTATGAGCAAAAGATAAAGAAAGGAACGAAGAAGAAAGCAAGTGAACATTCGGAAGCATAAGAAGTTCGTCTCATCGGATAAAATACGGAACATTGTCATAATATGGAAAGATATTCCCAGTTATCAAAAGGTGCAAATACACAAGAAAAGTCGATGTCTGAAATTTCTAACGGGGCATACCCCGGACTTCTCATTAGGCCCCAGTCTGGCTTGGACCAGCTTCCTCAGCTTCAAGCCGATTGGTGGCTTCCGCAGCAAGAGCTTGAGCGTGGGCGAACAAGTCGTAATCAACGGAAGATCGAGAACGCGGGCAGGTAGGGCAAACCACTTCTGCAGGAAAGCTCGATAATCGTTGAAGGGTACAAGGCCCACTTTCAGAAGAGCTTCCGGGACGAACCTCGGTAGGAAAGGCCCGCCGTTGTGGATCTCAATCTCGCCTTCCTCGGTGACCAGTTCCACGAACTCACACGCAGCCAACTGCTCGTCCGAGACACTATCGACAGGCACTTCGACACCATTCGCATCCGCAGAAGGGATTAATCCCTCCGCCTTCCAGTCAAAGTCTGGTGGAAGAAGTCCCTTGGACTGCAGCTGTCCGATCGCGGACACAAACCCATCCAGTCGGGCGGCATCCGACTTGTCCGAGGTCAGGAACTTGAAAGAAGCAGAATTCAAGAAGTCACGACCGGCATAAAGACGGACATAACGGAGGCCACCGACCAGGAAGTTCTTAAAATCCAGGAAAGCCTGCATCGCCTTATCGACGAATCTCTCCTGATGATTGAGGTCCGCCTTGATCTTCTCCCAGCTGGTCTTCAACTTGTCGACCCTCACCTCTTCCTCCTTCAGCCACATCTCCAGCTGCTTCACTTTTTCCGCCTCATCTGCGAATGTGGCCACAACCTTGTGAAGGTCCTCTTCGATGGTGGCCCGTTCACTGGCCTTCCACTGCATGGCCTTGATGAAGCACCCAAGCTGAGGAAACACCCGAGTAGTTACAAGTTATATTTGTGTCACATTAAGAACGAAGCAAGTAAATTAAGGACAGATTATTTACCCGCTGGTATAGAGCATCCAACCCTCCGACTCGCTCCATTTCTGGGAGCCCGCAAGCACGCTCGTACTCCTTGTCCAAAGCAGCTTGGTCCACAGGAAGGACAGCGGACAACTGCTGCCTCTTCGCAGCAGCAGGAGCTTCCGAGCTTGCCGCCCTCTTTTGTCCCGAGACAATGGCGTCCCGCATAAATACGTCTCGGGAAGGAGCTCGAGTGTTGGCAGTGGCGCTCCGCGTAGCAGGAGCCTTGCCCTTATCAGGCACCGCCAAGGCCTGGGAGTCTTCACCGGCCTTGCTCCGCCTTTCCTCTTCGGCGGCGAACACAGCAGCGTTTTTCGGATCCGACATGGGCAGACCCGCGGAAGTGTTGATGATCTTGGTCCTTTGACCAGCTGCGACTTCAAGAGCCTGTTATTCCCTCTGCAACCTCTTCTTCTCTCCGAGAGTTGACATGATGTAGTCAAACCAGTGACCTGCATAATAAATCAAGGGCGTTAGGAACAGGCGGGTTAAAGAAGGATTATCGGAATTGCGGACACTTGTGATCAAAATAAAGTATAATGAAGAAGAGAAAAAATGCCAAAGTCTCCAGTCAACGAATCCTTACTGAAGTCCGTCTTCCCTCCCACTTCTACTTCACCGGTTAATCCGCAAAGGTAGGGAAGTGGCTGGCAGATCAATCCGTGGAACGGATAAGTAGGCGGGTCATACTTCTTGTGGATGGCCGCCACCCACGGAGCCACATTCTTGGGAAGAGGGTGCCAGTCTGGGATGCTCTCCCTAAAAAACTTTGTGGGCAGTCCCCACTGTTCTCGCTGCCTCTCGGACTCTCCTGGTTTCAGGGCCATACGTACGAAAACGTACTTGTCCCACCACTTCGACCCCAACGACGAGATGGAGTCCGAGATAAAGTTGTAAGGTTTCCTATTCATGAAAGTGTAGAATAGCAGATTCCCCGGACTGAACGAGACATGGAAGAGCTGCCTAAAGTTCTCAAAGTTTACAGGCTGTTCTTTCTTCTTACAAAAAACTACAAAGCAGATAAGGTTACCCAGGGACTTGGGGATAACCTGACTCGGACCTATACCAATATGGTTCAGGATGTTTTTCAGCTCTGTAGCAATGGGAATCTTCCATCCGCAGGAGAAGGCCACCTCATGCACGCACATATACCCGGCGGGCGGATTGTAAAAGGCGTGCCCAGGCTCGGGAATCATGATTTCTACGGAATCAGGGATCTCCCACTTCCGCCTCCACTCGGGGATGTCCTCCGCCCTAACCCTGGACGGACACGTAGGAAGCAGTCCGTCCGCGTTTAATTCTCCAAATTGATCCACTATGGTAACAGCGGACGCAGGACGCGGAAACTTTACTTGGGCAGCTTTCGCACCACGACCCTCGATTAATTGCAGATTGGACTGAACGGGCGCAGCGGGATGTAATGCAATCCGCCGACTGGATCGTCTAGAGGGACGAGTGACAGGAGATCCTTCTTCTTCTTCCTCCTCGCCCTCACCCTCCTCTTCCTCACCATCTTCTTCGTCCTCGAGGACACCTTCGGGTCTTCCGGACGTACTTGGCTTGGACGGACCTGCTTCTACCTGAACACGGTCCTCCACTCCGGCCTCGAACATCTCCACGTCATCAGCCTCATGCCCGCTATCGCCTGTTCGTTCAAGTTGAAGCGCATTCGGATCTATAGGCCCTCCCACACCGCCTATAGTCCGAGATTGGACCAACGTTCTCGCTTCATCAACACCGCCTTCGACCACTGGCCTGTCTGTCGGAGGGTTATCTATTTCATGGGTTCCATGCCTAGCATCGGAATCTCTGGAGGAATGGACATCCACAAGAAAGTCTCCAACGAACACGCTCAGGTCCACGGACTCATTGCCCAAACCTACTCCATCCTGGTAATCCCGCACCTCGCGAACGTTTTGACTATCGCTCCCGGACATCCTAGGGCAGAAGGAAACGGATCAGAAACGATGAGTGTTATTGTCCAAGAGTTCATTTATATGTCTTATTAAGTCCAGAGGTCCACGAAAAAGTCTAAACCCTAAGATTTTCTATACACAGAAGGACAGGGACCCCAAGACACCTAAGAGCACTTTTGTGCCATTGGCACCACGACCTGCCCCTTATGGCACGATGACAAAAGAAATAATTTATGGCCAAATACCACAGCCCACACCGATTTACAAGTAAACATGTATGGTCAAGACAGTCAGGTTGTGACGGACTTATCAAATGAGAGTACAAGACATCAACGAAGAAAATTGGCATATTATGAGCATGCAGCAGAAACACATCAATTATTGTATAAACCAAAGGTATCGCAAAAGTCAAATTACTGAAGACAGGCACAATTACAGAAGCAGCAAAAGAAGCTACACTAGACATGCAATAGACGTACAGCGAATATAGGCAACTTAAACGAGACCAAAGAAAGGTACTTGCTAGTATCCAAACAGAGGAGTTCCACGGATGATCGAATTTGGGTAATGCACCGAGGTTACAGATCTCAGCTCGATGGCCCAAAAGTCTTACAAGTCCCAGTTGCTCGGATAGACCTTGCGTTGTTTGAATTGCTTAAGGATTGTTCTGAGTTTCGAGATTGCTAAAAGTGTGAAAATGACTGATGGCCTGACTATTTATAAGGGCAATATGGGATAGCCAAGAGTCACGTCGCTTGGATTTGAATCCCAACCGTTGATCCTCTCTAATCCAAGGGTTGTACCGCTTCGCGAATGGATGGCTGCCAGAACGTCGCATTTAATGCTGGGCAAACGCGTCACATCAATCGGACTGGGCGCCCCAACCGTTGATGTCGTCCTGATCCAACGGTCGCGTCTATTTACTCGGGATCTTTCTCCCATGGGCCGAACGGACAACCTATTGGGCCTCTTGGACTTTTGAAGAGGACAAATTCAACAATCGGCCCAACGGACAGCTTCCAAACAGCTACGTCAGATCCTAACCGTACTCGGACACATATATCTCGGATATAATATTTTTTCTCTGATCCCGATTATGCGATAACTCGGACTGTAGACGGAAAAGGGGGGGGGAAGAGATATATTGAATCCTTGAGGACACGGACGACGGATCACGACAAAAAGGATTTTTTCCTTTTTCTCTTAATTAACGATTCGGACACGCTCCACAGACACGACTGATCCCTCATAGTTACCAACCATCTTCTACTAAGATACTTGGAAACTGGGGGGACATATGTTGATACGGAAATATGTCCAATCCGTCAAGGGCGCCATAGAGCGTGTCCTAAAGCGCATCACGGCTTAACTAGCCAATTCAGTACTGGTCCGACCTCACATGGTCCGTCCAAAGTGAATCGACCAGTACGCCGAAGTCACTACATCCCCACAGCTAGTCCGAGCTGGCTAAGGAAAGGACTTGTAAACCTGACCAGGTCAGTACAGAGATGCCTAAACGGACCGTACGAGAGAACCTCGGACGCCACCATTACTCTAAGACCAAACGTATGTAACAGAACCACTGAGATGCTTCTGTGAGACTCTTGGCTCGGACATCCAAAGTCACCCAAGGGCAGATCAACCAAGCAGACAGGTCTGTCCGAGGGACTTACACGGACCCAACGGGCGGAACAGTACTCTCAGAGGGAAAAGGTCCAAACTACCCTCCCAGGCCCACTTATCGGTATTGGATCACTGTTTACTAATGGGCCATGGGCCAAAGGTAGCATTGGTGTCCAAATCTGGATCGTACACTTGGCATCATCTCATGAGCTACCTCATGAGTATGCGATATCTATAAATACAGCTCAAGGTCCAAGACCTAGAGGTAAGAAAAGACTGGACAAGTCACGGACCATATTAATATTATAACTTCCCTCATAACTATTACATTGAGAGCTTCCAACTCTCTCTCGAGTAAAGTCTCTTACCGGATTGACATAGGCAATCCGGGCATCCAGTTCTACCCCCCCCCCCCACTTAGTCGTTTCAGGTGACCTGGTTCGGACGAGTAATCCTTCGGACTTCAAGCAGGAGGCGGGCTACAGACCGGGTTGCTTGTAATAAGTTTAGTTAGTTAGTGTTCGAGGTTTACCCCTCAACAATTCTACTTCTTCCTCAATATTCTCTGGTTGAATTAACAATCTTTCTCATAAACAATAACGGTCTTGTGCTCAATCAACGATCTTCATCCAATTATGGTGATTTAGGGCTACAACAGCAGTATATATATGCACCGGTCTCCCAATTTCTTCAGCAACCAAGAATCAAAAAGTATGATTGGCTCTAGGTTCTAGTTCAGCTACACATTTGCTTGTCAAGAATTGGTAAAATTTGCTCTTCCATTCTCATTAGTGATTTAGGAATGGGGTTCAATTCTTCAAATTAATTTCACAGAGTACAAGTAGATTGATAGAACTTAGAAGTTTATTTTATTTATATATCATTAACTTCACTTTCGAGTTTGTGCTGAATCAAGATTCCAACTTTTTGTTTCTGTTAGTACTTAGTATACTCTTATGAGTGAGACCTTACTTTGTTTAACTTTGGTTGAAACTAAAAATACCAAATACATGGATTCATATAGAGTAGTTGCAAGTGCTAGTATTCCTTTATTTTGTAGTGACTATATAGAATGGACCAGAGCAAACTGTTCACTATATTTTTCTCATGATTTGTTGAATTAGTATAATGTGTGATTAGTTGATCTTTATTTATACTTCTATTTATCACCCTGCATGCTGTGAATGAGCACTACAAGAAATCTGCTGTTTGGCGACGGAATCGATCAACTTTAGCGACGGATAGAGCGTTTAGCCCTATCCGTCGCTAACCCGTCGTTGTTTCCGTCGCTATTTAGCGACGGATAGACAATCCGTCGTTAGTATTAGTTGACTTTTTGATTTTTAAAAAAACAAAAATAGTATTTTTAACGACGTATAGATTATTCTTCGTTAAATATTTAATTAAAAAAATAAATTAATTAAAAACGGTCAGAGCCCTCTTTCTTCCCCATTTCGATTCTGCTTCTTCTTTTCTTCCTCTGTTCGCCATTTTCGTCCACCTTCCAATTCCGACCAAAACTCCACCATTCCGGCCAATCTTGGACTCTTTTCGAAGCTCGTGGAACAAGGGACTCGGGTGGCCATTCAATTTCATCTTTCTTTGGCTATTTTTCCCGTAATTGAAGGTATTAGTCTAAAACCCTTACTTTGTTAAATTTGGGATTTTTGCTAATTTCGAGCAATTGTATGTTTTTAGAAGTTTTTACTAGCTAGTTTAGCTTATATTAAGTAGTGGGTTAAGCTTGAGGTTGTTTAATTGATAGATTTAGGTCAATTTGAATAGTTAGTATCATGTTAGGATGTTTGTAAGTATGTATCGTATTTAATTTGATATTTTCGTATATGTAGTAGGATTAGTGAGATTTGGTTGAGTTTTTGGAGACCATTTAGTGATTTTGGTGGTTGTAGTATAATTGGCTCGTATTAACTTAGAAAGAATTACTACTATTTTAATTTATAATTCGTAATTATAATGGAAATTTGAAATTTATAAAAAAATTAACTTTAAACGTAAAATGCATGTAATTCATGAAATTTGAAACGTATTATAATTAACAATGCAATTATAGCCAGGAATTGGAATTGTAATGAAATTCAATACGTAATGCGTATAGTTATAAATCTAATAAATTCAGACGTGTCAGGTTAATCATCTAATATGTATATATATAGTTAGTTGTTGATAATACCAAGTCTTTGTGATTTATTAGAGTCAAAATGTGTGTAGGGTAGATTATGTATGTATATGTATGTGTGTGTGTGTGTGTGTGTATATATACATATACCAAGTATTTGTGATTTACTATAAGTCAAATGTATATATGTTTTACATGTAGTTGTATACTAACACATTTATCCTGTATTTGTTGCATGTTTTTGCAGATGCCGCGACAAAGGAAACCCACCTACATTCCTCCCACATGCAGTAGGTTGGCTGTTGGTAGCTAGTCGGAGGGCAGTCGAGCAGGAGGGTCAGAGTCAGACGAGCAAGAGGGTCATGATAGCCAGAGCAGCCGGTCTGTGGTTCCTGAGACCCCCACCGAGTTCGATCAGGGGCTCGACATTGGTCTGGGGTTACTTTCCAGATGACGGGTGTCCCTTCACCGAGATTGTGGTCAGAGCTAAGTGGGATGGGAAGCTTCTATTGTTCCCGAACGGTAGATCGAAGTAAGTATTATGCATTTGTATATAGAACATAACTTAAGATAATTTATGTCACCTCATTGTTGTACTATACTAATTAATATTCGTTTCTTGTATCTTATACATTGATAACAGGTTATGGCCTCCAGAGGCTAGCAATAAACTCAAAGGAGATCATCGAGGCAAGAGGGAGATGCCAAGGCGTTAGAAGTGGTCGAAGATCTCGGACCGGCTGAAGCATGAGTACTTTAATGAGTTGCGGGTAAGTTTAAATCTGACATTCCTTTATTTGTTGTTATAATCGTTGTTTTAATGTGAGTGGTGTTGATACGGAAATATGTCAAATCCGTCATAGACGCCTTTGGAACAAATCCTAAGGTGTTTCAAGCTGTCTAAGGTCCAAGGCCTCAAGGTCCGACCCTCCTGAGTGAAACGATGAACTAGACCTCAAAGACAGTAGGTCCGACCCAAACCATGGTCCGAGACCATGAGGGTCCAACCCGGACGATGATCTGGACATAAGTCTCTAACCTCATAAGGAACCAAGTGAACTGGCACCAAGAGAGAAAATAGGATCCGAGGCTATCAAGGTCCGAACCACTATGCCTTGTGGTTTATGGGAGTTGATTTCAGACATGAGATTGTGACCCGGACCAGGCCCTCGGACCTACACTCTCGGATCCGAGACAGACTTCAGGAGTCTCTAATTTCTCTTGGAGAATGACTAAACTACCCTCGAAAGCCCAAAAGGGAAATGGGTTAAGTCTTCTTAATGGGCCATGGACCTAATAGAGCATTGTTGGCGCAATCCGAGCCTTACACTTGGCACGATCCAACGGAGTCCTTCCTCTTTGGGAGATCTCTATATATATGGCACACATTCCCATGCTAACGGTAAGTCAAGTCATCTTTACGAACTAATCCCGATCACTATACAGAGCAGATCTTCAGTCTCTCTCAAGTAAAGTCTTTACCCCGCTTGACACTATGCAAACCGGGTCTTCGGTCCTAACCAACCCCCCCCCCCCCCCAAAAGCTACTTGTGCAGGTTCTTACCCATTAGTGCTTTGGATAATGGAGTGCTTCGGACCCTAGCTTTGGACCTTGACTTGGGACGATTTGCAGTGATTTGGACTTAGGGCGACATAGGAAGAACTTACTAAGCGTTTGTCATGAGACAATATTCTAACGTCTCATTTGATCCTTTTTTGCGGTCTTTGTGAGTCTTTGTCTTTAGTTTCATAGTCTTTTTAGTTCGCTTTTACGCTTTGGTGTTTTGTTTACATTTTGTAGGAATCGATGTCTTTTGAACTAAATGAGGACGAACTGCTTAGCATAGCTCGCCGCGGCGAGGGATTCGGTCCGCCGTGGTGAGATTTTACAAGCTTTGACTTGGGAATTGCAGGAAGGCTTGCCGTGGCGAGGAAATCAGTCCGCCGCGGTGAGATTTTGCACATGGAGCCTCTGATTTGAAGATTGAAGCTCGCCGCGGCGAAATTATGCGACGGCTATATATATTGCGATAAAGAAGGCTCGCCGCGGCGAGATTTTGCGATTGGCTCCCCTGTTTTGAAGGAAGGCGCTCGCCGCGGCGAGAATTTGCGAGCTGGATATATAATCGACAAAAGGAAGCTTGCCGTGGTGAAGCAATTGGCCCGCCGCGGCGAGACACGCAGGCTCAGAATTTGTTTTCCTTATTAGTTTAGAATTTATTTTTCTTGGATATACTTCTTTTTAACCTAGTTTTTTAAGAGAGCTCCGGGATTGAGACATTAACATTGAGACATCTTAGGAGCTTGATTATTCATTGATTTTTACTCATCAGGATTATTGGTATTGATTTCTCTATTACTTTCTTCTTTACAATTCGTTCTTTATCTTTATCGATTGAATTGTATGTTATTGCATGTGAGTTTCATATCTATGTTTCGTATGATTATTACCATGAATCTCTGTATGCATTATCTATTATGAGTAGCTAAACACCTTTGAATATAGTAGTATGTGAAGATTATGCATATTCGTTCTAGGGTTTATCAAATCACTCATATAGG
Source organism: Plantago major (assembly GCA_026545765.1). Classification (NCBI taxonomy): domain Eukaryota; kingdom Viridiplantae; phylum Streptophyta; class Magnoliopsida; order Lamiales; family Plantaginaceae; genus Plantago; species Plantago major. The sequence continues at coordinate 33,632,674 of CM048841.1, forward strand.
TTAGTCTCGTATAAAATCTTCGTAAAAACCTTCAATTCGATAAGTCCATATTAAATTCTCTAAATTGTTCATGTTTAAGGATCGCGAATTGACGACTCACGATTTCTCCAGTATAATATATTCTAAGAACAATTGGTTGAATCGAATTGATTGATTTACTATACAACAACCGTGTGATAAATATGAGTGTTATCCCTAGTTCGAATTAGCATAATTGGATCTTGCTACTGTATTCATCTTTCTCTCATTGTTAATCGTAATCTCAGCTTTAGTCAATCTAGTTAGAAGTATACAAAACCATCAATCAAACTGTTACTGGCAAGTATCTGTTTATTCTCACTGCTGCGTAGCTTGATTAATTCCCTAGAGATTGATCACGAGTTAGGCTTTAGTCTGCAACTACAGCTTAATCTCTAATTGCTTTTTAGAGTATAGTTTGAGCTTATCAAATTTGGCGCCGCTATCGGGGAGTTAATCCCTATTGTAGCGCTGAGAGCCGGTGGTTACTTATCGTGATTTCATTTTACTTGGACTAACAGAAACTAAGCATTTGTTGAGTTACTGTTGTTGAGATCCAGGAATGGAATCCTTTTCCAGCTACTACGCACCCTCTGCAAGGGTAGCTGGACCTGCTATTGTGATCGACGAAGAATCAAAGAAATATGAACTGTAAAGTGATTTGAGGCATACACTACCTGTGTTTTTCGGAAACCCTGAGGAGGATTCCCTCCGGTTCATCCAGCATTTTGATTATGCAGTCAGCAATTTATCCAAACAAGGGTTGGAGGAAGAACAGGTTAAGTGTGTGTTATTTCCCCTCGTGATGAAGGGTAATGCCAAGGATTGGTTATGGAGAATTGCCCTAGGATCGCTTACTTCTTGGGAGGATATTCTCAAGGCCTTCTACAAAAGGTTCTTCCTACACTCAAAGACAGTGAAGCTTCAAAGAGAAATATATGAGTTGAGTCAGCAAAAAGGGGAACGTTTTGATATTGCGTGGGAAAGATACCTTGGAATGATAAGATCATGCCCACACCATGGATTTTCTGAGCTGGTACTTATGAGCACCTTCTATGAAGGATTGAATGTAGCACACCAGACTGTGGTAGAAGTGAGTGGTGGTGGTGGTATTTTGAACAAGACACCTGTGGAGATGAGGATGGTTTTTGAAGACATGGCAACCCGTGCATTAATCTTGGGAGATAACAGGAATCCTATCGAGATCAAGGAGCCTAAATTGTTATATGCTGAAGATATTGATAGGATTACCAATGAATTGCGATAGAGTGCAGGGGGACCAGCTCCGGAAATGGTGAATAGTGCAAATATTTCACCAGAGAGCAGCTCATTTAGCGAAAGCACATTGGTGGCTTTAATTGCCCATGATGAAAAATTTATTCAGATTGTTATGAAGGGGCAAGAGAGAATAGGACATCAGATTGAAGGGATGATGAGCAGAATAGAGGACTTAGCAGATAGTTTGGCTAACTTCGTAGCAGGTCTAGAATTCGGGGATGCAGATGAATTGGAAGAAGAGATTCAAGCAACTACAGTACTGCGTAGTGGTAAGGTTGTTGAGAAGCCATATATGATGACTAAATCGGAAACTCCACGTACACCAACAGTAGACATTACTGAGGAGGAAGCTGAGGAGATTATTGAGGACCCAAGAAGCAGCACTGAGGTTCTACATAAATCTAATAACCCCTTCCGCCCCCCAGGACCACCAGTTTCCAAGATATTACCATACCATGGGAGAGTTAAGAAGCCAAAAGACGACAGTTTGTTCAAATCTATTCTGGCAATGCTTTCGAAAGTGAACGTGAACATGCCACTGCTGGAGCTTATTGATAATGTCCCCTCCTATGCTAAGTTCTTCAAGGACCTCAATGCTAATAAGAAGAAGCTTTCGTCTACTGAAAAGCTGATTTTTCCAAAAACAGCGAATTCTATGATCGGATTACCAATGAAACAACAAGACCCAGGGAGTTTCATGATTGATATACAAATGGAGAATGGGAAGGTAGCAAAAGGTGTGCTCGACTTGGGAGCAAGCATTAATCTTATTACCCATGACCTTTATCAGGAGCTCGGTTTGGGGAAGTTGGAACCAGTGAATATGACTTTGCAGATGGCTGATTGTAGTATCCAGCGACCGCTTGGTATTATTCGGGATGCTTTGGTCAAGGTTGAAAAGTACTTGGTACCAGCAGATTTTGTAGTTCTAGCTCCCAGCAATGCAGCAACCAGCAGCAGAAACCATGTGATTTTGCTAGGACGGCCATTCATGAAAACTGTCAAACTTCAAGTCGATGTTGCAGAAGGAAAAATAGCAATGGATATCAGAGGCAATCGAATCAGCAAGGACGCAGTGCGTCCTGCAGGTAACTCTAATGCCTATTCTGTTACCAAATGTGAAGCTAAACATGAGATTGCCAAAGAATTTCATTGCATCATTGATGACTGTTTATATACCACTTTGCTTGATGACATTACTAGCAATAAGTTAGAGGCTGCTTTGACACTAGATCCTGATAGGGAAATTCTGAGTGAGGAAAGTCATGAGCTAATCTGTGCTTTAGATTCAGCTGAAACTGAACCGACAGGTGAACTCGATTCCCCTAGTGAGCCATTAGGTGAAATCGACTCCCTCAGTAGCAATACTGGGGAAATCGAACCCCCTAGGCCTGACCTTAAGGAACTTCCATCCCACCTTAAGTATGCTTTCCTTGGTGAATATCGGTCTAAACCTGTGATAATCTCTTCTAAATTGCAAAAGGAAGAAGAGAACCAACTTGTTGAGCTTCTTAAGGAGAATTCTGCGGCCATAGGATGGGGAATTGGAGACATTAAGGGCATTAGCGCAACCCGTTGCACACATAGGATAAGTTTAGAAGATGGTGCTAAACCTGTTAGGCAACCCCCAGCGCAGGCTCAATCCTGTCATGCAAGATGTAGTGAAAACTGAGATCCTTAAGATGCTTGAGCACGACATAATTTACCCCATAGCTGATAGTAGATGGGTGAGTCCTGTGCATGTAGTTCCTAAGAAGTCGGGGGTTACTATCGAAACAAATGAGAAGGGCATAGAGGTCCCGGTAAGAAAAACCACGGGGTGGCGTGTGTCCATTGACTACAGGATACTAAACGCAGCCACCAAGAAAGACCACTTCTCTCTGCCATTCATTGACGAGATGCTTAACCGCCTTGCTGGGTGAGAGTTCTATTGTTTTTTGGATAGTCTTTCAGGTTTCTACTAAATACCCATTGCTCAGGAGGATCAGGAGAAGATGACATTTACCTGTCCTTATGGGACTTTTGCCTATCGCAGAATGCCTTTCGGACTGTGCAACGCTCCTGCTACTTTTCAAAGATGCATTCTTTCTATATTTTCTGACATGGTGCAGGATTTTATAGAGGTTTCATGGATGACTTCTCTCTTTTTAGAGATTCTTTTGCTGATTGCTCACATAAACTTGATAAAGTGCTTAAATGCTACATTGAGTGTAACTTAACTCTTAGCTGGGAGAAAAGTCACTTTATGGTTAGATAAGGAATTGTCTTAGGACATGTAGTCTCAAAACGTGGGATAGAAGTTGATAGAGCAAAGCTTGATGTGATCGTTAAACTTCCCCCTCCCACTTGTGTGAAAGAGCTACAATCTTTTCTTGGGCATGTTGGTTTTCATAGGAGATTCATTAAGGATTTTTCGAAAATTGCTAAGTGTTTGAGCAACTTGCTTATGAAAGATGTGCCTTTTGTTTTCAATGATAAATGCATGCAGGCCTTTAACATCTTGAAAGAACAACTTGTTTCCGCTCCCATTGTTGTTGCTCCTAACAGGTCCTTACCCTTTAAGATTATGTGCGATGCTTCTGATTTCATTTTAGGTGCTGTTTTAGGACAACGGGTAAATGGACATTTTCATGTGATTTACTATGCCGGCAAGACATTTAACCCTGCGCAGGTTAACTACACCACAACTGAGAAAGAATTCCTAGCTGTTCTTTTCGCATTGGATAAATTATGTTCGTATCTGAAAGGGTTCAAAGTGATCATCCACACGGATCACGCTGTGATCCGCCACCTCATGGCCAAGAGTGATTCTAAGTCGCGCCTCATTCGGTGGGTTTTGATGTTACAGGAGTTCGATTGTGAAATAGTTGATAAGTGTGGTAAAGATAATCTTGTTGCTGACCATTTATCTAGGCTTGATCCTAAGATAATCTCCCCTTCCCCACCTATTCCCAATGACCTACCTGATGAGCACCTATTCTCTGTTAGCTTAGAGCCTTGGTTTGCAGATATTGTGAATTTTCTTGTTGCAGGTGTCTTCCCCACTAACATGTCTTCGCAGGAAAGAAGAAACTTTGCGCTCCGAACTAATGGCTACTTTTGGGATGACCCCCACCTTTTCAAGGAGGGAGCTGATGGCATCCTACGGCGCTGCATTCTAGAGAGTGAAGTAGGCAGTGTTCTCACCTTTTGTCATACCATGCAGTGTGGAGGGCACTACAGCGGGAAGAAAACCGCTCTGAAGGTTCTTCAATCAGGTTTCTTTTGGCCCTCTCTGTTTAAAGATGCTCATAAGTTTTGTGCTAGTTGTGATGCATGTCAGCGTAGTGGTAACATTAGCAAGCGTAATGAGATGCCTTTGACTAGCAATCTTGTGGTAGAACCCTTTGATGTATGGGGTATTGACTTTATGGGACCCTTTTCCAAAAGTAATGGTAATGAATATATTCTTGTTGCTGTGGAATATGTGACTAAGTGGGTGGAGGCTATTGCCACCAGAACTAACGATTCCAAAGTTGTGCTCTCTTTCTTATCCAAGAATATTTTCAGCAGGTTTGGTACACCCAGAGCAATCATTAGCGATGGCGGATCTCATTTTATTAACCGTTCATTTGCTAACCTGCTTGTGAAGTATGGAGTGCAACACCGTGTCGCAACCGCATACCATCCACAAACTTCCGGTCAAGTGGAAGTCAGCAATAGGAAAATCAAGAGCATTCTCACAAGGGTCGTAAAACCAAATCGTAAGGATTGGTCAACCAAGCTAGATGATGCACTGTGGGCTTACAGAACTTGTTACAAGACTGTTATTGGTACAACCCCCTACCGGTTGGTTTATGGCAAAGCTTGTCATCTTCCCGTGGAGTTGGAGCACAAAGCGGCATGGGCCACCAAGGAGCTAAATCTCGATATGCAGGCAGCTGGGGAAGAAAGATTGCTGCAGATCTCTGAGCTGGAAGAACTCCGCCACCTTGCCTTTGAGAATGCAAAGATTTACAAGCAGAAGACAAAAGAGTATCATGACAAGGGGATAATCCGCAAGGACTTGCACCCAGGTATGAAAGTTTTGGTTTTTTAACTCTCGTCTTAAACTGTTTCCAGGAAAGTTGCGTTCGCGTTGGGATGGACCATACACGATAATTCATGTGGCACCGCATGGTGCTGTCGAACTCTTGAATTCCGCTGACGGTTCCACCTTCAAGGTCAATGGGCAGCGCGTTAAACCATACTTTCAAGGGTACATTGAGCGACCGAAAGAAGTGGTCGAACTCTTCGAGTCCAGTACATGACTCTAAACTGTACTTCACAGGCCAGGCACTTTCGACCCCTTTTATCTTTCCATTCTTAGCTTGAGGACATGCTTGAGTTTCGGTTTGGGGAGGGAATGTGAGGCTCTTCAGTTTCTTGCCTGTGTTTCTATGTGTTTTATTTTTCATATTTTCTTGAGTCTTTCGTGTGTCCGAGTTACCTTTCCAAGTTTTCGAGCAGCTATTGTGAGTGGTAATCCACTTAATGCCTTTGTTTTGTTTGATATGTAACTGGAAGTGCCTAGTGCATTGTTAATTCCTTAAGGTCTGTTTCTCTTGCAAATATCTAGTCTGTCCAGTTCTTTAGTCCAAAAGCCGCGAGAAGCCTGAACCGATGAAAAAATATTGTACCGGCATTTGTATTATGTGATTCCTGGGATGTGCAAGTTTTTACGAATTACTTGCGGCTTTTCATACTTACGTGTACTCATTTTGTTTGGGGATGACGAACGACATGCTTTTAATTTTGAGTTCTCTAACTTTTAAATCCCGTTCTAAAGAACAGGTTTGGGGAAGAGCTACTTACATGTTTACGACTGTTTTTTAGCTTTATATGCTCGATTGTGTTTGAGTCTGTTGCTGTTTCCAAAGGCTATCTGAATTTAATCTCGGGGTGGATCTATGGTCTTAGTTGATCACCATCTGTCGTGTTGGGCATGTTTCAGATACTACCTATATACCGGTGTGGCCCTTAAAGCTATATGACCGTGAGGGTTGATGGCATGTGTACCAAACTGACACGCACAAAAGTGCGGACTTTCGGTAAAACAGACACCCGTAAAAAAATTGAGATAAAAGAGCCCAATGAGGCCATGCATCGAATACTGCACAATAATGGTTTATGTTTGATTTGCAAGTGAAAAAGGGAACAACACAGGTCTTGAACTTTTGTTATAAGTCGTTTTTTGAAAGAAAAAAAAATGTCCCTTCTGATCCATTTGATTTGAGTACATTGGCATAAGATAGTCTAGGCATTCTTGTGATGCGAGTCACCTTCCTAGTTTACTTTTTGAGCGAATAACCCTATTGGACACTTCCAAAGAGAGTAGAGATTGCATATTATTCCTGTGAGGGACTAGCGTGCTGGACTTAAGAGTTATTTGCTTGAGAAACGTTTTTTTTTTTGGATTATCTGTGCACTTCTCTGCCAAGGTTACTTGAGAACAAAACATTTGCATTTGGCGGACTTAATGCTTTCAATGGTAGATTCGATTACTTGGATTTGTAACTCTTGTATTTGCCTACATGGTTTAGAGTCTAGTGTGTTTAGGCTGTGTGTTTGCTCGAGGATGAGCAAAGGTTCAGTTTGGGGATTTTGATGAGACAATATTCTAACGTCTCATTTGGTCCTTTTTGGCGGTCTTTGTGAGTCTTTGTCTTTAGTTTTATAGTCTTTTTAGTTCGCTTTTACGCTTTGGTGTTTTGTTTATATTTTGTAGGAATCTTTTGAACTAAATGAGGACGAACTGCTTAGCATAGTTCGCATGGCGAGATTTCTGAGCTTTGACTTGAAATTGGGAAGGCTTCGCCAAGTAGATTTTCTTATGGAGCCTCTGATTTGAAGATTGAAGCTCGCCGCGGGGCTATATATATTGCGATAAAGAAGGCTCGTCGCGGGGGCGAGATTTTGTGATTGGCTCCCCTGTTTTGAAGGAAGGCACTCGCCGCGGCGAGGGATTCAATCCGCCGCGGCAAGAATTTGCGAGCTGGATATATAATCGACAAAAGGAAGCTTGCCGCGGCAGAGCAATTAGCCCGCCGAGGCGAGACGCGCAGGCTCAGAATTTGTTTTCCTTATTAGTTTAGAATTCGTTTTTCTTGGATATACTTCTTTTTAACCTAGTTTTTGAAGAGAGCTTCGGAATTGAGACATTAACATTGAGACATCTTTGGAGCTTGATTATTCATTGATTTTTACTCATCAGGATTATTGGTATTGATTTCTCTATTGCTTTCTTCTTTACAATTCGTTCTTTATCTTTATCGATTGAATTGTATGTTATTGCATGCGAGTTTCATATCTATGTTTCGTATGATTATTACCATGAATCTCTGTATGCATTATCTATTATGAGTAGCTAAACACCTTTGAATACAGTAGTATGTGAAGATTATGCATATTCGTTCTAGGGTTTATCAAATCACTCATATAGGTTAGTCTCGTATAAAATCTTCGTAAAAACCTTCAATTCGATAAGTCCATATTAAATTCTCTAAATTGTTCATGTTTAAGGATCGCGAATTGACGACTCACGATTTCTCCAGTATAATATATTCTAAGAACAATTGATTGAATCGAATTGATTGATTTACTATACAACAACTGTGTGACAAATATGAGTGTTATCCCTAGTTCGAATTAGCATAATTGGATCTTGCTACTGTATTCATCTTTCTCTCATTGTTAATCGTAATCTCAGCTTTAGTCAATCTAGTTAGTAGTATACAAAACCATCAATCAAACTGTTACTGGCAAGTATCTGTTTACTCTCACTGCTGCGTAGCTTAATTAATTCCCTAGAGATCGATCACGAGTTAGGCTTTAGTCTGCAACTATAGCTTAATCTCTAATTGCTTTTTAGAGTATAATTTGAGCTTATCAGTTTGGGGGACTTCACCCTCAACATTTTTGCGCCGTATGTTGAAAACTTTACAAAAAGTTTCATAGCTCTATAAGCAATGGCAAGACAGAGAAAGTCAGCGAGAACTGCCACTACTGTAGTGGGAACTCCCGCTCCAAGACCATGAGGTAGACTTCCTACTAGGAGGACACGATTGGCTAGGACCGCATCAAGGAATCGAGAGGAGTATCCAAGTGATGGCCACACTGCCAGCGCCTCCTCAGATGATGAAAAAGTCGCTGATCTACCAGTAAGGACTTAAGGACCTAGAGTGACGGTCCAAGGAGTGGAAGGACATGTTCCTCCGTCAGGAACACATGGTCCTCCACCAGGAAGGAACTTCACTCTTTCAAATGGACAGATCATTTGTCCAAGTGAGTTTGGGATGAATGAGAATCAGTTTGGCCTCTTGCTCACTACCATCCAAGGTTGCTTTGGATCCAACAACGTCCAAACTACTCCACCATTGGCAGCTCCAAGACAAACAGAGTCTGCTCAGTCGAGGACTGAGCATCGCCATGTCTTGGAGAGAATAGGAGAACAAGGTCGACAAGATGATCTGCGCAACCTTATCAACAGGAGAGCTATTGCATCTCAGGAGCATCGTGAGAGGAGCCCAGTAAGACCTAGGCTGGATGAGGCCGGTACTAGTCGCCATGCTGCTCTCCAAACAAGGGCAAGAGACCAAATAGCAGAGAGTATCGCAGTAATTGATGTGTCAAATCAAAGTTCTAAATTTGTTTTAAGCCAAGAGTTAATCCTCAATACTACGAAAACCTGTAGTGTACTGGAGTTAACCCCGAGGTCGGTCTCGAAGGACTTAACTAAGCTGAGTCTTGTTACGAATAGTAATTACAGTAAAGAAAGCAGTAAAAGAGTTGTTTGCTTTGGCAGCGAATTTGTTCTATATTATCTATCTACTTATGCAATCTAACTAGAAAACAGATTAATCTAAACGACAATGATATGAATAAGGAGAATTATGGAGCGGTAACGTGAAACAAGCTAGCTAGCACGATACATACGATTCACAAGATAGATTACGCAAGTTGTCACAATCTTCAGTTCAAAAACAAATAGCACTAGTGAAGGCGTCAGTTTCACTAGACTACAGTCAATTTAACTAACCTACTATCACCGTTTGCAACTAACTGTTAAATCAAGCAAGACGAAAGACGTTTGGGTGTATTGATTAAATATCTAATCTAACAGTGATTTTGTCCAAGAGATCATCAAACGTGATAGCAGAAATAGTAATTGATCTAAAAAGCACAAGTAGTCGAATCCCGATGCACTTCGAATCACATAAACCCTAGCTAGCATGCATTGAATCAGTCACCCCCCATAATCGGGGTGTTTAGCTACTCATATTATGCGAAGACATAATCAATATTGTATATAAACAGGCTCCAAACATAATCTAAAGCAAGAAACAAAGATTCGAATGGATTGATATAATTTTACCCTTCGTTGTCACAAACCCTAGGTAGAAATTGTAGAACGAAAACGAATCGATGCGAAAAGCTATGTAGATAATCTCCCAATCAACGTCAATCGTCGGATTACAAGATAAACGGTTCAATTACCTCCAATAATAGGTAGGTAATTGCCTTGGAAAGGTTCTAGGTCGTAAAGCAATAAGAAGAGAAGAATAATAATCAATATCCCCTCAAAAATCAAGAAAATAGGTTATATAGTGAAAAAACACGTTCTGGGCTGAAAACGGCCGATATTGGGCCACAAAGACATCTGGCGTCGCCAGTGACTTACAGATTCTGACTGGCGGACGCCTGACTTTTGGCGTCGCCAGTTTCCTCCTGCACTGGTTTTTTGTATTTTTGAATATCTAAACGTCAGAATTTGGACATGGTTCCTTCTTCAAAGTTGTAGTTCCTGGTCTTATCTACGCGTGGACACCAAGATCATGTCAATAGGAGTTCATATTGGAATGTTATGGCCAAAATGCCAAACCTGCTCCATCGTAGTTCGAATTTTGCGTGCTTTCACTTAAACGGCTCTAAAATCTTCGTCCGAACTCCGAATCCACTTCGGTTTCGACCGATCAACTCCTTTTTCAACGACCTTTCAGGTCCATAAACTTCCATGCTTCCATTAATGCATTAAATGCCCTGTTTTAGACCTTGTTTTAATGCGTTTTCACCGAACACCTACAAAACACAAAAAATACAAAAACATAACAAAACACTAATAAAACACATAAGAACTATACTTGAGGATGGGAATAAGATTGTAAAAAGACTGAATGAGATGATGTAAAATCAACTCATCAAACTCCCCAAACCGAACCCTTGCTTGTCCTCAAGCAATAGACTCTCTAAAAATCCTAAAAGAATAAAAAACACAAAAACACACAGACACAGTCTAGCTCCAAAGCTACTGAATCACTATTGCAAGTAATAAGCCTAAAGAATGCAAGAGGTTTAAAATTAAACTGACATTCACAGAATCACATGCATAAGCCCAAAAAGTTAGTTTTCAAAGTAAATAGAACTTAAGTCTAAAACGGTAGTCCCTCACAAGTGGATCATATGCATCTATTCTCTCACACTCCTGGAAGTGTCCAGTAGGGGTAATCACTCAAGAATATAAAGAGACAAGGAAGGTGACTTGCGTCACAAAGATGCCTCAAATACCTCATGCAATGTACTCAATCAGTTAAGCCGGAAGGGACTTTTTCATAGCTCTGTAACAATCAGCAGTAGACTCATAAAAAGGCAGCCGTTCTCTCTTTTTCCAATATTTTTTTTTTCATTTTTTGCATACTCTTTTTTGCAGTCTTATATATGACCCATATGCTTATATATTTTTTCTGTCTCAATATTTTGGTAGTGTCTGTTTTACCGAAAATCCGCACTTTTGTGCATCCTGGTTTTGTGTACACGCCATCAACCCTCACGGACATATAGATTTTAAAGGCCACGCCGGTATATGGGTAGTATCTGAAATGTGCCCAACACGACTAATGGTGGTAACTAGTACCATAGATCCACTCCGAGACCCTTTTTTTATTTTTTTTATTCTTGAGAGAACGAAAAGCCTGAACACAGTCTTTATCAATACAAGTAGGGCACATAAACCTCCTCCCCAAACCTGTACTTGGAATGGGTTTGGCAAAAGAAAATAAGAATGTAAAACATGTCGTTCGTCATACTTAACTTACATAGAGTACACATGAGAATGATGAGGCACAAACAAGGGAGTTTGCACTTCCCGAATTAAATCACACAGGCGCCAGAACAATATTTTTTCATCGTCTAAGGTTTACTCACAGGCCTTTGGACTACAGAATTAAACAGACTTTCTATTTAGAACAGAAATGAACTCAGCAAACTTAAACATGCAAACTGCTAATAGTCAAGGATCAATCAAAGCAAAAGCATTAACTAGATTTAGTATGTGCAATAGACGCTCGACTTGGGAGTCAGACTTAGACACAAGAGAAAATCACATAAAGGAGAAAAAGACACACAAAAAGATAAAAAGACACGACACAGACACACATATATGGATAAGTACAAAAAAGCTACCTCCCTCCCCAAACCTAGACTAGAGATGGTCCCCAGCGAATAGGCTAGAAAGAAAGAAAGCCGAAAATGTACTTCCCTGAAACGTGTGGCTGCTGCTATCCATTATCGCACGGGAGCAAATCCCTTGCATCCTCCCCCCCCCCCTAGTTCAGCGATTTGGGAGCCATCCTAATTAGCTCATCTTCTCATGTTTTCCATGATTCCCTGCAAGCTAAAATAAAATAAATCTAAATAAAAAACTAAAATAAAACTAAGGGAATCAGGGGGAAAGTAAAAACGAAGAATTGGATCAAAACTCACTTGGTCTAAGTCTGCACGGTAGCTCTGTAGGGCGAACATATCCTGAACGTGGATGGCTACTTGAGTAGCAGCTAGGCAAGTGGGTGGTGAAGCATCTTCAAGAATCTCGTCTTCAGATACCTCCTCTACGCACCCTCCATCAGCCTCAAGAGTAAACGAGTCAGATTCAGGTGTCGTTGAAGAGTATGGCAATTCAAGCTCTACAACTATCTCATCACCAGAACTCTTCTTGGGTTCAACCGACTCAGCTCAGATCTCTAGTGGAGGAGTAGTGAAACGGGAAGTCCATCTTCCAGAACCGGGGAAAATCCAATCAACGAAAGAGTCTGCTATCTCACTCCACGTAGTTAATGACCCCGCAGGTTGACTAAAACTCCATTGTCTAGCAGTTCCTTCCAATGATCCATTGAACATCCTCACGCAAAGTTGTTGATTCGTAAGGTGAATCCCTTCTTCGTTTGCCTTAGGGAGTATAAACACACCATCTTCAAAGGCCGCCAAGAATTCCCGAGTATCGGCATACCCATCAAACTTGGTAGTAACTGAGTAGTACTCCGGTTTTACCCAATAATCCTTTGCTTCTTCATCTAGCTTTATGCAAGGTCCTTTTGGCATAGAATAGAATGACCTGAAGTAATTTCCCATAGTCTCTCCCATCTTTGAACACTCCCGGAAGGACTAACCCTGCACACACAGAGACAAATCCAAGGAGCAGAATCCACAAGAACACAAAATCAAAAAAGAAAACAAGAACATAAACTTAACTAATATATACAACTAAAAATTACAATTCATAAACTTAACAAAGGAGTTAAGTCCACGGCTGCGGCGCCAAAAACTTGATGTGTCAAATAAAAGTTCTAAATTTGTTTTAAGCCAAGAGTTAATCCTCAACACTACGAAAACCTGTAGTGTACTGGAGTTAACCCCGAGGTCGGTCTCGAAGGACTTGACTAAGCTGAGTCTTGTTTACGAATAGTAATTACAGTAAAGAAAGCAGTAAAAGAGTTGTTTGCTTCGGCAACGAATTTGTTCTATATTATCTATCTACTTATGCAATCTAACTAGAGAACAGATTAATCTAAAAGACAATGATATGAATAAGGAGAATTATGGAGCGGTAACGTGAAACTAGCTAGCTAGCAGGATACATACGATTCACAAGATAGATTACGCAAGTTGTCAAAATCTTGAGTTAAAAAACAAATAGCATTAGTGAAGGCGTCAGTTTCACTAGACTACAATAAATTTTACTAACCTACTATCACCGTTTGCAACTAACTGTTAAATCAAGCAAGACGAAAGACGTTTGGGTGTATTGATTAAATGCCTAATCTAACAGTGATTTTGTCTAGGAGATCATCAAACGTGATAGCAGAAATAGTAATTGATCTAAAAAGCACAAGTAGTCGAATCCCGATGCACTTCGAATCACATAAACCCTAGCTAGCATGCATTGAATCAGTCACCCCCCATAATCGGGGTGTTTAGCTACTCATATTATGCGAAGACATAATCAATATTGTATATAAACAGTCTCCAAACATAATCTAAAGCAAGAAACAAAGATTCGAATGGATTGATACAATTTTACCCTTCGTTGTCACAAACCCTAGGTAGAAATTGTAGAACGAAAATGAATCGATGCGAAAAGCTATGTAGATAATCTCCCAATCAACGTCAATCGTCGGATTACAAGATAAACGGTTCAATTACCTCCAATAATAGGTAGGTAATTGTCTTGGAAAGGTTCTAGGTCAAAAAGCAATAAGAAGAGAAGAATAATAATCAATATCCCCTCAAAAATCAAGAAAATAGGTTATATAGTGAAAAAACACGTTCTGGGCTGAAAACGGCCGATATTGGGCCAAAAAGACATCTGGCGTCGCCAGTGACTTACAGATTCTGACTGGCGGATGCCAGTCTGACTTCTGGCATCGCCAGTTTCCTCCTGCACTGGTTTTATGCGTTTTTGAATATCTAAACCTTGGAATTTGGACATGGTTCCTTCTTCAAAGTTGTAGCTCCTGGTCTTATCTACGTGTGGACACCAAGATAATGTCAATCGGATTTCATATGAGATAGTTATGGCCAAAATGCCAAACCTGCTCCATCGTAGTTCAAATTTCGCGCGCTTTCACTTAAACGGCTCTAAAATCTTCGTCCGAACTCCGAATCCACTTCCGTTTCGACCGATCAACTCCTTTTTCAACGAACGTTCAGGTCTATAAACTTTCATGCTTCCATTAATGCATTAAATGCACTGGTTTAGCCCTTGTTTTAATGCATTTTCACAAAACACCTACAAAACACAAAAAACACTAAAACCTAACAAAACACATAAGAAATATACTTGAGGATGGCAATAAGACGGTAAAAAAGACCGAATGACACTATGTAAAATCGAGTCATCAGTAATCCAACTCGATGACCTTCTAGCCGGCGTTGCCATCAACCCAAGAACGGGTGAGGGGCTTACCGCTGAACAAATCTACATTCAACAAAAGGCTTTGGAGACCCAGATTGCTAATCTAGGCAAGATGGTGAAGGCTCATGAGAAGGTGATGATAAGAGATCCAAACCCATTATGCGATGCAATCAGAAGAGAGAGAGAGAGGAAATGTCCTGATTACACTATCCCCAACCTTGAGCGTTACCATGGAGACACTTGTCCCGTTGCTCATCTTACTAGGTATGAAAGCAAGATGGACACCAATGGATTGAATGACAACATGAAAGCTCTCAACTTCTCATCCACTCTCTTTGGAGAGGCAATGGATTGGTGGACCGCCTTACCCGATGGATCAATCAAGACCTATGAGGATGTGGTCTCTCTCTTTTTGAAGAGATTTCAGAAGGCAAAGAAGAGGAAAAGATCAGTAGAGCAGCTGGCTGGAATCATCCAAAGAGACAATGAAGAACTTAGGACCTTTCTAGAGCGGTTCAATGCTGAAGTATGTCAAGTTGAGTCTCACAACATCAAAGAGCGGGTCCGATACATGTATGCCAATACCTACAATGATGAACTCAGGAAGAAACTCTCCAATGAAGAGATGCCAAATGAAAACTACTTGGAAGATATATGTGAGGGAGTCTTGTATGGTGAGGAGTATAGGAGGAACGTTCTAGTAAGAGCCAGGACTAAGAAGGGAAAAGAGCCGATGAGACTAGATCTCGCGCCTCGTCATGGAAAATTTGAGCAAAGAAAGGATTTCAAAGATAAGAGAGAAACTTAGGGACTAGCTGGAGCAGAGACTAGGTATGCTCAGATTGAGAAATTGGCATATTCTTTGGTATACACTGCTCGGAGGTTGAAGCCCTACTTCAAGTCACACAGGATTATGGTTCTCACTAGTGAACCGTTGAAACAAGTCCTTGGAAAGCCAGATCAATCTGGCCGCCTGTCCAAGTGGGCGATCGAACTGAGCGAGTACGATATTGGATATCAAGCTCCATCCGCAAAGAAAGCACAGATCTTAGCCGACTTCTTAGTCGATTACCCTGAGAAGGATGAGGAAAATGTCAATGATCAGGCAAAAGAAGTTGAGTGCTTGATGATAACACAAGAAGTGAGCCTCTCTAAACGAGCGAGAGTCACTGAGAAAGAAGCAGAACAAGAAATCTATGGTGACACTCAATTAAGGGGATATCCACCTGAACCTATGGATGATTCTCTCAGAGCGAGACACATGTTCCTTTTGGACGAAATGCCAAACACTCCTGTGCTTGCATCTTCCGTCAAGAAGCAAGGGGAGATCCCAGAAGATAAGAACATCGATGCTTGTATAGCATCCAAAGAACAAGGGAAAGGCACTTGGACACTACATGTAGATGGATCTTCTACCGGTAGACTTGGAGGCATTGGAATACACCTTAAGAGCCCTGAAGGTGCCGAGTTGGATTATGCCATCACGCTTGACTTCAAGGTGACCAACAATGAAGCTGAGTACGAGGCACTCCTCATCGGACTCAAAATGGCAAAATCCCTCCAAGTGAGAAGGATCAAAGCTTACACTGACTCGCAACTAGTTGAATCTCAGTTCTCAGGGTCCTTCGCCGCAAAAGGCCCTAACATGATCAAGTACTTGGAATTGCTCAAAAAAGAGGTAGAAAACTTTAAAGAATTCGCACTAGAAAGGTTTGATAGGGAATGGAATGAGAAAGCTGACTCACTCTCAAAGTATGCCTCATCTTCAGGAGTGTTGGACACTAGAAGCATCATCCTATTGACTCTTAGGACTTCTTCACTCATGAGTCCGAGCCTGCATATCTTACTCTCAAGCACTGAACAGACTTGGATGACAGACATCTTCAATTACCTCAAGGACGGGTCTTTACCCTCAGATCCAAAGGAAGCAAGGTGAGTTTTTTGCAGAGCCATTAGATATTTTATCCTTGGGGAAGATCTTTACAAGAAGTCTTTCTGTGGCACTCACTTGAGGTGCCTTGGACCCCAAGAGGCTAGGACTGTTTTGGAAGAGATCCATAGTGGAAGTTGTGGGAGTCACTCAGGAGGCCGAACCTTGGCTCAGAAAGTCATAAGGCAAGGTTACTACTGACCAAAGATTGATAAGGATGTTTCAAACTTTGCTCGAGCATGTGATGACTGTCAGTATTACGCCAACGTTCCTCACCGCCCTACAAACCCTATGATTCTCTCAATCATAGCCTGCCCATTTGATCAATGGGGGATAGACATAGTCGATCCTTTTCCCCGAGGTACTCACCAAAAGAAGTTTCTCATTGTTGTTGTGGAGTACTTTACCAAGTGGGTTGAGGTAGAAGCTGTATCTACCATCACTGAGAATGGTGAGAACTTTCATTTGGAAAAACATCATTTGTCGCTTTGGACTACCCACGGTCCTTGTCTCAGACAATGGGGCTCAGTTCTCTGGAGCTAAACTTAAGGAATCGTGCAAATCCTTCAAGATAGAGCAACGGTTCACATCAGTTTGCCACCCTCAAGCTAATGGTCAAGTTGAGTCAACAAACAAGACAATTGTTAAGATCCTAGAAAAGAGGCTAAGGACTTCAAGGGAGTTGGGTAGATGACTTGGATGGGGTACTTTGGGCTCACCGTACTACCGCTAGAACTGCTACTCAGGAGACACCCTTTGCACTAGTATATGGCACTGAGGCAGTCATCTCTTCGGAGATTGCAGTTGAGACTTAAAGAATTCAACAGTACCAACCCATTGAGAATAAAGTGGCAAGGATCAATGACTTAGAGTTGCGGGAGGACAAAAGGAACACTGCACTAGCTAACATCCACCGCTACCAAGCGACAGCTGCCCGAGCCTACAACAAGCATGTCTATGCTAAAGATCTACAAGTTGGCAATTTGATTCTTAGAAGGGCAGACATTCTCAGTAAGGTTGGAAAACTTATGCCTAGATGGGAAGGTCCTTACAAGATCATTGGAGCAAGGGTCAATGGAAGCTATGAGTTAGAGGATGCTCAGGGAAGGGTCTTGAAGAGAACTTGGAATGCCAAGAACCTTCAGAAGTTTTATGCTTAGAACTACATCAGTTACTTACTTTTGCCTGTTTTGCTTTTTGGCCCTGAAGCCCACCAGTTGTAATTGCATTTATGTCAAATCAATACAACTTCTATCTTTTTCAGTTATATTTTTTAGACTCAGTTCCTCTCTTCGGACTCAACTCTCCGAACCGTAGCCTTTCCTTACAAAAATACCGAATGATCAAATCCCTAAGACTTCAGAACCACCGACTCGGATCAGAAGATCCGGAGCTAAGACTTTCAAGCATCATAAACGAAATAACAAAGTCAGAAAACAAACCAGTCCGAGCGGCTATGTCCGAACTAAGCAGGCCTGAGTGGAATCTTCATCGGAATATCCTCGAACCATCTACCTCTCCAAACAACCACCACTTTCGAGTTAGGCGAAAGCCACTCACAGAAACTGGTGAGTGCTAGGAGAGGCAGACAGATCAAGGGATTGATCCTCCGAATAAAGTAAAGTGGTTTCAGAATTGAACAAAGATCGAAGCAGTGACCAATAAGCCTCTTCGAACCATCTACCTCTACAACCACCACCATTTTCGAGTTAGGCAAAAACTCACAGAAAATGGTACAGTGTTGCAGAGCCGAACGGATCAAGGAGTTGATCCTCCAAACCGAATCGTGATATCTCCGACACTCTCAAATGAATGAGTCCGAGTGGAGTGCCTACGAAGAAGCTCCTTGAACCATCTACCTCTTCAACCATCACCATTTCGAGTTAGACGAAAGACTCTCACATAAAATGGTAAATGGTGGAAGAGACGGATAGGTTCACGAATCGAACCTCCGAACCAGCTCAAGAATTCCAACACTAACTTCGAGAAATGAATCGAACTCATTAATCCAAGTAGAGATCCGCCAATCAACAGCCCTTCGGACAAAGAAGAAGCTCTTTATGGACGAATCTCTACACAGAACCATTGAGTCCGACCCAATGAGAGTTCCTCAAGAAATCCCAAAAGTTCGAGTGGTTCGATCTCATCGTCCCCAGTGAGATCCGACTCATACAAGCCCCTCGGATAAGTGAAAGGCTCCTACAAGGCGGATCACACATAGGAACATCGGAATCGACCCAATCGATAGATATCCGAACTAGGGGATCCGAATCACCCACTACTACATGACAAAAATGATACAAAAAACAGTCGTACAATGCCAAGGTATTTATAGACGCCATCGACCAATCACATTGGGACGCGTGCAATGTACCGGTTACCATTGGGCTTGGGCCTGAGTTGGGCCTTTACTATTGGGCTTCCACTTCAGGTCCATCAATGCTTCGAGTGGTTCGGACTAAGTTGTTACTCCTGACCAATACTCAGCTCATTGTACGAATCATTATTTATAAAACTTTATGATTCGGGTGCTTGAGGTCGATTCACTTCAACAAACGTGTGTCTGAATCTATAAAGTTTACTCGACTTATTTTTGTTAAAGATGGTCTAAGCCAAAATCACTTAAGCGGAATAATACTAAGTTACATTTATGATATTATGAGCACATTGATTTGAAACAATCCGTTCGGACCACAGCCAAGAGAGTCCGAACCGATTCTCTAAATTTGATTGTTCATCACTCCAAGTTTAAGTTTGTGAGTCGACTCGAATTTAATTCCAGCCGACCGAACTAGGAATACTTGAAACAATTATATACAGCATGCATGTATTTACTCAGAGCAAGGAGGAAAGAACTAAAGATATATAAATTCATTCAAATAGAAGCTGATCCGAAGCAGAACAATACTCCGGACCAACATCAGTACGAGCAAAATAACAACTGAATCCGAGACGGAATAACTTAGACAAATTGTTCAAAATAAAAACAAAAAGCAAATGGGAATTGTCTTAAGGTCCGAAGACCATTACATCATTTGTGGGGCATACCCCGCCTTCACTGAGTCCGACTCCTGGATGGCTCGGACTGATTTTCTGGATTAGTTCCCACCGGATTGGCGCCCTTCGGACCACCTTCTCGAGCCGCAGCTTCATCGGCCAACCTTTTTTCCCGCTCCTCCTTCTTCCTTTAGATGAAGCCCGGACGCTCCTTGAACAGGTCGAAGTTCGGATCTTGACCCAACACCAGACCAGGGATCTTCAGCCACATCTTGTTGTGCTCAGCGTACTCCTCGAACGGGACAAAGGTGTGGAGCATCAACACTCTAGAATGAAGGAAGGCAGGTACGGACCTCCATGGTTGTACTTCATGTATCAGTCTCTTCGCACAAAAGTTCAACGAGCTCGTTCTTCATGAGCCCTTCATCATCCACTACCTCGGAGACAAAGTCCGAACCATCTGCTTCCTTGAAGGCCTCAATTCCTTCCTTCTCATAAGGATAGTCCTTCGGAATTAACCCCTTTTTCTCCAGTTGTCCGTTGGCCGCATCGAACCCATCTTGTCGAGCCACATCATAGCTAGTGCCCTTATGGAACTTGTAGGCAACCGAGCCCAGGAAGTCTCGGATAGCCTCAGTCCGGACCAAGAGCAAATGCTCTAGAGTGAAGTCCTTGAAGCCTCGGGAGATTCCAATGAACTCACCCAAACCCTCTTGCTGGGCCTCGAAGTCAGCAGTCACGGACTTGAGAGCACTCTTGAGCTTCTCATTCTCGGCCTTGATCACCTTGTAAGCTACTTGGGCCTTCTTCAGCTTGTCCTTATAGACGACATCTTTGTTCGCTTCTTCAGCCCTACTAGCATCGGACTTTGATAACTCCACATCGATCGTAGCCTTCTCACCGACCACCTCGGAGCAGGCCCGGACCACTACAGTAAGCTGAAAACATAAAGCAGGTCCGATTTAGTTATAGATGCAAAAATAGGAAAAATCACAAAGGACACTCGGACCAAGTGATACCTTTCGATGAGCAGCCGCAAGCTCGACAATCCTTTCCAGCTCGCCCATTGCAACCATCCAGTTCACCCGGAACTCTAGCTCCTGATCCGATTCATCCAGCACTTTGCCCTTGCCCTTCTTGGCAGGAGGGATCGGGCCCTCGGAAGAACGTTTCACCCCGCTCAAACCACTAGCTCCGACCTCCTTTGTTATTGGCTTCGGAGGCTTCTTGGTGCCTTTGGCAGCATTGGTCTTCCCCTTGTCCGGAGTGGCCAGGCTTTGCTTTGGCTCTCCGTCCGCTTCTCTTCGAAGATCCTCAGCCCAAAACGTAGCAGCGTTCCGAGGCTCAACCATCGGAAGAATAGTCGACGTCTTGATCACCTGGTCTCGGCGACCCTGCTTTACTCCTCCTTTAGAGCCTTGAGTTGTTGCTTCTTGAGCTCCCTCATTCCCGACATGGTGTACTCAAACCAGAAATCTACAAAGGACCGAACATAAATAATGATTAGTCCGAAGTGGCAAGACAAAAAAGCAAGCAACAAGGAAAGACAAGACCGAGCCAATAAAAGTTGGAAATTTGAAACATATTTCTAACAAGAGTGACTCGAACCGTAAGACCTCTCTGAGTCACTCACCAAAATCCTCCTTGTTATCACAGAAGCTCGGACTCGATAGACTAGCCAAGTACGGATGTGGTTGACAGATCAACCCTCGGAAGAAATACTTCTCCGATTCCGGTTCCTGCTTTCGGTGCAAGGCTTGCATCCATTGCGGGATGTTCCGAGCCGTGGGCCTCCAGTCCGGAAGCTTCCCCCCGGAAAAACTTTTTCTCGAAGTTCCACTGGATTCTCTGAGCCTCGGACTGCCCAGATTTCAAAGCGGCTTGGACGAAGATATACTTTTGCCACCACCTGATCCCTAATGACGAGATCGGATCCTCGAAGAATGTGTATGCCTGCCGAACTACTAGAGTATAGAAGTGCTGGTGGGGCCTGCTCGGAGTGATGCTGACAACTTCCGGAAATTGTCATAGGTGATCGGAATCCCTTTGCGCTTACAAATCACCCCGAAGCACATCAAATTCCGAAGTGAATTCGGAATCACTTAGCGCGGATGATGTGCTCAAATTAATACTTAGAAAATCAAGTAGTAAGCAGTTGTTGTAGACAAACAAAGCTAAACCACAGAGTCGTTCGCTAAGGAATTATTTAAGCTACGTAGCAGTGAGAGTAAACAGATACTTGCGAGTAACAGTTTGATTGATGGTTGGGTTGTACTTCTAACTAGTTTAACTAAAGCAAAGATTACGATTAACGATGAGAGAAATATGAATACAATAGCAAGATCCAATTATGCTAATTCGAACTAGGGATAACACTCATATTTGTCACACGGTTGTTGTACAACAAATCAATCAATTCGATTCAACCAATTGTTCTAAGAAAATATTATACTGGAGAAATCGTGAGTCGTCAATTCACGATCCTTAAACATGAACAATTTAGAGGATTTAATACGGACTTATCGAATTGAAGGTTTTTACGAAGATTTTATACGAGACTAACCTACATGAGTGATCTGATAAACCCTAGAACGAATATGCATAATCTTCACATACTATTGTATACGAAGGTGTTTAGCTACTCATGACAGATGATTGCACGCACAGATTCATGGTAAAAATCATATGAAACATAGATGATAAACTCGCACGCAATAACATACAATTCAATCGATAAGATAAAGAACGAATTGTAAAGAATAAAGCAATGGAAAAATCAATACCAATACTCTTGATGATAAAAATCAATGAGTAACCAAGCTCCAAAGATGTCTCAATGTCAATGTCTGAATCTAGGAGCTTTTCTCAAAACTAGGTTAAAAGAAGTATGAAAGAAAGGAATCAAAATTCTAATCTAATAAGGAAAACAAAACTTCTGATCCTGCGTCTCTCGCCGTGGCGGAAGGAATAGCTCGCCGCGGCGAGCCTTCTTAATCCCAAAATATAAAGCTCTCGCATAATCTCGCCGCGGCGAGCTACAATCTTCAAAACAGGATCTCATTCGCAAAATCTCGCCGCGGCGGACCAATTCCTTCGCCGCGGTGAGCCTTCTTAAATCACAGAAGATAACCACTAATATAAATCTCGCCGGCGGTTGATTTCCTCATGGCGAAACACAGTAAGTTCAAATCCTAAGTCAGAAATCTCGCCACAAGGACTTAATCCGTCGCCACGGTGAGCCATGCTAAGTGGCTTGTTCTCTTTTAGCTCAAAAGACATCGATTTCTACAAAATGTAAACAAAGCACCAAAGCGTAAAAACGAACTAAAAAGACTACAAAACTAAAGACAAAGACTCACAAAGACCGCTAAAAAGGACCAAATGAGACGTTAGAATATTGTCTCATCAAAATCCCAAAACTGAACCTTTGCTCGTCCCCGAGTAAACACACAACCTATACACACTAGACTCTAAACCATGTAAACAAACAAAGAGTCAAATTCCTAAGCGACCGAATCTACCATTGAAAACATTAAATTCACAAGATGCAAAAATTTTGTTCTCAACCTAACCTTGGCAGAAATAGTAAGCAGGTAATCAAACATGATCGTTTCTCAAGTAAATAACAATTAAGCCTAGCCCGCTAGTCCCTCGCGGGTGTATAAAGTGTATCACTCACTCTCATGGAAGTATCTATACAGGGTATAGCTCAAAAAGTAAACTGGGAAGATGACTTTCGTCACAAGGATGCCTCAAATATCCTATGCTATTGTACTCGTCTCATTGAGTCGAAAGGGACTTTGGCACATGACTGTATTCTTCCTGAAAAATCGAAAAAACTGGAACTACTCCCCTCATCCATTTCAAAACAACATCAAATCTCATAATACTTCACTGACTTCAGTGCATGGCCACCTGGGCTCTTTTAATCTCAATTTTTGCGTGTTCTACATTTCTTGAAAGTCCGCACTTTTGTGCGTGTCAGTTTGGTATACGTGCCATCAACCCTCACGGACATATGGCTTTTTAAGGCCACGCCGGTATATAGGTAGTATTTGAAACACGCCTAACACGACTAATGGTGATCAATAAAGACCATAAATCCACCCCGAGATTCAAATATCATAAGCTTAGGGAGCAGTAAACAGATTTTCGCAGCACAATTATAATGGCTCATGACATTCATAGTGAACAATCCTCTCCCCAAACCAGTTCGACAGAACGGGGGATAATAAAATCCGCAAAGTAAAGCATGCCGTTCGTCATCCCCAACGAAACTAAGTGCACATAAATATGAAAAGGAGTATGTAATACGTAAGAACTTGCACATCCCAGGAAATCACACAATAACAGGTGCCGGTACAATATTTTTTCTTCGGCTAGGCTCCTCACAGGCTTTTGGACTACAGGGCTAACCAGACTTGCTATTTACAAGAGAAACGACCTTGCAGGATTAAAAGCCTACTACACTACTTCTAGCTAGATATTAAACAAATCGTAAGCAGCAAGAGAATTTACCATTCGTAATAGACGTTCTACTTGGTAATTGACTCAGACTCACCACAAGAGAAAATAAAAGTACTAACATCTAAACTAGACTCAACTGGAAAGGAAATATATAACTAACACATAAAGGTGGCTGACATACCACCACAGTCACATAACATAAACAAGTGGCTAACATACCACTTGAACAGAATACAAAAAAATAAAAAATAGAGTACGAAATAGAGTACAAATGTCAGAAATAGAGTACAAAACGAGACAACTTTAGCTAAAGATACAGTCGACCACCTCCCCAAACCTAAACAAGTGCTAGTCCCTAGCAATGAATAGTGTAAGAAACGACTGTATAAAATGACCAACCAAAGTGTTGTCTCAGCAGAGGTGATCACACGGATCCAGAAGGGCCACCACCGAAGTGCTGTTCCCAGAAATCCTGTTGCACCTTCCAGAGTGCCTCCTGCCTCTCCAAGCGCTCAAGCTCACGCTGCTCCCTAGCTTCAGCTCTCCTATCTCACTCCTCCTGTCGCCGGTAATGCCCCTCGATGTGGGAGTACTGATCCTCAATCCGGGCATATTGTGTTCCTGCCCACTCCTGAAACTGTGCTTGCATCTGCTCGAAGTAACTCTGGAAGTTAGAAGAACCAGGTGGGGTGGGCTGCTCTGCAGTGTCATCGGCGTCCCTGATAGGAGTGGGATGGCGGCCGAGGATGACTCTGGCGCTAGCGGATTTCAGAGCTCCTTTGGGTTTCTCGGAGCCCTAAATACCGGGAACATTGAAGGACCGGCAGATATTGGTAATAAGGCATGGAAAACTGAGGAGACTGCCTTTAGCTTTCCGGGACTGAGCCTCCGCCATAATGATATCTAGGGCGTCAACAAACTGCCCGTTCATGATCGCTCGAATAAGGCGGGCGGTGGGAGGGGTCAGGGTGGTAAAATGTGAGTTGGGGGTCACATTATATTATATCAGATGTTGCCAGAGGCGAACCTCTGGCTTGAGGAAGTGGGTGGCTATGGTGGTTTTGGTCCTGTGGTCCTCCGGATCGGTACCAGGTAGGAGTACAAACTCGGCTAAGTCCCTCCCAAACTGCCGGTTTTGAAAATTGTCGGCCCAGTGGCTGTACCTGTCATCGTCTGCCTGGTGATTGGAGGAATTCCCGAATACTTCTAGGTGAGAACTGGATCCTGAAACTGCGAATCGTCATCACCCCGTCGTCCAAGTCGTGGAGGCTAATGTAAAATTCCCGAACCAGCTTCGGGTCATAGGGCAGCTGCTTGCCGAAGAGCTTGCTCCAGCCTAAATATAGGATCCTTGCCCAGACTTCAAGAGACAAGATCCTCCAAATTCAAGAGCCAATTCGCACTTGGGCCATGCTTTCCTAGGCTCCATAAAATTTGCTTCCATAAAAGCCCTCCCTTCCGCGGACAGGTGGGAGAACTCATCTATGGGACCGCTCTGTCCGGCCGCGCTACTGGACTCGCCTCCATGGCTCTTCTGCCGGTGGCTCTGCGAGACATAATGCCTGCGAGAAAGGTGTTAGTGTAGAACAATGGGGGTAGAGAACTACCTCCCCAAACCGATTCATAATCAAAGAGCCAGAAACAACAAAAGAGCAAGGAACAGGGGAGAATGCAAAATTCCCCAAACTAACTCAAGATTCAATATCATGGCCAATACTCGATTCACATCAGTTCACAAGCATAGGAGTATTGATAATCATAGCAAAAGAGGGACAAGATGGCAGTAATTGTCAAAAACGGGCAAGCATTGCACAAAATTGGAAAACACAAGGAAGTTCCAAAATCAACGAGTAAGGAATCCATGGATCAATCAAAATTGAACTACTACACCCAAGCAAACACAACTAACGGCGATCAACCATATAATTCAAGTAAACTCGAAAAACTAAGGAAGAAGGAAGTTCAAGCCAATTTACCTTTTGAATCCGAAGGAATGGGTGGAAAACACACAAAAGTGATGCAAGGAACGGGGAGAGGAGGAAAAACCCGTTGATTTGCAATGAGAATGAGGGAATTTGGTGGAGAATTGAGGGAGAATGGAGATTAGAGTGAAGAGGAGAGAAAGGAAACGGAAAGGGGAAGAGAGGGAATGGGGCGGTGAGGAAGAAGAAGAAGAGAAAAAGTTTTAAAAAAAACCTAGCTCGCCGCGGCGGGAAGAAGTGCGCGCCGCGACGAGTTTTTACGAAACAACAGATTTATTTATTTATTTATTTATTTTAAACAGACTCTCGCCTTGCTTCACCGCGGCGAAAACTTACGAATACATGAATAGGAAAACGGAGGCCACCTCGCCGCGGCAAGCAAGATGCTTCGCCGTGGCGAGAGTGAATTTTTCGCAAAAAAATTCACTTGCACTAGTTCAACCTCGCGTCGCAAGATCAAAACTCCAAGCCTCAGCTAGAGTTTACGAGTTTCCTCGTATGAGTGCAAATGTCCCACCTTCCAGAGACTCAACTTAACTAAAAACAAGCAAACCACATAAACAAATAGTCCCCAATACGAAATAACAAGCTAGTGTATGGAATGAAAATTAGTCTGAATGAATGAAAAACAAAAGGGGGCTTTTGTTTATAGTCGTTAGCTCGACTTCTTCCATGCTGGAGCTAATTGAGCTTGAGGTTACCAGCCTTCTCTGTCCCCATGTTCACTCGTGAGCGAGAATAGGTGTAGAGTGGACCGGTGTGTGCTGCAATGTAATTCCTGGTGTCAACCTGTGCAGGAGAATATGATGTGGTGATGGCTTGCAACTCACGTTTCTCACCGCAAACCTGGATAGTACATGTACGGCTGCCCATCCCGACGACCCTTCACAAAGACTCACAAAGGCTGCATATAGGTCCCATAAGTGATCACAGGGGTCTCAACAGCACCGTTGACTCTGGGAGTATTCTCGTTAACGTCACCCATTTCAATAGCGGCTAAGTTCTGTCTTCGAAGCTGATGGTAGTGTCTATCAATCTCAGGTACTAGAGGTTGCAAAGGTGTTCCTTGCGATCTCGTACCGGGCATAAACCTACAAAGGTTCTTCTACAAAATCAAAAACCTCGAAAAATCCTAGTTTCTGTTAGTGCAGAAATCGCAGGTAAGTAAAAAAAAGCAAATAAAATATTACACCCACACGCTACAGTAGGAATTAATTCCCCGACAGCGGTGCCAAATTTGATGTGCTCAAATTAATACTTAGAAAACCAAGTAGTAAGCAGTTGTTGTAGACAGACAAAGCTAAACCACAGAGTCGTTCACTAAGGAATTAATTAAGCTACGTAGCAATGAGAGTAAACAGATACTTGTGAGTAACAGTTTAATTGATGGTTGGGTTGTACTTCTAACTAGTTTAACTAAATCAAAGATTATGATTAACAATGAGAGAAAGATGAATACAGTAGCAAGATCCAATTATGCTAATTCGAACTAGGGATAACATTCATATTTGTCACAGGGTTGTTGTACAACAAATCAATCAATTCGATTAAACCAATAGTTCTTAGAAAATATTATACTGGAGAAATCGTGAGTCGTCAATTCACGATCCTTAAACATGAACAATTTAAAGGATTTAATATGGACTTATCGAATTGAAGGTTTTTACGAAGATTTTATACGAGACTAACCTATATGAGTGATCTGATAAACCCTAGAACGAATATGCATAATCTTCACATACTACTGTATACAAAGGTGTTTAGCTACTCATGACAGATGATTGCACGCAGAGATTCATGGTAAAAATTGTATGAAACATAGATGATAAACTCGCACGCAATAACATACAATTCAATCGATAAGATAAAGAACGAATTGTAAAGAATAAAGTAATGGAAAAATTAATACCAATAATCTTGATGATGAAAATCAATGAGTAACCAAGCTCCAAAGATGTCTCAATGTCAATGTCTGAATCTAGGAGCTTTTCTCAAAACTAGGTTAAAAGAAGTATGAAAGAAAGGAATCAAAATTCTAATCTAATAAGGAAAACAAAACTTCTGATCCTGCGTCTCTCACCGCGACAGAAGGAACAGCTCGCCGCGGCGAGCTACAATCTTCAAAACAGGAGCTCATTCGCAAAATCTCACCGTGGCGAACCAATTCCTTCGCCGCGGTGAGCCTTCTTAAATCACAGAAGATAACCACTCGCTAAATCTCGCCGTGGCGAGCCTTCTTGTAAGTTCCAATCCCAAGCTCGTAAACTCTCTCCGTGGCGGACTGAATCCCTCGCCGCGGCGAACCATACTAAGCGGCTTGTTCTCATTTAGCTCAAAAGACATCGATTTCTACAAAATGTAAACAAAACACCAAAGCGTAAAAACGAACTAAAATGACTACAAAACTAAAGACAAAGACTCACAAAGACCGCTAAAAATGACCAAATGAGACGTTAGTAAAGCATTCCTTCCAGAGTGCCCTTGCCTCTCCAAGTGCTCAAGCGCACGCTTGCGCTTGGCTCGAATTGCGTCAAAATCATCCATCACATGCAGGTGGAACAGCTTCCTTCCAGTGAGCAATCCTTCAGCAATAACATTTGGCAGGACCGCAATGGCAGCACGTCGGCACAAGGAAGTGATAAGGAAGGGGAAAACCATCTTGTTACCCCAAGGGCGAGTATGAATGTGCTCGAACTGTGCGACGATCACTCTTACAATATGGATAGGGGTTCCGGCCATGATATCCCGGAGAGTAGGGCCGAAAACGAATCTGAAGAAATCCACATGCCAACCTGGGCAAAAGGAGTTGGCGAGCCAGTGGTAGAAGATGTGGAGCTGCTCATTAGGGATCCGACAAGTTGGCTTCAGCTGATCGTCTTCGTCGGGGGTCTTGAAGAAGCGGTTAATGGCACTAGGTGAAAATTCCACATATCCCCCACGGACTGGTACCCAAGCGGTGTGTGACTGCTCATCAATCTTCCTGTCAGCATAATTCGCATAGAACTCCATCACAAGATCACGCTCATAGTAACCTGGATTTTCGGCAAATTTGATCCACATCCTAGTTTGCAGCATCTCTTTCAGGGGGTATTGTATTCCAAAAACAGCTTGGTGTATTCACGTTCCCCTGTCAAATCCACCCCAAGATCAAGGATAAACTCCATGTTAGCATGTTGTTGCCTATAAACCAAGCTCCTTGTAGTGACAAGATGAGGGCCAAAATTAGCCTGTGCTTTGCTCGAGTCACCGCGGTGGAGTGTGCGTCGTGCCCTAGGAGCCATGGAACCTGCGAAGGAGATGTTTGCAGATAGTGGTGGGGTTAGAGAACTACCTCCCCAAACCTATTCAAGAACATGCAGGTGATAACAAAAGGGTGAGAGATAGAAGAGAAAACGAACTCCCCAAACCTATTCACAATCCTGTAGCAACACATAAAGCTCACGCGATAATATCAAACTACAATCAACCACATAGGTCAAGAAGAACTTGAAAGAATAAGGGAGAAAGGAGTTGAAAACAGTACCTTGTGAGTTTGGGATGAAGTAGAGAAGAAGAGAGATTTTTATGTGATAGGAGTGAGAAAAATCGTACAGGAAGAGAGGGGGAGAAAAGAAAATGAGTTATGCTAGGATTCTACCTTTTTTTTTTTTTTTGTGTCGCAGCGGCGAAGAGAAGTCTCGCCGCGGCGAGTTTTCTTTATCGTAGAAATATATATATTCGTAAGATCTCGCCGCGGCGAAGAATAAATCTCGCTGTGACGGGAATTTACGAGACAAAAACTGGGGAAGAGAAAAGACGCTCGCCGCGGCGAAAACTTAAGAATGCACAAAAAGGAACAGGGAGACCACCTCGCCGCGACGAGCAAGATGTTCCGCCGCGGCGAGAGCAAATTTTTTTTCGAAATTTTTTTCACTTGCACTGTTCAACCTCGCGTCGCAAGATCGAAGCTCGAAGCCTCAGCTAGAGTTTACGAGTTTCCTCGTATGAGTGCAAAGGTCCCACCTTCCAGAGACACAATTAAACTAAAAACAAGCAAACACATAAACAAATAGTCTAACAATATGAAATAACAAGCAAGTGTACGGAATGAAAAATCAGTCTAAATGAATGAAAAAACAAAAGGGGTCTTTTGTTTATAGTCGTTAGCTCGACTTCTTCCATGCTGGAGCTAATTGAGCTTGAGGTTACTAGCCTCCTCTATCCCCATGGTCACTCGTGAGCGAGAGTAGGTGTAGAGTGGACCGGTGTGTGCTGCAATGTAGTTCCTGGTGTCAACCTGTGCGGGAGAATATGATGTGGTGACAGCTTGTAACTCGCGTTTCTCATCGCAAACCTGGATAGTACATGTACGGCCATAAAGATCGACTATCATGCGAGTAGCCTTGATAAATGGGCGCCCAAGAAGCAGCATGTCCTTGTCCATCTCTTTGATCTTCACCTGCGGTGACTCAACAACCACGAAATCAATCATAAACACATCTCCTCCAATGGTTACTGGGACATCTTCAACAACTCCCATACATTTGCTTCGAGTACCAATAGCCATGGTCACAAAGCATCTTCTCGGTTCTAGACCCTTCAGGTTGAGTTCCTCATAAGTTTCGAATGTCATCAAGTTAACTGTAGCTCCAATATCAATAATACCTGTAATCTCAGAAGAACTACCCATCCCGACAACCAAATCGAAACTGCTTGCATCACTAATGCTCTTCTCTTCCTTTTGGATCATCAGAATTGGTCCTGCAATCGCCTTCTCTTCTGGAATCGCGGGACCAGATGTTATCACCCTTCTTGCTTCCTGTGCCGGTGTTGCCTCAACTTGGGAAACCACCTTATCATGGTTACAAGTGCAAGTCGTAGTAACGGTCTTAACTACTCCTGGCTTGTCAAAACCTACCTCCACAGCAAGTATTCTGTTATTCTCGACAGTTGCGGGGAGTTTACCCTTCTCTCTTTGTTGGAAGGCGCCGACCAGGTCACCAAGAGTCTTCTCTAACCTCTTCTGCGATTGCTCAATGTTCTCAAACCTCAGGTCATTCTTGGCTTGATTCCGTTGTGCTTCTGCCCAGAACCTCTTTGATCTCTCCATGTGAGGTCGAATCTCCTGATCAGCGTTTCGCGGTGCATTAGTAGGCGGAGCCGAAAACTGCTGTGCTGGACCCTGTTGAAACGGACCCTGTCGAAACGGAGCTTGTTGAACTGGAACCTGCTGTGCTGGAACCTGCTCTCATAGAAGTTACCTCCATAGGATAAATTGGAACGGTCGGGGTTGAAGGGCTGCACCTTAGTGGCGCCTGCATTCATTCCCGGATTTGGTTGCCAACCACCACGCTGCCTATTTTGCACC
Organism: Plantago major; assembly: GCA_026545765.1. NCBI lineage: Eukaryota > Viridiplantae > Streptophyta > Magnoliopsida > Lamiales > Plantaginaceae > Plantago > Plantago major. Next base: position 33,663,897 of record CM048841.1, read on the forward strand.
CAGCAAATGATCTCCGGAGTTGGGTTCTCCCCCATAATCTCAGGAAGTCTATACATACTAGCACCATGCCCGAAATTACCACACAGATTACACCTCTCGTTAACCGGAGCCACTGGTGCAGGGATAGTGCCAAGCATCCTCATCTCCTTAATCTGTTCGGCCAATTCAACAGTACTAGGGCCTGGTGTTTGCTCCACGGCTCTAGCTTCAGCTCTCCTTGGTCTGCCTCTTGTTCCCTTAAGCTGGGAGATGGTAGCAAGCTTCTCAAAAGCCTCATTCAATCCAGCCAGAGATGCCATAACGATAGAGCCATCCACGGTCATATCCACCATGTTCTGTGCTACCCAATCGAGTCCCTCATAGAACTTGTAGCATAAATCCATCTCATTCAACCTATGGTGAGGGCACTGAGAGAGCAAGTTCAGGAATCGCTCCCTGGCCTCATAAAAGCTCTCATCATTCATCTGCATGAACTTCTCAATCTGCACTCGAAGCTGCCTAGTCTTCTCCGCTGGATAGAATTTGTTCATAAAGGCCCTGTATAGATCATCCCAAGTAGCCAGAGAACCTTCAGGTTAATTCAATAGCCAGCTCTCTGCCTTATCCTGCATACATATGGGAAAGACCTTCTTCCTTATTTCCTCATCAGAAACCGTTACTGTGCCTACAGTAAGCGGAATCCTAGCAATCAGCCCCTCGAACTCCTTGAGAAACCGGATAACATCCTCATTAGCCATCCCATAATACTTAGGCATGTTATGGAAGTGATGAGACTTGATCTCCATGTTCCTAGCGTCGTTAGAGAGCACAACAACTGATCTCCCAGCCTTAATTTCACCGGGTTGCATATAGGTCCCATAAGTGATCCCAGGGGTCTCAACAGCACCATTGACTCTGGGAGTATTCTCGTTGACGTCACCCATTTCAACAGCGGCTGACTTCTCTCTTCGAAGCTGATGGTAGTGTCTATCGATCTCAGGTCCTAGAGGTTGCAAAGGTGTTCCTTGCGATCTTGTACCGGGCATAAACCTGCAAAGGTTCTTCTACAAAATCAAAAACCTCAAAAAATCTTAGTTTCTGTTAGTGTAGAAATCACAGGTAAGTAAAAAAAGCAAATAAAATATTACACCCAAACGCTATAGTAGGAATTAATTCCCCGGCAGCGGCGCCAAATTTGATAAGCTCAAATTATACTCTAAAAAGCAATTAGAGAATAAGTTGTAGTTGTAGACTAAAGCCTAACTCGTGATCGATCTCTAGGGAATTAATTAAGCTATGTAGCAGTGAGAGTAAACAGATACTTGCGAGTAACAATCTGATTGATGGTTTTGGTTATACTTCTAACTAGTTTAACTAAAGCTAAGATTACGATTAACAATGAGAGAAAGATGAATACAGTAGCAAGATCCAACTATGCTAATTCGAACTAGGGATAACTCTCATATTTGTCACACGGTCGTTGTACAGCAAATCAATCAATTCGATTCAACCAATTGTTCTTAGAAGATATTATACTGGAGAAATCGTGAGTCGTCAATTCACGATCCTTAAACATGAACGATTTAGAGAATTTAATATGGACTTATCGAATTGAAGGTTTTTACGAAGATTTTATACGAGACTAACCTATATGAGTGCTTTGATAAACCCTAGAACGAATATGCATAATCTTCACATATTACTGTATTCAAAGGTGTTTAGCTACTCATAATTGATAACTGCATGCAAAGATTCATGATAATAATCATGTGAAACATAGATGAAAAACTCGCATGAAATAACATACAATTCAATCAATAAGATAAAGAACGAATTGTAAAGAACAAAGCAATTGAGAAATCAATACCAATAATCTTGATGAATAAAATCAATGAACAACCAAGCTCCAAATATGTCTCAATGTCAATGTATAGCTCTTGGAGCTTTTTTCAAAACTAGGTTAAAAGTAGTACGAAAGAAAAAAATCCAAAAATTCTAATCTAATAAGGAAAATAAAATTAAATCTGCGTCACATGCAAGTGAAGAAATAGCTCAGCCTTCTTAATCGCACTGTATATCCAGCTCACATAATCTTGCCGCGGCGGACCAATTCCTTCGCCGTTGCGAGCTTCAATCTTCAAAACAGGAGCATCACTCGCTAAATCTCACCGCGGCGGACTGATTTCCTAGACGCGGCGAGCCATGCTGGAACTTCCAATGCCAAACTCGTAAAATCTCGCCGCGGCGGGCTGAATCCCTCGCCGCGGCGAGCCATGCCAACCAGCTTGTCTTCATACGGCTCAAAAGACACAGATTTGTACAAAACACAAACAAAACACCAAAGCGTAAAAACAAACTAAAAAGACTACAAAACTAAAGACAAAGACTCACAAAGACCGTTAAAAAAGACCAAATGAGATGTTAGAATATTGTCTCATCAGTCACCGAGTAGGAGGTTTCATCGGACGTATACTCACCGGTTTCGATACGATTTTTGGCTATCGCTCTCGGACATCCTAGGGAAATAAAGGAGTTCTATAAGTTGAAGGTTCATGGTCCGATAGTCCATTTATGTAAGTTATTTTGTAGTTAGTACGTAGTTAGTACAAACAACTTAGAGGTCCCGTAGAGACCTACTACATACGTCTGAACAGACTACATACAACACTTATCCAAACGGGACAAACATGCAAAGAATTTCCAAAGTACAACTACTTTAACAAAATTGAAAGACAAGGAGTGAACACTAACTTGAAAAAACACAAGGGGTTGGATTAAACGCAGCTAACTTCTTCGGATAGGCCTGCTTTGCTTCGAACTCACTCCTTGATTCGGACTGCACTACAACTGCTTCAGATCACCCAAAAGCACTTCGGATTCACTCAGTTTATGAAATTTCTCTCTCTAAAAGTAGAGAAATGAATTCAACTGATGGCCTATTTATAGGAGGATAAATTTGGAAGTCCAACCGTCACATCAATTTAGGATTAAATCTCGACCGTCGATCAAAATTCATCCAATGGTATAGTTCAAATTACTAGGTAAAATGATGGATCCATCCAAAATATTTATTTCACGACGATTAGAATTCCAACAACACTTGGAACGTCAGAGATAGCACCCCATCCTCTTACGGATGGTTGGCTCTGTCCTAGGCACACGGACCCTCGTCCGTTCGGATGTCCCTACTCGGACAATCCCGAAAAACCGATTCATAAACGACATGGATTCTCATACGTTCGGAGGTGATACCTCTTCCTCAATCGGACAGATAAATCATCATAAACCACACGGATTCTCATCCGTTCGGAGGTGATACCTCTTCCTCACTCGGACGGATAAATCATCATAAACGACATGGATTCTCATCCGTTCGGAGGTGATACCTATTCCTCACTTGGATGGATAAATCATCAGAAACGACACAGATTCTCATCCATTCGGAGGTGATACCTCTTCCTCACTCGGACGGATAAATCATCATAAACAACACGGATTCTCATCCGTTCGGAGGTGATCCCTCTTCCTCACTCGGATAGATAAATCATTTTACGTCACGCGGACCCTAGTCCGTCCAGATTTCACTAATGGCTTACGGGTGTGGAGCTATGAAATCGCCCATAGGTCCTTATTTGGATCTGAAGAGTTGATTAGTAAACACAGTATCAACCCAATCTTTTTACAAGATGGCTGCGTTGATCTTAAAACTACACAGACTATCGTCCGTTCGGACATCCCAAGTTGGATTATCCCGAATAATCAACTACGTACGTCACGCGGACCCTAGTCCGTCCGGATGTCACTAATGGCTTACTGGTGTGGAGCTATGAAATCGCCCATAGGACCTTATTTGGATTCGAAGAGTTGATTAGTAAACACAGTATCAACCCAATCTTTTTTACAGATGGCTGCGTTGATCTTAAAATTACATTGACTCTCGTCCATTCGGACATCCCAAGTTGGATTATCCCGAATAATCAACTATGTACGTCACGCGGACCCTCGTCTGATCGGCTGTCCTTAATGGCTTACGAGTGTGGAGCTATGAAATCGCCCGTAGGTCTTATTTTGGAACTTCCGCAGAATCGATAAATAAACACAAGATAAACCCAACCTTTTTACAGAAGATGAATTTCTCTTCAAAGCACACGGACTCTCGTCAGTTCAGATGTCCTTAATCGGACAATCCCGGAAAATCGATTATTAAGTAACACGGACTCCCGTCCGTTCGGATGACCTTTCGTGGACCATCCCGATTTCACCACCAACAAAGAGTGTTCCTTTCCTACGCCTCTCGAACTTTCGCTTAATCTTGCTTAGAAATACCCCTTTTCACACTTACAGTCCGAGACCACACTCTCGGACTGTAAGAAAAGGGGGGGGGGGGAGAGAGAGAGAGAGAGAGAGAGATTAAGGTAAGGACGACAAAAGGTTCGGACTAAACATCTTTTTTCTTCTTATGAGGGATGGATTGAACGAAAAACAAAAATGTTCTCCCCACTTTAAACTATAGTTCCACAACTATCTTCTACTAAGATACTTGGAAACTAGGGGGACATATGTTGATACGGAAATATGTCCAATCCGTCATAGATGCCTTTGGAATGAATCCTAAGGCGTTTCAAGCTGTCTAAGGTCCAAGGCCATAGATCCGACCCTAAGGCTACCTCTGGTCCAACCCTCCTGAGTGAAACGATGAACTAGACCTCAAAGACAATAGGTCCAACCCAAACCATGGTCCGAGACTATGAGGGTCTGTTGGTCCAGATAACGGCAAAGTAAAAGACAAGGGGGGGGGGGGGGGGTGAATAGTCTTTTTCAAACTTTTGTCGATAAACACAATTTCTCAGATATCTGTGAAGATATCTGATACTTATTTTCAGAGAGCGGAAGATTTTTTGTGATAAGTGCACGTGCTCAGCAAGATATGTGTAAATACTTAGCAAAGTAAATAAAGCAGGTAATAGATTGCAGAAAGTAAATAACACAAGTGTTTATAGTGGTATCTAAAGGTGGCGTAATCCTTCAACTACTCCACTTCGGCCTTTCTCAGACCTAGAATCCACTAAGACAGATAAATAAGTTCACCTTATAAATATCTTCTCTCGATTCCTAAATACACTAGGTTCCCAACCAAGTGTCCCCCCTGAGTTATTCCCCAGCTTTCTCAGATAAGTACTTCCTATACTCAGAAACCTTTGAGCTATTCCTTAGTTTCCCAAACTAAGTACTTCATATGCTCAGTAACCTTGGAGTTATTCCTTAGTTTTCCAAACTAAGTACATCCTGTACTCCACGCCGTTTAAGGTGTTAGTTAAGGTAGTTTGTCAGGATTTGATAGATTAATTACTTCTACAGTTATGTAATACTACCTTCTTGAACAAGAGTCACTTAACACACTTCACAATGTGTGGTGATATGTTCTTTACTGACCCAAGTCTATGATAAGTGTTCTAGAGAATGAATCTCAGATTTTTGATCTTTTGATTCAACTCCTTCACAGATAGCAATGCTTGTTAAGGATCAGGACACTTAGAACTTTCGTGCTACTTAGAATTCAAGAGCTTAGTCGCAACTATAAGCTAGAGATTAAGTAGGCTGAAGGCTTGTATGGTTGAATGAACAAGTTCGTAGATGTAAGTTCTTGGTGTGTAAGTTATGTGTGTAAGTTCAAGGTGTATTTCAAGCATTCTAAGGGTTGATATTTATAGTTGAAAATCATGCCATTTGAATAGTATCCGTTAGGCTTAATGAAATTCAAACTATTGATATCTGTAAATAGTACTGCAGAAGACGTTGTCTCTTTTCAGATATTTCCTCTTTTGTTCAGATGTCTCTGTCTGTGCATTTATTGCATTGTACTATTTTTTTGTCCTGTAGTGCCAACGGAACTATGCACTCTTTCTGAAGCATTTCATGTCCCTTTCCAGAGACCTTCACATCTCTATATACCTGTTGAAACATTGTTTCCCAGAAACATAGTTTTATCCAGGGTATCTGAGTGTAGATGTGGGCACTTTTCCTCGTTCAGAAACCTTGTGTTCTCAGATATCTTTTGCAAAACTTGTTTATTGAAAAGCACTTGTTTATTCAAGATATCTGGACATAGGTATCTGATGACCTTTGTCTTCAGCAATCTTGTGCAGTCTTCAAAACTTCAAAATTTGTTGAACTCTCCTGCTGGATGCCTTCTTCTTGGTCTTCTTCAAAGATATAAAAATTACATTAAGAGACCTAACATCCAATACAAGATTTGCTAGACTCTCATACTTAGTGATTTTCCTCTTTTACAGTGTTCAAGTGAACCAAGAGTACCTTTCTGAGCTAAGATAAGTCATTAGATTGCTGATCAAAATCTAAACAGATATTCCTAACAAATTTCCACCTTTTTGATCAGTCAACGATGACTATCTGACCTATTACAAATCTGGATGAGGAAACAATCCACCACTTAATCAATTCATAAGATCTTTCAATTCTTTCAATTAAGTGCAGAAAGTAAACATCAACCAAATCACAAGGTGTGATCTTTGCTGACAAGTTATCTTTTATAGATTGATATCTGAGAGTAGGTTCATCAGATATGTTACAAAGAAAGTTTACAGATAACTTTTACAATTATAGAACAATAAATTACATTCAGCAAGATACAAAATACATAGTTAACTAGGACAACAGGAGTAACCAAGCTCCAAGTAGACATCCTAATAAACTAGTCTTCAAGTCTTCAAAACTTCAAGTCTTCAATCAGCAGATCTATGGATCAATTTGCAAATTCCCTATCCCAAAACCTTTTGATATCATCTGAGTTGTCAAAGAGCAAAGTCCTGACTATCATCTCAGTGTTTCTGGCAAATCCACAAACTTCCTTGTAGGTTTTGGTGGGATTTTTCTTGGCAAACTGTTTGACCCACAGATACTTTCCCCGTTTCCAGGCATGCTCGATTCTGATATCTGATAGCTTGAAGTATTCATATATGATCTTAAGATATATGATGTCACCCCTGTATTGATCTTTAGTCATGTAGAAGGACTCATAGGGTTCCACAACAAGTCTTGCTCTTGTGCCTGTTCCAGTGATGTTGGGAATTCTGTACACATCATCTGGCTTTCCATAAGGACAATCATCAGAGAGGTCCTTTTTCATGGCTTCTATTCTCTTGATTACTTCAAAATCCAACCAGGCTTTGATGTAATTGGTATTAATCAAGACTGACTTGTCTTTTCTCCATGCCATGAGCTGTTTATGGATTGGTTCTGGAAATTTTTCATTTACCAGTAAGTGCTTGAGTTCCAGAATCCAGTAGCCATTCTTCTGATTAATGCATCTGTAGACAAAGGAGTGATTGTTGGTCTTCACATACTCAATCTTGGCTTCTTCAGGCCTGAGTGGTAGTTGAAGTTTTCTTTGTTCAACTCTCAGCCTGTTCCTCCTTTGTCTTGAATTTTCCCTTGGGGGATTGCTTGAAGAACCACCCTGGATTGACTTGGTATTTCCAGAGGGTGTTTTAGCTGCCAAAGGCTTTGCAGCTATGGGCTCAGATAGGCTATCTACCTTTTTTCTTTTTCTGTGAAGAGGAGCTTCATCTTCATCAGTCTCTTCATCATCATCATCATCAAGATTAATTCTTGTGAAAGTTTTGCAGCCTTCTTCATTGCCCTGGGATTTGATTTGGCCTTCTTCTTCTTCTTCTTCTTCTTCTTCTTCTTCTTCTTCTTCTTCTTCTTCTTCTTCTTCTTCTTCTTCTTCCTCCTCAGAAGACTCATCAATCCCTCTTACTTGTCTTCTCCTTGGAGCCTTGGTACTCCTTGGAGGTATCTGTGTTCTGGCCCTTGTTGTCATTCCTTTTTCAGGAATTTGCTGAGTGGTGGCCACTATCTGTAGAGCAGTCTGACTGGAGGAGGGCTCATTTATTCTGAGAGGTGGTTGTTCAGATTTTCTTTTGTTTCGTCTTCCTCTTCCTCTTCCTTTTCCTCTCCGAGCACCTTGAAATCCTTCCCCCTTAGTCATTGTTGACTGACTAAGAATCACGAAGGATTCTGAAAGGGAGTCAAAGTTGCCCTGCAAATAGTTGTAAGCAGCAAACAACTATTCCATATTAGCCTTGAGCTCCTGATTTTGTTTGATAAGACCTGTTTCCTTATCAGTGAGCTCTGCCAGTGGGCCTTGAATAGCATCTGCTTTTCCAGCAGCATAGCTAGCCTCTTCAAAGGCTTTTGCAGCCAAGTTTTGGTCATCATCCCTAACCATGCCTAGGTCTTTCTGAGCAACGTCCAGACTGGTTGTTCTCTGAGTGATGAGCTCAGTGAATGTCTTCATTTTTGCAGGGACTGATGTAATGGCAACTTTATCTTGAGAAGACAACTCCTTTTTCAATTTAGCCAGTACTTGATAACGGTTCAAGTATTCATTGGACTTGACATTTGGCAGCTTGCTAAATATTTCAGGAGCAATCAGCTTCCTTTTCAAATGAGAAACCGCTAAGTGTTCATTGCGGTGTTCTACCAATGCCTTGTCTTCTTCATCATCTGAGTCATCAACCCAGTGACCTTCATCCTCTTGGACATTTTCATCAGTGTTTTCTAGTCCAGCAACCATCTCAGAGATGGGCTTCTTTCTTTTCAGTGAGCAGGATGGTACATCTTTTGGTAATGCAGCCTTAGCATCATGCTTGTCTCTAGATACTTGCTCAGTATCTAATTTGTTAGGAAATTTGTTAGATATTTTGTTAGAAATATCTGTTTAGATTTTGATCAGCAACATGATGACTTATCTTAGTCTCAGAAAGGTGATTAGTACTCTTGGTTCACTTGAACATTGTAAAAGAGGAAACCCACTAAGTATGATAGTCTAGCTAATCTTGTATAGGATGTTAGGTCTCAAAATGTAATTTTTATTTTATGAAGAGAAGACCAAGAAGAAGACATCCAAGGTAACAAGTTCAACGACATTGAAGATTTGAAGATCGCACAATATTATCAAAAGCTTTTGAGATACCTTGGCTAGATATCTTGAAGACACGAATAGTTTTAAACAAACTGTGTCACAAGAGATATCTGAGAAATAAAAGGTCTATCTGAAAACAAGGAAAGTGTCCACAGATATCTACTCTCAGATACCTTGAACTTTAACCACATTTCTGAAAAAGAAATATATATATTGCAAACAAAGTTGTTTCAATAAAAGTGGTATCTGAAGATAAAGATAAGAACGTGCAAAGAATCAGAGAAATCTGATCAAGGTTGTCTCGACATAAAGCATAGTTCCGCTGGCACTCTGAGACAAAAGTATAGTACATTTGCATTAAATGCACGGACAGAGATGTCGAACAAAAGCAACGGTAGCTTCAAGAAGAAGACAAACACATAAAGATTATACATGATATCAATAGTTTGAATTTGATTTAAGCCTAACGGATACTATTCAAACGACATTCAAATTCATCTATAAATATCAACACTTAGACTGCTTGAGAAGATACACCTTGAACTCCATAAACACGCTGAACACCTTACTCTCTCAAAGCAAACTACTTATCCTCAAGCTTTCTGTTGCGACCAAAGCTCTTGATCTTAAGTAGCACTAAAGTTCTAAGTGTCCTGATCCTAAACAAGCACTGCTATTTGTGAAAGAGTTGAATCGAAAGATCAAGTATCTGAGATTCATTCTCTTGAACAATTATCATAGACTTGGGTCAGTAAAAAGAACAAGATACCATACATTGAAAAGTGTATTAAGTATACTTGATTCACAGAGCTATCTGATTAACTGAAAAGTTATTAACGAAGTTCATCTGACAACTCAAACCAAAACCAACACCATCACTGGCGTGGAGTACAGGAAGTACTTAGTTTGAGAAACTAAGGAATAACTCCAAGGTTATTGAGCACAGGAAGTACTTAGCTTGGGAAGCTAGGGAATAGCTCAAGAAGGTTTACGAGTAAAGGAAGTACTTGGTCATGGAAAGCCGGGAACAACTCAGGGGGAACATTTGGTTGGGAACCGTTTGTTTAAGGAATCTTAGAATAGGATTTTTGTAAGGTGACCTCAATTATCTATTCTAGTGAATTCTAGGTCTTTGGAAGACCGAAGTGGATTAGTTGGAGGATTACGCCACCTCCAGATACCACTATACTTTTGTGTTATTTACTTTTCAGACTTACATTTCACAACACACACACACACACTTTTAACCTGCACTTATCTATCTTAAGTCTTCCGCTCTGAATCTAAGTATCGAGATATCTACACGATATCTCGAGAAATAGTTTTATCGACAAAAGTTTTAAAAGACTATTCACCCCCTCTAGTCTTTTACTTTGCCGTTATCTGGACCAACAAGTGGTATCGAGGCGGGAGGTTCACAAGCCTTCGTGACCGAACCTAGATCCCCAGATAGGTGAAGGAACTTTGTCCATTTTCGAGGACTATTTAATTTGTGTGTTAAGTGTGCATGAATGTCTCTGAGTGATGCACCCGTTCTCAAACCAGAGAACTATGAGAAATGGAAAAATAACATGATGCTCCACCTTGAAGCCATAAGTGATTTAAATGATCGAAGTGATAAAGAATGGCCCAATAGTCATTCAACAACTTCAACAAGTCATGGAGGTTTCTAATGGTAGAGACAGAGATCAAAGCGAAGGATCTTCACAAACTGATGCGTCAACAAGTGGGAGATCTACTAGTCAAGTTATTTATAACCAAAGCTCAGAGAACTCGGACATCGGAAGATGCCAAGAGAAATCGTCTGATGGTCAAGCTTGTAATATCATCATCGATCGACACTGAGCACATACAAAGGTAAAGCGTGGGTGCTAAACGGCGAAAGTTGCTCGCAACCGATTGAAGAAATCAGGTTTAACCGAGAAAACCAAAGAAAACAAGTTCGAAGTTCTCAAGTTGAAATTTCAAAATTTCAAACAAGGACCCATCAAACTCTGGAAGAACTTGATTTCAGATTTACACTCTCATGAGTGATATGGCAAGACTGGGAAAGAGCCATTACTCCAATGTCGAAAAGATTAAGACTATTGTTAGAAGTCTTAACCACAACCGGAGCATACTAAATTCTTTTATTTTAACCAAGGAATGCCAAATATCACTCCAAAGGGAACTCTTCTCACATCTTGCTACGGTTGATTATGAGACAACACAAAGAGAACAAACAACTGAAAAGTTGCGAATATTGCTCTAGTTGCTCAAGGAACTTCTGAAAAGAAGAAAAGCAAGGAAGGGACTGAGGATGCTCTTGCTGCAAAGCAAATGAGCAAATATGTCAGTCGAGAAATTGAGAGAAGAAAAGCGAAAGAGAAGCTGAAAAAGCATCTAGGCTCAACCTATCACCAAGACAAAATATGCAAAGCTCAATTTGAACAAGCCGTGAGAAAGCATCATGTCTTGAGGAAGTAGAAATTGAAACGATATCTGCTTTCTATTGTCGAAACCGGTCACTTCAAGAAGGATTGTCCGCCTTCAACAAACTAAGGACAAGAAAGATAGAAGAATCTTCAGAAGAAGCCAGAAAGCTTTATTAACGAAGAAAGAAAGAAAATCCAAACTCAACTGGATGCTCTAGACGTTGAGATAGATTCTGAAGATGACAATTCAGATGACTCAACCTTACCATCACCAGAATTATGTGGAGTTACTCATGATATAATCGACTTCGGCCTCAAGAAGAATGAAATGTGTGGAGTTCTTGAAATTGATTGGTCCGACATCTCTAACATTGAAATCATCTTATGGCTGATGAGGTAACACGTACTTCTTGTTATACTTATGAAAGTGATGAAGAAGAAATAAAAGATCTAGAAAATCTCAGGAAAGAACTTGACATCTATGAAAGAGAATTTCTAATGATCCGAGCTAGAGCTGAAAATCTTGAAGAAGAAAAGAATTCTCTTGCAAAGGAAAATTCTCAATTAGTTAAGATATCTGAGAAAAAGGATGCTGAAAATGCATTTCTCAAAGCTCAGATATCTGAGACTGAAAAGTCACATAAAGAAGCAATGGCTGAATTACGAAAGAAATATGAAGATCTTCTTTCTGAGAACAAGGAACTCGAAAAGAAAGAATTATCTTTTCAATCTTATGCCAAAGCTAGTGACACTCTTACTGAAGTACAATCTTACTTAAGAGATCCTTCAGAAAAGAAAGGACTTGGGCTGAATACACAAACAAATTGTTCTATCACTCTGAATAAGAGTGAGGAAAGAAGAACATTTGTAAGTACTCAGCAAGATGGTTCCCATGCAATCTATAGTATCGGTCAGAAGACGAAGATTGTTGACAAAAGAAAGGCACTTGCGACTAAACCTTTGTGGGAAAAACAAGTCAAAAACAAAACTGTCAGCACGTCGAAAAGAAACACAACACTGAAAAGTGTAAACACCCACAGTGCTATGTCTCTCAAAAGGGTAGAATTGCAGGAGCTGGCAAATTCTCCCATGTCACTTTTTCTGGAAAGAAATTGGACCAACCAGAGACTAGCAAAGCTGCTGAGAAAAGATCTCAGATAGCTTCAAGTGCTCGAAACGGTATTGGCTATAAAGGCATCGGGAAACAACTTGCTCATGAATACAAACAGGAGCAAGAACGATGGCTAAAGGCTAGAATTGCTCAAAGCAATTATCAGAAGTGGAAGTTGAATCAAGCCACGAAAATCAATGCCGTGCTAGAAGAAATCAAGGAAAGCTAAGTTCTTTGAAAGCAAACTCAGAAACCTGACAGGTATCTGAAAGCACCAAATGGAGCACCTAGGAACACACCAAGGAAGAAAATAATTCTTAATAATGATAATCATTCAATTAGAATTCCTCCTTATCTTCCTATCAGACAAAAGAATGTTCCAAGGAAATTCATTCAAAAATTGATTCCTACTGGAAGATTGTTTAGTCCTGATGGTTCCAACTGTAAATTGAGAACCTAATCTCCTGTTTCTTGTTGTGTGCAGAATGCTTCCTGGACTAAAGCACAATGGCTATTTGATAGTGGATGCGGAAAGCACATGATAGGAGACAAAGCAAATCTGGTCGATTACAAAGCTTGCAACACAGGACCAGATATCAGATTTGCTGGAGGAGAATTAAATCCCTCTCTGGGATTTGGCAACGTCAAATTGGGAACATTAATAATCACTGACGTATTACATGTTAAGGATTTGAAATATAATCTATTTAGCATGAGCCAGTTTGCAGACAAAGGTTTTACTGTAAAATTCAAAGCAAAATACTGCAAACTAATAGACAATGAGTCAAAGCAGACAGTCTTGGTTGCTCGGCGGAAAGGCAGTCTTTATGTTGCCGATAGGGCATCTGCCACAACTGAAGAATGTCTCATGGTGTGTCAATCTGGTCACACAGAAGAGCACTGGTTATGGCACAAAAGAATGAGTCACTTGAACTTCAAAACTCTGAACAAACTTGCCAAGAAAGAGTTAGTGGTTGGCCTTTCCAAAACATCTTTCAGAAAGGATGGTATCTGTTCTGCATGTCAGATGGGGAAACAATCCAAAATCTCTTTCAAGTCCAAAACTAGATACTCTAGTGTTAGACCACTGCAACTACTACATATGGATCTTTTTGAATCATCTGTAACTAGTTATGTAGGAAAGAAATATGGTCTGGTTGTTGTAGATGACTTCTCAAGATTCACTTGGGTTGTCTTTCTGAAACACAAATCTGATGCCAGGGTGGAGATACCAAACTTGCTGAAAAAGCTTGAAGTCATGAAAAATGACAAGGTATCTGCAATCAGAACAGACCATGGTACTGAGTTTGTCAACCAGTACATAAAGGAGTTTTGTACCTGCAAAGGTATACAACACCAACTTTACTCTGTAAGAACACCTCAACAAAATGGTGTTGCAGAAAGGAAAAACAGAACCCTTAAAGAAGCTTCAAGGACGATGCTAGCTGACACTAAAATAAGTGAAGTTTATTGGGTTGAAGCTATAAACACAGCCTGCTACACTCAGAACAGATGTTTGTTAAACAAACACCATGACAAGACCCCTTATGAAATCTTGGTTGGTAGACCCCCTAATATCAAACATCTGAGAGTATTTGGTTGTAGATGTTTTGTTCTAAACAATGGAAAAGATTATCTGAGAACATTTCAACCAAAGGCAGATGAAGGTGTATTTCTTGGTTATTCCACGAATAGCAAAGCTTCTGAAATTTACAACAAAAGAACAAAGAAAATTGAAGAATCAGTTCATGTTGTATTTTATGAAGGAAGTAAGAAAACACCTCCTAATGATGAACTCTCAGAAAGGTTCAAAGAACTAATGTTGAGGGATTCTGAAGAAGAATCCTCTGAAAGGAGAAACATCATTATGGAAAGTGAGGATGACTCTGATGTAGAAAAGCTTGATATGCCTAGTAACAACCAGATGACTCACAAACATGATGAAGAATTTCCTATGAAACTTCCAGAAATGGAAACTGAAGATATTCATCATGAAGCCATCTCTGGAAATAATCTCTCTGAAAGACATGTTCCAGATAGCTCAAACACTGAACAAGTGTCAGACATTAATTACCCTTCTGAGGAGCAAAATGTCTTAGATACTGAAAAAGTATCAAATCAAAATCCCAGTGATTCACATTCAAATCATTTGGATATTGATCCTACTAGCACTAAACCTATGATGAGATGGATCAAGGATCATCCTGCAAAAGATGTGATTGGACCAATTAATCAAGGTGTTAGGACTAGGAGAGCAATAGCTGAAAATGCTAATTCTCTCTTTGGATGTTTCATCTCAAATATTGAACCTAAAAATATAGAAGAAGCATTAGGAGACCAAGACTGGATCTTTGCAATGCAATAAGAGTTGGATCAATTTGAGAGAAACAAAGTCTGGAAACTATTTCCATTTGTGGAAGGAATATCTGTAATTGGAACTAAATGGGTTTTCAAAAACAAAATGAATGAATCTGGTGAAATAACCAGAAACAAAGCAAGATTGGTTGCCAAGGGATTTACCCAGACTGAAGGCTTAGATTTTGATGAGTCATATGCACCAGTTGCCAGATTGGATGCAATAAGACTCTTTCTAGCCTTTGCAGCTCATAAAGATTTTAAAGTTTATCAGATGGATGTCAAAAGTGCATTCTCGAACGGTAAACTTGCAGAAGAAGTTTATGTTGAGCAACCACCTGGCTTTGAAGTTTCCTCAGAAAGTAGAATGGTCTATAAACTACAGAAAGCTCTGTATGGACTGAAACAGGCTCCAAGAGCATGGTATGACACTTTGGCCAAATACCTTCTGGAAAGTGGTTTCAAGAAAGGTGAAGTTGATAAAACTTTATTTATCTTAAATCATGATGAGAAACTACTCTTTGTTCAAGTATATGTTGATGACATCATATTTGGATCTAAGGACAAGCAACTTTGTAATGACTTTGCAAATCTCATGAAAAGTAAGTTTGAGATGAGCATGATGGGAGAAATGAATTATTTTCTAGGATTGCAAGTCAAGCAACTCAATGATGGAATATTCATTAGTCAAACAAAGTATGCAAAAGATATGCTCACAAAATTCAATATTAAGCCTTCTGAAAAGAATGCTAAGATACCTATGAGCATTGGAACCAAAATGACCTATACTGAATCAGATAAGAGTGTTGAAGAACATAAGTATAGGAAATTGATAGGTTCACTACTTTACCTCACTGCAAGTAGACCTAATATTCAATACGCCGTTGGAGTGTGTGC
The DNA here is from genome assembly GCA_026545765.1 of Plantago major. NCBI lineage: Eukaryota > Viridiplantae > Streptophyta > Magnoliopsida > Lamiales > Plantaginaceae > Plantago > Plantago major. Next base: position 33,679,600 of record CM048841.1, read on the forward strand.
TAGATTTCAGACAAATCCGATGCAAACACACTACAACGTTGCTATGAAAATATTAAGGTATGTAAAAGGTACAGTTGATGTAGGATTGTGGTATCCTAAAGAAAGCAGATTGAGTTTAGCTGGGTACTCAGACGCTGATTATGTTGGATCACTGCTTGATAGGAAAAGCACCTCAGGAACTTGTCAGTTTCTGGATACTAGACTTATCTTGTGGTTTAGCAAGAAGCAAAACTCAATTGCAACTTCTACCACAAAGGCTGAATATATTGCTGCTGGTTGTTGTGCAACACAAATTCTGTGGATACATCAACAACTTAAAGACTATGGACTCGATGAAGAGAAAACTCTCATTTACTGTGACAACACAAGTGCTATTGCGATTACACAGAATCCTAAATTTCATGCCAGAACAAAGCATATTGATGTTAGACATCACTTCATCAGAGACCATGTTGAAAAAGGCAATATAGAGATACTCAAGATTGGCACTGAAGACCAACTTGCAGATATCTTCACTAAGCCACTACAAGAAAGTAGATTCTTAGCCTTAAGATATAGTCTTGGACTAATGGAACTACTAATGAACTGAAAAAGTTCAGGAATCTGGAACGGGCATCTAGAGAAGAGGTATCTGGAACGGGCATCCAGAGAAGAGAAAAGAGAAATCTGGAACGGGTATCCAGAAGTCAAAAAGGCTAAAGAGCAAAAAGACAGCTTAAGATCTCTGAGACGGGAACTCAGATATCTGAATCACTCTATAAACGGGGAACACAAAGGAGAATAGTACAACTATCTGCAGTCAACTACTCTCTTGAAATTCGCATTATTTCTATCTTGATGAAAAACTTGGAAAAATCCTAAGTATAAGACAGATTCAGATGCAAACAGTGTTCTTGGTCATACAAAAACGTGATTCAGATAGCTAATAGCCAAAATTCATTAAATGGGCACAATTACACTTGTTGATTGTGATCATTGCTGAAGAAGCAATGGTGACCCTTGATGAAATTAAGCGTTTGATCTATACGGTGGAAATTAATTCACAGTAAATAGTGGACTGTAAAAATTCCGACAAAGCCCACTTTCCATTTAATGCTGAACAAGCTTTTGCTTAAGCCTGCTTGCAAATCACAGATACGTACACACAAAATCAATTTGTATGTATTTGTCTGTTGAGATTCTATTGCTATATATATAGGATTTTGGCAAAAGAAATCACTTTCGCCTAATCCAAAATTCCGACTTACACAAAAATAGCAAAACCTTCTCTTGATTCTCTGTAAAACTTCTACAATCTCTGCAAATCAGGATTAAGTTTTTCTGCAAAGAATTACTGAATCAAATCTCTTTCAAACACCAAATTCCTACACTATATAAAGAGATGGCCCCAAAGAATTCTTCCACACAGAAATCTCAATCCTCCACTGGTACTGCTAAAAAGCAAACACCAGAGTTGGTTATTGTGAACAACCGACTGGTAGGAGATTTTAATCCTGACCATTGGACTTCAAATCACAGAATGATTTGGGGTGGTGCCATGGTTGAGGAATACCTCACGGCTGCAATAGAGAACCGTAAAAGTCGATTCTTGACATGCTTGAAAAGGCACAAATCAAGGGTTTTCTATCCGCCGCCAAGTGGAATTTCATCACTCGATGTGTTGGAATTCTACAACAACCTGGATAATTTCTGTGTTTTCAAGGCACCGCAATAGTGTACATCAAAACCTCACCCAAGGAAAGGAAATCCTTCTGGACTTAACACGTTTCTGTAAGTTGTTTGAGTTTCAAAATCTTGGAAAGGATTTTGAAATAAACACCAAGGATGATGATCTCCTTGAAGGTGTTAAACAATTTATGCGATGGCGTGTGATCTTGAAAATCGATACACCCACCGAGTTCAAGCATCGCGACATCCGAACCGACATCCGATGGTTCATCGATGTATTGGCTTGCATTCTTCACAGATGCTTTGATGGTCTACAAGGAGGTGCTGACCAGATAAACCAAGAACGATGAATCATGATGTTCTTGCTGAATCAACAAGACAAAAGGCTGGAAAACCCTTTTAACTGGGGAAAGTACGCCTTCATGAAGTTTGTGAAGAAGATTCAAGGCTTCGAGCCTAAGATCGCCAAAGGACTAGCTGAGCCAAAGGCCATAGTAGGCTATGGTCTGAAGATATGCTACTTGCTGGAGAAGCTTGGCATTGAGCTCAGAGAGACGGCTGAAATAGCCAACAGTAACCTACTCTACAAATATGAGTATACAAACTTGATGAAAAAGGTTACTGGGTCTCAGAAAGGTTCTAAGAAGCGAAAGTCTGAAAAGGTATCTGAAGAAAAGGTTGTGACCAAGAAGCCCAGAACTTCAAGAAAGAAGTCCGCTGGCAAATCAGAAGACACACCCATTGAGGTTGTCGATTCTCAGATATCTGCAGGCCTTGCCGATGAACTGATAAAGGCAGATCAACTCATCAATGCTGCAAAAGAGTCATCAACTACTGAACAAGTAGACTCAGCAAGAGAAAGTGCGTTCAGAAATGTTGCGACTAATGCAGAATGCCTTTGCTGATGAACTTATTAATGCTGCCAAAACAGGTGAAAAGCACCAAGCCCCATCTGCAAAAATCGCAGGAGTAATGGACCAATCAGTTCCCAATGCTGATGAGAGCTCTGACGATGAAGATGATGAACTAGTCATCTCTCAAGTCCTAGAAAGAACAAAGAGGGCTAACATCGTAATAAAGAATCGTGATAAGGTTTCTAAAGAAGAACCTACACCTCAGGTTGCTGAACAAGCACCTATAGCAAAGGTTGTTGGTGCAAACACATCATCAGGGAACGTTTCTTACGCACAACTTCAAGAAGCCTTGATGAGTGGTAATTTAGTGCTGGCAGATGCTGATGAAAATGCCACATCTAAAAATCTGGAAGAACACTCTACTGACCGATCTTCTGCTTCCAGACAATCACAACAGCCACAAGTGGTTGATGAAATGGTAAATGAACTCCATTTCGAATTACCAGCATTACAACACGCTGAAGAAAATCCTGCAAAAGAGCAGGTTCCCCAACTCGACAAGAGGGATCAAACTGAGACATCCACTCAAGATGATCAACAGGGAGGCAACCGAGTTGCACACTGTGAAAGGTGTGAAGTACCTAAAACTTCAAACAAAGAAGTCAGATCTTTGGAACAAGAAGACCAAAGTATAAAAGGGTCACAGTTCCAGAGACCAATCGACGACATTGCTCGTAGTGAATGGTTTAACTCCTACCTTGTGAAAAATTTTATGCTTGTATATCTTGTTACTTATATAAAATTCTTTGTTACAGCTGAGTTAGAAACACGTAAACAAGAGGAAGTCGAAAGCTTGCCTCGTAAACCGAGAAGGAGGTTACCCCAACCTCGCCTTAAGAAATCGAGCCTGTACTACGTGATAATTGATTCTTAAGATAACACTTTTCGCTTATTTGTCTATGTGCTTAATCATTTAAAGTAAATGTTTCTAACAGCTCCAACCGAGAAAGAGGAAGATAAGGCGAAATGCCGAGACGAACCCAGAGACCGACAAGGTTTCTGAAGAACACATCATTGAGCCTTCTAGCATGAAGGTACATGAAAAATCAGTGATAAGTATTCTTCATCATGGGTTATCTTAAACTTCTTCTAAAATATTCAATACTTTCTACTTACAGGCTCATTCAGAAGTAGAAATGCAAAGGGAAAAAGTTGCAACATCCCCTGCATCAATGGAAATTGATGAAGCTCCCAAGGCAACATCACATGAAAGAATACCAGAAACTGAGAAAGTTTTTGAGAAAAATGACTCTGAGCTTCCTATTGAGGAAGTAAGTCCAAAACTCAGAACTCATTAAAGCATTTTTGCACAAATTCTTTCAAATAATTTCCTAAGTATTGTATTAATCTTAATTCTCAGGTTCAAAAAATTTAGGTTGAAGAGGACCAGACTTCCAAGTCTCCACCTCACAACAAGATATCTGAGACACCAATTGTCTCAGTAGCACAAGTCTCTGAGCCTGAAGTACTTACTCAGGTGACTCAGAAACTAAACTACACTTCTACTCATATATCTACAAAAGTTTTGAAGCTCACTCAAAACTCTTTCTTTCAGGCTCAAACAAGTGCAAAGCAGGCTCCCAATGATGAGAAAAGGGACCTACTTCCTTTCTTCAAAGCTCAAACCCTGCCAAAGCATATTCAATGCTTCAAGAAATGGCAAAGGTTAAGGTGCTCTGATCTCTCTGAAATATTGAGAATCACAGATCAACCAACCAGACGAGCACGAGCTCTTGACTTGGAGACATATATCCATGCAATGTTCCTCACCAATAAAGACATACGACTCTATTGCATAAGGATTTCTCCAGAAAAGTGGCGCACAGTTTGATACAAGCCTTTGAACAGGCAGATGGTCAGACAAGATTACATATGGCATTCAAGCCAGTTCTGCCCCAGACTCTGCAATTTATACCTTCTGAACAAGAAGAGGTTAATGGGCAGAAGATCACTATTCCTGAAGTGATCAATCTTGTATCTGAAGATGATGAGGAGGAAGAGATAAACGAAACGACTTCGATGAACCTCCCACTGACCATCACCAAAAGGATGATACAGACAAAAGGATGATGATGATGCCCCGCACTGTGGACCGGAGGAATTTCACAAAGAAATCATGCCTCAATGCTGAAAAGAAAGCGAGAGGAAAGCACGAAATCTCCGTCTCCATCTCCTCAAAAGTCAACTCATCCATCTTCCCAACAAAAGGTTATTCTTGAACAAGTAGTTGAGAATTACGAGAAATCGCCGAAATTGTTGAATACTCAATCGAATCGCTTCAACTCGCATAACCTGTTGGAAGAAGAACAACGACTCCATCTTCAATGGAAGACCAGATAGCTAAATCCGAGAGACAAGCTTGACCAACTACAAGATCAATATCTGCAAGAGATGATCGCTACTCGAGGTTAAAGAGCTACAGGATCTCAGTAAATGCCATCACCAAAGAACTCGATACTGAAGAAGTATCTGAAATTAAGCATGATGCTAAGGCTGCATCATCTTCAAAAGAAGTACCATCCTCCTCCCAAAAAGGGAAGAAACCAATCTCTGAGATGGTTGCTGGACTCGACACAATCGATGAGAATGTCCAAGAGGATGAAGATCACTGGGCTGATTACTTAGATGATGAAGAAGACAAGACTTTGGCAGAGCACCACAATGAACATCTAGCGGTTTCACACTTGAAAAGGAAACTGATTGCTCCTGAAACTTTCAGCAAACTGCCAAATGTCCACTCCCATGAATACATGAACAGATACCAAGTACTGGCCCATCTGAAAAAGGAGATGTCTTCACAGAACAAGGAAGTAATTGCCTCCGTCCCCTCTGAAATGAAAAAGTTCACTGAGCTCATCGCTTAGAGAACAACTAGCATAGTCATTCCTCAGAAAGATCTGGGAATGATAAGGGACGATGATGCGTCTTTAGCTGAAAAAGCTTTTCAAGAGGCAAGTTACACTGCTGGAAAAGCAGATGCTATCCTAGGCCCATTGGCAGAGCTCACTGATAAGGAGAATGGACTTATCAAGCAAAATCAAGAGCTCAAAGCCGAACTTCAGAAGTTGGTCACTGCCTACAATTATTTACAAGGGCATTTTGAGTCTCTCTCAGATTCTTTTATGAGACTGAGTCAGCCAACAATGACTAAGGGGGAAAGAGTGTACAAATCTGGACCTCAAAGTCAGGGGGAATGGGAAGAAGGAGAAGAAAACAAGAATAAATCTGAGTGCGGCTCGAGAGGAAGAAGAAACATGAAAACTTCCCACCACCGTAATCAATGAACCCTCCTCAAGCCAAGCTGCTTTGCAAATAGTAGCTGCTTCCCAGAAACCTACTGAAGGAACTACAATGATAACAAGGGCCATGGCACAGAAACCTCCAAGGAGTACCAAGGCTCCAAGGAGAAGATAGGTTAAAGGGATTAATGAATCTTCTGAAGGAAAAGAAGAAGGCCAAATCAAGTCCCTGGGCAATGAAGAAGGCTGTAAAACTCTCACAAGATTTAATCTTGATGATGATGAGCCCGATGAAGATGAAGCTCCTCTTCACAGAAAAAGGAAAATTGAGAGCCTAACTAAGCCCATAGTGCAAAGCCCTAGCATTAAAACACCCTCCGGAAATACCAAGTCTATCCAGTGGTTCTTCAAGCACAACCCCAAAGAGAATTCAAGACAGAGAAGGAACAGTTGAGAGTCGAGCAAAGACAAAGTCAACTTCCACTCGGCGGAAGAAGCCAAAATAGAGTATGTGAAGAATGACAATGATTCCTCCGCTCACAGTGCATCAATCGAAAAATGGCTATTGGATTCGGAACTTAAGCATCTCTTGGTAAATTCAAGATTTCGAACCAATCCATAAACAACTTATGGCATGGAGAAAAGATAAGCCAACCTTGATCAACACCAATCACATTAAAGCTGTTGGATTTTGAAGTTGTCAAGAGAACGAAGCCATGAGAAAGGATCTCTCGATGAATGTCCATATGGAAAGCCGATGATGTGCATGAATTACGAATATCACAGAACAGCACAAGAGCAAGACTCGTTGTGGAACCCTATGAGTCGTTCTATCTAACTGAAGATCAATACAAGGGTGACATCAGATATCTGAGGATTATCTACGAATACTTCAAGCTTTCAGATATCAGAATAGAGCATGCCTGGAAGTGGGGAAAGTATTTGTGGGTCAAACATTTTGTCAAGAAAAATCCTACAAAAACCTACAAAGAGGTTTGTGGATTTGCCAGAGACACTGAGATGCTCGTCAGAACACTTCTCTATGATTATTCTGATGACATCAAAAGGTTTGGAGATAGGAAATTTGCAGACTGATCCATAGAACTACTGTTGAAGACTTGAAGACTTGAAGACTTGAAGACTAGTCTATTAGGATGTTTACTTGGAGCTTGGTTACTCCTGTTGTCCTAATTTACTATGTATTTTTGTATTTTTGCTGACTGAGCTAAATTGTTTTATGTATTAAAGTTATCTGTAATCTTTCATTGTAACATATCTGATGAACATACTCTCAGATATTATTCTATAAAAGATAACTTGTAAGCAAAGATCACACCTTGTGATTTGGTTGATGTTTACTTTCTGCACTTAATTGAATGAATTAAAAAATCTTAAGAAATGATTAAGTGTTGGATTGTTCACTCATCCAGATTTGTAATAGGTCAGATAGTCATCGTTGACTGATCAAAAAGGGGGAAATTTGTTAGGAAATTTGTTAGATATTTTGTTAGAAATATTTGTTTAGATTTTGATCAGCAACATGATGACCTATCTTAGCCTCAGAAAGGTGATTAGTACTCTTTGTTCACTTGGACATTGTAAAAGAGGAAACCCACTAAGTATGATAGTCTAGCTAATCTTGTATAGGATGTTAGGTCTCAAAATGTAATTTTTATTTTATGAAGAGAAGACCAAGAAGAAGACATCCAAGCAGAACAAGTTCAACGACATTGAAGATTTGAAGATTCTTGAAAGCGATTTCTGAGATACCTTGGCCAGATATCTTGAAGACACGAATAGTTTTAAACAAACTGTGTCACAAGATATATCTAAGAAATAAAAGGTCTATCTGAAAACAAGGAAAGTGTCCACAGATATCTACTCTCAGATACCTTGAACTTTAACCACATTTCTGAAAAAGAAATATATATATTGCAAACAAAGTTGTTTCAATAAAAGTGGTATCTGAAGATAAAGATAAGAACGTGCAAAGAATCAGAGAAATCTGATCAAGGTTGTCTCTGATACAAAGCATAGTTCCGTTGGCACTACAGGACAAAAGTATAGTACAATGCATTAAATGCACGGACAGAGATGTCTGAACAAAAGCAACGGTAGCTTCTGAAGAAGAAGACAAACCTGCCACAGTACTATACACAGATATCAATAGTTTGAATTTGATTTAAGCCTAATGGATACTATTCAAACGGCACTCAAATTCATCCATAAATATCAACACTTAGACTGCTTGAGAAGATACACCTTGAACTCCATAAACACGCTGAACACCTTACTCTCTCAAAGCAAACTACTTATCTTCAAGCTTTCTGTTGCGACTAAAGCTCTTGATCTTAAGTAGCACTAAAGTTCCAAGTGTCCTGATCCTAAACAAGCACTACTATTTGTGAAAGAGTTGAATCGAAGATCAAGTATCTAAGATTCATTCTCTTGAACAATTATCATAGACTTGGGTCAGTAAAAAGAACAAGATACCATACATTGAAAAGTGTATTAAGTATACTTGATTCACAGAGCTATCTGATTAACTGAAAAGTTATTAAAGAAGCTCATCTGACAACTCAAACCAAAACCAACACCATCACTGGCGTGGAGTACAGGAAGTACTTAGTTTGAGAAACTAAGGAATAACTCCAAGGTTATTGAGCACAGGAAGTACTTAGCTTGGGAAGCTAGGGAATAGCTCAAAAAGGTTTCTGAGTAAAGGAAGTACTTGGCTGTGAAAGCCGGGGAACAACTCAGGGGGAACATTTGGTTGGGAACCGTTTGTTTAAGGAATCTTAGAATAGGATTTTTGTAAGGTGACCTCAATTATCTATTCTAGTGAATTCTAGGTCTTTGGAAGACCGAAGTGGATTAGTTGGAGGATTACGCCACCTCCAGATACCACTATACTTGCTGTGTTATTTACTTTTCTGTACTTACATTTCAGCAACACACACACTTTAACTGTTTCTGCACTTATCTATCTTAAGTCTTCCGCGCTCTGAATCTAAGTATCAGATATCTACACAGATATCTGAGAAATACTTTTTATCGACAAAAGTTTTAAAAGACTATTCACCCCCCTCCCCTCTAGTCTTTTACTTTGCCGTTATCTGGACCAACATAATTCATCAGCAATTGCCTGAACAACAAGCTGGAGTTCTTTCATTTCAGCATAAGCTTCCATTTCCTTGATTGTTTGATCTTCAATCTTTTGGAGCTTTGCTTTAGATTCAGCTATCTTCTCTTCCAGTTGAAGATTTAGCTGTTGTTCTTCCTCCAACAGTTGTTTGAGTTGAGCAACTCTGGCTTGTCATCCAATATTTTCTGAGTGTTGTTCTCAGAGTGCTCAACTACTTGTTCAGTAGAGTCCTTTTGTTGGGGGAGATGGATGGGTGGATTTCTGAGGAGATGGAGGAGGGGATTTTTGTGATGTCCTCTCAGTGTGCTTTTCAGCAACTGAGGTATTATTACCTTGTGCAATCCCTCCTGTCCCTGGTGTAGGGGCATCATCATCCTCCTTCTTATCATCCTCATCCTTGTGATGGTCAGAAGGAGGTTCTTCATAGTCATTCTCATCAGTCTCCTTCTCTTCTTCATCTTCAGAGACCAGATTGATCACTTCTGGAATAGTGACCATTTGCCCATTAACTTCCTCTTGCTCAGAGGGTATGAATTGTAGAGTTTGGGGCAAAGTAGTCTTGAATGTCATCTGCATTCTGGTCTAACCATCTGCCCTTTCAAAGGTTTCAATGAGCTTGTGTGCTACTTCGTTTATGAAGTTCTTATTCATCAACGTGGCAAATGCATATTGCTCAGTTGGAAATATTGCATGCACATAATTCTCCAAGTCAAATGCTCTTGCTCTTCTGGTAGGGTGATCTGTGACCCTTGTGATTTCAAACAGATCAGAGCATCTGAGTTTCTGCCATTTCTTGAAACACTTTAGATGTTTTGGCAGAGTATTAGCCTTGAAGAATGGAAGTAGGTCCTTGTTCAAATCTTCAGGGACCACTAAGGCACTAGCTTGAGCCTGAAAGAGATAGTTTTGATTTAGTTTCAAAACTTTTAGTAGATATCTGGGTTTTAGAGTAGTCAAGTATCTGTGTTACCTGTGCAACAGCAACAGACTCAGAAGGTTAGACTATTGAGGTTTTAGGAGCCTCAGATATCTTGGTGTGAGGAGGAGACTTGGAAGTCTGATTCTCAGCATCCTCTCTTTCTTTTTGAACCTGAGATTAAAAAAACAACATAACACTTAGAAATTTGTCAGGAGAGAAACACTTAGACAACTTGATATTTGAGATGTCAATTACCTCCACAGTAGGAGGCTCAGATACTTGTCTCTCAGAAACTTGCGGTTTACGTATTCTCTCTGGTGATGAAGGTTTGGTGGCCTCATCAGTTTCCATTGGTTGAGGGGATTGAGTGGGCAATTCCCCAACAACTTCTACTTTTGTTTGAGCCTATGAGTAGAAAGTGTTAAGTATTTAGAAAAATGATCAGAGTATTATTATGAAGAATATAGATATCTGAGATATATACCTTCTCAATAGAAGGCTCATATACTTGTTCCTCAGAGACTTTGTGAGTCTCTGGTTGATTCTCTGACGAGCTAGGCTTCTCAGTCTCATCATTTTTCTTCTCAGTTGGAGCCTATTAGAAACAAACACTTAAGTATTATTCAAGTGTATAAAACACATATCTGAGATGTTATATTTTAAGGAACTTTCTTCTACCTGTGAGACAGGCTCCTGCTCCTTAAGTGGTGAGGCTATGGAAGCCTCCTTCTCAGATTCTGAGGCAAGCTTTCCAGCTTCCTCTTGTTCTTGTGTTTCTAATTCAGCCTGTAACAAATAAATTTTTTATGAGTAACAAGATTTATAAACATAAACTTTCACAAGTAGAGAGAACCATTCAGCTACCTCAGCAGTCTCAGGCTGATTGGTCTCTGGAACTTGTGACCCTTCTATGCCTTGGTCTTGTTGTTCCATTTCAGCTTCTTTGTTCTTGGACTTTGGTCTTGATAGACACTGTCTCAGTGCCTTCAGAGACTTTGGAGATAATCGTGGAGGTATTGTAAAACTCCAAGACATCCAGTGAAGAAACTCCACCGGGAAGAGCAGATAGAAAGCCTTTGATATGTGCCTTTTCAAGCATATCAAGTACCAGATACCAGGTATTCCTCAATCATGGCACCACCCCAAATCATCCTGTGATTTGAAGTCCAATGATCAGGATTTGAAGTCCAATAACCATCACTGGTGCTTGCTTTTCAGCAGTACCAGATGTAGTAGCTTGGGATTTCTGAGTAGAAGCACGTTTCGGAGCCATCTCTTTAAATAGTGAAGTTTTTGAAAAACGGGAAGAGATTAAGGTAGGAGATTAGTGATTCTTTGCAGAAAAACTAAGAGGGAATCAGTATTTGCAGAGAAAATTGTAGAGCGATTTGAGAGAATTTTGCAGTTTTTGTGTAAGAGGAAATGTAGGATTAGGCGAAAGTGATTTCTTTTGCCAAAATCCTATATATATAGAAGTGTAATTCCACTAGACAAAAATACACAAATTAATTTTGTGCATTTGTATCTGTTTACGTGCAGTAAGGCGTGGGTAAAATTCGGTTTTCATTAAATGCTTAGTGGGCCACCTCTGAGTTTTTACAGTCCACTATTTTACAGAGAATTAATCTCGGCCTTTAAAATGGAACGCCCATTTCATCAAAGGTTGGGATTGCTTTTTCAGCAATGATCACAATCAACCCATGTGATTGTGCCCAATTAATGAATTATGGCGATTAGCTATCTGAATCACACTTCTTCTGTGTGACTAAGGGACAATTTTTGTATCTGAGTTTATCTCACACTCAGTATCTGTTCATGTTTTACACAAAAATAGGAATAACACAAATTTCAAGAGAGTAGTTGACTGCAAATAGTTGTACTATTCTCTTTTGTGTTCCCCCTCACTGAGTGAACTAGATATCTGAGTACCTGTCTCAGAAATCTTCAAACAGCCATTTTACCCATTAACTTTTGATATCTGAGTACCTGTCTCAGATACTTGTTTGCTAAGTGTTTCACCTTTTGCCTTTGATATGCTGGATTCCTGTTCCAGATATCTTATCTCTCCTTTTTCCCTTCTTAATCATACTGAGTTCCTGTCTCACTCACATTCTTAGCTTCTTTTAGTATATGAGTTCCCGTCTCAGATACCCCTGTGTCTGAATATCTAGATGCCTGATCCAGATATCTTTCTCCTTTCTGAATCCTCATCTCAGAGATTAGAACTTTTCAGTTCCTTTGGTAACTCCATTAACCCAAGACTATGTCTCAAGGTTAAGAACCTGCTTTCTTGCAAAGGCTTTGTAAAGATATCTGCAAGTTGGTCTTCAGTACCAATCTTGAGTATCTCTATATTGCCCTTTTCAACATGGTCTCTAATGAAGTGGTGTCTAACATCAATGTGCTTTGTTCTTGCATGAAAGTTAGGATTCTGAGTTATGGCAATAGCACTTGTGTTGTCACAGAAAATCGGAGTTTTCTCTTCATTGACCTCATAGTCTCTGAGTTGTTGTTATATCCACAATATCTATTAAGCACAACACCCAGCAGCAATATATTCAGCCTCTGTGGTAGATGTGGCAATTGAGTTTTGTTTCTTGCTGAACCATGATATTAATCTGGCACCAAGAAATTGACAAGTTCCTGAGGTGATTTTTCTATCAAGCAATGATCCAGCATAGTCAACATCAGAATAGCCAACTAAACTCAATACACTGTCTTTTGGATACCACAATCCAACTTCTACAGTACCTTTCACATACCTTAGTATTTTCATAGCAATGTTGTAGTGTGATTGCATTGGATTTGTCTGAAATCTAGCACACACTCCTACTGCGTATTGAATATCAGGTCTACTTGCAGTGAGGTATAGTAGAGACCCAATCAATTTCCTATACTTGTGTTCTTCAATACTCTTGTCAGATTCAGTATATGTCATTTTGGTTCTAATGCTCATATGTATCTTAGCATTCTTTTCAGAAGGCTTTAGATTAAACTTGTTGAGCATGTCCTTTGCATACTTTGTTTGATTAATGAATATTCCATCATTGAGTTGCTTGACTTGCAGCCCTAGGAAATAGTTCAATTCTCCCATCATGCTCATTTCACATTTACTTTTCATGAGCTCAGCAAAGTCTTCACAAAGTTGCTTGTCTTTAGATCCAAATATAATGTCATCAACATATACTTGAACTAAAAGTAGTTTCCCATCATGGTTCAATGTAAAGAGTGTTTTATCAACATCTCCTTTCTTGAAGCCACTTTCTAGTAGGTATCTGGCTAATGTATCATACCATGCTCTTGGAGCTTGTTTCAGCCCATACAGAGCTTTCTGAAGCTTATAGACCATCCTACTTTCTGAGAAAACTTCAAAGCCTGGTGGTTGCTCAACATAGACTTCCTCACTTATTGAATCCAATCTTGCAACTCGTGCATAAGATTCATCAAAATCTAGTCCTTCAGTCTGGGTGAATCCCTTGTCAACCAACCTTGCTTTGTTTCTGGTTATTTCACCAGACTCATTCATTTTATTTCTGAAAACCCACTTGGTTCCAATTACAGATATTCCGTCAACAAATGGAACCAGTTTCCAGACTTTGTTTCTCTCAAATTGATCCAACTCTTCTTGCATTGCAGAGATCCAATCTTGTTCCTTCAGTGCTTCTTCTATAGTTTTAGGTTCAATATTTGAGATGAAACATCCATAAAGAGAGTCAGCAATTGCTCTCCTAGTTCTAACTCCTTGGTCTAAAGGACCGATCACATCCTTGGCAAGATGATTTCTTATCCATTTCATAATTGATTTTTAACTAGTAGGATCAATATCATTTTGATCTGAATGTGAATCAATATGATCTTGATAGGATACTTGTGCAGTATCTGAGATATCTGACACATGGGAGATGCCATGGATATCTGACACTTTTTCAGTGTTAGAGATATCTGGAATTTGATTTTCATCAATCTCATTCTCAGAATTCTCTTCATGATGAAGGTTCTCAGTAACCTGTTCCATTTCTGGAATTCTCATAGGAAATTCTTCATCATGTCTTAGAGTCATCTGGTTGTTACTAAGCAATGGTTGCTTTTCATCGTCAAATTCATCCTCTAAGTGAATGATAGAATTGTTTCCTTTTGAGGATTCTTCTTCAGAATCTTCAATCATCAGTTCATTGAACTTATCTGAGAGTTCTTCATTCAAGGGTACTTTCTTGTTTCCTTCGTAGAAGACTACATGAACAGATTCTTCAATCTTTTGCGTTCTTTTGTTATAGATTCTATAGGCTTTGCTATTCAGAGAATAACCAAGAAATACTGCTTCATCTGCTTTTGGTTGAAATGTTCTCAAGTATTCTTTTCCATTGTTAAGAACAAAACATCTGCAACCAAACACCCTTAGATGTTTGATACTAGGGGGTCTACCAATCAAAAGTTCATAAGGAGTTTTGTCATGGTGTTTGTTAATCAAACATCTATTTTGAGTATAGTAGGCTGTGTTAATGACTTTTCAATAGATTTCACTTATTTCAGTGTCAGCAAGCATTGTTCTTGCTGCTTCTTTTAGGGTCCTATTCTTCCTTTCAGCAACACTATTTTGTTGTGGTGTCCTTACGGAATATAGTTGATGTTGTATACCTTTGCAGGTACAGAACTCTTGTATGTACTAGTTCACAAACTCAGTACCATGGCCTGTTCTGATTATAGATACCTTGTCATTTTTCACGACTTCAAGCTTATTCAGCAAGTTGGGTATTTCAACCCTTGCATCAGATTTTTGTTTGAGAAATACAACCCAAGTGAATCTTGAGTAATCATCAACAATAACCAGACCATACTTCTTTCCTGCATAGCTGGTTACAGAGGATTCAAAGAGATCCATATGTAACATTTGGAGTGGCCTTTCACTGGAGTGTCTAGTTTTAGACTTGAAAGATGTTTTGGATTGTTTTCCCATTTGGCAAGCTAAGCATATACCATCTTTTCTATATACTATTTTGGGTAAACCAACCACCAATTCTTTCTTGGCTAGCTTGTTCAGAGTTTTGAAATTCAAGTGACTCATTCTCTTATGCCATAACCAGTTTTCTTCAGTGTGGCCAGATTGACTCACCATGAGACATTCTTCAGTTGTGGCAGATGCCCAGTCAGCAACATAAAGATTACTTTTTCGCCTAGCAACCAAGACTGTCTACTTTGACTCATTGTCAATTAGTTTTCATAATTTTGACTTGATCTTGACAGTGTACCCTTTGTCTACTAATTGACTCATGCTTAGGAGATTATATTTCAATCCCTTTACATGTAGTATTTCAGAGATTGTAAGGGCTCCAAACTTCAGATTGCTAAATCCTATGGTTGGATTTTCATCTCCTCCAGCAAATCTAATAATTGGTCCATCATTGCATTTTCTGTAGTTAATCAAATTTGCTTTGTCTCCTGTCATGTGCTTCCCACATCCACTATCAAAATGCCACCTTGGATTAGTCTTTAGAGTGTTATGCAAAAAACAGGAAACAGGAGATTAGGTTCTCATACGAACAATGGAACCATCTGGACTAAAAAATCTTCCTGTAGGAATCCATTTTTGAATGAATTTCTTAGGGACATTTTTTTGTCTAACAGGAACAAAAGGAGGAATTTTAGGTAAATGATTGGTATCATTATCATTTAACGCTATTTTCCTTCTTGGTGTGTTCTTTGGTCCTCCTCGTGGTGCTTTCAGGTACCTGTCAGGTTGCTGAGTCTGCTTGTCAGCAAACTTAGCTTTCCTTGCCAGATTTCTTCTAGCCCTGGCATTCAGATTTTTCAGTGGCTTGACTTTTCTTCCACTTCTGATAATTGCTGTGAGCAATCCTAGCCTTTATCCATCGTTCTTGCTCTTGTTTATATTCACGAGCAAGTTGTTTCCCGATGGCTTTATAGCCAATGCCATTTCGAGCACCTGGTGCTATCTGAGTTCTCATCTCAGCAGCTTTGCTAGTCTCTGGGTAGTCTATTTTCTTTCCAGAAAATGTGACATAGGAGAATTTGCCAGCTCCTGTAATTCTTCCTTCTGAGAGACATAACACTGTGGGTGATTACACTTTTCAGTGTTATATTTTTTTTCAGAAATATTCCCAACAGTTTTCTTTTGGACTTGTTTTTTCCACAAAGGTTTGGTCGCAACTGCCTTTCCTTTGTCAACAGCCTTAGCTTTCTGACCAATGCTATAGGTTGTTTGGGAATCATCTTGCTGAGCACTGACAAATGTTATTCTTTCATCACTCTTATTCAGAGTGGTAGATCTATTTGTTTTTGCATCCAGCCCAAGTCCTCCCTTTTCTGAAGGATCTCTTAAATAAGATTGTACTTCAGTAAGAGTGTCACTAGCTTTGACATAAGATTGGAAAGATACTTCCTTCTTTTTTAGTTCCTCATTCTTAGAAAGAAGACCTTCACATTTCTTTTCAAGTTTGGCCAATGCGTCTTTATGTGACTTTTCTGTCTCAGATATCTGAGCTTTGAGAAATGCATTTTCGGCATCCTTTTTCTCAGATATCTTGAGTTATTGTGAATTTTCCTTTACAAGAGAATTCTTTTCTTCTTCAAGGATTTCGGCTCTAGCTCGGACCATTAGAAATTCTCTTTTGTAGAGACCAAGTTCTCTTCTGAGATGTTCCAGATCTTTGATTCCTTCCTCATCACTTTCATAAGTATAACAAGAAGTATGTGTTACCTCATCAGCCATTAGACAAGGTTCAATGTTGGAGATATCTGGAAAGATTTCTTCAGCCACTCCACGCCCTTCTTTCTTCTTTTGACCAAAGTCAATCACTTCATGAGAGACACCACACATCTCTGGAGAAGGCAGTGTGGAATGATCTGAGTCTTCATCCTCAGAATCAGACTCAATGTCTATAGCATCCAGTTGGATTTGTATCTTCTTTCTTTCCTCAGTGAGCAGAGCTCTCTGACCTCTCTTGAAGTTTCTTCTATCTTTCTTGTCACCTGTCTTTAGCTTATTGAAAACAGGGCAATCTCTTTTAAACTGACCAGGTTTCTGACAATAGAAACAGATATCGTTTCTGATTTATGCTTCCTTAGTACTAGATGCTTGCTGAGCCGGCTTGTTCACCGAGCTTGACAGCTGCATATTTTTGTACTGGTGATAATTTGAGCCTAGATGCTTTTTCAGCTTCTCTTTGGCTTTTCTTCTCTCAATCTCCCGACTGCCATATTGTCTCATTTGCTTTACAGCAAGAACATTCTCCTCAGTCACCTCCTTGCCTTCCTTCTTTTCAGAAGTTCCTTGAGCAACTAGAGCAATATTCTGCAACTTTTCAGTTGTTTGTTCTCTTTGAGTTGTCTCATAGTCAACTGTGGCAAGGTGAGAGAAAAGTTCCACTGGAGTGATATCCGACATTCCTTGGTTAAAGAAGAAAAACTTTGTATGCTCCCAGTTATGATTTAGACTTCTCACAATAGTCTTAATTTTTTCTGGTTGGGTATATCTATTACTTTCACCAAGTGCAGCCATGTCACTCATGAGTGTTGTAAACCGAAAATCTAGTTCTTCAAGAGTCTCTGTGGGACCTTGTTTAAAGTTTTGGAATTTGAGCTTCAAAACTTCGAACTTATTTACCTTTGTTTTCTCAGTGCCGACACAGATTTCTTCAATCAGTTGACATGCCACTTTCGCCGTTTTTGCACCCCACAGTTTACACTGTATGTGCTCTGGAGTGGAACGTATGATGATATTGCGAGCCTGACCATCCAGTCGATTTCTCTTGGCATCTTCCGATGTCCAGAGCTCTCTGGGCTTTAGCTTGTAAATAATTTGACCAGTAGGTCTTCCACTGGTTGAGGCACCTGTTTGTGAGGAACCACTACTTGGTTCTTCATCAGTGGGAACTCTGTCTCTACCATTAGAAACCTCCATGACCTGCTTGAGTTGTTGAATGACTATGGGGCCATTCTTTATTACTTCGATCATATCATCACTGATGGCTTCTAGGTGGAGCATCATGTTGTTCTTCCATTCTCATAATTCTCTGGCTTGAGAATTGGAGCGTCACTTAAAGACATCTTGCAGCAAACACACTAAACAGAAAAATCAAGTGTAGATGAAAAGCAGTTAGTGGGAACTTATCTGGGGTCTAGGTTCAGTGCAGAAGGCTTGGGAACCTCTTGCTCTGATACCACTTGTTGGTCCAAATAACGGCAAAGTAAAAGACTAGAGGGGGGGGGGGGTTGAATAGTCTTTTTCAAACTTTTGTCGATAAACACAATTTCTCAGATATCTGTGAAGATATCTGATACTTATTTTTAGAGAGCGGAAGACTTTTTGTGATAAGTGCACATGCTCAGCAAGATATGTGTAAATACTTAGCAAAGTAAATAAAGCAGGTAATAGATTGCAGAAAGTAAATAACACAAGTCTTTATAGTGGTATCTGAAGGTGCCGTAATCCTTCAACTAATCCACTTCGGCCTTTCTTAGACCTAGAATCCACTAAGACAGATAAATGAGTTCACCTTACAAATATCTTCTCTCGATTCCTAAATCCACTAGGTTCCCAACAAAGTGTTCCCCCCGAGTTATTACCCAGCTTTCTCAGCCAAGTACTTCCTATACTCAGAAACCTTTGAGCTATTCCTTAGTTTCCCAAACTAAGTACTTCCTATGCTCAGTAACCTTGGAGTTATTCCTTAGTTTCCCAAACTAAGTACTTCATGTACTCCACGCCGTTTAAGGTGTTGGTTATGTTAGTTTGTCAGGATTTGATAGATTAATAACTTCTATAGTTATGTAATACTACCTTCTTGAACAAGAGTTACTTAACACACTTCACAATGTGTGGTGATATGTTCTTTACTGACCCAAGTCTATGATAAGTGTTCTAGAAAATGAATCTCAGATTTTTGATCTTTTGATTCAACTCCTTCACAGATAGCAATGCTTGTTAAGGATCAGGACACTTAGAACTTTCGTGCTACTTAGAATTCAAGAGCTTAGTCGCAACTGTAAGATAGAGATTAAGTAGGCTGAAGGCTTGTATGCTTGAATGAACAAGTTCGTAGATGTAAGTTCTTGGTGTGTAAGTTCTGTGTGTAAGTTAGAGGTGTATTTCAAGCATTCTAAGTGTTGATATTTATAGTTGAAAATCATGTCGTTTGAATAGTATCCGTTAGGCTTAATGAAATTCAAACTATTGATATCTGTAAATAGTACTGCAGAAGACGTTGTCTCTTTTCAGAGATTTCCTCTTTTGTTCAGATGTCTCTGTCTGTGCATTTATTGCATTGTACTATTTTTTGTCCTGTAGTGCCAACTGAACTATGCACGCTTTCTGAAGCATTTCATGTCCCTTTCAAGAGACCTTCACATCTCTAGATACCTGTTGAAACATTATTTCCCAGAAACATAGTTTTATCCAGGGTATCTGAGTGTAGATATTTGTGGACACTTTTCCTCGTTCAGAAACCTTGTGTTCTCAAATATCTTTTGCAAAACTTGTTTATTGAAAAACACTTTTTTATTCAAGATATCTGGACATAGGTATCTGATGACCTTTGTCTTCAGCAATCTTGTGCAGTCTTTAAAACATCAAAATTTGTTGAACTCTCCTGCTGGATGCCTTCTTCTTGGTCTTCTTCAAAAATATAAAAATTAGATTTAGAGACCTAACATCCTATACAAGATTTGCTAGACTAACATACTTAGTGATTTTCCTCTTTTACAGTGTTCAAGTGAACCAAGAGTACTAACCACCTTTCTGAGCTAAGATAAGTCATTAGATTGCTGATCAAAATCTAAACAGATATTCCTAACAGGGTCCAACCCGGACGATCATCCGGACATAAGTCTCTAACCTCATAAGGAACCAAGTGAATTGGCACCAAGAGAGAAAATGGGATCCGAGGCTATCAAGGTCCAAACTACTATGCCTTGTGGTTTATGGTAGTTGCTTTCAGACATGAGATTGTGACCCGGACCAGGCCCTCGGACCTACACACTCAGACGAAGGTCGGAGAGGGACTTCAGGAGTCTCTAATTTCTCTCGGTGAATGACTAAACTACCATCGAAAGCCCAAAAGGGAAATGGGTAAGTCTTCTTAATGGGCCATGGGCCTAATAGAGCATTGTTGGCGCAATCCGAGCCTTACACTTGGGACAATCCAACGGAGTCCTTCCTCTTTGGGAGATCTCTATATATATGGCACACATTCACATGCTAACGGTAAGTCAAGTCATCATCATGAACTAATCCCGATCACTATACGGAGCAGATCTTCAGTCTCTCTCAAGTAAAGTCTCTACCCGGTTTGACACTGAGCAAACCGGGTCTACGGTTCTAACCCCCCCCCCCCCCTGAAGTTACTTGTGCATGTTCTTTCCTACTAGTTCTTTGGAGGGATTTGGACCTTTGCTTGCTCTGGACACTCTACGGTGATTTGGACTAGGGCGACTTAGGAAGAACTCATTAAGTGTTTGGGGGACTTCACCCTCAATACTTCGATTTATCACCCTGCATGCTGTGAATGAGCACGACAAGAAATCTGTTGTTTGGCGATGGAGTGGGGCGACGGATTATTTAGCGACCAATCGGTCAACTTTTGCGACGGATAGGGCAGTTCGCCCTATCCGTTGCTATTTAGCGACGGATTATACTATCCGTCGCTAGTATTTGTTGACTTTTTGATTTTAAAAAAACAAAAATAGTATTTTAACGACGGATAAATTATTCGTCGTTAAATATTTAATCAAAAAAATGAATAAATTAAAACTAACGATGGGATAGACTATCCGTCGTTACCTGTCTTAAAAACGGGCAGAGCACTCTTTCTTCCCCATTTCGATTCTGCTTCTTCTTTTCTTCTTCTCTTCTTCTCTTCGCCATTTTCGTCCACCTTCCAATTTCGACCAAAACTCCACCATTCCGGCCAATCTTGGACTCTTTTCAAAGCTCGTGGAACAAGGGACTCGGGTGGCCATTCAATTTCATCTTTCTTCGGCTATTTTTCCCATAATTGAAGGTATTAGTCTAAAACCCTTACAACATTCATGATCAAATTTATAAGTCGGAAGTCTTCAAATCCACAGTTTATAGCGGAATGTTGACTTGGGATGTCGTTCTCCACGGACACTTAGCATTGGAACAAGCAAATAACGTTTTAAATTGAATGCAGAAAAGTAAACAGTTTTAATCTCAGTCAGAATAATCAATAGTTAAATTTGGAATTTTTGCTAATTTCGAGCAATTGTATGTTTTTAGAAGTTTGTACTAGCTAGTTTAGCTTATATTAAGTAGTGGGTTAAGCTTGAGGTTGTTTAATTGATAGATTTAGGTCAATTTGAATAGTTAGCATCATGTTAGGATGTTTGTAAGTATGTATGGTATTTAATTTGATATTTTCATATATGTAGTAGGATTAGTGAGATTTGATTGAGTTTTTTGAGATCATTTAGTGATTTTGGTGGTTGTAGTATAATTGGCTCGTATTAACTTAGAAAGAATTACTACTGTTTTAATTTATAATTCGTAATTGTAATAGAAATTTAAAATTTATAAAAAAAAACTTTAAACGTAAAATGCATGTAATTCATGAAATTTGGAACGTATTATAATTAACAATTGAATTATAGCCAGGAATTGGAATTGTAATGAAATTCAATACGTAATGCGTATAGTTATAAAAATAATAAATTCAGACGTGTCAGGTTAATCATCTAATATGTGTGTGTGTGTGTGTGTGTGTCTATATATATATATATATATATATATATATATATATATATATATATATATATATATATATATATATATATATATATATATATTAGATCCGCTCTTCATAGACAAACTTGGGATTTGCGATCCTGTAAGATCGGTTCAGATCATGGGATCCTTTTCTATCGAATAGGAAGAAAGTAGCACAAAATGTACTTCTAAGTAATTGCCTCATAGATCCTATATCTATCTATCGAAGAAGAACTTATGTAAGGAAGGGATTCTTATTTGTACAAATGGTACTGGAACTTGGAGCATGAAGAAATTAACGCTACTTCTTTATCTTTTGATATATATATATATATATATATATATATATATATATATATATATATATATATATATATATATATATTTAGTTGTTGATAATACCAAGTCTTTGTGATTTATTAGAGTCAAAATGTATATATGTTTTACATGTAGTTGTATACTAACACATTTTTCCTGTATTTGTTGCATGTTTTTGCAGATGCCGCGACAAAGGAAACCCACCTACATTCTTCCCACATGCAGTAGGTTGGCTGCTGGTAGCCAGTCGGAGGGTAGTCGAGCAGGAGGGTCAGAGTCAGATGAGCAGGAGGGTCATGATTGTCAGAGCAGCCGGTCTGTGGTTCCTGAGACCCCACCGAGTTCGAGCATGGGCTCGACATCGGTCTAGGGTTACTTTCCAGATGACGGGTGTCCCTTCACCGAGATTTTGGTCAGAGCTAAGTGGGATGGGAAGCTTGTGTTGTTCCTGAACGGTAGATCGAAGTAAGTATTATGTATTTGTATCTAGAACATAACTTAAGATAATTTATGTCACATCATTTTTGTACTATACTAATGTATATTCGTTTCTTGTATCTTATACATTGATAACAAGTTATGGCCTCCAGAGGCTAGCAATAAACTCAGTGAGATCATCAGGGGCAAGAGGGAGATGCCGGGGCAGGGGCGAGAAGTGGTCGAAGATCTCGAACCGGTTAAAGTATGAGTACTTTAATGAGTTGCGGGTAAGTTTAAATCTGAATTCCTTTATTTGTTGTTATAATCGTTGTTTTAATGTGAGTGGTATGTTAGGCACTGTATGTGAGTGGTATGTTAGCCACTGAACTTGGGTGATATGTTAGTCACCACTGTGTTAGTAAATTTTAGGACAATGTGAGTGGTATGTTAGCCACTATATGTGAGTGGTATGTTAGCCGTTGAACTTGGGTGATATGTTGGTCACCATTGAATATGTTCTGTTTTTGTTATCTTATTAAATTGATGTCTCGGTTTACGTTATGTAATTTGGATGTTGTGTGGAATTGGAAACGTAGAAAACATACTTCATTCCCAACCGATTGCTCCACCAGATATAGCCTGCATTCGAGACGCTGGGGTCAGATTTGTATAAGCATATGGTTAATGAAATGAAAAGAAAGGGCGTTAGGCCAGCATGGTGTGGACCGGAGGAGTGGGAGCTTTGGGAGAAGCACTGGCAGCTTGATGCGACCAAGCAGATTGGTGGCCCAGAACATAGAGAACCGGCTGACTGAGCCATCTGATGGTATGGGGGTGGCCAGGCACCACTACGGGTCGCGATCTGTTGCTACAGATTATCGTAAATCGGTAAGTGTACATCTAATTTGTCAGTTTATTTGTACAAGTGTTTTGTGTTTTTATATTCTATACACTTAATTACTAGCTAAATGTTTGCATATATACGTTCTTCAGGTGTCGGCTGGGGAGGAGAAGAGCGCACTGGCACTCTTTAAAAGTGCCAAGTTGATGAACGGGAGATGGGTTGACAGCAAGTCCGAGGCTATTGCGGTACGCTAATTTTGGTTAAAGTTCATATTTGTGTAGTACAAGTTATTTTGAAAAAACTGTAACTCATGATATATGCACTTTACGATTTCAGGCTGAGGTGGAGAGGCAGCTCGCCGATGCGGGTGAGGAGCTGACAATTGAACAACAAAACAACATCTACTTAGCCGTCAACCCAATGGACATCAAAGGCCGAGTATATGGATTGGGGAGTTTCGGCCCTGTGGTGACTACTCCTAGCTACTTAACATCCTAGCAATCTAGAAATCAGCTTTTCACATAGGAGCAGGTCTCGGAGTTGGTGCAGTCACAGGTTGCGGCACAGGTGGAGGCACATGCATAGGCACAAGCCCATGCACAAGTGGAGCTAGCTAGAGTTCAGGAGGAACACCGGCAGCAGCTGGAGCGACTAGCTAGACAACAACAGGAGGATACCCAGCGTCTTCAGAACAGATGCAGGCTTTCATGGCCACGTTCCATCACTAGCCACCCCCGCCCAGTAGTTAGATTTGGACTTATGTTTTTCTGACTTCTTACTTTAAACTATATGTACGGATATATTTCATTTCAGTACGGATAATTTGTATTTTGTCGAATGATTTCAGTTTAATTAAAACAATTTCATTATCCTGGATTTACTATCGGACATTTTATCAAAATGAAACAGGCATCAAAATTTTTAAAAAAATTAAAAATCTGGAAATTTACCTACGGATAACTAATCCGTCTCTAAATAGTGACGGAATTAGTGATGGAAAAACATAATCCATCACAAAATCTGTCGCTAAATTTCCAGTTAATTTAAAAAAATTTAAAAAGAGAAAAAGACCTATTTGTCGCCAATTTCGTCTCTATTTAGCGACGGATAATAGAACAACTTTTGATATTACAAAAAAAGAAAAAATGGCTTTTTAGAGACGGATCATATCCGTCTCTAAAAAGTCAACCTTCTATCCGTCGCTAAATCTGTCGTTATTTAGCGACGGATGCTCTATCCGTCGTTAGGAGCATTGTGACGAAGAAAGAGACGACGAAATTTTTATCTGTCGCTAAACCCTTAACGACGGATCGCTCCCTGTTTAGAACACCTGTTTTTTTGTAATGGAGATTGTTACTTGCAATTTGTATGCAGTTACAGTGGATTGGAAGACAAAAGTACTAGTTATAGAAGCTATTCAACTTGTTTCGGTACGAACTCGACTTGGTCTTGTCATGTTATGTTATTGTTTGCATCTTGCACAATGTTCTTCTGACCATACACAACGATGCGCATACAAGATGCTCAAAAATCGATGGATACACTTACAAAGGCAATTGAAGCTTCTACAAATGTTAACCATCACACATCTGAAGTTTTTTATGCACTTGGTAAACTTCCAACCCTTCATATTGAACAACACATCATAGTGGCACAGAAGCTGGGTTAAAATCCCCAAGATCTCGCATTGTTCTTCTCCATGCCCGATGATGCTAAGTTTCGCTTCATCACTATGCTATTGCGCGATGTCGTGTGAGATCTATTCTCATGTTTTTCTACTTTTAATAATAAATGGGCTATTTGTTTGGTCCTATAAAGAATCAGTACTCCTTTTGTACTAGTTTAAAGGAAAGATGCCTAGACATGTGTCTTGTATTATAATTTTCAATTCCAAGCTAGTGTTTTTCTCCAATGAATTGTTTGAATATGCACAGTAGATCATCTGCAAGTGCTGAAAAACCCCTAGTTCTTCTCGTGGCAGACTTTATATTTTCCTCTACTTTCTAGAGTTTATGTCCAGGAAATGTTTCAAAGGAAGGGAAAAGAAATACACAAGATTTATTGATGTATTGTTTTATCAGTTGATTAAATACACAAGATTTTCTCTGAAACAGAAAAATGAAAAGGAAGGGAAAAGAAATGTCATGGCACTGACGTAAAGTTTGATAGATGGTCACTTGTATTTGCAAATGATGAACCGTAGTTGAGGGTAAAATGGTTAACATATTACAAATTTGGTAGTATATGCTTTTTAATAAAATTTATAGTGAACGACATATAGGATTTAATACCTTCTCCCATAAACCATAGAGAACATCTAATTGGAGAGACAATATGTTGTTTAATATGGTAATGGATTAAATACATAACAATCCCATAATTGATAGAGAATGGCTCCTAGAACTAGAACAAGGCAAAGATATACAGCCTGCCAAAGGATAGGAATAAAGGACATAAGAGAAGTCCTCTGCATTCGAGAACAAGTAAAATTCCCCGCCGACTCCACCATTCGACAAAACCCTAGGCTAAGTCAGTGGTGAAGTTGGGCAAGATTCAAGAACTTCAATCAAAGGAATTTTAGCCATCTGCAACCACCAATTCTTGAAAGAAGGGGATTTTACAGATATTCTAGAAATCATCACGTGAACAACAAAATCAATCCTTTTTCAAAGAAAAATCATGATCTCAAATGGGGTCATCTCAAATAATTGTAAGCAAAATATGGAAGAAAAGTTATCTTCATTTCATCTTCTTTTCTGGATCTGGGTAAATTGGTTTTTTTTTAATGTTCGGATTGAATCCGATAAAATCCAATCCCAATTCGGATTGATCTGAATCCGATCCGAAGTTCGGATATCGGGTTGAGCATGACCTGCTATGAAATTTCGGATCAATCCGAATGTGCACCCCTAACCCGAACAAAGGAGTAACTAGGGGGTAAATGAAACGAATTCGTGAAACTTTCACGAAAAATTCAGTAAACGCTCAGTTTGTATTCGAGTTTGACCTAATCGAACAGTTCACGAATTTGTTTGTTAATAAACGAACTTGAACATATAATTTATTGTTTTGTAGTTCGCGAACTATTCCTAAATAAATTATATTTATTATAATTTATATTATTTTATACTCCCTCCGTCCCAGTTTCATCTTCCCGCATTCCGTTTGGGTCGTCACAACTTCATCTTTCCATCTCTAAATGGAAAATCTCTCTTCTACTTTATACACTATCTCTCATACTTTATTTACTATTTGTCAAGCTTTATTCACTCTCTTTCATACTTTATCACCATCTCTCATACTTTATTAACTATTCTGTAGGGAAAAATCCATTTTTGGTATCTTAAGTTGTGACAGTTACTGTTTTGGTACCTTTAGTTGTGACCGTCCAAATTTGGTACCTTATGTTTCATATTTGCCCAATTTTGGTACTCAAGTCAAACTTAACGGAACCGTTAATTTTGACCGAATTAGAAAGAATTAGCTTGAATTAGTCGATTTTCCGTCAACTCGGCGCGTGAACTACACGCGCTCTAAATAAAATATTAATAAATTTTAATTAGAAAATTAATTCATTTTTTAAATTAAAAAATCAATATTAATATTTTTAATTATAATATTAATATTTTTTTGAATACTATATTAATTTTTTTAATTTATATATTATTTTTTTAAATTAAAAAATTTATATTTTGGCACTTACCAAGACTCTGGGCATTCTTGCCTGTTTTTATTCTATGCTCGCCGGCGAATGCATCAAACAAAGAAAAGTCAGATTGAAAATTTTGACTAGGATTCTTAAGAGAATTGGGGTTGTTAGTTAAATGATGGGAGAAACATGCTTTACCATTTCTTCAATTTTTTATTTTTTATTTGTTAAAGTAAAAAAATGAATTAATTTTTTAATTAAAATTAATTAATATTTTATTAAGAGTGCGTGAACTAACAGTCCCTTTAATAAACGATGCCTCCCAAGAAAAACCCTAGTCATACCACGATGCTTGGTCGCTCAAGAAATTAGGGCAAGGGATCGACGTCGCTATGGATACTCTGGCTGAGGTCACCGTGGAGGATGTTTTTGACAAGGAAGAAGACACCAATCGCGACCACCAGGAAGGGAATAAATCTGATGAACAAATTACTGCGTCTGCTGCACAGCAATCCCCGATTGATATAGCCGATCTTCCGGCACAAGTTACTGAAATTGCCATAGCTGTTCAACCAACACCAGCTGGGGAAATCTTGAATTTGCAGGAAGGGGAAAAAACGTTTGAGCCTTCCCCTGAATCGCTTATTACTTTGAGCTCGCAGGATGAGAATAACAAATCTACTGAGATTATATTGTGAAACCGATTACCCCAACGCGGCAAAGGAATCAAGTATTTGGCGCCTAAAATAGTTGATGGAGAACTTGAAATTGAGATAGACGAGGAAGATGTTGCGTCGGAATTAAACTTTTGGGAACAAACTCTGATTTTCTTTGTGCTAGGTGGTGAATTAACTATGAATGCAGTTAAGCAATTCATGATAAAGAATTGGCACTTTGTTCAACTACCTGAGATATACTACAATGAGGAGGGTTATTTTCTTGTGCGTTTTCACTCAATGGCAGATCTGCAGGAGGTTTTGAATATGGGGCCATATTCGATTTTTGGTATGCATATCTTTCTATGCAAATGGGTGCAGAACTTCTCTCTGAAAGAAGACTTATTGCGTGTTATGCCGGTGTGGGTTAAATTCCCACAATTACCTTTACACCTAATGGGTGATAGAAGTATAGCTAAGATAGCCAGCGCCATTGGAAAATCACTTTTTACGGATGAATGTACGGCTCAGAAGCTAAGGGTTACTTATGCTAGAGTAATTATCGAAGTTGATATAACAAAAGAGTTGCGGAAATTCGTCTCTATTAAGGATAACACAGGAAGGAAGTTTGAGCAACCGGTTGAGTATGAATGGACTTCGAAATTTTGTGAAACGTGTCCGCAAATTTGCCACAACTGTGGTGACAAGGAAATTCGCCCACATGATAAGCAACATCAAGAGCTAACAGAGCGCCGAACTCAAGCACCTGTTGATCGCTAGAATCGCGCACCAGTACAACCAATGCCTGGCCAGAGACAACGCCATGTGCAGGTACAGACTGACCGCAATGTATAATAGGTTGCAAGAGCGCGTGTGATAAAGCGTCGACATGGACATCAGCAAACTAGGTATGGAACTCAGCAAACTGGACCTTCGAGAGTGGAGCTAACCTCTCAGGACCGGGAAAACTCGGTGGCGCAGCCACCTGACCCTGGGGATATCACACAGGGAAGTGAGAACATTATTCGCAATGAGGAACAGGCACAAGGAATTCATACACAGAACGGGTTTGAGATTTTGGGTCGTTTGAGTGACCACGAAGCATCTCAAACCCGAAATCAATGTTAGCCTGGAATACAAGGGGGCTAAACAAAGTAGCAAAGCACCGTGAGGTTAGCTCCCGCCTCAACATGCTTAATGTTAATATTGTTGCTTTGTTGGAGACTAGAGTTAATGAAAAGAATGCTGGTAAAATTAGGAAAAGATTTGGAAATAAATGGTGTTTCCTGGATAACTATGATAAGCATGAGAATTGGAGAATATGGATCTTATGGAATGCTCAGAAGGTCAATGTTAGGGTCCAGAGTATGTTCGATCAATACATGCATTGTGGCGTCTATGATATGGCGAACACTCTCATTCAATGGACTACTTTCATTTATGCCCATAACACATTGGATCCTCGGAAAGATCTGTGGAAAGATATTGAACAAATTTCTGCGAACTTGACAGGGCCCTAGATGATGATTGGCAATTTTATTAATGTTCTCAAGATGGAGGATCGAGTTGGTGGAAATCAAGTGATGGCGTCTGAGTATGCTGACTTGGAAGAGATGATGGTAGTCGCTAACCTGGTTGAGAAAGATACGGAGGGGGATTATTTCACATGGTCGAATAAACAGGATCAATATATTATCTATTCGCGAATTGATAGGGCATTGTGTAACCCTGACTGTTTTCTGAAATTCCCGAATTTAAAGATTCATGTGCTGGAAGCTGGCGTTTCTGATCATTCACCATTACATGTTGAAGTATATGCCCCAGAGCCATGAAACTACACCAAACAATTCCGGTTTATGAATTGCTTGGCATCTCATGCGGATTTCATGGGTACTGTAAGTGAAGCTTGGCAACAGTACATAGGTGGCCAACCAATGTATATCCTTTGGAGAAAACTTCAGCTTTGGCAAAGCCGTCTTAAACCCCTCACCAGACAACATCTCGGAATTCCGCAGAAGTTAGAAGAAGCCAGAACTGAACTTTGCCGAGCACAGCAGGATCTGTTACATGATCGCTTTAATGTCCAGCTCATCCAGCATGTTAAAGAGTGTACTGAGAATGTTATCAAATGGAATGACATGGATGAGATGATTATAGCGCAAAAAGCTAAAATTAGCTGGCTTCGGACTGGAGATGGAAACAATGCGTTCTTTCATGCTATGGTTAAAGAAAAGAATCGAAAGGTGGGTATTACAAAGCTTGTTACGAGCACGGGTAGAATTTTAACTACCCCACAGGAGCTGGAGCATGAGATTTTGAGCTTTTACTCCACCTTGGTTGGAACTGCGGCACATCACCTGCCTGGAGTGGATATTAAGGCGCTAAGACTCAGACGACAGCTTTGTAGGGATGAGCGTCTGGTGTTAGTGCAACCAGTCAATGAAAAAGAAATCTGGGAAGCATTGCGAGATATTGGAGATACTAAAGCACCGGGAATTGATGGGTATAATGCGAAATTCTTTAAAGCCGCATGGAGTATTGTAAAGGTGGATGTAGTCAAGGCCGTAATGGATTTTTTCAATTCGGGTAGCCTCTACGCGGCGGTAAACTGCACCCTAGTCACGCTAATTCCGAAATCTGTCGAGGCATGTACGATGAGAGAAATGAGGCCTATTTCTTGCTGCACCACAGCGTATAAGATTATCTCTAAAATCTTAACAAAGCGGTTAAGTAAGGTGATAAACTCAGTTGTTGATGAAAGTCAATCTGCATTCTTACCAGGAAAGGTTATCCATGACAATATTTTGCTGGCAAGTGAACTAGTCAGGGGATATGATAGACAGGGTATCTCGCCGCGTTGTATGATACAGATGGATCTACAGAAAGCTTTCGATACCATTGAATGGGTGGCGCTTCAAACAATTATGGAAGAGATGGGTTTCCCAGCTCAATTTGTTTCCTGGATTATGAGATGTGTGACGACAGTTTCATATCCCTATGCCATTAATGGAGTACCATCACAATTGTTAAAGTCCAAGCGAGGCCTCAGACAGGGTGATCCCATTTCACCTTTACTATTTGTTATCATGATGGAGTACTTGCATAGAGTTCTGGGATTGCTAAAGCGGAATCCGGATTTCAGCTACCATGCTCGGTGTGAGACCTTGGGAATCAATAACCTGTGTTTTGCAGATGACCTTCTACTCTTTGTCCGCGGTGATGTGAGATCAGTAGAGCTTCTCATGGAGCAATTCCACACATTCTCCCGCTCAACGGGACTCACTGCTAACCCACGAAAATGCCAGGTGTTTTTTGGCGGTATAGGCCATATGGTAAAAGAGCAGATTCTTCAGATGACCGGATTTGCGGCCGGCAAGCTGCCTATAAAATATCTCGGAGTCCCATTATCCACTCGCAAGCTGACCGTGCGTAACTGCCAACCACTGGTCGATTGTATTACTGACAGAATTCGACATTGAACCTCTAAGCTACTAAGCTACGCGGGTAAGTTCCAGCTCATTCGTAGTATTCTGTATGCCATGTCGAGCTACTGGCTACAAGTTTTCCCTATGCCAATGACGGTTTTAAAACATATCGAAGCCATTTTTCGGTCTTGCCATTGGAGCGGTACATATGAAATTACTAGGAAATCGCCAATTGCTTAGGAGAAACTTTGTGATGAAAAGAATGCGGGAGGTCTAAACCTAACTTCACTTGCTGACTGGAATAAATGTACCATTGCCAAGTTGCTATGGAATGTGTGTTGCAAGGCAGATAAACTATGGGTGAAGTGGATCCATTGCTACTATATCAAAAATCGTGAGGTGATGGATGTCCGCTTAACTGAGAATAGCTCCTGGATACTTAAGGCGATGATGCAGGCTCGATCTATGGTGAAGGATACTCGAACTTGGGAGCTCGCGATGAGATCGCGACATTTTTCCACCAGGGCCTTATATAAGGAATTACGTGGGGAATAACAAGACGTGAAGTGGAAGAAATTTTGGTTTGTAAACAAGGCAAGACCGCGCGCCTTATTCTGTGCTTGGATGGCTTTGAACGATCGCCTTGCAACTAAAGATCGAATGAGAAGATGGAACCCTGCCCTGGACCAGACTTGTCTATTTTGTGCACAGGATGAGACACAACAACATTTGTTGTTCGATTGCATCTACAACAACCGCATTTGGAAGCATGTTTTGCATTGGATGAATATTGATCGACACCCAAATGGCTGGACTGCGGAGCTTGACTTGATGTGCCGCAGATTTGGAGGAAAAAGCTGGAAAGTGAAGCTATTGAAAAGTGCTTTTGCTGAAACAATTTATGCAATATGGATTGAGAGAAATGCAGTGTGCTTTCAACAAAAACCTGCAGATCAGCATCATGCAGATAAAATCATTGACATATTGATAAATCGGGCTTGGGAAGATCATCATTTGCGAGCGCAGTGTGCAAAGTTGATGTTAGTACCAAGATAGACTAGCATATATACTCTTAGACTCATCAAGTAATTTCGATTCTTTTGGTTTTCTTGACGTGCCTGGATCTTTGGATCGGCCTGTACTTATTGGTTGGAAAGAAATAAAGTTTAATTTCAATTCCAAAAAAAGAGCGCGTGAACTGACAAAAAATCGACTAATTCACGCTAATTCTTTCTAATTCGGTCAAAAAAAACGGTTACGTTAAGTTTGACTAATGGAGTACCAAAATTGGACAAATACGAAACATAAGGTACCAAAACTGGACGATCACAACTAAAGGTACCAAAATGGTAGCTGTCACAACTTAAGTTACTAAAAATGACTTTTCCCCTTTTCTCTTAAATCTTGTGCCCGAACCCGCGTGAAGATGAAACCGGGACGGAGTGAGTTTATAATATTTCCTATTAGGTATATCAATTCCACTTTCCACATAAGTTATCATAAACTAACTCACACAAAACATATAATTCCATTTTTCTCCATTACCACATCTCCAACCGTCAAGACTCAAGTGATAGTATATGTATCCTAGAGACAATCATTATTAAGGATGACATGTACTTGATCACATTCAATTTAATATATGATTGATTGTTCATTCATTGGCATTGCACTACTTGTTTAATTATTGATTGTTTGAATTATCCTATGTATGTGTTCCCATGAGTTTAATGTTGTCACTAAGAGAGTGAGATCTTAGTGATATAACATAAGCTCTAAAATGACCCCAATCAATGATCATCATATCCTTAGAGGATGTAGTGGTTCTTGTTAGGAATATCTGTTTAGATTTTGATCAGCAACCTAATGACTTATCTTAGCTCAGAAAGGTGGTTAGTACTATTGGTTCACTTGAACACTGTAAAAGAGGAAAATCACTAAGTATGATAGTCTCGTAAATCTTGTATAGGATGTTAGGGCTCTGAATGTAATTTTTATTTTCTTGAAGAAGACCAAGAAGAAGGCATCCAGCAGGAGAAGCTCAACTTTAAAATGAAGTTTTGAAGACTGCACAAGATTGCTGAAGACAAAGGTTATCAGATAGCTATGTCCAGATATCTTGAAGAAACAAGTGTTTCAATAAAAAAGTGTTGCAAAAGATATCTGAGAATACAAGGTTTCTGAACGAGGAAAAGTGCCCACAGATATCTACACTCAGATACATTGGATAAAGATTATGTTTTCGGGAAACAATATATTTTTAACAAGTGGTATCTGGAGTTGTGATAGTCTCTGGAAAAGGATGTGCAAAGCTTCAGAAAGCATGCATAGTTCCGTTGGCACTACAGGACAAAGTATAGTATAGTGCATTAAAGCGCAGACAGAAATGTCTGAACAAAAACGGTAGTCTCTGAAGAAGATGACAAACGTGCAACAGTACTATACTCAGATATCAATAGTTTGAATTTGATTTAAGCCTAACGGATACTATTCAAACGGCACTCAAATTCATCTATAAATATCAACACTTAGAATGCTTGAGAACACACACACACACACACACAGAACTTACACCAAGAACACTGAATACTCACACAAGCTCTCTCACGCATACTACATACCTTCAAGCTTTCTGTTGCGACCAAAGCTCTTGATTCTAAGTAGCACAAAAGTTCTAAGTGTCCTGATCCTTAACAAGCATTGTTATTTGTGAAGGAGTTGAATTAAGATTTCATATATGAGATTCATTCTCTTGAACATTTATCATAGACTTGGGTCAGTAAAGAACAAGATACCATACATTGAAAAGTGTATTAATGTTGGTCCAGATAACGGCAAAGTAAAAGACTGGGGGGGGGGGGGGTGAATAGTCTTTTAAAACTTTTGTCGATAAACACGGTTTCTCAGATATTTGTGAAAATATCTGATAATTAATTTCAGAGAGCGGAAGACTTTTCTGTGATAAGTGCACATGCTCAGCAAGATAGGTGTAAATACTTTGCAAGGTAAATAAAGCAAGTAATAAAATGCAGAAAGTAAATAACACAAATCTTTTTATAGTGGTATCTGAAGGTGCCGTAATCCTTCAACTAATCCACTTCGGCCTTTTTCAGACCTAGAATCCACTACGACAGATAATTGATGTAACCTTACAAATATCTTCTCTCGATTCCTAATTACACTTGGTTCCCAACCAAGTGTTCCCCCTGAGTTATTCCCCAGCTTTCACAGCCAAGTATTTCCTGTACTCAGAAACCTCTTTCTTGGAGTTGTTCCTTAGTTTCCCAGACTAAGTACTTCCTGTACTCCATGCCAATAAGGTGTTGGTTAAGGTAGTTTGTCAGGTGAGCCTCTTTAATAACTTGTTCAGTTATGCCTATAGCTTTGAGAATCAAGTATACTTAATACACTTTGCAATGTATGGTATCTTGTTCTTTACTGACCCAAGTCTATGATAAATGTTCAAGAGAATGAATCTCAGGTATCAAATCTTAATTCAACTCTTTCACAAATAGCAATGCTTGTTAAGGATCAGGACACTTAGAGCTTTTGTGCTACTTAGAATCAAGAGCTTTGGTCGCAACAGAAAGCTTGAAGGTAAGTAGTGTGCTTGAGAGAGCTTGTGTGAGAGTATTCAATGCAAGTTCAAGGTGTGTTCAGTGTTCTAAGGTGTGTTCTCAAGCAGTCTAAGTGTTGATATTTATAGATGAATTTGAGTGCCGTTTGAATAGTATCCGTTAGGCTTAAATCAAATTCAAACTATTGATATCTGAGTATAGTACTGTAGTACGTTTGTCTTCTTCTTCAGAAGCTACGGTTTTTTTACATTTACATGCGCATTCAATGCATTGTACTACTTTGTCTCAGTGAGTGCCGAACTATGCATTGTATCAGAGATCTTATACTATCAGAGTTCTCTGAAGCTTTGCACGTCCTTTTCCAGAGATTATCACAACTCCAGATACCACTTGTTGAAACAACTTGTTATAATATATTTCTTTTCAGAAACATAGTTTATGTCCAAGGTATCTGAGTGTAGATATCTGTGGGCACTTTCCTCGTTTCAGAAACCTTTTATTTCTCAGATATCTTTTGCAACACTGTTTATTTAAAAACGCTTGTGTCTTCAAGATATCTGGTCATAGGTATCTGAAAACCCTTGTCTTCAGCAATCTTGTGCCGTCTTCAAATTTTCAAATCCGTTGAACTTTTCCTGCTGGATGCCTTCTTCTTGGTCTTCTTTAGAGGAATAAAAATTACATTCAGAGACCTAACATCCTATACAAGATTTGCTAGACTATCATACTTAGTGAGTTTCCTCTTTTACAGTGTTCAAGTGAACCAAGAGTACTAACCACCTTTCTGAGCTAGGATAAGTCATTATGTTGATGATCAAAATCTAAACAGATATTCCTAACAAATTTCCCCCATTTTGATCAGTCAACGATGAGTATCTGACCTATTACAAATATGGATAAGGAAACAATCCACCACTTAAACATTTCTTATGATCTTTCAATTCATATAATTAAGTGCAGAAAGTAAACATCAACCAAATCACAAGGTGTGATCTTTGCTGACAAGTTATCTTTTATAGATTGATATCTGAGAGTAGGTTCATCAGATATGTTATAATGAAAGTTCAGATAACTTTTACAAGATAAAACAACAATAAGGTACAGTCAGAAAGATACAAAAAAAAATTACATAGTAAATTAGGACAACAGGAGTAACCAAGCTCCAAGTGAACATCCTAACAAACTAGTCTTCAAGTCTTCAAAATCTCCAAGTCTTCAAAACAGTTCCATGGATCAATCTGCAAATTTCCTATCACCAAACCTTCTTATATCATCAGAGTAGTCATAGCGAAGAGTTCTGACAATCATCTTTGTGTCTCTGGCAAATCCACAGACTTCTTTGTAGGTTTTGGTAGGATTTTTTTGACAAAATGCTTGACCCACATATCCTTTCCCCATATTCGGGCATGCACAGTCTTGATATCTGATAGCTTGAAATAATCATATATGATCCACAGATATTTGATGTTACCCTTGTATTGTTCTTCATCCATGTAGAAGGACTCATAGGGTTCCACAAAAAGTCTTGGCCTTTGTTGGTCCAAATAACGGCAAAGTAAAAGACTAGAGGGGGGGGGGGGTGAATAGTCTTTTAAAACTTTTGTCGATAAACACAGTTTCTCAGAAACCCCTGAGACCTGGGGGTTTCTGATACTTAAATTCAGAGCGCGGAAGACTTTAAGATAGGTAAGTGCAGAAACAATAAGTATGTGTGTGTGTGCTTTGCTGAAATGTAAATATAGAAAGGTAAATGACACATCAAGTATAGTGGTATCTGGAGGTGGCGTAATCCTCCAACTAATCCACTTCGGTCTTTCTGAGACCTAGAATTCACTAGAACAGATAATTGAGTTCACCTTACAATAATCCTATTCTAAGATTCCTAAACAAATGGTTCCGAACCAAATGTTCCCCCTGAGTTATTCCCCAACTCCTAGAGCTAAGTACTTCCTCTACTCAGATAACCTTGGAGTTATTCCCTGATTTCCCAAATCAAGTACTTTCTCTACTCCACGCCTTGATGGTGTTGGTTATAAGGTTTTTTCAGAAAGGCTTCTCGTATAACTTTTCAGTTATGTTTACAGAGAGCCTAATAGAACAAGACTACTTAATATACTTGTTCAGTGGATAGCAGTCTGCTCTTTACTGACCCAAGTAATTGGTGTCCGTTCTGGAGAATGAGCTTCAGAAAGGGTATCTGATAGTTCAACTCTTTCACGAATACCAATCTCTTGTTAAGGTTCAGGACAACTTAGAACTACTAGTGATTCTTCAAGCAACAGAAAGCTTTCAGAAAGGTAGTAGAGTGCTTGAGAGAATACTTTGCTTGATGGTAAGTTTGTAAGATAGAGCATTCTAAGGTATGTACTTCAAGCATCTAAGTGTGTGATATATATAGATAAATTTGAGAGGCGTTTGAATTGTATCCGTTGTGCTCTCTATCAAATTATATCCGTTTATATCTTGAACTATGTACTCAGAAGTCACTATCTCATTTTTCAGAGAGGACTGCTTTTTAGACATTACGCGATGCATTTAATGCATAGTACTGTTCATTGTCCTTTAGTCTCAACGGACACATGAGCCTTTCTGATGGCTTGCATGCTCCATACTCATGATGTCATATGTCCAAAATCATATTTCGAAAGTAAGTTAATATACTTAAGAAAGGATTAAGGACATAGTCTTTCTGAGTTAGACTAAACCTTTGTGTCTTCATAAACCTTGTGCAATCTTCAGAAAAGCTCCATTGCTAGGATTGATCTTCATGGTCTTCTTGAAATAAAAATTACACTCAGAGACCTATAATCCTAATACAAGATTTACTAGACTAATCATACTCAGTGATTTCCTCTTTTACAATGTTCAAGTGAACCAAGAGTACTTAATCACCTTTCTGGCTAAGATAAGAACATGTGATGAGTGATCAAAATACTAACAGATATTCCTAACAAATTTCCCCCTTTTTGATCAGTCATCCATGACTATCTTTTAAGTCCTATTACAAAATTGTAATCCTGGAAGAGAAAACAATCCATCACTTAATCATTTCAAATGATTTTCAATTTTAGTTGAATTAAGTGCAGAAAGTAATCATCAACCAAATCACAAGAAGTGATCTTTGCTGATAAGTTGTCATCTATTAAAATGTATCTGAGAGTACGATCTTCAGATAGGTACAGTTTACAGAAAGAGATGCAAATTTTACATATAGAGAATTTTAGAAACAATCAGCAAGATTACAAAAAGTAACAAAACATACTAAGTAAATTAGAACAAAGGAGAGTCCAAGCTCCAAGAGAGTATTCTATTGTTACTAGTCTTAAAGTCTTCGGAAACGCAACTTGGGTTTAGATACCTCAAGTTCTTCAGCATCCTTTCTGGATCAGTTGACATGATCATCCACTTTTCTGCATTCTTGGACATAGTCATAAAGAATCCTTCTAACAGAGAGCTCTGTCTTTCTGGATAAGTCACATATTTCATGGTAACTCTTGCCAAGCTTGTGATTCTTCCGCAGAAAATGTTTGATCCAGAAGTACTTTCCCCAGACCCAGGCATGGTCTACTTGCAGCTGAGACAGGTTGAAATACTTGTATATTTCTTCCAGATAGTGTATATCATCTAGGTATTCATCCAATGTCATATAGAATGACTCATAGGTTGAAACACCTAGTTTGTTCTTCCTGCTGTAGCTACCATCCAGTTTTCTTACCTTGTGTACATCATTAGGTTTTGGGTAAGGACAGGCAAAAGAAAGGTCCATCTTTCTGGCTTCATTCCTCTTTTCTACTTCAAAGTTTAGCCAGGCATGAAGGTGCTCAGATTTTAGCAATTCTGGCTTGCCTTCTCTCCATTTCAGGATCTGGTTGAGGATGGGAGTTGGAAACTTATCATTGACAAGTAGATGTTGTAGTTCCAGAATCCAATACCCTCTCTTGTTCAGAATGCACCTATATGAAGATTCTTCATTACTGGTCTTCATATATTCAATGTGGGCATCAGTTGGCCTTTCTTGATGTGTTTCATTGTTTACTCTGTCAAACTGGAAATCCCTTCTTGCTTTTCTGTTTGGTGGCCTTCTGTTAGGAGATCCTCTGACCCTTTCTGTTTGGTGGATGTTCCTTGTATAGACTTGGTATTGCGGAAGGAGTTCTACGCTAAAACTTCTTTGCGGAGGAGGTTGTGAAGTAGTTGCTTGTCTCCTTTTCTTGTGAAGTGGATGTTCATCAGAATCATCCTCATCATCATTGAAGTCCAAAATTGGAGACTTGCAGCTTTCTTGACCTCTTACTTCTCCTTCTTCCTTTTCTTCTTCTTCAGAAGTCTTCTTCTCTTCTGAGATTCTAAGGGACTTGGTTCCCCTAGTGACCATACTTATCAGCCTTCTGGCTGGTTGATCTGGAACAACTTCCTCAGCAAGGGTGTCTCCAGTGGTGTCCTTAATGACAAGTTGACTTGAGGAGGGAGGATTTGATTGTTTTCTTTTTCTTCCTCTGCCTTTCTGAGGCATCTCTTCTTCCCCCTTAGTCATGAATGACTGACTCATGATAGCATAAGCTTCAGAGAGAGTTTCAAAGTTTTTCTGGAGATTGTTGTGAACCCTGACCAATTCTTGAAGTTCCTTCTTCAGTTCTTTGTTCTGTCTAACCAGTTCTTGCTCCTTTGTGTTGAGCTCTTCAAGCGGCCTTAGGATGGCGTTGGCTTGCAGGACAACATGGCTGGCTTCATTCAATGCTACATTAGCATTGTTACAATCCTCATCCCTGACCAACCCTAGGTCTTTCTGAGAGAGAGCTATGCTGGTTACTCTATTGAGTAAAGCAGCAGCCAATGGCTTCATCTCTTCTGGGACGGATTTTAGCACTTATGTGTCTTGGGCAACTAGTGTCTTTCTGAGCTCTAAAAAGACACTGTTCCTGGCACGGTGCTCTTCACTTCTTGAACTACTTGGTGCAGAGAATATATGAGGAGCAAGTAGGGCTCTTTTATGATGAGTGACAAGTCTCTCATCTTCTGCTTCAGTAATCAAGTTGTGG
This sequence comes from Plantago major, assembly GCA_026545765.1. Lineage (NCBI taxonomy): Eukaryota > Viridiplantae > Streptophyta > Magnoliopsida > Lamiales > Plantaginaceae > Plantago > Plantago major. Next base: position 33,719,154 of record CM048841.1, read on the forward strand.
GTTTCAGCATCACTATCATAATCCTTTTCTTGGATTGTTTGCAGATTGACAATCTTCTTCTGCTTTCCATCAAGTGTGCTGGCCTTCTGAGAAGATGTAGAAGGTCTTTCTGATGCAGTCTCAGCATCATGCTCTTCATCATCATTGTCATCCATGGCATCTATCTCAACAGCTGTGACAACAATGGCATTTTTCAAATTTCTTTGCTCATCTAGGAGTGCCAATTCTTTGGCATTAACTTCTCTGAGCTTCTTGAGTTTGGCCTCCTTTTCATCAACAAGAGCTTGACACTCTAAGTTGATTCTCTTCTCTTCTTCCAACACCTTTCTGAGTTGTTCAATCCTAAACTCAGCGGCTGAAATTTCTTCTATGGCATCATTGTGTTTAGCCTGTTGGGTATCTTGATGAGACTTGGGAGGTGATGATGATGGGGCTTTCTGAGCATTGGAAGGATTATCCTGTGCTCCACTTCCTTTGTTGGCTTTCTGAATCCCACCTTGTCCAGGTTGAGGATCATCATTCTGGTCATCATCATCATCATCCTTTTTTTTTGCTTCTTGGTTTGGATGCTCAGAGGGAGGTTCTTGATAATCATTTTCGTCCATCTCTTCCTCATCTTCAGAAACCAGGTTGATCACATCACATTAACTTCCTCTTGCTCAGCTGGGTAGGTTGTGAGCTTGTTGGGCAAGGCAGGATGGGTAACCATCTGCTCTTGGGTTTGAGCATCCGCAGACTTGAAATCTGCCAAAAGTCTTTGTGCTACTTCATGAATGAAGTCTTCATGCATCAGAGTGGCAAATGTGTAGGACTCTGTTGGGAACAATACATGGATATAATCTTCCAGATTGAAGGCGATTGCTCTCTTTTCTGGGACGTCGATTACTCTGGCTAATTCTAAAAGGTCAGCCTTTCTGAGTTTCTGCCATTGTCTGAAGCACTTGAGATGTTTCTTTAAGGTGTGCTTCTGGAAGGCCTTGAGTAAATCAACTAGCACTAGACTTTGAGCCTGAAAGAAAGTGTTCAAGTTAGTTTTGCTCAAACTACTTGAGTTAGTATCTGTAAGCGAAAATAGGCTTTCTGAGCATACCTGTGTAGAAACACTAGGCTCATTATCCTGAACTTTTGCTTGTTTGGGCACAGAGGCCTCAGATACCTAGTTGTGAGGAGAAGTCTGATCCTCATCAACTTTTCTTTCTGCTAGAACCTGAGAATTAAAATCAAATATGTTTAGAAACTATTAACAGAAAAGATAAGTGGAAAAATGCTTTCTGAGACTTCACTTACTTCCAAGTGAGGAAGCTCAGCGGCGTCTTTCTCAGAAACCTTGGGGGTTTCTGGAACCTTTTCTGCAGATACTGCTTGTTCAGCAGTTTTAGTTTCCTTTGGGGGAGATAACACAATTGTTTCTCCATCCAATTGTTCTTCTGACTGAGCCTGTAAGAACAAACATAAAAGATTTAGTAGTAGTTTTTCCAGAGCATTCTTGAAGAAGACTATTACTGATTACTTACCTTCTCAGCAGAAGGCTCAGTAAATACTTCCTCAGAAAGCTTTTCAGCCTCTGGAAACTCTAGGTTTTGGGGTGTTGGTTCCACCACCACTACTTCCTCAGTTGGAGCCTAAGAAGAGACATTAAGAATATTAGAACATAAGATAAGAGCATTTTTAGTTATTTCTTGTTCAGGGATAACTTTACTACCTGTGGGACAGGCTCTTCTTGATGTTCTGAGGTTGGAGGAACCTCTTCTTGATTCAAGGGGGTGGACAAGTTTTCTTCCCCCTGAAAGTGTGTCTCCCAGTTGGCCTGTAACAAATACAGCTTATGAGTAACAAGTTAACATACAATTATGTTGACATGTTAGATACAAACTATCTTTTTTACCTGAATAGAGTCAGGCTGATCATTAATCTCTTGGACTTGTGGTGATTCCACAGTCTCTCTGTGTTCATTGTTGTTCTCCTTTGCAGTACCATTCTGAGTTTCCATCTCAGTTTGATCCCTTTTCGAGAGTTGAGCTTTCTCAGAAGGTTGAGGAACCTGTGTTAAAACAGGATTTTCTTCAGCAACATTAAGTGCTGGCATTGTGAATGTGGAAGCAATGGCAACATCTTCCATCATTCTATCTTCCTCACCCAGACCTTCTTCTTCCTGCTGGGCAGAGGGGCTCTTGTCTTTCTGAAGAGCTGAGCTTGATGCTCCTCCATGGGTCTCATACTTGAATCTTTTGAGTACTTTTGCAAGTACTTCATCATCCTCAGAATCACTATTCTGTGTTGGTGCAGACCCATCTATGATATTTCTATCATCTCTGGAGAGTTCTGGAGCATTCTGGTTCAGGACTCTTGGGGCATTCTGGAGTTGCCTTTCTGAGCGTCCAACATCTTCTGAGACCTTGTCTCCAGAAGGTTGCGCCTCTTGTATGCTTAGGGGCTTGGAGGCTCTTTTGCTATGAGTCCTCTTTCTCTTGGCAACTGGAGGTTTAGCTTGAGCTTGCTCAGAGACCTCCTCACCTTGCTGTGCAGTTTCTTCTTCTTCTGCCTTTCTGAGTGCGTTCTCAGCAGCAAGTTTCTCCTTTTCTTCAAAAGCGTGTCTGAAAAGGGAGTTGGTGACTGGGATTTCCTGCCTCTCTCTGAGAGTGATTCCCATTGTTTCCAGAATGTAACAGATTCTGAGACCAAAGTGCATATTGGCTTTTGGCTCAGCAAGGCCATTGATGATTTTGGGCTCAAATTCCTCAATATGTCCAAGGAATTTGTTGAAGGCGTACTTCCCCCAATTGAAGTGGGTTTCCTGCCCTTCATGCTTCTTGTTCAGAAGATGCATCATCATCCATCTCTCCATGCTTATCTGGTCTACTCCACCTTTGTTGCCATCAAAGCAACGGACCAGAATAAGAGCTAAAGTACTCCAGTGTTTCTGGAGATGACTAGTTCTGATGGCTTTCAGAACAAAGTCTCCTGGGCAACCTTTTGCATTTTCTAACTGGATTGCTTCAAATAGCTTTTTGACGCCTTGAATCATGGAAGCGTCCTTGATGTTGATGTCTTCAATGGTTCCTCGATTTTTCAATCGGAATATCTTGCAGAAAGTCTTGCAGTCTAGAACAATTTCTTGTCCTTGGACTTCAGTCTGCATGTATTTTTCTTCTTCATCATTCACAACTTTTGTGAAGATTTTGTAGTTGTTATAGAACTCCAGTACATACAGTGTGGATAGTCCACTGGGTGCAGCAGATAAAAGCTTGTAGATATGGGAATATCAGTTTCCTTTCTGGTCTTGAAGGTATAACTGCTGGTACATATCTCTTTACTAGAAAAGCTCCCCAATTCATTTTGTGGTTAGGGTTCCAGTCCGATGGGGTATACTTTCCCAGAAGGCGTTTATTCAACACCTTAAGTTCCTTTCCTCCTTGCTTTTTAGCAGGAGCAGATGCTACGGCCTTAGGGTTCTTGGTGGTCATCTTCTTGGGTGCCATCTCTTATATAGAGTTTTGAGTGAGTGTTTTTCAGATGAATTTTGCACAATTAATCGAGATTAGTCTGTCTTTTCAGAAGACTAAGCACAAGAAGTTGAGTTTGCAGAGGGGGTTTTGCAGAAATCTTGAGAGATTTTGCTGTTTTGATGCAAGTTTGAAATTTCGGAATTGGTAAAAGTGTTAGTCTTTTGCCCAAATCCTATATATATAGCAGACAAAATGTACATAGATACAACATACATACAACTGAATATGAATGCGTGTCTTTGTATCTGCATAGGCGTGGTACGTCCTTTGCACTTCATTAAATGCGTAGTGGGCCATGTCTGCATTTATCAACAGACATTACTTGCTTTGTTTTAATCTCAATCGTTGAGATCAAACGTTTATTCATCAAGGGCTTATATTGAATATCTTGTAATGATATCAATCAACAAATGATAATGTGCGGACTTGATGGATTTTGAATATGCTACATTCATTGTGTCACTTAGTAAAGAGTAGGAACACTTAATCGTTTGAGCTTATCATTCTGAGTGTCAAGTCCTTATCTATATATTGTTTATCAACAAAATGGTAAAAATACAAGACATTGCACATGTTTGACTTTTAGAACTTATACCTTTTGGGCTTTGTGTGTCCATTTCTCTTTATGACTAAATAGCTTTCTGAATTCAAGTGTCAGAAGCTTCAGTTGTTTGAATGTATTTGTTAGAACTTAAGATTCCGGATTGGTACTTGGAACTAGATCAACAGACAATGTTGCCAACAATGTTGTTCAACAATGTCTACAGTAAACAGATAGCAGCAGATGAATAATATTAAAACTTCTATTACCAAGCCAATATATATAAATATATTAGCAGTGCCTTAGGCAAAATATCTACTGACAGGAAAAGTAGATCTATTCAACTAAGTTTAATACAATCACAAACGATTGATTAAACAACCAAAACTAGCCCTAGAAAAACCAACAGTAAAAGCTATTCTAGGTCGATGTTTGAAAGAGCTATTCCAGCAATGAATACTCTTAGACAAACTCTAAAGCTAGCAGAAAACAAGAAGCCTAAACTCTTTAAATTTCAATTGATCTTTTTAAAAAGCTCAACCTTGCTTTGCTGAATCCTTGCATATATATACTTGAGATATCGACCTCTTCCATCTATGTCGAAAGGCAATAGGATCTCAGCAAAGGCAATTTTCCTTTTACTTGTTTTCTTCAATATGCGCATAGAAGGAAATTCCCATATTTCGATTCTTCATAAAATATATTCCTTCTTGCTTTCACCACAATTTCTTTTCCTTAAAACATTTCTTGTTCGATTTGTCAATACTTCGGTCCAAGTTTCTGTCGATGTGCTTTGTCTTGATGTCCTTTGCAATACTATATCTTCAATGTTATGCCAACATTGAATTCTATCTGTCACAATGTTATACAACATTGGTAATCCTTGACTTCACAAACAAAAACAAACACAAACTTGGAACTGATTATTGAAAGACAAGATTATTAAAATATAAGTGCATACTGCACTTTCAATCTCCCCCTTAATCTTAGTCTTTCATCACAAAACAAAACACGAACTTAACCAGACATAACTAAGAACTGCTAAAGATCTATTCTCCCCCTTAACCAGACAGCTTAAGAAATATTCAAGAGAATTTAAAAATATTACAGACCCACAAACAAAATATAATTGTTCAACACAGAATCAAGAAAAATGAACTCAAGTTATCTATTCTCCCCCTTTTTGTGAGGAAAGAAAAGAAACTAGAGTACTTCTGAACTTCAGATTGTTTGAGATCTGCTCATCAAGCCCTTTGATTTGCTCCAGAATCAGCTTATCTTGTTCAGTTAGAATACCTGCAGACAGAGTTTCAATGTTAGGGGTCAATGTTTTACCAACATGTAGGTCAACATTGGAACGTTGAGCAGCAACTACAGAGCTTTCTGGTGCATCAGCTTTGCCAGTAGAAAGAGGAATATTCTCCTCCACATCCATGTTCACAGAAACATCAGGATCTACCCAAGGAAGATCATGATTACATGTGTTTCCAGTGATTGTTTGGTAGCGATGATGGATTTGAAGTTGGAATGATAGACATCATTGGCTTTGACCTCAATACCACGCATCGAAGGATGACAAATATAGTGGATGGGAGAATCAAATGGCCTCGATCCCTCTATTCTTGGAATTTTCTAGATGCTTGAGAATCCTTTCTCCCATTGACATTGTAACCCATTTTAATCACAGAAGCAACATGGACGCCTCTTGGTGAGCTTGTTGTTATTGGAAGATGGCGACCGGTTATGCAGGCAGATCTGGCAAGAACACGGATACTAGAGAACAACAATATTTCAGATCTAGAGTCCCGATGAGCGAGATTTTAATTTTCCTGCAGTTAGCTCTCTAGCAATCTCATCCATAGTCACCTCCACAGGAGTCTCAACCTCATCCCTATTTCTATGCAGCACTGTATTGATGTCCTTAGAAGTCAAGAAGAATATATCACCCCTAATATACACAAAGTGATGCTTGCCATGGCCTTCACTACCAAAATTCTCAGATAAATGAGCATAAAATTCTCTGATGATTTCAGGAACAAAAGCAGCATATTGGGTAACAGCATAAAAGAGATTCCTTTTCTTCAGATAGGCAACCAAGTTATACTCTTCAAATGATTCCACTTTAATTATCTTCTCAACATCTATAGCATTATTTTTGATTTTATCATATTTTTCTAGATTCTTGTTATCATAGAACAAATGAGAAACTACACCTACATCCCAATCAGAACCATCTGTAAACACAGGTTCAGAGGATTGATCATTTACCTCAGGATCTTCAATCTGATCTTCTCCAAGAATGACATCCTCATCATCAAGTGATTCTTCTTCAGATTCTTCCTCTGTCTCAGCTTCATAATCTTCAGAGTCATCTGAGCTTTCATCTGAGTTGCTCAGATCTTCTTCATCAACCATTGACTCATCCTTAGAGTCATCTTCAGTTTCTGGCTCATAATCCTCCATATCATCAGAGCTTTCATCATTGTTATCATCATGAGCAACTGATGTTGCAACAACATCCTCATCTATATTCATCGGGTCACTTTCTGTTTTCTCTGAGTCATCTGACTGCCAATCTTCCACCACAACTGGTTCAATAGTAGGCTCATCTGCGGGTTTCTCAACATTTTCAGAGTGCATGCTTGTCTGATTCTCATCACCATTCAGGCCATCAGTAGCCTTTTCCCCTGTTTTGTCAGGTTGTTGTACATCATCTTCTTCAACAGATGAAGGGTTTTGGGGGTTTTCTCTCAGATCTGCATGTTGAATTTTGGTATGTTCAACATCTTTCCCAGCATCCTCCATGGGAGCATCTTTCTCTATCCCCATTGGGCTTTCATCATCATCCCTCAGATCTTGTGGCAAGTCTACGGGCATGTTTCCCAATTTAACAAGGGTTTCTGCAGCAAACTGAGAGGGGTTTGATGGTGACGACTCTGTTTGGGTTTTTGAAGATGGAGATGATGGTTTTGGTACAGGAGATGGGAGTTTTTCAGCACATTCTTCCGAATCCTCACTTATCTCATAGACTGGAATCTCAAAATCGGCAGGTTCGGCACGGATGGGAAGAGGATATGCTTGCTCCCCAGTGTTTGTGAAACTCCGGCAGATGAGTTTGTCGGAGACGACATTGTTCAGATCGTGAATGCAGAGTTGAAGGAGAAAGAGCGGGAGAGTGGTTTGGTTGAGAGTGACAAGTGAATAAAGTGAGGGGAAGGTGAAGAGTTTGGGAGTAAAAAGTGAATAAGGAGAAAGGATTTTTTTTTTTTTTTTTTTAAAAAAAAGAATGTGGTTTGGAAAGATGGCAGTTTTTGTGAGTGGTGGAGAAGTGGGCTAAAGAGAGAAGGTAATATGGTTAAAGGAGTGTTTTTGGTTGGTTTGCTTCAAAGATCATAACCATATATATCAAAACACAAACCAAGATCTGTACACAGCTGTTAATATGAGATTAAGGAAAGCAAATGACCACCGTATCAATTAGGTCAAAAATGAAGGAGATTCTCAAAACTCAACCTAGGGAGGTACATTTTTGGTTTAGGAAACAAATCAAGATCAGATAAGAGTAAGACACTTACCAGATTACCCAGGACACAAAATTACTCCCCCTCAAACCCAACCCAAAAAACACAGAAGGAGCAAACAAAAACACAGCAAAGAAAGGTACTTCAAGCACAGGCAATGTTGACCAGGATGTTGGCTCAACATTGATGACAACATCGGAAAATCAGACCATTCTTAATGTAAGTCAGCCAGGAAACCAAGTCTCAAGATGTGCAGATTCGATTAACACCACTGATGCTGCAGGCAAAAACAGAAAGACAAAAGGAATACCAAAGAAACACACCCAACATTGCCTCAAAAAGTAAATTGAACAATTAACATAAGTTTGAGTGGGGATGACCATGAGACTGTGAACCATGTCAAATAATTGGAACACGTATGAATCCGCTCCAAAGCGAAACTGCGCGGATTTAGGCAAACACACGTCTCATGGCATAAAGATCACTCATTTGACCACATTGGGTTAATTGGTACTCAGACAGTGAACCAGAAGCATTACGAGAATCGGCACTTTTGTGCGTGTCGGTTTCCAGTACAGGCCATCAACCCTCACGACATATGACACATTGGCCACGTCGATATTTGGATAGTATTTGAAACACTTGACCACGATCCTCGACGGAAACACTTCGAGCACTAGTTATCATAATTCATTAGATTTATTAAGCATAAAGGAGAGGAGGCAACATCAGGAGTGAGTCAAGGTACGAGTAAAAATAGCCAAAAAGCAGTAAAAGTGGGTTTTACATAAAGCAAACACACAGGAGACTCAATCCCTTTCAACCTTGGTTTCAAACAGCCTTTCAACCCCTAAGCATTACCACTGTAAGCTACATATCAGGAACAGCCATTGACCAGCACAGAAGCACAAAAAACACATTGACACACAAGAAGAAGAAGAAAAAAAAATAAACAGAGAAACAAAAAAAGACAACAGTAGGTAAACACAGAAGTCAATGTTGACCGCGATGTTATGTCAACATTGCCTACAGCAAATCCTATCAAATAGTGCAAAGACCAAGAGACCTTCTCAAACTGAAGAATCTCTCCTTATCAAGGGGCTTGGTGAAAATGTCAGCTAACTGATTTGTGGTATCAATGTGTTGTATGTCAATAATTTGTTTGGAGACTAGGTCTCTAAGAAAATGATGTCGAATGTCTATATGCTTGGTGCGTGAGTGTTGAACAGGGTTCTTGGAAATGTGAATGGCACTTAAGTTATCACAAAACATCAAAAGAGTGTCACTTTGAAACCCATATTCATGCAGCATATTGTTCAGCCAAATTAGTTGAGATACACAGCTCCCAGCCGCTACATATTCAGATTCAGCAGTAGAGAGAGACACACAATTTTGTTTCTTACTATACCATGACACAAGATTTGGTCCAAGATAAAAACAACCTCCACTAGTTGATTTTCGATCATCTAAGTCACCAGCCCAATCAGAATCACTAAATCCCAACAGATTAGTGTTTGAATCACATGCATACCATAATCCAAGATTAACAGTTCCTGATATATATCTAATGATTCTTTTGACAGCAGTTAAGTGAGATATTTTGGGTTTGGATTGATACCTGGCACACACACAAACAGAGAACATGATGTTAGGTCTGGTGGCTGAAAGATACAGGAGACTCCCAATCATTGATCTGTACAATGTTGGGTCAACATCGTCCCCAACATCGGTTTTGCTGAGTTTCAGAGAAGTAGCCATGGGAGTGCTGCAAGGTTTGGCATTTTCCAGACCAAATTTTGTGATAAGATTCTTGGCATATTTCTCTTGAGAGATAAAGAGACCTTCCTGTTTCTGCTGTATCTGGAGCCCCAAGAAGAAACTGAGTTCACCAATCATACTCATCTCAAAGGTTCCTGTCATGGCTTGAACAAACTTATCTATCAAGGAGAGGTTAGTAGCACCAAATACAATATCATCAACACAGATTTGAGCAATGCAGATGTCTTTTCCTTTCCTGAGAATAAACAGAGTTGGATCTCCCTCACCTCTTTTAAATCCTAACCCAACTAGGAATTCTGTCAACCTAGCATACCAAGCGCGTGGGGCTTGTTTCAAACCATACAAGGCTTTTCTTAGTTTAAAAACATGGTCAGGGTAAAAAGGATCTTCAAACCCTCTAGGTTGTTCAACATACACTTCTTTGTCAATGTAACCATTCAAGAAAGCTCCTTTAACATCCATTTGGTTGAGTTTTATGTTAAGACAACATGCTAAGGCTAGGAGCAAGCGAATGGACTCTAATCTAGCAACAGGAGCGAAGGTCTCATCAAAATCAATGCCTTCCACTTGAGTGTAACCTTGAGCCACCAATTTGGCTTTGTTTTTTACAACTATCCCCTTTTCATCACTCTTATTTTTGAAAATCCACTTGGTGCCTATGACATTTATATTATGGGGGCGGGGAACAAGAGTCCAGACTTCATTTGTTTGGAACTGACGAAGTTCATCTTGCATTGCTTCTATCCAAAAATCATCAGCAAGAGCTTCGTTCACATTTTTAGGTTCAATTAATGAAACAAGGCACGAGGAATTTACAGAGTGACATATTTCAGCAAGTCTGAGTGTTTCCTTGTAGTTTTTGTGCGTGTTTCCCCTCAATGTCCTTCCTCCTGGATTTCCAATTACTTGGGAACTGGGATGATCTTTGCGAATTCTAGGAGGAGGATCCTTTCGTGAGACAGGAGACATAGGTGCAGCATTAATGCCGGATGGATTGTCAGATTCAGCCTCAGTCTCATAATGAGGATCAGCTTGTAATTCATCATGAGTGTAAATCTGGGATGTTGAATTTAATGTTGAGTCATCATTGCGGAGGGATGTTGGCACAACATTGCCCACATCATGGGTTCTTTCATTTTGATTAACGGCGAGTCACGGTTTAGCATGCGTTCTCACGTGTAGAAGAGTCGAGGTTGAGTCAATAACTTGCTCAAAGACACTGCAGAGATCTTCTTCTGGGCATAGGGCTCAGAGTCATCAAAGGAAACATTCACAGACTCTTGTATAGTCTGTAATATAGGATTGTATATTCTATACGCTTGACTATTTTGAGAGTATCCTACAAAGATTCCTTTGTCACTTTTAGCATCAAACTTCCCTAGATGTTCTCTATCATTGAGTATGTAACACACACATCCAAATACATGAAAGTACTTAAGATTGGGTTTTCTACCTTTCAACATCTCGTAGGGAGTGGTCAGAGAATCTGGACGAAGATAGACACGATTGATTATGTGACAAGCAGTGTTCACAGCTTCAGCCCACAACCTTTTTGATAGGTTCATTGAGCTCAACATCACTCTGGCCATTTCTTGAAGAGTCCTGTTTTTCCTTTTAGCAACACCATTTTGTTGTGGTGTCTTAGGAGCTGAGTATTCATGCATGATTCCTTTCTTTTCACAGTACTTATCAAAGGATTGATTCTCGAATTCTTTACCATGGTCAGATCGAATTCGTTGAACAAGAGTAGAGTACTGATTACAACATTTTGTATGCCAGTTTTTGAAGGATTCAAAAGTTTCTGATTTTTCTTTCAAAAAATTGACCCAAGTGTATCTAGAAAAATCATCAACTATAACATAGATATACCAGGCTCCTCCTAAACTTTTAGCTTCTATAGGACCCATGAGATCCATATGCAGGAGTTCAGCGATTAAAAGTACCTCTTTGTTGTCCTTCAATCAGAAGTGGCTGATGTGTCACCTTGGTTTGTTTTCCCATAAGACAGTCGCCACACACATGTTTCCCTACATTGGTAAGCTTTGGCACTCCTATCACCACATTGTTTTTGATGATCTTCTCCAGATTTCTGTAATTGACATGTCCCAATTTCTTATGCCACAATGTTGCATCATCATGTTGAGCAACATTGCATTTGAGAGGAATGTCCATCACATAGCAGTTGTCCTGTGATCTCACACCTGTCATTACAGTTAATTTTTCCATACAAGTATAAACTTTGCAAGAACGTTTATCAAACTTGACTTTCAGATCATCATCACACAGGTGGCTTATACTAACAAGATTAGCCGTTAACCCTTCAACAAGAAGAACATTTGAGAGTTTCGGATATCCTTTAAGGCACAGTGTTCCCTTTCCAAGTATTTTGCTTTGGTATCCTCCTCCATATGTTACCGTACCTGTCTTTTGAGCTACAAAATTTGACAAATTTGACGGGTTACCGGTCATGTGCCTAGAACAACCACTGTCGAAGTACCATTTTCCAACATTGTTAGGGGAAGTAGCAACAGAAAAACCAACATTGCAAGTATGTTTTTCTTTAGCTACCCAAACATGTTTCGAAACACTCTTGTGTTTACTTATCTGTCCTGGAGATTTGCCTTGTTTAGAAGAACTAGGAAAGTACTTCAGAGTCTTAAGATTACATCTTTCAGTCTCTGTTGAAGTGGATGTTATCACAACATTGCAGCTAGCATCACTTTTTTGTTTGCTGGAAACTGGATGGGAGGGAATTGTGGAGAGATTACTGAGGTTGGAGGTCTCAACATGTTCCCTTTTTAAGTCCTTTTGGTACTTGAAACAGTAAGGCTTTTTGTGACCAGATTTATGACAGTAAGTGCACACAAACAAAGCTTTTTCTTTGACAAACGTAGGACCTTTTATGAGCTCAGAAAGAGGTTTGCCAACTTTTGGGATATCAATGTTAACTGTGCAGTTCATGTTGCACCCAAGTTCATCATAACTACTGGTGTACCCTAAACCAGTGGTCTTATCATTGTTCACATCAAGCATATCATTAAGTCTAGAAGTAGAAGAGTTCCATTTTGCAATTACCTTCTTTTCATTATCTAGTTCAGAGATTACCTTGAACAGTTCAGTGTCCTTCTTTGTTAATTCAGCTTCTAGTTTGACAATGGTGTCTTTCAGATTGTAGTTCTCCTTCTCAGTTTTCTTGAGGAGTTTCCTGAGAGTCTTCCATTCACTGAAGAGTTTCTCATACATCTGTTGCAGATCTTTCACCATTTGATCTGCATTAACTTCCTCTTCTGAAGGACTATCTATATCAAAATCCACAGAACCATGTAGACATAAAACATCAGAGATTCCTGACTTCTCAGGTTTGGTTAGTGCCAAAATTTCACAGTTCTCAGAGTCATCATAGTCAAAGAAGATTTCTATTCCTGATGTTGTCTCGACAATGTTGTCCCAACATTGGTCATCAACATTGTAAGTGGATGAGCGGAGAGCTCTGGCATTGGTAGTTGAATCATCTTCTTTTTCTTCATCTTCCTGTTCTTCATCTGAGTCATCACTGAGACAAGCAAGAAGATTCTTTTTCTCTTTTCTGAGATTGTTAGCACATTCATTTTGATAATGACCCCACCCTTGGCATTCAAAACATCTAATCTTACTAAGAGGAGTGCGATCAAATCGATTCGAGTTAGTTTTGGAAGGTAACCGCTTTGAAAGTATTGGTTTTCTTTTTGAAGGTTTTAGTTCCACTTGAGGATCCTTGACCAGAGTTTTTCCTGAATCTAAGTTTGTTAAACTTCCTCACAAGATTGTTGAAAGCTTCCTCACCATATTCGGACTCATCACTACTACTATCAGGCTTTGAAGATTTAGCTTTAGAAACAGAGTGAAGGGAGATACTATGAGTTTTCATACCTTGTCTCTCATTTTCATTTAGTTCAAAGTTTTTCAAATTGTTCAACAGGGTATGAAAATCCATAGTTGCCAAGTTATGAGTGTCTTCCAAAATAGTGACTTTGGTATTAAATCTTGAGGAAAGAGATCGAACAGCTTTGGAAACAAGTTGCCTATTAGAAATAGCTTCTCCCAGTCTTTGGACTTCATTTGAGAGAGTCAAAAGTTTTTCGAAATAGGAGTCAATGGTTTCTTCCTCCACCATTCTTAGATTTTCAAATTGAGACCAAAGCATTCTAAGTTTAGTTTGTTTGACACTAGCATCCCCTTCACAATGACTCTGAAGTAATTCCCAAACTTGTTTTGCAGTAGTGCAGTTTTGAATAATTTTAAACATATGAGAATCTACATGACCAAAGATAGCATTTAAAGCTTTTTCATTATAAGAGCTAAGAAGTATGTCACCTGCAGAGAAGCGTTCTTCAGGGATGGGAACAATGTCACCATCAGCATCAGGTCCATCTGTTGGCCAGGTATATCCTTCCAGAATGGATCTCCAAGCACGGCCATCAAGGGACTTGATGTATGTCCTCATCCGGATTTGCCAGTAATGGTAGTTGGACCCATCAAGCACAGGAGGTCTATTGTAGTTTGCATCCATTGTAGTAGTACCAAATCCAGACACCAGTAGTTAGGTGGCTGGCTCTGATACCACTTGTTAGAACTTAAGATCCCGGATTGGTACTTGGAACTAGATCAACAGACAATGTTGCCAACAATGTTGTTCAAAAATGTCTACAAGAAATGATAGAATGGATGAATAATATTAAAACTTCTATTACCAAGCCAATATATATAAATATATTAGCAGTGCCTTAGGCAAAATATCTACTGACAGGAAAAGTAGATCTATTCAACTAGGTTTAATACAATCACAAACGATTGATTAAACAACTAAAACTAGCCCTAGAAAAACCAACAGTAAAAGCTATTCTAGGTCGATGTTTGAAAGAGTTATTCCAACAATGAATACTCTTAGACAAACTCTAAAGCTAGCAGAAAACAAGAAGCCTAAACTCTTTAAATTTCAATTGATCTTTTTAAAAAGCTCAACCTTGCTTTGCTGAATCCTTGCATATATATACTTGAGATATCGACCTCTTCCATCTATGTCGAAAGGCAATAGGATCTCAGCAAAGGCAATTTTCCTTTTACTTGTTTTCTTCAATATGCGCATAGAAGGAAATTCCCATATTTCGATTCTTCATAAAATATATTCCTTCTTGCTTTCACCACAAGCTGTTCTTTTTCCTTAAAACATTTCTTGTTCGATTTGTCAATACTTCCAGTCCAAGTTTCCTGTCCAATGTGCTTTGTCTTCGATGTCCACTGCAATACTATATCTTCAATGTTATGCCAGCATTGAATTCTATCATGTCACAATGTTATACAACATTGGTAATCCTGCAGCTTCACAAACAACAACAAAAACAAACACAAACTTGGAACTGATTATTGAAAGACAAGATTATTAAAATATAAGTGCATACTGCACTTTCAGTATTTGACCCACTCTCAGTAAGTAAGTTCTAGTTTTATTTACTTATTAAGTGTGTACCAACCTTTGCCTTTTTGGATACCCGTTCCAGAAATGTTTTGCCTTTCTGAGTGTTGCTACTCAGAAACCTTTGCATCACTTCTTATCAACTTGGCTTTACGAGAACACGCTCAGAGGCCTACTTTTCTACCTCACTTACTCGGACTTTAGAGATTCAGACAATTTTTCAGTCTTAGCAACCTCCATTAATCCAAGATTATGTCTTAAGGTCAAGAACCGGCTTTCTTGTAAGGGCTTAGTGAAGATATCTGCAAGTTGGTCTTCTGTGCCAATCTTGAGTATCTCTATATTGCCTTTCTCAACATGGTCTCTGATGAAGTGGTGTCTAACATCAATGTGCTTTGTTCTGGCATGGAACTTGGGGTTCTGTGTGATTGCAATAGCACTTGTGTTATCACCGAAAATGGGAGTTTTCTCTTCATTGCGTCCATAGTCTCTGAGTTGTTGTTGCATCCACAAAATTTGTGTTGCACAACAACCAGCAGCAATATATTCAGCCTCTGTGGTAGAAGTTGCAATTGAGTTTTGTTTCTTGCTAAACCATGAGATAAGTCTAGTTCTTAAACCCAAGTTCCTGAGGTACTTTTCCTATCAAGCATTGATCCAGCATAATCAGCATCTGAGTAACCAGCCAAACTCAATCCACTTTCTTTAGGATACCACAACCCTACATCTACTGTACCTTTCACATACTTTAATACTTTCATAGCAATGTTGTAGTGTGATTGCATTGGATTTGATTGAAATCTAGCACACACTCCAACTGCATATTGAATATCAAGTCTGCTTGCAGTAAGGTAAAGTAGTGAACCTATCAATTTCCTATACTTGTGTTCATCAACACTCTTATCTGATTCAGTATAGGTCATCTTGGTTCTTATGCTCATAGGTATCTTAGCATTCTTTTCAGAAGGCTTAAGATTGAAATTTGTGAGCATGTCTTTTGCATACTTTGTCTGACTAATGAATATTCCATCATTGAGTTGCTTGACTTGCAATCCTAGCAAATAGTTCAATTCTCCCATCATGCTCATCTCAAATTTACTTTTCATGAGATTTGCAAAGTCATTACAAAGTTGCTTGTCCTTAGATCCGAATATGATGTCATCAACATATACTTGAACTAAGAGTAGTTTCCCATCATGATTTAAAGTAAATAAAGTTTTATCAACTTCACCTTTCATGAAACCACTTTCCAGAAGGTATTTGGCCAAAGTGTCATACCATGCTCTTGGAGCCTATTTCAGTCCGTAAAGAGCTTTCTGTAGCTTATAGACCATTCTACTTTCTGAGGAAACTTCAAAGCCAGGTGGTTGCTCAACACAGACTTCCTCAGCAAGTTCACCATTCAAGAATGCACTTTTGACATCCATCTGATAAGCTTTAAAATCTTTATGAGCTGCAAAGGCCAGAAAGAGTCTTATTGCATCCAATCTGGCAACTGGTGCATATGATTCATCAAAATCTAAACCTTCAGTCTGGGTGAATCCCTGGCAACCAACCTTCCTTTGTTTCTGGTTATTTCACCAGATTCATTCATCTTGTTTCTGAAAACCCACTTAGTTCCAATCACAGATATTCCTTCTACAAATGGAACTAGTTTCCAGACTTTGTTTCTTTCAAACTGATCCAACTCTTTTTGCATTGCAGAGATCCAGTCTTGGTCTCTTAATGCTTCTTCTATAGTTTTTGGTTCAATGTTTGAGATAAAACATCCAAAGAGAGAATTAGCATTTTCAGCTATTGCTCTCCTAGTCCTAACACCTTGATTGATTGGTCCAATCACATCTTTTGCAGGATGATCCTTGATCCATCTCATCATGGGTTTAGGGCTAGTAGGGTCAACATCTATGTGATCTGAATGTGAATCACTATGATTATGACTTGATACTTCTTCAGTATCTGTGACATTTTGCACCTCAGAAGGGCGGTGAATGTCTGACACTTGCTCAGTGTGAGAGCTTTCTGGGACATGCCTGTCAGAGAGGTCATTTCCAGAGTTAGCTCTTTGATGAACATCTTCAGTTTCCATTTCTGGAATTCTCATAGGAAATTCTTCATCATGTCTGAGAATCATCTGGTTGTTACTAGGCATTTCATGCTTTTCTTCGTCAGAGTCATCCTCTCTTTCCACAATGATGTTTTTCCTTTCTGAGGGTTCTTCCTCAGAATCCTTTATCATTAGTTCCATGAACCTTTCTGAGAGTTCATCAACAAGGGGTGTTTTCTTGCTTCCTTCATAGAATACAACATGAACTGATTCTTCAATCTTCTTTGTTCTTTTGTTGTAAACTCTGTATGCTTTGCTATTCATAGAATAACCAAGAAACACGCCTTCATCTGCCTTTGGTTGAAATGTTCTTAGATACTCTTTTCCATTGTTAAGGACAAAACATCTACAACCAAACACTTTTAGATGTTTGATATTAGGGGGTCTACCAACCAAGAGTTCATATGGGGTCTTGTCATGGTGTTTGTTTATCAAACATCTATTCTGAGTGTAGCATGCTGTGTTTACAGCTTCAACCTAATAAACTTCACTTATCTCAGTGTCAGCTAGCATTGTCCTTGCTGCTTCTTTAAGTGTTCTATTTTTTCTTTCTACTACACCATTTTGTTGTGGTGTTCTTACAGAGGAAAGTTGGTGTTGTATACCTTTGCTTGTACAAAATTCCTTTATGTACTTGTTGACAAACTCAGTACCATGGTCTGTTCTGATTGCAGATACCTTGTCATTTTTCATGACTTCAAGCTTATTCAACAAGTTTGGTATCTCCACCCTTGCATCAGATTTGTGCTTCAGAAAGACAACCCAAGTGAATCTTGAGAAGTCATCTACAACAACAAGACCATACTTCTTTCCTGCATAACTAGTTACAGATGATTCAAAAAGATCCATGTGTAATAATTGCAGTGGTCTAACACTAGAGTGTCTAATTTTGGACTTGAAAGAGATCTTAGATTGTTTCCCCATTTGACAGGCAGAACAGATACCATCCTTTCTGAAAGATATTTTGGGAAGACCAACCACTAACTCTTTCTTGGAAAGTTTGTTCAGAGTTTTAAAATTCAAGTGACTCATTCTTTTGTGCCATAACCAGTGCTCTTCTGTGTGACCTGATTGACTCACCATGAGACATTCTTGATTGTATGTGATGCCCAATCGGCAACATAAAGACTTCCTTTCCGCCGAGCAACCAAGACTGTCTGCTTTGACTCATTGTCAATAAGTTTGCAATACTTTGCTTTGAATTTCACAGTAAAACCCTTGTCTGCAAACTAGCTCATGCTAAATAGATTATATTTCAAACCCTTAACATGTAATACGTCAGTGATTGTTAATGATCCTAATTTGACGTTGCCAAATCCCAAAGAGGGATTTAATTCTCCTCCAGCAAATGTGATGTCTGGTCCATTGTTGCAAGCTTTGTAGTTGACCAGATTTGCTTTGTCTCCTATCATGTGATTTCCGCATCCACTATCAAATAGCCATTGAGCCTTAGTCCAAGAGGCGTTCTGCACAAAACAGGAAACAGGAGTTAGGTTCTTGCTTCAGAGATAGAACCATTTAGACTAAACATTCTTCCAGTAAGAATCCACATTGTAGTGAATTTCTTGGGAGTTTGTTTTTGTCTAACTTGATCAGAAGGAGATGCAATAAAATCAGTAATTTTGATCTCAATCTTCCTTCTTGGGGTGTTTCTAGGTGTTCCTTTTGCTTTACGGACCACAGGTTTCGGGTTGCTTTTGACAAACTTAGCCTTCCGGCGAGTTCCTTCTAGCTCTGGCATTCAGTTTTTCAGTGGCTTGAGATTTCTTCCACTTCTGTCTATTGCTACGTGCAATATCAGCCTTGCACCATTGTTCTTGTCCTTCCTTATATTGTTGTAGAATAACTTTTCCAATAGCACGATAGCCAATGCCATTTCGAACACCTTTGGCTTTCTGAATGCGCTCTTCAGAAGCCTTACTAGTTTCTGCACCATCTTTATTTTCATAAAATGGTACAGTTGAGAATTTGCCTATTCCAGCAATTCTTCCCTTCCTAGTAATATAGCAATGTGGATGGTTGCATGTCTGAGGGTTGTGTTTCTTTTCAGAAACCTTATCCACATGTTTCTTGTGAACTTGTTGTTCTTTCAAAGGCTGAGTTGGTACTCATTTTCCTTTGTCAACTACCATAGCTTTCTGACCAATGCTATAGGTGGTTGAAGAACCATTCTGTTGACTTTTTACAAAGGTCAACCTTTCATCACTCTTCTTCAAAGGAGATGAATTACTCGATTGTTCATCAAGTCCAAGTCAACCTTTCTCAGAGGGATCTCTCAGATAGGATTGAACCTCAGTGAGAGTGTCACTAGCCTTTGCATAAGATTGGAAGGATAGCTCTTTCTTTCTGAGTTCTTCATTCTCAGAAAGCAGCTTCATCATTTTCTTTTTAAGTTCATCCAAGGCTAGTTTGTGAGAATTTTCATTCTCAGATATCTGAGCTTTCAGAAAGGCTATTTCAGCGTTCTTGTTCTCAGATACTTTGGTTAGCTCAGAAACCTCTTTTTCAAGAGTTTCTGTGCTTTCCTCTAGGATTATGGTTTTGGATTGTGCTTCCAGAAACTCTTTCTCATAACGATCCAATTCACTCTTGACCAACTCCAGATCCGCAATTCCATCATCACTCTCATAGTACAGAAATTGTGAATTGTTAGTTACCTCATCAGCCATAAGACACATTTCAATGTTGGAGATGTCTGGACCAGCAATCTCAGCAACTCCACACATTTCATTCTTCTTAAGGCCGAAGTCGATTACATCGTGGGTGATTCCACACAATTCTGGTGATGGTAGGTTTGAGTCATCTGAATCTCCATCTTCAGAATCTGTCTCAATGTCTAGAGCATCAAATTGAATTTGAATCTTCTTCCTTTCTTCAGTCAGTAAGGCCCTTTGATTTGTCTTGAAATTTCTGTCCTTCTTATCACTTGTCTTGAGCTTGTTTAAAGCAGGACAATCTCTCTTGAAGTGACCAGGCTTTTGACAATAGAAGCAGATATCATTTCCTATTTCTGCAGCTTCAGTACTAACACCTTTCTGAATGGGGGTGTTCAGAGAGTTGTTCATTTGTTTGTTCTTGTACTGATGATAGTTTGGGCCAAGATGCTTTTTCAGCTTTTCTTTGGCTTTTCTTCTCTCAATCTCTTGACTCACAAATTTCTTCATGTGTCTTACTGCAAGAGCATTTTCTTCAGATGCATCTTTGGTATCCTTCTTTTCAGAAGTACCTTGAGAAACTAGAGCAACACTTTGTAGCTTTTCAACTGTTTGTTCTCTCTGAGTTGTCTCATAGTCTACAGTAGCAAGATGAGAGAAGAGCTCTACTGGAGTAATATTTGGCATCCCTTGATTGAAATAAAAGAACTTAGTGTGTTCCCAGTTGTGATTGAGACTTCTGACAATAGTCTTAATCTTTTCTGACTGGGAGTATCTATTGCTTTCACCAAGTGCAGCCATATCACTCATAAGAGTAGTAAATCTGAAATCAAGTTCTTCCAGAGTTTTAGTGGGACCTTGTTTGATGTTTTGGAACTTCAATTCAAGAACTTCGAACTTATTTTCTTTGGTTTTCTCAGTTCCGGCACAGATTTCTTCAATCAATTGCCAGGCAACTTTCGCCGTTTTAGCACCCCACAATTTACACTGTATGTGCTCAGGTGTCGATTTGATGATTATATTACAAGCTTGACCATTCAATCTGTGTCTCTTGGCATCTTCAGATGTCCAGAGCTCTCTTGGTTTGTCTTCATACATAATGCTTCCACGAGCAACATGACCACTATCACGAGCAGCCATATCCTCGCTTCCATCTTCCTTATCTGAGGCTTTTCTTCCATCAGACACCTCAGTAACTTGTTTGAGTTGTCTGATTTTGATAGGCCCTTCATTGTTGACATAGATCATCTCATCACTAATGGCCTCCAGATGGAGCATCATGTTGTTCTTCCATTTCTCGTAGTTTTCTGGCTTCAGAATGGGCGCATCACTCAGAGACATACTTGCACACTTAACATACAAATTATATAGTCCTCGGAGAGGGACAAAGTTTCTTCACCTATCTGGGGATCTAGGTTCAATGCAGAAGGCTTGTGAACCTCCTGCTCTGATACCACTTGTTGGTCCAGATAACGGCAAAGTAAAAGACTAGAGGGGGGGTGAATAGTCTTTTAAAACTTTTGTCGATGAACACAATTTCTCAGAAACCTGGGGGTTTCTGATACTTAAATTCAGAGCGCGGAAGACTTTAAGATAGGTAAGGGCAGAAATAATAAGTATGTGTGTATGTGCTTTGCTGAAATATAAATACAGAAAGGTAAATAACACAGCAAGTATAGTGGTATCTGGAGGTGGCGTAATCCTCCAACTAATCCACTTCGGTCTTTCTGTGACCTAGAATTCACTAGAACAGATAATTGAGTTCACCTTACAATAATCCTATTCTAAGATTCCTAAACAAATGGTTCCCAACCAAATGTTCCCCCTGAGTTATTCCCCAGCTCCTAGAGCTAAGTACTTTCTCTACTCAGATAACCTTGGAGTTATTCCCTGATTTCCCAAATCAAGTACTTCCTCTACTCCACGCCTTGATGGTGTTGGTTATAAGGTTTTGTCAGAAAGGCTTCTCGTATAACTTTTCAGTTATGTTTACAGAGAGCCTAATAGAACAAGACTACTTAATACACTTGTTCAGTGGATAGCAGTCTGCTCTTTACTGACCCAAGTAATTGGTGTCCGTTCTGGAGAATGAGCTTCAGAAAGGGTATCTGATAGTTCAACTCTTTCACGAATAACAATCTCTTGTTAAGGTTCAGGACAAGTTAGAACTACTAGTGATTCTTCAAGCAACAGAAAGCTTTCAGAAAGGTAGTAGAGTGCTTGAGAGAATACTTTGCTTGATGGTAAGTTTGCAAGATAGAGCGTTCTAAGGTATGTACTTCAAGCATCTAAGTGTGTGATATGTATAGATAAATTTGAGAGGCATTTGAATTGTATCCGTTGTGCTCTCTATCAAATTATATCCGTTTATATCTTGAACTATGTACTCAGAAGTCACTATCTCATTTTTCAGAGAGGACTGCTTTTTGCAGCATTTCTACCAATGCATTTAATGCATAGTACTGTTCATTGTCCTTTAGTCTCAACGGATACATGAGCCTTTCTGATGGCTTGCATGCTCCATACTCATGATGTCATATGTCCAGAATCTTATTTCGAAAGTAAGTTAATATACTTAAGAAAGGATTTAAGGACATAGTCTTTCTGAGTTAGACTAAACCTTTGTGTCTTCATAAACCTTGTGCAATCTTCAGTCTTCTAATCTTCAGAAAAGCTCCATTGCTAGGATTGATCTTCATGGTCTTCTTGAAATAAAAATTACACTCAGAGACCTATAATCCTAATACAAGATTTACTAGACTAATCATACTCAAGATTTCCTCTTTTACAATGTTCAAGTGAACCAAGAGTACTTAATCACCTTTTTGGCTAAGATAAGAACATGTGATGAGTGATCAAAATACTAACAGATATTCCTAACAGCCTTGTGCCT
Organism: Plantago major; assembly: GCA_026545765.1. Taxonomy (NCBI): domain Eukaryota; kingdom Viridiplantae; phylum Streptophyta; class Magnoliopsida; order Lamiales; family Plantaginaceae; genus Plantago; species Plantago major. The sequence continues at coordinate 33,741,604 of CM048841.1, forward strand.
ATTCCAATCAGATTAGGAATTTTGTGCACATCATCTAGCTTTCCATAAGGACATTCATCAGAGAGGTCCTTCTTCATGGCTTTTATCCTGTTGATAACTTCAAAATCCAACCAGTTTTTGATGTGGCTGGTGTTAATCAAGAATGGTTTGTCTTTTCTCCATGCCATGAGTTGTTTATGGATTGGTTCTGGAAACCTTGAATTTAACAGTATATGCTTGAGTTCCAGAATCCAGTAGCCATTTTTCTGATTTATGCACCTGTAGACAGAAGAGTTGTTGTCAGTCTTCACATACTCAATTTTGGCTTCTTCTGGCCTGAGTGGAAGTTGACTTTTTCTCTTTTCAGCTCTCATCCTGTTCCTCCTTTGTCTAGAATTTTCCTTTGGGGGATTGCTTGAAGAACCACCCTGGATAGACTTGGTATTTCAGAGGGTTTTTTAGCTGCTAAAGGCTTTGCAGTTATGGGCTCAGATAGGCTATCAACCCTTTTTCTTTTTCTGTGAAGAGGAGCTTCATCTTCATCAGTCACTTCATCATCATCAAGATCAATTCTTGTGAAAATTTTGCAGCCTTCTTCATTGCACTGGGATTTGATTTGGCCTTCTTCTTCTTCTTCTTCTTCTTCTTCTTCTTCTTCAGAAGACTCATCAATCCCTCTTACTTGTCTTCTCCTTGGAGACTTGGTACTCCTTGGAGGTTTCCGTGCCATGTCCCTTGTTACCATTGAAGTTCCTTCAGTTGGTTTCTGGGAATTAGCTACTATTTGCAAAGCAGCTTGTCTTGAGGAGGGCTCATTGATTCTGAGTGGTGGCTGGGAAGTTTTCTTGTTTCCCCTTCCTCTCTGAGCAGAACCAGCTCCAGATTTCTTCTTATATCCTTCTCCTTCTTCCCATTCTCCCTGACTTTGAGGTCCAGATTTGTACAATCCTTCCCCCCTTAGTCATTGTTAGCTAACTAAGTCTCATAAAGGATTCTGAGAGAGACTCAAAATGTCCTTGTAAGTAGTTATAGGCAGTGACCAACTTCTGAAGTTCAGCTTTGAGCTCCTAATTTTGTTTGATAAGTCCATTCTCCTTATCAGTGAGCTCTGCCAATGGGCCTTGTGTGGCTTCTGCTTTCTGAGTAGCATAGCATGCTGCTTCAATAGCTTTTTGAGACAAAGATCGATCATCATCCCTTACCATGCCTAGGTCTCTCTGAGCAATGACTAGACTGGTTGTTCTCTGAGTGATGAGCTTAGTGAAGGTCTTTATCTCTGGAGGGACTGATGTAATGGCGGCTTCATTTTGAGAAGATAACTCCTTATGCAGTTTAGACAGTACTTGAAATCTGGTCAAGTATTCACTGGAGTTTTGGATATTTGGCAGTTGGTTGAAGATCAGGAGCAATTTGCTTCCTTTTCAAGTGAGAAATCACCAAATGCTCATTTCGGTGTTCTGCCAATTTCTTCTCTTCTTCATCATCTGAGTCATCAGCCCAATGATCTTCATCCTCTTGGACATTTTCAAGATTTTCTAGTCCAGCAACCATCTCAGAGATGGGCTTCTTTCCTCTCAGAGAGGAGGATGGTATATCTTTTGATGGTGTGCAGCCTTAGCATCATGCTTTTCTTTAGATACTTCTTCAGTATCTAGCTCCTTAGCAATGGCATTTACAGCATCCTGGAGCTCTTTGACCTCAGAGTAAGCTACCATTTCTTTCAAGTATTGATCTTGAAGATTATTAAGCTTATCTCTAGATTTTACTAGCTATTCTTCCAGTTGAAGATGGAGCTGTTGTTCTTCTTCCAACAGTTGTTTGAGTTGAGCAGCTCTGGTTTGTGTATTCAATATCTTCTGAGTTGTTTCCTCAGAGTGCTCAACTACTTGTTCAGTAGTGTCCTTTTGTTGTTGGGAAGATGGATGGGTAGACTTCTGAGGAGATGGAGGAGGGGATTGTTGTGATGTCCTCTCAGTGTGCTTTTCAGCAGCTGATGCAATCTTCCTCTGTATAATCCCTCCTGTCCCTGGTGCAGGGGAATCATCATCGTCCTTCTTATCATCCTCATCCTTGTGATGGTCAGAAGAGAATCTTCATAGTCATTCTCATCAATCTCCTTCTCTTCTTCATCTTCAGAGACTAGATTGATCACTTCTGGAATAGTGATCATTTGCCCATTGTCCTCCTCTTGTTCAGAGGGTATGCTTTGTAAGGTCTGGGGCAAAGTAGGCTTGAATGCCATCTGCATTCCGGTCCGACCATCTGCCTTCTCAAAAGCTTCTATGAGCTTGTGTGCAGCTTCTTTGATAAAGTCCTTATGCATCAGAGTAGCAAAAGAGTACTGCTCTGTTGGGAACATAGCATGGACATAATTCTCCAGGTCAAGGGCTCTGACTCTTCACAATTGGTGATCAGTCACCTTTGTTAATTCAGTCACATCTAAGCTTCTGAGCTTTTGCCACTTTCTGAAACACTTGAGATGTTTCTTGAGTGTCTGGTTCTTGAAGAATGTAAGCAGGTCTTCTGTTGAGAATGCAGAAACCTTTGGCACACTTGTTTGAGCCTGAAAGAAAGAGTTTTGAGTTAGATTCAAAACTTGTGTAGATATCTGAGTATTTGTGTAGTTAGGTTTGAGTTACCTGAATGAATGCATCAGGCTCAGAGACTTGTACTACTGAGGTAGGGGGTTCCTCATATATCTTGTTGTGAGGTGGGGACTTAGAAGTCTGGTCCTCATCAACCTTTCTTTCTGCTTGAACCTGAGACTAGAAATATAACACTTAGGAAATTTTATCAAGAAAAATTTTATTGACAAATCAGATATCTGAGAGGTCAATTACCTCCGTTGGAGGCTCAGATACTTGTCTCTCAGAGACTTGTGCAGTCTCTGGAATCTTTTCTTGTGATGAAGGCCTTGATGCCTCATCAATTTCCATATGTTGTGAGGATTAAGTGGGCAACTCCTCAACAACTTCTACTTCTTTTTGAACCTGTTAAGTAGAATGTGTTAGTTTGAGAAAAATGATCAGAGATTTGTTCTTTGAAGAATATAGATATCTGAATGACATACCTTCTCTACAAAAGGTTCAGATACTCGTTCTTCAGAGACCTTGGAAGTCTCTGGATTCCTCTTTGAAGAGATAGACTTTTCAGTCTCTTCATTTTTCTTCTCAGTTGGAGCCTATTAGAAACAAACACTTATTAGTCAAGTGTATAAAGCACATATCTGAGTTATATCTTAAGGAACTATTTTCTATCTGTGAGACAGGCTCCTGTTCCTTAAGTGGTGAGGCTATGGAAGCCTCCTTCTCAGATTCTGAGGTAAGCTTTGCAGCTTCCTCTTGTTGTTGTGTTTCTAAATCAGCCTATAACAAAGAAATTTCATTAACTAACAAGATTTATCAGACACAAAAATATCACAAGTAAAGAGTTAAACCATTCAGCTACCTAAGCAATGTCAGGCTGATTGGTCATTGGAACTTGTGACCCTTCCATGCGTTGGTCTTGTTGTTCCATTTCAGCTTCTTTGTTTGAAGTTTCAGGTACTTCAGACCTTTCCTGAGTATGCAACTCAGTTGCCTCCCCTGGTTGATCATTCTGAGTAGATGTCTCAGTTTGATCCCTCTCATTGAGTTAGGGAACCTGCTCTTTTGCAGGATTTTCTTGACAAGAAAGATCTTTGGTATCTGTAACTCAAGTACCATTTCAGCAGTATCCACATCTGGCTGTTGTGGTTGTTGTGCTTGAGACAGACTTTTGAGTGTTGAGGCAATGGCAGTATCCTCCAACACTAGAGTATCACTCATCAGAGCATCTTCAATATGCTTCAGTTTTTCTTGCTCTGATGGTGTAATTTGTCCAGTGACCTTGGACACAGTTGCTTCTTCAGCAACCTTTGAAACAGGTGCTTGTTCAGCAACCTGTGGTGTAGGTTCTTCTTCAGATACCTCTACACTAGTTACTTTTTCAGTAACCTTAGCCCTTTTTTATTTCTCTAGGACTTGAGAAATGATTAAGTCATCATCTTCATCGTCAGAATTCGCATCAGCATTAGGAACTGATTGGTCCATAATCCCTGCGGTTTCTGCAGAAAGGGCTTGGTACCTACCACTACTTTCATTAGCAGCATTGATGAGTTCATCAGCAAGGCTCTCGGCAGTAGTCTTGATGTTTCTGAAAGTACTTTCTCTTGCTGAGTCTACTTGTTCAGTAGTTGATACCTCTTTTGCAGCATTGATGAGTTCATCTGCATTGATGAGTTCATCAGCAGTGGCGGCAGGTATCTGGGAATCGACACCCTCAATGGGTGTGCCTTCTGATTTGCCAGCAGACTTCTTTCGTGAAGTTCTGGGCTTCTTGGTCGCAACTTTTCCCTCAGATACCTCTTCAGTCTTTCGCTTCTTAGAACCTTTCTGAGACCCAGTAACCTTTTTCATCAAGTTCGTATACTCATATTTGTAGAGTAGGTTACTGTTGGCTATCTCAGCCTTCTCTCTGAGCTCAATGCCAAACTTCTCCAGTAAGTAGCATATCTTTAGACCATAGCTCACTGTGGCCTTTGGCTCAGCAAGTCCCTTAGCGATTTTAGGCTTAAAGCCTTGAATCTTCTTCACAAACATCATAAAGGCGTACTTGCCCCAATCTGGTCAGCACCTCCTTGTAGACCATCAAAGCATCTGTGAAGAATGCATGCCAACACATCCCAGTGAACCAACAGATGTCTGGTTCTGATGTCAGCATGTTTGAAATTAGTGGGTGTATCTTGTTGATCAATGTCACACACACCACTGTACAGCTGTTTTACACCTTCAAGGAGATCTTCATCCTTGGTGTCTATTTCAAAATCCTTTCCAAGATTTTGAAGATCAAACAACTTACAGAAAGTTGTTAAGTCCAAAAGGATTTCATTTCCTTGGACCTTAGTTTTTATAGACACTATTGCAGTGCCTTCAGAAACACAGGATATAATCCTGGAGTTATTGTAGAATTCTAACACATCCAGTGAAGAAACTCCACTGGGAAGAGCAGATAGAAAACCCTTGATTTGTGCCTTTTCAAGCATGTCAAGAATCAGTTTCCTATCGGCTTGGTTTTCAACAGCAGCCGTGAGGTACTCCTCAATCATGGCACCACCCCAAATCCTCCTGTGATTTGAAATCCAATGATCGAGATTAAAGTCTTCTACCAATCGATTGTTCACTATAACCAACTCTGGTGCTTGCTTTTCAGCAGTACCAGTGGTAGAAGATTGGGATTTCTGGGTAGACGAACGTTTATGAGCCATCTCTTTATATAGTGTAAGTGTTTGAAAGTCTGAAAGAGATTATGGTGAGAGATTAGTGATTCTTTGCAAAAAAACGAACAGAGATTTGCAGAGGTTGAAGAATGGTTTTTGCTATTCTTGTGCAAGGCAAAATGTCGGATTAGGCGAAAGTGATTTCTTTTGCCAAAATCCTATATATATAGCAACGTAATTCTAACAAACATATACATACAAATTGCTTTTGTATGTACGTATCTGTGAATTGCAGTAAGGCGTGGGTAAAAGTTTGTTCGGCATTAAATGCATAGTGGGCCACGTCTAAATTTCTACAGTCCACTATTTACAGAGAATTAATCTCCGCCGTTAAGATCAATCACCCATTTCATCAAGGGTCACCATTGCTTCTTCAGCAATGATCACAATCAACAATTGTAATCGTGCCCATTTAATGAATTTTGGCTATTATCTATCTGAATCACGTTTCTGTGTGAATGAGAACACTGTTTGTATCTGAGTCTATCTTATACTTGTTGTCTTTTCAAAGTTTTACACAAAGATAGAAATAATACAAATCTCAAGATAGTAGTTAACTGTAGACAGTTGTACTATTCTCTTTTTTGTTCCCCCTCACTGAGTGACCTAGATATCTGAGCACCCGTCTCAGAAATTTTAAATAGCCATTTTACCCTTTAGCCTTTGGTTTCTGGATACCCGTTCCAGATTCCTCTTCTCTGGATACCCGTTCCAGATTCCTCTTTTCTCTCCTTTGATATCTTTTTCAGATGTCTGAACTTTTTCAGTTCTTTGGTAGCTCCATTAGTCCAAGACTATGTCTTAAGGCTAAGAATCTACTTTCTTGTAGTGGCTTAGTGAAGATATCTGCAAGTTGGTCTTCAGTGCCAATCTTGAATATCTTTATATTGCCTTTTTCAACATGGTCTTTGATGAAGTGGTGTCTAACATCAATGTGCTTTGTTCTTGCATGAAACTTAGGATTCTGAGTTATGGCAATAGCACTTGTGTTGTCACAGAAAATGGGAGTTTTCTCTTCATTGAGTCCATAGTCTCTGAGTTGTTGTTGTATCCACAATATCTGTGAAGCACACACCCAGCAGCAATATATTCAGCCTCTATGGTAGATGTAGCAATTGAGTTTTGTTTCTTGCTGAACTATGATATCAATCTGGCACCAAGAAATTGACAAGTTCCTGAGGTGCTTTTTCTATCAAGTAATGATCCAGCATAGTCAGCATCAGAATAACCAACTAAACTCAATCCACTGTCTTTTGGATACCACAATCCAACTTCTACAGTACCCTTTACATACCTTAATATTTTCATAGCAATGTTGTAGTGTGATTGCATTGGATTTGTCTGAAATCTGCACACAATCCAACTGCATATTGAATATCAGGTCTACTTGCAGTGAGGAACAGTAGAGACCCAATCAATTTCTTATACTTGTGTTCTTCAACACTCTTGTCAGATTCAGTATATGTCATTTTGGTTCCAATGCTCATAGGTATCTTAGCATTCTTTTCAGAAGGCTTTAGATTAAACTTGTTGAGCATGTCCTTTGCATACTTTGTTTGACTAATGAATGTTCCATCATTGAGTTGCTTGACTTGTAGCCCTAGGAAGTGATTCAATTCTCCCATCATGCTCATCTCAAATTTACATTTCATGAGTTCAGCAAAGTCTTCACAAAGTTGCTTGTCTTTAGATCCAAATATAATGTCATCAACATATACTTGAACTAAAAGTAGTTTCCCATCATGGTTCAATGTGAAGAGTGTTTTATCAACATCTCCTTTCTTGAAACCACTTTCTAGTAAGTATCTGGCCAATGTATCATACCATGCTCCTGGAGCTTGTTTCAGTCCATACAGAGCTTTCTGAAGCTTATAGACCATCATTCTTTCTGAGGAAACTTCAAAACCTGGTGGTTGCTCAACATAGACTTCCTCAGCAAGTTCACCATTTAGGAATGCACTCTTTACATCCATTTGATAAATTGTAAAGTCATTATGAGCTGCAAATGCTAGAAAGAGTCTTATTGCATCCAATCTTGCAACTGGTGCATAAGACTCATCAAAATCTAGTCCTTCAGTCTGGGTGAATCCCTTGGCAACCAACCTAGCTTTGTTTCTGGTTATTTCACCAGACTCATTCATTTTGTTTCTGAAAACCTACTTGGTTCCGATTACAGATATTCCGTCAACAAATGGAACCAGTTTCCAGACTTTGTTTCTCTCAAATTGATCCAACTCTTCTTGCATTGCAGAGATCCAATCTTGATCCTTTAATGCTTCTTATATAGTTTTAGGTTCAATATTTGATATGAAACATCCATAGAGACAATTTGCATTTTCAGCGATTGCTCTTCTAGTTCTAACTCCTTGGTCTATGGGACCAATCACATCCTTTGCAGGATGATTTCTTATCCATTTCATAATGGGTTTTGAACTAGTAGGATCAATATCATTTTGATTTGAATGTGAATCAATATGATCGTAATGGGATACTTGTGCAGTATCTGAGATATCTGAAACATGGGAAATGTCATGGATATCTGACACTCTTTCAGTGTTAGAGATATCTGGAACTTACATTTCAGCAATCTCATTTTCAGATACCTCTTCATGATGAAGGTTCTCAGTAACCTGTTCCATTTCTGGAATTCTCATAGGAAATTCTTCATCATGTCTTAGAGTCATCTGGTTGTTACTAAGCATAGGTTGCTTTTCATCGTCAGACTCATCCTCTAATTGAATAATAAAATTGTTTTCTTTTGAGGATCCTTTTTTCAGAATCTTTAATCATCAGTTCTTTGAACCTATCTGAGAGATCATCATTCAAGAGTACTTTCTTGTTTCCTTTATAGAATACTACATGAACAGATTCCTCAATCTTTTGCGTTCTTTTGTTGTAGATTCTATTGGCTTTGCTATTCAGAGAATAACCAAGAAATACACCTTCATCTGCCTTTGGTTGAAATGTTCTCAAGTATTCGTTTCCATTGTTAAGAACGAAACATCTGCAACCAAACACCCTTAGATGTTTGATACTAGGGGGTCTACCAATGAAAAGCTCATAAGGAGTTATGTCATGGTGTTTCTTAATCAAACATCTATTTTGAGTGTAGCATGCTGTGTTTACAGCTTCAACCCAATAGATTTCACTTATTTCAGTGTCAGCAAGCATTGTTCTTGCCGCTTCTTTCAGGGTCCTATTCTTTCTCTCAGCAACACCATTTTGTTGTAGTGTCCTTACAAAAGATAGTTGATGTTGTATACCTTTGCAGGTACAAAACTCTTTTATGTACTGGTTTACAAACTCAGTACCATGGTCTATTCTGATTACAGATACCTTGTCATATTTCATGACTTCGAGCTTATTCAGCAAGTTGGGTATCTCAAACCTTGCATCAGATTTGTGTTTGAGAAAGACAACCCAAGTGAATCTTGAGTAATCATCAACAACAACCAGACCATACTTCTTTCCTGCATAACTAGTTACAGAGGATACAAAAAGATCCATTTGTAACATTTGCAGTGGCCTTTCACTGGAATGTCTAGTTATTAACTTGAAAGATGTTTTGGATTGTTTTCCCATTTGGCAAGCTGAGCATACATCTACTTTTCTATATGCCATTTTGGGTAAACCAACCACCAACTCTTTCTTGGCTAGCTTGTTCAGAGTTTTGAAATTCAAGTGACTCATTCATTTATGGCATAGCCAATTTTCTTCAGTGTGGCCAGATTGACTCACCATGAGACATTCTTCAGTTGTGGCGGATGCCCAATCAGCAACATAAAGATTTCCTTTACGCCTTGCAACCAAGACTCTGCTTTGACTCATTGTCAATCACTTTACATAGGTTTGACTTGATCTTGACAGTGTACCCTTTGTCTACTAATTGACTCATGCTTAGGAGATTATATTTCAATCCCTTTACATGTAGTATTTCAGAGATTGTAAGGGCTCCAAACTTCAGATTACCAAATCCTATGGTTGGATTTTCATCTCCTCCAGCAAACCTGATAATTGGTCCATCATTGCACTTTCTGTAGTCAATCAGATTTGCTTTGTCTCCTGTCATGTGCTTCCCACACCACTATCAAAATGCCACTTTGGATTAGTCTTTAGAGTGTTCTGCACAAAACAGGAAACAGGAGATTAGGTTCTCATACCAACAATGGAACCGTCTGGACTAAAGAATCTTCCAGTAGGAATCCATTTTTGAATGAATTTCTTAGGAACATTCTTTTGTCTAACAGGATCATAAGGAGGAATTCTAGTTAAATGATTAGTATCATTATTATCATGAACTATTTTCTTCCTTGGTGTGTTCCTAGGTGCTCCATTTGGTGCTTTCAGATACCTGTCGGTTTAAAGTCGCTTCTCAAGAACTTAGCTTTCCTTGCCAGATTTCTTCTAGCCCTGGAATTCAGATTTTCAGTGGCTTGACTCATCTTCCACTTCTGATAATTGTTGTGAGCAACTCTAGCCTTTAACCGTTGTTCTTGCTTTTGTTTGTACTCATGAGCAAGTTGTTTCCTGATGGCTTTATAGCCAATACCATTCCGAGCACCTGGTGCTATCTGAGATCTTTCCTCAGCAGCTTTGCTAGTCTCTGGGTAATCTATTTTCTTTCCAGAAAACGTGACATAGGAGAATTTGTCAGCTCCTGCAATTCTTCCTTTCTGAGAGACATAGCACTGTGGGTGATTACACTTTTCAGTGTTATGTTTCTTTTCAGAAACATTCCCAACAGATTTCTTTTCGACTTGTTTTTCCCACAGAGATTTGGTCGCAACTGCCTTTCCTTTGTCAACAACCTTAGCTTTCTGACCGATACTGTAGGTTGTTTGGGAACCACCTTGCTGAGCACTGACAAATGTTCTTCTTTCATCACTCTTATTCAGAGTGGTAGAACTATTTGTTTGTGTGTCCAGCCCAAGTCCTCTCTTTTCTGAAGGATCTCTTAAATAAGATTGTACTTCAGTAAGAGTGTCACTAGCTTTGGCATAAGATTGAAAAGATAGTTCTTTCTTTTTGAGTTCTTCATTCTCAGAAAGAAGATCTTCACATTTCTTTTGAAGATTGGCCAATGCTTCTTCATGTGACTTTTCAGTCTCAGATATCTGAGTTTTGAGAGATGCAATTTCGGCATCCTTTTCCTCAGATATCTTGGGTAATTTTGAATTTTCCTTTTCAAGAGAATTCTTTTCTTCTTCAAAGATTTTGGCTCTAGCTCGGACCATTAGAAATTCTCTTTCGTAGAGATCAAGTTCTCTTCTGAGATGTTCCAGATCTTTGATTCCCTCCTCATCACTTTCATAAGTATAACAAGAGGTTTATATTACCTCATCAACCATTAGACAAGGTTCAATGTTGGAGATATCTGGGAAGATTTCTTCATCCATTCCACATACTTCTTTCATCTTTTGACCAAAGTCAATCACTTCATGAGAAACACCGCACATTTCTGGAGAAGGCAGTGTGGAATCATCTGAGTCCTCATTCTCGGAATCAGACTCAATGTCTAGAGCATCCAGTTGGAGTTGTCTCTTTTTCCGTTCTTCAGTGAGTAGAGCTCTATGGCTTCTCTTGAAGTTTCTCCTATCTTTCTTATCAGCTGTCTTTAGCTTGTTGAAGACTGCACAAGATTGCTGAAGACAAGGGTTTTCAGATACCTATGACCAGATATCTTGAAGACAAAAACGGTAGCTTCTGAAGAAGAAGAAGACAAATGTACTACAGTACTATACTCAGATATCAATAGTTTGAATTTGATTTAAGCCTAACGGATACCATTCAAACGGCACTCAAATTCATCTATAAATATCAACACTTAGACTGCTTGAGAACACACCTTAGAACACTGAACACACCTTGAACTTGCATTGAATACTCTCACACAAGCTCTCTCAAGCACACTACTTACCTTCAAGCTTTCTGTTGCGACCAAAGATTTTGATTCTAAGTAGCACAAAAGTTCTAAGTGTCTTCAGAAAATCTGTTGAACTTTTCCTACTGGATGCCTTCTTCTTGGTCTTCTTTAGAGGAATAAAAATTACATTCAGAGACCTAACATCCTATACAAGATTTGCTAGACTATCATACTTAGTGAGTTTCCTCTTTTACAGTGTTCAAGTGAACCAAGAGTACTAACCACCTTTCTGAGCTAGGATAAGTCATTAGGTTGCTGATCAAAATCTAAACAGATATTCCTAACAATTAAGTATACTTGATTCATAGAGCTATCTGCATAACTGAACAAGTTATTAAAGAAGCTCACCTGACAAACTACCTTAACCAACACCTTAATCGGCGTGGAGTACAGGAAGTACTTAGTTTGGGAAACTAAGGAATAACTCCAAGGTTACTGCGCATAGGAACTACTTAGTTTGGAAAACTATGGAATAGTTCAAAAGGTTTCTGAGTACAGGAAGTACTTGGCTGAGAAAGGCGGGGAATAACTCAGGGGGAACACTTGGTTGGGAACCTAGTGTATTTAGGAATCAAGAGAAGATACTTGAAAGGTTACCTCAATTATCTGTCTTAGTGGATTCTAGATCTGAGAAAGGCCGAAGTGGATTAGTTGAAGGAATACGCCACCTTCAGATACCACTATAAAGACTTGTGTTATTTACTTTCTGCAATCTATTACTTGCTTTATTTACCTTGCTAAGTATTTACACATATCTTGCTGAGCACGTGCACTTATCACAAAAACTCTTCCGCTCTCTGAAAATAAGTATCAGATATCTTCACAGATATCTGAAAAATTGTGTTTATCGACAAAAGTTTGAAAAAGACTATTCACACCCCCCCCCCCCTAGTCTTTTACTTTGCCGTTATCTGGACCAACAAGTGGTATCAGAGCAGGAGGTTCCCAAGCCTTCTGCACTGAACTTAGATCCCAGATAAGTGTCCACTAACTGCTTTTCACCTACACTTGATTTGTTTATTTAGTGCGTTTGCTGCAGGATGTCTTTAAGTGACGCCCCCAATTCTCAAGCCAGAGAATTATGAGAAATGGAAGAACAACATGATGCTCCACCTAGAAGACATCAGTGACGAAATGATCGACGTGATAAAGAATAGCCCCATAGTCATTCAACAACTCAAGCAGGTCATGGAGGTGACTAATGGTAGAGACAGAGAACAAAGTGATGGGTCTTCACAGACAGATGCGTCAACCAGTGGGAGACCTACCAGTTAAGTTATTTACGAGCGAAAGCCCAGAGAGCTCTGGACATCGGAAGATGCCAAGAGAAATCGACTGGATGGTCAGGCTCATAATATCATCATATGTTCTAATCTAGAGCACATACAGTGTAAACTGTGGGTTGCAAAAACGGCGAAAGTGGCCTGGCAACTGATTGAATAAATCTGTGCCAGCACTGAGAAAACGAAGGAAAATAAGTTCGAAGTTTTGAAGCTCAAATTCTAAAACTTTAAACAAGGTCCCATAGAGACTCTTGAAGAACTATATTTCCGGTTTACAACACTCATGAGTGACATGGCTGCACTTGGTGAAAGTAATAGATATACCCAACCAGAAAAGATTAAGACTATTGTGAGAAGTCTAAATCATAACTGGGAGCATACAAAATTTTTCTACTTTAACCAAGGAATGCCAGATATCACTCCAGCGGAACTTCTCTCTCACCTTGCCACTGTTGACTATGAGACAACTCAAAGAGAACAAACAACTGAAAAGTTGCAGAATGTTGCTCTAGTTGCCCAAGGAACTTCTGAAAAGAAGGAAGGCAAGGAGGTGAGTGAGGATGCTCTTGCTGTAAAGCAAAATGAGAAAATATGTCAGTCGAGATATTGAGAGAAGAAAAGCCAAAGAGAAGCTGAAAAAGCATCTAGGCTCAAACTATCTCCAGTACAAAAATGTGCAACTGTCAAGCTCGCTGAACAAGCCGGCTCAGAAAGCATCTAGTACTGAGGAAGCAAAAATCGAAAACGACATCTGTTATTATTATCAGAAACCTGGTCATTTCAAGAAGGATTGCCCTACCTTCAACAAACTAAAGACAGGTGACAAGAAAGATAGAAGAAACTTCAAGAGAAGTCAGAGAGCTATGCTCACTGAAGAAAGGAAAAAGATTCAACTCCAACTGGATGCTCTAGACATTGACTCTGATTCTGAGCATGAAGACTCAGATGAAGTGATTCCACACTGATTGACTTTGGTCAAAAGAAGACTCTGATTCCACACTGCCAGATTCTGAGCATGAAGACTCTGATTCCACACTGCCTTCTCCAGAAATGTGCGGTATTTCTCATGAAGTGATTGACTTTGGTCAAAAGAAGAAAGAAGTGTGTGGAGTGGCTGAAGAAATCTTTCCAGATATCTCCAACATTGAACCTTGTCTAATGGCTGATGAGAACACTCTCAAGGCCAATCCAAAGTGGCATTTTGATAGCGGATGTGTGAAGCACATGATAGGAGACAAAGCAAATCTGATTAACTACAGAAAATGCGATGATGAACCAATTATTAGATTTGCTGGAGGAGATGAAAATCCAACCATAGGATTTGGCAATCTGAAGTTTGGAGCCCTTACAATCTCTGAAGTACTACATGTAAAGGGATTGAAATATAATCTCCTAAGCATGAGTCAACTAGTAGACAAAGGGTATACTGTCAAGATCAAGTCAAAACTATGCAAAGTGATTGACAATGAGTCAAAGCAGACAGTCTTGGTTGCTAGACGAAAAGGAAATCTTTATCTTGTTGATTGGGCATCCGCCACAACTGAAGAATGTCTCATGGTGAGTCAATCTGGCCACACTGAAGAAAATTGTCTATGGCATAAGAGAATGAGTCACTTGAATTTCAAAACTCTGAACAAGCTAGCCAAGAAAGAATTGGTGGTTGGTTTATCCAAAATGGCATATAGAAAGGATGGTATATGCTCAGCTTGCCAAATGGGAAAACAATCCAAAACATCTTTCAAGTCAAAAACTAGACACTCCAGTGAAAGGCCACTGCAAATGTTACATATGGATCTTTTTGAATCCTCTGTAACTAGCTATGCAGGAAAGAAGTATGGTCTGGTTTTTGTTGATGATTACTCAAGATTCACTTGGGTTTTATTTCTCAAACAAAAATATGATGCAAGGGTTGAAATACCTAACTTGCTTAATAAGCTTGAAGTCATGAAAAATGACAAGGTATCTGTAATTAGAACAGACCATGGTACTGAGTTTGTGAACCAGTACATAAAAGAGTTTTGTACCTGCAAAGGTATACAACATCAACTATCTTCCGTAAGAACACCACAACAAAATGGTGTTGCTGAAAGGAAGAATAGGACCCTAAAAGAAGCGGCAAGAACAATGCTCGCTGACACTGAAATAAGTGAAATCTATTGGGTTGAAGCTGTAAACTCAGCCTGCTACACTCAAAATAGATGTCTGATTAACAAGCACCATGACAAAACTCCTTATGAGCTTTTGATTGGTAGACCCCCTAGTATCAAGCATCTAAGGGTGTTTGGTTGCAGATGTTTCGTTCTTAACAATGGAAAAGAGTACTTGAGAACATTTCAACCAAAGGCAGATGAAGGAGTATTTCTTGGTTATTCTCTGAATAGCAAAGCCTATAGAATCTACAACAAAAGAACGCAAAAGATTGAAGAATCTGTTCATGTAGTTTTCTACGAAAGAAACAAGAAAATACCCTTGAATGATGATCTCTCAGATAGGTTCAAAGAACTGATGATTAAATATTCTGAAGAAGAATCCTTAAAAGGAAACAAATCTATCATTCACTTAGGGGATGAATCTGACGATGAAAAGCAACCATTGATTAGTAACAACCAGATGACTCTAAGACATGATGAAGAATTTCCTATGAGAATTCCAGAAATGGAACAGGTTACTGAGAACCTTCATCATGTAGAGGTTTCTGAGAATGAGATTGTTGAAAATCAAATTCCAGATATCCCTAACACTGAAAAAGTGTCAGATATCCATGGCATTTTCCATGCGTCAGATATCTCAGATACTGCACAAGTATCTCATCAAGATCATATTGATTCACATTTAGATCAAAATGATATTGATCCTACTAGTTCAAAACCCATTATGAAATGGATAAGAAATCATCCTGCAAAGGATGTGATCGGTCTGTTAGACCAAGCAGTTAGAACTAGAAGAGCAATCACTAAAAATGCAAATTGCCTCTATGGATGTTTCATCTCAAATATTGAACCTAAAACTATAGAAGAAGCATTAAAGGATCAAGATTGGATCTCTGCAATGCAAGAAGAGTTAGATCAATTTGAGAGAAACAAAGTCTGGAAACTGGTTCTATTTGTTGACGGAATATCTGTAATTGGAACCAGGTGGGTTTTCAGAAACAAAATGAATAAGTCTGGTGAAATAACCAGAAACAAAGCAAGGTTGGTTGCCAAGGGATTCACCCAGACTGAAGGACTAGATTTTGATGAATCTTATGCACCAGTTGCAAGATTGGATGCAATAAGACTCTTCCTAGCATTTGCAGCTCATAATGACTTACAGTTTATCAAATGGATGTCAAGAGTGCATTCCTAAATGGTGAACTTGCTGAGGAAGTCTATGTTGAGCAACCACCAGGCTTTGAAGTTTCCTCAGAAAGTAGGATGGTCTATAAACTTCAGGAAGCTCTGTATGGACTGATACAAGCTCCAAGAGCATGGTATGATAATTTGGCCAGATACCTACTAGAAAGTGGTTTCAAGAAAGGAGATGTTGACAAAACACTCTTCACATTGAACCATGATGGGAAACTACTTTTGCTTCAAGTATTTGTTGATGACATTATATTTGGATCTAAAGACAAGCAACTTTGTGAAGACATTGCTGAACTCATGAAATGTAAATTTGAGATGAGCATGATGGGAGAATTGAATTACTTCCTAGGGCTGCAAGTCAAGCAACTCAATGATGGAATATTCATTAGTCAAACAAAGTATGCAAAGGACATGCTCAACAAGTTTGATCTAAAGCCTTCTGAAAAGAATGCTAAGATACCTATGAGCATTGGAACCAAAATGACCTATACTGAATCTGACAAGAGTGTTGAAGAACACAAGTATAGGAAATTGATTGGGTCTCTACTGTTCCTCACTGCAAGTAGACCTGATATTCAATATGCAGTTGGAGTGTGTGCTAGATTTCTGACAAATCCAATGCAAACACACTACAACATTGCTATGAAAATATTAACGTATGTAAAGGGTACTGTAGAAGTTGGATTGTGGTATCCAAAAGACAGTGGATTGAGTTTGGTTGGCTATTCGGATCTCGACTATCTTTGGATCATTGCTTGATAGAAAAAGCACCTCAGGAACTTGTCAATTTCTTGGTGCCAGATTGATATCATGGTTCAGCAAGAAACAAAACTCAATTGCTAAATCTACCACAGAGGCTGAATATATTGCTGCTGAGTGTTGTGCTTCACAAATATTGTGGATACAACAACAACTCAGAGACTATGGACTCAATGAAGAGAAAATTCCTATTTTCTGTGACAACACAAGTGCTATTGCTATAACTCAAAATCCTAAGTTCCATGCAAGAACAAAGCACATTGATGTTAGACACCACTTCATTAGAGACCATGTTGAAAAAGGCAATATAGAGATACTCAAGATTGGCACTGAAGACCAATTTGCAGATATCTTCACTAAGCCACTACAAGAAAGTAGATTCTTAGCCTTATGACATAGTCTAGGGCTAATGGAGCTACCAAAGAACTGAAAAAGTTCAGATATCTGAAGAAGATATCAAAGGAGGGAAAAGAGGAATCTGGAACGGGTATCCAGAAAACAAGGTATCTGGAACGGGTATCCAGAAAAGAGGAATCTGGAACGGGTATCCAGAAACCAAAGGCTAAAGGGTAAAATGGCTATTTGAAGATTTTTGAGACAGACACTCAGATATCTAGATCACTCAGTGAGGGGGAACACAAAAGAGAATAGTACAACCTTCTGCAATCAACTACTCTCTTGAAATTTGTATTATTTCTATCTTTGTGTAAAACTTGGACATATACTAAGTGTGAGATAGACTCAGATGCAAATAGTGTTCTTAGTCACACAGAAACGTGATTTAGATAGCGAATCGCCAAAATTCATTAATTGGGCACAATTACAATTGCTGATTGTGATCATTGCTGAAGAAGCAATATTGACCCCTGATGAAATGGGTGTTTGATCTTAACGGACGAGATTATTTCTCTGTAAAATAGTGCACTGTAAAAACTCAGGCGTGGCCCACTAAGCATTTAATATCAAACAAACTTTTACCCACGCCTTACTACAAAAACACAGATACGTACATACAAAATCAATTTGTATGTATATGTCTGTTGAGATTACATTGCTATATATATATAGGATTTTGATAAAAGAATTCACTTTCGCCTAATCCAACATTAGACTTGCACAAGAATAGCAAAAACTTTTCTTCAAACTTCTCTGCAAATCTCTGTTCCTCAATTAGTTTTTCTGCAAAGAATCACTAATCTTTTACCCTAATCTCTTTCAGACTTTCAAAAACTTTCACTATATAAAGAGATGGCTCCAAAACGTGTTTCTACCCAGAAATCCCAATCTACTACCACTGGCACTGCTGAAAAGCAAGCACCAGAGTTGGTAGTTGAACAATCGGTTGGTAGGAGACTTTAATCCTGATCATTGGACTTCAAATCACAGGATGATTTGGGGTGGTGCCATGATTGAGGAATACCTCACGGCTGCAATTGAAAACCAAGCCGATAGGAAGCTAACTCTTGACATGCTTGAAAAGGCACAAATCAAGGGTTTCCTGTCTGCTACTCCTAGTAGAGTTTCCTCACTGAATGTGTTAGAATTCTACAACAACTCCAGGATTATTTCCTGTGTTTCTGAAGGCACTAAAATAGTGTCTATAAAAACAAAGGTCCAAGGAAAGGAAATCCTTTTGGACTTAACAACTTTCTGTAAGTTGCTTGAACTTCAAAATCTTGGAAAGGATTTTGAAATAAACACCAAGGATGACGATCTCCTTGAAGGTGTAAAGAAGCTGTACAGTGACGTGTGTGATCTTGAAAAACCAGATACACCCACTGATTTCAAACTTGCTGACATCAGAACCAGACATCTGTTGGTTCACTGGAATGTGTTGGCGTGCATTCTTCACAGATGCTTTGATGGTCTACAAGGAGGTGCTGACCAGATAAGCCAAGAACGCTGGATAATGATGTTCTTGTTGAGTCAACAAGACAAAAGGCTGGAAAACCCTTTCAACTAGGGAAAGTACGCCTTTATGAAGTTTGTGAAGAAGATTCAAGGCTTTGAGCCCAAAATTGTTAAGGGACTTGCTGAGCCAAAAGCCACCGTAAGCTATGGATTGAAGATTTGCTACTTACTGGAGTGCCTTGGCATTGAGCTCAGAGAGACGGCAGACATTGCCAACAGTAACCTACTCTACAAATATGAGTGTACGAACATGATGAAAAAGGTTACTGGATCTTAGAAAGGTTCCAAGAAACGAAAAACTGAAGAGATATCTGAAGGAAAAGTTGCGACCAAAAAGCCCAGAACTTCACGAAAGAAGTATGCTGGTAAATCAGAAGACACACCCATTGTGGTTGTCGACTCTCAGATATCTACCGCCACTGCAGATGAACTCATCAATGCAGATGAATTCATCAATGCTGCAAAAGATACAACTGCTAATGAACTCATCAATGCTGCTAAGGAGAGCCTTGCTGATGAACTCATCAATGCTGCTAATAAGAATAGTGGTAGGTACCAGGCCCTATCTGCAGAAACCGCAGGGATTATGGACCAATCAGTTCCTAATGCTGATGAGAGCTCTGACGATGAAAATGATGAATTAGTCATCTCTCAAGTCCTACAGAAATCAAAGAGGGCTAAGGTTACTGAAAAAGTAACAAGTGTAGAGGTATCTGAAGAAGAACCTACACCACAGGTTGCTGAACAAGCACCTGTTTCAAAGGTTACTGAAAAAGCAACTGTGTCCAAAGTCACTGGACAAAACACACCATCAGAGCAAGTAACACTCAAGCATATTGAAGATGCTCTGATGAGTGGCAACTTAGTGTTGGAGGACACTGCCATTGCCTCAACACTCAAAAGTCTATCTCAAGCAGATCTGGATAGGCCCCATACAGCATCACCTTCTTCATCCAGATCAGAATCACCACAACAACCAATAGTGGATGCTGTTGAGATGATACTTGAGTTACAACATGAGACACCAGCATCTTTCCTTGATGAAGAAAATCCTGTAAAAGAACAGGTTCCCCAACTCAATAAGAGGGATCAAACTGAGGCATCTGCTCAGAATGATCAACCAGGGGAGGCAACTGAGTTGCACACTTAGGAAAGGTCTGAAGTACCTGAAACTTCAAACAGAGAAGCTGAAATGGAACAACAAGACCAACGCATAGAAGGGTCACAAGTTCCAGAGACCAATCACCGACCTCGCTCGGTAGCCGAATGGTTTAACTCTAATTGTGATATTTTGTGTTTGTTAAATCTTGTTATTTAAAGAAATTTCTTTGTTACAGTTGAATTAGAAACACAACAACAAGAGGAAGTCGCAAAGCTTACCTCGACCGAGAAGGAGGCTTCCATAGCCTCACCACTTAAGGAACAGGAGCCTGTCTCACAGGTAGAAGATAGTACCTTAAGATATAACATCTCAGATATGTGCTTTACTAATATTATAAAGTGTTTGTTTCTAATAGGCTCCAACTGAGAAGAAAAATGAAGAGACTGAAAAGTCTATCTCTTCAGAGAAGAATCCAGAGACTTCCAAGGTCTCTGAGGAACAAGTATCTGAACCTTCTGCAGAGAAGGTATTTCATTCGGATACCTATATTATTCAAAGAGCAAATCTCTGATCATTTTTCTCAAACTAACACGTTCTACTTAACAGGTTCAAAAAGAAGTAGAAGTTGCTGGGGAGTTGCCCGCTCAATACCCACAACAAATGGAAATTGATGAGGCATCAAAGCCTTCATCACGAGAAAAACTTCCAGAGACTGCACAAGTCTCTGAGAGACAAGTATCTGAGCCTCTAGCAGTGGAGGTAATTGACCTCTCAGATAATTGATTTGTCAATAAAATTTTTCTTGATAAAATTTCCTAAGTGTTATGTTTCTAATCTCATGTTCAAGCAGAAAGAAAGATAACTGAGGATCAGACTTCCCAGTCTCCTCCTCATATACAGATATCTGAGGCACCTGGAACCTCAGTAGTCAAGTCATCTGAGCCTATCACACAGGTAACTCAGATACCTTTCTACTCTGAAGCCCAGATATCTACTATAGTTTTGAAATTAATTCAGAACACTTTCTTTCAGGCTCAAACAAGTGCCACTAAGGTCCCTGTTGATGTGAAAGAGGACTTGCTTCCTTTCTTCAAGGAACACACTTTGCCAAAGCATCTAAAATGCTTCAAGAAATGGCAAAAGCTCCGATGCTCCGATCTATCTGAGATCTTAAAGGTGACTGATCACCACACAAGGAGAGCACGAGCCCTTCACTTGGAAAACTATGTCCATGCAATGTTCCCCACTGAACAATATTCTTTCGGAACATTGATGGATAAGGATTTTGTCAAGGAAGTGGCCAGAAAGCTGATCCAAGCTTTCAACCAAGCAGATGGTCAGACCAGAATGCAGATGGCATTCAAGCCTATTTTGCCCCAGACTCTACAGTTCATACCCTCTGAACAAGAGGAAGTAAATGGGCAAATGGTCACTATTCCAGAATTGATCAATCTGGTCTCTGAAGATGAACAAGAGAAGGAGACTGATGAGAATGATTATGAAGAACCTCCTTCTGACTGTCACAAGGATGAGAATGACAAAAAGGATGATGATGATGCCCCTGCACCAGGGACAGGAGGGATTCCACAAGGAAACAATGCCTCAGTTGCTGAAAAGCACACTGAGAGGACATCACAACAATCCCCTCCTCCATCTCCTCAGAAATCTACCCATCCATCTTCCCAACAAAAGGACACTACTAAACAAGTAGTTGAGCACTCTGAGGAAAACACTCAGAAAATAGTGGATGCACAAACCAGAGTTGTTCAACTCAAATAATTGTTGGAAGAAGAACAACAGCAAAATCTTCAACTGGAAGAAAAGATAGCTGAATCCAGAGTCAAGCTAGATAAACTTGAAGAACAAACATGTTGAGGGGTGAAACCTAGAACACTAACTAAACTATTACAAGTAACCTAGTCTAAGATCCGCCTCCAACTTGTAGTCCGGAGCAGTACCTGTCCGAGTTGGAGTACCTGAAAGGACTAAGTGGGGGGGTTAGAAAGGGTTACCCAGATTGCTTATGTCAATTCGGTAAGAGACTTTACTTAAGAGAGAATTGGTATCTCTCAATGTAATTGTTATGAGGAAGGTTATGATATCAATCAGACTTAGGGATTGTGTCCTAGCAATTCTGACTTGGGGATTCTTCCTCTCCTCAAGGTCTTGGACCTTGTGCTATATTTATAGAGACTATATACTTATGATGAGGTTCATAAGATGATGCCAAGTGTATGATTCAGATTTAGACATCAATGCTACCTTTGGCCCATGGCCCAATAGTGAACAGTAATCCAGTACTAATTAATGGGCTAGGGAGGGTAGTTTGGACCTTTCCCTCTGATAGCACTATTCCGCACGTTGGGTCCGTGTAACTCCTTCGGACAGATCCGTCTACTTGGTTGATCTGCCCCTAGGTAACTTAAGGCGTCCGAGCCTAGAGTTCCACGAAAGTATCTTAGCGGTTCTGTTATATACGTTTGGTCTTAGTGCGATGGTGGCGTCCGAGATTGTCTGTTTAGCATCCTAGGACTGACAGTTTGTGGTACTTGGAAGGACCACGTGACCTTTTGTCAGGTTCGGAAGTCATTCACCTAGATTGGTCGGACTTAGCTGAGGTGGTATGTTGACTTGTAAATACTAGTTGACCTGAGATGGTTTCCCTTAGGTCGGACCATTTGAAGGTCGGACTAGCACTGGATTGGCTATCGCAGCCTTGATGCGCTCTAGGACACGCTCTACGGCGCCCTTAACGGATTGGACACATGTCCGTATCAACATATGTCCCCCTAGTTTCCAAGTATCTTAGTAGAAGATAGTTGGTAACTATGAAAAGAACAAGTGTGTTGTGGAGCGTGTCCGAATCGTTAACTGAAAAGGAAAAAAATCCTTTTTTGTGGGATCCGTCGTCCGTGTTCTTAGGAATTCAATATATCTCCCCCCCTCCCTTTTCCTTCTACAGTCCGAGTTATGTAATAGCTCGGACTGTAGATGGAATAGGTATTTGTATCCGAGATATATAGATCCGAGTACAGTTAGGATCTGAGAAGCCCTCTGTGGAAGAGTGTAAAAGAAGCCATCCGTTGGGCCAAACATGTGGAATGGTTCACTTGGGTTGATGAATAGTAGTTCAAAAGGCCCAATATGTCATCTGTCCGGCCCACTAGAAAGGATCCCGAAGGAATTGGTGCAACCATTGGATTTGAGGAGATCAACGGTGGGGATTGAAACTCAAGTGATGTGACGTTTCTGAGGAGAATTAATTGGGAGTATCATCATTGCGCTTTTATGAATCGGCAATTGGATTAAAAAGATCAACGGTTGGGATTAGAATCCAGGTGATGTGACGTTTCGACTTACCCAATTGCCCCCTATAAATAGTTACCTAATCTGTCGCTTTCACACTTTAGCCACCTCGAATACTCAGAGCGATTCTCAAGTGATTCGAGCAATCAAAGAGCAATCCAAGCAACTAAAACTCGCAAAATCTTGCACTTTCCACCTCAGATCTGAACTCTCGGAGAGCTAGCAAGGCTTCGTCGTCCGACCAAACTTACCAAGTCAACTTGATCAAGTAAGTATGCCTCGATTCTTCCTGAAGTTTTTTCCTTGTTATGATATGCTTGCTTCATGCTTGTATGCTTCTCCCTTTGTCGATTATCTGATTCCGTGGTTGTAAATGCTGCTAGTGGTAGATTCCAGTAGTATACTTAGTTGGAATACTCTTCCAGTGTGCGATATCGTACTAACTTCCTTCACTGGTAACTTGTTGATTCGTCTTGTATATCATGTCCAATGTAACTAAAATTCAATAAAGCATGCCTGTTTGGTGATGTGTTGGTGCCGATTGGCACACAGTCTTTCGTAAGTTATCCCTGTTAACATGCTGGGTAGGGTAGATAATAGTGCCAATGGCACGTCTTTGTGTGCCAAGTTTAGTGCCCATAGTGTTATGAGACCGTACTTCATGCAGAGAATCTGGTAAAGTAGAACTTCCTCAGATTGCTTGACTTAATAAGATATCTAAGTGAACTCTCGAACAATCACAATCATCGTTTCTGATCCGTTTCCTTCTGCCCTAGGATGTCTGGGAGCGATAGTCAGAACCACCAGGAGGCTCAAGGTTACGATGATGGAGTAAACTTGGGGACTGAGTCCGTAGACGTAACCACATCCGTAGGAGACTATCTGGTCGTGGAGCTCGTGTCTTCCAGGGACTCTGACGCTGGAGAAAGGGTTCGTGGTGCAGCAGAGACTCAGCATGATGTGGCAGTGGGTCAGGGAGATGTTGCTAGGACTAGGTCGCTAGTCTTATCGCGGACCATAGGCGGTGTTGGGGCGTCCATTGGTCTGAATGAACCTCGGACTGAGCAGGGAGGCGATAGTGGTCAGGAGGCGGATGATGTAGAGATGTTTGAGGCTGGTGTAGAGGACCGTGTTGTGGTGGAAAAAGGTTCGACCAACCCAAGTACGTCCAGGAGACCCGAAGGTGGAGAAGAAGAGGAGGAAGATGGCGAAGAAGAAGAGGATGATGAGGAGGAAGATGATGAAGCTTCTCAAACTGCCCGCCCGCGAAGACGCGCTGGGCGTCGAATTGTATTGCATCCTGGGGTGTCAGCTCAATCCAGTCTTTCGCTGATTGAGGGTCGTGGGGCCAAGGCGTCGTAAATCAAATTCACTCGTCCTGCGTCCGCCGTCGTGATAGCGTATGAATACGGAGAGTTGAATGCGGACGAGCTACTCCCTACTTGTCCGTCTAATGTAAAACCTGAAGACATTCCTGAGTGGAGGCAGAAGTGGGAGATTCCAGAATCCGTTGAAATTATGGTTCCAGAGCCCGGGCATGCCTTTTACAATCCGCCCGCTGGATACATGTGTGTGCATGAAGCGGCGTTTACTTATGGGTGGAAGATCCCTATTGCATCCGAGCTGAAGCACATCTTGAACCATATTGGTATAGGTTCGAGCCAGGCTATCCCAAAGTCTTTAGGTAACCTTATCTGTTTCGTTGTCTTTTGTAAAAATAAGGGCAGCCTGTGAATTTTGAGAACTTCAGGCAGCTCTTCCTTGTTGCTTTTAGTCCGGGGAATCCCCTTTTTTATACCTTTGTAAATAGAAAACCCTACAACTTCATTTCCGACTCCATTTCTTCTCTGGAGTCAAAGTGGTGGGATAAATATATTTTTGTGCGGATGGCCCTGAAGCCCGGGATGTCCGCAAGGAGGCGAGAGCGGTGGGGGCTGCCAAAAAAGTTCTTAAGGGAGAGTATCCCGGACTGGCGCCCCCTTCCAAAGAATGTGGCTCCGTGGGTGGCAGAGATCAATAAGAAGAACGATCCACCTACGTATTCGTTCCACGGATTGATTTGTCAGCCGCTGCCCTACTTGTGCGGATTGACAGACGTCGTGGAAGTTGGGGGAAATACTGACTTCAGTAAGGATCCTAACTTAGGATTTGTGCTTCCCTTTCTTTTGAATGCCTTGTCATGTATTTTCATTTCCGAGATTCCTGTTATTCTCCCTTTACGTATCCATGTCTGACACTTTTATTTTGTTGTATAGCTCACTGGTTTGATTATATCATGTCTACCCTCCGCGAAAAGAAGAGGCAGCAGAGGGAGCAGCAAGCCCTTGAGCTCGCTACTGGCCAAAGGGCCAAGATAATCAACACGTCCGCGGGTCTCCCAATGGCGGACCCAAAAAATGCGGCGGTGTTTGCTGCCGAGGAGGAGAGGCGGGAGAAGGCGGGTGAGGATCCGCAAGTCTTGGTGGTGCCCGACAAGGGCAAAGGTCCAGCGACTCGCAGCACCACTGCCTCCAAGATACCAGCTTCTGCTACATCCGCACCCCAGCGGGATGTGTTGATGCGAGACGCCATTACCTCGGGGAGGAAGAGGGGAGCAACCTTGGATGCCTCTCTTGCAGCGAAGAGGCAGCAGCTGTCCGCTATTCTGCCATCCGACCAAGCTGCTCTCCATAAGGAATATGAGCGGGCTCGCGGACTCCCTGAGGTCGACCGGGTTGGAGAGCTCCATGAGTTGTACCAGAGGGTAAGCGGCATATCAATGTTTTCCTTTCCATGCTTCCAACGTATTATGATAGGAATTTAACTTTTGTTTATGCGGACGTCTTGTAGCTCGGATGCATAATCAAGGCCATGCAGTGGAAGGCTAGTGAGCGTGCCACCATTGAAGAGGACCTGCATAAGGCTATGGCCACATCCGCGGATGAGGCGGAGAAGGTGAAGCAGGCGGAGGCCCAACTAAAAGAAAAGAATACGCTGATTGATAAGTTGAAGGCTAGCTGGCAGGACGTAAAATCGGACTTGGAGTGGCAGGAGAACTTCATCGATAAGTCGATGAAGGCATTACTAGACTCAAAGGATGTGCTCCTCGAGGACCTCCAATATGCCAGCCTTGAGGCTGTCCGGGACTTTATGAAGTCGGACTCCTTCAAGTTTTTCATGGCGGACAAGTCCGATGCTTCCCGCTTGGATGGGTTTTCATCCGCCATCGGCCAGTTGCAGGCCAAGGGACTACTTCCGCAGAATTTCCATTGGAAGGCGGAAGGATTGATTCCTTCCGCGGATGCTAATGAAGTGGAGGTTCCAGTGGACAGTGTGCCGGATGAACGGTTGGCTGCGTGTGAATTTGCGGGGCTGGTCACCGAGGAAGGTGAGATCGACATCAGGAACGGCGGACCCTTCCTTCCCAAGTGCATCCCAGATGCTATTGGAAAGGTATGCTTCGTGCCTTTTGAGAACTACATGGCGTATCTAAAGGACGTGTACTTCATGCCCTCTCAGATCATCGGCTATGATGCGGATTTCAACTTGTTCGATGCATCAAGGCGTCCTTTGATGAAGTCGCTGCATCCCGCGCTGCCCGTGCCAATGCCGCTGCCAATCCGTCCTTCACTAATCCGTCGAGAGTTGAAGAAGTTGGGCCAATCCAACCTCCCCCTCAGTGAGAAGTCCGGGGTATGCCCCGTGGACCATTTGTAACACTTTGAATTCTGATCTTTTGGTGGCACGGAATGTTGCCAAGTACAATATTTATTTTTTCCTTCGTCCGTAGTAATTATCCCCAGCACAACGCTTTTCATGCTTTGAATCTTTACTTGCGTTCTCCTTTATTTCCCTTGATCCGTCGTTCATATGCTAAGTTATCGTAAATATACCTCTTGCCAACGCGGATCACTTTGAATGACATCTGATGCAAGATAATCAAATCATTATCTTTCTGATCCTCGGACCGTTCATCTTTATTGTACAAGTTTACTTTACGGGGATGCGTAATCTTCTAGAAGGAGGAAGGTGAAGCAGTGGAATTGTCATTATTACTGCGTCCTTTCATCTTCCGAGCCGTCTGATGATGGACACGCACTACAAGAAAAGCTGGAAAAAACGACGTTATGGGGCGACGGATGAAATCCGTCGCCCCATAACGACGGATCGCTTATTGGGGCGACGGAATCTATCCGTCGCCCCAATTGGCGACGGATAACGTATCCGTCGCTAAATTGGGCGACGGATAATTATTATCCGTCGCCCAAGTTTGACTTTGATAAAAAAAAAAGGAAATTTTTTTTTTTTTAAAAAACGGGGCGACGGATAGATTATCCGTCGCTCTATAGCGACGGATCGACTCTGGGCCGACGGATACGTGTCCGTCGGCCCAGAGTTTCATAACCGGACAGAGAGGCAGAATGCCTCACTTTCTTCCTCTTCTCCCTTCTTCTTCCTCATTCTCTTCTTCTCCTCTTCGGTTTCCGGTGAATTCTTCGTTATTCCGGCCAATCTTGGTGCCTAATCGAAGCTAGTGGGACAAGGAGTTTGTTTCTTCGATCAATTTCAGATTTCTACCGATTAATCAAGGTATTTTGGCTAAAACCCTAGTTTTTTAAAATTTGGGGATTTTGTTTATTTTGATTAATTTGAGCAATTATATGTATATATGATAAGTATGTAGTAGTTAGTTTAGTTAATTTGATTAATTATATGTAATTTGTTCAATTTGATAGTTAGTTTAATTAATGATATGAATGTATGTAGTATGTTAATTAAGTTTGGTATGTATGAATGTATGTAGTTAGTTTGATTTGTGTGTTAAGTATATATAGTTAGTTTAGTTAATTTGATATGTTTGTTAAGTATAGAAGTATGTAGTTTTGATTTGATAAATTTGTATGTTAAGTATGTAATTTGATATGAATATATGTAGTAATTCGATATGTATAGAGTAATTAGTTAATTTGATATGTATGTTAAGTATATAATATATGTACTAAGAGGTTGAAATGGTTAAATTATATTCCCAATTTTGTAAATATCGAACACTTAATTAATAATTAATTTATAAGCAACATATAATAATTAACAATTAACCTCTACAATCTTCTTAGAGGACGGCGATAACGGTATATTATGTGTATTATGAGTAATTATATGTGTTATTATAATCTGTTATGTATTATAACTCGTACTAACACATTTTTATTGTATTTATTACATTTTTTTGCAGATGCCGCGACAGAGGTCAGTCACCTATCGTCTCCCCCACGCAGGCAGCATGATAGTGGTGGGTCGGGGACACCGAACGAGGAGGGCTCAAGATCGTGACAGAAGTCTCGGATTCTGAGACCCCAGGCGAGAGAAGCACCGTGGCTCTACCCGGACACATCTTTGGAGGACGACCACGACGATTGTCCCTACCTCGTGTTCGATCCAAACAATCCCAACGTCACGTGGACTTGCTGTGATTTTCCCTATTGGTCCTGCCAAGTAAGTATTATACATTCTTCTTAAATATCTAAAACATAACTGATAATGATAGTTGACAAGTATAAATTGTTGTACTAAAGTAATGCATATTCGTTTCTTGTATCTTATACATCGACAACGACTTATGGCCTGGAGGTGCACAACAAACTAGGTGACATCTTCCGGAGCAGTAGAGAGCCACCGGGGCAGGGTGGTGAGTGTTGGAGCCACATCTCGGAGCGCATGAGGGCCGAGTACTTCGATGAGCTGAGGGTAAGTTAAAATATGACATTCATTTGTTTGTAATTACAATTAATCGTTTTAATATGAGTGGTATGTTAGCCTTGTATGTGAGTGGTATGTTAGCCACTTTATTTGGGTGATATGTTAGTCACCATTGTGTTAGTAAATTTTAGGACAATGTGAGTGGTATGTTAGCAACTGTATGTGAGTGGTATGTTAGCCACTTTATTTGAGTGATATGTTAGTAACCATTTTTTTATTAAATTTTAGGACAATGTGAGTGGTATGTTAGCATTGTATGTAAGTGGTATGTTAGCCACTTTATTTGGGTGATATGTTAGTCACCATTGTGTTAGTAAATTTTAGGACAATGTGAGTGGTATGTTAGCCACTTTATTTGGGTGATATGTTATGCTTCATTGTGTTAGTAAATTTTAGGACAATGTGAGTGGTATGTTAGCCACTATATGTGAGTGGTATGTTAGCCACTATATGTGAGTGGTATGTTAGCCACTTTATTTGGTTGATATGTTAGTCACCATATCTGTTATGTTGTTAGGACATGTATTGACTTTGGATGTTGTATGAAATTGGGAATGTAGAAGGAGTACTTCATTCCCAGCAGGTTGATCCCACAGATCTGGCGTGTTTACGAGCGTGGGATCCAAATCTGAGGATATGGTCATCGTGAAGGCCATTCGGGATCGGGCAGGCCCAATCCCTCCACAGGTTGATGCAACGGAGTGGGCCCTTTGGGATGCCTACTGGCGCTGAACTGATGTCCAGGACGTTGCTTGGACCAACAGTAACCGGCATCCAATACCGACACGGGCAGAAGGGCGTTCACCACCTTGGGAGGCGATCTCACATCGATTATTATCAATCGATGCGTATATGTGTTTTTGCAATCTAGCATTACGTATGCTCTATTACTTGTAGATGATAAATTGTTGACTAGATCTGGTTTGATTCGGTGGCACGGGGAGGTGACATCCAAGTATGCCATCTTCAAGAAGGCCAAGGTAAGGCGGGTATGGACCATTGTCGGGCATCGTCTATCGGTATGTTTATGTTGCTTAAAGTTCATATTTGTACACTATTACAAGTTACTTTTTAAAACGAATCGATCATTATATCTGCTATTTACGATTTCAGGCTGAGGTTGATGCTCAGGTGGCGAGGCAGGAGGACGAGACGGGTGATGTGTTGTCAACTGAACAAGTTGACAACATCTTCCTAGAGGTCAACAAACCGGACAAGAAAGGACGAATATATGGACTCGGGAGCCTCGGTTTGCAACTGGCTAGTCCGGCGTGCTCCTCATCATCGCCCCAGAAGCCCGTGACGTCCGGTTTACACACGTGACTGTGTCTCGAAATGGTGCAAATAGAAGTCCGGGAACATGTTGCTCGGCTAACTCAAGAGATGGAGCAACAAAGGACGAGATGGAGCGCCATGACAGAGAACGAAGGAGGAGAACGGCGCCTTGATTCTACAGATGGAGCAGTTCATGTCCCAGTTCCGCCATCACCCACCCCCACCCCGTCGATAGCTAGTTATGTATCAGATGTTTTATTTTTTCATATTTACACTTGTTTGGATAATTTCTCCAGCTCCGAATATTACTTTTTTATTCATTGAAACATTTTTCGTATTATTGATTTATTATCGAACATTATATTGATTAAATAGGTGAACTACGAAAAATAGGGATTAATATGAAATAAATAGTGACGGAATTAGTGACGGAATTCACAGTGACGGAATTAGTGACGGAATTTCAAATTCCGTCACTAGTCCAATTAAAATATTTAGCGACGGATAGAATCTATCCGTCGCTACATATAGCGACGGATAGATTCTATCCGTCGCTATATTTAGCGACGGATAGATTCTATCCGTCGCTAAATTTCGGATAGAATCTATCCGTCGCTATATTTAGCGACGGATATCTCCTTTACAGTTTATGTATTGTAGCTGTAGATCTGAAGTTGTAGAATGCAAGGACACTGTTATATGTACTCTATTTCGCGGATGAATAAAATTCACCTCTTGCTTTTTGTCACTTTGAACGCTAAATTTCAGATTTACGAATTGAAAGATAAAAGTTGTATTGATTTGACGAAAATTCAATTACAACTTATGGGCTGCATGGCCAATGACAAAAGGGTTAACAAAAACAGAACTGGCGGAGTTCCGTGTAATAAACAGTTTAAGCCTAAAATATCCAAATGACCGGCAGAGGTCCGCGTAACCATCCCTATGCGTAAAACTTTTGAAGGTTCCTGGCATTCCAAGTACGCTTGAGTGGGTGTCCGTACTAGTCTTCCAATTCATAACTTCCGTTCACTCTTTCACCGACAATCTTGTAAGGTCATTCCCATTTAGGCTTAAGTTTCCCAATATTGCTCAAGATATCAGCTCGGCGGAGCACTAGGTCTCCGACCTGTAAGTCTTTCGCTTGAACATGCCTGTTGTAAGCCCGGGCTGCAGTAGCTTGCTACCTGTGGATATTAGCCAGTGCTTCTTTTTCGCCCAAAGATGTCCAGATCGAATATCCGAGCTTCATGATTGACGGAATCATTGAATTCCTGGACTCTCATAGTTTCAATCGCAATTTCACCGGTATGATCGCCCGAGCCATAAACCAGGGCGAATGGGGTTTCTCTAGTCGCGGTCCGCGCAGTGGTGCGATGAGCCCACAGTACACCATCCAGATCATCCGCCCAACTTTCTTGAGAAGTTCTCAGCCGCTTCTCCAGGATCTTAACAATTGTCTTGTTTGTGGACTCAGCTTGTCCATTGGCTTGTGGGTATCCGACAGATGTGAAGCGTTGTTCAATCTTGAAAGATGCCAATCATTCCTTGAGTCTGTTGCCTGAAAATTGAGCACCATTGTCCGAGATAAGAACTCTGGGTAGGCCAAAGCGACAAATGATGTTTTTCCAAATGAAAGTCCGCACTCGGCTTTCCGTGATAGTTGCCACAGCTTCAGCTTCTACCCATTTGGTGAAATATTCCATGGCCACAATAAGAACTTCTTCTGTTGAGTGCCCCTTGGGAATGGTCCAACAATATCGATGCCCCATTGATCAAATGGACATGCTATGACTGACGGAATCATAGGGTGTGTCGGACGATGGGGAATATTCGCATAATATTGACAATCAGGACATTTCCGAGCAAAGTTAGCGGAATCCTTATCAATGGTAAGCCAGTAGTAACCCTGTCGGATGATCTTCTGAGCTAGAGTTCGTCCTCCGGAATGGCTTCCGCAGTGAATTTCTTCCAGTACAGTCTTTGCCTCTTGTGAGCTTAAACACCTTAAATGAGTCCCAACAAAAGATCTCTTATACAAATCTTCTCCAAGTATAAAATATCTATTGGCTCGGCACTGCACCCTCCTTGACTCCTTCGGATCAGCTGGTAATGATCCGTCTTTGAGATAACTAAAGATGTCAGTGATCCAGTTTCTTCATGTTTGAAAGTTACAATCTTAGGACTAGGACTGATGATGAATGAGTGTGTAGTGTGTAATTCTCTCTCTGTTAGAGCTGAGTCTAGCATGCGATGCTTTGCTACGCTTTGCAGCGTCCTCTTTTTTTTTCGAGCCTGTCAACTTCTCAGTAAAAACATCAAAAAAGGCGACCTCTTGCTTAAGTAGCTCAAGGTACTTGATCATTGAAGGACCTTTTGTGGCAAAAGCACCGTAAAATTGGGCTGAGTCAATGTATGCTTTAAGTTTAGGATTCGCTGCGACTTGGCTTCAGACTAAATTCTCGTTGTTGGTGACTTTGAATTCCAGGTATATCGCATAGTCGAGTTCCGCGCCATCAGGGCTTTTAAGATAGATTCCAATTCCTCCTACTCTTCCAGTGGAGGAACTATCCACTTCCAATGTCCAAACATCAGAGGGATGTTCCTTGGTTTGGAGGTCTTCTGTAAGCTCCTGAGATTCTAACATGTGTTCCTCCCTCTCTTTAATATCCGCACCAGAGTTGTTGGTACCTGATTCCCTTGTGATATCATCAACAAGGAACATTTGGTTGACCCGAGTTTCTTCCCATGATGCAGTCAGAGACTGATTAACGAACTGAGCATCCTCAACGTTTTCCGGGTTGATCGTTGGCGGAACTGGTTTTCGTGTGACCTGCTTAGTGATTAAGCATTCAAATGCATGTTTGTCCGGGACTTTCTCTGAATCCGCTTCAGGGTACTCCGCTAGGAAGTCAGCAACAACTTGAGCTTTCTTGGCTGTCGGAGCCTGGTAGCTAATGTCATATTCGCTCAGCTCAATTGGCCATTTAGAGATTCGTCCGGATTGGTAGGGCTTTTCCAAGACCTATTTCAAAGGTTCCATAGTTAGTACTACTCCTTTATGAGACTTAAAATATGGCTTTAACCGCCTTGCGATGTAAACCAAAGTATATGCAAATTTCTCAATCTTCACGTATCTTGTCTCCGCCCCAGCAAGGGCTTTAATAAGATAGTAGATTGGCAAGTGATCGTTAGCTTGAATCCGTACTAATACGGAACTCATTGCCTCTTCCGTAATTGCTAAGTAGAGGTAGAGTGGTTCTCCTTCCACGGGTTTGGAGAGCAGCGGAGGGGAATGGAGGTACTTTTTCAAATTTTCAAAAGCCTCAGAACATTCCGCAGTCCACTCAAAGCTCTCTCCTTTCCGGAGGATTTTGAAGAACGGAAGGTTCTTCTCTGCGGATCGCAAAATAAAACGACTTAAGGACATGAGACGTCCAATAAGATGTTGTACCTCGTTGAGGTTCCTCGGATGAGGCAGATCTAGGATTGTCTTGATCTTTTCGGGATTCGCGCTTATCCCTCTCTCTGTGACCATGTAGCCCAAGAACTTCCCGCCCTTCACTCCGAAGGTGCACTTTTCCAGATTCAGCTTCATCCCGTATTTCCTGAGGATAGCGAAGCATTTGTTCAAGTGTTGTTGGTCCAGATAACGGCAAAGTAAAAGACTAGAGGGGGGGGGGTGAATAGTCTTTTAAAACTTTTGTCGATAAAAACTATTTCTCAGATATCTGTGTAGATATCTGATACTTAGATTCAGAGCGCGGAAGACTTAAGATAGATAAGTGCGTAACAGCTTAAAGTGTGTGTGTGTGTTCTTTGAAATGTAAGTACAGAAAAGTAAATAACACAGCAAGTATAGTGGTATCTGGAGGTGGCGTAATCCTCCAACTAATCCACTTCGGTCTTCCAAAGACCTAGAATTCACTAGAATAGATAATTGAGGTCACCTTACAAAAATCCTATTCTAAGATTCCTTAAACGAATGGTTCCCAACCAAATGTTCCCCTTGAGTTGTTCCCCGGCTTTCCACAAGTACTTCCTGACTCGAAACCTTTTGAGCTATTCCTAGCTTCCCAAGCTAAGTACTTCATGTGCTCAATAACCTTGGAGTTATTCCTTAGTTTCTCAAACTAAGTACTTCACATACTCACGCCAAATGATGGTGTTGGTTTTGGTTTGAGTTGTCGGATGAGCTTGTTTAATAACTTTTGCTTAATCGGATAGCTCGTGAATCAAGTATACTTAATACACTTTTCAATGTATGGTATCTTGTTCTTTTCTTGACCCAAGTCTTAGATAAATGTTCTAGAGAATGAATCTCGGATACTTGATCTTTCAATTCAACTCTTTCACGAGATATTGTGCTTGTTTAGGATCGTGACACTTAGAACTTTAGTACTACTTAAGATCGGAGCTTTGGTCGCATGTAAAGCTTTGAGTAAGTAATTTGCTTGAGATTAAGATATGTGTTCAGTGTAAGTTCTTCAGGTTGTGTAGTGTATCTTCTCAAGCAGTCTAAGTGTTGATATTTATAGATGAATTTGAGTGCCGTTTGAATAGTATCCGTTAAGCTTAAATCAAATTCAAACTATTGATATTTGTGTATAATCTTGTGAGTTTGTCTTCTTCTTGAAGCTACCGTTATACATTGAGACATCTCTGTCCATGCATTTAATGCATTGTACTATACTTTTGTCCTGTAGTGCCAACGGAACTATGCTTTGTATCAGAGACAACCTTGATCAGATTTCTCTGATTCTTTGCACGTTCTTATCTTTAACTTCAGATACCACTTTTATTGAAACAACTTTGTTTGCAATATATATATTTCTTTTTCAGAAATGTGGTTAAAGCTCAAGGTATCTGAGAATAGATATCTGTGGACACTTTCCTTGTTTTCAGATAGACCTTTTATTTCTCAGATATCTCTTGTGACACAGTTTATTTAAAACTATTCGTGTCTTCAAGATATCTGGCCAAGGTATCTTAAAAACTGTTTCAGTAATCTTGTGCAGTCTTCAAATCTTCAATGTCGTTGAACTTGTTCTGCTTGGATGTCTTCTTCTTGGTCTTCTCTTCATAAAATAAAAATTTACATTTTGAGACCTATCATCCTATACAAGATTAGCTAGACTGTCATACTTAGTGGGTTTCCTCTTTTACAATGTTCAAGTGAACCAAGAGTACTAATCACCTTTCTGAGACTAAGATAAGTCATCATGTTGCTGATCAAAATATAAACAGATATTTCTAACAAAATATCTAACAAATTTCCTAACAAATTTCCCCCTTTTTGATCAGTCAACGATGACTATCTGACCTATTACAAATCTGGATGAGTGATCAATCCAACACTTAAGCATTTCTCATGATTTTTCAATTCATTCAATTAAGTGCAGAAAGTAAACATCAACCAAATCACAAGGTGTGATCTTTGCTGACAAGTTATCTTTTATAGAATAATATCTGAGAGTAAGTTCATCAGATATGTTACAAAGAAAGATTACAGATAACTTCAATACATAAAACAAGTTTAGCTCAGTCAGCAAAAATACAACAAAAAAATAGTAAATTAGGACAACAGGAGTAGCCAAGCTCCAAGTAATCATCCTAATAGACTAGTCTTCAAGTCTTCAACTCTTCAAGTCTTCAACAGTAGTTCTATGGATCAGTCTGTAAATTTCCTATCTCCAAACCTTTTGATGTCATCAGAATAATCATAGAGAAGTGTTCTGACGAGCATCTCAGTGTCTCTAGCAAATCCACAGACCTCTTTGTAGGTTTTGGTAGGATTCTTCTTGACAAAATGTTTGACCCACAGATACTTTCCCCACTTCCAGTCATGCTCTATTCTGATATCTGAAAGCTTGAAGTATTCGTAGATAATCCTCAGATATCTGATGTCACCCTTGTATTGATCTTCAGTTAGATAGAACGACTCATAGGGTTCCACAGCGAGTCTTGCTCTTGTGCCTGTTCCTGTGATATTCAGAATTCTGTGCACATCATCTGGCTTTCCATATGGACATTCATCAGAGAGGTCCTTTCTCATGGCTTCAGTTCTCTTGACAACTTCAAAATCCAACCAGGCTTTAATGTGATTGGTGTTGATCAAGGTTGGCTTATCTTTTCTCCATGCCATAAGTTGTTTATGGATTGGTTCTGGAAATCTTGAATTTAACAGTAGATGCTTAAGTTCCAGAATCCAATAGCCATTTTTCTGATTGATGCACCTGTAGACAGAGGAATCATTGTCATTCTTCACATACTCTATTTTGGCTTCTTCTGGCCTGAGTGGAAGTTGACTTTTTCTTTGCTCAGCTCTCAGTCTGATCTTTCTCTGTCTTGAATTCTCTTTGGGGTTGTTGCTTGAAGAACCACCCTGGATAGACTTGGTATTTCCAGAGGGTGTTTTAGCTGCTAGGGGCTTTGCAGCTATGGGCTCAGTTAGGCTTTCAATTTTCCTTTTTCTGTGAAGAGGAGCTTCATCTTCATCAGTTTCTTCATCATCATCAAGATTAAATCTTGTGAGGGTTTTACAGCCTTCTTCATTGCCCAGGGACTTGATTTGGCCTTCTTCCTTTTCTTCAGAAGATTCATCAATCCCTTTAACCTGTCTTCTCCTTGGAGCCTTGGTATTCCTTGGAGGTTTCTGTGCCATGGCCCTTGTTATCATTGTAGTTCCTTCAGTAGGTTTTTGGGAAGCAGCTACTATTTGCAAAGCAACTTGGCTTGAGGAGGGTTCATTGATTCTGAGTGGTGGCTGGGAAGTTTTCATGTTTCTTCTTCCTCTCTGAGCCGCACCAGCTCCAGATTTCTTCTTGTTTTCTTCTCCTTCTTCCCATTCCCCCTGACTTTGAGGTCCAGATTTGTACACTCTTTCCCCCTTAGTCATTGTTGGCTGACTCAGTCTCATAAATGCCCTTGCAAATAATTGTAGGCAGTGACCAACTTCTGAAGTTCGGCTTTGAGCTCCTGATTTTGCTTGATAAGTCCATTGTCCTTATCAGTGAGCTCTGCCAATGGGCCTAGGATGGCATCTGCTTTTTCCAGCAGTGTAACTTGCCTCTTGGAAAGCTTTTTCAGCTAAAGACGCATCATCGTCCCTTATCATTCCCAGATCTTTCTGAGCAATGACTATGCTAGTTGTTCTCTGAGTGACGAGCTCAGTGAACTTTTTCATTTCAGAGGGGACGGAGGCAATTACTTCCTTGTTCTGTGAAGACATCTCCTTTTTCAGATGAGCCAGTACTTGGTATCTGTTCATGTATTCATGGGAGTGGACATTTGGCAGTTTGCTGAAAGTTTTAGGAGCAATCAGTTTCCTTTTCAAGTGTGAAACAGCTAGATGTTCATTGCGATGCTCTGCCAAAGTCTTGTCTTCTTCATCATCTGAGTAATCAGCCCAGTGATCTTCATCCTCTTGGACATTCTCATCGATTGTGTCGAGTCCAAAGAACCATCTCGTAGATTGGTTTCTTCCCTTTTGGGAGGAGGATGGTACTTCTTTTGAAGATGATGCAACCTTAGCATCATGCTTAATTTGAATACTTCTTGATGTCGAGTTCTTTGGTGATGGCATTTCTGACATCTGTAGCTCTTTAACCTCAGAGTAAGCAATCATCTCTCGCAGATATTTAAATTGTAGTTGGTCAAGCTTGTCTCTGGATTTAGCTATCTGGTCTTCCAGTTGAAGATGGAGCTGTTGTTCTTCTTCCAACAGTTGTCTGAGTTGAGCAGTTCTGGATTGAGTATTCAACAATTTCTGAGCGATTTCCTCATAATCCTCAACTACTTGTTCAGTAATAACCTTTTGTTGGGAAGATGGATGAGTTGACTTTTGAGGAGATGGAGACGGAGATTTCGTGCTTTCCTCTCGGTTTGCTTTTCAAAGCTTGAGGCATGATTTCTTTGTGAAATTCCTCCGGTCCACAGTGCGAGGCATCATCATCATCCTTTTTATGCATGTCATCCTTTTGGTGATGGTCGGTGGGAGGTTCATCAAGTCGTTGTTTATCTCTTCCTCCTCATCATCTTGGATACAAGATTGATCACTTCAGAATAGTGATCTTACGCCCATTAACCTCTTCTTGTTCGGAAGGTATAAATTGCAGTCTGGGAAGAACGGCTTGAATTCCATCGTAATCTTGTCGACCATCACTGCTCAAAGGCTTGTATCAAATCAGCGCTACTTCTGGAGAAATCCTTATGCAATAGAGTCGCGTGTCTTAATGCTCCGTAGGAACATTGCATGGATATCGTCTCAAGTCAAGAGCTCGTGCTCGTCTGTTGGTTGATCTGTGATTCTCAATATTTCGGAGAGATCGAGCACCTTAACCTTTGCCATTTCTTGAAGCATTGAATATGCTTTGGCGGGGTTTGAGCTTTGAAGGGAAGTAGGTCCCTTTTCTCATCATTGGGAGCCCTTTGCACTCGTTTGAGCTGAAAGAAAGAATTTTGAGTGAGCTTCAAAACTTTTGTAGATATCGAGTAGAAGTGTAGTTTAGTTTTAGATACACGAGTAAGTACTTGTGCTCGAGACTTGTGCTACTGAGACAATTGGTGTCTCAGATATCTTGTTGTGAGGTGGAGATTTGGAAGTCTGGTCCTCATCAACCTTTCTTTCTTGAACCTGAGAATTAAGATTAATACAATACTTAGGAAAATTTTTGAAAGAATTTGTGCAAAAATGCTTTAATGAGTTCTGAGTTTTGGACTTACTTCCTCAATAGGAAGCTCAGAGTCATTTTTCTCAGAAACTTTCTCAGTTTCTGGTATTCTTTCATGTGATGTTGCCTTGGGAGCTTCATCAATTTCCATTGATGCAGGGGATGTCGCAACTTTTTCCCTTTGCATTTCTACTTCTGAATGAGCCTGTAAGTAGAAAGTATTGAATATTTTAGAAGAAGTTTAAGATAACCCATGATGAAGAATACTTATCACTCATTTTTCATGTACCTTCACGCTAGAAGGCTCAATGATGTGTTCTTCAGAAACCTTGTCGGTCTCTGGGTTCATCTCTGGCATTTATACCTTATCTTCCTCTTTCTCAATTGGAGCCTGTTAGAAACATTTACTTTAAATGATTAAGCACAAAGACAAATGACTGAAAAGTGTTATCTTAAGAATCAATTATCACCTGTGGTACAGGCTCAGATTTCTTAAGAGGCGAGGTTGGGGTAACCTCTTTCTCAGTTTCTGAGGCAAGCTTTCCAGCTTCCTCTTGTTTCTGTGTTTCTAACTCAGCCTGTAACAAAGAATTTTTATATAAGTAACAAGTTATACAAGCATAAAATTTTTCACAATGTAGGAGTTAAACCATTCAGCTACCTGAGCATTGTCAGGCTGATTGGTCTCTGGAACTTGTGACCCTTTTATACTTTGGTCTTCTTGTTCCAGTACAGCTTCTTTGTTTGAAGTTTTAGGTACTTCACACCTTTCCTGAGTGTGCAACTCAGTTGCCTCCCCTGGTTGATCATTCTGAGTGGATGTCTCAGTTTGATCCCTCTTGTCGAGTTGGGGAACCTGCTCTTTTGCAGGATTTTCTTCAGCATACTGCATTGCTGGTAATTCGAAATGGAGTTCATTTACCATTTCATCAACCACTTGTGGCTGTTGTGGTTGTTGTGTTTGTGGTTGTTGTGGTTGTCTGGAAGCAGAAGATCGGTCAGTAGAGTGTTCTTCCAGATTTTTAGATGTGGCATTTCCATCAAGATTCCGCCAAAGACTAAATTACCACTCATCAGGGCTTTTTGAAGTTGTGCGTAAGAAACGTTCCCTGATGATGTGTTTGCACCAACAACCTTTGCTATAGGTGCTTGTTCAGCAACCTGAGGTGTAGGTTCTTCTTCAGAAACCTTATCACCAGTTACTGTTACAGTAACCTTAGCCCTCTTTGTTCTTTCTAGGACTTGAGAGATGATTAGTTCATCATCTTCATCGTCAGAGCTCTCATCAGCATTGGGAACTGATTGGTCCATAATTCCTGCGGTTTCTGCAGATAGGGCTTGGTGTTTTTCACCACTTTTGGCAGCATTTATGAGTTCATCAGCAAGGCTTTCTGTAATAGTCTTCACATTTCTGAAAGCACTTTCTCTTGCTGAGTCTACTTGTTCAGTAGTTGATAACTCTTTTGCAGCATTGATGAGTTCATCTGTATTAATTTGTTCATCGGCAATGGCTGCAGATATCTGAGAATCGACAACCTCAATGGGTGTGTCTTCTGATTTGCCAGCAGACTTCTTTCTTGAAGTTCTGGGCTTCTTGGTCGCAACCTTTTCTTCAGATACCTTTTCAAACTTTCGCTTCTTAGAACCTTTCTGAGACCCAGCAACCTTTTTCATTATGTTTGTATACTCATATTTGTAGAGTAGGTTACTGTTGGCGATTTCAGCCGTCTCTCTGAGCTCAATGCCAAGCTTTTCCAGCAAGTAGCATATCTTCAAACCATATCCTACAGTGGCCTTTGGCTCAGCTAGTCCTTTGGCGATCTTAGGCTCGAAGCCTTGAATCTTCTTCACAAACTTCATGAAGGCGTACTTTCCCCAGTTAAAAGGGTTTTCCAGCCTTTTATCTTGTTGATTCAGCAAGAACATCATGATCCATCGTTCTTGGCTTATCTGGTCAGCACCTCCTTGTAGACCATCAAAGCATCTGTGAAGAATGCAAGCCAATACATCCCAGTGAACCATCAGATGTCTGGTTCGGATGTCAGCAAGCTTGAACTCAGTGGGTGTATCTGATTTTTCAAGATCACACACGTCACTGTACAATTGTTTAACACCTTCAAGGAGATCATCATCCTTGGTGTTTATTTCAAAATTCTTTCCAAGATTTTGAAACTCAAACAACTTACAGAAAGTTGTTAAGTCCAGAAGGATTTCCTTTCCTTGGACTGAGGTTTTGACAGACACTATTGCAGTGCCTTCAGAAACACAGGAAATTATCCTGGAGTTGTTGTAGAATTCCAACACATCGAGTGATGAAATTCCACTTGGACGAGCAGATAGAAATCCCTTGATTTGTGCCTTTTCAAGCATGTCAAGAATCAACTTTCGTCGGCTTGGTTCTCTATTGCAGCCGTGAGGTATTCCTCAACCATGGCACCACCCCAAATCATTCTGTGATTTGAAGTCCAATGGTCAGGATTAAAATCTCCTACCAGTCGGTTGTTCACAATAACCAACTCTGGTGCTTGCTTTTCATGATACGGTGGAGGATTGAGATTTCTGTGTGGAAGAATTCTTTGGGGCCATCTATTTATATAGTGTAGGGAATTTGGATTGGTGTTTGAAAGAGATTTGATTCAGTAATTCTTTGCAGAAAAACTTAATCTTGATTTGCAGAGATTGTAGAAGGTTTGCAAAGAATCAAGAGAAGGTTTTGCTATTTTTGTGTAAGTCGGAATTTTGGATTAAACGAAAGTGATTTCTTTTGCCAAAATCCTATATATATAGCAATAGAATCTCAACAGACAAATACATACAAATTGATTTTGTGTGTACGTATCTGTGATTTGCAAGCAGGCATGAGCAAAAGCTAGTTCGGCATTAAATGCAAAGTGGGCTTTGTCAGAATTTTTTACAGTCCACTATTTACTGTGAATTAATTTCCACCGTATAGATCAAACGCTTACTTTCATCAAGGGTCACCATTGCTTCTGCAGCAATGATCACAATCAACAAGTGTAATTGTGCCCATTTAATGAATTTTGGCTATTAGCTATCTGAATCACGTTTTTGTATGACCAAGAACACTGTTTGCATCTGAATCTGTCTTATACTTAGGATTTTTCCAAGTTTTTCATCAAGATAGAAATAATGCGAATTTCAAGAGAGTAGTTAACTGCAGATAGTTGTACTATTCTCCTTTGTGTTCCCCGTTTATAGAGTGATTCAGATATCTGAGTTCCCGTCTCGTAGATCTTAAGTCATCTTTTGCTCTTTAGCCTTTTTGACTTCTGGATACCCGTTCCAGATTTCTCTTTTCTCTTCTCTGGATGCCCGTTCCAGATACCTCTTCTCTGGATGCCCGTTCCAGATACCTCTTCTCTGGATGCCCGTTCCAGATTTCTGAACTTTTTCAGTTCATTGGTAGTTCCATTAGTCCAAGACTATGTCTTAAGGCTAAGAATCTACTTTCTTGTAGTGGCATAGTGAAGATATCTGCAAGTTGGTCTTCAGTGCCAATCTTGAGTATCTCTATATTGCCTTTTTCAACATGGTCTCTGATGAAGTGATGTCTAACATCAATATGCTTTGTTCTAGCATGAAATTTAGGATTCTGTGTAATTGTAATAGAACTTGTGTTGTCACAGAAAATGGGAGTTTTCTCTTCATCGAGTCCATAGTCTTTAAGTTGTTGTTGTATCCACAGAATTTGTGTTGCACAACAACCAGCAGCAATATATTCAGCCTCTGTGGTAGAAGTTGCAATTGAGTTTTGCTTCTTGCTAAACCACGAGATAAGTCTAGTACCCAGAAACTGACAAGTTCCTGAGGTGCTTTTCCTATCAGCGTGATCCAAGATAATCGGCGTCGAGTACCAACTAAACTCAATCCGCTTTCTTTAGGATACCACAATCCTACATCTCTGTACCTTTTACATACCTTAATATTTTCATAGCAATGTTGTAGTGTGTTTGCATCGGTTTGTGCGAAATCTAGCACACACTCCAACGGCGTATTGAATATCGAGTCTACTTAAAGTGAGGTAAAGTAGTGAACCTATCAATTTCCTATATTTATGTTCTTCAACACTCTTATGCGATTCAAGATAGGTCATTTTGGTTCCAATGCTCATAGGTATCTTAGCATTCTTTCGTAAGACTTAAGATTGAATTTTGTGAGCATATCTTTTGCATACTTTGTTTGACTAATGAATATTCCATCATTGAGTTGCTTGACTTGCAATCCTAGAAAATAATTCATTTCTCCCATCATGCTCATCTCAAACTTACTTTTCATGAGATTTGCAAAGTCATTACAAAGTTGCTTGTCCTTAGATCCAAATATGATGTCATCAACATATACTTGAATTAAGAGTAGTTTCCCATCATGATTTAAGGTAAATAAAGTTTTATCAACTTCACCTTTCTTGAAACCACTTTCTAGAAGGTATTTGGCCAAAGTGTCATACCATGCTCTTGGAGCCTGTTTCAGTCCATACAGAGCTTTCTGTAGTTTATAGACCATTCTACTTTCTGAGGAAACTTCAAAGCCAGGTGGTTGCTCAACATAAACTTCTTCTGCAAGTTCACCGTTCAAGAATGCACTTTTGACATCCATCTGATCAACTTTAAAATCTTTATGAGCTGCAAAGGCTAGAAAGAGTCTTATTGAATCAAATCTGGCAACTGGTGCATATGACTCATCAAAATCTAAGCCTTCAGTCTGGGTAAATCCCTTGGAAACCAATCTTGCTTTGTTTCTGGTTATTTTACCAGATTCATTCATTTTGTTTCTAAAAACCCATTTAGTTCCAATCACAGATATTCCTTCCACAAATGGAACTAGTTTCCAGACTTTGTTTCTCTCAAATTGATCCAACTCTTCTTGCATTGCAGAGATCCAGTCTTGGTCTCCTAATGCTTCTTCTATATTTTTAGGTTC
This sequence comes from Plantago major, assembly GCA_026545765.1. Lineage (NCBI taxonomy): Eukaryota > Viridiplantae > Streptophyta > Magnoliopsida > Lamiales > Plantaginaceae > Plantago > Plantago major. Next base: position 33,785,134 of record CM048841.1, read on the forward strand.
AATATTTGAGATGAAACATCCAAAGAGAGAATTAGCATTTTCAGCTATTGCTCTCCTAGTCCTAACACCTTGATTAATTGGTCCAATCACATCTTTTGCAGGATGATCCTTGATCCATCTCATCATAGGTTTAGTGCTAGTAGGATCAATATCCAAATGATTTGAATGTGAATCACTGGGATTTTGATTTGATACTTTTTCAAGATTCAAGACATTTTGCTCCTCGGAAGGCAATTAATGTCTGACACTTGTTCAGTGTTTGAGCTATCTGGAACATGTCTTTCAGAGAGATTATTTCCAGAGATAGCTTCATGATGAATATCTTCAGTTTCCATTTCTGGAAGTTTCATAGGAAATTCTTCATCATGTTTGTGAGTCATCTTGTTGTTACTAGGCATATCAAGCTTTTCTACGTCAGAGTCATCCTCACTTTCCATAATGATGTTTCTCCTTTCGAGGACTCTTCTTCGTAATCCTCAACATTAGTTCTTTGAACCTTTCTGAGAGTTCATCATTAGGAGGTGTTTTCTTACTTCATAGAATACAACATGAACTGATTCTTCAATTTTCTTTGTTCTTTTGTTGTAAATTCTGTAGGCTTTGCTAATCGTGGAATAACCAAGAAATACACCTTCATCTGCCTTTGGTTGAAATGTTTTCAGATAATCTTTTCCATTGTTTAGAACAAAACATCTACAACCAAATACTCTCAGATGTTTGATATTAGGGGGTCTACCAACCAAGATTTCATAAGGGGCCTTGTCATGGTGTTTGTTTATCAAACATCTGTTCTGAGTGTAGCAGGCTGTGTTTACAGCTTCAACCCAATAAACTTCACTTATTTTAGTGTCAGCTAGCATCGTCCTTGCAGCTTCTTTAAGGGTTCTGTTTTTCCTTTCTGCAACACCATTTTGTTGAGGTGTTCTTACAGAGTAAAGTTGGTGTTGTATACCTTTGCAGTTACAAAACTCCTTTATGTACTGGTTGACAAACTCAGTACCATGGTCTGTTCTGATTGCAGATACCTTGTCATTTTTCATGACTTCAAGCTTTTTCAGCAAGTTTGGTATCTCCACCCTGGCATCAGATTTGTGTTTCAGAAATACAACCCAAGTGAATCTTGAGAAGTCATCTACAACAACCAGACCATATTTCTTTCCTGCATAATTAGTTACAGATGATTCAAAAAGATCCATATGTAGTAGTTTCAGTGGTCTAACACTAGAGTGTCTAGTTTTGGACTTGAAAGAGATTTTGGATTATTTCCCCATCTGGCATGCAGAACAGATACCATCCTTTCTGAAAGATGTTTTGGGAAGGCCAACCACTAACTCTTTCTTGGCAAGTTTGTTCAGAGTTTTGAAGTTCAAGTGACTCATTCTTTTGTGCCATAACCAGTGCTCTTCTGTGTGACCTGATTGACTCACCATGAGACATTCTTCAGTTGTGGCAGATGCCCAATCGGCAACATAAAGACTGCCTTTCCGCCGAGCAACCATGTCTACTTTGACTCATTGTCAATTAGTTTGCAGTATTTTGCTTTGAATTTTACAGTAAAATCTTTGTCTGCAAACTGGCTCATGCTAAATAGATTATATTTCAAATCCTTAACATGTAATACGTCAGTGATTGTTAATGTTCCCAATTTGACGTTATCAAATCCCAGAGAGGGATTTAATTCTCCTCCAGCAAATCTGATATCTGGTCTTGTGTTGCAAGCTTTGTAATCGACCAGATTTGCTTTGTCTCCTGTCATGTGCTTTCCGCATCCACTATCAAATAGCCATTGTGCTTTAGTCCAGGAAGCATTCTGCACACAACAGGGAATAGGAGATTAGGTTCTCAATTTACAGTTGGAACCATCAGGATTAAATAATCTTCCAGTAGGAATCCATTTTTGAATGAATTTCCTTGGAACATTCTTTTGTCTGATAGGAACATAAGGAGGGATTCTAATTGAATGATTATCATTATTAAGAATTATTTTCTTCCTTGGTGTGTTCCTAGGTGCTCCATTTGGTACTTTCAGATACCTGTCAGGTTTCTGAGTTTGCTTTTCAGCAAACTAAGCTTTCCTTGCCAGGCTTCTTCTTTCTAGCATTGATTTTCGGTGGCTTGATTCAACTTCCACTTCGATAATTGCTTTGAGCAATTCTAGCCTTTAGCCATCGTTCTTGCTCTGTTTGTATTCATGAGCAAGTTGTTTCCCGATGCCTTTATAGCCAATACCGCTTTGAGCACTTGAATCTATCTCGAGATCTTTTCTCAGACTTTGCTAGTCTCGGTTGATCCAATTTCTTCCGTAAAAGTGACATGAGAGAATTTGCCACTCGCAATTCTACACTTTTGAGAGACATAGACTGTGGTGTTTACACTTTTCAAGGTTGTGTTTCTTTTCGAGACGTGCCAACAGCTTTGTTTTTGACTTGTTTTTCCCACAAAGGTTTAGTCGCAATCGCCTTTCCTTTGTCAACAATATTCGTCTTCCGACCGATACTATAGATTGCATGGAAGCATCTTCTCGAGTACTTACAAATGTTCTTCTTTCCTCACTCTTATTCAGAGTGATAGAACAATATGTCTGTGTATTCAGCCCAAGTCCTTTCTTTTCTGAAGGATCTCTTAAGTAAGATTGTACTTCAGTAAGAGTGTCACTAGCTTTAGCATATGATTGAAAAGATAATTCTTTCTTTTCGAGTTCCTTGTTCTCAGAAAGAAGATCTTCATATTTCTTTCGTAATTCAGCCATTGCTTCTTTATGTGACTTTTCAGTCTCAGATATCTGAGCTTTGAGAAATGCATTTTCAGCATCCTTTTTCTCAGATATCTTAATTAATTGAGAATTTTCCTTTGCAAGAGAATTCTTTTCTTCTTCAAGATTTTCCGCTCTAGCTCAGATCATTAGAAATTCTCTTTCATAGATGTCAAGATCTTTCCTGAGATTTTCTAGATCTTTTATTTCTTCTTCATCACTTTCATAAGTATAACAAGAAGTATGTGTTACCTGATCAGCCATAAGACAGATTTCTATGTTAGAGATGTCTGGACCGTCAATCTCAGCAACTCCACACATTTCATTCTTCTTGAGGCCGAAGTCGATTATATCATGAGTAACTCCACATAATTCTGGTGATGGTAAGGTTGAGTCATCTGAATTGTCATCTTCAGAATCTGTCTCAAAGTCTAGAGCATCCAGTTGAGTTTGGATTTTCTTTCTTTCTTCAGTTAATAAAGCTTTCTGGCTTCTTCTGAAGATTCTTCTATCTATCTTGTCACCTGTCCTTAGTTTGTTGAAGGCAGGAAAATCCTTCTTGAAGTGACCCGGTTTCTGACAATAGAAACAGATATCGTTTCCAATTTCTACTGTCTCAGTACATGATGCTTTCGAAATGGGTTTGTTCAATGAAGCTTTGCATATTTTGTCTTGGTGATAGTTTGAGCCTAGATGCTTTTCGACTTCTCTTTGGCTTTTCTTCTCTCAATTTCTCGATCGACATATTTGCTCATTTGCTGCGCAAAGAAGAGCATCCTCAGTCTCTTCCTTGCTTTTCTTCTTTTCAGAAGTTCCTTGAGCAACTAGAGCAATATTCTGCAACTTTTCAGTTGTTTGTTCTCTTTGTGTTGTCTCATAATCAACCGTACACTACAAAAAATCTGGGCTGTAGCGACGGATAGATCCGTCGGTACAGCCCAGCTATCCGTCGCCCCAGCTCTGGCGACGGATCGGGCGACGGATAGAAAATCCGTCGCCCCACTGGAGCTGTGGCGACGGATAAAAATTCGTCGTCCAATTCGCGACGGATTGGACGACGGATTGACCTTTTTTTTTAAAAAAAAAAAGAAAAAATGATTATGGGGCGACGGATAGATCTATCCGTCGCCCCACAAAAAATAAAATCGTATCTAATTTTTATATTCAGTATCTGGATTAATTCCGGCAGTGGTGGTGCGGTGGTGGCAGTGGTGGTGCGGTGGGTGTGGTGCAGGTGGTGGTGGGAGGTGGTGGTGGTGGAAGGGTGGTGGTGGTGGTGGTGGAGGAGATGGTGGTGGTGGCAGGGTGGTGGTGGTGGAGGAGATGGTGGTGGTGGCAGGGTGGTGGTGCGGTGGTGGTGGGAGTAGAGAGGTGGTGGTGGTGGAGATGGTGGTGGAGGAGGATGGTGGAGGAAAGGAGGTGGTGGAGGAGATGGTGGTGGTGGCAGGGTGGTGGTGGAGGAAAGGAGGTGGTGGTGGTGGAGGATGGTGGTGGTGGGAGGAGAAAGGTGGTGGTGGAGGATGGTGGTGGTGGGAGGAAAGGTGGTGGAGGAGATGGTGGTGGTGGAGGATGGTGGTGGTGGGAGGAGATGGTGGTGGTGGTGGAGGATGGTGGTGGTGGGAGGAGAAAGGTGGTGGTGGGAGGAGGAGGAGGAGAGGAGAAGTAGTGGAGAAAAGGAGGTGGTGGAGGAGATATATTATATTTTTTTTAGGTTTTTAGCGACGGATAGATCTAGATCTATCCGTCGCTAATTTTTTTTTTTTTTTAATTTTCCGGCCTTGTAGCGACGGATAAATCTATCCGTCGCTACATAGCGACGGATAGATTTATACGTCAAGAAAATAGCTTGACGAATAAATCTATCCGTCGCTAAAATTTTTTTTTTTAATTTTGGTCAGCGCTCTGTGGCGACGGATAATTTTATCCGTCAGCTACGATTACGATAACCTTCTTATCCGTCGTGACGGGCGACGGATAGAATCCGTCGCCCCAAGTAGTGATCCGTCGCTACAGGGGCGACGGATAAAATCCGTCGCCCCTTTCCGTCCCGTTACGGATGGAAACAAGATGTGAGAAGAGTTCCACTAGAGTGATATTTGGCATTCCTTGGTTAAAATAAAAGAATTTAGTATGCTCCCAGTTGTGGTTAAGACTTCTGACAATAGTCTTAATCTTTTCTGACTGGGAGTATCTGTTGCTTTCCCCAAGTGCTACCATATCACTCATGAGAGTGGTAAATCTGAAATCAAGTTCTTCCAGAGTTTCAGTGGGTCCTTGTTTGAAATTTTGAAATTTCAACTTGAGAACTTCGAACTTGTTTTCTTTGGTTTTCGATTCAGACAGATTTCTTCAATCGGTTGCTGTGCAACTTCGCCGTTTAGCACCCACGCTTTAATTGTATGTGCTCAGGTGTTGATCTGATGATGATATTACGAGCTTGACAGTCCAGGCGATTTCTCTTGGCATCTTCCTATGTCCAGAGTTCTCTGGGCTTTTTTTCGTAAATAACTTGACTAGTAGATCTCCCACTTGTTGACGCATCAGTTTGTGAAGATCCTTCGCTTTGATCTCTGTCTCTACCATTAGAAACCTCCATGACTTGTTTAAGTTGTTGAATAACTATTGGGCCATTCTTTATCACTTCGATCATTTAGTCACTTATGGCTTCAAGGTGGAGCATCATGTTATTTTTCCATTTCTCGTAGTTCTCTGGTTTGAGAACGGGTGCATCACTCAGAGACATTCCTGCACACTTAACACACAAATTAAATAGTCCTCGAAAATGGACAAAGTTCCTTCACCTATCTGGGGATCTAGGTTCAGTGCAGAAGGCTTGTGAACCTCCTGCTCTGATACCACTTGTTGGTCCAGATAACGGCAAAGTAAAAGACTAGAGGGGGGGGGGTGAATAGTCTTTTAAAACTTTTGTCGATAAAAACTATTTCTCAGATATCTGTGTAGATATCTGATACTTAGATTCAGAGCGCGGAAGACTTAAGATAGATAAGTGCAGAAACAGTTAAAGTGTGTGTGTGTGTTGCTGAAATGTAAGTACAGAAAAGTAAATAACACAGCAAGTATAGTGGTATCTGGAGGTGGCGTAATCCTCCAACTAATCCACTTCGGTCTTCCAAAGACCTAGAATTCACTAGAATAGATAATTGAGGTCACCTTACAAAAATCCTATTCTAAGATTCCTTAAACAAATGGTTCCCAACCAAATGTTCCCCCTGAGTTGTTCCCCGGCTTTCACAGCCAAGTACTTCCTGTACTCAGAAACCTTTTTGAGCTATTCCCTAGCTTCCCAAGCTAAGTACTTCCTGTGCTCAATAACCTTGGAGTTATTCCTTAGTTTCTCAAACTAAGTACTTCATGTACTCCACGCCAGTGATGGTGTTGGTTTTGGTTTGAGTTGTCAGATGAGCTTCTTTAATAACTTTTCAGTTAATCAGATAGCTCTGTGAATCAAGTATACTTAATACACTTTTCAATGTATGGTATCTTGTTCTTTTTACTGACCCAAGTCTTAGATAAATGTTCTAGAGAATGAATCTCAGATACTTGATCTTTCAATTCAACTCTTTCACAGATAGCTGTGCTTGTTTAGGATCAGGACACTTAGAACTTTAGTACTACTTAAGATCAGGAGCTTTGGTCGCAACAGAAAGCTTTGAGAGTAAGTAGTTCGCTTGAGAGATTAAGATATGTGTTCAGTGTAAGTTCTTCAGGTTGTGTAGTGTGTCTTCTCAAGCTGTTTAAGTGTTGATATTTATAGATGAATTTGACTGCCGTTTGAATAGTATCCGTTAAGCTTAAATCAAATTCAAACTATTGATATCTGTGTAAATCTTATGTGAGTTTGTCTTCTTCTTGAAGCTACCGTTTACATTCGAACATCTCTGTCCATGCATTTAATGCATTGTACTATACTTTTGTCCTGTAGTGCCAACGGAACTATGCTTTGTATCAGAGACAACCTTGATCAGATTTCTCTGATTCTTTGCACGTTCTTATCTTTAACTTCAGATACCACTTTTATTGAAACAACTTTGTTTGCAATATATATATTTCTTTTTCAGAAATGTGGTTAAAGCTCAAGGTATCTGAGAATAGATATCTGTGGACACTTTCCTTGTTTTCAGATAGACCTTTTATTTCTCAGATATCTCTTGTGACACAGTTTGTTTAAAACTATTCGTGTCTTCAAGATATCTGGCCAAGGTATCTGTAAAACTGTTTCAGTAATCTTGTGCAGTCTTCAAATCTTCAATGTCGTTGAACTTGTTCTGCTTGGATGTCTTCTTCTTGGTCTTCTCTTCATAAAATAAAAATTACATTTTGAGACCTATCATCCTATACAAGATTAGCTAGACTATCATACTTAGTGGGTTTCCTCTTTTACAATGTTCAAGTGAACCAAGAGTACTAATCACCTTTCTAAGACTAAGATAAGTCATCATGTTGCTGATCAAAATCTAAACAGTCATTTCTAACAAAATATCTAACAAATTTCCTAAGAAGTGCTCTACATGTTGTTCTTCAGTTTTTCTCTTAACGAGCATGTCATCCACATACACCTCCATGGTTTTGCCAATTTCTTCCTTGAACATCTGGTTCACCAGTCGTTGGTAAGTTGCTCCCGCATTTTTCAATCCGAAGGGCATCACTTTAAAGCAATACACTCCCCCTGCAGCGAAGAAAGTTGTTTTCCTGATGTCCTCCTTGGCCATCCGAATTTGGTAAAAGCCTTGATATGCGTCCATGAAACTCAGTAATGCACATCCGAACGTTGAGTCAACCAATTGATCTATCCGTGGCAAAGGGTATGGATCCTTTGGGCAAAACTTATTTAGCCTGGTGAAATCATTGCACATCCGCCATTTGCCTGGCGATTTTTCTACCAGAACCACGTTGCAAACCCAATCAGAATAACGGACTTCTTCAATATGCCCTGCCTTCAGGAGTCGATCAACTTCGGCGGATATGATGGCATCCTTGATCGGACCAAAATCTTTTCTCTTTTGTCGGATATACTTGATCGAGGGATCCATGTTCAGACGGTGAACAGCAATCCTCGGATCTATCCCTTTTAGGTCTTCAGTACTCCAAGCAAATACATCACTGTTATCTCAGAGACAAGCAATGAGCTTCATTTCTACTTCCGCATTCATCTCTGTTCCGATTCTAGTCTTCTTATCCGGGCTTCCAACAACAAGCTCAACTTCCTTGAGGGTTTCATGAGGCTCGATCCTTGCAGTTTTAGGAAACTTGTCCTTTTGGCTCCCTACTCCAATGTGTGAATTCTCCTTCTTTGATGGAAGAACAACTGGCGGATCAGGGGTCACAGTGACTGCCAATACAGGCGCAGATGCTCTCCTTGTGGACATAATATAGCACTCCCAAGCTTCTCGGATGTTCCCTACTTCCTCTCCAACTCCGCACGGGGTCAGGAATTTCATCCTATTATGGAGGGTGGAAGGTATAGCTCGGAATTGATTGAGTCCTGGATGACCAAAGATGGCATTGTAGTCGAAAGTTCGGTCCACCACTACAAAACGGACTTGCTGTGTCACTCTTGCAGGATGTGTCCCAAGTGAAACATGAAGCATGACACTTCCTAGAGGACGGACAGTACCTCCTCCGAACCCTAATATGGAGGTGTTGACTCTCTCGTATCGGATTCCTCCCAGATTCATCTGATCTATTGCCGATTTGGAGATGATGTTCGAGGAACTCCCCGTGGCTACCAGGATCTTGTTTACCCGATAAGTTGTGATGGTTAAAGAAACCACCAGCGGAATATCCGGATCATCTCCTGCCGTAGGAGGAGGGATTTCACTATCATCAAAGTATATGGCATTTGTCCCTTGAATTGCTGGAGCAGCATACGACCTGTCATTGTTCCGGAGATTATGAGTTGTCCGTTCTCTCGCGTTCCTACTATCGCCCCCAGTTGGTCCGCCTGCTATGGTGTTGATCACTCCGCTGTATGGAGGGTTCTCCATTTCAACGTTATCATCGTACCTATATGGGCGCCGGTCCGCGTGAGGCGGACGGTGGGCTGGCGGAGGTGGCAAGGATAGAGGGTAGGGTGGTAGCTCTGTAACTCTGTCATGCCTTTTTCATTCCGTCTTATCATGTCTGGAAGGCTCATCCGTATAGACATGCTCTTCCAACTTTCCCTCTCTTATCAAATGTTCAACCTCCGTTTTCAGTTGAATTCAATCGTCCGTCTCATGACCACGGCTCTTGTGGAACTTGCAGTACCCCTTTGCATTCTTGTTTTTCCGATTATTATGAGATGTCTTTGGCCATTGGATATCCAACTTTCTCTCAACAATGGTCGCCAAGATGTCGGATCTTGGCTGTTGAGACGAGTGTAGTCCGCGAACCGTCTTGGCGGACTCCTTTCTCTGAATTGAAAGTATTAGCATATAGGTGGCGGACCCGTTCCTTAATACTGTGTGGCTCAACTCGAAGAACTTCTGCATTAAAGCGGTCTAGGAAGGTCCTTAGATCCTCTTGCTCCCTTTGGATAAATTCTGCCAGATGCTCGACAGTGCGCTTTCTTCTTTTTGATTTTCCAAATCGTCCTACAAACTTGGAGGAGAGGTCCGTATATGACCTTATCGACTTGTTCGGGAAAGCAGTGTACCAATCCATGGCTGTTCCGAAGAGAGTAGATGAGAACGTGAGAGCTTTCGTATTGTCACTCATCCCTTTGGAATCCATCTTACTGTTGTACCTTGTCAGGTGGCCAACGGGACAGGTATCCCCGTAATAGTATTCCAAGTTCGGAATCACTTGATCCAAGTTTCTATTCCTTTCCTTTTCTCTCATAATGTCATCGCACAAAGGATTTGGCGCACTAGTAGCTATCTGCTCATGATCCTTTACTAGGCGTCCGAGATTTAGAATCTGGGCCTCCAAGGCTTTTTGTTGAGCATAGATTTCTTCTGCAGTCAACATCTCTGCCGTTCTTGGATGAATTGCTACATCCACGAGGAGTTCGTCTAGGCGGACGACTGGAATGGTTTCTGCTTCATGGTCTCTAGCCCACGGTGCTATCTGCTACGGAACTCTAAGCTGCCCATTTCCCTCTTCTTGATATGCTCTTCATCCATTGGGGTTTCCTTCTTGCCGAGCCTGGGAAGCGGAAGTTCTCCTGTCTGGGTGGTTCTGCAAATCCTCTTGCGGTAGCTGATTCCCCAACCTTTGCTGGATCGGACGGTGCTCGTTCCTTGATAGAGCGGGCTCTGCTTGCCTCAGATTAGCCAGTGGCAGAGTGGCTTGTTAGGGTTGGACATTGTTAGACCCCAAACAACCCTGGATTATCGTGAGCAATCGACCGAATTGGTTCTCACTCAATCCGAAGTCACTAGTGCGGACTACACGACCGTCTGGCATGGTAAAGTGTTAGCTAGGTGGAGGACCTTCAGCTTCTGCCGGAGAAACTCTTACGATCCCCTCTCCCTGGTTCTCAGGTACAACGTTCTCAGGAATACTTTGGACTCCCCTGTGCGGAACGTCTCCTCCCTCATCTGAGGAAGGGCTCGCTGTGCGACCGTCGCTCGGATATCTCCTTCCAGCGTTCCTTTCAGCCACAGTGGCCCTTCGTCCCCGGGTGGGCGGACGTCCACACGGACGTGGGGGTGGAGTCCCAACGCCCGCAGCACTAGTCCTTGTTGTTCATCTTGTTCTTACCATTAGCCTAACTCAGTCGTGAAACCTTTTGTAAAGATTCCCACTGACAGCGCCAAAATGTTGAGGGGTGACACCTCGAACTCTAACTAAACTATTACAAGTAACCTAGTCTAAGATCCGCCTCCAACTTGTAGTCCGGAGCAGTACCTGTCCGAGCTAGAGTACCTTAAAGGACTTAGGGATTGTGTCCTAGCAATTCTGACTTGGGGATTCTTCCTCTCCTCAAGGTCTTGGACCTTGTGCTATATTTATAGAGACCATATACTTATGATGAGGTTCATAAGATGATGCCAAGTGTATGATTCATATTTGGACATCAATGCTACCTTTGGCCCATGGCCCAATAGTGAACAGTAATCCAGTACTAATTAATGGGCTAGGGAGGGTAGTTTGGACCTTTCCCTCTGAGAGCATTGTTCCGCACGTTGAGTCCGTGTAACTCCTTCGGACAAATCCGTCTGCTTGGTTGATCTGCCCCTAGGTAACTCAAGGCGTCCGAGCCTAGAGTTCCACGGAAGTATCTTAGTGGTTCTATTATATACGTTTGGTCTTAGTGCGATGGTGACGTCTGAGATTGTCTCGTCCGGTCCGTTTAGCATCCTAGGACTGACAGTTTGTGGTACTTGGAAGGACTACATGACCTTTTGTCAGGTTCGGAAGTCATTCACCTAGCTTGGTCGGACTTAGCTGAGGTGGTATGTTGACTTGTAAATACTAGTTGACCTGAGATGGTTTCCCTTAGGTCAGACCATTTGAAGGTCGGACTAGCACTGGATTGGCTATCTCAGCCTTGAAGCGCTCTAGGACATGCTCTACGGCGCCCTTAACGGATTGGACACATGTCTGTATCAACAAAACACGCAAAGAGATGCAAGCTTACTCTGAGATTAAAGAGCTCCGGGATGCTGTTGATTATATTGCTAAGGAGCTAGATACTGAACAAGTATCTGAAGAAAAGCATGATGCTAAGGCTGCATCTTCACCAAAGAAACCATCCTCCAAAGGCAAGAAACCCATATCTGAGATGGTTGCCGCCTTCAGAAACCTTGATGAAGAAGTGCAAGAGGATGAAGATCACTGAGCTGATGACTCAGATGATGAAGAAGACAAGACATTGGCAGAACACCAAAATGAACACTTAGCGGTTTCTCATCTGAAAAGGAAGCTAATTGCTCCTGAAGTATTCAACAAACTGCCAAATGTCCACTCCCAAGAATACATGAATAGATACCAAGTTTTGGCACATCTTAAAAAGGAATTGTTTCACAGAACAAAGCCGTAATTGCTTCTGTCCCCTCAGAAATGAAGAAATTCACTGAGCTCATCACTCAGAGAACAACCAGTTTGGTCCTTGCTCAGAAGGATCTGGGAATGGTAAGGGACGATGATGTGTCATTACTGAAAAAGCTTTTCATAAGGTAAGTTACACTGCTAGACAAGCAGATGCCATACTAGGCCCATTGGCAGAGCTCACTGATAAGGAAAATGGACTTATCAAACAAAATCAGGAGCTCAAGGCTGAACTTCAGAAGTTGGTTACTGCCTACAATTACTTGCAAGGGAATTTTGAGTCTCTCTCAGAATCCTTTGTGGTACTTAGTCAGTCAACAATGACTAAGGGGGAAGGATTTGGACCTAAAGGTCAGGGGGGAAGGTAAGAAAAAATCTAGAGTTGGTGCTGCTCAGAAAGGAAGAGGAAACAAGAAAACTTCCCAGCCACCACTCAGAATAAATGAGCCCTCATCAAGTCAAGCTGCTTTGCAAATAGTAGCTACTTCCCAGCAGCCAACTGAAGAAACAACAATGGTAACAAGGGCCATGGCAAAAAGACCTCCAAGGAGTACCAAGGCTCCAAGGAGAAGACAAGTAAGAGGGATTGATGAGTCTTCTGAAGAAGAAGAAAAAGAAGAAGAAGAAGAAGAAGAAGAAGAAGAAGAAGAAGAAGAAGAAGAAGAAGAAGAAGGCCAAATCAAATCCCAAGGCAATGAAGAAGGCTGCAAAATTTTCACAAGAATCGATATTGATGATGATGATGAAGAGACTGATAAAGATGAAGCTCCTCTTCACAGTAAAAGAAGAAAGGTTGATAGCCTATCTGAGCCCATAGCTGCAAAGCCTTTGACAGCTAAAACACCCTCTGGAAATACCAAGTCAATCCAGGGTGGTTCTTCAAGCAATCCCCCAAGGGAGAATTCAAGACAAAGGAGGAACAGGCTGAGAGCTGAACAAAGAAAACTTCAACTACCACTCAGGCTTGAAGAAGCCAAGATTGAGTATGTGAAGACCAACAATGACTCCTCTGTCTACAGGTGCATTAATCAGAAGAATGGCTACTGGATTCTGGAACTCAAGCACTTATTGATAAATGAAAGATTTCCAGAACCAATCCATAAACAACTCATGGCATGGAGAAAAGACAAGCCAATCTTGATTAACACCAACCACATCAAAGCCTGGTTGGATTTTGAAGTAATTAAGAGAATAGAAGCCATGAAAAAGGACCTCTCTGATGATTGTCCTTATGGAAAGCCAGATGATGTGCACAGAATTTCCAACATCACTGGAACAGGCACAAGAGCAAGACTTGCTGTGGAACCCTATGAGTCCGTCTACTTGACTGGAGATCAATACAGGGGTGACATCAGATATCTGAAGATCATATATGAATACTTCAAGCTATCAGATATCATAATCGAGTATGCCTGGAAGTGGGGAAAGTATATGTGGGTCAAACACTTTGCCAAGAAGAATCCTAACAAAACCTACAAGGAAGTATGTGGATTTGCCAGAGACACAGAGATGATTGTCAGAACTCTTCTCTATGACTACTCTGATGATATCAAAAGGTTTGGTGATAGGAAATTTGCAGATTAATCCATGGAATTGCATTGAAGTGTTGAAGACTTGAAGACTAGTTTATTAGGATGTCTACTTGGAGCTTGATTACTCCTGTTGTCCTAATTTACTATGTATTTTGTATCTTGCTGACTAAGCTTGTAATACCCCAGTTTTTAAGTTAACTTGGTATTTTTGGGTCTTGTATGATTTGTTAAAAAGTGTGTTTATTTGTGCAAACATGTTTTAGAAAATTTTGAAGTGCGAATTTGGGGACCAAATTCTTTTAAGGAGGGGTGAGTGTGACACCCCAGATTTTGACGTACCTTAGTATTTTTATCCTTGCATGCTTTTACTTGTGTTAGTGTATTTGTATGAAAATATATTTGAATTATTTTAATTGATTGTGTTATTGTTTTAGATGTTTATTATTTGTTTTAAAAGTCTATGTAACTTGTCAATTTATAATATGTGTGGTAATTTATTTTGTACTTTCTTTAAAGAAGAGAAATTATTTTTGTTGCATTTTTCCTACTTAACAATATGATTATTTTATCCTTCAATTTGTTGGTGTAATTATTTTAAAATAATTGGAATGACCTCTCTTAAATTTATCTTTATGAATGATTAATGTGACAAAACTCTTTTTAATTGTCTAACTTAATAGAAGTCTTTATGTGAGTGTCTTGATTGATGATTTAAGTGAAGAGTCTTCATTTGAATTCACTAATTCAATACAAGGTATTTATTTGTGTGCTTTGATTGATTTATAATGTGAAGAGTCACTTTTAAATTATGTAATTTACATGCATGTCTTTATGTGTGTGTGGCCTCTTATTGTTTAGAAATTAAAGTGTTACTTTATATTCATATATTTTAAAATAGAAGAGTTTGGAAACTTGAGGCTTCTTTAATGAATAAAATATTTTTATTTCTTTTCATGTTATGGTACAAAAGGTTGCTTGTAATGTCGAATGTTACATGCTATGTTTCGATCAACGTTCTAATTTTCTTTTCGTTTCTCTTTTATGTTACTTATGCATGTCTAATTGTAAGTTAAATATTACATAGGCATGTTCAATATTTTGAGTTTAATTGTTACATATGCATGCCTAATTGTGAGTCAATTTAATTGTTCCAAGTGTTGCATTTTTTGTGTGTCACATTTCATTTTTGTGTACAATTGACCCTATGTGATACCAAAAACATTTTTGAACTTTTTACCAAGTAAAATCTAATCATTTATCATTAGTTATTGTGTTTAAATATTTGGAAAAAAATTGTGAAAGGTCTCTCTTAATTTTGCACCTTTATTGTTGGTTTTAAAATGAGTTTTAAGTGCAATTTAAGCCATTTAAATTGCCATTTATTTTTAGCTCTTCAACCCTTTCACCTTCCCTAAATTCACCCTATAAATACCCTCTTTTTCCAGCCCTCATTTGTCCAAAAACGTTTTGAGCATTTTCTTCAAAAAATCTTGAAGTACTATTGTCTTTTTCTTTCAAGTTTGTAGCTTGTTTTTCTTGCAAGTACTTTCATGGTTCTTGCTCTTCCAAACCTTCAAAAGTGAGTGTTCTACAAAACTATATATATGTATTATTTTCAAAACCTGGAAGGTATTTTAATATGTTTTCAACGTATATATAAGTAGTGCATGTTTTCCAAAACGCATGTTCTATTGCAGAAAACCAAAATCACGAAAGAGTTTTAGCATGCTTCCTCTGATTTTGAAATTTATATATTTTTTTATATACATGATTTTTATTTTGTTTTGATTGACGGTTCAAGAAAGATACGTACGTTTGGTTCAGGTTAATTGGCTTGTAGTTTGGTCAGTTTTGTCTGGCGAGCTACTTGTCGGTTTCCTTTGCCCATTCCCTTTAATTAATCGAGTGATAGAAGCCTTCACTGATTTAGTTGGGTCGTAGAATTCTACCCCTATACCATGGCAGGGTCCTGACTGGATAGTTTGATCGATTATCAGGGAGACATAAGGCCTGTTTTACTGTGGGGTTATAAGGAGCGGCATGAAATAAATTTTTTCTGAAAAGTATATGTTATTGAAAGTATTTTCTATTTTATGATTCTTATTTTTTTTATTATGATTTTAATGAAAACTTCTCACGAAAATCTTTGAACACTCATTGAGGTTTTTTCTCACACTTGTTTTTATTCCCTTCCTTGTAGGTGAGATGGCGGCGAAGAATGAACAACCGATAAACTCAGCGAACTAAGAGAGTGGTTGGGATTTGGGATTTTGTCAATGAAAATAAAGTCCTTTTGTGTATTTCAAAAACTCATGCCATTTCCCGTTATATTGTGTATCTTTAAAGACAAGAATGTTGAAATCTTGTGGTTTTATTTGTTGAATAAAATATATTTTTATTCCAGCAACTTCAAACGAAAGTTTGTCTGTAACTTCCAATGTTTCACTAAACGTTTTGGCTCTGCTTTCGCCTGACGTCCCGACTGAAATTCACTCTTTTTCAAAACCTAAAAGTCGGGGCGTTACACAGCTGAAGTGTATTTTATGTATTAAAGTTATCTGTGAACTTTCTTTGTAACATATCTGATGAACCTACTCTCAGATATCAATTTATAAAAAGATAACTTGTCAGCAAAGATCACATCTTGTGATTTGGTTGATGTTTACTTTCTGCACTTAATTGAAAAAATTGAAAGATCTTATGAATTGATTAAGTGGTGGATTGTTTCCTCATCCAAATTTGTAATATATAGGTCAGATAGTCATCGTTGACTGATCAAAATGGGGGAAATTTGTCAGGAAAATCTGTTTAGATTTTGATCAGCAACCTAATGACTTATCTAAGCTCAGAAAGGTGGTTAGTACTCTTGGTTCACTTGAACACTGTAAAAGAGGAAAATCACTAAGTATGATAGTCTAGTAAATCTTGTATAGGATGTTAGGTCTCTGAATGTAATTTTTATTTTCTTGAAGAAGGCATCCAGCAGGAGAAGCTCAACTTTAAAATGAAGTTTTGAAGACTGCACAAGATTGCTGAAGACAAAGGTTATCAGATACCTATGTCCAGATATCTTGAAGAAACAAGTGTTTCAATAAACAAGTGTTGCAAAAGATATCTGAGAATACAAGGTTTCTGAACGAGGAAAAGTGCCCACAGATATCTACACTCAGATACCTTGGATAAAGATTGTTTCCGGGAAACAATATATTTTTAACAAGTGGTATCTGGAGTTGTGATAGTCTCTGGAAAAGGACGTGCAAAGCTTCAGAAAGCATGCATAGTTCCGTTGGCACTACAGGACAAAGTATAGTACAGTGCATTGAATGCGCGGACAGAAATGTCTGAACAAAAACGGTAGTCTCTGAAGAAGAAGACAAACATGCAACAGTACTATACTCAGATATCAATAGTTTGAATCTGATTTAAGCCTAACGGATACTATTCAAACGGCACTCAAATTCATCTATAAATATCAACACTTAGAATGCTTGAGAACACACACACACACACAGAACTTACACCAAAAACACTGAATACTCACACAAGCTCTCCAAGCATACTACTTACCTTCAAGCTTTCTGTTGCGACCAAAGCTCTTAATTCTAAGTAGCACAAAAGTTCTAAGTGTCCTGATCCTTAACAAGCATTGTTATTTGTGAAGGAGTTGAATTAAGATTTCATATCTGAGATTTATTCTCTTGAACACTTATCATAGACTTGGGTCAGTAAAGAACAAGATACCATACATTGAAAAGTGTATTAAGTATACTTGATTCATAGAGCTATCTGCATAACTGAACAAGTTATTAAAGAAGCTCACCTGACAAACTACCTTAACCAACACCTTAATCGGCGTGGAGTACATATAGTACTTAGTTTGGGAAACTAAGGAATAACTCCAAGGTTACTGAGCATAGGAAGTACTTAGTTTGGGAAACTAAGGAATAGCTCAAAAGGTTTCTGAGTACAGGAAGTACTTGAGTGAGAAAGCCGGGGAATAACTCAGGGGGAACACTTGGTTGGGAACCTAGTGTATTTAGGAATCAAGAGAAGATACTTGTAAGGTTACTTCAATTATCTGTTTTAGTGGATTCTAGGTCTGAGAAAGACCGAAGTGGATTAGTTGAAGGATTACGCCACCTTCAGATACCACTATAAAGACTTGTGTTATTTACTTTCTCCAATCTATTACTTGTTTTATTTACCTTGCTAAGTATTTACACATATCTTGCTGAACACGTGCACTTATCACAAAAAGTCTTCCACTCTCTGAAAATAAGTATCAGATATCTTCACAGATATCTGAGAAATTGTGTTTATCGACAAAAGTTTGAAAAAGACTATTCACGCCCCCCCCCAAGTCTTTTACTTTGCCGTTATCTGGACCAACAGTTCTCACAACTACGAGCAACTCGGTTATTCATAATGGACACATAGACACTTTAGAGAGTGCTGGCATACCCTACCGAGAAACTATTTGATATACTCTATTTATGTGTCTATGGGGGTATCGGTTTGTAGGGTGATGAAGTAGTCCTTCGACTTGAGGTCAATACGGCTTCATGTGTGGAATAATGTACTTTTGTCATGACCAACGCTTGCACTCCCGAAGGGTAGATATGACATGTGCTCGGTACATTATGAAGCACATGGAAGACGTAGTTGAGCCAAGAAAGAATTCATTCCTCATAATAGAGTTACGAGAGAGTACTTTACTTCTCATATTTAATTGATCAAAGTCATCGGCTGGTGCAAAGAGATAAATATTTGAAATGGTGTTCAAATAATTATCATGGATGAATTAATAAGATTGAGAGATAATAATTAAGTTATTGGAACAGACACATAATCAAGTTCTAGACTTAATTGAGTATTCGCAAATGAAAGGACCGTATCATCATAAGACCTACATCATAGGGAGTTTGTATGAGTCCTCACAAACGTCCTTATGTATCAAGAGTGTCCGGTGAATCGTCTAGGAGTTCGTCCGGACCTTGATTGGATTAGTGCTTGCTATAGATAAGGCCCTAAGGGTCACACAATAAATAAGTAATTGTTGCACCAATCGTATGGTGGAATTAATTAAATATTAATTAGATTGAATATTTAATTTAATTAAATATCTAATTTGATTAAGGATATTTAATTTATATTATGAAGTGTTTTCTATTGGATAGAAATGTTTAATTACATTAAATTGGATTTATTGGGCTTAATTAAACAATTTATAAGATAGTGCACTTGGACAGATTTTGAATTAAAGTCCAAAGGCCCAAAACAAAACAAAGAAAGGAGAATAGGAGGGGCTGTTGGGCTAAGGCCTGCACGCGCCAAAAGGATAAAGCCTGGTGCATGTTGTGCACGCGCCAGCGTGAAAAGTCGGTGGGCGCGTGTTCATGATTTCTGTCGCCTTTCTCCCTTTTCTTGCGCCCCAATTATTTCATTTCTCCAACACTTCTTTGTTTTTGTATTTTACCTTTTGAAGGCCCTTTCAGATCTTATAAATAGAGCTAACCCCTTCATAATTTACACACAAGAATTCTACGTTCTTCTTAACAGTTAAGAAGAACTTCTCTGAGAAGAATATCCTAGCATTCTCCGAAAGAGAAACCAACAAACACGAGATTGTTCTCAAGTGCTTTTGGTGATCAATTGTTGTGGATCAACTAAGGTCGACGACTCAGTCAAGCAAACCCGTTCTTCTGTTCGTGCATCAGATCTGGAGAAGCTTATAGTTGTCATCATATATAACAAGTAAGCTTCTGATTTATGTTATCACAATTATAAGTATCTGTATAGCTTATCATTTAAATCATTGTTGGTGATATAAAATTTTAACTTTCCGCTCCGTAACCTTAGAGGTGATTTTCTCGAAAAACCCAAATCAAGCCCCATTAATTAAGGTTTCAATATGTCTACTCGAGAAGATAGTTCAAAAGCACGGGAAGTAATATAAATTGGTGGTTTCGTTGATTCTGTGTATGAATTGTTTGCACAAATGAACAAACAAACCGAACTGTTCCTAACACGATATAACCGATCAAACATGAACATGTTGAAACCTTAGAATTGAACATGAACAGGTGATGAGATGTTCGACGAACATGAATACGAACTGAACATGACATATATTGAACGAACAAACGTTCGTTAAGATCGACTTTTGGTTCAAAAAAACCACGAGAGTAACTTTTTAGATGTTTTTTGGCTAACAGCTAAAATACTAAAACCGGATTAAAAACACGTAAATTTTTATTTAACTCAAGGTTTTAATCGGATATCAAATACTCCCTTACTTGCCTTCCTAACATAACTTAGTAGTAAGTCTATGGCTTCACACCAATTTACCTTTAATAATAAACTAGTACTAACCCTGGCTTAAATTTCTTCAAATATTAAACAAATGAAAGACAGAGGTGTTGGTGGGTTTGAATTGTATATTAAATTATCAGGTTGGAACTATATTATTATTCTTATAGTTGAGATCACAATTGAATTAAGTATACTGCAACTATCACATTCTTAGAGGTGGTTTACCCTCCGAATGGAGTTTCAAATTTGGAAATTTTACTTTCTTAGATTATTTCCAATAAAACTCTGGTTACACTTCTAATAAAATCCCCAAGTTGTAACTATCCTAGTGTGAAAGTTTGTTTATAATTCGAATTGAGTTGTCAAGTTAGAATTACACACTCCATTTTAAGAGTATTTTTCATATAATGTGGTTTATCCTTTGAGTAGAGTTTTCAAGTTGTAATTATTTAAGTTTGAGAGTTGGTTTGGGTTCCAAATATTGAACTATCCCCTTATTAGAGTTCAAACCCATCGAATTGGGTCCTAAATTAGAACTATCTCATTTATAGAGTTGTGTGGTTTACTTTTCAAATAGAGTTCTCAAGTTGTAATTATCTCATCCTTACAATTGGTTTGTTGTTCGAATAAAGTATCGACGTTGGAATTATTCCATCTTAGAGTTTTGTTTACTCATCGAATTGAGTTTCCAAGTTTAAGTCTATGCAGGTGTGTATTGGAGAATATCGGTACTGTGCTATCCTTTTTCACCACTGTACATTGAAGATGCTAAGTTTACACAAGGAAAGTTGTTTTGCGCATTGGAGGAAGCTCAAGGGGCAAGAGTTGTTGTTTGGCTGCTGGTTGCTTTTGGCTGGCAGTGGAAGTGCAACTTGTATATTTTTTGTACAGCCTCAGTAGCTACAGAGGATCTGCAGTACAGTTTGTTGCGGTTCTTAGGTATTTTCACATTTTGGAACTTCAAAAAGGATTTCAACTGTACGGTTGGGAAGCTAGGCTTCTTGGTCTTATGTCCTGTACCTGTTCTAGCTGACTGGCTTATGTTTTGGTTTCAAGGTTGTAATAATTAATTAGTGCTAGAAATCTTGTTCAAGTAGAAACTATTTTGTTTGGCAAGTGTATGTTGCCTTCTTGTACTTGGTTTAGATTTCCAGTCAAGCCTCGGCTGATGGTTTTTCTTGTAAGCTTGTTGCCCTTGACGGTCCCCTTTTTTTCCGGCTCTTTTAAGCCCCCGTGAATATGCTATTTCTCCTTGGAAGCACAACACTGAGAGGGAAGTGTCTTTTCTTTTTCTTCTTTATCTTCCTAGTTCATTTATCTGCCTCTGCTAGGTTTGGGGGAAGAATTTGAATTGACTGCTACCTGCTCGGTCTGTAATAACTTTTAAATACTCGCACTTAGTAATCTGTAGTTTAATTTTATCTTATTATGTTACGTCTAAGGTTATTTACTCATCTAGGATGGAGGGTCATCCGGTGGTGGAGTAAAAAAGTTATCTTGGCTTCCATAGTATTGGCTTGGTCCAGTGCCAGGTGGCGGGTGAAACGGTGGCTGAGGGTAGCAAGGTGAGTAATCATGTCATGGGTAATCCGCATAGCTTGCTTCCATGGAGGAAGTTCAGATAAGAATTCCATTCTCTCCTTTGGTAGCTAGCATACATCTCCTCTTGTTGCCTTATCTCTTCTTGACGATTTGCTTGGCATTGGTCTATGAAAGCTTGCATCTAGCTCAGATCAAAGGCTCCTTGCTGCTCGTTCCTCCTATTCCTTGCTTCCTGAACCTCTTCATGGTGTTTAGTAAACATCCGCTCAACTCTCTTTATATTGAATGGTTCGGTCAAAGCCATGTTCCCCCTTCCCATATCTCCACTCCCTTTTCTTTACATAAACCTGTTATCAATCCGGGGAATTGGAGATTCCTCCTGTGATCTCCTTTCAGTGCGTGCATTTCTTCCATAATGATCCGCCCGACATCGACGTAGTGTCCAGTCATAATCGAGTAGACCAATACTGCCTCCTCTTCATCAATTCCACTTATGCGATTCCTGGGCCTGAGGTTTGAACGCACAAATTGCACCCAAAACCTGGCGTGATTGGTGAGAGCGGTCTTTGGTATCTCCCTTTGTATCTCGTTCTCCTCATAATCATTCCTCAAAAGTAAGTGGTCGATCTCATCTTTCACTTCCTCATAGCTCAAGTTAGAGTGTGGTGGTTCCACAAGCTTTGGGTTCTTCTTCCTCTTCAGTATCTCATAGAAGTCATTGATAGTCTGAGGTCCAAACGTGAACTCGAATCCCCTTATGGTGATGGGAGGTGCCTCACTCATCTCATCCAGGTTGTCTATTTCAAGTTGGAAGAACTCCGCATAGAACTCTCTTGCTATGTCGAGGTTGAATCCTAATGTGCACTCAGAGATTTCGTTTTCCGTTGTAGAACCTGTAATCCCCAAACACACAATCAAGATTAAATTTATAAGTCAGAAGTCCTCAAATCCACAATTTATAGCGGAAAGTTAACTCGGAATGTCATTCTCCACGGACACTTAGCATAGGAACAAGCAAATAACGATTGAATTTGAATGCAGCAAAGTAAACAGTTTGATTTCAGACAGAATAATTAAAATGCAGTAAACCCTAAATTGCTTTGTTGTAAATCAATAATGGACAGGCATAAAGGTTCCCCAACCTCCCTCTGCTATGCTACTCCCAACTACTTAGAATCAAACAACGTACTTGCCGTCTACAGGTAGCAAAGAAACATGCCAGATCAAGTCGTAGTTAATCCAGACACCAATACTCAACCAACAATGTGTTGTGTCACAACACACTATCTCGCCACGTTTTCAGACAAATCACACAGGACAATATATAATCCGTTACAAGGTCGTAGTTAGTAAGGATTTCCCACATAAAGAGTCGGATGAATAAAGAACAAGCACGAATTACGTTTTAAAACTAATTTATTAACATATCTCGGTATGTAAAGAAGTACCAAAAGCAGAATTACGACGCTTCGCCTTTACAAAAGGAAATTAGCTACTCATAGTAATTCTAGAACAGTAATTAAAATCTAAGAAGAAAGGAAGAAAAAGCTTAGTCTCTGATGATCTTGATGTCTCCGTGTTGATGCTCCTGATGTCTTCTCCTTCTTCTGGGTGCCTGACGGCCAGTGGGTTGGGTTTCACTTCCCTGAGGACTGGTTCTCTCTTGAGGAGAGCTGACTGTTTCTCTCTCTCTAGGAGAGTTGCCTTGTGAGCTGTGTGAAATCTGAGACCCCTGACGTCCTATTTATAGGTGAAATTTCGACCTCCAAACCGCCATTCTTCAATAAGGAAGATTTAGGAAGGCGGGCCTCAGACTGACGGGCTAATAGAACAGCCCAGGAGAAAAATAGAAGGGTGACTGCGGCTGGGGCCTGATCAATAATCGCTTGTGGTCGCGATGCTTTCTGCTTCTATCTGCAAATCTTCGTTCTTCAATTTCGGGCTTCGTAACTCCGTTTTCCCGAAAAGTGGTCTCTACAAAGTTGTTCCGCCTTCAATTATCTTCGCCTCGGTTGTTTGCATGACATGTTTTGACTCCTCGAACTCCGTGCAACGGCTGATCCGACGTATTTGCTTCCTTCTCTCGATTTGGCACAATTATGCCGTTTTGGTGCCTGAAATCGTGCAAATTCTCAAAACCGCGATCATGACCTATATAAAACACGCAAAGTTGGTAAATGACCATAAAAAAACATAAATATTGCATCTAGGAAAAAAAACGAGGGTCTAAAAGTATGCTATATCGCACATTTCATCGTCACATCAAATCCTTCAAGGCAAGTGGTGAAAGGTCCCCACCCTTGGACATCTAATGGTGTGAGCATCCAAGGGAAAGACTCTCTTCCGGGAAAGTTGATTTGAATGTTCCTTTCGGGAGCCGCCCCTCGGTTCTTGTTTGCTTCCAATCATACTTGAGCTTCCTTCGAGAGTGAAGAACGAGTGGCACTCTTACCAAGTCTTCCCCTCTTCTTGCTTGATTCTCCTCCATTTGTGCTTTCTTCATGGTACCTAGGTTCAAAAAGTGTGTGAGATAGCATGTGTGGAGCTAAATAGATTCTAAGGCTAGCATGCAAATCCCAAGGGGTTTCCTCTCCCCCAAACCTAGTGTTTGGCACATCATGCATATCAAGTCTTAGCTTGTAACAAGATTAATAGCTTCTCTAAATCGATACAAAAACTAGTCACGTAAGCTCACTTTCACAAGGTGTCAATTACCAAATTAGAGAGCATATTGCAAATGAAAGTTCATCCCTATGAGCATATGACTTAAATCATCAAGTTATAACCATACGAGCATGTGATCGAAAGAGAAAGAAGTCATCAAGAGAATTTGTTTCCCTGAGGAATTTCATCAAACACTTTGTGAGCATGAACAAAAACTCTCAATTTCTCTATCAAATTGCCATATCTCCACCAAGACAAGTGATAACAAGTTGAGCACTACTAGTAAACATGTATTCTCATCATCAATCAACACCAATATCAATCAATTGAAGCATATAATTGCATAGCACCAAATAAGCAAGAAGAAAGTGCTAGCAAGAGGTCAAAGATTTAAACTTGATATTGACGAATTAATTGAGATGTAATAGAGTAGAGATCACTTACTTGATGTTGTTGAAGGGTGTGTAAGCTAAGAATGTAATGGGCAAGCTCAAAATGTAAGGATAGAGATCGCTTGTTTTAGGTCTTATAGCTCGACCCCTGTTTTTGTGGTGGCTTATTTGTCGAGGTTTAGATCCTCGAACTCGTTGGAGCACTTGTCCATCCATTCCTTTGTTGCGTAGCTCGCATCTTCCATCTAACGTTTCATTTCTTCTTCCTCGATCTAATCTAGCTCTGGATCCATGTCGATATGAAAAGTGAACTCGAAATAGTTGTTGGTTTCCTTTAGACTATTCCATTCACCTGCACCTTTGGCAGATCCATTTCTCCAATTGTCGTCCTACGACCCAAAGTACTCATCGGGGATCGATGGAAAATTGTTTTCATTCAATTCTTCTTCCGTCTCCCAGTATGTCTTGAATGATCTGCTGGTGCTAGCAAACCATCCAGAGGGTCCACTAATTCCTCATTATCCATCCACCATTCTCCTGTGGCATAATTGATCCTTCCTGCCTTCGCTTCTTCCAAAGTTTCACTCGGGATCCCCATTATTATCCGGTGATTTGATATGTTCATCGAAATCTCTCTCCTTGCCACGTTGATGATGGTATTGGTGGTGGCCATAAATGGTCTTCCCAAGAGCATGGTGTCATTATCCGGGTCTTCACAATCCACGATGAGATAATCCACAAGAATATTGAGCCCTCCAGTTTAGTGATCACATTATGAATCCTGCCGTAGGCGGTTGTAGTGGAGCCATCGTCGACCAGTATGCCGGTTCTTGTTTCCACCATTCCCGCTAAGTTGAGTTTCTTATAGACGGCGATTGGCATCATATTAATGCTGGCTCCTAAGTCCAGGGTTTCTGTGACTGTCTTTCCCATGATGACCACGTTTATGTTGAAAGCTCCGGGCTCGGGTTTCTTTGGTAGGATTGGTTCGACCTTTCTTCTTTGGCAGGAGAGTCTATGTTATACCCAAATGCTGTAGGAGAAGGTTTGAAGTTTTTACCTTGTGTCCCTTCGGGGTTTTGTCGTTCAGATGTTGTCCAGCTTTCTCCTCCGACTCCTGTTTCCTCAACAACTTCGATAATGACCATGGCTTTCTTGGTGTGACCCGACAACTTATCCTTGTTTTGCTGCAGTTCCCTACCTCTTTGGCGGTTTGACCAATCTTCAGTTCCATTCCTCTCAAGGTGTTGTCAGTTCTCCTAAAATTATCCTCGGCCTTGGAGATAAATGAATTGGTCCTTGCGGTAAACTCACTTTGCTGCTTCACAAATTTCCCGATATCTCCCATGTCACTCATTATAGTATCTATCTTTTCTTCCATGGAGGATGGTTTGAGTAGGTTTTGCGACGGCTTAGGTGGTGGTGTAGGTATAGGTGCCATAGTGGGTGGCCTAGGTGGTATTTCAGGTGGGTTCAAGCTAGGTCCAGTACAGTATGATATAAGAGAGGGTGTTGGGGGATATAGTTGTTTACCGGTTGGTTTATGTGTCTCCATTTCCTTGACTCTTGCACGTAGTGTGCCTCTTCAAGTTGTGTTGGTTCTTCCGGTTCCTCATTCACAACCTCCTTCCTTCCCATCCTCATCTCTATAGCTTCAATTCTCCTGTTAATTTGTTTCCAAGGAGCTTCCTCGATTGCTCTGATTTCCTTAGTAGCCACCCTTCTTCCTCGTCCTTTTTGCATGGAGTTTTCACTAAGGTTCTCGCACACCTCCCAAATCCTTCTTGGGCCGGGGTGCGTCTAGAAGGTTTCCTTGACATGCTCCATCGATGAGTGCTTGGCTGATAGAGTCAATTCCTTTGTAAAAGTTGTTGACATTGTCAAACGGCGCGTAAGAGTGCATCGGGCATCTCACAAGTAGATCCTTATATCTCTCCCATGCTTCGTGAAAGGTTTCTCCGTCAAATTGGTTGAAGTTTTGGATTTGGCTCTTTAGGTCGGATGTCTTCTTCAATGGGAGATATCTGAGCATAAATTTATTGAAGACCTCGTCCCATGTAGTCAAGTTGCCCGGTGGTAGTGAGCTAAGCCAGTTCTTTACCTTGTCCTTAAGGCAGCTAGGGAAAACCCTTCTTCTAAGCTGACATTCCGTGAGCTCGTTCAATGGTATACCTCCAACTATTACGTAAAACTCCCTCATAAAGAGCATCGGGTCCTAGGTTGAGTTCCCATAGAAGTGCGGCAGTTGGTTCAGATGTGTACCCTTTAGATCATATTCTCTTGCAATCCTTTCCAGGTAGATGCTCGAGGCATGCGGCGTAAGCCTGGGTCTAACATAATCGCGCATGGGTCTGTCGTCTTTGTCTAGTAATTCCACCCTTGCGTTGTTACCCCTTCTTCTGTTCTCATCTAACCTCAGCCTTTCCTCGGCTATCCTTAGCCTTTCCTGTTCTAGCTCTTCTATCTCAGTTTGGATCTCAAGTCGAATCTTAAGCAGTTGCTCAAGTTCAGAAGTTGTGACATTTCCATATGGATTTTCGTTGTTGTTTCCTTCCCACTCATATTGCTAGATGATTCCATGACGGTGGTAAACAGTCTTCGCCTTTCAAGCTTATCTATGTCGTCTTTAAACGGTACTATCGGTGTTCCCGTACTTCTCCTGCCTTGCATAAAGACTAACAGACAACCTTTCGCAGATACAAATAGATAATACTAGAAAGATAATAAACAGAAATCTAAGGTTACATATTTTTGGGTTTTTGATAAGGAAACAAACTAATACGGAAAAGAAAATATTTTTGGATTTTTTCCTGTGAAAATCGATTTCAACAGATTATATATAATTTTTTTTGGGTTTATGCTATACGAATTGAAAGACAATCCGTAAAGTAAAGCGAAGGAAAGGATTCAACTTATCTCGGATGATCTAAACTTGCTTGAGCGGTCAAGTGTCCCCGGCAACGGCGCCAAATTTTGATGTGCACTTGGGAATTTGAATGCGGTGTAGTACCTGTAATTCTCAATTGCAATCAAAGATTAAATTTATATTTGTCGGAAGCTCACAAACTAACAGAATAGTAGTAAGTTAACTCGGGATGTCGTTCTCCACGGACACTTAGCATAGGAACAAACAAGTAACGTTTTGATTTCTCTTGCAGACAGCATACAGATTAAAAGTAAACAGATTGTAAGCAGATGATTAATTCGCAGTAAACCCTAATTACTCTGGTTGTGATCGATGATGTAAAGGACCCCGACCTCCCTCTTGCTATGCTACTCCCAACGTCCTAGTTAATATCCTACGCGATTACCTTTAACGACAACAGGGCATAATACTATGGTGTCGAGGCGCAGTCGGCACGAGTACCCCTACTCAGTTCAATGAAACTACTGTGTCACTCAGCAGAACATCACACCACGAAGGATGTATAGAGTTGTATAATCACGATTTACGTCTAAGAACTATTCCATTAATATAACCCGACATATAAAGAAGTAGCAACAGCTAGGGGTGTTCATTTCAGTAACGGTATACCGAACCGAACCGAAAACTGAAAAACCGAAAACCGAAAACCGAAATCATATAAATATGTAAACCGAACCGAATTTAATTTTCGGTTCGGTATTATACCGAAAATTTCGGTAACGGTTCGGTAAAAACCGAAAATACAGAAAAATAATGTGAAAATAAAAAAAGTGATAAAATTAACCATAATGCTTGGAAATATATTAGATACATTTATATCACAATTCATTATATAGTATTGTAGTATCATTTAATCAATTTTAATACATTTTATGACAAGAACTAAGGCTATGTTAATGATAAATAAGCAATTTTCATATTCTGCCTAATGGAGAAATGGGGAAAGATTTTACCATTTCTTTTATCTACAAACTATAGTAATTAATACAAAGGAAACTAAGCTTACTTCTATGTATTTGACGACGAAATATGCAATTGAAACTAACTTGAAATGGAAATAATGGAACGAAATGTAGAATTTCGGTTTTTCGGTACGGTTTCGGTAATTTTCGGTATTGTACCGAAAATTACCGAAAACCAATTTGCTAAAAAATAGTGAACCGAAAACCGAACCCTTTATTTTCGGTTCAGTTTTTCGGTTTTTTCGGTTTTTCGGTATTTTTGAACACCCCTAGCAATAGCAGAGTTTCGGTGGTTCGCCTTTACAAGAGAAAGTTAGCTACTCATAGTATTCTAGTACAAACAGAAATCGAAAAACAAGAAAGAAAGAAGAAGAAGAAGCTTAGTCTTTGATGTCTTCGTGCTGCTTCTAGGGTTTCCTCCTTCTGGGTGCCTGACGGCCATCGGTTTTGGGGTTTCACTTCCCTGAGGATTGGTTCTCTCTCAAGAGAGCTGCTTTGTAAGCAGTGAGTGATTATGAAACCCCAAGGGTCTTATTTATACTGTGGAATTCGATCTCTGGCCGCCATTCATCAGTAAGGAAGGTCAGAAAGGCGGGCTCTAGTCTGACAGGCCAAGAAATACCCAAGTTCCAGAAGATTCTGCTCAAGTGCGGTCGACAGTGGACCGCAGAGAGGCTTCTGCGGTCGACCGCCACTCTTCAATTTCTGCAGATTCGAATATGTTTTCTTCGTTCTTCGATTTCGGGCTTCGTAACTTCGTTTCATCGAAAAGTGGTCTTCTACAATGTTGTAGCATCTTCAATTATCTTCACATTGGTTGGTCACATGATATGTTTCGACACCTCGAACTCCGTGCAACGGCCAAATTAGCGTATTTGCTTAACTTCCCCGATTTCGCCCAAATATGACAGTTTGGTACCTGAAATCGTGCAATTCCTCAAAAATACGATCATGACCTACAAAATACACAAGAAGTTGGTAATTGGCCAAAATATGATACGAATATATGAATCTTGGGCAAAAAACGAGGGTCTAAAAGCGTGCAAAATCGCACATTTCATTGTCACATCAGTTCCCAACAATCCCTGGAGTAATATGTGCTCCCCCACCACACACAAAAATTCATTATTCTACAAACATAATTTCAAATGTTACGATGGTTTTTTTGTGCACCCCCCTCCCGAGCGACTTTTACTAAATTAACCATAAAATCTTGCGGTTCGGGTATTGTCACAAAGGTATGGAAAATGTTCGAGTATATGTTCGATCCAGATCCTTATTTCAAACGAGTTTGAATTCAAGTTGGATTGAAATTTAAAAGTAAAATGACGGAATACAAGTATAATAGTATGATTTAGGCCGAATTCATAGCTCTTCATCCACTAAGGAGCTGCTCGGTAGTGGATATCGAATAGGATTAGCCAGGATTAGGCGAGTTAAAATTGGCTAATCTCTTGTTCTGTGCACAATACAAAATTCTGGGTCAATGTCATTTAATCTTGCCGACCCCGGCTAAAAGGCTGATTCATATATTGAGAGAGTGTGGTGGATTGTAATCCTTCGTGAATATTTGCCAAAAGATTACCATTTCTCCACCGCAAATTCTACCATAATTTGTAACGAAAAATCTACAAATAGTGAAACACACCGACTGGAGTACAAGATTGACCCAAAAATCAGAAATATATATTTTTTTTGTCTGATAATTTCTCCTCCTAATTCTTCATCCGTATCGCTCGACTCAATGGAAACTTGATTGAAGTGATGGTGATGAGGAAGAGACCATGATGTACCTTTTTTTTCCTTCTTTCAAGCGATCCCAAATGTTCGGAGAATTTGATGGGGGCAGTGAAGAATTGGTATCGACACTCTGGTTTTTGTTATCTAGGACTCTAGGTATTTCTATTTAACCTTTGGCATATTATTTTTTGGGTATTTAAATCATCTCAAGTTGGAAACAGAACATGATAGACATAATTAGTCTTTTGACATGATTTGGGGAACCGAAGAAGATATTGGGTATTGAATCTTTCTCATAGCCTCCCCTATTATCTTCGTCTGAACAAAACAACTAAGTAAAACTGAACTAATCTGAACTGAATTGAAATTATTGAGTTTTCAGATGAAAAAGAATAGAGACTTAATCAGCTTTTAATCCTATCAGGTTACCGAATGGCTCCTAATTAGATAGAACTAATGTATATTTACACATAACAAATTAGTTATTTTAGTTATGTGTTATCAAAAAGTTCCGAAACGTATGATAAATTTAACATATCAACATATCCAGAGTGAATCCGAAATCGAAATTTTAATCCCTAGTTCTAGCGTCTGCATTCATAAGAATCTGTGTGGCTTTATTTAGGGCTGTGCAAAAAATCCGCCCGACCCACCCGTGCAAACTGCCCGCCTTTCACCCGCACCCGCCAACGAACTTTTTTATAAAATGTGTGGTGGGTTAATTTTTTTTTCACCCGCCATTAGTGGGTGGGTGGTGGGTTGGATGGGTGCAACCCGCGACCCACCCGTCATATTTATGTATGTATGTATGTAGGTATATGTTTGTGAATTTAAGTATAAGGAGGCAGTAATTTAGAAGTTGCGTCTTGCATGCTATGAATATAGATATAATTTAAGTGAATTCTGACTCTTCTCTTTAAGCATTATTTCGTCTTCATTTTTGCACTCACCATTCGTTCTTACCGAACATGTACGTATTCAAGCAAAATAACACAAGTTGGCAACTTTTCGGATCAACATTTCATCCATTAATGCGTGAAAATCTTTAAAATTAAGTAAAGAAGGATAACTATTTCAAAATAATCACTACCCTCTTTCTTCAGAACATGCTCTTTGTTGCTATTTTTTTTTTCTTGCACATCTACTTCTGCACAAGTTGCAAATTTATACTACATCTATTTTTATCAATATTCACCCGCCAATCCGCCCGCCACCCGCCCGCTATTTTTATCATCCGAACTGCCGCGGATTGAAAAAAATATTCCATAGATGGTCGGTTTGATTTTTCGTAAAAACCCGCTTACACCCGGCCGCGCTCACCCAGCTGTATTTATACTTTCCGAAGCGAAATCAAATTCAATTGACCACCAAACGGAACCAACAGAAAAAAAGCAAAACGAAGCTCTGGTTGCCTGCAAATTCTTTTCCGATTTGCACCATATTTGCCGTTATTTAGCAGTTATCACAATTCACAGCCAAGAGCAAGCTCTCAATTCGATTCTCCAATCCATAGCAAACCACAAACTCCCGCAACTTCGATGAAGTCGAACAGATTGATGATACCCTAAACCCTAATTCCCTCATTCGCACTACGATGGTGAACAACGATCGATTACATCCTTTGAAACCTCTATCTTCGCCCAATTCTTGTGAATGGAATCATCCAACAACCCGATTGTGAAGGTGCAAGAGGACAATCAAAACGCAAAGCAAGATCAGTTTGCTAAGGTGGTTGAATGGGAAGATTACGAACAGGAGCTTGCCCGATTCTGTAGCTTGACCTCTGCACTTGAGGAAGCCAGGAACAACAAGTTATTGCTCGAAGAAAAGCTCCGAGAACACATTCGAGTAAGATTTTTGATGTGATTCAGCTACGTTTCGTTCGTTTCATTTTTCCTATATGCACCAGTCTGGATGTTAAGATTAATTATAAAATTATGTAATAGCTGGATTGTGTTTACGAAACCTGAATTTTCATTATATAGTTCAATTGAGATTTTACCATTACCATGTGAGATTTATCCGCTGTCAAAGTTCAATTTTGTTGACCGCGAATTAGTCCAAACTGGTCTACTGGCACAGGACGGAGGGAGTATATGTTACTATACCTTGAACAGTATGCTATGTATTGTTTCTCATTTTGAGAATTGTGGCCAGAGCTGAGGTGAAACCGTATGATAATTGCATGGGAAGCTGATGTTTGCTTTTGTTGTTTACACAAAAACGGGAAGAAACCCTTGCATGTCATGTAGCAAGTAGGATCGTAGTTGAAATATGTTATCTGTAAAAATTACCTGTAGGATGTGCTATTGTTACTCTTGAGTGTTTTATGTTTCACAGACTCTGTGATATGCTGCTAGACAGCAAGCATATAGGAGTGCATATTTTATGTTACTTGTACATAAGGTTTTGCTAAAGTTATTGACAGAAAGACTATTCAGAAGGAGATTTGGAATTTCAATATCTCTTCCATGTCTCCTCCCTTTGGCTGTGGAGTTTTTGCTTCTCATAGGTGTTATTTTATTTTTTTACCCCTGATCTTTTCCTTTTACAGGCAGAGGCTGAGTCATTAAGTCGTTCAAATGAGCTTGATCAGATGCGTGAGAAACTGGAATCTCGTAAGCTGGTGATGGGGAGCATGTCAATGAATTCCAAGGTTGTTAAGGATAAAGTAAGAAAGCAGGAAGAACAACTTAGTGCTGAGATTAGATCCCTATTGGTTGGAGGAACTAACCTTTCTGTTGCTAGCAAACGTATTCAGGTAATCTTGTACTTGTTAACTAAAATGAGTTAGTGTGAAGTGTTCAACTGTTGGCTGAATGAATTTTCAGTCATAATTGTACTGTAGGTGTAAATGCAAGAGCATGTTCTGCTTATATGCATATACTTAACTTTTAGGACATGACTAATTGACTGTGCAGCATCAGTCACCTACTTCTGGGATTTCAACTTATAGTGTTTGAACTGGACACTGAATTTACATTTGATAGTAACCTTCAAATCTCGAGTTTTACTCCACATCTGAAGAATGTAAAATAGAGTAAGCGTAATCTATTTTGAACAAAACAATATATGTATTTTGTATGACTTCACTTGGAATTAGATAACTTTTTTTGTATAATGTGGGGCGCCCACATCTACTAAGTTTAAGTCTGTGCACTGGGTAAACCCACCTGACTGCAATTGGCACAAGCAAAGTAAGCTGCACTAGAGTATTTGTGTGGCAGGCTCAGATCTAGAAAGTATGGATTATGGAACTGAATTAACCTCTCGCCAGAATTAAATCTGAGACCAAGAGGAACTTGTCCTCTTGAACCAACTAGGCCACCCTTAATTGTACTTGACTGCATAGCTATTTATATCTTACTGGCCTTGCATATTTGGTGCAATGATTATGCAGTGATATTTGGCACGGGCGTACGGGCTCAAAGCTCCAATGAGTTCATCACTTACATTCTCGTACCTTGGACTAGGTGATAAATGATAATCTCATTAATCCCAACAATTCTCCACTATAGAGTGAGGATACACTTTTAATGCATAAAAGTTTGTTTATGTGATCATTCGAAGTTGGCCATTGATATTGTTATAGTTTTAAGACACACTGTTATTGTTTTAAGCATCAATATTACTGTTTTTAGCTTGCTTTGCGTGTTCTTGCTTTGTTATAGTTTTTAGAGGCATTGATATAGTTTTAAGAGTCATTGTTATGGTTCTAAACATCAATGTAACAGTTTTTAGCTTGTGTAGCATGTTCCTGATTTGTTATAGGTTTAGGAGGTATTGTTATAGTTTCACATAATCAGTTTTTACGAGTTTAAAAAACTTGACCTTTTGAAGCTAGGTGATACTATTTCATAACTATAAAAACATGTAGCAATCTGACTTCATTCTAAAATCTATTTTGGCAATAATGTACATTTTTGAAGTATTTTTTGAAAGTTCCTGCAGTCTTGACGTGACTTGATATAAATAATCACTTCAGAACTATATCAATAAAATACACCACTTATTTCATTCTTATGTCACTTAGTATTATGCATTTTCAAAATTCTCACAAGTTGATTTGCCTTTTAAGAAGAAGAAGAAGAACATGTGCATTTATCTTTTAAGCATAAAAGACTTGGCATGTTGAGTATAATACCTGTTATCCGGAATGTTGTGTATATTACTTAATCAAGTGAGACTATGTCCTTTTTATTGATCTAAACATCATTGCCTGCATGTCCCACAAATCAAAAGGCAGTTTTGTGGGAAGTGTAAGATCTGCTGTTTGCTCAGGCACATTAACATAAACGGCTCATATACTTCACCATTTGAGAAGTATGCTACGAACGCCTAATTCGATATCCTTTTGTGTATCCATTTGTGAAATCCTCTGCCACATACGTGAACCAAATATCACATTTTTTGTTGATACAAATACCATTAGCTAGATTATGGTTCTTCATTGATCAGTTAATATGAACAATTTGAATTGTATGTGTTGCTAGATTTTCCATGTGTATACTCGTACTTCATTTTTATATGAATGGATAAGATTTTGTTTCAGTTCATTGTTTACTGTTGTCCATCTGAGATTGTATTTTTCCTCCCTTGAAGGATTCAAGTAGGTCTCTTGCAGGAGAGAAAGGTTATGATCGTCTAAGAAACTTGCAGAAGTTATTGAGACAGAGGCAACAACATATGGTATCACAGGTTTCCTTACTGTATCCAGTAAAGGTCACGATTGGAAAAGCTCCTGAACAGGAACTTGAATCTTTCAGTAGCACTATTAAGCCAGGTAAATAATCCTATACGAGTATTTCGTTAAAAGACAAGAACATCATAAATGTGCTTTCTTTCATCATATACTCTATTCACTATCAGGGACCTTTGTGGCTACAGAAAAGAAACAAATTTTTTAGCAACTGTTACTCTGTACTCGCTTCATCCCAGTAGTTCTTTACATTTTCTTTTGCACTGTTTTTTAGAAGTGTCTGAGTATATGTTTGAGTGGCGTGGGACCCATAATATAGTACTTCAGTTAAGAAGGAAGTAGCAAAAGAAAGGAACCTGAAGAAATGGGTGGGCGGAAAAGGATAATGTAAATAAATGAATGGGGCAGAGGTAGGGGTCGCAATTTTGTCCTGGTTTTATGGGTTCAAACATACCCAACCTGTTTAATGGGTACGAGACCCATCCCTTTACAGAAAGAGGTAGAAACGCTATATACTTGACACTCATTTAAAATTGACCAGATTTGTGTAAAAAAGTGCGTTGAAGTTTTACCCATTTAAAACCCTAAAATTTCGCTACGAACTTAGATCCCTTTTTATTTTCATCCTTCCTCCGCATTGTGTAATTTGGCTAGAGTTTTACGTGTATCTATTTAACATACACCCTTGGGTTGTGTTTAGTTCTAGCTTATAAGCTAGATGAGCTTATTTGCCATTTGACCAAAATAAATATGTTACGAAGGCCCAGCTGATTTAAAAAGCTACTTCGGGTAGCTTATTAAATAACTAAGCGAGCTGATATATTTTATATTCCATATTTAGCAAATCAGCTAGCTTATCAACTCCCAGTTTCAACTACCTAATTAGCTAAACTAACTAGGTGTACCTAGTTTTGCCAAGTAGAGTCTTAGTGCCCATTTCTAAGTGAAATAAATGTGTAAAACTTTTTGCCCATTATTAATAGTTTTTTACTTTTTACCCTAGTCTGCCCGTTTTACATACCTCTCAACAAAAAAAGAACTAAAGAAAGAAAAAAATCAGCCTGGATGTTTGAGGTATGGCACAAAAAAATAATGGAGGGATGGTCTTTTGCAGTATTGTCAATTCTTATGTACAATTTCCTTCGCAAGTACTAATACTTTGTTCAACTTGATTTAAATATTGAGATGCTTTTGAGTTCCCCAAAATCGGCTCTTGATCTTTCTTCTATTCTCCAATTCCAGGTGTTCCTCCTGGTTCAAAACCTGTTGAGCAGGGCACAATGACCATCTCCGGTCTGCATTTAACCGTGATCCCTCTTACAAAGCTGAGTTTTTTCTCTGACAAGAAGGAGGTTCAGCGATCTTCAACAGCCCTGGGATATGTTGCTCATGTGTGTTCTCTTTCTGCTGTAAACTTAATTTTGACATATTCTGTGATTACAATACGATTCATTTATTATTACACTACATTCAGATTATGGTCAGAAGTGTCCTGATCAGTAGATACATCAGAAACGAACAAACTCTGTCCCCCCAAACACGCAAGAGAGAAAATTCTTGCATTTTCTATTGCTTTAGGAAATGCTTTCTGCTTCTCTAATTCCTGAGCTAGTATGGTGTTGGGTTTTCCATGCAGGCTGTCTCACTTGTTGCTTCTTATTTGCAAGTTCCTTTGCGATATCCATTGCGGTTAGGAGGTTCTCGATCATATATACGTGACTATGCACCTTCAGTGGAGCATTCAATATCAGATTTTACATCGGATTCCTTAATGTCGACAAATTCCAAGCCAGTGGAATTCCCTCTCTTTATTGAAGGTCAAGATTCAACAAGAGCAGCTTATGCTGTATTCTTGCTTAACAAGGTGAATAACATTTTCAGATTAATGGATGGCACATGGTAAAATTGTGTGCTGCCTTTTAAACTTTTTATACAACACGGAATGCATGCATGTGGCAAGCTGGTGACACTTGAATGCTATATTACGTACTAAACAATTGCCAACCTTGGGAAAATGAACATATTTACACTAATTTTACTGCATTTTGTAGTTTCATATCTTGTTTACTTTAGCCATTCTGATCATTCCTGCAATATGATAGCTAAATTTTCTAGGAAAATCACCCTGGACTCTTCATTGCTAGATGTTACTTGTCCGTTTGTTTTTCATGGTTGTCCATCTTTGAGGAATGTTTTGTACGGCCCATGTTTCATTGACAGTTTCAGCCCTTCCGATATAAAACTCTTAACTGTGAACTGTAAAGCTTTTCATCCTTAAACATAGATACTAGAATTTGTTCTCTCCATTGTACAATAGTGCCTCTAGGTACAATAGTTGTTGTGACATTTGTGGAAGACTTGATTTTTCTAACCAATAGGAAAATCCATGCCAGATTAGTATAAAATAAGATGAGTGTGCCAAACACATGGGGTAGGAGGATATGGTTTTCCTTAATCATGATTTTTTTAAGAATTTCAAAAAATAAAAAATGAAAAATAAAGTGGGCCAAATAACTTAGGACATTGAAACTTTATTTTCTTTCCTTTTCTAATTCATCATTTTGAAACCCAGGCTTGTTGCAGTTACGATGATGAACCAATGTGATATATCCAATTGTTTTCCGAACAAATCTTATGTCATAAACTAGGCATTGTAGGGCTTACGTATTTGGCTTTGTGTAAACTATTTGTTGTGTTCATCCCTCCCTGCTTTTATTTACTTAAACATGTATGTACTGGTTAGACAATATGGTTTCGATCAATTTTGCCCTACCTAGTACACAAATAGTTTGGCTTTTGAGTTTTTATCCGTAGGTTTCTGCAGTATAAGCTTAATTTAGTGATTATGTTGCTTTCTCCACTGTATCCTCATATACTTACAAAAATGACTGCAGGATTTAGAGCAGCTTTTGAATTTTATTGGTGTGAAGAGCTTAGGTCCACGCCAAGTCTTAGCAAATTTAAAGGTGCTTTTCAGAACAATTCTTTGTCAAGAGTATATAAATACGTGATGTGCACTGCCGGAGTGAATGTAAGTTTTGTAAATTGGGCATTTGTATTCTTGAAGAATGAAGTGGTGCATAGCCTATTTTTTCAGCACCTTGCCTTTTCACCAATTTTTCTCCCATAAATGCCTCTCATAAATGTACTCGAATTCGTACAGTATCATACCTTAAAAGGTGGTTTGTTAAGTAGGACTGGGCTGTTCAACTTTATGCTAATTTGATTGATACTCCAGTGAATCTTGCATGGTCGGTGTCTGGTGGAAAAGAGCAAAACATTTTTTTTTAAATGCTAACTTTTTGTTTGAAATGTTAATTTGGGATAATTACCCTTCGTGTCTCGTTTGTACTTCATGATCTGCACATTGTGTCTCTGCAATTTGTTTGAGGGTGAATTTTATAGGGTACCCTTGTTAAATGTAACAATTACAGATTAGTTCGTAATGCTCGAGTTCTTATCAAAAACTACCAAGTGGATTAAAGCAAAAGAGTCCGTCCTGCGAGAGACCCCTATATATAGGAGAGTCTCGAAAGTCCCCTTCAAACATTAAAACTAGACAATTATACCTTTTTTCTCGACTTGGCTTCTGATGGTTTTTTGCGGATCTTTTGACCCGGATTTATTAAAAACCAGAAATATAATATAAATTTAATATCATGTAAAAACTAGAGAATTCCTTTCATAAACTAGACAATATAATGTAAAAACTAGTCAATATACAAAAACTAGACAATATAATGTAAATTTAATATAATATAAAAACTAGTCAATATAGACAATTATGTTACACACCGAGTGAGTAAATTCCTGGACAAGTAATGAAACTAGACAATTCATTTACAAAACTAGATAATTCAGTTACAAAACTAAACAATATGTTGTAAAAATTGGACAATTATGCAGGTCATTTTTTAAACTTGAGAACCTTTTTCATCAGCAGCTTGCTTTGCTTTTAGCTTTTTCAACTTTTCATTGCATAGATCCTTGCAAGGAAAAGGAGTTTCTCGGAACAGCTCCATATGCTTCATCAGAAAAACACCATAGTCAGAAGTACTAAAATTACCAGTCCAATCAACACATTAAAAACTATACAGTTTATATGAAAAACTAGACAGTTCAACACAACTGCACAAAACAAAGATATAACATGAAAAACTAGACAAATATTGTTAAAAACTAGACCATATGTGTTAAAAGATACTCCCTCCATTCCACCAATTTCTTTCCATTTTGTTTTTGCACAAATTTTAAGAAATTTGAGTAAAAAATAGGTTTATATAGATGAAGTAGTAAGTGTATAGTAAAAAGTAAGAAAGAGAATTGAAAAAGTATGAAAGAGAGAGATTAAAATATTAATAATGGAGATAGTGGGTTTCCATGAAAGTAAATGAAAAATTTTTAATGGAACGTCCAAAATGAAAAAATGGAAAGAAATCTATGGAACGGAGGGAGTAAAACATAAGGTATTTACATAAAAACTATACAATATATGTTAAAAACTAGACAAATTCACACAAAAAGCTGTAAAACATTAAAAAGAAGACAATATATGTTAAAAACTAGACAAAACATTCAGAAAATTCAAACAAACAACAAATCCCCACCAAAACATATACAGTGTACACAACCACATAGCAAATCTAAAAATCATAAAAAGTAGATGATACATGTTAAAAACTAGACAATACATACTAAAACCTAGACAACTGCACAACAAAAAAACTAGATATCATAGCAATTCAAAGCATAAAGTATTTTAAATAACCCCTCACTTATGTAGTCAGTAAAGTAACCACATATCAAAGCATAAAGTATTTTACACAACTGCACAACAAAAAAGCTATACCATGAAAAACTAGACAATATATGCAAGAAACTAGACAGTTTCACACACAAAATTCAGAAAATTCAAACAAACAACAAATCCCCGTCAGAAACATATACAGTTGTACACCACAACATAGCAAAAGGTAAAACGTAGAGTATTTTCATGTAAAACTAGACAATAAATACTAAAACCTAGATAATTGGACTTCGTTGATACTTTATCTTCTTCTTCCCCCAAAATTTACGGCTTAAAGGAAAAGTTGCAGTACATTTATACCTGCTTCATCAATAATTGCACAATTACATCACAAATTTAAACGAAAAATTGGATCAGACTTTGAGAATCACATATAATTTATGAAATTCAAATGAACAACCACAAAAAACCTCAAACAATAAGATAAAGCAACTAGAAACAACAGATCTACAACATACAAACCAAAACTCTGATAAATTGAAGTGACTAGCAAAATCGAATAGGCAAAAAAGCAAATATAGGTTTACCAACAAAAATGCTTAAAAATCACAGATCGAACAACAAAAATGCCTAAAAACTCAAAATCGAATTGCAAAAAAGCAAATATAGATATATCTGCAGATTTGAACGAAGAAATAAGCAAACCTGTATCAACAACAATCTGGATTTCATCCGGAATTCCTTCGAATCTGAGAATTTACAAGTTGAATAAGCCTTATCTAACCAAAACGAAGTGATGAGATGCAAATCGAACATCAATATGGAGAATTTAGGTCTGAGTGAGAGAAGAAACGGTTGAAATTCGCCATTTTCACAGATTTGAGCAATGATCTCCCGTTAAAGCGATGAAGGAGGAGGAAAATGAAGGTTTCAGTTATATTTCCAAGTTGTATACTAAACCCAACTAGGGTAAGGCCGATTCGACCCGCAAGAAACCAAATCCGTGTAAAATATAAGGATCCTCGAAAATCTGCTTATTTAGTCTTTTAAGTTGGGCGGACCATAAATCTAGACAATTTTATGTAAAACATAGAGGTCCCTCTAAACTTTCCAAATACAGTGTATTTTTATAATACTTAGTAAAAGCAAAACTGGATTCCTAATGAATTTTAGGCTGAAGGATGGAAAAAAAATATAAAATTAAAATGAAAAAAGAAATGAAACAGAAAAAAACAAAATCCCCCTTCTCCAACCTCCTCCTCCAACCAACCACCAAAGACAAATTAAATTTCTGATTTAAAAAATTAGAAAAGAAAAAAAATTACAGCAGCTCCGGCTGTAAAATACAGCTTGGTCAAATAAAATATAACTTCAAAGCTGTTAAAACAAATACCTCCATTGGAACCGTATTTTACAACCATGGATTAAGATTTTGGTCTCGGATTCCATCTCGATATTTTAAATTTATGAGACGTTTCGGAACGTTTCGATAATACAAATTTGAACTAAAATAATCAATGAAAAGTTGAAAATTAGAAATCAATTAGCTTTTCTAATCGTATTCATGGACAAGATGAAACGCGCATATGAATTTCTTGACCGGAAATATTGCTAATCTAATTTGGAATTAGAATGCATACATAATTACATGCACACACTTTCCCATTTCGTCAAAAGCACAGAGGAAAGAAACAATTTCACATCCAATAATAAATTAACACTATGTCTCCACCATATAGTATTTAGTTGGATTTTTCTACGGTGAGATAATAGTCGTATATAATTAAATTAAAATAGTAATCGTACATTAAAGTATTTATCAATTATACCATTAAATTATTTTTTATAATTGTATTTAAAAAATAATATGTAGTGGGAGTATATGTTAATTACCATTATAACATTTCAATAAAATTATAATTTATTTATATTATAATTTTTATAATTGTATTTAAAAAAAATATATATGTAACGTTAATTTACCATTACAATCTTTCTATAAAATCAAAATTTATTTATGTTATTTTAATAGCTGCCACCTTCGGACCTCCCGGAGATAGCCACCGGACCTCCACCGGTCTCGCCGATGAGGAAAGTGCACTGTTCGCATTTAAAGGGAAAAAATGGAATTGGCTTTCACTGTGCAATTGGAAGGCGTGAACGATGACATAGAAACTCCTTCTCCCCTCTCCATCGACTGGACCAATTTCATAAATAAAGAGGGAA
The DNA here is from genome assembly GCA_026545765.1 of Plantago major. NCBI lineage: Eukaryota > Viridiplantae > Streptophyta > Magnoliopsida > Lamiales > Plantaginaceae > Plantago > Plantago major. Next base: position 33,826,622 of record CM048841.1, read on the forward strand.
TGAATTTCTGGGTGTTATACCGTCGAATGAAAATCACCTGAAATGGAGCCAAATTCCGTCGAGTGAAGAGCATCGCCTCCAAAATTCGAGTCTTGTAGAAATTGGGGGTTTATAGATTGATTAATGTTTTTAGGAATTACTGGTGATGTTTGGATGATAGAGATTAAAGGTAGAATCTTGTGATTTGAGGAAAGTGTTCTTGAATTGAGGAATTAGAGTTATTAAATTGATTTGGGGAAGAAATTTTGTGGTTTAGATATAGATGAATGGAGATTGATGAAGACGACGTTTTGCGTAGGATAGGAGATGGTATTTTTTTTTGGATTTTTTATTTTAGTAGAAAGATATTCACTCATGCCAGCCAAGTAAAACAAGATACCAAAGTCTGAGAGAGTTGTTAAACGAACACCAATTTGGCTAAACGCAGCATCAATTTGGCGTACTTATCCAAAATGCCCCTAACTTAAAAAAATCGTATAACATTAAGGTAAAATCGTAATAACTTGTTTACGCGAACACAATAACATTAACATGCACGATTCATCACGAATTACAACAATTAAAAACATCGAAATTTTTGAACAAACTTTACTTATTGGAAAAAATTATAAAAATACCTAAATAAGTTAAAATAAATAAATAAAATAAAAAAAATTCGGACCGGATCTAGGCTGCAAAAGCAGCCCAGATTGTGAACTGGCCAGGTTTTATACCATACATAATAAGAATTGAGAGATGAAATGCTAACGTCGTGAATGTGTATGTATTAAATGTTTAGGAACCATACCACGGTAGGATTCATGTCGGATGGTCGGTAATGTTCTCTTCGAGTAAATGTTTGTTGGCGTGTCACTTGCCTATGCGTCCTTGCATGAAACCATTTGTTGTAGTTTGGAAAACTTTCATATCCGTAATGCACTCGAAGTGCTTGTTTATGGAAATTACATCGAACGTTTTGAAAGTTCTCGAAGGAGTCTTGAGCAGGATATGAACATTTGTAGAATGCCGGTTGTGGTGGCCTTGAGACAACTATTGGTTGTATGAGTGGTTGTGGAATTAGTTGGGGATATCCGAACTGGCGCATAACGATGCACGGCATGTAAGCCTCTGTAATCTTTAAACAATGAATAATTCCTCTAAATTGAGAAATGGGGACTACTTCCTCTGCTGCACGTCCGAATGGTGTCCACATAACCTATTACATAAGAGGTAAGTAAGTAAATAATTTTAACAGAGTTTCAATCTTAATGAAGACAAGCGTGATAAATGCAAATGGGCATGCTTTGTCCTTAAGGACAAAGCATACATGAATTGTCCCGGATGCAATTATCCCATCCAGGACAATTGCATGACTTTGTCCGTTTTAATGACAAATATATCCCATTTTTTCGATTCACGGTATGTCTCTATTAACACAACACTAACACAATCAACTGAGGTACATTTTATTTATACTATAAAATGGTCCCCTACCTAATCATATTCAATTCATTCACACTTCACCCTTCAAACAAATAGTCCCCTGCACTAATCATATTCTAAACACTTGAAACCCGAAACACTAATCATATTCTAAACACTTCAAAAACAAACACGTACACAATGAGTCACGCCCCAAGTTCATATATTTCATCCGACGGTGAGCCTGAATTCCCCGATTGCAGTTCATTTTTTCAAAATAATCAGACTTTTGATACTCCGGAAGCTGCAGAAACTTGGGTGCGAGATATTGGTGTACAAAACAATATATTTTTCACGATCTAACATTCGAAACCAAGACACGTTTACATGGGTTGTGAGCGAGGTGGTGAATACAGAAACACGGCTTCAACTGATCCCGAAGTGAAATCCAGAAGTTCCGTTGGGTCAAAGAAACTCAAGTGTCCATTTGAGGTTAAGCTGCACGAGAGGTATCCGGGGGTGTGGAGAGTGTTTCTCAGAGAGGGCCACGAGAAACACAATCATGCACTCGGGAATTCCCCCTATAGGCACACATCTGCCACCAAGCTCACTGACGAAAAGTACGCCCGGGTGATTGAGATGTTGCAGTGCGGAATGGCACCTAGACAAATTCTCGATCAACTTAATCAGGATTTTTCGGGCACATGTACTAACCTACGTCAAATATACAATGCTGACCAGAAATATCAACGTTTGGAGATGGGATCCCTAGCCCCAATGGTGTATTTCGAGGAACTCTTGAGAAGAAACCATTATATATATACACATTCAGAAGTGGAGGGTACTAACATATTGGAGGGAATTTTCTTATCTCATCCTAATACAAGGGAGCTGATCCGTTTGTTCCCGCAAGTTGTCGTCATGGATGCAACGTACAAGACGAATTTGTACGACAAGCCTTTGGTGCAACTGATTGGCGTCTTACCCACTGGGCAAAACTATCACATAGCCTTCATTTTCCTATCCAACGAAAGGACTTCAAGTTACGTTTGGGGGCTTAAACAATTACGGGTGTTGTTTGCTGAATGTGATGTATCACCGGGGGTATTTGTTACCGACAGAGAGTTAGCGGAAATGAATGCGATTAAACTTTTCTTTCCAGAAGCAGCACACCTACTGTGTCGAAGACACATCTCAAAGGATGTGCAGGCTCACTTATCCAAGATGGTAGGTACTAAGTATCAACCCGTAATCAAATCCAGATGGGATCACATCGTGCATGCAGACACCGAGGAACTCTATGAGCAGGCTGTTGCAGAAATGGCGGAGGCATGGCATAGGCATCCAGGTTGCATGGCCTATGTACGGAACCAATGGTTGGATCCATACCGTGACCGATTTGTCCAGGCGTGGACAAAGAACATCCTACACTATGGAACTAACACGACCAACAGGTTATTCCTTCATTTATCGTCATAAATCCACCACTCATACCTTAGTTTAGTTTATTTCGTAATATACAACTACCCTATAATTACAGTTATGCCGAAACTGAAATTCAACAATGTAAATTATTTGCAGAGTCGAAGGTGCTCACGCTAGGTACAAGTTGTGGTTGGGTCCTTCAAATCAGAAGTTCCACCGTCTATTCCCGAAGCTAAATGGCCTACTTGAAATGCATTTTGATGAAACCCGCACAAAGTTTGAGAGATCTCTTAATATCGTCCCTCATGCCACATCAACAATGCCGATCTTCAAAAACCTCGGAGGTGTGCTTTCACATCTCGCCATCGAGAAAATGGTCAAAGAAATAGACAATGATCCAAGTGATTGCGATCACATACTGTTTACAACTTTTGGATTAATGTGCGCATGTCAATTGCATGTGAAGCTGAGAAACAGGAGGACCGTCGATCCGGTTCACGATGTAAACGTGTTCTGGAGAACTCTTCACATGGGGGAACCGCCTGAGACTATACAGCAGAGTATAAAGGATCAGTTCCTTCACTGGGTGGCGGACCGCAGCGAGACTGCCACGGAGGATGAAATGAGATCGTATTTCGACAATTCAAATGCATCAAAATCGTTCGTGGACGAGCCATTCGTAGCACAACGGAGAGGTAGGAAACCTAAAGCAATAGGGAAAAGGCTACCGAGTGGTTTGGAAAAAAAAACCCCGAATCAGTCTCAAAAGAATTCCGCCCCAAGCAATGACGGTTCAGATTCTCTAGCAAGTACTGGCAGAACATTCAAATATAAAAGTCAAATGCCACCCCAAACTCAATTCTGGATTAGAGGCCATAATGATGTCATCGGCGACGGGAACTGCGGTTTTAGGGTCATAGCTCAATACCAATACGGTCAACAAGAGCGTTGGGCAGACGTCAGGCAAGAACTCATTGATGAGTTGCACTACAACAGGCAGATGTATATCGACGAAATGACACAAGCACGGGTAGATGAAATAAATATCCGTCTGAACTGGTTTCATGATGCGTGTACACAGCCATGGTATTTCACATTACCAGATATGGGGTGTCTTGTAGCAACAAAGTACCAACGGGTCTTATGCGGTTATTCTCCGTTAGGGAGTATGACATACTTGCCATTGTAGTGTCGTTCTCAAATGGACTCACCGGCTCCGGACCCTCCATCAACAACTGAAGAATGGACAATGGGTCACATTGGTAACAATCACTGGATCAGGATCCACGTGGTAACAGAATATCCAATTCCACCAATATGGCTGGTCTGGAGAGGTACTAGAGAGGCAAGAATAAGCCACTGGAAAGCACATTATGGCGTTCGCCTACGTCAATGGCATATGTTCTAGTTTATGTTTTCAATGTATGTTGTATTCCGATTTTCATGTTTTGTAATTCAAATAAATATGAAAAATTTAGAAACCCCAATAAAACTTGCAAGTCATTAAAAAATAATTTTAAAAAATAATAAAAAACTCATGTACTGGCCGGGTACACATAATGGCCCGGTGTGTAACCCAGCCATTTAAATAAATGGCGGTTATTACACCCATATTATGTAATGGCCGGTATAAAACTCCGATTACATGATCGGTCGCTTTTGCCAGATCCGGCCCGAATATTTTTTTTAATTTTCTTATTAATTCCAATTTTATGTATATAGTGTTTAAATATTAGGTATTTTATAATTTTTTCCAATAAGCAAAGTTTATTTAAAAATTTCGATGTTTTCAATTGTTGTAATTCGTGATGAATCGTGCATGTTAATGTTATTGTGTTCGTGTAAACGAGTTATTACGATTTTACGTTAATGTTATACGATTTTTTGAAGTTAGGGGCATTTTGGGTAAGTACTCAAATAATTGGTGCTGCGTTTAGCCGAATTGGTGCTGCGTTTAACATTTCTAATGACAACATAAAATGCAGAAAAAAACTCAAATAGACTTATGTTGTAGCGCCCATAATTTTAATAGATGAATTATAAAAAATATAACTCGTGCTAGTTCTTGAGCTTGTAAATTTGATGAACTTAAATTATGAATATTTAAAACGTTACTAGACGCCTTACGCGTCAAAGGACTTTGCATTAAATTCTTGGTACTAATTCGTGAACTAGTAAAATAATGCAGCGCAACTTTCAAATCGTAAAAATACTTAGATACAAAATTCTAAATACGTGAAACTGAAAATGGTAAAAACGCTTCTGGTAAAGATCACTGCTCCGGCAACGCTCCACTCCAATAGCTCGGTTTCATACCTAAAATTGATATTTCAGAAAGGGATCAGCCGTGACCACTGGCTGAGCAAATTCCATGCACGTGCCATGATCTAAGGTTCTATCTTCATGTCTTTTAAATCTTTTAATCTTGACTTAATGCAATGTGACCTAAGACCTGACTTGACTCTGAACAATTACTTGACTTGACTTGACGTTAACTTAACATGATTCTTGTCTTTTGATCGCGAGCACACTTGGCATCGTAGGTTCCTATCCTGGCCATGGTGGCTATCTACCGGTCTCAGGTCACTTTCGTGGCCCTATCCGTTGAATAAATAAAATCTGACGGCCTCAGGACCTTGGCCCCTATCCGCTAAACATGAACTAATAACTGCGCCACAAATATCAGGATACTCCCCTACGAGCCCCTATACTTATCTTGAAATCCTTGTCTTTAACAACTTAATAACATGAATGCATGTTCCTATACTAACATGAATGCATGTTCCTATACTCTTAACTCATGGATGAATGAAGTGTGTGCATAGTCATATAGCATAATAGCATCTGGAATATGAGCAGACATGATAGTATTTTACCAAACACCACACAAACAATTAATCTTGCAACTCCATCTGATCAGCAGGTACATCAAGAATACAATAACTATATCATGCAACATAGCAATCCAAAAGAAAATCTGCTATCAAGGTAACTAATGCTTAAACACATTGAGACATCACCACGAATATCAACACAACTATTTAATCATGTTCATTTAATTTATAAACGTCAACTATATACCTAATCAGGAAGCATAGTTGTTACAATTTCAAAGTGAAGGTCAATCATCATGTAACCGAGAATTAAATTCATCGCATATCGACATATATAACATATCAAAGTAAATGATCAAAACTGTACGAAATCTAACATGACTAAGCCATGAGGTGAACTCCTACGGAACTTGCAAAGATCACATATATATATCATGTCATAAATATCCATCAACTAAATAACCGTGAATGAGCCTTGGGAACTAGCAAGCATATCATAGCATAGTTAACAAAAATAAATTAATCGTGCATACAAGTGCTAGGGGAACTTGACTTTGAAACAACCAAGAGAAACCCTATGTGTATCACGAACAAAAATCACCACGAACGGAGCCCCTCTCCTCTTCAACTACGGTAGGACACAATAATAGAGACTTGGGTTAGGTTTACTCGGTGGAGAAAAGAAAGAAGAAGAGATGAGATAGCTAGCTTACCAAATCACACGAAAGAGAGGAATTACACAAAGCCTTCTTCAACTTTCTGACAAAGAAAAGCGTTGCAGGCTGGAAGAAGATGAAATCGATGGTGAGGGCTCAGAGAAGACGTTAGTTTTCTTTTATGATTTCTGTAACTGCTAAATGGATTAAAACCAGTTTAATGGCATTAATGGGCAACTTGGGCTTGGCTTGGTTAAAATATTTGGGCTAGAATTTGAAGGGACTAAACTTGGACAAAGATCCATGCTAAACGAATTACGCTCTGACGCTCTGGCTCGTGCTAAAATGGTTAAATTCGAATTATGAATTTTTGGGCTGTTATATATGTTTTCATTTTTTTTAACTAATGACGTTTGGATTTTGGAAAATCCATGTTTGATGAATTTGGGGCTGACTTCAGAAAAATAAGTGGGTAGGTTGGTAATTTAACTAGTACGATTACTCTTAAGTTGTCGTACACAAAATCAATAGTCAAGATTAGATCTTAATGGTGGTACGACTACTATCTCATTTTAACATGTAGTACAACTACTATTTTACCGTAGAAAACTTCGAGAAAAATGTAGAGCAAAAGCTAATCACTTCAGTTTCCTTTGACTTCATCTTTGTCCCTCTGTTTTCTCAGTCACTACTCACTGTTACTATCCCCTTTCTTAATTTTCTTAAATTACTTCAACTCTCAATTCTTAAAAAAAAAAAAAAAATCTCAATTAACAAGTAAAGTTAGCATGAAACAAATTCCAATAACTAATGTCGTATCGTCGGAACAAGATAATTCCGAGATTCCGTTAGCCTTCCGTATCGCCAACTAGAAAAATCGATAATTCTAGACCGTTTTGTTTGAAACGGCAGGGGACTTTGAACCATGTTTACCACATAGACAAGGAGAGTAACCTAGTATTTTGACTTGCTCAAATAAACGATCTTTATGTAAGGTGAAAGTCATGGAAAAAACTCATTCATCCCGGCTTATATGTAAAAAGAAAATACAATGTTATAAAGAATTTTTGTTTTTAGAAAATGATCATCTATTATTATAAATCAAGTCCAACAAGGCACAATACCTATAAGCCGTGACAAGTTATGCAAGAGAGTTGCAAAGTCTAGAAACATAATAGAGAACAATAGAGTCAAATAACGGCATACATCGCTTAATGTTATCTAGAAAACAACCAATAGTAGAAAAAGCAAGATCATCCGATTTCAAAGCTCGAATGACAGTGAGACAATCTCCTTCAATGCTAACATGCTTGATGCCTTTATCTCGTGCCAGAAAGACAACCTGCCTAGCCGCAAGCACCTCAACCACCTCTGGATTTTGAATAAAAGGGACCTTCCTTCGCCGCCAACATCAGTGTTGTCGATCGCGCCCGATCGCCGGGTGCCCGCTACAAGGCACCCTGTAGCGGGGCATCACTCAATCCGTCGATTTGTATTTACGCTTTGGTGTTTTGTTTACATTTTGCAGGAATCGATGTCTTTTGAGCTAAATGAGAACAAGCTGCTTAGCATGGCTCGCCGCGGCGAGGGATTCAGTCCGCCGCGGCGAGATTTTACGAGCTTGGAGCTGGAAATTGCAAGAAGGCTCGCCGCGGCGAGGAAATCAGTCCGCCGCGGCGAGATTTAGCGAATGTATATCTTCTGCGATTAAAAAAGGATCGCCGCGGCGAAGGAATTGGTCCGCCGCGGCGAGATGTTGCGAATGAAGCTCCTGTCTTGATGATTGAAGCTCGCCGCGGCAAAATTATGCGAGAGCTATATATTTTTCGATTAAGAAGGCTGCATGAAGCTATTCTTTCCTTGGCCATGAGATATGCAGAACATAATTTTTGTTTTTTCTTATTAGCTGGGAATTGGGATTTTTTCTCTCATACTTCTTTTTAACCTAGTTTTTTGAAAAGAGCTCCTGGATTGAGACATTGACATTGAGACATCTTTGGAGCTTGGTTAGTCATTGATTTTACTCATCAGGATTATTGGTATTGATTTCTCTATTGCTTTCTTCTTTACAATTCGTTCTTTATCTTTATCGATTGAATTGTATGTTATTGCATGCGAGTTTCTCATCTATTTTTCGTATGATTATTACCATGAATCTCTGTATGCGATTATCTATTATGAGTAGCTAAACATCTTTGAATACAGTAGTATGTGAAGATTATGCATATTCGTTCTAGGGTTTATCAAATCACTCATATAGGTTAGTCTCGTATAAAATCTTCGTAAAAACCTTCAATTCGCTAAGTCCGTATTAAATTCTCTAAATTGTTCATGTTTAAGGATTGTGAATTGACGACTCCATTTCTCCAAAGATAATATATTCTAAGAACAATTGGTTGAATCGAATTGATTGATTTACTGTACAACAACCGTGTGACAAATATGAGTGTTATCCCTAGTTCGAATTAGCATAATTGGATCTTTCTGCTGTATTCATCTTTCTGTCATTGTTAATCGTAATCTTAGCTTTAGTCAATCTAGTTAGAAGTATACAAAACCATCAATCAAACTGTTACTGGCAAGTATCTGTTTACTTTCACTGCTATGTAGCTTGATTAATTCCCTAGAGATCGATCACGAGTTAGGCTTTAGTCTGCAACTACGGCTTAATCTCTAATTGCTTTTTAGAGTATAATTTGAGCTGAATCAAATTTGGCGCCGCTGCCGGGGAATTAATCCCTATTGTAGCGCTGAGAGCCGGTAGTTACTTGTCGTGATTTCATTTTACTTGGACTAACAGAAACTAAGCATCTGTTGAGTTACTGTTGTTGAGATCTAGAAATGGAGTCCTTTTCCAGCTACTACGCACCCTCTGCAAGGGTAGTTGGACCTGCTATTGTGATCGACAAAGCATCGAAGAAATATGAACTGGAAAGTGATTTGAGGCATACACTACCTGTGTTTTTCGGAAACCCTGAGGAGGATTCCCTCCGGTTCATCCAGCATTTTGAATATGCAGTTAGCAATTTATCCAAACAAGGATTGGAGGAAGAACAGGTTAAGTGTGTGTTATTACCCCTCGTAATGAAGGGTAATGCCAAGGATTGGTTGTGGAGAATTGCCCCAGGATCGCTTACTTCTTGGGAGGATATTCTGAAGGCCTTCTACAAAAGGTTCTTCCTACACTCAAAGACAGTAAAGTTTCAAAGAGAAATATCTGAGTTTAGTCAGCAAAAAGGGGAACGTTTTGATTTTGCGTGGGAAAGATACCTTGGAATGGTAAGATCATGCCCACACCATGGATTTTTAGAGCAGGTACTTATGAGCACCTTCTATGAAGGATTGAATGTAGAACACCAGATTGTGGTAGAAGTGAGTGGTGGAGGTATTTTGAACAAGACACCTGTGGAGATGAGGATGGTTTTTGAAGACATGGCAAACCGTGCTTTAATCTTGGGAGATAAAAGGAATCCTATCGAGATCAAGGAGCCTGAATTGTTATATGCTGAAGATATTGATAGGATTACCAATGAGTTGCGACAGAGTGCAGGGGGACCAGCTCCGAAAATGGTGAATAGTGCAAATATTTTACCAGAGAGCAGCTCATTTAGCGAAAGCACATTGGTGGCTTTAATTGCCCATGATGAAAAATTGATGCAAGTTGTTATGAAGGGGCATGAGAGAACAGGACAGAATATTGAAGGGATGATGAGCAGAATAGAGGACTTAGCAGATAGTTTGGCTAACTTCGTAGCAGGTCTAGAATTCGGGGATGAAGATGAATTGGAAGAAGAGATTCAAGCAACTACAGTACTGCGTAGTGGTAAGGTTGTTGAGAAGCCAGATATGATCACTAAACCGGAAACTCCACCTACACCAGCAGTAGACGTTACTGAGGAGATTATTGAGGACCCAAGAAGTAGCACTGAGGTTCTACATAAATCTAATAACCCCTTCCGCCCCCCAGGACACCAGTTTCCAAGCTATTACCATACCCTGGGAGAGTTAAGAAGCCAAAAGACGACAGTAAGTTCAAATCTATTCTGGCAATGCTTTCGAAAGTGAACGTCAACATGCCACTGCTGGAGCTTATTGATAATGTCCCCTCCTATGCTAAGTTCTTCAAGGACCTAAATGCTAATAAGAAGAAGCTTTTGATCTTTGAAAAGTCGATTCTTCCGTAAACAAAGAAATTCTGTGATCGGATTACCAGTGAAACAACAAGACCTAGGGAGTTTCGTGATTGATATACAAATGGAGAATGGGAAGGTAGCAAAAGATATGCTCGACTTGGGAGCAAGCATTAATCTTATTACCCATGACCTTTATCAGGAGCTCGGTTTGGGGAAGTTGGAACCAGTGAATATGACTTTGCATATGGCTGATTGTAGTATCCAGCGACCGCTTGGTATTATTCGGGATGCTTTTGACACGTACTTGGTACCAACAGATTTTGTAGTTCTAGTTCCCAGCAATGCAGCAACCAGCAGCAGAAACCATGTGATTTTGCTAGGAAGGAAAAATAGCAATGGATATCGGAGGCAATCGAATTAGCAAGGACGCAGTGCGTCCTGCAGGTAACTCTAATGCCTATTTTGTTACAAATTGTGAAGCTGAACATGAGATTGCCAAAGAATTTCATTGCATCATTGATGACTGTGTATATATGATGACATTACTAGCGATAAGTTAGAGGCCGCTTTGACACTAGATCCTGATAGGGGAATTCTGAGTGAGGAAAGTCATGAGCTAATCTGTGCTTTAGATTCTGCTGAAACTGAACCGGTAGGTGAACTCGATCCCCCTAGTGAACCATTAGGTGAAATCGACTCCCTCAGTAGCAATACTGGGGAAATCGAACTCCCTAGGCCTGACCTTAAGGAACTCCCATCCCACCTTAAGTATGCTTTCCTTGGTGAAAATCGGTCCAAACCTGTGATAATCTCTTCGAAATTGCAAAAGGAAGAAGAGAACCAACTTGTTGAGCTTCTTAAGGAGAATTCTGCGGCCATAGGATGGGGAATTGGAGACATTAAGGGCATTAGCGCAACCCATTGCACACACAGGATAAGTTTAGAAGATGATGCTAAACCTGTTAGGCAACCCCAACGCAGGCTCAATCCTGTCATGCAAGATGTAGTGAAAACTGAGATCCTTAAGATGCTTGATCACGACATAATTTACCCCATAGCTGATAGTAGATGGGTGAGTCCTGTGCATGTAGTTCCTAAGAAGTCGGGGGTTACTGTCGAAATAAATGAGAAGGGCATAGAGGTCCCGGTAAGAAAAACCACTGGGTGGCGTGTGTGCATTAACTACAGGAAACTAAACGCAGCCACTAAAAAAGACCACTTCCCTCAGCCATTCATTGATGAGATGCTTAACCGCCATGCTGGGCGAGAGTTCTATTGTTTTTTGGATGGTCTTTCAGGGTTCTACCAAATACCCATTGCTCAGGAGGATCAGGAGAAGACGACATTTACTTGTCCCTATGGGACTTTTGCCTATCGCAGAATGCCTTTCGGACTGTGCAACGCTCCTGCTACTTTTCAAAGATGCATGCTTTCTATATTTTCTGACATGGTGCAGGATTTTATAGAGGTTTTCATGGATGATGTTGATATGGATACATGTCCAATCTGTTAAGGGCGCCATAGAGCGTGTCCTAGAGCGCATCACGGTTTAATAGCCAACTTAGTACTGGTCCGACCTCACATGGTCCGTCCTAGTGAATCAACCAGTACGCTAAAGTCACTACACCCTCACAGCTAGTCCGAGCTAGCTGGGAAAAGGACTTCTAAACCTGGCTACGTCAGTACAAAGATGCCCAACGGACCGGACGAGATAGCCTCTCGGACGCCACCTTTACATTAAGACCAAACGTATATGTTGGAACCACTGAGATACTTCCGTGAGACTCTTGGCTCGGACATCTAGAGTTACTCAAAGGCAGATCAACCAAGCAGATCATCTCAAGATCGACACGGACCCAACAGGAATAAAGATTTCTCGGAGGGAAAAGCTCCAAACTACCCTCCCAGGCCCACTAATCGGTATTGGACTATTGTTCACTATTGGGCTATGGGCCAAAGGTAGCTTTGGTGTCCAAATCCGAATCATACATGTTAATACGGACATGTGTCCAATCCGTTAAGGGCGCCATAGAGCGTGTCCTAGAGCACATCATGGCTGAGATAGCCAATCCAGTGCTAGTCCGACCTTCAAATGGTCCGACATTAGGGAAACCATCTCAGGTCAACTAGTATTTACAAGTCAATATACCACCTCAGCTAAGTCCGACCAAGTTAGGTGAATGACTTCCGAACCTGACAAAAAGTCACATGGTCCTTCCAAGTACCACAAACTGTCAGTCCTAGGATGCTAAACGGACCGGACGAGACAATCTCGGACGCCACCATCGCATTAAGACCAAACGTATATAACAGAACCACTGAGATAGTTCCGTGGAACTCTAGGCTCGGACGCCTTGAGTTACCTAAGGGCAGATCAACCAAGCAGAAGGATCTGTCCGAAGGAGTTACACGGACCCAACGTGCGGAATAGTACTCTCAGAGGGAAAGGTCCAAACTACCCCTCCCTGGCCCATTAATTAGTACTGGATTACTATTCACTATTGGGCCATGGGCCAAAGGTAGCATTAGTGTCCAAATCTGAGGCATACACTTGGCATCATCTTGTGAGTCACCTCATAAGCATATGATAACAATAAATATAGCACAAGGTCCAAGACCTTAAGGTAAGTATATTCTGGGTATTTTAACCTTCCTCATAACTATTACATTGAGAGCTACCAACTCTCTTTTGAGTAAAGTCTCTAACCGGATTGACATACGCAATCCGGATAACCCTTTCTAACCCCCCCCCCCCCAATTAAGTCCTTTCAGGTACTCCAGCTCGGACAGGTACTGCCTCGGACTACAAGTTGGAGGCGGATCTTAGACTAGGTTACTTGTAATAGTTTAGTTAGTGTTCGCGGTGTCAACCCTCAACAATACACTTGGCACCATCTTATGAGTCACTTCATAAGCTATAGTCTCTATAAATATAACTCAAGGTCCAAAGTTTGAGGTAGGCCAGATTGAAGAAAGAAGTGATAAAGTTTACAATATCATAACCTTCCTCATAACTAATACATTGAGAGCTCCCAACTTTCTCTTGAGTAAAGTCTCTTACCGGATTGACATACGCAATCCGGGTAACCCTTTCTAACCACCCCACTTAGTCTTTTCAGGTATCCTAGCTCGGACAGGTACTGCTTCGGATTTCAAGTAGGAGGCGGATATTAGACTAGGTTACTTGTAATAGTTTAGTTAGTGTTTGAGGTCTTACTCTTCAACATTTGGCGCCGTCTGTGGGAATCCTTACAAAGGTTCCGTGCTTAAGACTAGGTTGATGGCAAGAACAAGACGGACAACACGGACCAGTGCTGCAGGCGTCGGGACTCCACCTCCACGCCCACGCGGACGTCCACCAAACAGAGGATGGAGGGCCACTGCGGTTAAAAGGAATACTGGGGGAAGGAGATATCCGAGCGATGGTCACACAGCAAGTCCATCCTCAGTTGAAGGAAGAGACGTTCCACCCAGGGGAATCCGTAATGTTCCAGAGAATGTGGTGCCTGAAAGTCGCGGAGTAGTGGATGCTCAAGTTCCTCCGGCAGGAACACATGGCCCACCTCCAGGACAACACTTTACCATGCCAGATGGTCGTGTCATCCGCACTAACGACTTCGGACTAAGTGAGGATCAATTTGTACGACTGCTCACAATAATCCAGGGTTTTCTGGGATCTAACAATGTACAACCCCAGCAAGCCACTCCGCCAGTGGTAAATCCGAGGCAAGCAGAGCCCGCTTTATCAAGGAATGAGCATCGTCCGATCCAGTAGAGGTTGGGGAATCAGCTACCACAGGAAGATTTACGGAATCTCCTAGACAGGAGAGCCTCCGCTTCCCAAGCCCGGAGAGAGGGAAGCCCAAATGGGTAGAGGGCACATCAAGGAAACGGAAACAGGCGACTCGGAGTTCTGCTACAGCTACCTCCACGGGCTGAAGATCACGTAGCTGAGACCGCTCCACTGGCCCATTTAGATGAACTTCCCGCGGACGTAGTAATCCATCCTAGAACAGGAGAAATGATGACTGCGGAAGAAATCTATGCTCAACAAAAGGCCTTGGAAGCCCAGATTCTCAATCTTGGACGCTTGGTAAAAGATCATGAGCAGATAACTAGCACACCAAATCCTTTGTGTGATGATGTCATGAAAGAAAAGGAAAGAAACAAGAACTTGGATCAAGTGATTCTGAACTTGGAATACTATTACGGAGACACTTGTCCGGTGGGCCACTTGACAAGGTACAATAGTAAGATGGATTTCAAAGGGATGAGTGACAATACAAAAGCTCTCACTTTCTCATCTACTCTCTTCGGAACAGCCATGGATTGGTATACTGCGTTGCCAAACAAGTCAGTAAGATCGTATGCGGATCTATCTTCCAAGTTCCTGGGGCGATTTGGAAAATCGAAAAGAAGGAAACGAACCGTTGGGCACCTGGCAGAGGTTATACAAAGAGAACAAGAGGATCTCAGGACTTTCCTAGATCGCTTCAATACGGAGGTCCTCCGAGTTGAGCCTCACAGTATTAAGGAACGGGTCAGCCACCTGTATGCTAATACTTACAACACAGAGCTCCGGAGGAAACTTTCTAGCCAAGAAGTGAGAAGTGTAAAGCATTTGGATGACATCTGTGAAGAGGTGATGTACGGAGAAGAGTATCGAAAGAATGTTCCAGTGAGAGCTGGTTCCAAGAATGGAAAGGAGCCAATGAAGCAAGAGCAACGCCATGGAAAGTTCGATCCAATGAAGGATCACAGAGATAAGGGTTTCAACAGGGAAAGAAGTCCGCCGAGAAGATACGCGGATTATACTCGTCTCAATAGACCAAGATCCGACATTTTGGCAACCATTATTGAGAAAAAGTTGGATATTCAATGGCCAAAGCCATCTCGCAATAACCGGAAGAACAAGAATGCAAAAGGGTATTGCAAGTTTCACAAGAGCCGTGGTCATGAGACGGATGATTGCGTTCAACTGAAAACAGAGGTTGAACACTTAATAAGAGAAGGAAAGCTGAAGGAGCACGTCTACATGGATGAGCCTTCTAGGCATGATAGTACGGAACGGAGGAGGGAAGATAGGACCGCAGAACCACAACCCTATCCACTATCCTTGCCACCTTCGCCAAACAATCATCCACTCCGCTCGGATCATCACTGATACGAGTATAATGATGACATTGAAATGGAGAATCTTCCATACAGTGGAGTGATCAACACCATAGCAGGCGGACCGACTGGAGGCGATAGCAGGAACGCAAGAGAACGGACAGCTCAGAATCTGTGGAACAACGATAGGTCCTATGCTACTCCAGCGATCCGAGGAACCAACATTATATCCTTTGATGACAGTGAGATCCCCTCTCCTACGGCAGGAGGTGAGGACATAGATGATCCGGATGTCCCACTGGTGGTTTCTTTAACCATAGCGACTTATCGGGTAAACAAGATCCTAGTAGATACAGGGAGTTCCTCGAACATCATCGCCCAAAGTACAATAGATCAAATGAATCTGGGGAGAATCCGGTATGAGAGAGTCAATACCTCCATATTAGGGTTTGGAGAAGGAACTTTCCACCCCCTGGGAAGCGTTATGCTTCATGTATCATTGGGGACACATCCCGCGAAAGTTGCACAGCTGTCCGTTTTGTAGTGGTGGATCGAACTTTTGACTACAATGCCATCTTTGGTCATCCGGGGCTCAATCAATTCCGAGCTATGCCTTCCACCCTCCATAATCGAATGAAGTTTCCGACCCCCAGCGGAATTGGAGAAGAAATAGGAATCATTCGAGAAGCTTGGGAGTGTTACATCATATCTACCAGGAGGGCATACGCGTCCGTGTTAGCAGTCTCTCAGACTTCTGACTCGCAAATTATTCTCCCACCAAAAAAGGAGAATCCCAACATTGGGATAGGGAGCCAAAAGGACAAGTTTCCCAAAAGTGCACGGATCGAACCTCATGAGACCCTCCAGGATGTTGGACTTGTTGTCGGAAGCCCGAACAAGAAGACTAAAATTGGAATGGAGATGAATGCGGAAGTGGAGATGAAGCTCATTGCTTGTCTCCGCGACAACAACGATGTCTTTGCTTGGAGTACTGACGACCTTAAGGTGATAGATCCGAGGGTCGCTGTTCATCGTCTGAACATGGACCCCTCGATTAAATATATCCGCCAGAAGAGAAAAGATTTTGGCCAGATCAAAGATGCCATAATATCTGTGGAAGTTGACCGACTCATGAAGGCCGGACACATCGCAGAGGTCCGTTATTCCGATTGGGTTTGCAACGTTGTCTTAGTCGAGAAATCACCGGGCAAATGGCGGATGTGCAATGATTTCACTAGGTTAAATAAAATTTTGCCCAAAAGATCCATATCCTTTGCCGCGGATTGACCAGTTGGTTGATTCCACAGCCGAATGCGCGTCACTGAGTTTCATGGACATGTATCAAGGCTTTACTAGATTCGGATGGCCAAGGAAGATATTAAGAAGACAACTTTCTTCGCTGCGGGAGGGGTGTACTGCTTTAAAGTGATGCCTTTCGGATTGAAAAACGCCGGAGCTACTTACCAAAGGCTGGTAAATCAAATGTTCAAAGAAGAAATCGGCAAGACCATGGAGGTGTACGTGGACGACATGCTCGTTAAAAGCAAAACTGAGGAACAACACATAGAGCACTTAAACAAGTGCTTTGCTATCCTTAGGAAGTATGGGATGAAACTTAATCTGGAAAAGTGCACCTTCGGGGTAAAGGGCGGAAAGTTCTTGGGCTACATGGTCACAGAAAGAGGGATAAGTGCAAATCCTAAGAAGATAAAAGCAATCCTAGACCTGCCTCATCCGAAGAACTTCAATGAGGTACAACAGCTTATTGGACGCCTCATGTCCTTAAGTCGTTTTATTTCGCGATCCGCAGAGAAGAACCTTCAATTCCTCAAAATCCTCCGGAAAGGAGAGAACTTTGAGTGGACTGCGGAATGTTCCGAGGCTTTTTAGAACTTGAAAAAGTACCTCCATTCCCCTCCACTGCTCTCCAAACCCGTAGAAGGAGAACCACTCTACCTCTACCTAGCCATTACGGAAGAGGCAATGAGTTCCATATTAGTACGGATCCAAGCTAATGATCACATGCCAATATACTATCTTAGTAAAGCCCTTGCAGGGGAGGAGACAAGATACGTAAAGAATGAGAAATTTGCATATGCTTTGGTTTACACCAAAAGGCGGTTAAAACCCTATTTTAAATCTCATAAGATAGTATTCCTAACTACAGAACCTTTGAAACAGGTCCTGGGAAGACCCGATCAATCCGGACGACTCTCTAAATGGGCAATAGAGCTGAGCGAATACGGCATTAGCTATCAGGCTCCGACAGCCAAGAAAGCTCAAGTTATTGCGGACTTCTTAGCGGAGTATCCTGAAGCGGAGTCAGCGAAAGTCTCGGATAAACAAGCATTTGAGTGCCTGATTACCAAGTAGGTCAAACGAAAGTCAGTTCCGCCAAAGATTAACCCAGATAACCTTGAAGATGCTCAGTTTATCAATCAATCTCGGACTATGACATGGGAAGAAACTCGGGTCAACCAAATGTTCCTCCTTGATGATATCACAAGAGAATCAAATACTGATAACTCCGGCCAGGATGCTAAAGGGGAAAAGGAACAAGGGTTGAAGATTCAGGAGCTTATAGAAGATCCTCAAACCAGAGAGTAGCCCACCGATATGTGGACGTTGGAAGTGGATGGCTCATCCACCGGAAGAGTGGGAGGCATTGGAATCTATCTTAAAAGCCCTGATGGCGCGGAACTCGACTATGCGATATCCTTGGACTTCAAGGTTACAAACAATGAAGCTGAATATGAAGCACTATTGATCGGACTACGTATAGCCAAGTCCCTACAAGTCCGGAAACTCAAAACTTACACGGATTCACAGTTAGTGGAAGCCCAGTTTTCTGGTGCTTTAGCCACAAAAGGCCCTTCAATGATCAAGTACCTTGAGCTACTGAAACTAGAAGTGAATTTCTTCGATGAGTTTACACTGGAAAAATTTGACAGGGAATGGAACGAAAGAGCGGACACTCTGGCAAAGTATGCGTCCGCAACAGCTGCTCTAGATACAAGGAGAGTTATTCTACTCATAATTAAGAACTCATCCGTCATGAGTCCTACTCCAACCATTATGGTCACTGAAACAGGAAGAAATTGGATGACTGATATCTTTAGTTACCTCAAGGACGGATCATTACCTGCTGATCCAAAGGAGTCAAGGAGCGTACGACACCGAGCGAACAGGTATTTCGTACTTGGGAGAGATCTATATAAGAAATCCTTCGGTGGGACTCATATGAGATGTTTGGGTCCACAAGAAGCGAGGACGGTGCTTGAGGAAATTCACAGTGGGAGTTGCGGAAGTCATTCCGGTGGGCGGACTCTCGCTCAAAAAATCATCCGACAAGGTTACTACTGGCTTACCATCGATAAGGATTCCGCAAGCTTCGCCCAAATTGACCTGATTGTCAGTATTATGCAAATGTCCCCCATCGTCCGACACACCCTATGATTCCGTCAGTCATAGCATATCTGTTTGATCAATGGGGCATCGATATTGTCGGACCTTTCCCAAGAAGCACTCAACAGAAGAAATTCTTAATTAATGCTGTGGAATATTTCACCAAATTGGTAGAAGCAGAAGCAGTAGCCACCATCACGGAAAGCCGCGTGCGGACATTCATTTGGAAGAATATCATTTGTCGCTTTGGCTTACCAAGAATTCTTGTCTCGGACAATGGTGCTCAATTTTCGGGAAACAGACTCAAGGAATGGTTGGCCTCTTTCAAGATTGAGCAACGCTTCACATCTGTCAGATACCCACAGGCTAATGGACAAGCTGAGTCCACGAACAAGACAATTGTTAAGATCCTGGAAAAATGGCTGAGAACCTCTCAGGATAGTTAGGCGGATGACCTAGACAGAGTGCTCTGGGCTCACCGCACCACTGCACGGACTGCCACAAGGGAAACCCCATTTGCTCTGGTTTATGGCACAGAAGCAGTCATCCTAGCGGAGATTGTAGTCGAAACAATGAGGGTCCAAAAATTCCATGATTCCGCCAATCAGGAAGCTTGGATCTATGATTTAGATATGCTAGAACAGAAGAGGACCGAATCATTGGCCAATATCCACAGATATCAAGCAACCGCAGCCCGGGCCTACGACAAAAATATTGAAGCTAAAGATTTACAGGTCAGGGACCTGGTGCTCCGCAGAGCTGATATCTTGAGCAAGGTGGGGAAGCTTGAGCCTAAGTGGGAAGGACCTTACAAGATTGTTGGTGCGAGAGTGAACGGAAGTTACGAATTGGAGGACAAACACGGACACCCACTCAAGCGTACTTGGAATGCCAGGAACCTTCAGAAGTTCTATTCTTAGGGATTATTTTACGGAACTCTGCTAGTCACTGGATGTTTTTAGTTTCGAACTGTTTATTACGCGGAACTTTGACAGTTCTGTATTTGCTAACTCTTTTGTTATTGGCCATGCAGTCCACAAGTTGTAATTGAATTTCCGTCAAATCAATACAACTTCTATCTTTCAATTCGTAAAAATAACATTTAGTGTTCAAGTGACAAAAGAAGCAAGCAATGAATTTTATTCATATGTGAAACAGAGTATACATAACACTGCCTTGCAGTCTACAACCTCGGATCTTTATCAGGATCTACAACTACAATACATTAACTGTGCAGAAAGTCTTTGGGGATACATCACATTCCATTGAGCACATTCCTCTGACAGGAAAGTATTCCCCGTAGTCATCACTTCCGGGAGCACCAAGAGTCTGATGTGCCTGCACAATACAGAATGGTTCAGTATGTTGGAATTTCTTATAGTATCACCATACCTTTGAATCCTTCTATGGATCCCATGCATAGTGTATACGGACACCAATTCTCCGATGGACCTTGGAAGTCGAAACGACCAGATCTCAGCCTATCCATCTTTAGAGGCTCCAACCCTCTTAAAAGTCAAGGATTTTCATCCAATTCAAGAGAGATTTGAACCACTAAGGGCGGATTGACAGAAAGGGTTACCCGGAGCATTTTTCTCAACCAACACGTCATTCCATCAGCCGGCTACCTTGGCGGTTTCTTTTGAGTAGCCTGTCATTCAATACCCACACCTTTGCTGCATTTAGGGTTTGCACCAGACTAGGAAAGGATGGGCGTATTGAAGGGCGGGCCAATCAAAACGACAAGATAGAAGAAGGAGAAGGAGCAGAAGATGAATCTGGGATCATTTCGGTACAATTTATGTACTTAGATCATGGCTTTTTATAGAAGACTCTAACCACTTAGCGTCCGCCACATAATAAGTCGGTGTTGGTGTTGGCGTTGGGCCTGGGCCATCCGTTTGGGCCAGATGGCGTCGGCTCACTTGGGTTTACCCACTTTTGGTCACACTAAGCCCATGGGTAAACACTTTACAAACCACATAAAAGATTGTCCGAGTAGAGCATTCACCAGATAAATTTAACCAGTCATTGTTAGCCCAGTCCGAGCCACCATAAGTCGATAACTCATCATTGCTAGTCTATGAAGGACTACTCAGAGTCTCATACTCGCGGGTAGACGCAACGGATATATCTAACGCATCCAAAGTCCTATAAGTTCTAATCAATCATCATTGGTTTATACTTATTAAGAGGAGCAAGCAATACTACTCCGGATTTGTCCATACGTCCGCGGTAGGATAAGTTCCTCACTGCTAGAACATACGAATTATTGCGGATGTTTGACTTACTGCTACGGATGTCTATCCTACGGACTTGAGAAAAGTCCAAGTAACCATCAATTGGATAATTCAGGCAAGATTATCAGATAAGGATAAACGGAACAAGATAAAATTATCTTAAACGTAACGGATAATTGTGCGAAAAAATATATTACAACAACAGAAATAATAGCAGAGTACTTGGCAATGTTCCGTGCCATCAGAAGATCAGAATTCAGAGATTACATTGTTTCCACGGACTTCTCAATGAAGGGGAGGCTGGCTTGGCCCGGCTTCATCAGTTGTAGGCGGATTAGTGGAGGACGGATTGACATTCGACATGCCCGCGCGTGATTCCGCAATGGCATCACAGGAAGCCTTGATGTTCTCGAATAAATTGAAGTCCGCGTCATGGTCGACGATCCGAGAAGGCATGAAGTACCAATCCTTCAGATAGTTCATGTTTTCATGGAACGGCGTGAAGCATACCTTCCCTATAGCCCTCGGGACACATTTGGGAAGGAAAGGTCCACCATTGGTGATTTCAATTTCACCTTCCTCAGTGACCACCTCCGCGAACTCACATGCCGCTAAACACTCATCCGGGACGACCTCCACCGGGAATTCGACTCCACTGGCGTCCGCGGATGGATCCAATCCTTCCACCTTCCAATCGAAGCTCGGAGACACTAGCCCATTCGCCTGCAGTTGGCCAATGGCGGACGAGAGCCCCTCTAGATGAAGAGCATCGGCCTTGTCCGCCATAAAGAACTTGAAGGAGTCCGACTTCATGAAGTCCCTCACCGCTTCGAGCCGGGCGAACTGGAGATCTTGGAGGAGCGCATCCTTGGACTCCATGAATGCCTTCATCGACTTATCGATAAAGTTCTCCTGCCACTCCAAGTTCGACTTTACCTCCTGCCAGCTAGCCTTCAACTTAGCAATAAGCGTATCCTTCTTTTTCAGTTGGGCCTCCTCCAGTTTGATCTTCTCCGCCTTCTCTGCGGATGCAGCCAAAGCCTTATGCAGGTTCTCCTCAATAATGGCCCGCTCGCTGGCCTTCCACTGCATGGCCTTGATCATGCATCCGAGCTACAAGAAGTCCGCACAGTCAAAAGTTATATTTCTATCATAAAAGCTGAAAGCATGGAAAGGAAGACACGCAGAAGTTGCTTACCCTCTGATGCAACTCGTGGATCTCTCCGACCCGCTCAACCTCAGGGAGTCCGCGAATCCCTTCATACTACGAATCGAGAGCTGCTTGGTCGGACAATGGCAGGACAGCAGAGAAATGTTGCCTCTTCGATGCAAGGGAAGCATCCGAGGTTGCGCCCCTCTTCCTCCTCGAGGCAATGGCATCCCGCATCAACATATCCCGTGGAGGTGCGGATGCAGCAAAAGCTGGTGGCTTCGACGCAGTGGTACTGCGGGTTGCAGGACCTTTGCCCTTGTCAGGCACCTCCAAGATTTGCGGATCTTCACCCGCTTTCTTCCGCCTTTCCTCTTCCGCAGCGAACACGGCTGCATTTTTGGGGTCCGCCATAGGCAGACCCGCGGAAGAGTTAATAATTTTGGCCCTTTCGCCAGTGGCTAGCTCAAGGGCTTGGTGCTCCCTCTGCTGTTTCTTCTTCTCTCGGAGGGTAGACATGATATATTCGAACCAGTAAGCTGCAAAAAGAATAAACGATATCAGGCATGGACTTATGTACGAATAGAGGACAATTACTGAACAAGAAAGAACACACGAGTCTCAAGGAACCCTTACAAAAGTCGGTCTTTCCTCCGACCTCAACGATGCCAGTCAGTCCGCACAAATACGGCAGCTGCTGACATATCAATCCGTGAAACGGATATGTTGGTGGATCATTTTTCTTATAGATCTCCGCCACCCACGGAGCCACATTCTTGGGAAGGGGGCGCCAGTCTGGGATACTTTCCCTTAGAAACTTTATGGGCAACCCCCACTGCTCCCGTCTCCTCGCGAACTCCCCAGGCTTCAAGGCCATCCACACGAAAATGTACTTTTTCCACCATTTCGATCCGAGCGAGGAAATGGGATCGGAAATGAAATTGTATGGTTTCCTATTTACAAAAGTATAAAAAAGAGGATTCCCCGGACTGAAAGTTACATTGAAGAGCTACCTGAAGTTTTCAAAATTCACAGACTGCCCCTTCTTCGCACAAAAAACCACGAAGCAAATTAAGTTTCCCAAGGACTTGGGAATAACCTGGCTCGGACCTATACCAATGTGATTCAAGATGTGCTTGAACTTGGAGGCAATGGGAAGCTTCCATCTGCAAGAGAATGCCGCTTCGTGCACACACATGTATCCAGCGGACGGATTGTAAAAGGCATGCCTAGGCCCCGGAACCATAATTTCGACGGACTCAGGAATTTCCCATTTCCGTCTCCACTCCAGAATATCTTCAGGTTTTACCATAGACGAACATGTGGGAAGCAAACCATCCGCGTTCAATTCCCCATACGAATCCGCAATAACGACAGCGGACGCAGGACGAGGGAATTTGGTTCGCGCCGCCTTGGCCCCATGACCCTCAACCAGCGGAGGATTGGGTTGAGCGGGCACCCCGGGGTGCAACACAATTCAACGCCCCGAACGGCCCCGTGGACGAGTGGTTTGAGAGGCTTCCTCCTCCTCTTCCTCGTCATCCTCATCTTCTTCTCCATATTCATCCTCTTCTTCTCCACCTTCAGGTCTCCCAGATGTACTCGGGTTGTTCAGACCTGTTTCTGCCACAAGACGGTCCTCCTCACCAGCCTCAAACATCTCTACATCGTCTGCCTCATGACCAGAGTCGCCTTCCTGCTCCATCCGAGGCACACTTGCACCAACCGACATACCACCACTACCGATGGTCCGAGATTGGACTCGCACCCTGGTTCTCGCAACATTTCCCTGGCTACTCACCGTATCATTTTGAGCAGCAGCAGTATAACGGACCCCTTGCCCCGCATCTGAATCACCGGACGACACAATCTCCACAATGTCCGCCTTGTTTACCTCCGCAGGAAGTCTGTTCTGTGGAATCTCCAACTCCAGTTCATCTGACGCGGATGAAGTTGCCGCACCAGATTCGGATCCTTGGTTTGTTCCATCATCATAATCAATGACTTCGTGTTGATTCTGACTATCGCTCTTGGACATCCTAGGGCACAAGGAAATGGATTAGAAAACAACATGGTGGTCGTCCAAGAGTTCGTTTATGTATCTCATTAAGTCCCATGATTCGACAACATCTTACTTTACAGCGAGTTCCTATGGGTCAATTTTCTCTACCTATTGACACCTACCTTGGCACGTAAGGTCACGACACAGGAAAGTTCTAGGTGCCAATTGGCACTATTATCTACCATGCAAGGCGCCATAACAGCAAAGTTCAACATGCCTGCTGGCGCTATATCCTACCATACATGGAACATTTACAGGGCAAGCATACGAGCCATATCTGCATATTGATACTATAAATTCAACTACGGAACACATGCAATAGTGGGGTAATCGAAACTCAACATACGGCACATCACTTGGCAAAAAAAATACCCTATCTCTATAGCATACGAGCACGAAAATTCAACAGAGTATACGTGCATCCGGGGTAGAAGAAACCATATTCGCAATTTTGAGGAAGCCAGACTTACTTACTTGATAAAGAAGCTGGACAAAGGTTGACGGACAACGAAGCCTGGCTAATTCTCCGACAGTGACTTGCACGGCAGATCTGAATACTCACTCGAAACCTTGTTTGCTCGGAAGTTAGTTACTTGCTCAGATTACTTAAGAGTGCTCTGAATTCAATTCGGCTAAAGTGTGACAATGACAGAATTGCAATCTATTTATAGAGGGATAGTTGGGGAAGATGAAGCGTCACATCACACGGATTTCAACCCTAGCCGTTGATCATTTCAATCCAACGGTTGCATCGGCTTACATTTGGCAAAATTACATAGCACCCCATTAAATTTACTTTGGAAATCCTCCACTATCTCGGGATCATCACGTATGGGCTGGGCGGACAATGTATTGGGCCTCTTGGATCGCTATTCATCGGCCCGGATGAACCATTTCACAAATCTGGCCCAACGGATTACTTCCTACACACACTTCTACAACGAACTCCTTCCTATCCTAAAACCGAACTCGGATCTCGATATATCTCGGATGCATATACCTTTTCCTTCTACGGTCCGTGTTAATTCCTATCCCGGACCGTAGAATGAAACGGGGGGGGGGGGGGGGGGGGGGATAAATTAAAATTTACGGAAACACGGATACGGATAGTGTGACATAAAAAGAAGGGATTTTCTCCCTCACATTTAACGATTCGGACACGCTCCTAAACACACTTGTTCCTATGAATATATTCTTGTTGCTATGGACTATGTGACTAAGTGGGTGGAGGGGGGGGGGGGGAGATATATATAAATTTTCGGAAACACGGATACGGATAGTGTGACATAAAAAGAAGGGATTTTCTCCCTCACATTTAACGATTCGGACACGCTCCTAAACACACTTGTTCCTATGAATATATTCTTGTTTCTATGGACTATGTGACTAAGTGGGTGGAGGCTATTGCCACCAGAACTAACGATTCAAAAGTTGTGCTCTCTTTCATGTCCAAGAATATTTTCAGAAGGTTTGGTACACCCAGAGCAATCATTAGCGATGGCGGATCTCATTTTATTAATCGTTCATTTGCGAACCTGCTTGTGAATTATGGAGTGCAACACCGTGTCGCAACCGCATACCATCCACAAACTTCTGGTCAAGTGGAAGTCAGCAATAGGAAAATCAAGAGCATTCTCACAAGGGTCGTAAAACCAAATCGTAAGGATTGGTCAACCAAGCTAGATGATGCACTGTGGGCTTACAGAACTTGTTACAAGACTGTTATTGGTACAACCCCCTATCGGTTGGTTTATGGCAAAGCTTGTCATCTTCCCGTGGAGTTGGAGCAAAAAGCGGCATGGACCACCAAGGAGCTAAATCTCGATATGTAGGCAGCTGGGGAAGAAAGATTGCTGCAGATCTCTGAGCTGGAAGAACTCCGCAACCTTGCCTTTGAGAATGCAAAGATTTACAAGCAGAAGACAAAAGAGTATCATGACAAGGGGATAATTAGAAAGGACATGCACCCAGGTATGAAAGTTTTGGTTTTTAACTCTCGTCTTAAACTGTTTCCAGGAAAGTTGCATTCGCATTGCGATGGACCATACACGATAATTCATGTGGCACCGCATGGTGCTGTCGAACTCTTGAATTCCACTGACGGTTCCACCTTCAAGGTCAATGGACAGCGCGTTAAACCATACTTTCAAGGGTACATTGAGCGACCGGAAGAAGTGGTCGAACTCTCCGAGTCCAGTACATGACTCTAAATTGTACTTCATAGGCCAGACACTTTCGATCCCTTTTATCTTTCCACTCTTAGCTTGAGGACATGCTCGAGATTCGGTTTGGGGAGGCAATGTGAGGCTCTTCAGTTTCT
Source organism: Plantago major (assembly GCA_026545765.1). Classification (NCBI taxonomy): domain Eukaryota; kingdom Viridiplantae; phylum Streptophyta; class Magnoliopsida; order Lamiales; family Plantaginaceae; genus Plantago; species Plantago major. Next base: position 33,853,360 of record CM048841.1, read on the forward strand.
TGCCTGTGTTTCTATGTGTTTTTTTCATATTTTCGTGAGTCTTTCGTGTGTCCGAGTTACCTTTCCAAGTTTTCGAGCACCTATTGTGAGTGGTAATCCACATAATGACTTTGTGTTGTTTGATATGTAACTGGAAGTAGCCTAGTGCATTGTTAATTCCTTAAGGTCTGTTCTCTTGCAAATATCTCGTATGTCCAGTTCTTTAGTCCAAAAGCCCTGAGAAGCCTGAATCGATGAAAAAATATTGTACCGGCATTTGTATTGTGTGATTCCTGGGATGTGCAAGTTTTTATGAATTACTTGCGCCTTTTCATACTTACGTGTACTCATTTTGTTTGGGGATGACGAACGGCATGCTTCTAATTTTGAGTTCTCTAACTTTTAAACCCCGTTCTAAAGAACAGGTTTGGGGAAGAGCTACTTACATGTTTACGACTATTTTTGAGCTTTATATGCTCGATTGTGTTTGAGTCTGTTGCTGTTTCCAAAGGGTGTCTGAATTTAATCTCGGGGTGGATCTATGGTCTTAGTTGATCACCTTCTGTCGTGTTGGGCATGTTTCAGATACTACCTATATACCGGTGTGGCCCTTAAAGCTATATGACCGTGAGGGTTGATGGCATGTGTACCAAACTGACACGCACAAAAGTGCGGACTTTCGGTAAAACAGACACCCGTAAAAAAATTTAGATAAAAGAGCCCAATGAGGCCATGCATCGAATACTGCGCAATAATGGTTTATGTTTGATTTGCAAGTGAAAAAGGGAACAACACAGGTCTTGAACTTTTGTTATAAGTCATTTTTTGAAAAAAAAAAAGTCCCTTCTGATCCATTTGATTTGAGTACATTGGCGTAAGATAGTCTAGGCATTCTTGTGATGCGAGTCACCTTCCCAGTTTACTTTTTGAGCGAATAACCCTATTGGACACTTCCAAAGAGAGTAGAGATTGCATATTATTCCTGTGAGGGACTAGCGTGCTGGACTTAAGAGTTATTTGCTTGAGAAACGTTTTTTTTGTTTTATTATCTGTGCACTTTTCTGCTAAGGTTACTTGAGAACAAAACATTTGCATTTGGTGGACTTAATGCTTTCAATGCTAGATTCGATTACTTGGATTTGTAACTCTTGTATTTGTCTACATGGTTTAGAGTCTAGTGTGTTTAGGTTGAGTGTTTGCTCGAGGACGAGCAAAGGTTCGGTTTGGGGATTTTGATGAGACAATATTCCAACGTCTCATTTGGTCCTTTTTAGCGGTCTTTGTGAGTCTTTGTCTTTAGTTTTATAGTCTTTTTAGTTCATTTTTACGCTTTGGTGTTTTGTTTACATTTTGCAGGAATCGATGCCTTTTGAGCTAAATGAGAACAAGCTACTTAGCATGGCTCGCCGCAGCGAGATTTTACGAGCTTGGAGCTGGAAATTGCAAGAAGGCTCGTCGCGGCGAGGAAATCAGTCCGCCGCGGTGAGATTTAGCGAATGTATATCTTCTGCGATTAAAGAAGGATCGCCGCGACGAAGGAATTGGTCCGCCGCGGCGAGATTTTGCGAATGAAGCTCCTGTCTTGAAGATTGAAGCTACGCATGTGAGGATTTGCCCCTTGTGGTGAAATTATGCGAGAGCTATATATTTTTCGATTAAGAAGGCTGCATGGCCAGCTATTCTTTCCTTGTGAGAATCTGTGAACATAATTTTTGTTTTTCCTTATTAGCTGGGAATTTGGATTTTTTCTCTCATACTTCTTTTTAACCTAGTTTTTGAAAAGAGCTCCTGGATTGAGACATTGACATTGAGACATCTTTGGAGCTTGGTTATTCATTGATTTTACTCATCAGGATTATTGGTATTGATTTCTCTATTGCTTTCTTCTTTACAATTCGTTCTTTATCTTTATCGATTGAATTGTATGTTATTGCATGGAGTTTCTCATCTATGATTCGTATGATTATTACCATGAATCTCTGTCTGCGATTATCTATTATGAGTAGCTAAACACCTTTGAATACAGTAGTATGTGAAGATTATGGATATTCGTTCTAGGGTTTATCAAATCATTCATATAGATTAGTCTCGTATAAAATCTCCGTAAAAACCTTCAATTCGAAAAGTCCGTATTAAATTCTCTAAATTATTCGTGTTTAAGGATCGTGAATTAACGACTCACGATTTCTCCAGTATAATATATTCTAAGAACAATTGGTTGAATCGAATTGATTGATTTACTATACAACAACCGTATGACAAATATGAGTGTTATCCCTAGTTCGAATTGGCATAATTGGATCTTGCTACTGTATTCATCTTTCTCTCATTGTTAATCGTAATCTTAGCTTTAGTCAATCTAGTTAGAAGTATACAAAACCATCAATCAAGCATCTTTGGCAAGTATCATTTACTTTCAACTTTCATTAGCTTGATTAGTTCCCTAGAGATTGATCACGAGTTAGGCTTTAGTCTGCAACTACAACTTAATCTCTAATTGCTTTTTAGAGTATAATTTGAGCTTATCATAGATCTCCAGTCTCTGTCAAGTAAAGACTTTGTCCGGTCTAACACTTTGCAAACCGGATATAAGGTCCTAATCCCCCCCCCCCCCCCCCCCGAGAAGTCACTTGTGCAGGTTCTTACCAGGCTTAGGATCTTAGGCTCTAATGCTCTAGCTCTTTGGAAGTACGAAGGTTCTTACTTGAAGATATCTTAGTCATTACGTGTGGAGTAGTTTAAAGAATAATTTCTAAGTAGTTGGGGGACTTATACCCTCAACATTTTGGCGACGTCTGTGGAAATCTCTACAAAAAGTTCCGTTCTCTTCAGTAATGGCAAGAACGAGAAGGTCCGTAAGAACCAACGCTACCGCAATTGGCACGCCCGCCCCATGGCAAAGAGGTAGACCTCCCACTCGGAGAGGGAGAGTGGCGAGAACAACTTCAAGAAATACAATGGACTATCCAAGTGATGGCCACACCGCTAGTCTCTCTTCAGAGGAGGAAAGAGCCGCTGATCCACCGATAATGGCCCAAGTACTCGTGGTCGAAGGACAGGTTCCTCCGTCAGGAACACATGGTCCTCCTCCAGGGAGAAACTTCACTCTTCCAAACGGGCAGATCATTCGCCCAAGTGAGTTTGGGATGAGCGAGAATCAGTTTGGCCTCTTACTCACCACTATTCAAGGATGCTTTGGATCGAACAACCTTCAGCCTCCCCAACCCACTCCTCCTTCGGCAATTCCAAGACAAGCTGAACCCGCACAATCAAGGAATGAGCATCATCCAATCCAACAAAGGTTAGGGGAACCAGCTCAACCAGAGGACCTAAGGAACCTTCTCAACAGGAGGGCCGCTGCTTCTCACGAACACTGGGAAAGAAGTCCGGTGAGACCATGAGAAGATGAAGCTGGAATAGCCGACGTGGGGCTCTTCATCACGCGCCAAGAGACCACGTGGCGGAGAGCATCTCGATAGTTCCCGTTGATGATCTTCCTCCAGATGTGGCCGTCGACCTAAAAACGGGCGAGAGGCTAACCGCCGAGCAAATTTATGTCCAACAAAAGGCCTTGGAAACTCAAATCGCTACTTTGAGCAAGATGGTGAAGGCACATGAGAAGGTGACTCTTAGAGCTCCCAATCCTTTATATGATGAGATAAGGAGGGAAAGGAAGCGCCCCGACTCCACTATCCCAAATCTTGAGCACTATTATGGGGATACTTGTCCTGTGGGGCACCTTACTAGGTACGAGAGCAAGATGGAGACCAATAGCCTGAATGAAAACCTGATGGCTCTTAACTTCTCCACTACTCTCTTTGGAGAAGCAATGGATTGGTGGAGCTCTTTGCCCAATGACTCCATCAAGTCCTATGCGGATATCACTTCTCTTTTCCTCAAAATGTTTGAGAAAGCAAAAAAGAGGAAGAGATTAGTGGAGCACTTGGCAGGAGTAATCCAGAAAGAGCACGAGGATCTTAGAACCTTTCTTGACCGTTTCAATGCCGAAGTATGCCAGGTCGAGCCTCACAGCATCAAAGAACGGGTCCGACACCTGTATGCTAACACTTACAATGATGATCTCAGAAGAAAACTTTCCAATGAAGAAATCACAACCGAAAAATACTTGGAAGACATCTGCGAAGGAGTCTTGTATGGGGAGGAGTACAGAAGAAATGTCCCGATAAGAGCCGGGGCCAGAAAGGGGAAAGAGCCAATGAAACAAGAACCCCCTCCCCGACCTGGAAAGTTTGAACAAAAGAAGGAATTTAGAGACAAGAGGGAGTTCCGCAGGGAGAGAACCCCTCCAAGGAGATACGCCGAATATACTCGCCTCAATAGACCAAGATCCGACATCTGGCTTCTATTGTTGAGAAAAACTTAGACATACAATGGCCAAAACCTACAAGGAGCAGTAAGAAGAACATGTCACGCCCCTGACCTTTTTCACCTTATAAGCATGTTTAATTACGTTTTAAAAATAACATCAAGCAAATTTTAATATTTTGATATGTGTTATATACGTGGCCTTATTTGTGAAAAATTAAATTATATAATGTGACATGGTATATTTTTGCTATTTGAACTTGATGTTAAAAATTGATATTATGTGATCGTAATTGAATTCTAATTGTTATCGTTATTTTATATAGTTTTGGGCCGGTTTGTTACTAGTTTTAATTTTAACCGTTTTATATCTAAACGAGTTCCTATGAAAGAACGGACACCGTAATATGAGCCGTATGAATTTATAGTATTTGTTTAGTGGACCTCTTTGACTTTCGAGTCGTCCTCGTGAAAACCGAAATAAGCAAGCACGTGCAAATAATTCAAGTATTAAAAATAATATTATAGGTTATAATTAATTATTGGTTTCATATTCACCGCCTCAAAGGCATTCTCCTGTCAATGACGTGTTTTAACCCTGGAGAGATTAGTGTCAATGACTCACCTCATTTTACCAGCCTCATCACTATCCTGCCTTAATCATTTTATTCTTCAAACGCCACACACAATTAATATCTACGCGGCAAACGATTACACCAACATTCAACACTAGACAGTCACCACTACTCTCACACACCACCAGCACCTTGACTTGGTACCTACGGATGATTTTTATCATCAAAAGCTATTAAGCAATTATAGCAAAGTGATGGAAAAATAGTACTAATTCTCAACCCAATAGATTTTCGGTTCTCTCACGGTATGGTTTTAATGTTTAGCAATTAAATTCCAAATTTATTATTATCATATTTAAGAGCCGGTGTAAATATACGTTTTACAGGTAATTTATCGCTAAAAGATAGTACGATTAACGCTAGCGATATTCTTGGACGGTCAACTGTAAGTGTATTTAGTACCTCGTTATTTAGTATCTTTGTAAGTAATTTCGGTAACTTGTTGTTTGACAAATATGTGTGACTTGATATGGTGCTAGCGTACGGGCTATGTATATGTGAATTATATGGTTGTAGTAGTTGATGTGAAAAGTGAAAATATACAGTGGTGTGCTATATATGTGGAATGTTCCATTCTGGATACAATGAAAAGCTTAAAGTTCTTGATTGATGAAATGATCAATTGCTCCCATGTATGGATGGGATACGTGCAGTTGTTATATGAAAATATACTATTTTATGATAAAGTATTAGTCGTATATATTTATAAACATGATTATGTGAATTGCATCATAAGAGATAAGAGGATTCTGTTATGGCTGCTGATGACCTTGAGTCATGTGTTTTCCAGCTTGGCTGGATATCCATCACTGGATGGACTCTGTATAAAATATAGAATTCCGTGCATTTGGAATCAGTATGAAATATGAAATCCAGTGCAATTTGGACTCTGTATAAATCTGTTATCGTGATCACGAATTACTCCTGGTCGTAACAGAGCCATAGCGGACAAAGAAAATGACTAAGCACGTGCATTATTATTATATATGTGTGAATTTTGTGAACTGACGTGTTGGAATGTGTGAAATATCTGATGGTCATGTGTTCTAAGTGATAATGAATCTGAGTGACTCAAATTGTGGTTCTGAGATATGCTTATTGTCGTTAAATAGCTTGTTGCCGGTTCTTTTCTTTACAGGTTATTAAATGACCTGTTACTGATTATACTTACTGAGCTCGCAACTCATCCCAATTGCGATGTTTTTTTTATAGCCTTTGAAGATAAGGACAAAGGAAAGGAGATAGCTGAGTAGAAGTAAAGTCATGGATCCAAGGTCGGCCGGCTGGTTTCCCATCCTTCTCCCTCCGCTCATCATCTGCATATCATATCGGGGCATATTTTGGGTTTTATAATAAGAGGAATGACTCCTCATGTATGTAAATATATGTTCTTCTGACAGACTTAGGTTACGGGTGTGACACCCGTATGTTTAAATCTTCCGCATGTTGGTGATGTTTAAGTCAATAAAATGTGTGCTTAGTTGATACTTATTAAGTGTTTTACACTAAGTTGTTTTAATAGTATATGAAAGTGTAAGGGTGTTACAGAACAGAGCTTCAAAGGAATACTGTAGGTTTCACAAGCACAAAGGTCACTCGACTGAAGACTGTGTCTAGTTGAAGACACAAATAGAAGGGCTAATAAGGAGCGGAAAGTTGAAAGAACTAGTGTATGAAGAAGAGCCCTCCAGGCACCAGAGAAATGAATGAAGAAGGGAGGAGCGTGGTTCGGAACCTCCGACAGGATCCTTACCGCCACCTCCTGCAGAAATTCCACCCCACCATGCGCAGAGATACCGTGGGTACCCTGAAAATATGGAAATGGAAAACCTCCCCTATAGCGGGGTTATCAATGCCATTGCAGGAGGTTCGACTGGAGGAGATAGCCGAAACGCAAGGGAAAGAACCGCGCAACATCTGAGAAACAACGATAGAACCTATGCTCCACCAGCTCTGAAAGGTACAAATGCCATCACTTTTGATGATAGTGAAATTCCCCCGTCGACGTCTGGTGGAGGGGATCTCAAAGACCCTGACGTTCCATTGGTTGTCTCTCTGGTCATCGCCACTTATAAGGTCAACAAAGTACTTGTTGACACAGGAAGTTCCTCCAATGTCATCTCCAAGAGAACCGTGGAACAGATGCACTTGGGAAATATTCAATACGGTCGCGTACACACCTCCTTGGTAGGATTCGGGGGTTCTATAGTGCACCCCATCGGAAGTATACCCTTACAAGTCTTTATGGGAACCTTCCCGACGAGGGTGACTGTGACAATCCTCTTTGTGGTGGTCGACAGCACATTCGACTATAACGTGATCCTGGGGCGCCCAGGACTCAATCAATTCAGAGCAATCGCATCTCCCCTACACAATAGGGTGAAGTTCCCTACCCCAAATGGTGTGGGAGAAGAAGTGGGTAATGTTAGGGAAGCCTGGGAATGTTACATCATGTCAACCAGGGGAGCTTCAGCACCCGTTTTTTCGGTCACCAAGAGACCCAGGAGCCCTCCTCCTGCACCTCTTACTCCATTAAAGGAAGAAATTGGTGTTGGGATGCTCAAGGAAAAGTTCCCTAAGACTGCAAGGATGGAGTCTCATGAAGCCTTAAAAGAGTTTCAATTGATTGAGGGAGATCCAGAGAAGATAACCCGGATCAGAACGGAGATGAGCGCGGAGGTAGAAATGAAGCTCATCACATGCCTTCGAGACAATCACGATATCTTCGCCTGGAGCACTGACGACCTTAAGGGGATAGACCCGAGGATCGCCGTTCACCGTCTGAACATGGATCCGACGGTAAAACATATCCGACAAAAGAGGAAGGACTTTGGGCCTGAGGAAGATGCTATCATAGCGGGAGAAGTAGACAAGTTAATGAAAGCAGGACATATTGAAGAATTCAGATACTCTGATTAGGTCTGTAACGTGGTCCTCGTCGAAAAGGCTCCAGGAAAATGGAGAATGTGCAATGACTTCACTAGGCTTAACAAGTTTTGTCCAAAGGATCCTTATCCGTTACCACGCATTGACCAATTAGTAGACTCCACCGCAGGATGTGCACTCCTAAGCTTCATGGACGCTTATCAGGGCTTCTACCAAATCAGGATGGCTCAAGAGGACGTAAAAAAAGACGGCCTTCTTTGCAGCAGGAGGGGTCTACTGTTTCAAGGTCATGCTGTTTGGCCTCAAGAACGCAGGCGCTACATATCAACGATTGGTGAACAAGATGTTCAAAGAAGAGTTGGGCAAAACCATGGAAGTTTACGTGGACGACATGCTCGTAAAGAGCAAGACTGAAGAGCAACACATCGAGCAACTAAATAGGTGCTTTTCCATCCATAGGAAATATGGAATGAAGTTGAACCCAGAGAAGTGTACGTTTGGTGTAAAGGGAGGAAAGTTTCTCGGTTACATGGTCACGGAGAGAGGTATCAGCGCCAACCCAGAAAAAATAAAGGCAATCTTGGACTTACCACAGCCAAAGACAATCAATGAAGTGCAGAAGCTCCTTGGAAGGGTGATGGCCCTGAGCCACTTCATCTCCAAATCCGCCGAGAAAAACCTACCCTTCTTCAAAATTCTAGGGAAGGGAGACAAGTTCGAGTGGACAAAGGAATGCGAAGAGGCCTTGGATAACTTGAAGAGCTATCTCCTTTCACCACCCCTCTTGTCCAAACCGGTAGAAGGGGAACCTCTTCACCTCTACCTGGCGACTACTGATGAGGCTATGAGTTCTATATTGGTGCGGATACAAGGAAACGACCACTTGCTGATCTATTACTTGAGCAAGGCCCTCGTGGGTGCCGAGGCCAGATATGTCAAGATTGAGAAGCTCGCCTTCACGTTGGTCTACACTGACCGGCGACTGAAGCCTTACTTCAAATCTCATCGAATCGTCTTCCTCACCAATGAGCCACTCAAACATGTCCTAGGCAAGCTAGATCAGTCGGGGCGTTTGTCCAAGTGGGCGATCGAATTAAGTGAATATGATATCGGGTACCAAGCTCCGTCAGACAAGAGGCTCAAGTCCTTGCCGACTTCCTGGTGGACTACCCCGAAGAAATGGAAGGAGGGACCGAAAGTCCACAAGAGGACGTGAGCTACGTCATGCTCACTCAGGCGAAGGCTATCCCGGAAGAAGAAAGGACCAAAGAAAATGAGCCTGAAGAGATGTTCAAAAATAATGTCCAACTCTAGGCTAAATATCAAGAATCGATGGATGACTCCCTGAGGGTGAAACACATGTTCCTCCTAGATGAAGTAACCAACACTTCAACACCTGCATCTTCTGTCAAGAAGCAGGAAGATGGGAAAGTGCCTACTCTCGCATCGGAAGCTAAACTTGAGGGCAAGGAATGTTGGACACTAGAAGTGGACGGATCCTCTACTGGACGACTAGGAGGAATATGAATTTTCCTTGAAAGCCCTGAAGGAGCCAGGTTGGAATACGCCATCACCCTTAACTTTAAGGTAACAAACAATGAGGCCGAGTATGAGGCACTACTTACCGGCTTGAGAATGGCAAGGTTTCTTTAAGTCAAAAGAATCAAAGCCTATACAGATTCCCAGCTCGTAGAGTCCCAGTTTTCAGGGTCTTTCACTGCTAAAGGACCCAACATGATCAAATACTTGGAGCTTCTCAAGAAAGAGGTTGAGCACTTTGAAGTATTCACGCTTGAACAATTCCACAGGGAATGGAACGAGAGGGCCGACGCCCTTTCCAAGTATGCCTCTGCCTTAGGAGCTTTGGACACAAGGCGCGTCATCCTGATGACTCTCACAGATTCTTCCCTGGTAAACCTTAATGGACAAGTCTTCCTCCTGGACACTGAAAGGAGCTGGATGACCGACATATTTCACTATCTCAAAGATGGCTCTCTGCCTTCAGACCCTAAAGAAGCAAGGAGGATCCTATGCAAAGCCAACAGGTACTTTATCCTAGGAGAGGATCTCTATAAGAGATCTTTCACGGGAACTCACATGAGATGCCTTGGACCCCATGAGGCAAAGACCCTTTTGGAAGAAATCCACGCAGGAAGTTGCGGGAGTCACTCCGGGGGAAGAACCTTGGCTCAGAAGGTCATAAGGCAAGGATACTATTGGCCTACCATTGATAAAGATGCTGCCAACTTCGCTCGTTCTTGCGAAGACTGCCAATACTATGCCAAATACCGCATCGCCCGATCAACCCTATGATTTCGTCAATCATAGCCTGTCCGTTTGATCAATGGGGAATAGACATAGTTGGACCCTTCCACGTGGCATGCACCAAAAGAAGTTCCTTATTGTCGCGGTAGAGTACTTCACCAAATGGGTTGAGGCCGAAGCAGTGGACACCATCACAGAGAGTCGAGTAAGGACCTTCATTTGGAAGAACATCATCTGCCGGTTTGGACTCCCTAGGGTCATTGTCTCCGATAATGGAGCACAATTTTCCGGGGCCAGATTAAAAGAATGGCTCCAATCCTTCAAGATAGAACAGCGCTTCACTTCCGTTGGTTACCCTCAAGCCAATGGTCAATTTGAAGCTACCAACAAAACCATTGTGAAAATTTTGGGAAAAAGGCTGAGAACTTCTCAAGACAGTTGGGTAGATGATCTCGACGGAGTCCTCTGGGCACATCGGACGACAGCTCGAACTTCTACTCAGGAGACACCCTTCGCGCTAGTCTATGGATCAGAAGCGGTCATCCCCTCGGAAATCACTGTGGAAACCCAAAGAATCCAACAATACCAACCTGCTGGAAATGAAACTGCAAGGATCTACGACCTTGAGCTCCTTGAAGACAAAAGAAGCAAGTCACTAGCTAACATCCTTGTTGGGAAATTTGATGGGAAATTTCTTGTGAAATTTGTTGGGAAATTTGTTGGGAAATTTCTTGAGAAATTTGTTAGGAATTTTTGTTAGATATTTTGTAAAGAATATCTGTTTAGTTTTGATCAGCAACATGATGACTTATCTTAGTCTCCGAAAGGTGATTAGTACTCTTGGTTCACTTGAACATTGTAAAAGAGGAAACCCACTAAGTATGATAGTCTAGCTAATCTTGTATAGGATGTTAGGTCTCAAAATGTAATTTTTATTTTATGAAGAGAAGACCAAGAAGAAGACATCCAAGCAGAAAGCTCAACGACATTGAAGACTTGAAGAAAACTGCACAAGATTACTAAATCTGTTGTTCAGATATCTTAGCCAGATATCTTAAAGACACGAATAGTTTCAAACAAACTGTGTCACAAGAGAAATCTGAGAAATAAGAGACATATCTGAAAACAAGGAAAGTGTCCACAGATATCTATTCTCAGATACCTTGAGCTTTAACCATATTTCTGAAAAAGAAATATATATTGCAAACAAAGTTGTTTCCATAAACACAAGTGGTATCTGAAGAATGAAAATAAGGACGTGCAAAGAATCAGATAACACTAGTCTCTGATACAAAGCATAGTTCCGTTGACACTACAGGACAAAAGTATAGTACAATGCATTTAATGCACGGACAGAGATGTCTGAATAAAAGCAACGGCACCTTCTGAGAAGAAGACAAAACTTCTAAAGATTATACACAGATATCGATAGTTTGAATTTGAGCCTAACGGATACTATTCAAACGACACTCAAATTCATCTATAAATATCAACACTTAGACTGATTGAGAAGACACCTTAGACACACCTTGAACTGCATACAAACGCTGAATGTCTTACTCTCTCAAAGAACCTTACTTACTCACGAAGCTTTCTGTTGCGACCAAAGCTTTTGATCTTGAGTAACACTGAAGTTCTAAGTGTCCTGATCCTAAACAAGCAAAGCTATCTGTGAAGGAGTTGAATCAAAAGATCAACTATCTGAGATTCATTCTCTTGAACAGATATCATAAGACTTAGTCAAGAAATCGAACAAGATACCATACTGTAAAGTGTATTAAGTACCTTGATTCACGAGCTCTCGAATAATAACCGAAAGTTATTAAGAAGCTCATCGACAACTCAAACCAAAACCAACACCATAATGGCGTGGAGTACGAAGTACTTAGTTTGAAAAATCGTGAATAACTCAAGGTTACGGAGTATAGGAAGTACTTGATTTGGGAAACTAAGGAATAACTCAAGGTTATTGAGTATAGGAAGTACTTAGCTTGGGAAGCTAGGGAATAACTCAAAGGTTTCGAGTGCAGAAGTACTGTTTGTGAAAGCCAGGGAACAACTCAGGGGGAACATTTGGTTGGGAACCAATTGTTAAGAATCTTAGAATAGGATTATTGTAAGGAAAACTCAATTATCTGTTCTAGTGAATTCTAGGTCTCTGATAGACCGAAGTGGATTAGTTGGAGGATTACGCCACCTCCAGATACCACTATACTTGCTGTGTTATTTACCTTTCTGTATTTACTCTTAAAGACACACACACACACATTAACTGCTTTACACTTATCTTTATTAAGTCTTCCTTTTCTGATTCTAAGTATCGGATATCTATTCGAATATCTGAGAAATAGTTGTCATCGACAAAAGTTTTAAAAGACTATTCACCCCCCCACCCTCTAGTCTTTTACTTTGCCTTTATCTGGACTAACAAGTGGTATCATTTGGAGGTTCACCACCTTAGACCTTGAACCTAGATCCCAGATAGGTGAAGGAACTTTGTCCACTTTTGAGGACTATTTAATTTGTGTGTTAAGTGTGCGTATGTCTCGAGTGATGCACCCGTTCTCAAACCGTAGATCTACGAGAAATGGAAAAATAACATGATGCTCCACCTTGAAGCCATAAGTGACGAGATGATCAAGTAATAAAGAATGGCCCAATAATCATTCAACAACTTAAGCAAGTCATGGAGGTTTCAGTGGAAGAGACAGAGATCAAAGCGAAGGATCTTCACAAGCAGATCGTCAACTAGTGGAAGATCTCTTTCAAGTTATTTACGAACCAAAGCCAGAGAACTCGGACATCGGAAGATGCCAAGAGGAATCATTTGGATGGTCAAGCTCGTAACATTATCATCGGATCGACACGGAGCACATATTAAGGTAAAGCGGGTGCTAAAAGCGAAAGTTGCACAGGGCGATTGAAGAAATCATGCGGGCCGAGAAAACCAAGGAAAACAAGTTCGAAGTTCAAGTTGAAATTTCAAAATTTCAAACAAGGTCCCACCGAAACTCGAAGAACTTGATTTCGGGTTTACCACTCTTATGAGTGATATGGCAAGACTTGGGAAAGCAATAGATACTCTCGATCGAGAAGATTAAGACTATTGTCGAAGTCTTAACCACAATCGGGAGCATATTAAATTCTTTTATTTTAACCAAGGTATGCCAAATATCACTCAAAGGGAACTTTTCTCATCTTACTACGGTTGATTATGAGACAACTCAGAGAGAACAAACAACTGAAAAGTTGCAAAATGTTGCTCTAGTTACTCAAGAAACTTCTGAAAAGAAGAAAAGCAAGGAGGAGACTGAGGATGCTCTTGCTGCAAAGCAAATGAGCAAATTTGCGGTCGAGAAATTGAGAGAAGAAAAGCCAAAGAAGTGAAAAAGCATCTAGCTCAAACTATCACCAAGACAAAAATATGCAAAGCTCATTGAACAAGCCATTTCGAAAGCATCATGTCTTGAGGCGAAATTGAAAGCGATATCTGTTTCTATTGTCGTAAAAACCAGCCACTTCAAGGCGGATTGTCACGCCTCAACAAACTAAGGACAAAGCGACAAGAAAGATAGAAGAATCTTCGGAAGAAGCGAGCTTTGTTAATCAAGAAAGAAAGAAAATCCAAATTCAACTGGATGCTCTAGATGTTGAGACAGATTCTGAAGATGACTATTCAGATGATTCAACCTTACCATCACCAGAATTATGTGGAGTTACTCATGATATAATCGACTTCGGCCTCAAGAAGAATGAAATGTGTGGAGTTCTTTGAAATTGTGGACGGACATCTCCAACATAGAAAACTATCTTATGGCTGATGAGGTAACACATACTTCTTGCTACACTTATGAAAGTGATGAAGAGGAAATAAAAAATCTAGAAAATCTCAGGAAAGAACTTGACATCTATGAAAGAGAATTTCTAATGATCCGAGCTAGAGCCGAAAACCTTGAAGAAGAAAAGAATTCTCTTGAAAAGGAAAATTCTCAATTAGTTAAAGAATCTGAGAGAAAGGATGCTGAAAATGCATTTCTCAAAGCTCAGATATCTGAGACTGAAAAGTCACATGAAAAAGCAATGGCTGAGTTACGAAAGAATTATGAAAATCTTCTTTCTGAAAACAAGGAACTCAAGAAGAAAGAACTATCTTTTCAATCTTATGCCAAAGCTAGTGACACTCTTACTGAAGTACAATCTTACTTAAGAGATCCTTCAGAAAAGAAAGGACTTGGGCTGAATACACAGACAGATTGTTCTATCACTCTGAATAAGAGTGAGGAAAGAAGAACATTTGTAAGTACTCAGCAAGACGGTTCCCATGCAATCTATAGTATCGGTGAGAAGACAAAGATTGTTGACAAAGGAAAGGCAGTTGCGACTAAACCTTTGTGGGAAAAACAAGTCAAAAACAAAACTGTTGATGCGTCTCGAAAGAAACACAACACTGAAAAGTGTAAACACCCACAGTGCTATGTCTCTCAAAAAGGTAGAATTGCAGGAGCTGGCAAATTCTCCCATGTCACTTTTTCTGGAAAGAAATTGGACCAACCAGAGACTAGCAAAGCTGCTGAGAAAAGATCTCAGATAGCTTCAAAGCAGTATTGGCTACAAAGGCATCGAAAACAACTTGCTCATGAGTACAAGCGAGAGCAAGAACGATGGCGAAAGCTAGAATTGCTCAAAGCAATTATCGAAGTGGAAGTTAAATCAAGCCCTGAAAAAAAAATGCCGAGCAGAGAGAAAATGCAAAGAAAGGCTAAGTTCTTTGAAAGCAAACTCGAAACCCGATGTATCTGAAAGCATCATATGGAGCACCTAGGAACACACCAAGGAAGAAAATAATTCTTACTAATGATAACATTCATTCAAAAGAATTCCTCCTTACGTTCTGTCGACAAAGCATATTTCAAAGAAATTCATTCAAAATGGATTCCCTTTGGAAGAACTTTTAATTGACGGTTCCATCAAAGATATGAGAACCTAATCTCCTTTCTGTTGTATGCGAATGCCTCCTGGACCAAAGCACAATGGCTATTTGATAGTGGATGCGGAAAGCACATGACAGGAGACAAAGCAAATCTGGTTGATTACAAAGCTTGCAACACGGACCGGATATCGATTCTTGGAGGAGAATTAAATCCTCTCTCAGGATTTGCAACGTCAAATTGGGGACTTTAACAATCACTGACGTATTACATGTTAAGGATTTGAAATATAATCTATTTAGCATGAGCCAGTTTGCAGACAAGGGTTTTACTATAAAATTCAAAGCTAAATACTGCAAACTAATTGACAATGAGTCAAAGCAGACAGTCTTAGTTGGTCGGCGGAAAGGCAGTCTTTATGTTGCCGATTGGGCATCTGCCACAACTGAAGAATGTCTCATGGTGAGTCAATCTGGTCACACAGAAGAGCACTGGTTATGGCACAAAAGAATGAGTCACTTGAACTTCAAAACTCTGAATAGACTTGCCAAGAAAGAGTTAATGGTTGGCCTTCCCAGAACATCTTTCAGAAAGGATGGTATTTGTTCTGCCTGTCAGATGGGGAAACAATCTAAAATCTCTTTCAAGTCCAAAATCAGACACTCTAGTGTTAGACCACTGCAACTTTTACACATGGATCTTTTTGAATCATCTGTAACTAGTTATGCAGGAAAGAAGTATGGTCTGGTTGTGGTAGATGACTTCTCAAGATTCACTTGGGTTGTCTTTCTGAAACACAAATCTGATGCCAGGGTGGAGATACCAAACTTGCTGAAAAAGCTTGAAGTCATGAAAAATGACAAGGTATCGCAATCGAGCAGACCATGGTACTGAGTTTGTCAACCAGTACATAAAGGAGTTTTGTACCTGCAAAGGTATACAACACCAACTTTCCTCTGTAAGAACACCTCAACAAAATGGTGTTGCAGAAAGGAAAAACAGAACCCTTAAAGAAGCTGCAAGGACAATGCTAATGACATCTTGAAATAAGTGAAATTTATTGGGTTGAAGCTGTAAACACTGCTACACTCGAGCAGGATGTTTGATAAACAAACACCATGACAAGACCCCCTATGAAATCGTGGTTGGCAGAACCACTAATATCAAACATCTGAGAGTATTAGGTGGTAAATGTGTTGTTCTAAACAAAGGGAAAGATTATCTGAGAACATTTCAACCAAAGGATGAAGGTGTTTTTCTTGGCTATTCCACAACAAAGAAAGCCTACTGAGTTTACAACAAAAGAACAAAGAAAATTGAAGAATCGGTTCATGTTGTATTCTATGAAGGAAGTAAGAAAACACCTCCTATTGATGAACTCTCGAAGGTTCAAAGAATTATTCTTGAGGATTCTAAAGAAGAATCCTCGAGAAGGAGAAACATCACTATGGAAAGTGAGGATGACTCGGCGTGAAAAGCTTGAAAAGCCTAGTAACAACAAGATGACTCATGGACATGATGAGGAATTTCCTATGAGTTTTCTAGAAATGGAACAGTTCGAGAACCTTCATCATGAAGAGGTATCTGAAAATAAGAATCTTTGAAATGCATGTTTCAGATATCTCTAACACTGAAAAAGTATCAGATATCCATGACATTTCCCATATGTCAGATATCTCAGATACTGAAAAAGTATCAAATCAAAATCTTAGTGATTCACATTCAGATCACCTGGATATTGATCCTACTAGCACTAAACCTATGATGAAATGGATCAAAGATCATCCTATAAAGGATATAATTGGACCGATTAATCAGGGTGTTAGGACTAGGAGAGCAATAGCTGAAAATGCTAACTCTCTCTTTGGATGTTTCATCTCGAATATTGAACCTAAAAATATAGAAGAAGCATTAGGAGACCAAGACTAGATCTCTGCAATGCAAGAAGAGTTGGATCAATTTGAGAGAAACAAAGTCTGGAAACTAGTTCCATTTATAGAAGGAATATCTGTGATTGGAACTAAATGGGTTTTCAGAAACAAGATGAATGAATCTGGTGAAATAACCAGAAACAAAGCAAGATTGGTTGCCAAGGGATTTACTCAGACTGAAGGCTTAGATTTTGACGAGTCATATGCACCAGTTGCCAGATTGAATGCAATAAGACTCTTTCTAGCCTTTGCAGCTCATAAAGATTTCAAAGTTTATCAGATGGATGTCAAAAGTGCATTATTAAACGGTGAACTTGCAGAAGAAGTTTATGTTGAGCAACCACCTGGCTTTGAAGTTTCCTCAGAAAGTAGAATGGTCTATAAACTACAGAAATCTCTGTATGGACTGAAACAGGCTCTAAGAGCATGGTATGACACTTTGGCCAAGTACCTTCTGGAAAGTGGTTTCAAGAAAGGTAAAGTTGATAAAACTTTATTTACCTTAAATCATGATGGGAAACTACTCTTAGTTCAAGTATATGTTGATGACATCATATTTGGATCTAAGGACAAGCAACTTTGTAATGACTTTGCAAATCTCATGAAAAGCAATTTTGAGATGAGCATGATGGGAGAAATGAATTATTTCCTAGGATTGCAAGTCAAGCAACTCAATGATGGAATATTCATTAGTCAAACAAAGTATGCAAAAGATATGCTCACAAAATTCAATCTTAAGCCTTCTGAAAAGAATGCTAAGACACCTATGAGCATTGGAACCAAAATGACCTATACTGAATCAGACAAGAGTGTTGAAGAACATAAGTATAGGAAATTGATAGGTTCACTACTTTACCTCACTGCAAGTAGACCTGATATTCAATATGCCGTTGGAGTATGTGCTAGATTTCAGACAAATCCAATGCAAACACACTACAACATTGCTATGAAAATATTAAGGTATGTAAAGTGCATAGATGTAGGATTGTGGTATCCTAAAGAAAGTGGATTGAGTTTATTTGGGTACTCGGGCGATTATCTTTGGATCCGCTGATAGGAAAAGCACCTCGTGAACTTGCCGGTTTACGGTACTAGACTTATCTCATGGTTTAGCAAGAAGCAAAACTCAATTGCAACTTCTACCACAGAGGCTGAATATATTGCTGCTGGTTGTTGTGCAACACAAATCCTGTGGATACAACAACAACTTAAAGACTATGGACTCGATGAGAAGAAGACTCCCATTTTCTGTGATAACACAATTGCTATTGCGATTACACTGAATCCTAAATTTCATGCCAGAACAAAGCACATTGATGTTAGACATCACTTCATCAGAGACCATGTTGAAAAGGGCAATATAGAGATACTCAAGATTGGCACTGAAGACCAACTTGCAGATATCTTCACTAAGCCACTACAAGAAAGTAGATTCTTAGCCTTAAGACATAGTCTTGGACTAATGGAACTACCAATGAACTGAAAGAGTGCAGGTATCTGGAACGGGCAACCAGAGAAGAGGTATCTGGAACGGGCAACCAGAGAAGAGGTATCTGGAACGGGCAACCAGAGAAGAGGTATCTGGAACGGGCATCCAGAGAAGAGGTATCTGGAACGGGTATCCAGAAAAGAGAAAAGAGAAATCTGGAACGGGTATCCAGAAGTCAAAAAGACTAAAGAGCAAAAAGATAGCTTAAGATCTACGAGGCGGGAACTCGGATATCCGAATCACTCTATAAACCGGAACACAAAGAGAATAGTATAACTATCTGCGATCAACTACTCTCTTGAAACTAGCATTATTTCTATCTTGATGAAAAACTGGAAAAATCCTAAGTATAAGATGATTCAGATCTAACAAAGTGTCCTTGGTCATACAATTGTGATTGGATAGCAAGTCGCCAAAATTCATTAAATGGGCACAATTACACTTCGATTGTGATCATTCTTTGAAGAAGCAATGGTGACCCTCGATGAAATTAAGCGATTGATCTGTACGGTGGAAATTAATTCACAGTAAATAGTGGACTGTTGAAATTCAGACATGGCCCACTAAGCATTTAATGCCGAACTAGCTTTTGCTCATGCCTGTTTGCAAATCACAAATACGTACACACAAAATCAATTTGTATGTATTTGTCTGTTGGGATTCAACTGCTATATATATAGGATTTTGGCAAATGAAATCACTTTTGCCTAATCCGAAATTTCATCTTGCACAAAAATAGCAAATCCTTCTCTTGATTCTCTGCAAACCCTCTACAATCTCTGCAAATCAAGATTAAGTTTTTCTGAAAAGAATCACTGAATCAAATCTGTTTCAAGCACCAATTTCCAATCCCTACACTATATAAATAGATGGCCTCCACGAACACTTCAACACAGAAATTCCAATCCTCCACTGGTACTGCTGAAAAGCAAGCACCAGAGTTGATTATTGTAAACAATCGACTGGTAGGAGTTTTTAATCCTGACCATTGGACCTCAAGTCATAGAATGATTTGGGGTGGTGCCATGGTTGAGGAATACCTCACTGCTGCAATAGAAAACCAAACTGACAGAAAATTGATTCTTGACATGCTTGAAAAGGCACAAATCAAGGGTTTTCTATCTGCTCGCCCAAGTGGAATTTCATCACTCGATGTGTTGGAATTTTACAACAACTCTGTGATTATTTCTGTGTATCCGAAACCTTTGAAATAGTGTCTATCAAAACCTCAGTCCAAGGAAAGGAAATCCTTCTGGACTTAACAACCTTCTGTAAGTTGTTTGAGGTTCAAAATCTTGGAAAGGATTTTGAAATAAACACCAAGGATGATGAACTCCTTGAAGGTGTTAAAGATCTTTACAGTGACGTGTGCGATCTTGAAAAATCAGATACATCCACTGAGTTCAAGCTTGCTGACATCCGAACTAGACATCTGTTGGTTCACTGGGATGTACTGGCTTGCATTCTTCACAGATGCTTTGATGGTCTACAAGGAGGTGCTGACCAGATAAGCCAAGAACGATGGATCATGATGTTCTTGCTGAATCAACAAGACAAAAGGCTGGAAAACCCTTTTAACTAGGGAAAGTACGCCTTCATGAAAATCGTGAAGAAGATTCAAGGCTTCGAGCCTAAAATTGTCAAAGGACTAGCTGAGCCAAAGGCCACTGTAGGATATGGTTTGAAGATATGCTACTTGCTGGAAAAGCTTGGCATTGAGCTCAGAGAGACGGCTGAAATAGCCAACAGTAACTTACTCTATAAATATGAGTATACAAATTTGATGAAAAAGGTTACTGGGTCTCAGAAAGGTCCTAAGAAGCGAAAGTCTGAAAAGATATCTGAAGAAAAGGTTGCGACCAAGAAGCCCAGAAACTCAAGAAAGAAGTCTGCTGGCAAACCAGTTGACACACCCAAAGAGGTTGTCAATTCTCAGATATCTGCAGGCATTTCTTATGAACTGATAATGGCAGATGAACTCATCAATGCTACAAAAGAGTTATCAACTACTGAACAAGTAGACTCAGCAAGAGAAAGTGCTTTCAGAAATGTTGCGACTAATGCAGAAAGCCTTGCTGATGAACTCATAAATGCTGCCAAGAGTGGTGAAAAGCAACAAGCCCCATCTGCAGAAATCGTAGGAATAATGGACCAATCAGTTCCCAATGCTGATGAGACTTCTGACGATGAAGATGATGAACTAGTCATCTCTCAAGTCCTAGAAAGAACAAAGAGGGCTAAGGTTACTGAAACAGTAACTGGTGATAAGGTATCTGAAGAAGAACCTGCACCACAGGTTGCTGAGACTATAGCAAAGGTTGTTGGTGTAAACACATCATCAGGGAATGCTTCTCTTGAACAACTTCACAAAGCCTTGATGAGTGGTATTTTAGTGCTGGCAGATGCTGATGGAAACGCCACATCTAAAAATCTGGAAGAACATTCTACTTATCAATCTTCTGCTTCCAGACAACCACAACAACCACAAACACAACAGCCACAAGTGGTTGATGAAATGGTAAATGAACTCCATTTCGAATTACCAGCAATACAGTATGCTGAAGAAAATCCTGCAAATGAGCAGGTTCCCCAACTCACTGAGAGGGATCAAACTGAGACATCTACTCAGAATGATCAACCAGGGGAGGCAACTGAGTTACATACTCAAGAAAGGTGTGAAGTACCAGAAACTTCAAACAAAGAAACCACACTGGGACAAGACGACCAATGTATAGAAAGGTCACAAGTTCCAGAGACCAATCAGCCTGAAACTGCTCAGGTAAATGGCTGGTTTAACTCTCACCTTGTGAAAATTTTTATACTTATAAATCTTGTTACCTCATAAGAATTTCTTTATTCTGAAATGAGTTAGAAACGCAGAAACAAGAGGAAGCTGAGAAGCTTGCCTCAACTACTGAAAAAGAGGTCCCTTCAACCTCAACTCTTGAGAAATCTGAGCCTGTGCCACAGGTAAATGATTCTTAAAGAGAACTAATTTTTCAGTAAAAATGTTTATGTGCTTATTCATGATTAAATGTTTCTAACAGGCTCCAACTGAGATGGAAGAAGATAAGGCAGAAATGCCAGAGACAAATCCAGAGACCAACAAGGTTTCTGAAGAATACATCACTGAGCCTTCAAACATGAAGGTATATGACAATCAAGTGACAAGTATTCTTCATCTTGGGTTATCCTTTATCTCTTCTAATATTCAATACTTTCTACTTACAGGCTATTTCAGAAGTAGAAATGCAAGGGGATAAAGTTGCGACTTCCCCTGCATCAATGGAAATTGATGAAGCCCCCAAGGCAGCATCACTCGAAAGAACACCAGAAACTGCACAAGTTTCTGAGAAAAATGAATCTGAGCTTCCTGTTGAGCAAGTAAGTAGCTCAAATCAGAATTCATTAAAAGCATATTTATGCATAGATTCTTTCAAACTATTTCCTAAGTATTGTATTTCTCTCAGGTTCAAGAAAGAAAGGTTGATGAGGACCAGACTTCCAAGTCTCAATCTCACAACAAGATATCTGAGACACCAATTGTCTCAGTAGAACATGTATCTGAGCCTGATGTTCATACTCAGGTAACTCAGAAACTAAACTACACTTATACTCAGATATCTACAAAAGTTTTGAAACTCACTCAAAACTCTTTCTTTCAGGCTCAAACAGATGCAAAGTAGGTTCCCATTGAAGAGACAAGGGACCTACTTCACTTCTTCAAAGCTCACACCCTGCCAAAGCATATTCAATGCTTCAAGAAATGGCAGAAGTTAAGGTGCTCTGATCTCTCTGAAATATTGAGAATCACTGATCAACCAACCAGACGAGCACGAGCTCTTGACCTGGAAACGTATGTCCAAGCAATGTTCCCTATAGAACAATATACAGTTGCGACTTTACTACATAAGGACTTTTCCAGAGAAGTGTCGCATAGTTTGATACATGCCTTTGAACAGGCAGATGGTCAGACAAGATTACAGATGGCATTCAAGCCATCCGCCTGCACTGCAGCTTTATACCTTCAACAAGAAGAAGTTAATGGGCGTAAGATCACCATCCTTAAGTGATCAATCTTGTATCCAAGATGATGAGGAGAAAGAAATGAATGAAAATTACTTTGATGAACCTCCCACGACCATCACCAAAAGGATGATAATGACAAAAGGATGATGATGATGCCCCGCACTGTGGACCTGGAGGAATTTCACAGAGAAACAATGCCTCACCATGAAAAGCAAACCGAGAAGACTTCAGAAATCTCCATCTTCATCACCTCGTAAATCTACTCATCCATCTTCTAACCAACACGCAGATTACTCGAACAAGTAGTTGAGCTTTACAAGAAACAAATCGAAAATACTAAACACTCAAACCAGATCCTTTCAACTCGCATAACCGTTGGAAGAAGAACAAACTCCATCTTCAATCGGAAGATCAAATAGCTAAATCCAGAGATAAGATTGATCAACTACAAGATCTATACTTAGAAGAAATGATTGCTTACTCAAGTTAAAGAGCTACGGATGTCAGGCAAGAGATCACCAAAGAACTCGACATCAAGATGTATTCAAGTCAAGCATGATGCTAAGGTTGCATCATCTTCAAAAGAAGTACCATCCTCCTCCCGTAAAGGAAAGAAACCAATCCGAGATGGTTCTTGGACTCGATACAATCGATGAAAATGTCCAAGAGGATGAAGATCCTTGGGCCGATCACCGGATGATGAAGAAGACAAGACTTTGGCGAGTAACACCGCAATGAACATTTAGCGGTTTCTCACTTGAAAAGGAAGTGATTGCTCCTACAATATTCAAAGAAACGCCAAACGTCCACTCCCATGAATACATGAACAGGTGTCAAGTACTGACACAACTTAAAAAGGAGATGTCTTCACAGAACAAGGAAGTAATTGCCTCCGTCCCCTCTGAAATGAGAAAGTTCACTGAACTCATCACTCAGAGAACAACTAGCATAGTCATTGCTCAGAAAGATCTGGGAATGATAAGGGACGATGATGCGTCTCTAGCTGAAAAAGCTCTTCAAGAAGCAAGTTACACCTTTGAAAAGGATGCCATCCTAGGCCCATTGGCAGAGCTCACTGATAAGGACAACAGACTTATCAAGCAAAATCAGGAGCTCAAAACCGAACTTCAGAAGTTGGTCACTGCCTATAACTATTTACAAGGGCATTTTGACTCTCTCTCAGATTCCTTTATGAGACTGAGTCAGCCAACAATGACTAAGGGGGAAAGAAAGTACAAATCTGGACCTCAAAGTCAGGGGGAATGGGAAGAAGGAGATGAAAACAAGAAGAAATCTGAGTCGGTACTCAGAAAGGAAGAAGAAAAACTTCCCAGCCACCACTCAGAATCAATGAACCCTCCTCAAGCCAAGCTGCTTTGCAAACAGTAGCTACTTCCCAGAAACCTACTGAAGGAACCAAAATAGTAACAAGGGCCATGGCACAGAAACCTCCAAGGAGTACCAAGGCTCCAAGGAGAAGACAAGTTAGAGGGATTGATGAATCTTCTGAAGAAGAAGAACAAGGTCAAATCAAGTCCCAGGGCAATGAAGAAGGCTGTAAAACTCTCACAAGATCTAGTCTTGATGATGATGAGGAAACTGATGAAGATGAAGCTCCTCTTCACAGAAAAAGGAAAATTGAAAGCCTAACTGAGCCCATAGCTGCAAAGCCACTAGCAGCTAAAACACCCTCTGGAAATACCAAGTCTATCCAGGGTGGTGGTTCTTCAAGCAACAACCCCAAATAGAATTCAAGACAGAGAAGGAACAGACTGAGAGCTGAGCAAAGACAAAGTCAACTTCCACTCAGGCCAGAAGAATCCAAAATAGAGTATGTGAAGTATGACAATGATTCCTCTGTCTACAGGTACATCAATCAAAAGAATGGCTATTGGATTCTGGAACTTAAGCATCTACTGGTAAATTCAAGATTTCCAGAACCAATCCATAAACAACTTATGGCATGGAGAAAAGATAAGCCAACCTTGATCAACAC
Source organism: Plantago major (assembly GCA_026545765.1). NCBI lineage: Eukaryota > Viridiplantae > Streptophyta > Magnoliopsida > Lamiales > Plantaginaceae > Plantago > Plantago major. The sequence goes on from CM048841.1 coordinate 33,877,824, forward strand.
CAATCACATTAAAGCATGGTTGGATTTTCAAGTTGTCAAGAGAACTGAAGCCATGAAGAAGGACCTCTCTGATGAATGTCCATATGGAAAGCCAGATGATGTGCACAGAATTCTGAATATCACAGGAACAGGCACAAGAGCAAGACTACTGTGGAACCCATGAGTCGTTCTATCCGACGTAAGATCAATACAGGGTGACATCGGATATCCAAGATTATCTACGAATACTTCAAGCTTTCAGATATCAGAATAGAGCATGCCTGGAAGTGGGGAAAGTACCTATGGGTCAAGCATTTTGTCAAGAAAAATCCTACCAAAACCTACAAAGAGGTCTGTGGATTTGCCAGAGACACAGAGATGCTCGTCAGAATTCTTCTCTATGATTATTCTGATGACATCAAAAGGTTTGGAGATAGGAAATTTGCGTGATCGATCCATAGAAATCTTGAAGACTTGAAGATTGAAGACTTGAAGACTAGTCTATTAGGATGTTTACTTGGAGCTTGGTTACTCCTGTTGTCCTAATTTACTATGTAGTTTTTGTATTTTTGTTGACTGAGCTTAACTGTATCATGTATTGAAGTTATCTGTAATCTTTATTTGTAACTTATCTGAAGAACTTACTCTCAGATAATATTCTATAAAAGATAACTTGTCAGCAAAGATCACACCTTGTGATTTGGTTGATGTTTACTTTCTGCACTTAATTATATGAATTGAAAGATCTTAAGAAATGATTAAGTGGTGGATTGTTTCCTCATCCAGATTTGTAATAGGGAAGATAGTCATCATTGACTGATCAAAAAGGGGGAAATTTGTTGGGAAATTTGTTAGGAAATTTCTTGTGAAATTTGTTGGGAAATTTGTTGGGAAATTTCTTGAGAAATTTGTTAGGAATTTTTGTTAGATATTTTGTAAAGAATATCTGTTTAGTTTTGATCAGCAACATGATGACTTATCTTAGTCTCAGAAAGGTGATTAGTACTCTTGGTTCACTTGAACATTGTAAAAGAGGAAACCCACTAAGTATGATAGTCTAGCTAATCTTGTATAGGATGTTAGGTCTCAAAATGTAATTTTTATTTTATGAAGAGAAGACCAAGAAGAAGACATCCAAGCAGAAAGCTCAACGACATTGAAGACTTGAAGAAAACTGCACAAGATTACTGAATCTGTTGTTCAGATATCTTAGCCAGATATCTTAAAGACACGAATAGTTTCAAACAAACTGTGTCACAAGAGAAATCTGAGAAATAAGAGACATATCTGAAAATAAGGAAAGTGTCCACAGATATCTATTCTCAGATACCTTGAGCTTTAACCATATTTCTGAAAAAGAAATATATATTGCAAACAAAGTTGTTTCAATAAACACAAGTGGTATCTGAAGAATGAAGATAAGGATGTGCAAAGAATCAGATAACACTAGTCTCTGATACAAAGCATAGTTCCGTTGACACTACAGGACAAAAGTATAGTACAATGCATTTAATGCACGGACAGAGATGTCTGAATAAAAGCAACGGCAGCTTCTGAGAAGAAGACAAAACACTCTGATAAGATTATACACAGATATCGATAGTTTGAATTTGAGCCTAACGGATACTATTCAAACGGCACTCAAATTCATCTATAAATATCAACACTTAGACTGATTGAGAAGACACCTTAGACACACCTTGAACTGCATACAAACGCTGAATGTCTTACTCTCTCAAAGCAACTTACTTACTCACAAAGCTTTCTGTTGCGACCAAAGCTTTTGATCTTGAGTAACACTGAAGTTCTAAGTGTCCCGATCCTAAACAAGCAAAGCTATCTCGTGAAGGAGTTGAATCAAAAGATCAACTATCCGAGATTCATTCTCTTGAAGTATATCATAAGACTTCGTCAAGAAATCGAACAAGATACCATACGCTGTAAAGTGTATTAAGTACCTTGATTCACAGAGCTCTCTGAATAACTGAAAAGTTATTAAGAAGCTCATCTGACAACTCAAACCAAAACCAACACCATAACTGGCGAGTATGTGAAGTACTTAGTTTGAAAAATCGGGAATAACTCCAAGGTTACCGGAGTATAGGAAGTACTTGATTTGGGAAACTAAGGAATAACTCAAGGTTATTGAGTATAGGAAGTACTTAGCTTGGGAAGCTAGGAATAACTCAAAGGTTTCGAGTACAGAAGTACTGGTCATGGAAAGCTGTGAACAACTCGGGGGAACATTTGGTTGGGAACCAATTGTTAAGAATCTTAGAATAGGATTATTGTAAGGAAAACTCAATTATCTGTTCTAGTGAATTCTAGGTCTCTGATAGACCGAAGTGGATTAGTTGGAGGATTACGCCACCTCCAGATACCACTATACTTGCTGTGTTATTTACCTTCAGATTTACTCTTCACAACACACACACACACACATTAACTGCTTCAGACTTATCTTTATTAAGTCTTCCGCACTCTGATTCTAAGTATCAGATATCTATTCAGATATCTGAGAAATAGTTGTTATCGACAAAAGTTTTAAAAGACTATTCACCCCCCCCCCCTCTAGTCTTTTACTTTGCCGTTATCTGGACCAACAATCCTCCGCTATCAAGCTATATCTACCCGGGCTTACAACAAACATGTTCTTCCCAAGGATATACAAGTCGGGGACTTAGTTCTCCGAAGAGCCGATATAAGCAATGTTGGTAAACTTAAACCTAAGTGGGAAGGACCCTACAAGATCACTGGGGCCAGAGCCAATGGAAGCTTCGAGTTAGAAGATGACCAAGGAAGAGCCTTGAAGAGAACATGGAATGCTAAGAACCTACAAAAGTTTTATGCTTAGAATTACACTCCGAAAATAGGCTACGTCAGCTATCAAAGTTTTTGACATTTTCTTTTTCCGGCCTCGAAGCCCACCAGTTGTAGTTGAATTTTCGTCAAATAAATACAACTTAGTTCTCCAAGATAAGTGCTATATTTAAAATAAACACAGTACGTCGGACCCTTCAAGGATATCCGAGCCAAGTGGTGTAACGAATGATTGAAACAAAACCGACTTTTCGGATCGAGGGATATGACAGGTCAAAGATAGATCACAACAGAAATCTTGTATTTCTTAAAAAGTACAAATTACAAAGTTCGGACATGCCTGTCCGAATCACAACAAACAACGAAAATTTACATTGTTTTCTACAAAAACAGGAGGTGGTTCTTTGAGGAGTATCCACTGTCCGCCACGGACCAATTGGCTTCATTCCGAACCTGGACTTCTGAGTAGAACAGGCACAACATCCTATCAGAGCAAACTCATGTTAGAGGGACCTTTTCAGGAGTAAATCTGATGTCCGAACCATGAATCCTTTACAACGATCCTGGGCGTTCCGAATCAAAGTGGCCAGCAAACGGAAGTTAACTCTACGAACCAATCTCATGATAATACAACAACATCAGTCACTTTTTCCCATTAACTAGAGGAAACCCTCATGGACACCCAAGTTACTGGCAAAACATGACTGATGCGATCGAACCAACTTAAGATGGTCCGGATGCAGTAGCTGCAGGATTCGTGTGGTGATCTCCGAATCGCACAGCCTAACCTCTGGACAGAGGATACGTTTAAATCTGAGGGAATATCTTTGGTATGGAGACGTAATCAAAGTGCTTTTTCAGACCATCCGCACCTTCCACCACAACCACTTTCTGGTTCGTGCTCATCCAGGCAGCCCGAGGATTCGATTCTCCGAAGCAACAGGTGTAGTAATTCCTAGAACCAGCGAGCTAGTCTGCTCCCTCGGGTCTGAAGTTGTTGATACACACTACAGCCCCGGAGAGAGAAGACTAGCACGGCGACCCGAGGAGATGTACTTCCGCGAATGATACATAATGGAAGAGACAGGCAACTTGAGGAATTGATTTTCCGAAGTAACAAGTGTTTGGAAATCCCTGAGACCAGCGAGCTATTCCGCTTCCCCGGGGCTAAAGTTAGCACACACTACAGCCCCGTAGAAAGAAGAATAGCACGGCAACCCGAGGGAAATCACTTCTGAGTGGCCCAAATTCATTATTCCCAACTAGGGTCCGACCCAAAGGGACCTACGGACGTCCGAAGAACCCTCCAAGGTGGGTCACATAGGAATGGCGGATTCGACCTACTCGTTGAACAGTTCGAACCCGATGATCGGAATCACTTACTATGAAAAGGAAGGAATGATCTGGCAAAAATCCGTACAATCCCGGGGCATATATAGAATTGAAGGACCAATCATAACTCACCACGTGGACCATAACCACCGGCTATGGGCTTGGGCCTGCACTTTGGCCACTATTGGGCCAACTCGGAAACCCTTCACAATTCCGACCTTACTGAATGAATTATGTTGAACTATAGCCCATTTGGATCCGTCAGTCCGAGCCTGTCATGGTAACTTCCGTAACAACGATAATCCGTGGCAAGTCAACTTTTCTACGGTGATGGTCTCCTTTTTTATAACCTTTTCACAAGTCAACAAGGTTCGGAGCAATACACCAATTTTCTACGGATCGAGCAGGATTTTAACATCCGAATTATTCCTACTTGTTACAGATTTTGGTAAATCAATCTTATCTACACGATTAGAATTTAGAGCTAAGACCCGGACAAACGCCTTGTCCGACCGAGCCAAAGGGCGACCAATTGAATATTGCATTATTTCGGGAGCATTTGGTCTCGTGGACTCGGATCCACTGACCGACGACCGAGCCAACGACGCTTAGGTTACTGGGTTTATCTTATATAAATAAAGTGCACAATGAAAAACATGCATTCCAATAAGAGGCAACACAAGCACAAGATAGAGCTGATCCAAGCCATTGATGAGCCCGGACCAATGCAATAAAATATCAAATCAACTGCAGTTATCCGAATACAGATTCGATAAACATTATCCATAAATAAAGCAACAAAAAGGACAACATTGTTTCACGGTCCGAAGACCGGAATTACAGGCTTCCGGGGCATACCCCGTCTTCACTCCTCCCGCCGCCCGGGCGAACCAGCTTGTGTTCCGGAAGGGCCTACGATGTCCTTCTCAGGTGGTGCTTGTAGATCCGCCAACCTTTGGTCTTTAGCTTCCTGAGCCAACCTTTTCTCCCTTCGGGCACGCAATTCTTCAAGGAAGGCAGGGCACTGCTTCATCAAGTCCAAATCCCGAGCGAAGCCATGGACGGGCCCGGCCAGAGTCAGCCAGTCCCGGTTGTGCTCCACATGTTCCTCCAATGGGATGAAGACATTGGACATCAGCACCCGTGGCACGAATGCCGGAAGGTACGGACCACCATGGTCGTACTTCTTGTCTTCCGTCTCATCACAGACTAGTTCCACAAACTCGCACTGGAGCAAGTCTTCGTCCGAGACACCTTCCGGAGCAAACTCCGAGCCGTCAGCCTCTTTGAAAGAAGAAATGCCTTCATCTTCCACATCGCAGTCACTTGGGATCCAACCCTCTGCCGAAACTACCCCAAAGCTGCATCGAAGCCATCCTACCGAGCCTCGTCATACTTGGATTCAAGCATGAACTTGCAGGAGTCCGACCCCAAGAAGTCTTGGATAGCCTACGTTTGGACCTTCAACAGCTCAATCAGCATCATGTCCTTGAAGCTCCGGGAGACACTGACGTACTCATCCACGCTATCTTGATGCACCTTTAGATCCTTCTCTAGCGACAGGATGGCACTCTTCAGCTTCGCCGCCTCCGCTTCGGACTCCTTCTTGGCAGCAAGGGTTTTCTTCAGCCTTTCGGACAGGCTGTTCACCTTGTACGTCTCCACCGCCCGAGCAGCCTCAGCCTTGGCCAGATCCTTCTCCATTGTTGCCCTCCGACCCGACACCACGGAGCACGCTTGAATAGAGGCAGTGAGCTACGATGTCCAACATTTAAAAATCAAAACAAGGTTCTGAATCAAAGAAAGTTGAAACATTTCAACCATTAAAACCATGGTTGGGTTAGTACGTACCTTCTGGTGAATTGCGGATAGCTCCGCAATCCGGTCCAGTTCCGAAGCAGCAGCCATCCGAGCCACCTCAGCGTCCATGTCCGGCTCACTACTCATTTTCCATTTGCCCTTCTTGGCCGGAGGGATTGGACCTTCGGACGGACGCTTCTGCCCGGCCGCAGCACTTGAACCACTGGCAGGAGGGTCTCGAGACACAGACCTCAGGGGTTTCTTGGCCCCCTTAGAGCCCGCCACCTTGCCCTTATCCAGGGTAGGTATTACTTGAGCCTCCTCACCTGCCGCAGCCCTCCGAGTCTCCTCCACTCGGAAAGTGGCTGCATTTCTTGGCTCCTCCATCGGAAGCACAGTGGACGTCTTGATGATTTGGGTCCGGGTGCCCTCCTCCATCTCCTTTCTTTGAGCGGCATTTTGCTTTCGCTTCAACTCCCGCATGGTGGACATGGTGTACTCGAACCAAAAATCTGTACATCCGAAGGATAAGAAGTTAATACACGATAATAATTTTCTCACTCAAAATAAACAGAGCAATAAAGCAACCATCGACTCGGATAAATGACTGCATAACCGAATGAGGAAGCACTTACTCGAATCCTTCTCCCCATCACAAAAGCTGGGCTCCGAAAAGCCAGCTAGTTAGGGAAGAGGCTGGCAGATTAAGCCTCGGAAGAAGTATTTCTCCGGGTCTTGATTCTTGTGGAGCCCTTGCATCCACAGAGGAATATTCCGAGCCGGAGGTTTCCAATCCGACAGCCTACCTCGGAAAAACTTCTTTTCAAATTGCCATTGGACCCTCTCTGCCTCGGATTGACCCTGTTTTAGTGCGGGCCGGACGAAGATGTACCTCTTCCACCAATTGATCCCCAATGAAGAGAGCGGATCCACAAAAAAAGTATATGCTTGGCGACATACAAGCGTATAGAATAATGTGTTCCTATTGCTTAAATTTACACTAAAATTTTACAAAAATTGTCAAAAGTCACCGGGATGCCCTTGTATTTACACATCACCCCGAAGCACATCAAGTTTCCGAGGGAGTTCGGAATGATCTGGTGCGGACTCAACCCCATATCATTCAAGATATCCATCAACTCGGACGCCACAGGCAAAGGCCATCCATATTGCAAGCTTATCTCATGAACGCACATGTAATCGGGAGGCGGATTGTAGAAGGCGTGCGTCTCATCCGGAATGAGAATCTCCAGGGACTCCGGGATCTCATACCTCCTCCGAAGCTCCCCCACCTCCTCGGACGTCACAATAGACGGGCACGTTGGCAATGAACAATCCTCGTTCAGCTCACCATCCGGGTCAGGATGAGTAACATCGTCCCGTGACCGAGGAAACTTCACCCGGAACACGTCTTCACCCTTTTTACTGCCCTCCGGAAAAGATGAGCGGAAAGTATCTCCTCCTCTTCATCCTCTTCAGAATTGACATTGTCAATCTGACCCTCCTCCTCAACTTTGTCATCCCCGGACGACGAACTCAACTCCATTACCGTCCGAAGGGGGGCAAAAATCTGGACCCGATCCTCAACACCCTCTTCGAACATGCCCAGCTCGGGCAGTGCCTCGGAGGTATCATGCACCTCCTCGATGTTAGGCTCTTGTGGATCCGGAATGAATGGCACTCGATTAGGGTTTCTCCTAAAATTATAGCCTAAGTTGCGTATGAGGGATCAAATCTCTACCGGGAGTTCGGGCTTCTTCCCAGCACGGCGTGGACGGAGACCCCCTATGGTTCGAGAGGTCGTCTCTTGGACAGCACTAGCACCTTGCACAATAGAGACTTGCGGGTAATCCTGATGCTTCGGAGACTCTGAACCCGGAACAACTAACCGAAGTAAAGAGCTTACCTCGGGCTCTTCCTGGCTCGGACGAGGAGAATGGTCAAGCTCTACCGAATCCTCCGCCCCACCAATGTCAATCTCCTCGGAGCTTTCTGATAGGGACGATTCTTCGGAATCATATCCTTTAGCCTCAGATCGGTTCTGACTATCACTCTCGGACATCTTAGGGAAGGAAAAGACAATTTTATGAGCTTTAAGATTGTAGTACGAGAGGCCATTTATGTAGATTAAAGTTAAAGAAATTGACGATCGGAGGATAGATATGACTCCGTCGGACGAGGTTAGTTCGGAGTTAATAAGGGGTCAGTTCGATGTTAGTTTTAACTACTCAACATATCCGAGGCACACTATGTTATTGCCAACTACGGAATACGAAAAATAAGCATACATCCGAACATGCAACATTTTCAAGATGTACAAAACAACAAGCACAGAAAACTTGGCAGCAAAGAAAGAAAACAAGCAACTCACTTGCACTCGGATGGTTGGATCGAAGGCAACTAACTTTGCACGGATAACTCGCTACGGGCTTCTTCTTACTTGCTTCGGATTGCTTGAACTTGCTTCGGATGTACTGAAAATGCGAAAATCTTCTCTCTAGAAGTGTGAAAGTGAAAACAATCACACCCCTATTTATAGAGGGTTAAATCTGGAAGTCCAACCGTCGCGATTTTTCGGGAATAAATCTCAATCGTAGATCAAAATTCATCCAACGGCGTAGTACAACAATACCAAGTAAAATGACGAATTGGTACAAAAAATTTACCTTGCGATGACAAAAACACATACAACAAACTCCACCACTCTCAGGAGAAGGACGCCACTCGACCTTCGGATGCTCAGCCATCCTCCGCCTCGGATCTATCCTTTTTACAACAAAGGATGATCTACCTCACCAGCACACGGATCCTCATCCGTTCGGATGTCCCGCTTCGGAACATCTCAGCCAGGTTGATATAAACCCTATCCTTTTTTATAGGGAAGGATGATTTATCTCACCATCACACGGACCCTCATTCGTTCAAGATATCCATCGTCGGATCATCCCTTCACCCACCAGAGGTACAACTCCGACGATTCTCTGTCCACTTAGTCTCGCTTACAAATATCCCTTCTTTCTTTGATTTTGTTGCACTCCGAGCCTTCTTCCTCAGACTGCAACAAAAGAAAGAAAGGGGGGGGGGGGGGGAGAAAGATTAAGTTAAGGACTACAGGGAACACGGATTACATCTTTTTTCTGCTTACAAGGGACGGATTGAACCAGGAAACAAACTGTCCTCTCCACTCTTAACCATAGTTCCGCAACTATCTTCTACTAAGATACTTGGAAACTAGGGGGACATATGTTGATACGGAAATATGTCCAATCCATCTTAGACGCCTTTGGAACGAATCCTAAGGCATCCCAAGTTGTCTATGGATCCGAGACCTTACAATCCGACCCACGGTTCCAACCCTAAGCCCCCACAAGTCCGACTCACCTAGGAAGAAAAGGGCAAGAGGGCTCAAAGGATAGTAGGTCCGACCCTGCCAATGGTCTGTAACCATGGGGTCCGACCCGGACGACCGTCCGGACTCAACACAACAATCTCATAAGCAACCAAGTAGACTGGCACTAGAGAGTAAGGATGTCCAAGGCACAAGGTCCGAATGAGGGGTAGTTGACAAACTAATGAGAGTGGGGCAACCTAGTACGGTCCGGACCAAACGTCCGAACCTGCCTCTTCGGACCTTAACCCGCGGCAGACTGCACCAAAGCCTCTAAAAGTCTCACATTAATGACTAAACTACCCTTAAAAGCCCAAAGTGGTATGGGGCAAGTGTCATTAATGGGCCATGGGCCTAATGAAGCCTTGGTGGTCGATCTAGGCCTTACACTTGGCACGATCTGATGAAGCCCATCCCCTTTGGGAAATCTCTATATATAGGGTACATATTCCCATGATAATGGGGGTAAGTCAAGCCGTCTTTATGAACTAATCCCGAACATTATACAGAGTAGATCTCCAGTCTCTCTCAAGTGAAGTCTTTATCCGGTCTGACACTTTGCAAACCGGATATAAGGTCCTAACCCCCCCCCCCCCCCCCCAGAAGTCACTTGTGCAGGTTCTTACCAGGCTTAGGATCTCAGGCCCTAATGCGCTAGCTCTTTGGAAGTACGAAGGTTCTTACTTGAAGATATCTTAGTCATTACGTGTGGAGTAGTTTAAAGAATAATTTCTAAGTAGTTGGGGGACTTATACCCTCAACACCAGGTACTTTCACTTCATTGTTCTTTTATTTTTACAAAGGCCATGTGTTGACTTTTATGACATTTTATAATTGTTATGCAATTACATGATTCAGATAACATTGAACAACCAAGACACAAGAGAAAAAGAGTTCACTGGCTCGGTGGGGATATTTTTGACCAAATTCACAGGCCTAAAGGTCTCTATTTTGTGAGAAAATTTGGTGCTAAGAGAAAAATGAGCTTGTAAGTTATCATTCTTCATGTGAGTTGTTGATAATTATGTGGGAAAAGTTGATCATGGGCGGGATCACTGATGTCACTCCATCACTGTACATACTGGATTCCACAGCTATAGTGAGGTGTGAGATCAATGGTTTCACCCAAGTGTTTCATAAACCGTGCATATATATTGCAGTATATCTCTAAAGTCACATTAACATCATCTATGTATTGCAGTATATCCCTAAAGCATTGCTAAATGACAAAAATATCGCACTCCCATCAAGGCTGACGTTGGTTGATTCGGCTGGTCGTACTTACGAAACCAAGTTCAGTCAATGGTACGATGCAAGGTCCTTCTACAAAGGAGGATGGAGGCGGCTGCTGAAAGACAATGATATCAAGGATGATATATGCATCTGCGAGTTCGATCATGAAACTAAGCCAACACGCATAAATGTTAGCTTTCTCAAAGAAGAACCCAGCTAGCTCGTAAGTATATATAGTCATCATATTGCAACAGTGTGATATTATAGACATCTCGTACTCTCGCAACATTTATTTCACATCTTTTAAGTTGGTAAGTTTTTATTGGACTACATTTTGTATTTTTCATTTTTATATTTCTACTTTGGCGCATTAGTATACATTAATTGCGCTTGGTCTTGCCTTGGTGCAAATTAATTGCGCTTGGTCTTACATTAGTGCACATTCATGATTTAAGTACTTGAAGATTATACATGTTGCTATAAAAAAAAGATTATACATGCGAAATGCTGGTAGTATTTAATTTCTTGTTGGAAGATACAACAAGTTGTGATAATTAGTCGGAGAGGCATACCGTGGATAACGATTAGTCTATGATACAAAGTGTTATAGTATAATATGATATTTTATGTGTTGTACCGTGCAACACATGAATATGGTGCGACACATTAATGCATCATTATCTATAGTGCCACGACAACCGTTAGTCTATGATACATAATGTTTTGAATAATAAATTACCGTATTCATATAGGGATCAAAAGTAACTACTTATAGATATCATGGTCACTACAAAGTATTGGCCGGAATATGACAATGACCATGAGTATGAAGTGATATATATTGTTTGAATTATATATTTATAGTCCTTAATGATTATTCTATTATCACGGTTCAATTAGCTAAATTTTCGATGATATTTCTGAAAAATCGAAAAAAATTGATCGAAAATGCAAATTCAAATATTATCAAATATGGTAGGATATCAGCTTCAAATCCTGCAAGAACATACCGCCTTATAGGATTTGAGGCAACCAGAACCTTTTTTTTTTTTTTTTAAATATTTTTTTAATATTTTGTCATATTCATTTATATTTGTTGTTATGTTTTAATTTGTCAGCGTAATCCATTTATCGATCTTGATAGATACCCAACAAATCTTGATGAAGAAGAAGATCCTTGGAGATGATCAACCACGTTATTTTATACCTTCACTGAAACCATCATCTACTACTCTACGTTTCCGTGCAAGAACAGGCCGCCTGGTAGGATTTGAGGCTACCAGAACCTTTATCTCATATGGGTTTCATATTTTTAAATATTCATAAGTTTTTGTTACGCCTCTGTTTTCTTTTTTTCTTTGCTTCTTTTGGCACGTACTCAGAGTCCTCTCTTTTTCATCGAGTCTCATCATATCAAGTTGGTTCGTGACGGCATCAGCCTTAAATGGGCTTGGGAAATAAAGTGTCCTTCTTCCAATCCCCCCTCCTCCCTCATTGATAATCGAATTAAAGCAACGTGCAGAAAAACAGAAATAATTTAATAGATACAGATTACCAATACTTGCATATATAGGACAACAGAAATCTACAATGTTCATTCACGATATGATTACAACAAGTTGCACAATTCATTATTTTTCTTCAACACAAACCTAACATACACATTTCTTGGGTGAAACATATGATCAAACTCACAGATGCAAATGTCATCTGGAGTGAGACCATTTAATCTTCGCAACTTGTTCCATCCTCCAACGTATCTTGTCCTTACATCTTTCCATTGACGGTATCTGGTGATGAAGGTGCGGCCTTCTGGATCATGCAGCTTCAACTTTGATGGAAGTGCAAATCTTCGATCCGCAAGCAAACCTTGAGGGACATGCTGCAACATAAAATGTCAATCAGCACAACTTGCAGTTTATATATAAACAAATTTCTATAATGCCATCCAATAACGTACCCATTCGTTCAACCTATTACGATTGAACTTTGTCACACAGTATTTGCCTTCAGGCCGGCGAACCGATCCATCATCGAAAAGATCCCCACCCAACCAATCAAGTCTTTTACGCTGTTTGGGTTGTTCGCCAGTATCTGAATAATATAATAGCATTAAGTAGTAGTAGTAGTAGTAGTAGTAGTAGTAGTAGTAGTACATGGGCATAAAAATTAAATAAGAGCCTCTAATAAAGGTAAATTTAAAGAATGGTGAAGTGGGATGTACCATCATTCAAATCCGGTGCTCCTTCACCAGGCTTTTTGCCCCCAACGCCTTCTTTATCGCATCCATTCAATCCATATATCTTGACATCAAATAATCCTTCCCTGGTGTATTTAAATCATAGCATATCATACTTTTCCAGTGAATTATCCTTTACAAATGCTTCCTAGCCATTCAAGAAGTACCAGTCACCTCCAACTTTTCCAGCGTAAACTGGCCAGATGTTACCGTACATGTCCTGAATGTTTACGGACTTCGGTAAAGCAAGTTGGATGTGTGGAGGAAATTTCTATCAAATTAAAACAAATATTATGAATTAGCAGATGAATCCTGACGCTTCAAATTTCCAAAAATGTTATAAAGTAAATAAGTTGAAGGATTCATAAATAAGATAAGATAGACGAACTAGAATAATAATGCTGCACAACACAAGTCAGAAGATATTATACATGTTAATCACATCATCCTTTGAGAGTCGGCTCGAGCTTCTAATGCCATTGCTAGGCCTCGTATTTTGAAAAGGACCTAGTATTTTCAACTTAATCCATTATATACCCATACTATTTACCCCAAAGGCCCCAAGTAATAGATGGAAATGTGAAGTTTACTGCTCACAGGAAAGGGGAGTGAAATATATCATTCACATGCCTACTTCTTGCAATATTATAAGGACTAGGTCAACTAATTATATATCTATAATCTCGTTCCATAACTAGCACGATCTAATGTTTACTTAAACAGATGGAAGAAGTTTGTGGGCCGGGACATCTTCAAATTTTATCATCTTATAAATAATTTTTGTTTGTGATGCATGTTATTACTCCATTCCTTCTCCAAGAAGCTTCTCATTCGATTAACTTTGTCCACGTTGGATCCGCATATTGCTCTTATAATATATGACAAAAATCGTAAAAAACAAGTACTCATTAAAGTGTATAGCTTAAGGCATTTTTATATAATTTTGTTTAAAATAGCCATATATTTTAGAAATAATATACAGTTCCAACTTCCAACATTACTGATCGAATGAGAAGTTTTTGATAGAACGGATTTTACGGTTTATTCACCATTTTTGTTTTCAGAATTGAGAATTCTATTAGTTCGTGCCTTCTCCAAGAAGCTTCTCATTCGGTTAACTTTGTCCACGTTGGATCCGCATATTGCTCTTATAATATATGACAAAAATCGTAAAAAAACAGTTATCATTCAAGTGCAAGCTTAAGGCATTTTTATATAATTTTGTTTAAAATGGCCATATATTTTAGAAATAATATACAGATCCAATATTACTGACCGAATGAGAGGTTTTTTACATAACAGATTTTACTATTTATTCACCATTTTTGTTTTCAGAATTGAAAATTTTATTAGTCCATTTTGTGTTTCTTATTCAAGTTTTTTTACCAAATAAAAAACTAGATCTTGCTTATAAAAAACTCAAGCAAAACTAAAGACTAATAGCAAATCGAGCAAGTCTTGTGAAAGACTATTTTTTACAAGTTACATGAAAGACAATGTTAGTGTAAATTGGATGAGTGTGAGAATTTGACCATAAAATTTTACTACAATCTCAAAACTGGAATCAAATAAATATATAGTAGAAGGAGAATGATTCAATGGCAGACAAATTCAATGTTTTATAATTTGCTTTAGGTCGTCAAATCGTTTTTGTTGCCTCTTAGCTTTTTGAATACCAGATCAGATAAAATAAAAGAATGCACTCAAAACTAATTGATACAATATAGTTATATTTTAAAAAATCTTTTAGGGTTTAGCAAAACATGGGATCATGAAGAATTGTCATCAATTACCAACACCTGACCTCTAACATATATCAAAATCTCAACAAGACAGCAATTAAGATCTCAATATTAATTATCATAATTAATTAAATAAGACCGATCGATCTAGCTAGTTGTAGAGAGAAATTAGATCTACCAGTTCGTTTGTGCATGTATTGGCATTGAAAAACCTATAGAAGCTTGGGAAACGAGATTCCAACATTTTCCTGTCGATCGAAAAGTAGCAATTTTCAGACAAGGATAGATATAAACCGAGATCTATATAGAAAGATCTGCATAAATGGATATACAAAACGTTGATCCTCAAAACCAGCAAACAAGATTGTAATTCAACTTAACAAAATAAGAAAACATGAGCAATAAGATTCGAAAAGGAAAGTTACCGCTCGATTTCGAAACAAGGATGGAAATGGAATGGATGATTGAGAGATAAACCTGCAAACAAGTAGAACAAAATGTTGTATAAGCCGATCGATCTTCAAACCAGCAACCAAATGATAGAAGAATAAAGAAAATGAAGAGAAGAAGACCTTCTTCTTCTTCTCGCCGCTTTTCTCGAGTATATCTGTCAGTCTCACTGACTGCTGATGATGATTTCTTTGAGCAAGGCTTCTATATTTATAGTATTAGGGTGGCTAGGGCCTAGGGTTTACACTCACCACCCAAATAATAACGATCACGACGAGGCTCAAAATTCAAATCGTACGCCGACCAACTTATAATTGATCGAAGAGTGTTGAGACAACTCCGTTTCCATTAATTTTCATTTTATTTTCATGGATCACCGATTTTTTATCTCTAATTTTCCGTTTTCGTAAATGATAATAAAATAAAACCTAGTAAAAAAAAAGTTATTATCCAGTTATCACATTTGTTACTCCGGTCACTAAATGAAGCTCCAATTTTAGGAGTTTTGTCGCAACTGTTACACAACCATGATTGTCGGAGAAGAAACCTTTGAAAAAAAAAAATCAATTTTACCTTTTTAAAAATTTTAAAATGGGTATTTACAATGTTTCAATTAATAAATTTATAGGGCATTTTATTTATTTTACTTTAGTTTTGGAGGGTTAGTCGGAGCTCGAGGGAGCCGAGTGTAATTCATAAATTACTTGTTAGGTCTTACATATATATAATTGTTTATATATCGAAAATCTAGCTAATGAGTGTGCATCCAGTAGGGAGTGTCGATGTAATTGATCATCTATAGGCTGTTTGAATAGCGATTAAAATCAAGAAAACCGGATTAAGATACATGTTCTTAGTGTTTTTAACCAGGTTTACGCGATTTTGATCGTTTGCCAAACACTCTCTTATATTTTGAAAATAGGATTATAATCTATATATATGATAAAAGTGATGATGTGATTACAATCTTATGTGGCATTTTGGAACTCAAAACAATTCATTTTTAAGTCTTCAATATTTGTGTTTAAAAATAATTATCTTAACCGGCAGAATCATGAGATCAAATTATGAGGAAAAAAATCTCCTCCTTATCCATTTAGAAATTTAAGGTAAATGGCTTTTGACTAATGTGCTTATTTTAGTAATTAGTACATATAATTTTTTTTGTTTACTTAATTCTCGGGTTCGTTGCTATTAACTAGGAAAGTTGCCACAATTTAAATTCAGAAAATTTAATATTACTCTATATTAAGTGTGAATTTATTATTTACCATCTAATATAAGGGAGATTTGAAGTGAATTTGATTCTGTTGGTCAAATTAGATTTAAATTGAAGGAAAGTCTAAGGAAGTTTATTCTGTTACCGATTTAATAGAAGATTTTTTTTGAATCATTTAACAATAACCGAAGTGTACCATCGCGGATTTATTCCAATTTCACATAATTTTTTTGTCAACAAATAGGCAAATCGTGATTGATGATTTGATGCAATCATAGAATATTGCCATGAAAATAGCCATGTCTATTAATAGCTATGTCTACAAATTTTTACCATAAAAATACTTTAAACCTCCCATTTTCTTTGCAGCATGTGCACACAAGAGGTTGTGAACGAACTGAGAATAATCCAAATCGGGTTATAGTCAGATTAAATACACAACTAAGTTGTGGCTGAGTGGTTAGCGTCAGGTGTTGGTGTACTTCAGGTCCTGGTATCGAAACCTAGCCTGTGGTATAATTATTTTGCTATTTGTGGTTTAGATTTGTAATGTTTTTCCTTTCAGAGCATTTCTTATGCTCCTGTAGACATTTTTAGTTTATATATAAAACTTTTCGCCGCTTCAAAAAAAAAAAAAAAGTCAGATTAAATACAACCAACAATGTGAAGGTCTTCAGTCTAAGGAATGGACTACTTTGGTGTGGTGTAAGTGGTGTCCCCGCATGAAGCTTAATGTGTTCGTTTGGAGGGCCGTCCTCGATAGATTACCGACCATTCCAAATATGAAGAGAAGAAATTTACTCTTGGGGGAGGAAGCAACAACATGTAAGTGCTGCAACGCAATCGAGAACGAATAAGTGATTCACCTCTTTTTTCATTGTGTGGATTAAAGTTGATCCCAATTATGTTATTGTTGATTTCTGCTGTTTCGATTCTTGCATCTTTAATTGTGGTACTGGATTTTGACATATATATACCAGTTTAGTAAGATAAAAATATATTATTAAGCTTATTAACATTAACAATTTTTCATGTATAGCAAGGGGATTAAGAGGCAATCCATATGGACTTCCAGCCCATACTTGGAAAGGATTACTTGATAAGGCTCAAGGTGTCAAGGGTATACAACCTCGAGAAAGGCTTCAAAGACTATGGTGTAGAATACTTGACATCTGACGATGCAATAATTGGAGAATACCGCAATCTTGCTATCAATGTGAGTTTTCTCAGATACCCAGATTTTTAGATGATAAACATCTTCATAAATTTTCATCTAAAATTTATTATTTATATATCAAATAGGAGGTTGCATCCGAACCTAAGAAGTTGGTGGGAGATGTTACAGAGACTATTTCCGTCAAAGGCAAAGAGAAGTGTACAGAAGATTCTGCAGATCATGGTTCATCAAATGGCTCTGAAACAACACTTACTCCATCTAAGCGGGACATAACTATTGATGTTGATGACTATTAGGAGTGTGCAGTCGGAGTGTAGCAATCTTCTACTAAAGTGGTGATCAAGAATGAGAAAAACGCATAAGAAGCTCAACTTTTGGAGATACTTTGATTTTTTTGTTATTTTTATTCAGTCAGTTGATTTTCCATTCCAGCAAATTTGAAATTTTTCGTTAAGATGCCTCTAATAAGTTAGTAGTTTCTTTTCATTCAATGTTATCTTTTATAATTCATAATAATAAATATTTGTGAAAGCTTCATGTTATTACTTTTATTGCAACATTTAATTATATTCGCCAAAACTAATTATAAATTACTATACTAATACATCCTTATTATCGTTTGGTAAATGATAATGCCAGAGTAAAAATGATAATGCCAAAGCAACTTCCCTTTTATAGATTTAATATGTGTCACAAAACGAGTCATAAATGTCACAAATAATTAAAATTGCTTTGGCAATAGAATTTTTGCTCTGGAATTATCATTAGCCTTATCGTTTATATATCACACACCAAACAAGCTAGATAACAGTATATAAAGAACTAGAGGGAATAGATGTACCTGAGTTAATTACCTTCCCACTTTAGACCCAGAACCGAGTTCGTTCCAATGAATTATTATATATAAACCTTCAATATCCTACCAAGTTACATTCTAAGGGCAACGAACTTGATTCCGGGTATTGAACGTGGAAAGTCGCGATCACCGTTGTTTATAAATCCCTGTAGTTGAATATCAAGCGTTTGTGATTTCCTTTAATAGCTTACGTGGCTGAGTTTGTGAAGATAAATAGTATACATTTAATTTCACTAAGCCATAAAAATGGAACTGGAGATGCCGAGTTATGTTGTACAACTAAGTCATTACAATTTTCGGTCAGGTATAATTTTAAGATTTTTACTCCCCGCATATGAGAGTAGCAGACTGAAATCTTCAAATCTATTTGTTATATGACATATTATCGTACTGTACTATAATATGAAAATACTGTAAGACATTTAATCATAAAATAAAAAAGGTGCTTAATAACTATTGAATTTAGAAATAGTCGTTTTCATCGCAAATGATGGTATCACCAAAAAACGTGTTTATTTAATTGAACCTGAAAAATTAATCAGATTTATAAGTGTTAATGAGTAATGACAAGATAAAAAGTTTCATGAAGTTGGAAAAGTTTGACCGTAAAAAGTTAAAGTGGGAAGTTATTCCCGGAATTGAAGAAGTACAAATTATTTTCCTTATACAGGTTTTCAAACACAGTTGACACTCAAGCCCGTCTTATTTGCTCAATAATTTCCTATCGACTTGCTGTTAGGGATATTCTCAATAAATATTTTAAATTCATTGTTGAATTGGAGGGAGGTTGCTCGCGAGCTGGTGCTGTTTACGAAAGAATTATGATTATGTTGCATGAATTTTTTGTTTTAGGCTTTAATTATGTTCCTAGGGAGGCTAATGAACTTACTCATCATTTATGTAGATATGTCCGAACTAATTATAGTGAGAGTATTAGTGAGTAGTTGAGTTACAAGGAGCATAACGAAACCGATGATATTGGTGATTTATGTTCCAGCGCTAACAATATATGATGCAGATGATCACTTTCACATTTTGTACACAAATTTATTGAATTAGTATCTTCATTACAAAAAAAGTTGCCATTAGTGGAAGGAAAAACGATTATCTTTTGTACAAATCTTACACCGATTTAAAAAGTAGTTCTCTAATGCAAAGGAACAAAAATAGAACAGTATGGATTTACAAAGTAATACTCAATATAAAGGAAATGGATTATCATTGGATGTAACCTTTTTTATACACACCAATTATTATACCCCACCCACACCCCCCCCCCACCCCGCCCCCAATAAGTTCATACATTTGACATTTTAACTGTTCCACATAACATCATAAATTACTATAAAATGAAATTTTCCACACCCAACATATAATAATGCACAAAATACAAATTACACATTTTACCAATAAAAAGTACATAATTTTTACCAACTTTTTCATCTTTCATCGTTTATTTTAAATTTTCACATAAATCTACGTGTCAACCCTGATGTATGAAGTTTTGCGGGACGGAGAGAGTATCACATTTTAGGCTAATATTAGTTACATTGTTCATGAGAAATAATCTAGGATACTCCCTCCGTCCCGAAGAACTAATATTAGCCTAAAATTGGATACTCTCTCCGTCCCAGAAAACTTCATATATTAGGCTTGACGACTTGACGCGTAATTTTGTGAAAATTAAAATGTATGATCCATCCATCCATCCATATATATATTATGTAAACCACAGTGTGCTAAACCTCACCAGATTAATTGAGTCCTACATGAAATTTTGTGGAATTAATTGTATTTTAGTCAGTATATATTTCATTGTTATTTTTTGTATGTTGACTACATATATAGTGTTTATTCAATCTCATATAACTTTATCTATAAAAATCCGAAAAATATTTTAAAAATATATTTAAATTCGTCGTGACAAGACGAATCCATAGACACCAATCTTGAATATTATTATTATTATTAATTAAATAAATTATTTTATTCATTAAAATAAAATATTAATTTATTAATTAAGATAAAATGAAAGAATGAAAATTTAAAAATAGAGCATTTATTATATTAATTCAATCCTATGTGGTATTTTGTGGAATTAATTGCATTTTCAACCAGTATATATTTCACTGTTTATTTTTTGGTATGTTGGCTACATATATAGTATTTATTAAATCTCATATAAATTTATCTACAAAATTTTGAAAAATATTTTTAACATATATTTAAATTCATTTGTTCGAGATTTTGAGTGGCAACATGTAGTAATTGAAAGGGATTGTTCTTTGGTGATTAAATCTCTTAAATTGATAAATTTTAGCTTTGCCCCCTTTTTTCACTTTTCAAAGAAATTCAGGTATTTAATGGAGAATTTTATTCCATGAAGTTTTGCCAGGTTAAACGTGAGCTAACGTTTTAGCACATAGATTATCTGTTGGGTGTTCTTATGATGAAGTTAGTTTGGTATATTTGTATTATCCATACCAAAATCGTTATATGGGGGAGCACATACCACCGCAGTGGTTGTCTTGATTAATTTATTTTGTCCTCCCATTTCTATTTATTATTAAACGTAAACTATATTGCGGTATCGCCACGAAAATTTTGTGGAATTAGTTGCATTTTCGGCCAGTATATCATTCATTGTTTATTTTTTGTATATTGGTTGCATATATAGTATAAATTTATATACAAAACTCCGAATAATAGTTTGAACATATATTTAAATTCTCTTTGCCAAGAGGAATTCATCTAAAAACATTTCGACTTTATGACTCGCATGTTTTCATAAAGTCGGCTAACAACAATATTATCTACTATAATGGTGTACTAAAATACAACTCTACCCATATTCTTCTCGAGCTGTAATTTTTTCATTTGATATGGATCAAGATAAATTTGATGCTTCTATTTTTTACAACAGGCTCCATCAGATGGGGTTAGAGTGGTTGCAAAAATATTATTAAGGACATATTTGACTTGGATACGGGAGGAATACCATTTATTTATGATTCTTAAATGGCAGGGGTTGATGCGTGTTGAGGGTAAAGCCCCCCAACCACTTATTGAGTTCTTCCAAAATCGTCCAAGCCCCAAACACTTTAGAGCATCCAAATCAAGCAAGGGTCCAAAACACTCCAATGAACTGATGGGGGAAGACCTGCACAAGTAACTTGGGGGGGGGGGGGGGGGTTGGACCAAAGAGCCGGTTTGCCTGATGTCAAACCGGACAAAGACTTCCCTTGAGAGAGACTGAAGATCTACTCTGTATAGTGTTCGGGATTAGTTCGTAAAGATGACGTGACTTACCATTAGCATTGAAATGTGTGCCATATATATAGAATTCTCCCAAAGAGGAAGGACCTTGTTGGATTGCACCAAGTGTAAGGCTCGAATAGTGCCAACAATGCACTATTAGGCCCATGGCCCATTAAGAAGACTTAACCCATTTCCCTTTTGGGCTTTCAAGGGTAGTTTAGTCATTCTTCAAGTGAGATTAGAGACTTCTGAAGTTCGTCTCGGACCTTCATCCGAAAGTGTAGGTCCGAAGGTCTTGTCCGGATCACAATCTCACGACTGAGATCAATTCCCATGAATCCACAAGACATTGTGGTTCGGACCTTGATAGCCCCGGATCCTACTCTCTCTCTTGGTGCCGGCACACTTGGTTTCTTATGAGGTTTAGAGGCTTATGTCCGGACCATCGTCCGAGTCGGACCTTTATGGTTTCGGACCATGGCTTGGGTCGGACCTACTGTCTTTGAGGTCTAGTTCACCGTTTTACTTAGTAGGGTTGGACCAGAGGTGGCCTTAAGGTCGGACCTCTGGGTCGGACCTTGAGGCCTTGGACCTTAGACAGCTTGGAACGCCTTAGGATTCGTTCCAAAGGCGTCTATGACGGATTGGACATATTTCCGTATCAACAATGCGGAAGAATGAGGATTCAAAGTTTACACTGCACGACTGGGATAAGGAAGAATAACCTTGAGCACGTGTTTGTTCTCCACCGTCACATAAATTAGCTGAATTATTTTTATCATTGACGAAATGTGGCTAAAGTACCTTGCGAATTAGTAGTAAATAAAATACAGGTGAGTAAGTTGATGATTTATATGAGCTTTAATTATAATTTATATCTTTATAGAGATCTCTCACTATTAAAAATAAAATATGGCAGTACTATATACTATTCCATCAGTCCTGAAAAGAACTTCCTATGTTGACTTTTTTTTTATAAAGTTTAACCATAAATTACTCTTAAATTATACGCAAAAAAACTGAAAAAGTATAAAGCAAAGTTATGTTAGTAAAATATACTTGATTTATTTTTGTAATATAATTTTATTATATTTTTTTATCGTGTAGTTTGCGAGTGATTTGCTGTCAAAGTTCAGAAAAAAAAAGTCAACTTAGGAAGTTATTACTGGGATTGAGGTAGTACTACATTGTTCCATAATGATTTTTTTTATATATTAAAAAATAAGGAAAACTAAACATTCTTAGTTGATTAATCAACTGTACAATTAGCTAGGAACTCCGATCCAAACACTGTTGGTCAAACGAATTTATAAAGTTTGATTGGCACAACAATTCTACTAAAATGCCTTTTACAATCGAATGTTTACGATAGTTATCATGAGAATAAGTTTGAGTGTACATCTCCTACAAAATTAAAACATTTCGATATAATAGATAGATTTTGATGATGTGGGTGTAGCTTACAATAAAACTCATGGATGAAGTTTGATTAAAGGGATTTGTACTCTAATACATCTTCGTGTACCATCAAACATTAGGTAGAAAAATTCTTAGACTATAATATATTAAATTTCACACCATATGTGTATAAAAGGAGAAACAATTTCATGTTAGGTTTCATTTGCTTTGAGGGAAACTAGGGGAAAATATTTTTTTTTTCCCACAATTTGGTATTTATCTGGAAATTTTGGAAAATTTATGAATTTTTTTATCAAATATATCTATGTTCAGAAAATAAGGAAAGTCGTTTTCCCTCAAACCAAATCAGCCTTATGGATTCCAAAGCATACATTTTTCTATACATATTTACTAAGTTATGACAATTTACTTTTAAACGGGTTGGGTTCTATCTAACCTGAATTCAACCCGTTTGAAATAATGATGTCCAGGTCCGGACCGGGCATATACTCGCACCCATTCCAAACCTTTGTGAAAATGTACCCGAACTTTACAATATTTTATGGTTAAATTAGTAAAATGTCCCCGGGGAGGGGGGGGGGTAGGATTATGTTTCTAGAATAATAATTTTTTTTTTGTGTGGTGGGGAGAGAGAGCACATACCACCAACCAACCCTGTTAACTGCGTTATACACTATTGTATTTTATATGGGTTCGAATTGGAGTATAAGTTATTAATTAAGGTATTAGCTACGGGTAGACGACCCGATATAAAATACTATATGTTATCAACCCGTCGGGTCCTAAACGTGTTCAGGTTGGGTCCTATCCCTTTCAAAACATATACATCATGATGAGTCGTATTTTACATTTTCTATAGTTAGCATAAACAAAGACACATTGATACAGTATTTGACGAAGGACTACACACAGCACCACAGCCAACGTTGTGTACAACGAATTTTGGCTATCTTATTTTCTCGATTAATTTATTTTATCCTTACATTTATATTTATTATTAAAAGTAAACTATATCGTGGCATCGCCACGGGTAAGTACTAGTCTAACATGAAAGGTCGTTGCTTATCCATAGTTTATTTAGATAGGGATTGATAGTAAAAACTAATGAAACACAATATCGGAAGCATATTAGATCAAATATCTAAACCCCTTTCGTATCTCCATCGCGTTTTTAGCTTTATTTAGACCAGAAGAATGTTGTTTGGTCTTTCGACGTGGGATATCCGAATGGACGATAGTCCATGTAGTTTCAAGATCAAAGCAGTCTTATTGTGAGAAGACTGTTGATATTGTGTTTACTAATCAACTCTTCGGATCCAAGTAAGGACCTACGGGCGATTTCATAGCTCCACACTCGTAAGCCATTAGTGAGAGCCGGACGGACTGGGGTCCGTGTGACGGACATAGTTGATTATTCGGTTTGCTCCAATAAAGGATGTCCGAACGGACGTGAGTCCGGGAAGTTTTAAGACTAAAGTAACCATCTTTAGGAAGGTCGGATTTGTCTTGTATTTCACTAATAAAGCCTTCGGAAGTACTATAATGGTCCTACGGGCGATTTCACAGCTCCACACCCGTAGGCCATTAAGCCTATCCGGACGGACAATAGTCCGCTGTGTCAGACGATGTTTTATCTACTCGAGTAAGGAAGAGGGATCACCTCCGAATGGATGAAAATCCGTGTTGTTCATGATGATTTATCCGTCCAAGTGAGGAAGAGGGATCACCTCTGAACGGATGAAAATCCGTGTTGCTCATGATGATTTATCCGTCCGAGTGAGGAAGAGGGATTACCTTCGAACGGATGAAAATCCGTGTAGGAGCATTCGAACGGACAAGGATCCGTGCGCCAAGATAAGGCTGTCCATCCGTAACAAGATGGT
The DNA here is from genome assembly GCA_026545765.1 of Plantago major. NCBI lineage: Eukaryota > Viridiplantae > Streptophyta > Magnoliopsida > Lamiales > Plantaginaceae > Plantago > Plantago major. The sequence goes on from CM048841.1 coordinate 33,902,619, forward strand.
GTGCCACCTTCGAGGTTCTAAGTGTTGTTTGAATTCTAATCGTCGTGAAATAAATAATTTGGATGTAACTGTCATTTTATCTAATAATTTGAACTATGTCGTTGGATGAATTTTGATCAACGATCAAGATTAATCTTGAATGATGTGACGGTTGAGCTTCCAGAAATGTCCTTCTATAAATAGGGCACCGGTCGCTTTCATTTCCACACGTTTAGAGAGAGAATTTTTGCAATTTGAGTGAGTCCGAAGCAACTACAGTGTTGTCCGAGTGAAAGAGTGAGTTCGAATCAGAGCAAATGTGTCCGAGGAAGTTAGCTGCCTTCAATCCAAGCTTTCATATTTTTGCAAGTAAGTGTCCTCTTGTTCTCTTGTAAATTTGCCGAAGTGTTATTTTTGTGAAAATTTCTTGCATGTCTCTCTCATTCGGATAAGTTTTGTATTTAGCTTGTTCGGGCGTATGTAGTAGGTCTCTTCGGAACCTCTAAATTGTTTGTACTAACTGCGTACTAACTTCGAACTAACTACATCCGACAACACTTAGTTGTCTCCGAACCCTTTATGGGTTTTAACCGTAAGTTACATAAATGGACTCTCGGACTTTAAACTTTAAATCTCATAGGAGCTCCCTTTCTTTCCCTAGGATGTCCGAGAGCGATAGTCAAAACCGTTCTGAGGCCGGCGAGTATGCAGCCGATGAATCTTCTTACTCCGTGACCTCCGAAGAGGTTGATATTGGTGATGTGGAGGATCAACGAGGTCACGGATATATATCAAACCGAAGTGGTGAAGAACCCGAGGTGAGCTCTCCGTCTTTTCGGTTAATCGTGCCCAGATCTAAGTATCCGGACCGACAAGATTACCCGGAATCTTCTAATGTGCATGAGATGATGACGATTCATGAGACGGCCACGTGGATAATAAGCAACCTGCATCTGAGCGAGGATGAGTCCAGTTACCGGTAGAGATCCGAGCTCTCAGTAGAAACTTAGGTTATAACGTTAGGATTAACCCTAACCAAATCCCTTTTGTGCCGGATCCATAGGAGATAAACGTAGAAGAGGTCCACAACACAACCGATGAGCCCCCCAAGTTAGGCATGTTCGAGGCAGGGGTGGAGGAAGCTGTCCGAGTTGTTACTCCACTTCAAACTGTAGTTGTACTGTCGTCGTCCGCGCACGAAAAAGTTGAGGAACAAACCATGGGTGGAGAAGAATAAGAACAACAACAAGAAGAGGATGAGGAGGAGGAGGAGGAAGATGAAGTGCCTTTGGTCCGGACCAAGGCTTCTGATCGTCCGGGTACTAGCTGCCCGAGAGGAGAGAGTTCTACTCAAGGGTCAAACCGGGGAGTTACCTCCCAATCATCCGAGGGAGGCAAGAGTAAGGGTGATGATGTAGTCCGGGTCAAGTTCCCCCGGACCCGTCTACATGTAACTCACCCAAACCTTGATGGGGAGCTAAATTTAGATGATCTCCTCCCTACTTGTCCTTCAGTTATAACTGCGGATGAAGTGGAAGAGCTCTGGAGAAGATACGAGATTCCGAACTCCATGGAGATCTTGGTTCCGGATGAGGCTCATGATTTCTACAATCTGCCTCCTGGATACATGTGTGTCCATGAGGCTTCACTACACTATGGGTGGTGTATATCTGTCACCTCCGAGTTGCTAGGAGTTTTGACCGGAATTGGGATAAGTCCACACCAAGTGATTGCGAATTCACTTGGGAATCTGATGTGATTCGGAGTGCTGTGTAAGCACAAGCGGATCCCGATTACTTTTGACAATTTTTGGAAGTTGTTTAACATCACTCTGAGCAGGCCCCACCAATTGTTTTATACCCTAGTGGTTCGGTAGGCCTACACCTTCTTCGAGGATCTGATCTCCTCGTTAAGGATCAAATGGTGGCAGAGGTATATCTTCGTCCATGCCGCACTGAAACCTGGGCAGTCCGAGGCTCAGAGAGTCCGGTGGAAATTTCAGAAGAAGTTCTTTCGGGGTACACTTCCGGACTGGAGGCTTACGGCTCGGAACATCCCTCAATGGATGCAAGCCCTCCATAGGAAAGAGGAGTCGGAGAAATATTTTTTCCGTGGGTTGATTTGCCAACCTCTTCCATACCTGGCTGGACTATCTAGTCCGAGTTTTTGTGATAACAAGAAGGATTTCGGTAAGTGACTCGGAGATATGTTATGGTTCGAGTCTTCTCCTATTATAAATAGTTGTTATATTCTAACTTTTATCGGTTCGGTCTTATTTCCTCTTGTTGTCAAATGCTTTGTTTTGTGCTTCGGACTAACCCTTATCTTTGTTCGGTCTATGTAGATTTTTGGTTCGAATACACTATGTCGACCATGAGAGAGCTCAAGAGGCAACAACAGAAGGCTCAGAAGGAGGAGCAGAGGTAGGGTCTCCGAGACCAAGTAATAAAGACGTCCACCACTCTTCCTATGGCCGAGCCTAGTAATGCTGCTGCTTTCCGGGCCGAGGATGTCCGAAGGGAAGCGGCCGGAGAGACGAAGCAAAGCCTAGCTACTCCGGACAAGGGGAAGACCGTGGCTGCCAAAGCTGCGAAAAAACCTCTAAAGCCGGTGACAAAGGAGGTCAGAACCAGTGGTGCAACGAGTGTGAAGCGTCCATCTGAGGATCTGATCCCTCCTGCCAAGAAGGGCAAGGGGCTGATGGTGGAAGACTCGCATCTCGAGTCCGAGGTTGTGCGGTTGGCTGCTGCTCTGGAGCTGGATAGAATTGCGGAACTTGTTGCTGCTCACCGGAAGGTAATCGTATTTCTGAACACATGATTTAGTTTTCCAATTCTCGGAAAGTGCATCTTTTAACCACTCGGAGTCTTTTTTTTTTTGTCCTTAGCTTACTGCTGCTGTCCGAGCATGTTCCGAGGTGGCGGCGGAGGGCTACCCTGGAGGTTCAACTGTCTATGTCCGAGGCAAGTAGAGAGGCGGAAGCAAACAAAGCCACTGTCTACAAAGAAAAATTCAAGCAGGCACTTGCTTTGCTGAAAGAGTCCAAAGCTGAGAAGGATAAGCCGAAAAGTGCTATCTGGGCTTTGGAGACGGACTTAGAGGCATACTGGGAGGGCCTTAGCGATATTACCACTGTTTCTCGGAACTTCAAGGACCGTATCCTGGAACTTCTGCTGACGGTTTGGACCGATGCTGTTCGGGAATACCTGGATTCGGATGCCCATCGATTCCATTTGGAAACGTAGTATGATGAGGCTCGTCAGGATGGATTCGATGCAGCAGTGGGCCAGCTCCAAAAGAAGAGCCTTATTCCAGAGGACTAAAACTTGGAAGAGGAAGGAATTTCAGCCTTCAGTGCTCCAGACGGGTCTGCTTTTGTCTCGGACGATGTGGAAGACACTGCCCTGTTCCAGTCCAAGTTCGTTGAACTCGTCTGTGAGGAGAACGAGAGGAACAAGTACAATTACGGTGGTCCGTACTTGCCTTCCTTTGTTCCGGAGGTCCTGATGTCTCACATCCTCGTGCCATTCGAAGAATACGCAGAGCATAACCGTTAGTGGCTAAAGATTCCTGGTCCGGTGTTAGGCCATGCCCGAGACCTGGAGTTTATCCGGAAGAAAAGAGAAGAACGAGCCAAGAGGTTATCCGAGCAGCAGTTTTCTCAGCCCGATGGTGCGGAGAATGCTCCCGACCGTGCTTAATCGGAGTACCTGACCGACCCTTCTGTGAGCCAGACCAGTTGAAGGTGGGGTATGCCCCATGATTAATGTAAAGGTCATCGGACCTCCAAACAATTTTTATATTGCCTGTTTCGTTTTAACTGTTGAACAATTTGTTAACTTATTTCGTCTCGGATTCTATGTTATGTTGCCTGTACTGATGTTGGTTCGGAGTGTTGTTTTGCTTCGGATCGGCTCCTATTTGCTTTTATGAAATGATTTGCCTTTCGTGCTTTCATCTATATTCTGATTAAATACATGCATGCTGTACATAGTTCGGTCGGCTGGAATTAAATCCGAGTCGACTCACGAACTTAAACTTCGGGTGAGAAACAAACAAACTCAGAGAGTCGATTCGGACACTTGTAGCTATGGTCCGAACGGATCGTTTCAAATCAATGTGCTCATAATATAAGAAATATAACTTAGTATTATTCCGCTGAAGTGATTGTGGCTCGGATCGTTTTTAATAAAAATAGGTCGAGTGAAATTTATAGATTCGGATACATATAGGTCCAAATGTACCAATCCTGATTGTCCGAATCAGAGAGTCTTGCAAATAGTGATTCGTACCATGAGCTGAATATTTGTCCGAAGTAAGAATTTAGTCCGAACCACTCAAATCATTGATGGATCTGAACCAAAGGCCCAATAGTAAAGGACCAACTTAAGCTAAAGCCCAATGGTAACCATTACATTGCACGCGTCTCAATGTGATTGGTAGGTGGCGTCTATAAATACCTTGGCATTGTACGGCTAATTTATACCATTTTTGTAGCAGTGAGTGATTCGGATCCCGTAGCTCGGATTCTATCGATTGGGTTGATTTCGACGTTCCTATGTGTGATCCGCCTTGTAGGAGCCTTTCACCTGTTCGAGGGGCACAGGACTTTGAACCATGTTTACAACATAGACAAGGAGAGTAACCTAGTATTTTGACTTGCTCAAATAAACGATCTTTATGTAAGGTGAAAGTCATGGAAAAAACTCTTTCATCCCGGCTTATATGTAAAAAGAAAATACAATGTTATAAAGAATTTTTTTTTTAGAAAATGATCATCTATTATTATAAATCAAGGCCAACAAGGCACAAAACCCTATAAGCCGTGACAAGTTATGCAAGAGAGTTGCAAAGTCTAGGAACATAATAGAAAACAATAGAGTAAAATAACGGCATACATCGCTTAATGTTATCTAGAAAACAACCAATAGTAGAAAAAGCAAGATCATCGGATTTCGAAGCTCGAATGACAGTGAGACAATCTCCTTCAATGCTAACATGCTTGATGCCTTTATCTCGTGCCAGAAAGACAACATGCCTAGCCGCAAGCACCTCAGCCACCGCTGGATTTTGAATAAAAGGGACCTTCCTTCGCCGCCAACATCAGTGTTGTCGATCGTGCCCGATCGCTAGGTGCCCGCTACAAGGCACCCTGTAACGGGACATCACTCAATCCGTCGCTAATCCTTAGCGATTCATCACTATTTAGCGATGGATAATATCCGTCACTAAAATCCGTTACTATTTGGCAGTTTTCTTGTAGTGGAGGCATTTTTAGTGATTCCAAAAGTAAATTCTTGCGAGCTCTGACATAAAGAGGACAATATCATACCAACATGATGTGTGTGGCCCAGTCATGAGTAACCTTGCCGGATCAATGGCCCGGGTCTTGGTCCATTAGTGGTCGGGTCGTTGCAGAAACTATGGAGGAAATTAAACCATCTTTCATGACCTATATTATAATCATCTTTCATGGAATAAATGTAAAACCCTCGCTCAAATAAATCAACACACATTTTAAAGTCGGACATAAATGTAAGAAGACAGGGAAGGAGCCTAACAAACACTGAAATTGGGCCTCAAATCCAACTCACCACCTTCTACGAGAATACAGAATAGCGAGCGTATTGCATGACCTAGATTACAATCCCCTTTCATGGTATAAATGTAAATCTATGGCCTCAAAGAAATCACAAATATTCCACACCTAGACATAAATGTAAGAAGGCCGAGTAGAAGCCTAACAAACACTGGATCTGGGCCTCAAACCTAGCCCATCACCCTCTATGTACCTACGTATAAAAGAGAGCCTTTCATGACCTAATTAGAATCGATCCCATTCATGATTTCTGATTTCTCAACCGGACGTTTCTGATTTAAGCGGAGAAGGTATTTTCCCTCTTTCTTTTCTTAATTGTATCAAGTTCAATTCTTATTCAGCGTCTGATTTCAAATGTATATGTATGTTCTCCATGTATATATGTAGATCTACTCTCAAGATCCTCAATTCATTCTTGTTTTGGAATTGGTATTTTTTATTTCACCGCTTTCATAGAATCCAATCGTCATTTTCTTCTTCTTTATTACAATTTCTCTTCATCTATTAGGATTTAATTATGAGTGTATATGATATTTGTATTTTTTTTCCTCGATGTATGCAGATTTACTTTTTAAATCGAAACTTTTTTTTTTCATAGCAGGTAATATTTCTCATCCTTATCATGTTGGAATCAAAATTCCCAACGTTCTATACGTTTTTCACAGTCGATACACGTACAACCGGGTTGGTATGATTTCTCTTCCAAGTCCCAACTTTATCCTATTTTCATTATTTATTAATGGGATGAATTGCATCTTCGGACCCTTAAATCATGATAATGTTCGTTTTTGTCCTTGTTATATTTACTTGCATTTTACATCCTCAATTAAAAAATTAAAAAAAACTTGTTCGACTTTGGTCCAAAATCATGAAATCTATCTCTATCTTCCAAACACCCCTTAGCATAAAAAGACCTCCAAATTGACAAAACCCTAACCATAAAATCCTAAATTGAAGATAAAATTAATTGTCAAAATAACTGTAACCCTAACCTTAAAAGCCTAGTTATATTCTATACTACAGATCAGTTCAGTTCATTCCAGCTCAATTCAGATCAGATCAGTTCAGTTCAGTTCAGACGAAGATAACATAGACTTCTTCTTCATCGTTTGTAACTACGTGCCTATACTGTTATCACGTTCTAATGGTCTCCTGAGAGGGAAAAGATGCAAATTCTGATTTGAAAGGCAAAAAACAAACTTTAGATGACCATAAATTGTAGTAATTGCACATTAATTGCGCTAGATGTCAAAAATTGTAATTGCACATTAATTGCGCTAGATGTCCAAAATTGTAATTGCACATTAATTGCGCTAGATATCCAGAAATTGTAATTACACACTAACTGTATTATCTTTTCTTGCGTATTCTATGTTCGCATGATTTAACCTGAAGATTATGCAAAATGGTGACATATACTGACTGTTTGGTATAGAGTTAAAAAAGTGAGCTAATGAAAAGATTTAGTTGATGAATAGTAAATGAGTTAAAAATGATTTATAAAAAATGGTGTTTGGAATAGAGTTAAAAATTATAGGTATATAGGGTTGTTATGTAGGTGTGTAAGAATAAAGTGACGTGTGTAAGAAGGAAGTGATGCGTTTGATATTTTTGAAAGGTATTTGATTGGTTTAAATGTTGTTTGATTGATTTAAGATTGTTAGTTTGATTGAAAAAGTAAAGAGTAGGGTAGAAAGATAATGATGATTGTTTAGCGGAGAAAAAATTGAATTAAATGTTTTACTACAAAAGATACCAAACAAATACCCTGAAATAGTTTAACGGATGAATAGTGCTTCTTAGTGGTATACCAAACAGGTTGATAGTATTTTTATTTAGAAAATTTCCATTAACTCAAGATTTTAACTCTATACTAAACACTCTAGTATTTATATTTCCATAACCCGATAAACAATTATAATTAATGTATGTGCCAAACTCGTAGGTGGTAGAGCTATAATTTTTCCATGTTCGATAAAACATGACTTTTACAAGAATTTAATTAAAATTTATATGTTTTTGGAAATAAGAACTTCCACCACATTTCCAAGTCAATAAACATTCAAGATATGTACTTTAACATTTGGCCAGTTAACGCTAGAAGAGTTGGTGGATCTTGGTTCTTCCTAGATGGTTGGGAAACGTTTGTGAAGGACAATTCACTTACCAAGCATGATATGCTAAGGTTTCAGTATACCTGTGACGGGATCTTTGACGTGAAATTGTATGGACTGTCGGGATGCGATAAGAAAGGTGTTGGACATAAGAAGCAAGATGTTATAACAGCCGAAGAGAAAAGATTTTGGTCCGATCAAAGACGCCATCATATCCGCGGAAGTTGACCGGCTCATGAAGGCCGGACACATCGAAGAGGTCCGTTATTCCGATTGGTTTTGCAACGTTGTCTTAGTTGAGAAATCACCGAGCAAATGGCGGATGTGCAATGATTTCACTAGGCTAAATAAATTTTGCACAAAAGATCCATATCCTTTGCCACGGATTGACCAATTGGTTGATTCCGCAGCCGAATGCGCGCTACTGAGTTTCATGGACGCGTATCAAGGATTTTACCAGATTCGGATGGCCAAGGAAGATATTAAGAAGACAGCTTTCTTCGCTGTGGGAGGGGTGTACTGCTTTAAAGTGATGCCCTTCGGATTGAAAAATGTGGGAGTTAATTACCAAAGGCTGGTAAATCAAATGTTCAAGGAAGAAATCGGCAAGACCATGGAGGTGTACGTGGACGACATGCTCGTTAAAAGCACAACTGAGGAACAACACATAGAGCACTTAAACAAGTGCTTTGCTATCCTTAGGAAGTATGGGATGGAACTTAATCCGGAAAAGTGCACCTTCGGAGTAAAGGGCGGAAAGTTCTTGGGCTACAAGGTCACAGAAAGAGGGATAAGTGCAAATCCTGAGAAGATAAAAGCCATCCTAGACCTGCCTCATCCGAAGAACCTCAATGAGGTACAACATCTTATCGGACGCCTCATGTCCTTAAGTCGTTTTATTTCGCGATCCGCAGAGAAGAATCTTCCATTCTTCAGAATCCTCCGGAAAGGAGAGAACTTTGAGTGGACCGCGGAATGTTCTGAGGCTTTTGAAAACTTGAAAAAGTACCTCCATTCCCCTCCACTGCTCTCCAAACCTGTAGAAGGAGAACCACTCTACCTCTACCTAGCCATTACGGAAGAGGCAATGAGTTCCGTATTAGTACGGATCCAAGCTAATGATCACATGCCAATCTACTATCTAAGTAAAGCCCTTGCAGGGGCGGAGACAAGATACGTAAAGATAGAGAAATTTGCATATGCTTTGGTTTACACCGCAAGGCGGTTAAAACCCTATTTCAAATCTCATAAGATAGTAGTCCTAACTACGGAACCTTTGAAACAGGTCCTGGGAAGGCCCGATCAATCCGGACGACTCTCTAAATGGGCAATAGAGCTGAGCGAATATGACATTAGCTATCAGGCTCCGACAGCCAAGAAATCTCAAGTTATTGCGGACTTCTTAGCGGAGTACACTGAAGCGGAGTCAGAGAAAGTCTCGGATAAACAGGCACTTGAGTGCCTGATTACCAAGCAGATTGAACGAAAGTCAGTTCCGCCAAAGATTAACCCAGATAACCTTGAAGATGCTCAGTTTATCAATCAATCTCGGACAATGACATGGGAAGAAACTCGGGTCAACCAAATGTTCCTCCTCGATGATATCACAAGAGAATCAAATACTGATAACTCCGGCCGGGATGCTAAAGGGGAAAAGGAACAAGGGTTGAAGATTCAGGAGCTTATAGAAGATCCTCAAACTAGGGAGTAGCCCACCGATATGTGGACATTGGAAGTGGATGGCTCATCCACCGGACGAGTGGGAGGCATTGGAATCTATCTTAAAAGCCCTGACGGCGCGGAACTCGACTATGCGATATCATTGGACTTCAAGGTTACAAACATTGAAGCTGAATATGAAGCACTACTGGTCGGACTACGTACATCCAAGTCCCTACAAGTCCGGAAACTCAAAGCTTACACGGATTCAGAGTTAGTGGAAGCGCAGTTTTCTGGTGCTTTTGCCACAAAAGGCCTTTCAATGATCAAGTACCTTTAGCTACTGAAACTAGAAGTGAATCTCTTCGATGAGTTTACCCTGGAAAAATTTGACAGGGAATGGAATGAAAGAGCTGATACTCTGGCAAAGTACGCGTCCACAACAGCTGCTCTAGATACAAGGAGAGTTATTCTACTCACAATTAAGAACTCATCCGTCATGAGTCCTACTCCAACCATTATGATCACTGAAACAGGAAGAAATTGGATGACTGATATCTTTTGTTACCTCATGGACGGATCATTACCTGCTGATCCAAAGGAGTCAAGGAGTGTACAACATCGAGCGAACAGGTATTTCGTACTTGGGGAAGATCAATATAAGAAATCCTTCACTGGGACTCATATGAGATGTTTGGGTCCTCAAGAAGCAAGGACGATGCTTGAGGAAATTCACAGTGGAAGTTGCGGAAGTCATTCCGGTGGACGGACTCTCGCTCAAAAAATCATCCGACAAGGTTACTACTGGCCTACCATTGATAAGGATTCCTCAAGCTTCGCCGAAACTGCCCTGATTGTCAGTATTATGCAAATGTCCCCCATCCTCTGACACACCCTATGATTTCGTCAGTCATAGCATGTCTGTTTGATCAATGGGGCATCGATATTGTCGGACCTTTCCCAAGAAGCACTCAACAGAAGAAATTTTGAATTGTAGCTGTGGAATATTTCACCAAATGGGTGGAAGTAGAAGCAGTAGCTACTATCACGGAAAACCGCGTGCGGACCTTCATTTGGAAGAATATCATTTGTCGCTTTGGCTTACCAAGAATTCTTGTCTCGGATAATGGTGCTCAATTCTCGGGCAACAGACTCAAGGAATGGTTGGCCTCTTTCAAGATTGAGCAACGCTTCACATCTATCAGATACCCACAGGCTAATGGACAAGCTGAGTCCACGAACAAGACAATTGTTAAGATCCTGGAAAAGCGGCTGAGGACCTCTCAGGATAGTTGGGCGGATGACCTAGACGGAGTGCTCTGGGCTCATCGCACCACTGCACGAACTGCCACTAGGGAGACCCCATTTGCTCTAGTTTATGGCACGGAAGCAGTCATCCAAGCGGAAATTGTAGTCGAAACGATGAGGGTCCGAGAATTCCATGATTCCGCCAATCAGGAAGCTCGGACCTATGACCTAGATATGCTAGAATAGAAGAGGACCGAAGCATTGGCCAATATTCACAGATATCAAGCAACTGCAGCCCGGGCCTACAACAAAAATATTCAAGCTAAAGATTTACAGGTCGGAGACCTGGTGCTCCGCAGAGCGGATATCTTAAGCAAGGTCGGGAAGCTTGAGCCTAAGTGGGAAGGACCCTACAAGATTGTTGGTGCAAGAGTGAATGGAAGTTACGAATTGGAGAACAAACATAGACACCCACTCAAGCGTATCTGGAATGCCAGGAACCTTCAAAATTTCTACGCTTAGGGATTGTTTCAGGGAACTCCGCTAGTCGCCTGGACGTTTTTAGTTTTGAACTGTTTGTTACGCGGAACTCCGACAGTTCTGTTTTTGTTAACTCTTTTGCCATTGGCCATACAGCCCACAAGTTGTAATTGAATTTCCGTCAAATGAATACAACTTCTATCTTTCAATTCGTAAAAATAACATTTAGTGTTCAGGTGACAAAGAAGCAAGCAATGAATTTTATTCATATATGAAACAGAGTATACATAACACTGCCTTGCAGTCTACAACCTTGGATCTTTATTCGGATCTACTACTACAATACATAAACTGTACGGAAAGTCTCTGGAGATACGTCACCTTCCGTTGAGATCATTCCTCCGACAGGAAAGTATTCCCCGTAGTCATCACTTTCGGGAACACCAAGAGTCTGATGTACCTGCAGAATACAAAATGGTTCAGTATGGTGGAATTTCTTACAATATCACCATACCTTTGAATCCTTGTACGGATCCCATGCATAGTGTATACGACCAGACACCAATTCTCCAGTAGACCTTGGAAGTCGAAACGACCAGATCTCAGCCTATCCATCTTTAGAGGCTCCAACTCTCTTAAAAGTCAAGGGTTTTCCACCGATTCAAGAGAGATTTGAACCACTAAGGGCGGATTGACAGAAAGGGCTCTCGAAGTATTTTTTCAACCAACCCACCTTTAAGAACCCAAGCACGTCGTTTCATCAGCTGGTTACCTTGGCAGTTTCTTTTGAGTAGCCTATCATTCAATACCCACACCTTTCCTGCATTTAGGGTTTGCACCAAACTAGGAAAGGATGGGAGTATTGAAAGGCGGGCCAGTCAAAACGACATAATAGAAGAAGGAGAAGATGCAGAAGAAGAATCTGGGATCATTTCAGTACAATTTCTGTACTTCGATCGTGGCTTTTTATAGAAAACTCTAACCAATCAGCATCCGCCACGTAATAAAGTCCGTGTTGACGTTGGGCCTGGGCCATCCGTTTGGGCCAGATAGCATTGGGTCACTTGGGTTTACCCATTTTTTATCACGCTAAGCCCATGGATGAACACTTTACAAATCACAGAAAAGATCGTCCGAGTAGAGCCCTCAATGGATAAATTTAACCAATGATTGTTGGCCCAGTCCGCGCCACCATAAGTCGATAACTTATCATTGCTAGTGTACGAAGGACTACTCAGAATCTCACACTCGTGAGTATACGCAACGGACATATCTAATGCATCCGAAGTCCTATAAGTTCTAATCAATGATCATTGGTTTATGCTTATTAAGAGGAGCAAGCAATACTACTTCGGATTTGTCCATACGTCTGCGATAGGATAAACGGAACAAGACAGAATTATCTTAAACGTAACAGATAATAGTGCGGAAAAATATAATCAGTGTACTTGGCAATGTTCCATGCCATCAGAAGATCAGTATTCAGAAATTACATAATTTCCGCGGGGCATACCCCGGACTTCTCATTGAGGGGGAGGCTAGATTGGCCCGGCTTCATCAGTTGCAGGCGGATTAGTGGAGGACGGATTGACATTCGAGGCGCCCGCGCATGATTCCGCAATTGCATCAAAGGTAGCCTTGATGTTCTCGAACAAGTTGAAGTCCGCATCATGGCCGACGATCCGAGAAGGCATGAAGTACCAATCCTTCACATAGTTCATGTTTTTATGGAATGGCGTGAAGAATACCTTCCCTATAGCCCCCGGGACACATTTGGGGAGAAAAGGTCCGCCATTGGTGATTTCAATTTCACCTTCCTCGGTGACCACCTCCGCGAACTCGCACGCCGCTAACCTCTCATCCAGGATGATTTCCACCAGAATTTCAACTCCACCAGCGTCCGCGGAAGGATTCAATCCTTCCGCCATCCAGTCAAAGTTTGGAGGCACCAACCCCTTTGCTTGTAGTAGGCCAATGGCGGAAGAGAATCCCTCCAGGCAGAGAGAGTCGGCCTTGTCCAACATAAAGAACTTGAAGGAGTCCGACTTCATGAAGTCCTTCATAGCTTCGACCCGGGCACACTGGAGATCTTCGAGGAGCGCGTCCTTAGACTCCAGGAATGCCTTCATCGACTTATCGAAAAAGTTCTCCTGCCATTCCATGTCCGACTTTACCTCCTGCCAGCTAGCCTTCAACTTGGCAATGAGCGTATCCTTCTTTTTCAATTGGGCCTCCGCCCGTTTAACCTTCTCCGCCTCCTCCGCGGATGCAGCCAAAGCCCTATGCAGGTCTTCCTCAATAGTGGCCCACTCACTAGCCTTCCACTGCATGGCCTTGATCATACATCCAAGCTACAAGAAATTCGTAATGTCAGAAGTCATATTTCTAACACAAAAGCTGAAACCAAAGAAAGAAAAAACACACGGAGTTACTTACCCTTTGATGCAGCTCGTGGATCTCTCCAACCCTTTCAACCTCGGGGAGCCCACAACTCCGTTCGAACTCTGCATCAATGGCCGTCTGGTCAAATAATGGCAGCACAGCGGAGAACTGTTGCCTCTTCGATGCCGGAGGTGCATCCGAGGTAGCGTTTCTCTTCGCCGAAGCGATAGCATCACGCGCAAGACATCCCGGAGGCGCAGAACGGCGGAACCACGGGACCGGCCGTCCTCGAGCACTGCGGTCGGTGGCACGCAGCGGTGAATGCTGCGGTATGCCAGACCTTTGCCCTTGTCGGGCACCTCCAGAACCTGCGGATCCTCACCCGCCTTCTTCCGTCGCTCCTCCTCAGCAGCAATGAGGGCCGCATTCTTGGGATCCGCCATTGGTAGACCCGCGGACGTGTTAATAATCTTGGCCCTCTGGCCAGTGGCAACCTCGAGGGCTTGCTACTCCCTCTACTGCTTCTTCTTTTCGCGGAGGGTCGACATGATATATTCGAACCAGTAGGCTGCAGAAGGAATAAACGATGTCAGATACGGACTTATATACAAATAACGGACACCTACAAAACAAGCAAGAACATACGAGTCTCAAGGAATCCTTACAAAAGTCGGTCTTTCCTCCGACCTTAGCACGTCGGTCGATCACAAATCTGATGGCGGTGACATATCAATTCGTGAAACGGATATGTTGGTGGATTATTTTTCTTGTGGTTCCCCGCCACCCACGGAGCCACATTCTTGGGAAGGGGGTGCCAATCCGGAATGCTCTCCCTCAGAAATTTTGTGGGCAACCCCCACTGTTCTCGTCTCCTCACGGACTCCCCGGGCTTCAAAGACATCCGCACGAAGACGTACTTTTCCCACCATTTCGATCCGAGCGAGGAAATGGGATCTGAAATAAATTTATACGATTTTCTATTTACAAATGTATAAAAAAGGGGATTCCCCGGACTAAAGGTCACATTGAATAGCTGCTGCAAATTCTCAAAATTTACCGACTGTCCTATCTTCGCACAGAAAACCGCGAAGCAAATCAGGTTTCCCAAAGAGTTAGGGATAACCTGAATCAGACCTATCCCGATGTGATTCAACATGTGCTTCAACTCAGAGGCAATGGGGACCTTCCATCCGCTGGAGAAAGCCTCTTCGTGCACACACATATATCCCGCTGGTGGATTGAAGGCATGCCCGGGCTCCGGAACCATGATTTCGACGGACTCAGGGATTTTCCACTTCCGCCTCCACTCCGGAATGTGCTCAGGCTTCACCTTGGACGGACATGTGGGAAGCAGACCGTCCACGTTGAGCTCACCGTACGGATCCGCGATAACGACAGCAGATGTAGGACGAGGGAATTTAGTCCGCGCCGCCTTAGCCCCACGATCCACAACCAATGGAGGATTGGTGTGAGCGGGCACCCCTGGGTGCAACACAATTCGGAGCCCAGAACGTCTTTGCGGACGAGCAGCTTGAGGGGCTTCCTCATCTTCCTCCTCGTCATCATCCTCTTCTTCTTCTCCATCTTCATCCTCTTCTTCTCCACGTTCGGGTCTCCCAGATGTACTTGGGTTGTTCGGACTTGTTTCCGCCACAACACGGTCCTCCTCACCAGCCTCAAACATCTCTACATTGTCTGCCTCACGACCAGTGTCGCCTTCCTGCTCCATCCGAGGCACACTTCCACCAGCCGATATACCACCACTACCGATGTTCCGAGATCGGACTCGCACCCTTGTTCTCACAACGTTCCCTTGGCTACTCACCTCATCATTCTGAGCAGCAGCAGTACAACGGACCCCTTGCCCTACATCTAAAACACTGGATGAAACAACCTCCACAACGTCCGCCTTGTTCACCTCCGCAGGAAGGTTGTTTTGCGGGATCTCCAACTCCAGTTCGTCTGACGCGGACGAGGTTACCGCACCAGATTCGGATCCTTGGGCTATTCCGTCATCGTAATCAAGGACCTCGTGCTGATTCTGACTATTGCTCTCGGACATCCTAGGGCACAAGGAAACGGATTAGAAAATGACATGGTGGTCGTCCGAGAGTTCATTTATGTATCTTATTAAGTCCCATGGTCCGAAAAAGTCCTACCTTACGACGAGTTCCAATGGGTCATTTTTCCTAACTATTAGCACCTACCTTGGCACGTAAGGCCACGCCATAAGGGAGTTCTAGGTGCCAATTGGCACTATTATCTACCAGGCAAGGTGCCACAAACAGGAAGTTCAACAAGCCTACTGGTGCTATATTCAACCATACATGGCACATTTACAAGGCAAGCATACGAGTCATATCCACAAATTGATACTATAAATTCAACTACGGCACACATGCAATAGTAGGATAATCGAAACTCCACACGCGGCGCATCACCTGGCAAAAAATACCCTATCTCTATAGCATACGAGCACGGAAATTCCACACAGTATACATGCATCCGGGGTAGAAGAAACAATATTCGAAATTTCGAGGAAGCCAGATTTACTTGATGTAGCTGGAGAAAGGTTAACGGACAACGAAGCCTGGCTAGCTCTCCGACAGTGACTTGCACGGCAGATCTGATTACTCACTCGAAACCTTGTTTGCTCAGAAGATAGTTACTTGCTCGGATTGCTTAAGAGTGCTCTGAATTCAATTTGGCTAAAGTGTGACAATGACAGATTTGTGATCTATTTATAGAGGGACAATTGAGAAAGACGAAACGTCACATCTCTTGACTTTTAACCCCAGTCGTTGATCATTTCAATCCAATGGTTGCGTCGGTTCATAGGAGGCGAAAATACGTTGTACCCCATTAAATCATCTCGGGATCCTCACTCATGGACTGGACGGACGACTTATTGGGCCCCTTAGATCACTGTTCATCGGCCCAAGTGGATCATTTCACATATCTAGCCCAACGGATTACTTCCTACACCCTCTTCCACAACGAACTCCTTCCTATCCTAAAACTGTACTCGGATCTCGATATATCTCAGATACAAATACCTTTTCCTTCTACGGTCCGCGATTATTCCTATCCCGGACTGTAGAAAGAAAAGGGGGCGGGCGGGGTGGGGGGGGGGGGAGGGAGATATATTAATTTCCTGAAACACGGATACGGATGGTGTGACATAAAAAGAAGGGATTTTCGCCCTCACATTTAACGATTCGGACACGCTCCTAAACATACTTGTTCCTCTACTTATAGTTCCACAACTATCTTCTACTAAGATACTTGGAAACTAGGGGGACATATGTCGATACGGATATATGTCCAATCCATTAAGGGCAGCATAGAGTGTGTCCTAGAGCACATCACGGTTTAATAGCCAATTCAGTACTGGTCCGACCTCACATGGTCCGTCCTAGTGAGTCAACCAGTACGCTAAAGTCACTACACCCTCACGCCTAGTCCGAGATAGCTGGGAAAAGGACTTCTAAACCTGACTGAGTCAGTACAAAGATGCCCAACGGACCGGACGAGATAGCCTCTCGGACGCCACCTTTGCAGTAAGACCAAACGTATACTGGAACCACTGAGATACTTCCGTGAGACTCTCGGTTCGGACATCCAGAGTTAACTGAGGTTAGATCAATCAAGCAGACAATTCTATCCTAAGGACTTACACGGACCCAACAGGCGGAACAACACTCTCGGTAGGGAAAGGACCGATTTATCCTCCCAGACCCAATACACGGTATTGGACTATAACATATTGTTGGGCCATGGGCCAAAGGAATGTCGCTATCCTTGAATCCAAACCTTACACTCAGCATCATCTTATGAGTCACCTCATAACCTATGATAACTATAAATATAGCACAAGGTCCAAGACCTTAAAGGGGGAAAAGAAGTGATAAAGTTTCCAATATCATAACCTTCCACATAACTATTACATTGAGAGCTCCCAACTCTCTCTTGAATAAAGTCTCTTACCGGATTGACATACGCAATCCGGGTAACCCTTTCTAACCCCCCCCCCCCCCCCACTTAGTCCTTTCAGGTATTCAAGCTCGGTCAGGTACTGCTTCGGACTTCAAGTAGGAGGCGGATCTTAGACTGGGTTACTTGTAATAGTTTAGTTAGTGTTTGAGGTCTTACCCCTCAACAAGTATAAAGTTTCCATGGAAGCTCTAGGCATAACATATGTTTTATTTTCTTCGAGAGTTTCCAAGGAGTCCAAGCTTTGTAAACATAGATCTCATAGAAGCTCTCCATTTTCAAGATGTTCCAGCTCTCGCTTTTATAATATAGCTAGAGAAGAAAATTCCATTCAAGAAAAGAAGACGCATGTGCAGATACGTATGACATATTACCGTATATATATAAAGTAGACAACTATCGGAGTTGTGCAATTGCGTACAATTAACAAATATCAGAGTTGTGCAATTGAGTACTTAATTAAAGTTAAATTGGACTAATTTATATAAAGTAAAATTTAATTACAAAAATCAATCTGTCTTTTTCAATTGAATTCCAAGCCCTAATTAAATCACAACAAAATCAGTTCATCAATAAAAAAAAAAACCAATTTACATTCTCCAATTAAATTAAAAGCCCAACAAAATTAATTCGTCATTAAAAATCTTTCTTCTCCAATTAAATTAAAACTGTCAAGTCAGATTAATCCAAAACCTAATTCGAAACAACAATATCACTTAATTACTGTCATTTAGGCTCTGTTCTCTTTAAAATTCATTCAGTTCAGTTCAGTTCAGTTTTGCTTAGTTATATTCTATTCTACAGATCAGTTTAGTTCATTTCAGTTCAGATCAGTTCAGTTCAGTTCAGACGAAGATAACAGAGACTTCTTCTTCATCGTTTGTAACTACGTGCCAATACATGTTATCACGTTCTAATAGTTTCCTGAGAGGGAATAGATGCAAATTTTGATTTGAAGGACAAAAAAACAAACTTTAAATGACCATAAATTGTAGTAATTGCACATTAGTTGCGCTAGATGTCCAAAATTGTAATTGCACATTAATTGCTCTAGATATCCAGAAATTGTAATTGCACACTAATTGTATTATCTTTTCTTGCGTATTCTGTGTTCACGTGATTTAACCTGAAGATTATGCAAAATGGTGATATATACTGACTGTTTGGTGTAGAGTTAAAAAAGTGAGCTAATGAAAAGATTTAGTTGATGAATAGTAAATGAGTTAAAAATGATTTATAAAAAATGGTGTTTGGAATAGAGTTAAAAATTATAGGTTTATAGCGTTGTTATGTAGGTGTGTAAGAATAAAGTGACGTGTGTAAGAAAGAAGTGATGCGTTTGATATTTTTGAAAGGTATTTGATTGATTTAAATGTTGTTTGATTGATTTAAGATTGTTAGTTTGATTGAAAAAGTAAAGAGTAGGGTAAAGATAATGATGATTGTTTAGCGGAGAAAAAATTGAATTAAATTTTTTACTATAGAAGATACAAAACAAATACCCTGAAATAATTTAACGGATGAATAGTGCTTCTTAGTGGTATACCAAACAGGTTGATAGTATTTTTATTTAGAAAATTTCCATTAACTCAAGATTTTCACTTTATACTAAACACTCTAGTATTTATATTTCCATAACCCGATAAACAATTATAATTAATGTATGTGCCAAACTCGTAGGTGGTAGAGCTATAATTTTTCCATGTTCGATAAAACATGACTTTTACAGAATTGAATTAAAATTTATATGTTATTAGCAATAGGAACTTCCACCACATTTCCAACTTGACTTACCCAAGTCAATAAACATTCAAGACATGTACTTTAACATTTGGCCAGTTAACGCTAGAAGAGTTGGCGGATCTTGGTTCTTCCTAGATGGTTGGGAAAAGTTTGTGAAGACAATTCACTTACCAAGCATGATATGCTAAGGTTTCAGTATACCCGTGAGGGGCTCTTTGACGTGAAATTGTATGGACTGTCGGGTTGCGATAAGAAAGGTGTTGGACATAAGAAGCAAGATGTTATAACACCCGATCTGGTACCAGGTACTTTCCACTTCATTGTTCTTTTATTTTTACAAAGGCCATGTGTTGATTTTTATGACATTTTATAATTGTTATGCAATTACATGATTTAGATAACATTGAACAACCAAGACACAAGAGAAAAAGAGTTCACGGCTCGGTGGGGATATTTTTGACCAAATTCGCAGGCCTAAAGGTCTCTATTTTGTGAGAAAATTTGGTGCTAAGAGGAAAAATGAGCTTGTAAGTTATCATTCTTCCCGTGGGTTGTTGTTAATTATGTGGGAAAAGTTGATCATGGGGCGGGATCACTGATGTCACTCCATCACTGTACATACTGGATTCCACTGCTATAGTGAGGTGTGAGATCAATGGTTTCACCCAAGTGTTTCATAAACCGTGCATATATATTGCAGTATATCTCTAAAGTCACGTTAACATCATCTATGTATTGCAGTATATCCGTAATGCATTGCTGAATGAAAAAAATATCGCACTCCCATCAAGGCTGACGTTGGTTGATTCGGCTGGTCGTACTTACGAAACCAACTTCAGTCAGTGGTACGGTGCAAGGTCCTTCTACAAAGGAGGATGGAGGCGGCTGCTGAAAGACAATGATATCAAGAAGGATGATATATGCATCTGCGAGTTCGATCATGAAACTAAACCAACACGCATAAATGTCAACTTTCTCAAAGAAGAACCCAGCTAGCTCGCAAGTATATATAGTCATCATATTGCAACAGTGTGATATTATAGACATCTCGTACTCTCGCAACATTTATTTCACATCTTTTAAGTTGGTAAGTTTTTATTGGACTACATTTTGTATTTTTCATTTTTATATTTCTACTTTGGCGCATTAGTACATATTAATTGCGCTTGGTCTTGCCTTAGTGCAAATTAATTGCGCTTGGTCTTGCCTTAGTGCAAATTAATTGCGCTTGGTCTTGCATTAGTGTTAATCAGTCGGAGAGGCATACCGTGGATAACGATTAGTCTATGATACAAAGTGTTATAGAATTTTATGATATTTTATGTGTTGTACCGTGCAACACATGAATATGGTGCGACACATTAATGCATCATTATCTAAAGTGCCGCGACAACGGTTAGTCTATGATACATAATGTTTTGAATAATAAATTACCATATTCATATAGGGATCAAAAGTAACTACTTATAGATATCATGGTCACTACAAAGTATTGGCCGGAATATGACAATGACCATGAGTATGAAGAGATATATATTGTTTGAATTTGATATTTATAGTCCTTAATGATTATTCTATTAGCACGGTTCAATTAGTTAAATTTTCGATGATATTTCTGAAAAATCGAAAAAAATTGATCGAAAACCAAAATTCAAATATTATCAAATATGGTAGGATTTCTGGTTCCAATCCTGCAAGAACATACCGCGCGCCTTATAGGATTTGAGGCTACCAGAACCTTTTTAATTTTTTTTTTTTAATATTTTGTCATATTCGTTTATATTTGTTGTTATGTTTTAATTTGTTAGCGTAATCAATTTATCGATCTTGATAGATACCCAACAAATCTTGATGAAGAAGAAGATCCTTGGAGATGGTCAACCACGTTATTTTGTACCTTCACTGAAACCATCATCTACTACTCTATGTTTATGTGCAAGAACAGGCCGCCTGGTAGGATTTGAGGCTAACCGAACCTTTTTTAAAAATATTTTTTGAATATTTTATAATATTCATGAGTTTTTGTTACGCCTGGTTTTCTTTTTTTCTTTGCTTCTTTTGGCAGGTACTCAGAGTCCTCTCTTTTTCATCGAGTCTCATCATATTTGTTGATACGGATATATGTCCAATCCGTTAGGGGCGCCATAGAGCATGTCCTAGAGCGCATCAAGGGTAAAATAGCCAATTCAGTACTTATCCGATCTTGGCTAGTCCGCCTTAAGGAAAGCCTTCCGGATCAATCAGTACGCTCAAGTCAATACACCTCTTCAACTGGTTCGACCTAGCCAGGTGCACGACTTCCGAACCTGACTAGAGGTCACATGGTCTCACCGAGTACCACACACTGTCAGTCCTAGGATGCCAAACAGACCGCACGAGATAAACTCGGACGCCACTTTGACAATCAGACCAAACGTGTGCACTGGAACCTCCAAGATACTTCCGAGTAGCTAGTATCTCGGACCGTCACTGAGCTACCTAGGAAGAGACCAACTCAACAGAGCTCGGATCATCCTAAATGGTCTCACACGGACCCATCAACGGGAATAGTACTCTATGGGGTAAAAGGACCGATCTACCCTCCCAGGCCCATCTAATAGTGTTGGACCCTCACATACTATTAGGCCATGGGCCAAGGAAGCATTGTTGTCCAAATCCTGAACATGCACTTGGCATCATCTTATGAACCTCATCATAAGTACATGATAACTATAAATATAGCACAAGGTCCAAGACCTTAAGGTAAGTTTTCGGACATGATAACCTTCCTCATAACTACTACATTGAGAGCCTTGCTCTCTCTCTTGAGTAAAGTCTCTTTCCGGTTTGACATCTAGCAAACCGGGTTATTTATCTAACCCCCCCCCCCCCCCCCCCCCCGCCCACTTAGTCTTTTCAGGTGTTCCGGCTCGGACCAAGTCATCAGGTCGGACTTCTAGTTGGAGGCGGACCATAGATTTTTGACTTGTAGTAGTTTAGTTAGTGTTTGAGGCTCAACCCCTCAACATTTGGCGCCCTCTGTGGGAAACCTTGCAAAAGGTTCCGTGTTTAAGCTGAGTTGATGGTGAGAACAAGATGGGCAGCACGAACTAGTGCCCCTGGCATCGGAACTCTACCTACATGCCCTCACGGACGTCCACCTAACTGGGGACGGAGGGCCACTGTAGTAGAAAGGAACGCTGTGGGAAGGAGATACCCGAGCGACGGACACACATCAAGCCCATCCTCTGACGAGGGAAGAGACGTTCTGTCCAAGGGAATCCGTGATGTCCCCGAGAATGTTGGGTCTGAAAATCACGGAGAAGGGGCCGCCCAAGTTCCTCCGACAGGGACACAGGGTCCTCCGCCAGGTCAGCACTTTACCATGCCAGATGGTCGTATAGTCTGCACTAGTGACTTCGGATTATGTGAGAATCAATTCGGTCGACTGCTCACGATAATCCAGGGTTATCTGGGGTCCAACAATGTCCAACCCCAGCAAGCCACTCCGCTAGTGGCTAATCCGGGGCAAGCAGAGCCCGCTCTATCAAGGAACGAGCAACGTCCGATCCAGCAAAGATTAGGGAATCAGCTACCACAGGAGGATTCGCGGAACCTCCTAGACAGGAGAGCCTATGCTTCCCAGGCTTGACGAGAAGGAAGCCCAAATGGGCAGAGAGCATATCAAGAAAACGAAAATTGGCAACCTAGAGCCCCACAACAATACCTCCACGGGCTCGGGATAACGTGGCAGAAACCATTCCACTGGTCCATTCGGATGAACTTCCCGCAAATGTAGTAATTCATCCTAGAACGGGAGAGATAATGACTGCGGAAGAAATCTATGCTCAACAGAAAAGTAAAGGATCATGAGCAGATAGTTACTAGTGCACCGAACCCTTTGTGTGATGATATCATGAAAGAAAAGTAAAGAAAAAAGAACTTGGATCAAGTGATTCCGAACTTGGAATACTATTACGGAGATACTTGTCCTGTGGGCCACTTGACAAGGTACAATAGTAAGATGGATTCCAAATGGATGAGTGATAATACAAAAGCTCTCACTTTCTCATCCACTCTCGGAATAGCCATGGATTGGTATCCAATCACTGCATTGCCAAACAAGTCAGTAAGATCATACGCGGACCTCTCTTCCAAGTTCCTGGGATGATTTGGAAATTCGAAAAGAAGGAAACGAACTGTGGAGCACCTAGCAGAAGTTATACAAAGAGAACAGGAGGATCTTAGGACTTTCCTAGATCGCTTCAACGCGGAGGTCCTCCGAGTTGAACCTCACAGTATTAAGGAGCGGGTCCGTCACCTGTATGCTAATACTTACAACGCAGAACTCCGCAGGAAACTTTCTAGCCAGGAAGTAAGAATTGAAAAGCATTTAGATGACATTTGTGAAGAGGTAATGTACGGAGAGGAGTACTGAAGGAATGTCCCAGTGAGAGCTGGTTCCAAGAGAGGAAAAGAGCCAGTGAAGCAAGAGCAACACCATGGAAAGTCTGATCTGGAGAAGGATTATAGAGATAAAGGTTTCAATAGGGAAAGAAGTCCGCCAAGAAGATACGCGGATTATACCCGTCTCAATAGACCAAGATCCGACATCTTGGCAACCATTATTCAGAAAAAGTTGGATATTCAATGGTCAAAGACATCTCACAATACTCGGAAGAACAAGAGTGCGAAAGGGTATTGCAAGTTTCACAAGGTGTTGGTCCAGATAACGGCAAAGTAAAAGACTAGAGGGGGGGGGGGGGGTGAATAGTCTTTTAAAACTTTTGTCGATAAAAACTATTTCTCAGATATCTGAATAGATATCTGATACTTAGAAACAGAGCGCGGAAGACTTAATAAAGATAAGTGCAGAAACAGTTAAAATGTGTGTGTGTTGCTGAAATGTAAATACGGAAAGGTAAATAACACAGCAAGTATAGTGGTATCTGAAGGTGGCGTAATCCTCCAACTAATCCACTTCGGTCTATCAGAGACCTAGAATTCACTAGAACAGATAATTGAGTTCACCTTACAATAATCCTATTCTAAGATTCTTAAACAATTGGTTCCCAACCAAATATTCCCCCTGAGTTGTTCCCCGGCTTTCACAACCAAGTACTTCCTGTACTCAGAAATCTTTGAGTTATTCCCTAGCTTCCCAAGCTAAGTACTTCCTATACTCAATAACCTTGGAGTTATTCCTTAGTTTCCCAAATCAAGTACTTCCTATACTCCGGTAACCTTGGAGTTATTCCCTGATTTTTTAAACTAAGTACTTCCTGTACTCCACGCCAGTTATGATGTTGGTTTTGGTTTGAGTTGTCAGATGAGCTTCTTTAATAACTTATTCAGTTATTCAGATAGCTCTGTGAATCAAGTATACTTAATACACTTTTCAATGTATGGTATCTTGTTCTTTTTACTGACCCAAGTCTTAGATAAATGTTCAAGAGAATGAATCTCAGATACTTGATCTTTCGTTTCAACTATTTCACAGATAGCTATGCTTGTTTAGGATCAGGACACTTAGAACTTCAGTGTTACTCAACATCAAATGCTTTGGTCGCAACAGAAATCTTTGTGAGTAAGTAAGTAGCTTTGAGAGAGTAAGATGTTCAGCGTTTTTATGCAGTTCAAGGTGTGTCTAAGGTATCTTCTCAAGCAGTCTAAGTGTTGATATTTATAGATGAATTTGAGTGCCGTTTGAATAGTATCCGTTAGGCTCAAATTCAAAGTATTGATATCTGTGTATAGTACTGTAGCAGGTTTTGTCTTCTTCTTCAGAATCTGCCGTTGCTTTTATTCAGACATCTCTGTCCGTGCATTAAATGCATTGTACTATACTTTTTGTCCTGTAGTGTCAACGGAACTATGCTTTATGTCGACTAGTGTTATCTGATTCTTTGCACGTCCTTATCTTCAATCTTCAGATACCACTTATTTATTGAAACAACTTTGTTTGCAATATATAATTCTTTTTCAGAAATGTGGTTAATGCTCAAGGTATCTGAGAATAGATATGTCATGGACACTTTCCTTGTTTTCGATAGGCCTTTTATTTCTCGGATATCTCTTGTGACACGATCTGTTTAAAAGCTGCTCGTGTCTTCAAGATATCCGCTAAGGTATCTGAACAAATTTGATAATCTTCTTGATTTCTTCAAGTCATCAATGTCGTTGAGCTTGTTCTGCTTGGATGTCTTCTTCTTGGTCTTCTCTTCATAAAATAAAAATTACATTTTGAGACCTAACATCCTATACAAGATTAGCTAGACTATCATACTTAGTGAGTTTCCTCTTTTACAATGTTCAAGTGAACCAAGAGTACTAATCACCTTTTTGAGACTAAGATAAGTCATCATGTTGCTGATCAAAATCTAAACAGATATTTCTAACAAAATATCTAACAAATTTCCTAACAAATTTCTCAAGAAATTTCCCAACAAATTTCCCAACAAATTTCCACCTTTTTGATCAGTCAACGATGACTATCTTACCTATTACAAATCTGGATGAGTGAACAATACAACACTTAATCTTTTCTTAAGATCTTCAAATTATTTAATTAAGTGCAGAAAGTAGACATCAACCAAATCACAAGGTGTGATCTTTGCTGACAAGTTATCTTTTATAGAATACTATCTGAGAGTAAGTTCTTCAGATAAGTTACAAAATAAAGATTACAGATAACTTTAATACATAATACAGTTAAGCTCAATCAGCAAAGATACAACAAAAACTACATAGTAAATTAGGACAACAGGAGTAACCAAGGTCCAAGTAAACATCCTAATAAACTAGTCTTCAAGTCTTCAATCTCTTCAAGTCTTCAACAGTATTTCTATGGATCAGTTTGCAAATTTCCTATCTCCAAACCTTTTGATGTCATCAGAATAATCATAGAGAAGAGTTCTGACGAGCATCTCTGTGTCTCTGGCAAATCCACAGACCTCTTTGTAGGTTTTGGTAGGATTTTTCTTGGCAAAATGTTTGACCCATAGGTACTTTCCCCACTTCCAGGCATGCTCTATTCTGATATCTGAAAGCTTGAAGTATTCGTAGATAATCTTGGATATCGATGTCACCCTTGTATTGATCTTGATTAGATAGAGCGATTCATAGGGTTCTCTGATGAGTCTTGCTCTTGTGCTGTTCTGTGATATTGATTATGCACATCATCTGGCTTTCCATATGGACATTCATCAGAGAGATCCTTTCTCATGGCTTCAGTTCTCTTGACAACTTCAAAATCCAACCAGGCTTTGATGTGATTGGTGTAGATCAAGGTTGGCTTATCTTTTCTCCATGCCATAAGTTGTTTATGGATTGGTTCTGGAAATCTTGAATTTACCAATAGATGCTTAAGTTCCAGAATCCAATAGCCATTTTTCTGATTGATGCACCAGAGCGGAGGAATCATTGTCATACTTCACATACTCTATTTTGGCTTCTTCTGGCCTGAGTGGAAGTTGACTTTGTCTTTGTTCAGCTCTCAGTCTGTTCCTTCTCTGTCTTGACTTCTCTTTAGGGTTGTTGCTTGAAGAACCACCCTGGATAGACTTGGTATTTCCAGAGGGTGTTTTAGCTGCTAGGGGCTTTTGACTATGGGCTCGATTAGGCTTTCAATTTTCCTTTTTACGTGAAGAGGAGCTTCATCTTCATCGTTTCTTCATCATCATCAAGATTAGATCTTGTGAGAGTTTCTGACCTTCTTCATTGCCTGTGGACTTGATTTGACCTTCTTCTTCTTCTTCAGAAGATTCATCAATCCCTTTAACTTGTCTTCTCCTTGGAGCCTTGGTACTCCTTGGAGGTTTCTGTGCCATGGCCCTTGTTATCATTTTGGTTCCTTCAGTAGGTTTCTGGGAAGCAGCTACTATTTGCAAAGAAGCTTGGCTTGAGGAGGGTTCATTGATTACGAGTGGTGGTGGGAAGTTTTCTTTTCCTTTCGAGCCGCACTGACTCAGATCTCTTTTGTTTGCTTCTCCTTCTTCCCATTCCCCGACTTTGAGGTCCAGTTGTACATTCTTTCCCCCTTAGTCATTGTTGGCTAACTCAATCTCATAAAGGAATCTGAGAGAGAGTTGAAGTGCCCTTGTAAATAATTATAGGCAGTGACCAACTTCTGAAGTTCGGCTTTGAGCTCCTGATTTTGCTTGATAAGTCCATTGTCCTTATCAGTGAGCTCACGCCAATGGGCCTAGGATGGCATCTGCTTTTCCGGATGTAACTTGCCTCTTGGAAAGCTTTTTCACTAAAGACGCATCATCGTCCTTATCATTCCAGATCTTTACGAGCAATGACTATGCTAGTGGTTCTCCGAGTGATGAGCTTAGTGAACTTCCTCATTTCGAGAGGGACGAGGCAATTACTTCCTTGTTACGTGAACATCTCCTTTTAAGTTGTGTCAGTACTTGACACCTGTTCATGTATTCATGGGAGTGGACGTTTGGCAGTTTGCTGAATATTGTAGGAGCAATCAGCTTCCTTTTCAAGTGAGAAACCGCTAAATGTTCATTGCGGTGTTCTGCCAAAGTCTTGTCTTCTTCATCATCTGAGTAATCAGCCCAGTGATCTTCATCCTCTTGGACATTTTCATCGATTGTATCGAGTCCAGCAACCATCTCAGAGATTGGTTTCTTTCCTTTCTGGGAGGAGGATGGTACTTCTTTTGAAGATGATGCAGCCTTAGCATCATGCTTGACTTCAGATACTTCTTCAGTATCGAGTTTATTGTTGAGTGCAGTTACAGCATCCTATAGCTCTTTGACCTCAGAGTAAGCAATCATCTCTTGCAGATATTGATCTTGTAGTTGATCTAGCTTATCTCTGGATCTAGCTATCTGGTCTTCCAGTTGAAGATGGAGCTGTTGTTCTTCTTCCAACAGTTGTCTGAGTTGAGTAGATCTGGATTGAGTATTTAACATCTTCTGTGCAATATCCTCAGAATCCTCAACTACTTGTGCTGTGACATTGTGTTGTTGGGAAGATGGATGATTCGACTTTTGAGGAGATGGAGGCGGAGATTTCTGTGTTTGCCTCTCAGTTTGCTTTTCAGCAGATGAGGTAGGATTTCTTCGTGAAATTCCTCCGGTCCCTGGTGCAGGGGCATCGTCATCATCCTTTTTGTCGTCATCCTTGTGGTGATGGTCAGTGGGAGGTTCGAAGTCATTTTCGTTTATCTCTTCCTCCTCATCATCTTCAGATACAAGATTAATTACGTCCGGGATAGTGATCTTCTGCCCATTAACTTCTTCTTGTTCAGAAGGTATGAATTGCAGCGTCTGGGGCAGGACTGGCTTGAAGGCCATCTGTAATCTTGTCTGACCATCTGCCTGTTCAAAGGCACATGTAAGCTGTCGCCACTTCTCCGGAAAAGTCCTACGTAGTAGAGTCGCAAATGTGTATTGTTCAGGGAACATTGCTTGGACATATATTTCGGTCAAGAGCTCGTGCTCAATGCGGTTGGTTGATCAGTGATTCTCAATATTTCAGAGAGATCAGAGCACCTTAACCTCTGCCATTTTCTGAAGCATTGAATGTGCTTTGGCAGGGTTTGAGCCTTGAAGAAGGGAAGTAGGTCGCTTTTATCATCATCGGGAACCTGCTTTGCACCTGTTTGAGCCTGAAAGAAAGAGTTTTGAATGAGTTTCAAAACTTTGGTAGATATTTGAGTGGTAGTGTAGTTTAGTTTCTGGATTACCTGAGTAAGTACTTCAGGCTCAGAGACTTGGACTATTGAGACAATTGGTGTCTCAGATATCTTGTTGTGAGGTGGAGACTTTGAAGTCTGGTCCTTAGCAACCTTTCTTTCTTGAACCTGAGAGAAATACAATACTTAGGAAATAGTTTGAAAGAATCTATGCAAAAACATGCTTTTAATGAATTCTGATATGTACTACTTACTTCCTCAAAAGGAAGCTCAGATTCATTTTTCTCAGAAACTTGTGCAGTTTCTGGTGTTCTTTCGAGTGATGTTGCCTTGGGGGCTTCATCAATTTCCACTGATGCAGGGGAAGTCGCAACTTTATCCCCTTGCATTTCTACTTCTGAAATAGCCTGTAAGTAGAATGTATTGAATATTAGAAGAGATAACAGATAACCCAAGATGAAGAATACTTGTCACTTGATTGTCATATACCTTCAAGTTTGAAGGCTCAGTGATGTATTCTTCCGAAACCTTGTTGGTCTCTGGATTTGTCTCTGGCATTTCTGCCTTATCTTCTTCCTTCTCAGTTGGAGCCTGTTAGAAACATTTAACATGAATGAGCACATAAACATTTTTACTGAAAAATTAGTTCTCTTTAAGAATCATTTACCTGTGGCACAGGCTCAGATTTCTCAAGAGTTGAGGTTGAAGGGACCTCCTTTTCAGTATCTGAGGCAAGCTTCTCAGCTTCGTCTTGTTTCTGCGTTTGTAACTCAGCCTGTAACAAAGAAATGTTTATGAGAAAAGATGTATAAGCATAAAATGTTCACAAGATAAGAGTTAAACCAGTCATCTACCTGAGCAATTTCAGGCTGATTGGTCTCTGGAACTTGTGACCTTTCTATACTTTGGTCTTCTTGTCCCAGTGTAGTTTCTTTGCTTGAAGTTTCTGGTACTTCACACCTTTCTGAGTATGCAACTCGGTTGCCTCCCAGTTGATCATTACGAGATATCTCAGTTTGATCCCTCTCATTGAGTTGGGGAACCTGCTCATTTGCAGGATTTTCTTCAGCATACTGTATTGCTGGTAATTCGAAATGGAGTTCATTTACCATTTCATCAACCACTTGTGGCTGTTGTGGTTGTTGTGATTGTGGCTGTTGGGTTATGCAGGCGGAAGATTGATCAGTAGAATGTTCTTCCAGATTTTTAGATGTGGCATTTCCATCAGCATCTGCCAGCACTAAAATACCACTCATCAGGTCTTTTTGAAGTTGTGCAAGAGAAACATTCCCTGATGATGTGTTTGCACCAACAACCTTTGCTATAGGCTCAGCAACCTGTGGTGTAGGTTCTTCTTCAGATACCTTATCACGATTCTTGTTTTGATAACCTTAGCCCTCTTTGTTCTTTCTAGGACTTGAGAGATGACGTTCATCATCTTCATTGTCGAGCTCTCATCGGCATTAGGGCCGATTGGTCCATTATTCCTGCGGTTTCTGCAGATGAAATGGTGTTTTCACCACTTTTGGCAGCATTTATGAGTTCATCAGCAAGGCTTTCTGCATTAGTCGCAACATTTCTGAAAGCACTTTCTCTTGCTGAGTCTACTTGTTCAGTAGTTGATAACTCTTTTTCAGCATTGATGATTTCATCTACCTTTATTAGTTCATCGACAATGCCTGCAGATATCTGAGAATCGACAACCTCTTTAGGTGTGTCTTCTGATTTGCCAGCAGCCTTCTTTCTTGAAGTTCTGGGCTTCTTGGTCGCAACCTTTTCTTCAGATACCTTTTCTGACTTTCGCTTCTTAGAACCTTTCTGAGACCCAGTAATCTTTTTCATCAAGTTTGTATACTCATATTTGTAGAGTAGGTTACTGTTGGCTATTTCGGCCGTCTCTCTGAGCTCAATGCCAAGCTTTTCCAGCAAGTAGCATATTTTCAGACCATATCCTACAGTGGCCTTTGGCTCAGCTAGTCCTTTGGTAATCTTAGGCTCGAAGCCTTGAATCTTCTTCACAAACTTGAGGCGTACTTTCCCAGATTAAAGGTTTTCCGCCTTTTGTCTTGTTGATTCAGAAGAACATCATCATCCACCGTTCTTGGCTTATCTGGTCAGCACCTCCTTGTAGACCATCAAAGCATCTGTGAAGAATGCAAGCGGTACATCGATGAACCATTAAATGCGGTTCGGATGTCGAGAAGCTTGAACTCGATGGGTGTATCGATTTTCAAGATCACACACGTCACTGTAAAGTTCTTTAACACCTTCAAGGAGTTCCTCATCCTTGGTGTTTATTTCAAAATCCTTTCCAAGATTTTGAAACTCAAACAACTTACAGAAAGTTGTTAAGTCCAGAAGGATTTCCTTTCCTTGGACTGAGGTTTTATCAGACACTATTTCAGTGCCTTCAGAAACACAGGAAATAATCCTGGAGTTGTTGTAGAATTCCAACACATCGAGTGATGAAATTCCACTAGGGTGAGCAGATAGAAAGCCCTTGATTTGTGCCTTTTCAAGCATGTCAAAAATTAGCTTTCTGCCGGCTTGGTTCTCTATTACAGCCGTAAGGTATTCCTCAACCATGGCACCACCCCAAATCATTCTGTGACTTGAAGTCCAATGGTCAGGATTAAAAACTCCTACCAGTCGGTTGTTTACAATAACCAACTCTGGTGCTTCCTTTTCAGCAGTACCAGTGGAGGTTTGGGATTTCTGTGTTGAAGAGTTCTTGGAGGCCATCTCTTTATATAGTGTAGGGATTTGAAATTGGTCTTTGAAAGAGATTTGATTCAGTAATTCTTTGCAGAAAAACTTAATCTTGATTTGCAGAGATTGTAGAAGGTTTTGCAGAGAATCAAGAGAAGGATTTGCTATTTTTGTGCAAGATGAGTTTTCGGATTAGGCAAAAGTGATTTCCTATGCCAAAATCCTATATATATAGGAGTTGAATCCCAACAGACAAATACATACAAATTGATTTTCTGTGTACGTATCTGTGATTTGCAAGCAGGCGTGAGCAAAAGCTAGTTTGGCATTAAATGCTTAGTGGGCCATGTCTGAATTTCAACAGTCCACTATTTACTGTGAATTAATTTCCACCGTACAGATCAATCGCTTAATTTCATCAAGGGTCACCATTGCTTACTTCAGCAATGATCACAATCAACAAGTGTAATTGTGCCCGTTTAATGAATTTTGGCGACTTGCTATCTGAATCACGATTCTGTATGACCAAGGACACTGTTCGCATCTGAATCTGTCTTATACTTAGGATTTTTCCAAGTTTTTCATCAAGATAGAAATAATGCGAGTTTCAAGAGAGTAGTTGACTGCAGATAGTTGTACTATTCTCCTTTGTGTTCCCCGTTTATAGAGTGATTCAGATATCTGAGTTCCCATCTCAGAGATCTTAAGCTATCTTTTTGCTTTTTAGCCCTTTTGACTTCTGGATACCTGTTCCAGATTTCTCTTTTCTCTTCTCTGGATGCCCGTTCCAGATACCTCTTCTCTGGATGCCCGTTCCAGATACCTGAACTTTTTCAGTTCATTGGTAGTTCCATTAGTCCAAGACTATGTCTTAAGGCTAAGAATCTACTTTCTTGTAGTGGCTTAGTGAAGATATCTGCAAGTTGGTCTTCAGTGCCAATCTTGAATATCTCTATATTGCCATTTTCAACATGGTCTCTGATGAAGTGATGTCTAACATCAATGTGCTTTGTTCTGGCATGAAATTTAGGATTCTGTGTAATCGCAATAGCACTTGTGTTGTCACAGAAAATGGGAGTTTTCTTCTCATCGAGTCCATAGTCTTTAAGTTGTTGTTGTATCCACAGAATTTGTGTTGCACAACAACCAGCAGCAATATATTCAGCCTCTGTGGTAGAAGTTGCAATTGAGTTTTGCTTCTTGCCAAACCATGAGATAAGTCTAGTACCCTGAAACTGGCAAGTTCCTGTGGTGCTTTTCCTATCAAGCAGTGATCCAGCATAATCAGCGTCTGAGTACCCAGCTAAACTCAATCCATTTTCTTTAGGATACCACAATCCTACATCTACTGTACCCTTTACATACCTTAATATTTTCATAGCAATGTTGTAGTGTGTTTGCATTGGATTTGTCTGAAATCTAGCACATACTCCAACGGCATATTGAATATCAGGTCTACTTGCAGTGAGGTAAAGTAGTGAACTTATCAATTTCCTATACTTATGTTCTTCAACACTTTTATCTAATTCAGTATAGGTCATTTTGGTTCCAATGCTCATAGGTATCTTAGCTTTCTTTTCAGAAGGCTTAAGATTGAATTTTGTGAGCATATCTTTCGCATACTTTGTTTGACTAATGAATATTCCATCATTGAGTTGCTTGACTTGCAATCCTAGGAAATAATTCAATTCTCCCATCATGCTCATCTCAAACTTGTTTTTCTTGAGATTTGCAAAGTCATCACAAAGTTGCTTGTCCTTAGATCCAAATATAATGTCATCAACATATACTTGAACTAAGAGTAGGTTCCCGTCATAATTTAAGGTAAATAAAGTTTTATCAACTTCACCTTTCTTGAAACCACTTTCCAGAAGGTATTTGGCCAAAGTGTCATACCACGCTCTTGGAGCCTGTTTCAGTCCATACAGAGCTTTCTGTAGTTTGTAGACCATTCTACTTTCTGAGGAAACTTCAAAGCCAGATGGTTGCTCAACATAAACTTCTTCTGCAAGTTCACCGTTCAAGAAAGCACTTTTGACATCCATCTGATAAAATTTAAAATCTTTATGAGCTGCAAAGGCTAGAAAGAGTCTTATTGCATCCAATCTGGCAACTGGTGCATATGACTCGTCAAAATCTAAGCCTTCAGTCTGGGTAAATCCCTTGGCAACCAGTCTTGCTTTGTTTCTGGTTATTTCACCAGATTCATTCATCTTGTTTCTGAAAACCCATTTAGTTCCAATCACAGATATTCCTTCTACAAATGGAACTAGTTTCCAGACTCTGTTTCTCTCAAATTGATCCAACTCTTCTTGCATTGCAGAGATCCAGTCTTGGTCTCCTAGTGCTTCTTCTATATTTTTAGGTTCAATATTTGAGATGAAACATCCAAAAAGAGAATTAGCATTTTCAGCTATTACTCTCCTAGTCCTAACACCTTGATTAATTGGTCCAATTACATCCTTTGCAGGATGATCTTTGATCCATCTCATCATAGGTTTAGTGCTGGTCGGATCAATATCCAACCATAAAGTATGTGAATCACTAAGATTTTGATTTGATACTTTTTCAGTATCTGAGATATCTGACATATGGGAAGTGTCATGGATATCTGACACTTTTTCAGTGTTAGAGATATCTGGAACTTGCATTTGAGCAGTCTTATTTCCAGATACCTCTTCATGATGAAGGTTCTCAGTAACCTTTTCCATTTCTGGAAGACTCATAGGAAATTCTTCATAATGTCTGTGAGTCATCTTGTTGTTACTAGGCATTTCAAGCTTTTCTACGTCAGAGTCATCCTCACTTTCCATAATGATGTTTCTCCTTTCTGAGGATTCTTCTTTAGGATCCCTCAGTAATAGTTCTTTGAACATTTCTGAGATTTCATCAATAGGAGGTGTTTTCTTATTTCCTTCATAGAATACAACATGAATTGATTCTTCAATTTTCTTTGTTCTTTTGTTGTAAACTCTGTAGGCTTTGCTGTTTGTGGAATAACCAAGAAATACACCTTCATCTGCCTTTGGTTGAAATGTTCTCAGATAATCTTTCCCATTGTTTAGAACAAAACATCTACAACTAAATACTCTCAGATGTTTGATATTAGGGGGTCTACCAACCAAGATTTCATAGGGGGTCTTGTCATGGTGTTTGTTTATCAAGCATCTGTTTTGAGTGTAGCAAGCTGTGTTTACAGCTTCAACCCAATAAATTTCACTTATTTCGATTAATGCTAGCATTGTCCTTGCGACTTCTTTAAGGGTTCTGTTTTCCTTTACGCAACACTATTTTGTTGAGGTGTTCTTCTGAGAGGAAAGTTGGTGTTGTATACCTTTGCGGTACAAAACTCCTTTATGTCTTGGTTGACAAACTCGATTACCATAGTGATACGATTGCAGATACCTTGTCATTTTTCATGACTTCAAGTTTTTTCAGCAAGTTTGGTATCTCCACCCTGGCATTAGATTTGTGTTTCAGAAAGACAACCCAAGTGAATCTTGAGAAGTCATCTACAACAACTAGACCATACTTCTTTCCTGCATAACTAGTTCTGAGATGATTCAAAAGATCCATGTGTAAAAGTTGCAGAGGTCTAACACTAGAGTTATCGATTTTGGACTTGAAAGAGATCTTAGATTATTTCCCCATCGACAAGCGAACAAATACCTTCCTTCACGAAGATGTTACGGCGGGCCAACCACTAACTCTTTCTTGACAAGTCTGCATTCGAGTTTTGAAGTTCAAGTGACTCATTCTTTTGTGCCATAACGGTGCTCTTACGTGACCGGATTGACTCACCATGAGACATTCTTGATTGTGGCGAGATGCCCAATCGGCAACATAAAGGCGCCTTTCCGCCGACCAACTAAGGTATGCTTTGACTCATTGTCAATTAGTTTGCGATGTTAGCTTTGAATTTTATAGTAAAACCCTTATGCAAAGCGGCTCATGCTAAATAGATTATATTTCAAATCCTTAACATGTAATACGGTGATTGTTAAAGTCCCTAATTTGGCGTTGCCAAATCCCGAGAGAGGATTTAATTCTCCTCCAGCAAATCTGATATCTGGTCCTGTGTTGCAAGCTTTGTAATCAACAAGATTTGCTTTATCTCCTGTCATGTGCTTTCCGCATCCACTATCAAATAGCCATTGTGCTTTAGTCAAGGAGGCATTACACCTGAGGAAGCAGGAGATTAGGTTCTCATATCTTTGATGGAACCGTCGAATTAAAAGTTCTTCCAGTAGGAATCCATTTTTGAATGAATTTCTTTGAAATATGCTTTTGTCTGACAGGAACGTAAGGAGGAATTCTATTTGAATGAATGTTATCATTAGTAAGAATTATTTTCTTCCTTGGTGTGTTCCTAGGTGCTCCATATGATGCTTTCAGATACCTGTCAGGTTTCTGAGTTTGCTTTTCAGCAAACTTAGCCTTTCTTGCCAGATTTCTTCTAGTACGGCATTGATTTTCGATGGCTTGATTTAACTTCCACTTCTGATAATTGCTTTGAGCAATTCTAGCTTTCAGCCATCGTTCTTGCTCTTACTTGTACTCATGAGCAAGTTGTTTTCCGATGCCTTTGTAGCCAATACCGTTTCGAGCACTTCAAGCTATCTGAGATCTTTTCTCAGCAGCTTTGCTAGTCTCTGGCTGGTCCAATTTCTTTCCAGAAAAAGTGACATGGGAGAATTTGCCTACCCGCAATTCTACCTTTTTGAGAGACATAGCTTGGGTGTTTACACTTTTCAGTGTTGTGTTTCTTTTCAGAGACGTGCCCAACAGTTTTGTTTTTGACTTGTTTTTCCCACAAAGGTTTAGTCGCAACTGCCTTTCCTTTGTCAACAATCTTTGTCTTCTCACCGATGTTATAGATTGCATGGGAACCGTCTTGCTGAGTACTTACAAATGTTCTTCTCTCCTTACTCTTATTGAGAGTGATAGAACAATCTGCCTGTGTATTCAGCCCAAGTCCTTTCTTTTCTGAAGGATCTCTTAAGTAAGATTGTACTTCAGTAAGAGTGTCACTAGCTTTGGCATAAGATTGAAAAGATAATTCTTTCTTCTTGAGTTCCTTGTTCTCAGAAAGAAGATCTTCATATTTCTTTTGTAATTCACCCATTGCTTCTTTATGTGACTTTTCGCCTCAGATATCCGAGCTTTGAGAAATGCATTTTCAGCATCCTTTCTCTCGATACTTTAACTAATTGAGAATTTTCCTTTGCAAGAGAATTCTTTTCTTCTTCAAGGTTTTCGACTCTAGCTTCGGATCATTAGAAATTCTCTTTCATAGATATCAAGTTCTTTCACGAGATTTTCTAGATTTTTATTTCCTCTTCATCACTTTCATAAGTATAACAAGAAGTATGTGTTACCTCATCACCATAAGATGCTTTTCTATGTTGGAGATGTCCGACCAATTTCAAAGAACTCCACACATTTCATTCTTCTTGAGGCCGAAGTCGATTATATCATGAGTAACTCCACATAATTCTGGTAATGGTAAGGTTGAGTCATCTGAATTGTCATCTTCAGAATCTGTCTCAACATCTAGAGCATCCAGTTGAGTTTGGATTTTCTTTCTTTCTTCAGTTAACAAAGCTTTCTGGCTTCTTCTGAAGATTCTCCTCTCTTTCTTGTCACCTGTCCTTAGTTTGTTGAGGGCAGGACAATCCTTCTTGAAGTGGCCAGGTTTCTGACAATAGAAACAGATATCGTTTCCAATTTCTGCTTCCTCAGTACATGATGCTTTACGAAATGGGCTTGTTCAGCGAGCTTTGCATATTTTTGTACTGGTGATAGTTTGAGCCTAGATGCTTTTTCAGCTTCTCTTTGGCTTTTCTTCTTTCAATTTCTCGACTGATATATTTGCCCATTTGCTTTGCAGGAAGAGCATCCTCAGTTTCTTCCTTGCTTTTCTTCTTTTCAGAAGTTCCTTGAGTGATTTGAGCAACGTTTTGCAACTTTTCAGTTATTTGTTCTCTTTGAGTTATCTCATAATCAACAGTAGCAAGATGAGAGAAAAGTTCCACTGGAGTGATATTTGGCATTCCTTGGTTAAAATAAAAGAATTTGGTATGCTCCCAGTTGTGGTTAAGACTTCTGACAATGGTCTTAATCTTTTCTGACTGGGAGTATCTGTTGCTTTCCCCAAGAGCTGCCATGTCACTCATGAGAGTGGTAAATCTGAAATCAAGTTCTTCGAGTTTGGTGGTCCTTGTTTGAAATTTTGAAATTTCAACTTGAGAACTTCGAACTTGTTTTCTTTGGTTTTCGCCCGCATGATTTCTTCAATCGCCCAGTGCAACTTTCGCTTTTTAGCACCCCACGCTTAATCAGATATGCTCCGTGTCGATCCGATGATGATATTACGAGCTTGACCATCCAGACGATTTCTCTTGGCATCTTCCGATGTCCGAGTTCTCTGAGCTTTGGTGTAAATAACTTGACTAGTAGATCTCCGCTTGTCGACGCATCGGTTTGTGAAGATCCTTCGCTTTGATCTCTGTCTCTACCATTAGAAACCTCCATGACTTGTTTGAGTTGTTGAATGACTATTGGGCCATTCTTTATCACTTCGATCATTTCGTCACTTATGGCTTCAAGGTGGAGCATCATGTTATTTTTCCATTTCTCGTAATTCTCTTGTTTGAGAATGGGTGCATCACTCAGAGACATACCTGCACACTTAACACACAAATTAAATAGTCCTCAAAAATGGACAAAGTTCCTTCACCTATCTGGGGATCTAGGTTCAGTGCAGAAGGCTTGTGAACCTCCTGCTCTGATACCACTTGTTGGTCCAGATAACGGCAAAGTAAAAGACTAGAAGGGGGGGGGGGTGAATAGTCTTTTAAAATTTTTGTCGATAAAAACTATTTCTCAGATATCTGATTAGATATCTGATACTTAGAAACAGAGCGCGGAAGACTTAATAAAGATAAGTGCAGAAACAATTAAAATGTGTGTGTGTGTTGCTGAAATGTAAATACAGAAAGGTAAATAACACAGCAAGTATAGTGGTATCTGAAGGTGGCATAATCCTCCAACTAATCCACTTCGGTCTATCAGAGACCTAGAATTCACTAGAACAGATAATTGAGTTCACCTTACAATAATCCTATTCTAAGATTCTTAAACAATTGGTTCCCAACCAAATGTTCTCCCTGAGTTGTTCCCCGGCTTTCACAGCCAAGTACTTCCTGTACTCAGAAACCTTTGAGTTATTCCCTAGCTTCCCAAGCTAAGTACTTCCTATACTCAATAACCTTGGAGTTATTCCTTAGTTTCCCAAATCAAGTACTTCCTATACTCCGGTAACCTTGGAGTTATTCCCTGATTTTTTAAACTAAGTACTTCCTGTACTCCACGCCAGTTATGGTGTTGGTTTTGGTTTGAGTTGTCAGATGAGCTTCTTTAATAACTTATTCAGTTATTCAGATAGCTCTGTGACTCAAGTATACTTAATACACTTTTCAATGTATGGTATCTTGTTCTTTTTACTGACCCAAGTCTTAGATAAATGTTCAAGAGAATGAATCTCAGATATTTGATCTTTCGTTTCAACTCTTTCACAGATAGCTATGCTTGTTTAGGATTAGGACACTTAGAACTTCAGTGTTACTCAAGATCAAATGCTTTGGTCAATGTAAAGCTTTGTGAGTAAGTAAGTTGCTTTGAGAGAGTAAGATGTTCAGCGTTTTTATGCAGTTCAAGGTGTGTCTAAGGTATCTTCTCAAGCAGTCTAAGTGTTGATATTTATTGATGAATTTGAGTGTCGTTTGAATAGTATCCGTTAGGCTCAAATTCAAACTATTGATATCTGTGTATAGTACTGTAGCAGGCTTTGTCTTCTTCTTGAGTCGCCGTTGCTTTTATTCGAACATCTCCGTCTCGCATTAAATGCATTGTACTATACTTTTTGTCCTGTAGTGTCAACGGAACTATGCTTTGTATCAGAGACTAGTGTTATCTGATTCTTTGCACGTCCTTATCTTCAATCTTCAGATACCACTTATTTATTGAAACAACTTTGTTTGCAATATATAATTCTTTTTCAGCAATGTGGTTAATGCTCAAGGTATCTGAGAATAGATATCTGTGGACACTTTCCTTGTTTTCAGATAGGCCTTTTATTTCTCAGATATCTCTTGTGACACAGTCTGTTTAAAACTGTTCGTGTCTTTAAGATATCTGGCTAAGGTATCTGAACAATTTCGATAATCTTCTTGTGATTTCTTCAAGTCTTCAATGTCGTTGAGCTTGTTCTGCTTGGATGTCTTCTTCTTGGTCTTCTCTTCATAAAATAAAAATTACATTTTGAGACCTAACATCCTATACAAGATTAGCTAGACTATCATACTTAGTGAGTTTCCTCTTTTACAATGTTCAAGTGAACCAAGAGTACTAATCACCTTTCTGAGACTAAGATAAGTCATCATGTTGCTGATCAAAATCTAAACAGATATTTCTAACAAAATATCTAACAAATTTCCTACCAAATTTCTCAAGAAATTTCCCAACAAATTTCCCAACACAAGGGCTGTGGCCATGAGACGGACGATTTCATTCAATTGAAGACTGAGGTTGAGCACCTAATAAGAGAGGAAAGTTGAAGGAGCACGTCTATACGGACGAGCCTTCTAGGCATGATAGGACGGAACAGAGAAGGGACGATAGAACCACAGAACCGCAACCATATCCGCTATCCTTGCCACCTCCGCCAACCAATCGTCCACCTCCGACAGATAATCACCAGTACAGATATGATGATGATGTTGAAATGGAGAATAGATATGATGTTGGTCCAGATAATTCCAAAGTAAAAGACTAGGGGGGGGGGGTGAATAGTCTTTTAAAACTTTTCTCAGATAACTGTGAAGATATCTGATACTTAATTTCAGAGAGCGGAAGACTTTTCTGTGATAAGTGCACGTGCTCAGCAAGATAAGTGTAAGTACTTTGCAAGATAAGTAAAGCAAGTAATAGACTGCAGAAAGTAAATAACACAAGTCTTTTTATAGTGGTATCTGAAGGTGGCGTAATCCTTCAACTAATCCACTTCGGCCTTTCTCAGACCTAGAATCCACTAAGACAGATAAATGATGTAACCTTACAAATATCTTCTCTTGATTCCTAAATACACTAGGTTCCCAACCGAGTGTTCCCCCTGAGTTATTCCCCGACTTTCACAGCCAAGTACTTCTCGACTCGAAACCTTTTGAGCTATTCCTTAGTTTCCCAAACTAAGTACTTCTGTGCTCAAACCTTGGAGTTATTCCTTAGTTTCCCAAACTAAGTACTTCCCATACTCCACTTGATTAAGGTGTTGGTTAAGGTAAATTGTCAGGTGAGCTTCTTTAATAACTTGTTCAGTTATTCAGATAGCTCTATGAATCAAGTATACTTAA
Source organism: Plantago major (assembly GCA_026545765.1). Lineage (NCBI taxonomy): Eukaryota > Viridiplantae > Streptophyta > Magnoliopsida > Lamiales > Plantaginaceae > Plantago > Plantago major. Next base: position 33,943,572 of record CM048841.1, read on the forward strand.
TACACTTTGCAATGTATGGTATCTTGTTCTTTACTGACCCAAGTCTATGATAAGTGTTTAAGAGAATGAAACTCATATATGAAATCTTAGTTCAACTCTTTCACAAATAACAATGCTTGTTAAGGATCAGGACACTTAGAACTTTTGTGCTACTTAGAATCAAGAGCTTTGGTCGCAACAGAAAGCTTGAAGGTAAGTAGTATGCTTGAGAGAGCTTGTGTGAGTATTCAGTGTTCTTGGTGTAAGTTCTGTGTGTTCTAAGGTATCTTCTCAAGCAGTCAAAGTGTTGATATTTATAGATGAATTTGAGTGCCGTTTGAATAGTATCCGTTAGGCTTAACTCAATTTCAAACTATTGATATCTGAGTATAGTAATCTTATGTGAGTTTGTCTTCTTTTCGGCTACCATTTTTGTTCGAGACATTTACGTCTGCATTTAATGCACTGCATGCTATACTTTATCCTCAGAGTGCAATGAACAATGCATTGTATCAGAGATCTTATTCTATCAGAGTTCTCTGAAGCTTTGCATGTTCTTTTCCATAGATTATCACAACTTCAGATACCACTTGTTGAAACAACTTTGTTATAAAATATTTCTTTTCAGAAACATAGTTTATGTCCAAGGTATCTGAGTGCAGATATCTGTGGGCACTTTCCTTGTTTCAGAAACCTTTTAGTTCTCAGATATCTCTTGTAACACTATTTATTTAAAAACTCTTGTGTCTTCAAGGTATCTGGTCATAGGTATCTGAAAAACCTTTATCCTCAGCAATCTTGTGCAATCTTCAAGTCTTCAAAAATTGTTGAACTTTTCTGCCGGATGTCTTTCTTCTTGGTCTTCTTCATAAAATAAAAATTTCATTTCGAGACCTAACATCCTATACAAGATTTGCTAGACTATCATACTTAGTGAGTTTCCTCTTTTACAGTGTTCAAGTGAACCAAGAGTACTAATCACCTTTCTGAGCTAAGATAAGTCATTAGGTTGCTGATCAAAATCTAAACAGATATTCCTAACAAATTTCCCCCATTTTGATCAGTCAACGATGACTATCTGACCTATTACAAATCTGGATGAGGAAACAATCCATCACTTAATCATTTCTTATGATCTTCCAATTCATATAATTAAGTGCAGAAAGTAAACATCAAACAAATCACAAGGTGTGATCTTTGCTGACAAGTTATCTTTTATAGATTGATATCTGAGAGTAGGTTCATCAGATATGTTACAAAGAAATTTTACAGATAACTTTAGTACATAATACAATTCAGCTCAGTCAGCAAGATACAAAAATACCTAGTAAATTAGGACAACAGGAGTAGCCAAGCTGCAAGTGACATCCTAATAAACTAGTCTTCAAGTCTTCAACACTTCAAGTCTTCAAAAGCAGTTCCATGGATCAATCTGTAAATTTCCTATCACCAAACCTTTTGATATCATCAGAGTAGTCATAGAGAAGTGTTCTGACAATCATCTCTGTGTCTCTGGCAAATCCGCAGACTTCCTTGTAGGTTTTGGTAGGATTTTTCTTGGCAAAATGCTTGACCCACAGATACTTTCCCCATTTCCAGGCATGCTCGATTCTGATATCTGATAGCTTGAAGTATTCATAAATGATCTTCAGATATCTGATGTCACCCTTGTATTCCTCTTCAGTCAAGTAGGAGGACTCATAGGGTTCCACAGCAAGTCTTGCTCTTGTGCCTGTTCCAGTGATGTTGGGAATTATGTGCACATCATCTGGCTTTCCATAAGGACATTCATCAGAGAGGTCCTTTTTCATGGCTTCTATTCTCTTGATTACTACAAAATCCAACCAGGCTTTGATGTGGTTGGTGTTAATCAAGATTGGCTTGTCTTTTCTCCATGCCATGAGCTGTTTATGGATTGGTTCTTGAAATTTTGAATTTACCAGTAGATGCTTAAGTTCCAGAATCCAGTAGCCATTCTTCTGATTAATGCACCTGTAGACAGAGGAGTCAATGTTGGTCTTCACATACTCAATCTTGGCTTCTTCAGGCCTGAGTGGTAGTTGAAGTTGTCTTTGTTCAGCTCTCAGTCTGTTCCTCCTTTGTCTTGAATTCTCCTTTGGGGTAATGCTTGAAGAACCACCCTGGATAGACATGGTACTTCCAGAGGGTGTTTTAGCTGCCAAAGGCTTTGCAGCTATGGGCTCAGTAAGGCTATCAATTTTCATTTTTCTATGAAGAGGAGCTTCATCTTCATCAGTCTCTTCATCATCATCAATATTAATTCTTGTGAGACTTTTGCAGCCTTCTTCATTGCCCAGGGATTTGATTTGGCCTTCTTCTTCTTCTTCAGAATATTCATCAATCCCTCTTACTTGTCTTCTCCTTGGAGCCTTGGTACTCCTTGGAGGTTTCTGTCCTCTGGCCCTTGTTGTCATTCCTCTTTCAGGAAGTTGAGTGGTGGCCCCTATCTGTAGAGCAGTCTGACTGGAGGAGGGCTCATTTATTCTGAGAGGTGGTTGTTCAGATTTTCTTTTGTTTCCTCTTCCTCTTCCTCTTCCTGTCTGAGCATCTTGATATTCTTCCCCCTTAGTCATTGTTGACTGACTAAGAATCACAAATGATTCTGAAAGAGAGTTAAAGTTGCCTTGCAGATAGTTGTAAGCAGCAACCAACTGTTCCAGAGTGGCCTTGAGCTCCTGGTTTTGTTTGATAAGACCAGTATCCTTATCAGTGAGCTCTGCCAGTGGGCCTTGAATAGCATCTGCTTTTCCAGCAGCATAGCTAGCCTCTTCAAAGGATTTTGCAGCCAAGTTTCGGTCATCATCCCTAACCATGCCTAGATCTTTCTGAGCAGCGACCAGACTGGTTGTTCTCTGAGTGATGAGCTCAGTGAATGACTTCATTTCTGCAGGGATAATGCAATGGAGGCTTTATCTTTAGAAGATAACTCCTTTTTCAATTTAGCCAGTACTTGATATCTGTTCAAGTATTCATTGGAGTTGACATTTGGCAGCTTGCTGAATATTTCAGGAGCAATCAGCTTCCTTTTCAAATGAGAAACCGCTAAGTGTTCATTGCGGTGTTCTGCCAATGCCTTGTCTTCTTCATCGTCTGAGTCATCAGCCCAGTGATCTTCATCCTCTTGGACATTTTCATCAATGTTTTCTAGTCCAGCAACCATCTCAGAGATGGGCTTCTTTCCTTTCAGTGAGGAGGATGGTACATCTTTTGGAAATGCAGCCTTAGCATCATGCTTGTCACTAGATACTTGCTCAGTATCTAATTCCTCAGCAATTGTCTGAATAGCAAGCTGGAGTTCTTTCATTTCAGCATAAGCTTCCATTTCCTTGATTGTTTGATCTTCAATCTTTTGGAGCTTTGCTCTGGATTCAGCTATCTTTTCTTCCAGTTGAAGATGTAGCTGTTGTTCTTCCTCCAACAGTTGTTTGAGTTGAACAACTCTTGCTTGTGCATCTGATAATTTCTGAGTTGTTTCCTCAGAGTGCTCAACTACTTGTTCAGTAGTATCTTTGTGTTGGGGAGTTGGATGGTTAGATTTCTGAGGAGATGGAGGAGGGGATTGCTGTGATGTCCTCTTAGTGTGCTTTTCAGCAACTGAGGCAATGTGTCCTTGTGAAATCCCTCCCGTCCCTGGTGCAGGGGCATCAGCATCATCCTTCTTATCTTCATCCTTGTGATGGTCAGAAGGAGGATCTTCAAAATTGTTTTCATCAGTTTCCTTCTCTTCCTCATCTTCAGAGACCAGGTTGATCACTTCTGGAATAGTGACCATTTGCCCATTAACTTCCTCTTGTTCAGAGGGTATATACTGTAGAGTCTGGGGAAAAGTAGGCTTGAATGCCATCTGTAGTCTGGTCTGACCATCAACTTGATTGAAAGCTTGGATCAGCTTTCTGGCCACTTCCTTGACAAAGTCCTTATCCATCAATGTTCCGAAAGAATACTGTTCAGTGGGGAACATTGCATGGACGTAGTTTTCCAAATCAAGGGCTCGTGCTCTCCTTGGGTGGTGATCAATCACCTTTAAGATCTCAGAAAGATCGGAGCATCGGAGCTTTTGCCATTTCTTAAAGCATTTCAGATGCTTTGGCAAAGTGTGTTCCTTGAAGAAAGGAAGCAGGTCCTTTTTCTCATCATCAGGGACCTTAGTGGCACTTGTTTGAGCCTGAAAGAAAGAGTTTTGAGTTAGATTCAAAACTTGTGTAGATATCTGAGTACGAGCGTAGTTAGGTTTCTGAGTTACCTGAATGAGTAAATCAGGCTCAGAGACTTGTACTACTGAGGTAGGGGGTGCCTTAGATATCTTGTTGTGAGGTGGAGACTTGGAAGTCTGGTCCTCATCAACCTTTCTTTCTGCTTGATCCTGAGAATTAAAATTATCACAATACTTAGGAAATTGTCATGAAAGAATTAAGCTTCAATGATTTCTGTGTTTTCCACTTACTTCCTCAACAAGAGGCTCAAAAATCATTTGTCGCAGAAACTTTCTCAGTTTCAGCTGTTCGTTCTGGTGATGTTGCCTTGGGGGCTTCATCAATTTCCATGGGTGCAGGGGATGTCGCAACTCTTTCCCCTTGCACTTCTACTTCTGAATGAGCCTGTAAGTAGAAAGTATTGAGTAATTAGAGAAGAATTTACATTAACCCATGATGAAGAATGTTTGTCACTGAGTTTTATATATACCTTCTCACTAGAAGGCTCAATGATATTTTCTTCAGAAACCTTGATGGTCTCTGGGTCCTTTTCTGGCATTTCTGCCTTATCTTCTTCTTTCTCAGTTGGAGCCTATTAGAAACATCCACTTAATTAGTTAAGTATTTTAACATATAACTGAAAAGTAACATCTTAAGGAATTCTTTATTACCTGTGGCACAGGCTCAGATTCCCCAAGAGGTGAGGTTGTGGTGGCCTCTTTCTCAGTCTCTGAGGAAAGCTTTCCTGCTTCCTCTTGTTCTTGTGTTTCTAAATCAGTCTGTAACAAAGAAATCTTATTAACTCACAAGATTAATAAACACAAATTATCACAAGTAGAGAGTTAAACCATTCACTACTGGCAAAGGTCAGTTGATTGGTGCGAACTTGTGACCCTTCAATGTTTTGGTCTTGTTGTTCCATTTCAGCTTCTTTGTTTGAAGTTTCAGGTACTTCAGACCTTTCCTGAGTATGCAACTCAGTTGCCTCCCCTGGTTGACCATTCTGAGTAGATGTCTTAGTTTGATCCCTCTCATTGAGTTGGGGAACCTGCTCTTTTGCAGGATTTTCTTCAGCAATGAAAGATGCTGGTATCTGCAGCTCAAGTATCATTTCAGCAGTATCCTTATCTGGCTGTTGTGGTTGTTGTCCTTGAGACCGACTGTTGAGTGTTGAGGCAATGGCAGTATCCTCCAACACTAAGTTATCACTCATCAGAGCATCATCAATATCTTTCAGTCTTTCTTGCTCTGATGGTGTAATTTGTCCAGTGACCTTGGACACAGTTGCTTCTTCAGCAACCTTTGAAACAGGTGCTTGTTCAGCAACCTGTGGTGTAGGTTCTTCTTCAGATACCTCTACACGAGTTACTTTTTCAGTAAACTTAGCCCTTTTTTATTTTTATAGGACTTGAGAGATGACTAATTCATCATCTTCATCGTCAGAGCTCTCATCAGCATTAGGAACTGATTGATCCATAATCCCTGCGGTTTCTGTAGATAGGACTTGGTATCTATCACTACTTTCTTTAGCAACATTTATGAGTTCATCAGCAAGGCTTTCGGCAATAGTCTCAACATTTCTGAAAGCACTTTCTCTTGCTGAGTCTGCTTGTTTAGTAGCCGATACCTATTTTGCAGCATTGATGAGTTCATCTGCATTTATGAGTTCATCGGCAGTGGCGGCAGGTATCTGGGAATCGACAACCTCAATGGGTGTGCCTTCTAATTTGCCAGCAGACTTCTTTCGTGAAGTTCTTGTCTTCTTGGTCGCAACCTTTCCCTCAGATACCTCTTCAGTCTTTCGCTTCTTGGAACCTTTCTGAGATCCATAAACCTTTTCATCATGTTTGTATACTCATATTTGTAGAGTAGGTTACTGTTGGCTATGTCAGCCTTCTCTCTGAGCTCAATGCCAAGCCTTTCCAGCAAGTAGCATATCTTTAGACCATAGCTTACTGTGGTCTTTGGCTCAGCAAGTCCCTTAGCGATTTTAGGCTCGAAGCCTTGAATCTTCTTCACAAACTTCATAAAGGCGTACTTTCCCCAATTGTAAGGGTTTTCCAGCCTTTTGTCTTGTTGTTGCAACAAGAACATCATCATCCAACGTTCTTGGCTTATCTGGTCAGCACCTACTTATAGACCATCAAAGCATCTGTGAAGAATGCATGCCAACACATCCCAGTGAACCAAAGAGATGTCGGTTACGATGTCAGCAAGCTTGAAATCAGTGGGTGTATCTGGTTTTTCAAGATCACACACATCACTGTACAGCTGTTTTACACTTTCAAGGAGATCATCATCCTTGGCGTCTATTTCAAAATCCTTTCCAAGATTTTGAAGATCAAACAACTTACAGAAAGTTGTTAAGTCCAAAAGGATTTCCTTTCCTTGGACCTTAGTTTTTATAAACACTATTGCAGTGCCTTCAGAAACACGGGATATAATCCTGGAGTTATTGTAGAATTCTAACACATCTAGTGAAGAAATTCTACTGGGAAGAGCTGATAGAAAACCCTTAATTTTTGCCTTTTCAAGCATGTTAAGTATCAGCTTTCTATCGGCTTGATTTTCAACAGCAGCCGTGAGGTATTCCTCAATCATGGCACCACCCCAAATCATTCTGTGATTTGAAGTCCAATGATCGGGATTGAAGTCTCCTACCAATCGATTGTTTACAACTACCAATTCTGGTGCTTGCTTTTCAGCGGTACCAGTGGTAATATTTTGGGATTTCTGGGTAGAAGCACGTTTTGGAGCCATCTCTTTATATAGCGTGAGTTTTCAAGGTGCAAATAGATTAAGGTGAAAGATTAGTGATTCTTTGCAGAAAAACTAATTTGGGAGCAGATTTGCGTAAAAAAATAGAAGAGAGAAATTTGCTATTCTTGTGCAAGTGCGAATGTTGGATTAGTAAAGTGAATTCTTTTGAAATCCTATATATATATATATATATATATATATATATATATATATATATATATATATATATATATATATATATATATATATATATATATATATATATATATATATATAGCAATGTAATCTCAACAGTCACATACATACAAATTAATTTTGTGTGTAGTTATCTGTGTATTGTAGACAGGCGTGGGTAAAAGCTTGTTCGACATTAAATGCATAGTGGGCCCTGTTGGAATTTCAACTGTCCACTATTTACTGAGGGTTAATCTCTGCCGTAAAGATCAAACGCCCATTCAATTAAGGGTCACCATTGCTTCTCCAGCAATGATCACAATCAGCAAATGTAATTGTGCCCATTTAATGAATTTTGGCTATTAGCTATCTGAATCACGTTTCTGTGTAAATGAGAACACTGTTGTATCTAATTCTATCTTATACTTGTTGTCTTTTCAAAGTTTTTCACAAAGATAGAAATAATTCAAACTTCAAGATAGTAGTTAACTGTAGACAGTTGTTGTTGGTCCAGATAACGGCAAAGTAAAAGACTAAAGGGGGGGGGGTGTGAATAGTCTTTTAAAACTTTTGTCGATAAAAACTATTTCTCAGATATCTGAATAGATATCTGATACTTAGAATCAGAGTGCGGAAGACTTAATAAAGATAAGTACAGAAATAGTTAATATGTGTGTGTGTGTGTTGCTGAAATGTAAATACAGAAACGTAAATAACACAGCAAGTATAGTGGTATCTGGAGGTGGCGTAATCCTCCAACTAATCCACTTCGGTCTATCAGAGACCTAGAATTCACTAGAACAGATAATTGAGTTCTCCTTACAATAATCCTATTCTAAGATTCTTAAACAATTGGTTCCCAACCAAATGTTCCCCCTGAGTTGTTCCCCGGCTTTCACAGCCAAGTACTTCCTATACTCAGAAACCTTTGAGTTATTCCCTAGCTTCCCAAGATAAGTACTTCCTATACTCAATAACCTTGGAGTTATTCCTTAGTTTCCCAAATCAAGTACTTCCTATACTCCGATAACCTTGGAGTTATTCCCTGATTTTTCAAACTAAGTACTTCCTGTACTCCACGCCAGTTATGGTGTTGGTTTTGGTTTGAGTTGTCAGATGAGCTTCTTAATAAATTTTCAGTTAATCAGATAGCTCTGTGAATCAAGTTACTTAATACACTTTACAGCGTATGGTATCTTGTTCGATTTTACTAACCCAAGTCTTATGATATCTGTTCAAGAGAATGAATCTCAAATAGTTGATCTTTTGATTCAACTCCTTCACAGATAGCTTTGCTTGTTTAGGATCAGGACACTTAGAACTTCAGTGTTACTCAAGATCAAATGCTTTGGTCGCAACAGAAAGTTTTCAGAGTAAGTAAGTTGCTTTTAGAGAGTAAGATGTTCAGCGTTTGTATGCAGTTCAAGGTGTGTCTAAGGTATCTTCTCAAGCAGTCTAAGTGTTGATATTTATAGATGAATTTGATTGCCGTTTGAATAGTATCCGTTAGGCTCAAATTCAAACTATTGATATCTGTGTATAAATCTTGTGAGTTTTGTCTTCTTCTTCAGAAGCTGTCGTTGCTTTTATTCAGACATCTCTGTCTGTGCATTAAATGCATTGTACTATACTCTTTTTCCTGTAGTGTCAACGGAACTATGCTTTATATCAGAGACTAGTGTTATCTGATTCTTTGCACGTCCTTATCTTCAATCTTCAGATACCACTTGTATTTATTGAAACAACTTTGTTTGCAATATATATGTATCTTTTTCAGAAACGTGGTTAAAGCTCAAAGTATCTGAGAATAGATATCTGTGGACACTTTCCTTGTTTTCAGATATGTCTCTTATTTCTCAGATATCTCTTGTGACACAGTTTGTTTAAAACTATCCGTGTCTTCATGATATCTGGCTAAGGTATCTGAAAAACAGTTTCAGCAATCTTGTGCAGTTTTCTTCAAGTCTTCAATGTCGTTGAGCTTTCTGCCTGGATGTCTTCTTCTTGGTCTTCTCTTCATAAAATAAAAATTACATTTTGAGACCTAACATCCTATACAAGATTAGCTAGACTATCATACTTAGTGGGTTTCCTCTTTTACAATGTTCAAGTGAACCAAGAGTACTAATCACCTTTCTCAGACTAAGATAAGTCATCATGTTGCTGATCAAAACTAAACAGATATTCTTTACAAAATATCTAACAAAATTCCTAACAAATTTCTCAAGAAATTTCCCAACAAATTTCCCCCTTTTTGATCAGTCAACGATGACTATCTTCCCTATTACAAATCTGGATGAGTGAACAATCCAACATATCTTCAAATTAATTTAATTAAGTGCAGAAAGTAGACATCAACCAAATCACAAGGTGTGATCTTTGCTGACAAGTTATCTTTTATAGAAAACTATCTGAGAGTAAGTTCTTCAGATAAGTTACAAACAAAGATTACAGATAACTTCAATACATAATCTGATTAAGCTCAACAAGAAAAATACAACAAAAACTACACAGTAAATTAGGACAACAGGAGTAACCAAGCTCCAAGTAAACATCCTAATAAACTAGTCTTCAAGTCTTCAATCTTCAAGTCTTCAACAGTATTTCTATGGATCAGTCTGCAAATTTCCTATCTCCAAACCTTTTGATGTCATCAGAATAATCATCGAGAAGAGTTTTGACGAGCATCTCTGTGTCTCTGGCAAATCCACAGACCTCTTTGTAGGTTTTGGTAGGATTTTTCTTGGCAAAATGCTTGACCCATAGGTACTTTCCCCACTTCCAGGCATGCTCTATTCTGATATCTGAAAGCTTGAAGTATTCATAGATAATCTTCCGATATCTGATGTCACCCTTGTATTGATCTTCAGTTAGATAGAACGATTCATAGGGTTCCACAGCGAGTCTTGGTCTTGTGCCTGTTCCTGTGATATTCAGAATTTTGTGCACATCATCTGGCTTTCCATATGGACAATCATCAGAGAGGTCCTTTCTCATGGCTTCAGTTCTCTTGACAACTTCAAAATCCAACCAGGCTTTAATGTGATTGGTGTTGATCAAGGTTGGCTTATCCTTTCTCCATGCCAAAAGTTGTTTACGGATTGGTTCTGGAAATCTTGAATTTACCAATAGATGCTTAAGTTCCAGAATCCAATAGCCATTTTTCTGATTGATGCACCTGTAGACAGAGGAATCATTGTCGTACTTCACATACTCTATTTTGGCTTCTTCTGGCCTGAGTGGAAGTTGACTTTGTCTTTGCTCAGCTCTCAGTCTGTTCCTTCTCTGTCTTGAATTCTCTTTGGGGTTGTTGCTTGAAGAACCACCACCCTGGATAGACTTGGTATTTCCAGAGGGTGTTTTAGCTGCTAGTGGCTTTGCAGCTATGGGCTCAGTTAGGCTTTCAATTTTACTTTTCTTGTGAAGAGCAGCTTCATCTTCATCAGATTCCTCATCATCATCAAGATTGAATCTTGTGAGAGTTTTACAGCCTTCTTCATTGCCCAGGGACTTGATTTGACCTTCTTCTTCTTCTTCAGAAGATTCATCAATCCCTTTAACTTGTCTTCTCCTTAGAGCCTTGGTACTCCTTGGAGGTTTCTGTGCCATGGCCCTGGTTATCATTTTGGTTCCTTCAGTAGGTTTCTGGGAAGCAGCTACTATTTGCAAAGCAGCTTGGCTTGAGGAGGGTTCATTGATTCTGAGTGGTGGCTGGGAAGTTTTTCTTCTTCCTTTCTGAGCCGCACCAGCTCCAGATTTCTTCTTGTTTTCATCTCCTTCTTCCCATTCCCCCTGACTTTGAGGTCCAGATTTGTACATTCTTTCCCCCTTAGTCATTGTTGGCTGACTCAGTCTCATAAAGGAATCTGAGAGAGAGTTGAAGTGCCCTTGTAGATAATTATAGGCACTAACCAACTTCTGAAGTTCTGCTTTGAGCTCCTGATTTTGCTTGATAAGTCCATTGTCCTTATCAGTGAGCTCTGCCAATGGGCCTAGGATGGCATCAGCTTTTCCAGCAGTGTAACTTGCCTCTTGAAAAGCTTTTTCAGCTAAAGACGCATCATCGTCCCTTATCATTCCCAGATCTTTCTGAGCAATGACTAGGCTAGTTGTTCTCTGAGTGATGAGCTCAGTGAACTTTCTCATTTCAGAGGGGACGGAGGCAATTACTTCCTTGTTCTGTGAAGACATCTCCTTGTTCAGAGTAGCCAGTACTTGGTACATGTTCATGTATTCATGGGAGTGGACGTTTGGCAGTTTGTTGAATATTGTAGGAGCAATCAACTTCCTTTTCAAGTGAGAAACCGCTAAATGTTCATGGCGGTGTTCTGCCAAAGTCTTGTCTTCTTCATCATCTGAGTGATTAGCCCAGTGATCTTCATCCTCTTGGACAATTTCATCGATCATATCGAGTCGAGCAACCATCTCAGAGATTGGTTTCTTTCCTTTCTGGGAGGAGGATGGCACTTCTTTCGAAGATGATGCAGCCTTAGCATCATGCTTGACTTCAGATACTTCTTCAGTATCGAGTTCTTTGGTGATCTCTTGCACAGCATCCCGTAGCTCTTTAACCTCAGAGTAAGCAATCATTTCTTCTAAGTATAGATCTTGTAGTTGATCAATCTTATCTCTGGATTTAGCTATTTGATCTTCCAGTTGAAGAAGGAGCTGTTGTTCTTCTTCCAACAGTTGTCTGAGTTGAGCACTTCCGGTTTGAGTGTTTAAGATTTTCTGATTAGTTTCTTCAGAAAGCTCAACTACTTGTTTAGTAGTAACTGCGTGTTGGTTAGAAGATGGATAAGTAGATTTCTGAGGAGATGGAGACGGAGATTTCTGTGAAGTCTTCTCAGTTTGCTTTTCAGCAGCTGAGGCATTGTTTCTCTGTGAAATTCCTCCGGTCCCTGGTGCAGGGGCATCATCATCATCCTTTTTGTCGTCATCCTTTTGGTGATGGTCAGTGGGAGGTTCATCAAAGTAATTTTCATTCATTTCTTCCTCCTCATCATCTTCAAATACAAGATTGATTACTTCCGAGATAGTGATCTTCTGCCCATTAATTTCTTCTTGTTCAGAAGGTATAAATTGCAGAGTCTGGGGCAGGACTGGCTTGAATGCCATCTGTAATCTTTTCTGACCATCTGCCTGTTCAAAGGCATGTATAAAACTATGCGCCACTTCTTTGGAAAAGTCCTTATGTAGTAGAGTCGCAACTGTATATTGTTCTGTAAGGAACATTGCTTGGACATATGTTTCCAGGTCAAGAGCTCGTGCTCGTCTGATTGGTTGATCTGTGATTCTCAATATTTCAGAGAGATCAGAGCACCTTAACTTTTGCCATTTCTTGAAGCATTGAATATGCTTTGGCAGGGTGTGACCTTTGAAGAAGTGAAGTAGGTCCCTTGTCTTTTCAATGGGAACCTGCTTTGCATCTGTTTGAGCCTGAAAGAAAGACTTTTGAGTGAGCTTCAAAACTTTTGTAGATATCTGAGTAGAAGTGTAGTTTAGTTTCTGTGTAACCTGAGTAAGTACTTCAGGCTCAGAGACTTGTTCTACTGAGACAATTGGTGTCTCAGATATCTTGTTGTGAGGTGGAGACTTTGAAGTCTGGTTCTCAGCAACCTTTCTTTCTCGAACCTGAGAGGAATACAATACTTAGGAAATAGTTTGAAAGAATCTATGCATAAATATGCTTTTAATGAATTCTGATTTGTGCTACTTACTTCCTCAAAAGGAAGCTCAGATTTATTTTTCTCAGAAGCTTGTGTAGTTTCTGGTGTTCTTTCGAGTGATGTTGCCTTGGGGGCTTCATCAATTTCCATTTATGCAGGGGAAGTTGCAACTTTATCCCCTAGCATTTCTACTTCTGAAATAGCTTGTAAGTAGAAAGTATTGAATATTAGAAGAGATAAAAGATAACCCAAGATGAAGAATACTTGTCACTTGATTGTCATATACCTTCATGTTAGAAGGCTCAGTGATGTGTTCTTCAGAAACCTTGTTGGTCTCTGGGTTTGTCTCTGGCATTTCTGCCTTATCTTCTTCCATCTCAGTTGGAGCCTGTTAGAAACATTTTTTTAACATGAATGAGCACATTAACATTTTTACTGAAAAATTAGTTCTCTTTAAGAATCATTTACCTGTGGCACAGGCTCAGATTTCTCAAGAGTTGAGGTTGAAGGGACCTCTTTTTCAGTATCTGAGGCAAGCTTCTCAGCTTCCTCTTGTTTCTGCGTTTCTAACTCAGCCTGTAACAAAGAAATTCTTATGAGGCAACAAGATTTATAAGTATAAAAATTTTCACAAGGTAAGAGTTAAACCAGTCATTTATCTGAGCAGTTTCAGGCTGATTGGTCTCTGGAACTTGTGACCTTTCTATACATTGGTCGTCTTGTCCTAGTGCAGTTTCTTTGTTTGAAGTTTCTGGTACTTCACACCTTTCCTGAGTATGCAACTCAGTTGCCTCCCCTGGTTGATCATTCTGAGTAGATGTCTCAGTTTGATCCCTCTCAGTGAGTTGGGGAACCTGCTCATTTGCAGGATTTTCTTGAAAGATCTTGTATTTTGGTAATTCAAAATGGAGTTCATTTACCATTTCATCAACCACTTGTGGCTGTTGTGGTTGTTGTGTTTGTGGTTGTTGTGGTTGTCTGGAAGCAGAAGATTGATCAGTAGAATGTTCTTCCAGATTTTTAGATGTGGCGTTTCCATCAGCATCTGCCAGCACTAAAATACCACTCATCAGGGCTTTTTGAAGTTGTGCAAGAGAAACATTCCCTGATGATGTGTTTGCACCAACAACCTTTGCTATAGTTTCAGCAACCTGTGATGTAGGTTCTTCTTCAGATACCTTATCATCAGTTACTTTTTCAGTAACCTTAGCCCTCTTTGTTCTTTCTAGGACTTGAGAGATGACTCGTTCATCATCTTCATCGTCAGAGCTCTCATCAGCATTGGGAACTGATTGATCCATTACTCCTGCGGTTTCTGCAGATGGGGCTCGGTGTTTTTCACCACTTTTGGCAGCATTTATGAGTTCATTAGCAAGGCTTTCTGCATTAGTCGCAACATTTCTGAAAGCACTTTCTCTTGCTGAGTCTACTTGTTCAGTAGTTGATAACTCTTTTGCAGCATTGATGAGTTCATCTGCCTTTATCAGTTCATCGGCAATGCCTGCAGATATCTGAGAATTGACAACCTCTTTGGGTGTGTCTTCTGATTTGCCAGCAGACTTCTTTCTTGAAGTTCTGGGCTTCTTGGTCGCAACCTTTTCTTCAGATATCTTTTCAGACTTTCGCTTCTTAGGACCTTTCTGAGACCCAGTAACCTTTTTTATCAGATTTGTATACTCATATTTGTAGAGTAGGTTACTGTTGGCTATATCAGCCGTCTCTCTGAGCTCAATGCCAAGCTTTTCCAGCAAGTAGCATATCTTCAGACCATAACCTCGTGGCCTTGGCCGGCTAGTCCTTTGACAATTTTAGGCTCGAAGCCTTGAATCTTCTTCACAAACTTCAGAAAGGCGTACTTTCCCCAGTTAAAAGGGTTTTCCAGGCTTTTGTCTTGTTGATTTAGCAAGAACATAATCATCCACTGTTCTTGGCTTATCTGGTCAGCACCTCCTTGTAGACCATCAAAGCATCTGTGAAGAATGCAAGCCAGTACATCCCAGTGAACCAACAGATGTCTGGTTCGGATGTCAGCAAGCTTGAACTTCAAGGTATATCGATTTTCAAGATCACACACGTCACTGTAAAGTTCTTTAACACCTTCAAAGGAGTTCATCAACCTTGGTGTTTATTTCAAAATCCTTTCCAAGATTTTGAACCTCAAACAACTTACAGAAAGTTGTTAAGTCCAGAAGGATTTCCTTTCCTTGGACTGAGGTTTTGATAGACACTATTTCAGTGCCTTCAGAAACACAGGAAATTATCCTGGAGTTGTTGTAAAATTCCAACACATCGAGTGATGAAATTCCATTTGGGCGAGCAGATAGAAAACCCTTGATTTGTGCCTTTTCAAGCATGTCAAGAATCAATCTTCTGTCGGTTTGGTTCTCTAGTGCAGCAGAGAGGTACTCCT
The DNA here is from genome assembly GCA_026545765.1 of Plantago major. Taxonomy (NCBI): domain Eukaryota; kingdom Viridiplantae; phylum Streptophyta; class Magnoliopsida; order Lamiales; family Plantaginaceae; genus Plantago; species Plantago major. Next base: position 33,958,778 of record CM048841.1, read on the forward strand.
CAACCATGGCACCACCCCAAATCATTATGTGACTTGAAGTCCAATGGTCAGGATTAAAAACTCCTACCAGTCGGTTGTTTACAATAACCAACTCTGGTGCTTGCTTTTCAGCAGTACCAGTGGAGGTTTGGGATTTCTGTGTTGAAGAGTTCTTGGAGGCCATCTCTTTATATAGTGTAGGGATTTGAAATTGGTGTTTGAAAGAGATTTGATTCAGTAATTCTTTGCAGAAAAACTTAATCTTGATTTGCAGAGATTGTAGAGGGTTTGCAGAGAATCAAGAGAAGGATTTGCTATTTTTGTGCAAGATGAATTTTCGGATTAGGCAAAAGTGATTTCATTTGCCAAAATCCTATATATATAGCATTGAATCCCAATGACAAATACATACAAATTGATTTTGTGTATGCGATTCGTGATTTGCAAACAGGCGTGAGCAAAAGCTAGTTCGGCATTAAATGCTTAGTGGGCCATGTCTGAATTTCAACAGTCCACTATTTACTGTGAATTAATTTCCACCGTACAGATCAATCGCTTAATTTCATCGAGGGTCACCATTGCTTCTTCAGCAATGATCACAATCAACAAGTGTAATTGTGCCCATTTAATGAATTTTGGCGACTTGCTATCCAAACACAATTGTATTATGACCAAGGACCTTGTTAGCATCTTAATCATCTTATACTTAGGATTTTTCCAAGTTTTTCATCAAGATAGAAATAATGCGAGTTTCAAGAGAGTAGTTGACTGCAGATAGTTATACTATTCTCTTTTGTGTTCCCCGTTTATAGAGTGATTCAGATATCTGAGTTTCCGTCTCAGAGATCTTAAGCTATCCTTTTGCTCTTTAGCCTTTTTGACTTCTGGATACCCGTTCCAGATTTCTCTTTTCTCTTTTCTGGATACCCGTTCCAGATACCTCTTCTCTGGTTGCCCGTTCCAGATACCTGAACTCTTTCAGTTCATTGGTAGTTCCATTAGTCCAAGACTACGTCTTAAGGCTAAGAATCTACTTTCTTGTAGTGGCTTAGTGAAGATATCTTCAAGTTGGTCTTCAGTGCCAATCTTGAGTATCTCTATATTGCCCTTTTCAACATGGTCTCTGATGAAGTGATGTCTAACATCAATGTGCTTTGTTCTGGCATGAAATTTAGGATTCTGTGTAATTGCAATAGCACTTGTGTTGTCACAGAAAATGGGATTTTTCTTCTCATCGAGTCCATAGTCTTTAAGTTGTTGTTGTATCCACAGAATTTGTGTTGTGCAACAACCAGCAGCAATATATTCAGCCTCTGTGGTAGAAGTTGCAATTGTGTTTTGCTTCTTGCTAAACCATGAGATAAGTCTAGTACCCAGAAACTGACCCAGCTAAACTCAATCCACTTTCTTTAGGATACCACAATCCTACATCTACTGTACCTTTTACATACCTTAATATTTTCATAGCAATGTTGTAGTGTGTTTGCATTGGATTTGTCTGAAATCTAGCACATACTCCAACGGCATATTGAATATCAGGTCTACTTGCAGTGAGGTAAAGTAGTGAACCTATCAATTTCCTATACTTATGTTCTTCAACACTCTTATCTGATTCAGTATAGGTCATTTTGGTTCCAATGCTCATAGGTATCTTAGCATTCTTTTCAGAAGGCTTAAGATTGAATTTTGTGAGCATATCTTTTGCATACTTTGTTTGACTAATGAATATTCCATCATTGAGTTGCTTGACTTGCAATCCTAGGAAATAATTCATTTCTCCCATCATGCTCATCTCAAACTTGCTTTTCATGAGATTTGCAAAGTCATTACAAAGTTGCTTGTCCTTAGATCCAAATATGATGTCATCAACATATACTTGAACTAAGAGTAGTTTACCGTCATGATTTAAGGTAAATAAAGTTTTATCAACTTCACCTTTCTTGAAACCACTTTCCAGAAGGTACTTGGCCAAAGTGTCATACCATGCTCTTGGAGCCTGTTCCAGTCCATACAGAGCTTTCTGTAGTTTATAGACCATTCTACTTTCTGAGGAAACTTCAAAGCCAGGTGGTTGCTCAACATAAACTTCTTCTGCAAGTTCACCGTTTAAGAATGCACTTTTGACATCCATCTGATAAACTTTGAAATCTTTATGAGCTGCAAAGGCTAGAAAGAGTCTTATTGCATCCAATCTGGCAACTGGTGCATATGACTCGTCAAAATCTAAGCCTTCAGTCTGAGTAAATCCCTTGGCAACCAATCTTGCTTTGTTTCTGGTTATTTCACCATATTCATTCATCTTGTTTCTGAAAACCCATTTAGTTCCAATCACAGATATTCTTTCTATAAATGGAACTAGTTTCCAGACTTTGATTGATCCAATTCTTTTTGCATTGCAGAGATCCAGTCTTAGTCTCCTAGTGCTTCTTCTATATTTTAGGTTCAATATTCGAGATGAAACATCCAAAGAGAGAGTTAGCAGTTTCAGCTATTGCTCTCCTAGTCCTAACACCCTGATTAATTGTTTCAATTATATCCTTTGTAGGATGATCTTTGATCCATCTCATCATAGGTTTAGTGCTAGTAGGATCAATATCCAAGTGATCTGAATGTGAATCACTAAGATTTTGATTTGATACTTTTTGATTCCGAGATATCTGACATATGGGAAATGTCATGGATATCTGACACTTTTTCAGTGTTAGAGATATCTGGAACATGCATTTCAGCATTCTTATTTTCAGATACCTCTTCATGATGAAGGTTCTCAGTAACCTGTTCCATTTCTGGAAAACTCATAGGAAATTCCTCATCATGTCTGTGAGTTATCTTGCTGTTACTAGGCTTTTCAAGCTTTTCTACGTCACAGTCATCCTCACTTTCCATAATGATGTTTCTCCTTTCTGAGGATTCTTCTTTAGAATCCCTCAGTAATAGTTCTTTGAACCTTTCTGAGAGTTCATCAATAGGAGGTGTTTTCTTATTTCCTTCATAGAATACAACATGAATTGATTCTTCAATTTTCTTTGTTCTTTTGTTGTAAACTCTGTAGGCTTTGTTGTTTGTGGAATAGCCAAGAAAAACACCTTCATCTGCCTTTGGTTGAAATGTTCTCAGATAATCTTTCCCATTGTATAGAACAAAACATCTACAACCAAATACTCTCAGATGTTTGATATTAGGGGGTCTACCAACCAAGATTTCATAGGGGGTCTTGTCATGGTGTTTGTTTATCAAACATCTGTTCTGAGTGTAGCAGGCTGTGTTTACAGCTTCAACCCAATAAATTTCACTTATTTCAGTGTCAGCTAGCATTGTCCTTGCGACTTCTTTAAGGTTCTGTTTTCCTTTCTGCAACACCATTTTGTTGAGGTGTTCTTACAGAGGAAAGTTGGTGTTGTATACCTTTGCAGGTACAAAACTCCTTTATGTACTGGTTGACAAACTCAGTACCATGGTCTGTTCTGATTGCAGATACCTTGTCATTTTTCATGACTTCAAGCTTTTTCAGCAAGTTTGCTATCTCCACCCTGGCATCAGATTTGTGTTTCAGAAAGACAACCCAAGTGAATCTTGAGAAGTCATCTACAACAACTAGACCATACTTCTTTCCTGCATAACTAGTTACAGATGATTCAGAAAGATCCATGTGTAAAAGTTGCAGAGGTCTAACACTAGAGTGTCTGATTTTGGACTTGAAAGAGATCTTAGATTGTTTCCCCATTTGACAGGCAGAACAAATACCTTCCTTCCTGAAAGATGTTCTGGGAAGGCCAACCACTAACTCTTTCTTGACAAGTCTGTTCAGAGTTTTGAAGTTCAAGTGACTCATTCTTTTGTGCCATAACCAGTGCTCTTCTGTGTGACCGGATTGACTCACCATGAGACATTCTTTAGTTGTGGCAGATGCCCAATCGGCAACATAAGACTGCCTTTCCGCCGACCAACTAAGACTGTCTGCTTTGACTCATTGTCAATTAGTTTGCAGTATTTAGCTTTGAATTTTATAGTAAAACCCTTGTCTGCAAACTGGCTCATGCTAAATAGATTATATTTCAAATCCTTAACATGTAATACGTTAGTGATTGTTAAAGTCCCTAATTTGACGTTGCCAAATCCCAGAGAGCGATTTAATTCTCCTCCAGCAAATCTGATATCTGGTCCTGTATTGCAAGCTTTGTAATCAACCAGATTTGCTTTGTCTCCTGTCATGTGCTTTCCGCATCCACTATCAAATAGCCATTGTGCTTTGGTCCAGGAGGCATTCTGCACACAACAGGAAACAGGAGATTAGGTTCTCATATCTTTGATGGAACCGTCAGAATTAAAAGTTCTTCCAGTAGGAATCCATTTTTGAATGAATTTCTTTGAAATATGCTTTTGTCTGACAGGAACGTAAGGAGGAATTCTTTTTGAATGAATGTTATCATTAGTAAGAATTATTTTCTTCCTTGGTGTGTTCCTAGGTGCTCCATATGATGCTTTCAGATACCTGTCAGGTTTCTGAGTTTGCTTTTCAGCAAACTTAGCCTTCCTTGCTGATTTCTTCTAGCCGGCATTGATTTTCATGGCTTGATTTAACTTCCACCGGATAATTGCTTTGAGAAATTCTAGATTTCAGCCATGGTTCTTGCTCTCGCTTGTACTCATGAGCAAGTTGTTTTCCGATGCCTTTGTAGCCAATACCGTTTGAGCACTTGAAGCTATCTCGAGATCTTTTCTCAGCTTTGCTAGTCTCTGGTTGATCCAATTTCTTTCGAAGCAGTGACATGGGAGAATTTGCTAGCTCTGCAATTCTACCTTTTGAGAGACATAGCACTTGGGTGTTTACACTTCTCATGTTGTGTTTCTTTTCGAGACGCACCAGCTTTTATTTTGACTTGTTTTTCCCACAAAGGTTTAGTCGAATCGCCTTTCCTTTGTCAACAATCTTTGTCTTTTCACCGATACTATAGATTGCATGGGAACCGTCTTCTGAGTACTTACAAATGTTCTTCTCTCCTTACTCTTATTCGAGTGATAGAACAATCATGTGTATTCATTCCAAGTCCTTTCTTTTCTCAAGGATCTCTTAAGTAAGATTGTACTTCAAGAAGAGTGTCACTAGCTTTGGCATAAGATTGAAAAGATAATTCTTTCTTCTTGAGTTCCTTGTTTCGAAAGAAGATCTTCATAATTCTTTCGTAATTGACCATTGCTTCTTTATGTGACTTTTCAGTCTCAGATATCTGAGCTTTGAGATATGCATTTTCAGCATCCTTTCTCTCAGATTCTTTAACTAATTGAGAATTTTCCTTTTCAAGAGAATTCTTTTCTTCTTCAAGGTTTTCGGCTCTATCTCGGATCATTAGAAATTCTCTTTCATAGATGTCAAGTTCTTTCCTGAGATTTTCTAGATTTTTTATTTCCTCTTCATCACTTTCATAAGTGTAGCAAGAAGTATGTGTTACCTCATCAGCCATAAGACAGTTTTCTATGTTGGAGATGTTTGGTCCGTCAATTTCAGCAACTCCACACATTTCATTCTTCTTGAGGCCGAAGTCGATTATATCATGAGTAACTCCACATCATTCTGGTGATGGTAAGGTTGAGTCATCTGAATTGTCATCTTCAGAATCTGTCTCAACGTCTAGAGCATCCAGTTGAATTTGGATTTTCTTTCTTTCTTCAGTTAACAAAGCTTTCTGGCTTCTTCTGAAAATTCTTCTATCTTTCTTGTCGCCTGTCCTTAGTTTGTTGAGGGCAGGACAATCCTTCTTGAAGTGACCAGGTTTCTGACAATAGAAACAGATATCATTTCCAATTTCTGCTTCCTCAGTACATGTTGGGTACCCGTTCCAGATACCCGTTCCAGATTCCTCAGCCTTTGGTTTCTGGATACCCGTTCCAGATTCCTCTTTTCTGGATACCCGTTCCAGATTTCTCTTTTATGGATACCCGTTCCATATCCCTTTTCTCTCTCCTTTGATATCTTCTTCAGATATCTGAACTTTTTCAGTTCTTGGGTAGCTCCATTAGTCCAAGAATGTGTCTTAAGGCTAAGAATCTACTTTCTTGTAGTGGCTTAGTGAAGATATCTGCAAGTTGATCTTCAGTGCCAATCTTGAGTATCTTTATATTGCCTTTTTCAACATGGTCTCTGATGAAGTGGTGTCTAACATCAATGTGCTTTGTTCTAGCATGAAACTTAGGATTCTGAGTTATGGCAATAGCACTTGTGTTGTCACAGAAAATGGGAGTTTTCTCTTCATTGAGTCCATAGTCTCTGAGTTGTTGTTGTATCCACAATATCTGTGAAGCACAACACCCTGCAGCAATATATTCAGCCTCTGTGGTAGATGTGGCAATTGAATTTTGTTTCTTGCTGAACCATGATATCAATCTAGCACCAAGAAATTGACATGTTCCTGAGGTGCTTTTTCTATCAAGCAGTGATCCAGCATAGTCGGCATCTGAATAGCCAACCAAACTCAATCCACTATCTTTTGGATACCACAATTCAACTTCTACAGTACCTTTTACATACCTCAATATTTTCATAGCAATGTTGTAGTGTGGTTTCGTTGGATTTGTCTGAAATCTAGCACACACTCCAACTGCATATTGAATATCAGGTCTACTTCCAGTGAGGTATAGTAGAGAACCAATCAATTTCCTATACTTGTGTTCTTCAACACTCTTGTCAGATTCAGTATAGGTCATTTTGGTTCCAATGCTCATTGGTATCTTAGCATTCTTTTCAGAAGACTTTAGATTAAACTTGTTGAGCATGTCCTTTGCATACTTTGTTTGACTAATGAATATTCCATCATTGAGTTGCCTGACTTGCAGCCCTAGTAAGTAATTCGATTCTCCCATCATGCTCATCTCAAATTTACATTTCATGAGTTCAGCAAAGTCTTCACAAAGTTGCTTGTCTTTAGATCCAAATATAATGTCATCAACATATACTTGAACTAAAAGTAGTTTCCCATCATGGTTCAATGTGAAGAGTGTTTTATCAACATCTCCTTTCTTGAAACCACTTTATAGTAGGTATTTGGCCAATGTATCATACCATGCTCTTGGAGCTTGTTTCAGCCCATACAGAGCTTTCTGAAGCTTATAGACCATCCTACTTTCTGAGGAAACTTCAAAACCTGGTGGTTGCTCAACATAGACTTCCTCAGCAAGTTCACCATTTAGGAATGCACTCTTGACATCCATTTGATAAACTGTAAAGTCATTATGAGCTGCAAAGGCTAGAATGAGTCTTATTGCATCCAATCTTGCAATTGGTGCATAAGATTCATCAAAATCTAGTCCTTCAGTCTGGGTGAATCCCTTGGCAACCAACCTAGCTTTGTTTCTGGTTATTTCACCAGACTCATTCATTTTGTTTCTGAAAACCCACTTGGTTCCAATTACAGATATTCCGTTAACAAATGGAACCAGTTTCCAGACTTTGTTTCTCTCAAATTGATCCAACTCTTCTTGCATTGCAGAGATCCAATCTTGATCCTTTAATGCTTCTTTTATAGTCTTTGGTTCAATGTTTGAGATGAAACATCCATAGAGACAATTTGCATTTTCAGCGATTGCTCTTCTTGTTCTAACTCCTTGGTCTATGGGACCAATCACATCCTTTGCAGGATGATTTCTTATCCATTTCATAATGGGTTTTGAACTAGTAGGATCAATATCATTTTGATTTGAATGTGAATCAATATGATCTTGATGAGATATTTGTGCAGTATCTGGGATATCTGACACATGGGAAATGCCATGGATATCTGACACTTTTTCAGTGTTTAGAGATATCTGGAACTTGCATTTCAGCAGTCTCATTTTCAGATACCTTTTCATGATGAAGGTTCTCAGTAACCAGTTCCATTTCTGGAATTCTCATAGGAAATTCTTCATCATGTCTTAGAGTCATCTGGTTGTTACTAAGCATAGGTAGCTTTTCATCGTCAGACTCATCCTCTATTTGAATGATAGAATTATTTCCTTTTGAGGATCCTTTTTCAGAATCTTTAATCAATAGTTCTTTGAACCTATCTGAGAGATCATCATTCAAGAGTACTTTCTTGTTTCCTTCATAGAATATTACATGAACAGATTCTTCGATCTTTTGCGTTCTTTTGTTGTAGATTCTGTAGGCTTTGCTATTTAGAGAATAGCCAAGAAATACTCCTTCATCTACCTTTGGTTGAAATGTTCTCAAGTATTCTTTTCCATTGTTAAGAACGAAACATCTGCAACTAAACACCCTTAGATGTTTGATACTAGGGGGTCTACCAATAAAAAGCTCGTAAGGAGTTTTTCCATGGTGTTTGTTAATCAGACATCTATTTTGAGTGTAGCATGCTATGTTTACAGCTTCAACCCAATAGACTTCACTTATTTCAGTGTCAGCAATCATTGTTCTTGCTGCTTCTTTCAGGGTCCTATTCTTTCTTTCAGCAACACCATTTTGTTGTGGTGTCCTTACAGAAGATAGTTGATGTTTTATACCTTTGCAGGTACAAAACTCTTTGATGTACTGGTTCACAAACTCAGTACCATGGTCTGTTCTGATTACAGATACCTTGTCATTTTTCATGACTTCGAGCTTATTCAGCACGTTAGGTATCTCAACCCTTGCATCAGATTTGTGTTTGAGAAAGACAACCCAAGTGAATCTTGAGTAATCATCAACAACAACCAGACCATACTTCTTTCCTGCATAACTAGTTACTGAGGATTCAAACAAATCCATATGTAACATTTGCAGTGGCCTTTCACTGGAATGTCTAGTTTTAGACTTGAAAGATGTTTTGGATTGTTTTTCAATTTGGCAAGCTGAACATGCACCTTCTTTTCTATATGCCATTTTGGGTAAACCATCCACCAACTCTTTCTTGGCTAGCTTATTCAGAGTTTTGAAATTCAAGTGACTCATTCTTTTCTGCCATAGCCAATTTTTTCAGTGTGGCCAGATTGACTCACCATGAGACATTCTTCGGTTGTGGCAGATGCCCAATCAGCAACATATAGATTTCCTTTACGCCTTGCAACCAAGACTATCTGCTTTGACTCATTGTCAATCACTTTACATAGTTTTGACTTGATTTTGACAGTGTACCCTTTGTCTACTAGTTGACTCATGCTTAGGAGATTATCCACTATCAAAATGCCACTTTGAATTAGTCTTTAGAGTGTTCTGCACAAAACAGGAAACAGAAGATTAAGTTCTCATACCAACAATGGAACCTTCTGGACTAAAAAATCTTCAAGTAGGAATCCATTTTTGAATGAATTTCTTAGGAACATTCTTTTGTCTAACAGGAACATAAGGAGGAATTCTAGTTAAATGATTAGTATCATTGTTATTAAGAACTACTTTCTTCCTTGGTGTGTTCCTTGGTGCTCCATTCGGTGCTTTTAGATACCTGTCAGGTTTCTGAGTCTGCTTCTCAGCAAACTTAGCTTTCCTAGCCAGATTTCTTCTAGCCCTGGCATTCAGATTTTCAGTGGCTTGATTCATCTTCCACTTCTGATAATTTCTGTGAGCAATTCTAGCCTTTAACCATCGTTCTTGCTCTTGTTTGTACTCACGAGCAAGTTGTTTCCCGATGGCTTTATAGCCAATACCATTTCGAGCACCTGGTGCTATCTGAGATCTCTTCTCAGTAGCTTTGCTAGTCTATGGATAATCTATTTTCTTTCCAGAAAACGTGACATAGGAGAATTTGTCAGCTCCTGCAATTTTTCCTTTTTGAGAGACATAGCACTGTGGGTGATTACACTTTTCAGTGTTGTGTTTCTTTCCAGAGACATGCCCAACAGTTTTCCTTTGGACTTGTTTTTCCCACAAAGGATTGGTCGCAACTAACTTTCCTTTGTCAACAATCTTAGTTTTCTGACCGATACTGTAGATTGTTTGGGAATCACCTTGCTGAGTGCTGACAAATGTTCGTCCTTCATTACTCTTATTCAGAGTGGTGGAACTGTCTGTCTGTGTGTCCAGCCCAAGTCCTCTCTTTTCTGAAGGATCTCTTAAATAAGATTGTACTTCAGTAAGAGTGTCACTAGCTTTGGCATAAGATTGAAAAGATAGTTCTTTCTTTTTGAGTTCCTTATTTTCAGAAAGAAGATCTTCACATTTCTTTTGAAGATTGGCCATTGCTTCTTTATGTGACTTTTCGGTCTCAGATATCTGAGCCTTGAGAAATACATTTTCAGCATCCTTTTTCTCTGATATCTTGATTATTTGAGAATTTTCCTTTACAAGAGAATTCTTTTCTTCTTCAAGATTTTCGGCTCTAGCTCGGACCATTAGAAATTCTCTTTCGTAGAGATCAAGTTCTTTTCTGAGATTTTCCAGATCTTTGATTCCTTCTTCATCACTTTCATAAGTATAACAGGAAGTATGTGTTACCTCATCAGTCATTAGACAAGGTTCAATGTTGGAGATATCTGGAAAGATTTCTTCAGCCATTCCACACACTTCTTTCTTCTTTTGACCAAAGTTAATTACTTCATGGGAAACACCGCACATTTCTGGGGAAGGCAATGTGGAATCATCTGAATCCTCATCCTCAGAATCAGACTCAATATCTAGAGCATCCAGTTGGATTTGAATCTTTTTCCTTTCTTCAGTGAGCATAGCTCTCTGACTTGTTTTGAAGATTCTTCTGTCTTTCTTGTCACCTGTCTTTAGTTTGTTGAAGGTAGGGCAATCCTTTTTGAAATGACCAGGTTTCTGACAATGGAAACAGATATCGTTTCCGATTTTTGCTTCCTCAGTACTTGATGCTTTCTGAGCCGGCTTGTTCATCGAGGTTTGCATATTTTTGTACTGGTGATAGTTTGAGCCTAGATGCTTTTTCAGCTTCTCTTTGGCTTTTCCTCTCTCAATTTCTCGACTGACATATTTTCCCATTTACTTTACAACAAGAGCATCCTCAGTCACCTCCTTGCCTTTCTTCTTTTCAGAAGTTCCTTGAGCAACTAGAGCAACATTCTGCAACTTCTCAGTTGTTTGTTCTCTTTGAGTTGTCTCATAGTCAACAGTGGCAAGGTGAGAGAAAAGTTCCACAGGAGTGATATATGGCATTCCTTGGTTAAAGTAGAAAAACTTTGTGTGTTCCCAGTTATGATTTAGACTTCTCACAATAGTCTTAATCTTTTCTAACTGGGTATATCTATTACTCTCACCAAGTGCAGCCATATCACTCATAAGTGTTGTAAACCGGAAATCTAGTTCTTCAAGAGTCTCCGTGGGACCTTGTTTAAAGTTTTGGAATTTGAGCTTCAAAACTTTTTGATTCTTCTCCAAGGAGAAGATTATTCTCTTTACCAAACAGCGACGGCCCTTCCACTCGGTACCGTCGGATTGCAAACGCCTAGCATATTAATTAAATATGAAAAAAGTGGTGAGTGAGCCAGATGGTGGAATTGTTATACTAGAGAACAGGCAAGCAAGCTCGTATATTAAAAGTAATTAGAGATTTTAGTTGAGCGACGGCCCTTCCACTCGGCACCGTCGGATCACGTTGAGCGACGGCCCTTCCACTCGGCGAACTTATTTTCCTTTGTTTTCTCAGTGCCGGCACAGATTTCTTCAATCAGTTGCCAGGCCACTTTCGCCATTTTTGCACCCCATAGTTTACACTATATGTGCTCTGGAGTAGAACGTATGATGATATTACGAGACTGACCATCCAGTCGATTTCTCTTGGCATCTTCTGATGTCCAGAGCTCTCTGGGCTTTGGTTCGTAAATGACTTGACTGGCAGGTATCCCACTGGTTGACGCATCTGTTTGTGAAGTCCCATCACTTTGTTCTCTGTCTCTACCATTAGAAACCTCTATGAGTTGCTTGAGTTGTTGAATGACTATTGGGCCATTCTTTATTACTTCGATCGTTTCGTCACTGATGGCTTCTAGGTGGAGCATCATGTTGTTCTTCCATTTTTCATAATTCTCTGGCTTTTAATTGGGGCGTCACTTAAAGACATCCTGCAGCAAACACACTAAACAAACAAATCAAGTGTAGGTGAAAAGTAGTTAGTGGGCACTTATCTGGGATCTAGGTTCAGTGCAGATGGCTTGGGAACCTCCTGGCCTGATACCACTTGTTGGTCCAGATAACGGCAAAGTAAAAGACTAAAAGGGGGGGTGAATAGTCTTTTAAAACTTTTGTCGATAAGCATAGTTTCTCAGATATCTGTGAAGATATCTGATACTTAATTTCAGAGAGCGGAAGACTTTTCTGTGATAAGTGCACGTGCTCAGCAAGATAAGTGCAAGAACTTTGCAAGATAAGTAAAGCAAGTAATAGACTGCAGAAAGTAAATAACACAAGTCTTTTTATAGTGGTATCTGAAGGTGGCGTAATCCTTCAACTAATCCACTTCGGCCTTTCTCAGACCTAGAATCCACTAAGACAGATAAATGATGTAACCTTACAAATATCTTCTCTTGATTCCTAAATACACTAGGTTCCCAACCGAGTGTTCCCCCTGAGTTATTCCCCGGCTTTCACAGCCAAGTACTTCCTGTACTCAGAAACCTTTTTGAGCTATTCATTAGTTTTCCAAACTAAGTACTTCATGTACTCCACGCCAATTAAGGTGTTGGTTAAGGTAAATTGTCAGGTGAGCTTCTTTAATAACTTGTTCAGTTATTCAGATAGCTCTATGAATCAAGTATACTTAATACACTTTGCAATGTATGGTATCTTGTTCTTTAATGACCCAGGTCTATGATAAGAGTTTAAGAGAATGAAACTTAGATATGAAATCTTAGTTCAACTCTTTCACAAATAACAATGCTTGTTAAGGATCAGGACACTTAGAACTTTTGTGCTACTTAGAATCAAGATCTTTGGTCGCAACAGAAAGCTTGAAGGTAAGTAGTATGCTTGAGAGAGCTTGTGTGAGTATTCAGTGTTCTTGGTGTAAGTTCTGTGTGTTCTAATTAAGGTATCTTCTCAAGCAGTCTAAGTGTTGATATTTATAGATGAATTTGAGTGCCGTTTGAATAGTATCTGTTAGGCTTAACTCAATTTCAAACTATTGATATCTGAGTATAGTACTGTAGCAGGTTTGTCTTCTTTTTCAGAAGCTACCATTTTTGTTCAGACATTTCTGTCTACGCATTTAATGCACTGTACTATACTTTATCCTGTAGTGCTAACGGAACAATGCATTGTATCAGAGATCTTATTCTATCAGAGTTCTCTGAAGCTTTGCATGTTCTTTTCCATAGATTATCACAACTTCAGATACCACTTGTTGAAACAACTTTGTTATAAAATATATCTTTTTAGAAACGTAGTTTATGTCTAAGGTATCTGAGTGTAGATATTTGTGGGCACATTCCTTGTTTCAGAAACCTTTTAGTTCTCAGATATCTCTTGTAACACTATTTATTTAAAAACGCTTGTGTCTTCAAGGTATCTAGTCATAGGTATCTGAAAAACCTTTGTCCTCAGCAATCATGTGCAATCTTCAAGTCTTCAAAAATTGTTGAACTTTTCCTGCCGGATGTCTTTCTTCTTGGTCTTCTTCACAAAATAAAAATTACATTTCGAGACCTAACATCCTATACAAGATTTGCTAGACTATCATACTTAGTGAGTTTCCTCTTTTACAGTGTTCAAGTGAACCAAGAGTACTAATCAACTTTTTGAGCTAAGATAAGTCATTAGGTGATAGCAATCTACAGATATTCCTAACAATCTTCCATATAGTGGAGTGATCAACACCATAGCAGGAGGAACGACTGGAGGTGATAGCAGGAACGCAAGAGAACGGAAAGCTCAGAATCTGCGGAACAATGATAGATCCTATGCTGCTCCGGCAATCCGAGGAACCAACACTGTATCCTTTAATGACAGTGAGATTCCCCCTCCTACGGAAGGAGGTGAGGACATAGATGATCGGGATGTTCCACTAGTGGTCTCTTTAACCATAGCAACTTATCGGGTGAACAAGATCCTGGTAGATACGGGGAGTTCCTCGAACATCATTGCCAAAAGAACAATAGATCAGATGAACCTGGGAAGAATACGATATGAGAGAGTTAATACATCCATACTAGGATTTGGAGGAGGAACTGTCCGCCCTTTAGGAAGCATCATGCTTCATGTATCATTGGGAACATATCCCACGAGAGTGACACAGCTAGTCCGTTTTGTAGTGGTGGATCAAACTTTTGACTACAAAGCCATCTTCGGTCGTCCGGGGCTCAATCAATTCCGAGCTATACCTTCTACTCTCCATAATAGAATGGAGTTTTTGACCCCCTGCGGGATTGGAGAGCATCCGCTCCCGTGTTGGCAGTCTCTCTGACTTCTGATCTGCAAATTATTCTCCCACCAAAAAAGGAAAATTCCAACATTGTAATAGGGAGCTAGAAGGAAAAATTTCCCAAAACTTCACGGATCGAACCTCATGAGATTCTCAAGGATATTGAACTTGTTGGAAGCCCAGACGAGAAGACTAGAATCGGAATGGAGATGAATGCGGAAGTGGAGATTAAGCTCATAGCTTGTCTCCGGGACAACAACGATGTCTTTGCTTGGAGTACTGACGACCTCAGGGGGGATAGATCCGAGGGTCGTTGTTCAACGTCTAAACATGGACCCCTCGATTAAATATATCCACCAGAAGAGAAAAGATTTTGGTCCAATCAAGGATGCCATCATATCCGCGGAGGTTGACCGACTCATGAAGGCCGGACACATCGAAGAGGTCCGTTATCCCGATTGGGTTTGCAACGTTGTCCTAGTGGAAAAATCACCAGGCAAATGGTGGATGTGCAATGATTTCACCAGGTTAAATAAGTTTTGCCAAAGGATCCATACCCTTTGCCACGAATTGACTAATTGGTTGATTCCACAGCCGGATGCACATTACTGAGTTTCATGGACGCGTGTCAGGGCTTTTACTAGATTCGGATGGCCAAGGAGGATATTAAGAAAACAGCTTTCTTCGCTGCGGGAGGGGTGTATTGCTTTAAAGTGATGCCCTTTGGATTGAAAAATGCGGCAGCTACTTACCAACGACTGGTAAATCAAATGTTCAAGGAAGAGATCGGCAAGACCATGGAGGTGTACATGGATGACATGCTCGTTAAAAGCAAAACGGAGGAACAGCATATAGAGCACTTAAACAAATGCTTTGCTATCCTTAGGAAATACGGAATGAAACTCAATCCCGAAAAGTGCACCTTCAGAGTAAAGGGCGGGAAGTTCCTAGGCTACATGGTCACGAAAAGAGGAATAAGTGCAAATCCTGAGAAGATAAAAGCCATCGTAGAACTGCCTCATCCGAAGAACCTCAATGAGGTACAACAGCTTATCGGACGCCTCATTTGATTCTGTACACAAAAAGGGGGGAATGCGCATTTCCTTGTCCTTAAGTCGTTTTATTTCGCGGTCCGCAGAGAAGAATCTTCCATTCTTCAAAATCCTCCGGAAAGGAGAGAATTTTGAGTGGACTGCGGAATGTTCTGAGGCTTTTGAAAACTTGAAAAAGTAGCTCCATTCCCCTCCACTGCTCTCCAAACCCGTAGAAGGAGAACCACTCTACCTCTACCTAGAAATAATGGAAGAGGCAATGAGTTCCGTATTAGTACGGATCCAAACTAATGATCACATGGCAATCTACTATATTAGTAAAGCCCTTGCTGGGGCGGAGACAAGATACGTAAAAATTGAGAAATTTGCATATGCTTTGGTTTACACCACAAGACGGTTAAAGCCCTATTTAAAATCTCATAAGATAGTAGTCCTAACTACAGAACCTTTGAAACAGGTCTTGGGAAAGCCCGACCAATTCGGACGACTCTCTAAGTGGGCAATTGAGCTGAGCGAATACGACATTAGCTATCAGGCTCCAACAGCCAGGAAAGCTCATGTTATTGCTGATTTCCTAGCGGAATACCCAGAAGCGGAGTCAGAGAATGTCTCGGATAAACAGGCATTTGAGTGCCTGATTACCAAACAGATCAAACGAAAGTCAGTTCCACCAAAGATCAACCCAGATAACCCTGAAGATGCTCAGTTCATCAATCAATCTCGGACTACGTCATGGGAAGAAACTCGGGTCAACCAGATGTTCCTCCTTGATGATATCATAAGAGAATCGAATACTGATAACTCCGACCAGGATACTCAGAAGGAGGAGGGACAAGGGTTAAAAATTCAGGAGCTCATAGAGGATCCCCAAGCCAAGGAACAGCCCACTGATATATGGACATTGGAAGTAGATGGTTCATCCACCGGAAGAGTGGGAGGCATTGGAATCTATCTTAAAAGCCCTGATGGCGCGGAACTCGACTACGCGATATCCTTGGACTTCAAGGTTACAAACAATGAAGCTGAATATGAAGCACTGTTGGTCAGATCACGTATAGCCAAGTCCCTACAAGTCCGGAAACTCAAAGCCTACACGGATTCACAGTTGGTTGAAGCCCAGTTTTCTGGTGCTTTTGCCACAAAAGGTCCCTCAATGATCAAGTATCTTGAACTACTGAAGCAACAAGTGAGTCTCTTCGAGGAGTTTACCCTGGAAAAAAATTGATAGGGAATGGAATGAAAGAGCGGATACATTGGCAAAGTATGCGTCTGCAACAGCTGCTTTAGATACAAGGAGAGTCATTCTGCTCACAATTACGAACTCATCCATCATGAGTCCTACTCCGACCATTTTGATCACCGAAACAGGAAGAATTTGGATGACTGACATATTTAGTTACCTTAAGGACGGATCTTAACCTGCTGATCTGAAGGAATCGAGGAGTGTACAGCGCCGAGCGAACATGTATTTCATACTTGGGGAAGATTTGTATAAGAAATCCTTTGCGGGACACACATGAGATGTTTAGATCCACAAGAAGCGAGGACAGTGCTTGAGGAAATTCACAGTGGAAGCTGCGGAAGTCATTCCGGTGGGCGGACTCTCGCTCAAAAAATCATTCGACAAGGTTACTACTGGCCTACCTTTTTTTAAAGATTCCACGAGCTTCACCCGAAATTGCCCTGATTGTCAGTATTATGCAAATGTCCCACATCGTCCGACACACCCTATGATTCCGTCAGTCATAGCATGTCCGTTTGATCAATGGGGCATTGATATTGTCGGACCTTTCCCAAGAAGCACTCAACAGAAGAAATTCTTAATTGAAGTTGTGGAATATTTCACCAAATGGGTGGAAGCGGAAGTAGTGGCCAATATCACGGAAAGCCGTGTGCGGACCTTCATTTGGAAAAACATCATTTGTCGCTTTGGCTTACTGAGAGTCCTTGTCTCAAATAATGGTGCTCAGTTTTCAGGCAATAGACTCAAGGAATGGTTGGCCTCTTTCAAGATTGAGCAACGCTTTACATCTGTCGGATATCCACAGGCTAATGGACAAACTGAAGCCACGAACAAAACAATCGTTAAGATCATAGAGAAGCGATTGAGGACCTCACAGGATAGTTGGGCGGATGACCTGGACGGTGTACTCTGGGCCCACCGCACCACAGCACGGACTGCAACTAGGGAGACCCCATTCGCTCTTGTTTATGGCACGGAAGCAGACATACCAACAGAAAATTGCAGTCGAAATAATAAGGGTCCAAGAATTCCATGATTCCGCCAATCAGGAAGCTCGGACCTATGACCTAGATATGCTGGAATAGAAGAGGACCGAGGCATTGGCTAATATCCACAGATACCAAGCAACTGCAGCCCGGGCCTACAATAAAAATATTCAAGCTAAATATTTATAGGTCGGAGACCTGGTGTAACGCAGAGCTGATATCTTGAGCAATGTTGGGAAGCTCAAGCCCAAGTGGGAAGGACCCTACAAGATTGTTGGTGCAAGGGTGAATGGAAGTTATGAGCTGGAGGATGAGCACGGACACCCACTCAAGCGTACTTGGAATGCCAGGAACCTTCAAAAGTTCTATGCTTAGGGCTTGTTACATGGAACTCCGTCAGTTTTTTTGACATTCTAGGTTTAAACCGTTTGTTACGCGGAACTCCGTCAGTTCTATCTTTGTTACTCTCTTGTCATTGTCCATGCAGCCCACAAGTTGTAATTGAATTTACGGCAAATCAATACAACTTTCATCTTTCGATTCAAAACGAAATTTTATATGTCAAAAAGATTCTAATAACGATCTTGTTTGTACAAATAATCAAAGTTACACACAATCTCCTTTGTACGTACTACGATCCGATATATCTATACGGATCCGTACAACATCTACACTACAACGGAAAAGCCTATCCTACTCTCCAAAATCTACCATAAATTCACCAAAGGATCTCTCAAGCAAAGGGGTCCATCGGCACACCAACAACGTCAATCCTTCCATAGACAAGGAGTGGTGGGATGTACCTGTAACACGGACAAATCAAGAATCAGTCTCCAGACATTAAGATTCTTCAAAACATCCATTCGTTTGAATCCAAAACACGGATCTGACACATTGATCGTATCCTGACCCACCTGCCAGCAGCTCCTCGGAAAGGACAAGCTCCTACCGGGTGGATCACGCATAAGACAAATGGGGTCGTCCGTCAGCTTACTCAGATCGGAAAATTTTCCAAGATCTACGTTTCCTAACAACAGATCTCGAGCAATCCATCCCTCTAGACCCGCGCCACTCCCAAAATCAAAACAATACTTGCTAATTTGAGAGTGGACGGGAGTCTCGAGGGGGAGATTAGTCAAGAAAATGTCTTCCTACAGGGACCACTAAGCTCAAACTGCAAGATCGGTCCGAGCTTGAGAAAGAAGGATGAAATTTTCAGCAAAGGTGTAAATTAGAATTAGATCTATGCGATCAATGTAGTGGGGAACTCGGGTATTTATAGATAGGACGAACCAATTAGCGTCCGCCACGTAAGAAGACTGACGCCGACGATGGGCTTGGGCCATCCGCAAGGGCCAAACAGTATTGGATCATTTGGGCTTACCGCAGTTGATCATATTGAGCCTATGTTCTTAACTTCCCTATAGAAGTATTCATTCATCGGCAAGTCCGACAAACGTCATTTGCAGCAACATCCAAAGATTAAGCTTATTGAGTAGTCCGAAGATCAGCAAGTTAATAATTTGATTGTCTTGAATCAGATGTCGTTCCATGTGATCCACGTTTGCAAGAGATATATATTTATGCAGACTACTAAGACTATGCATATCATGATGGGTCAAGGGAGCATGGAAACAAAAGCACGGGTATATCGAAAAGAAGCACAATTGTACTTACATTCTTATGACAAATTCAAAAATCAATGTACGCGGCCTAAGATCCGTGCCATTAAAAGTACTCCAAAAGTTACAGTATTTCAACGGAGCATACCCCGGACTTCTCATTGAGGGGGAGGCTGGCTTGGCCCGGATTCATCAATTGCAGGCGGATTGGTGGAGGACGGATTGGCATTCGAGGCGCCCACGCGTGATTCAGCAACGGCATCAAAGGTAGCCTTGATGTTCTCGAACAAGTTGAAGTCCGCATCATGGCCGACGATCCGAGAAGGCATGAAGTACCAATCCTTCAGATAGTTCATGTTTTCATGGATTGGTGTGAAGCACACTTTCCCTATAGCCCTCGGGACACATTTGGGAGTCCCCCATTGGTGATTTCAATCTCACCTTCCTCGGTGACCACCTCCGCGAACTCGCACGCCGCTAACCTCTCATCCGGAACAATTTCCACCGGGATTTCAACCCCACCAGCGTCCGCGGAAGTATTCAATCCTTCCGCCATCCAGTTAAAGTTTGGAGGCACCAACCCCTTTGCTTGTAATTGGCCAATGGCGGAAGAGAACCCCCTCCAGGCGGAGAGCGTCGGCCTTGTCCGCCATAAAGAACTTGAAGGAGTCCGACTTCATGAAGTCCTTCACAGCTTCAAGACGGGCGAACTGGAGATCTTCGAGGAGCGCGTCCTTGGACTCCAGGAATGCCTTCATCGACTTATCGATAAAGTTCTCCTGCAATTCCAAGTCCGACTTTACCTCCTGCCAGCTAGCCTTCAACTTGGCAATGAGCGTATCCTTCTTTTTCAATTGAGCCTCCGCCCGTTTGACCTTCTCCGCCTCCTCCACGGATGCAGCCAAAGCCTTATGCAGGTCGTCCTCAATAGTGGCCCGCTCACTGGCCTTCCACTGCATGGCCTTGATCATACATGTGAGCTACAAGTAATCCGTAATGTCAGAAGTTATATTTCTAACACAAAAGCTGAAACCAAAGGAAAAAAAACATGGAGTTACTTACCCATTGATGCAGCTCGTGGATCTCTCCGACCCTTTCAACCTCGTGGAGCCCACAGCTCCGTTCGAACTCCGCATCAATGGCCGCCTGGTCAGATAACGGCAGCACAGCGGAGAACTATTGCCTCTTCGATGCCGGAGGTGCATCCGAGGTCGCGCCCCTTTTCTTGCCAGAGACGATGGCATCCCGCATCAACACATCCCCCGGAGGTGCAGACGCAGCGGAACCACCAGGATCCGATGTCCTCAGAGCACCTACAGTAGTACTGCGGGTCGCAGGACCTTTGCCCTTGTCGGGCACCTCCAAGACCTGCGGATCCTCACTCGCCTTCTTCCGTCGCTCCTCCTCAGCAGCAAAGAGGGCCGCATTTTTGGGGTCCGCCATAGGCAAACCCGCGGACGTATTGATAATTCTGGACTTTTGGCCAGTGGCAAGCTCGAGGGCTTGCTGCTCTCTCTGCTGCTTCTTCTTTTCGCGGAGGGTCGACATTATGTACTCGAACCAGTAAGCTACAGAAGGAACAAACAATGTCAGATACGGATCCATAACACCATGAACAGCGCATAACTATGGAACAATCATGCATGACATTTAAAAAAAGAAATCCTAAGTTAGGGATCATTACAGAAGTCGGTCTTCCCTTCGACCTTGACGACGTCAGTCAGTCCGCACAAGTATGGCAGTGGCTGACAGATCAATCAGTGGAACGGATAAGTTGGTGGGTTATTTTTCTTGTGGATCTCCGCCACCCACGGAGCCACATTCTTTGGTAGAGGGCGCCAGTCCGGGATACTCTCCCTTAGAAACATCATGGGCAACCCCCACTGTTCTCGTCTCCTCGCGGTCTCCCCAGGCTTCAAAGCCATCCACACGAAGATGTACTTCTCCCACCACTTTGATCCGAGTGAGGTGTCATTTACCATGAGTTTGCAAGCTGCGACTTGATTTTACGGCTCGTCCTGCCTACTGCCAATGACGAGAATGACTCTGTCGAATCCACATGTACGGTTTCACACATTGTTCGACTGCCAGTATTGGCACATACGAAAGTTACTCCAGGATTGATCATCCTGCAACCTCGCGGAGTGGCAGTATGTCATAGAATTAGTCGCTAGTTGACATGAGCTAGGTTTCTTGTTACTTGTACTCTTGTGTGTCAACAACAAATTACTACTAGTAGTAATCTTGTATGTTTTATGTATATCCATGGATGTTGAATCATTTACATTAGAGAATTGCATTTTTAGTCATCTATCTTGAGCCTAGAGGTCCACTGAGATTAGGTCCTTCCAAAATTTGTTTTTGTAATTTTGGTCCTTGGGATCTTCTATTATGCCCAAATAAGCTATATCTTCATGAACAACGCATTCAAACTCTAGGAAAATGGGTTCACGTTAGTGTCATTATGTTGGTCCAAGTTTAGCAAAAGTTCAGAGCAATTTGATAACCTCGTTTACAACTAATAAACTGGTTTAAAACTGATGAGCAAGTTGAAAATAGAGAATCGTTATCCTCTCTTCCATAGCCCGTTATAGAATTTTCATTCTTTTCACGAGGAGATGAATATCCGTATATCATCAAAGTTCGAAATGATTTGGCATCAAGAAAAAGGAGCACCTACATCTTTGGCTATACTTGTTGATGAAAGTATTTGCAGGAGACCGTCTATATTTAATTTAAAAAGAGACCGACCTATGTTATTAAGAAAAACATGTACAATATGTTGCGGTATCTAGGTAACTTATTTAGCGACGGACCTATATTGTTAATATGGAAAATTTCGGATGGTACCCCTTAAATTGGGTCCAATAACAGATTCACCCCTTCTATTCGAAGAATTACAATTACATTCAAAAATTGGTCTGAACAATTTATGATATTACAAATGGGTCCAAAAGTCAAACTTGAAGATCACATGGACTTACTTTTGCTGAGTGTTATATAAATCTATAGATCATCACCAACCACAAGAACTTGTCAGGATCTATATAACACTCTTTAACCTACAATGTACTTGTAAGTGTAAACAAACATAACTTACATACTCTGCTACCCAATTTCCACTGACAGAATATATGAATTAACTTATCAAGAAAAACAATGCTTGTGAAATTCAGAACACTTGTCAACTAAAATAAAGAAAAGGGAAACACTAACAAAACCGAGATGAAGAAAACCCAAGGGATTTAGTTTCCATGTTTTAGTGCCTCGTTGAAGTGAAATTCTTGTAAAAATAAGGTTTTCCCATAATATGAGGTAAATCCATCCATACCTCTATGACCAAGTGTTTGTCACTCTCACCAATTTACATTGATATGATATGATATTTTCCATACTTGAGAAAAATCAAGTCTTTGAAGTACAAGACTCTCCTCATTGAATGGGTTAGAGTTTACTTACTGAGAATGAACGAGGACAAGGAAATGAGCAAATTGGTATCGTAAAGAGAAAAATGACAATGAGCAAGAACAGGTAGATAACACTGGTAAACAGTTAATAGCAAATGAGAATGAGGTGCAAGGATATTAAACAACTAACTACCCAAAGGAGCCTTCAAAAAGCTGTTCAATTCAAGAACAAATATTAACAAATATACATCAAGGGATAGAGAGAAACACTTACCGTGGTTTCCTTCTTCAGCCTACAGCCCACTCGAGAAGAGATTACAGCAGAGAAACAAAATAGGTCGGATGGGTTTTGTAGGTTAGTCTTAGAGAGGCCTAGATCTCCTGATTCGTTGCCAATATCGTCCGCTCTTTCTCCAATCAGATAATTAAGTGCGCTCCGGAAAATGTATTACGAAGGTATTCGAGTGCCAAAGATACTAGTGGAATAAACCGGTCTATCTACATGCACGGAATAAAGTAATACCCCGTCTTAATCTTGATTCCTAAAATTATAAATTGTAATTTATAAATTACTAATTACCAATTTTTTCTACGAAATATCTATTTATATATATTCCCATCGAATTATACGAATTACCAATTACCAATTATTTTATACAAATTATAAATTACCAAATACTCAACCAAATCCAATACATACTTACAAACATTAAACTAAATCAAAATAAATACCATAAATAACATACATACTTACATACATACCATATATATACTTACATACTTCATACTTACAAACATCAAACTAAACACCATACTTACAAACATTATACTAACTAATCAATTTCACAATAAATCAATCAATTCATTAACCCGCTACTTAATATGAGTTATACTAGCTAGTATATGAGTTTAGAAACATACAATTGATCGAAATTAGCAAAAGTCCCAAATTTACAAAAGTAGGGTTTTAGACCATTACCTTCAAATTGAGGGAAAAATAGTCGAAGATCGATGAAATTGAACGGACACCCGAGTTCCTTGTTGAAAGAGCTTTCAAAAGAGCCAAAGATTCGCCGGAATGGTGGACGTTTGGTCGGAGAACCGGGAAGACGAAAATTTCGAAGACGGGAGAAGAAAGAAGCAGAGAAGAAATGGGGGAGAAGGAAGAAGTTGTTCCCGTTGATGTCTGGGAATTTATCCGTCGGTACCTATTTTTTTTTTTTTAATTCTTCTATCCGTCGTTAGGTAGCGACGGATAGGTTATCCGTCGCTACCTTTTTTTTTTATTCTTTTTTAACGGATAGAATTTCTTTTTTTTAAAATCAAACGACGGATAAAATTATCCGTCGCCATTTAGCGACGCTTAAATATCCATCGTAGAATTTCTGTTTTTCTTTTTTTTTTTAAAGTCGAACGACGGATAACTATCCGTCGTTAACTAATGACGGATAGAATTATCCGTCGCCATTTAGCGACGGATAAATATCTCGCCAAATAACACCGATCCGTAGCCAAAACACAGAATTCTTGTAGTGGGATTGGGGAAGAAGATGGGTGGTGGGGAAGGAGAGTTAAAATTTTAATAATTAAAATTTTTGGAAAAAGTTAATAGTTTCAAAAAAAAAAAAAATAGTTGTTGAAGCCGATACAGAGCAATGGTTGAGGGCGACACAGAGCAACAGTTTAGGGCGATACAGAGCAACGGACACGTGTCAGATGTCGATACATTGACTGATAATAGTCAGGGTGACACCTTGACTGACGGTAGAAAAGCTGTAGAGACTATGTGTAGTTTTCATAAATAAAAGAGTAAGTGTCATGGGATAGAGTTTGTAGATAACTTATTACGAGACGGATTTGTATTGTTGATAAAAGCATCTATGTTACTCAAAATGTTGTTAACATTAGTGTTCTTTCATACACAAAAATTTTGTTAATAACATTGATGTTTTTTTCATTAACAACATAAAATTACATATGGTACCCCTTAAATTGGCCCTCAACAGATTGGTCCCTTATATTTGAAAATAACATATAACCCCCTTATAGTTGACCAAAACCTCCATTCCTTTTCTCTCTCATGTCATGTTGGATATTATTTGATGAAATGTGAAAGAAAGCAAAAAAAATTTTAAATTTATTTATTAATTAAAGAAAAGATAAAATAAAAACAAACACAAACCCATCTTCTTCCTCTTCTCTTCCCTTCTTCCTCTTTTCTTCCCTTCTTCCACTTTTCTTCTTATTAGCTCCACCGGAGTTCCGGTGAGTCAGATATCCTGACCCGGAGTTAACAACTCCTTAACAACTGTGATTTACATGATTTGAGTCTGCAGCGTATCGAGTCTGCTATGCCTTTGGTATCAGAACTGCAAATAGCTCCAATTTGGAGATTTCAAAGCTCCAAATCGAAGCTCCACGCAGTAGGAGATGTGGATATGGAGTTCGAAGATGTTTTGATTGTCGTTTGGATTGTTTCATAGTTTCAGGGACTCAATTTAAGGTTTTAAAAACTCGAAACCCTTACAATTGATAATTTAAAAAACCTAATTGCAAAATTGAAAAAGTTATGGGGATTGAATTGAACTTTTCTTTTTTTTTTTTATAACGACTAGTTGGATCCAAATAGTTTATAAACATTCAATTTGACCCCAATTCACCAATTACATCAATTCAATTGGCCTCAAATTCACCAATTACATCAACGTCCCTACATTTGTTTCTCTTAATTACATATAGGTCCACTATCAGTTGGGCCAAAATAAAAGAGGAGAAAAGAAAAGCAAAAATAAAAGAAAATAGAGAAAGAGAATAAAAGAAACTCAAAAATCAAAATATGCAATGACATTTTCGTTATTTTGCCCAACTTTGGCCGACACATCAGCAAAAAGCAAGTCCATATCATCTTCAAGTTTGACTTTTTGACCCATTTGTAATATCATAAATTGTTCAGACCAATTTTTGAATGTAATTGTAATTCTTCGAATAGAAGGGGTGAATCTGTTATTGGACCCAATTGAAGGGGTACCATCCGAAATTTTCCATATTAACAATATAGGTCCGTCACTAGATAAGTTATCTAGATACCGCAACATATTGTACATGTTTTTCTTAATAACATAGGTCGGTCTCTTTTTAAATTAAATATAGACGGTCTCCTGCAAATACTTTCATCAACAAGTATAGCCAAAGATGTAGGTGCTCCTTTTTCTTGATGCCAAATCATTTCGAACTTTGATGATATACGGATATTCATCTCCTCGTGAAAAGAATGAAAATTCTATAATGGGCTATGGAAGAGAGGATAACGATTCTCTATTTTCAACTTGCTCATCAGTTTTAAACCAGTTTATTAGTTGTATACGAGGTTATCAAATTGCTCTGAACTTTTGCTAAACTTGGACCAACATAATGACACTAACGTGAACCCATTTTCCTAGAGTTTGAATGCGTTGTTCATGAAGATATAGCTTATTTGGGCATAATAGAAGATCCCAAGGACCAAAATTACAAAAACAAATTTTGGAAGGACCTAATCTCAGTGGACCCTAGGCTCGAGATAGATGACTAAAAATGCAATTCTACCGAACAGAAATGATTCAACATCCATGGATATACATAAAACATACAGTACTACTACTAGTAGTAATTTGTTGTTGACACACAAGAGTACAAGTAACACAGTAAAACCTAGCTCATGTCAACTAGCGACTAATTCTATGACATACTGCCACTCCGCGAGGTTGCAGGATGATCAATCCTGGAGTAACTTTCGTATGTGCCAATACTGGCAGTCGAACAATGTGTGAAACCGTACATGTGGATTCGACAGAGTCATTCTTCTCATTGGCAGTAGGCAGGACGAGCCGTAAAATCACATCGCAGCTTGCAAACTCATGGTAAATGACACCTCGTAAACACTAGTAGGCTAGTAGCTATGCTGGAACTTGGAGTCTAGGTGATGACGAGTCTTCTTGTCTTCCAAGACCTGCTAAGAGAGTGTACGCTCGAATTACTGATAGATGAAAAGGATAGGCTCATACGTTTACTGAGAATGAAAAATAGGCTCATAATATTTTAACCAGTAAATTCCACAAATGACTTGGGAATTTCCGTCTGTTTTGTCACACCGCCCCGGGGGGGGTGTGATCGCAATATCTTTGAGATGGGATGAATATAATTCCTAAGATAAGGGAAAACCGTAAAGTAACCAAAACTTGGAACACACACAATCTAGACGAATGTATTACCTTTCTTAATCTTGTTCCTGAAACCTCTCTTTCTGCTAAATGCTTTTTCCTGCAGCCAGAAGAACATGTGTTAAATATCCTCCCTGGTATGAAACTTACTAAACACAAAGCACACACAGACTTGCAAAAACGTATATAAGAAAGCATAGACAACGCTATAATTGAGCGCAATTTATACAATATTACAAGTGCAAGGTGGAGTGGTGAAAATGGAGAACAGACTAACAAATATCCTTCCGTGCACATAAAAAACCATGCACTTTCAACTTTAGACATAACTATTGGAAGACAACTTAATTATGGCTTCAGTATAATTCATATCAAATGCTTACCACAGGTAAACCCTGGTCCTCAGCTCGACCATCTGCATCTACAAGATCTCAATTTGATGCTTTGAAAAGGCTTGTAACAAGCCCGTGTTGCCCAGCCCTGGCTGTCCTACCGACTTTGTGCAAAAAATCTACAGCAGAACTTGCAAACTCCGCCTGACAGGACATGAAGACAGAAGAGCAAATTTAAATGATGACAGTAAAAAATGGGAACGCATGTCTGGTCGAGCCTGCTCTGAAAATTACAAAGTTTTTACCTGGATAACATGTGAAACATTCGGCACATCCAGTCAACGAGCAGCAGCATCAGTGCACACAAAAACTCCACCGTTTTCCTGAAAGGCAGTTATATTGTCTGTCTGCTCCTCCAGAGATACATCTCTATGGTACCGCAAACATTCAACTCCAGCTCCCATCAATATTGTGGCAACAGCTTCAGCAGCCTCGACAGTGTTTACAAACACCATGGTGCGTACTACTCCACTATCCGACTTTCTTTTTTGTTGAAGCCCATTGTTAACCGCATCTATAAGAGCATCCACTTGGGTATCTGTGGTGACTTAACCCACTTCTGCTCCAACCTGAAGCGCACACAACAGCACAAAGACCAAAGTCGAATAAATAAGACTTTAGGTAATAACTTGGAGGACATATTACATCATATATCCAAGAAACAGACAAGAATTATGCAGAATGATGTGGTTGAAAAGGAAGAACCTTGGATTTTGGCAATGGAGATGATTTCCACTAACCCAATTAGCATCTGGAAACATCCGTTTCAAAAGTCCTCCAGCAGTTCTCTTCCCATTCAATGGAAGGGTAGCTGCAACAAATATGTACTGCTTACTTCGCTCGTATACTTTTCTCATCCTTCTGCAGTCTTTCTAGTCGCTTTTGTTTCTAACTTCAGATCCGGTCTCCAAGTCCACGATTGCAGAACTGTCATCAGAATCTTCATCTTCGCCCAGAAAGCCATCTGCCTCCATGTCATCCTCATCATCTATTCCAATGGCTTCCACCTCTTGAGGCTGAATATTTTCTCTTTTAGACTGAGACAGCTGTTTCTCGTCGAAGCGCAGCATGTTTATAAGACGGGTCACTTGGTTCTGAAAGCTGCCACAGAGTAGAAGGTCTGCTTCATCAAAAACCTAGAACAAAAAATTTCCGTAGATATTAGAACGGATCCAGTTACAATAAAATGGGCCGATTATATCAGGTGGTAATTTGACAAAAAATTACCACATATTTGACACAACGTATGAAATCGTCACGTGTATGATTATCCTGGTCAATTGCATATAGGTACTTTAGAAATGCAACTGGGGTTGATACTATGACATCCCGTGTTTTAATTGGCAAACCCTGCGTTAAACATGGCCACAATAAGAAGTGTGGTACAATTCAAATAGTACAGTTGAGAAAAAGAGAAAGGAGTAAAATACAGAACTCCAACATCCAAGATTAAAAGGTGCAGTTATACCTGACGACCACAGATGGCAACAGCTCTGAGAAGTGGGTCACCATCATTATTATGAAGAGAGAGAGCCATGCGAACCACTTGCTCACAAAGCATGACGTTTGGGCAAAACACAAGAGAAACATGGTGATGCTTGTTTGGTGCTACGTCATCAGTTTCTGAGAAATCGACACCGCTGCATAATTTCTGAATGATAGGAACCAAGTATCCATGTGTCTTGCCACTTCCCGTCTCTGCAGCGACCACAACGTCATATCCTGCAAAAATGGCAGGTATTACAAGTGAGCTCCAACTGTATGCACGGGAAATAGTATCTTAGGATATAACATGAGGATCGTAATAGCAGCATATATTAACACAAAACCATGAAAATGCATGTCGGAATTGTTACACAGCAAATGGTGAAAACGAAAGGAAAGAGATCAAACTTCCCAGTCTCCACATAGTTGTCATCCACGAAATAAAGTCCGAATGAAAAAAAAAAAAGAAAAGGTAAGCTCTAACATTTCCACGTATGCTCAAATTAAATTTTCTTCTAGATCACCCAGTAACCAAATAGGGACTAAGAAACATACTATACAGTATACACATGCATATGCACCTGCTACAAATATAAAGGATATCAGATGTAATGGAACAGTATATAATTGGATAACCCTCTCCCCTTGACAAAACCATCTTGTCCAGATAAGGTTCCAAAACTCAGAAATACGAGAACCATGCCCGAAAACTACGATGAAGGGAACAACACATTCGATGTAAGAGGGATATGCGAAGACATGATGCATGTAAAATGATATTCCACATGAGTTAGGCAAATATCCCACAGTCAATTAAGTAAACCATGAACATATGAAACCAAGGTAACAATAAAATGTAGTCCTAACTTTGTTCAAACAATAACCAAGTGACCTGGAGAAAAGCAACTGGAGGTCAGAAAGTAAAAGGCAAAAAATATAATACCTGTAATAAAGAAGGTCGGTGTAGGCCAACATTAGACAGTGCCTGTGAAAGGGATTTAGTGACCCCAAGAGAAACCCATGAAACACTTTCGTCTGCCAGGAACGTGTCGGAATCACTTCCATCTCTAGTGGCGGACAAGGCGGTTGCTCTGAAGGCTCGGAAATTGTTTCTCTTGAGTCGACAGTTGTTGA
Source organism: Plantago major (assembly GCA_026545765.1). Lineage (NCBI taxonomy): Eukaryota > Viridiplantae > Streptophyta > Magnoliopsida > Lamiales > Plantaginaceae > Plantago > Plantago major. The sequence continues at coordinate 33,988,556 of CM048841.1, forward strand.
GAGTGGAGAAAGTGAGTAACGGTGAGGAGCGATTATTTAGACAGGGAGAAGAAAATTTGGAAAATGAACATGCTTTGCAGGTATTTAGTATTGAAATAGAACGCTGCATAAGCATTATGTTTTTGGCTCTTGTTACTGGTAATACAATTAATGCTGGGTGTTAACTTCTGGCTCCAATCAACACAACAGGAGATAGGGTTCTGAAATATTCTTCCGGTGGTAGAAGAACACCCGTGTAGGTAAACAGGAACACTGATAGAGAAAAAAAAACCTGTGCGGAAAAAAAAATCAATTTTACATCAGCCTATTTCATACTGAATTGAATATCAAGGCTTCTGATACAAACACAACTTGGACCCTTGCAGACAAAACTCTTTCTTTCATGTAGCAATTGACTCTTTAATAAGAACCAGATAGTTCTTGGTGAATGGGATTTAAAAACTCAAAATATACATGGGTAGTTCATTTAAAGAAAGTCAGCTATCATTTTAGCACTGTCAAGCCGAGAGATTATACATGGAGACATTCCGGGAAGCATGTATACATAGTGTCTTTTTTTAGCATAGATATCTCATAGTAATAAGGTGATCTAACAGTGGCGTACTTAGTCCCGGTTGCTTCAGGATATCCTGCAGAATCATTTAACAAGTTAATTTTTTAAAAGTCAGAATTGTTTTTTTTACGACCACCACGTCAGAATCTTTTTTTTTTTTTTACATGCTAAACATCATTCAGCATACACTCGGAAAACATCATTCGAGACGAACAGCCTGTCTACCATTTTCTAACAGAAATTCATCCTCCACGTTATAGTTCGAGTGGATTAACGAGGGCCTTTTCCATTGTCAGGGTCTTATTTCATGCATCAAGAGAATCTTATAGAGAAAATCATAATTATTGTTGGTTTGTTATCTGAAAATCCGAACTTGCAGGAGAGAAAACTCAGCTTCAATGTTTCTTTGGAGTTAAGGAGCATGTAAACGGTTCATGTTATATTTTAAACATTCCAAGAAACAAGTACATGGCTACAATATACTCAATACTGCAAGCGCCTAAGGCTACAACTCATCTATAGATCATCACCAACCACAAGAACTTGTCAGGATCTATATAACACTCTTTAACCTACAATGTGCTTGTAAGTGTAAACAAACATAACTTACATACTCTGCTACCCAATTTCCACTGACAGAATATATGAATTAACTTAACAAGAAAAACAATGCTTGTGAAATTCAGAAAACTTGTCAACTAAAATAAAGAAAGGAAACACTAACAAAACCGAGATGAAGAAAACCCAGAGGATTTAGTTTTCATGTTTTAGTGCCTCGTTGAAGTGAAATTCTTGTAAAAATAAGGTTTTCCCATAATATGAGGTAAATCCATCCATACCTCTATGACCAAGTGTTTGTCGCACTCACCAATTTACATTGATATGATATGATATTTTCCATACTTGAGAAAAATCAAGTCGTTTAAGTACAAGACTCTCCTCATCGAATGGGTAAGAGTTTACTTACTGAGAATGAACGAGGACAAGGAAATGAGCAAATTGGTATCGTAAAGAGAAAAATGACAATGAGCAAGAACAGGTAGATAACACTGGTAAACAGTTAATAGCAAATGAGAATGAGGTGCAAGGATATTAAACAACTAACTACCCAAAGGAGCCTTCAAAAAGCTGTTCAATTCAAGAACAAATATTAACAAATATACATCAAGGGATAGAGAGAAACACTTACCGTGGTTTCCTTCTTCAGCCTATAGCCCACTCGAGAAGAGATTATAGCAGAGAAACAAAATAGGTCGGATTGGTTTTGTAGGTTAGTCTTAGAGAGGCCTAGATCTCCTAATTCGTTGCCAATATCGTCCGCTCTTTCTCCAGTCAGATAATTAAGTGCGCTCCGGAAAATGTATTACAACGGTATTCGCGTGCCAAAGATACTAGTGGAATAAACCAGTCTATCTACATGCACGTAATAAAGTAATACCCCATCTTAATCTTGATTCCTAAAATTATAAATTGTAATTTATAAATTACGAATTACCAATTTTTTCTATGAAATATCAACTAGTAAATGACCCATCGATACTCGACGGGGAATTCCTATAAAGTAGAAAGAAAAAAACAGATTGAATATAAAATAAATATAAATTACAAATTTACATGCAATTTGATTTTTTTAAATCTTAAGAATATCACATATGTCACATATCCTGAAAGAACATACGATACCTACCCCCCAGAAAGACGGACAAAATGTGTCTAAAAGCTAAGCCGAAGACAGTCCAACCCACATAAAGGCTCTCGTGGACAATTCAAAACATCCCTTAAACTCCTATTCCTATTAACCCACATACTTCATGAAATTTCTCATAATGGGATGGACTTGGAAGTATTTTGAAGGCACGACCCATGTTACAAAGGCTAGGCCTAAGCACAGCTCGTGTCCAGGTGGAGTAGGAGTTTTGAAAGTCCGTCATGGCTTCTTGACTCGCATGTATTTGAATTAGATCCATCGAGGTTGGGTAGCGTACTCGACTCGTGTTACGTAGGCTTGGCCCAAGCCCGACTCATGCCCTGGTGACATATTTAACAATTAACGAAATTAAGGTTCCCTGTTTCATAACTTATTTTATGATTAATATCTCGCTATAGCATGTGTGTTAGTGAGTTATGCACTGTAATATTTTACGCATGCAGTAATCTTGACACATGTATGCATGAGCAAATATTTTAAAAACCGTAATTTTCCTAAGTAATACTCCCTCTATTCCGATTTCAACTTTCATTGTGGACTTTTTTCGGTCAACCATTGTTAATTTTAACCTCGAACTACTCTTATAGGACAGTGGTTAAATATTTAATTAACAAAGTTATATTATAAAATCTTACTTTTGAAATTTTCACTATATGGTTTTATTAAGTCATTTACCTTTATAGTTTAAGAGTATAATTTGAGGTACAATTTGATAATGGTTGACCCGAAAAAGTCAACACGGGAAATTGAATCGACGATGAAGGGAGTATATAGTATGAAATACCATATGATATAAGTGCAAATTGGATGGTTACACCTAACACTTGGGTTGTAGAGCTAATGTTTTCTTCAATTCAGAAAAAAACATGACTTTTATAATAATTTGACTTGATTTTTTTTTTTTACTTATTTAAGCACGAAGTACATTAAAGGAAAATTGCTATAAATGCTCTGATGGAGTCAACTTTGACAATAAATTGCCAATATTTAAGCATGATAATTTTTTTTAGTCGACTTTGACTATAAATTGCTCTTATATCATATCGGAAAATATTTAAAAATAAATATATTGTGAAAGTATGTATTGGATTTGGTTGAGTATTTGGTAATTTATAATTTGTATAAAAAAATTGGTAATTGGTAATTCGTATAATTCGATGGGAATATATATAAATTGATATTTCGTAGAAAAAATTGGTAATTCGTAATTTATAAATTACAATTTATAATTTTAGGAATCAAGATTAAGACGGGGTATTACTTTATTACGTGCATGTAGATAGACTGGTTTATTTCACTAGTATCTTTGGCACACGAATACCCTCGTAATACATTTTTCGGAGCGCACTTAATTATCTGATTGGAGAAAGAGCGGACGATATTGGCAACGAATTAGGAGATCTAGGCCTCTCTAAGACTAACCTACAAAACCCATCCGACCCTATTTTGTTTCTCTGTTGTAATCTCTTCTCGAGTGGGCTGTAGGCTGAAGAAGGAAACCACGGTAAGTGTTTCTCTCTATCCCTTGATGTGAATTTGTTGATATTTGTTCTTGAATTGAACAGCTTTTTGAAGGCTCCTTTGGGTAGTTAGTTGTTTAATATCCTTGCACCTCATTCTCATTTGCTATTCACTGTTTACCAGTGTTATCTACCTGTTCTTGCTCATTGTCATTCTTCTCTTTATGATACCAATTTGCTCATTTCCTTGTCCTCGTTCATTCTCAGTAAGTAAACTCTTACCCATTCAATGAGGAGAGTCTTGTACTTCAAAGACTTGATTTTTCTCAAGTATGGAAAATATCATATCATATCAATGTAAATTGGTGAGTGTGACAAACACTTGGTCATAGAGGTATGGATGGATTTACCTCATATTATGGGAAAACCTTATTTTTACAAGAATTTCACTTCAACGAGGCACTAAAACATGAAAACTAAATCCTCTGGGTTTTCTTCATCTCGGTTTTGTTAGTGTTTCCCTTTTCTTTATTTTAGTTGACAAGTTTTCTGAATTTCACAAGCATTGTTTTTCTTGTTAAGTTAATTCATATATTCTCGCTGGAAATTGGTAGCAGTATGTAAGTTATGTTTGTTTACACTTACAAGCATTGTAGGTTAAAGAGTGTTATATAGATCTGACAAGTTCTTGTGGTTGTGATGATCTATAGATGAGTTGTAGCCTTAGCGCTAAAGATTGAGTATATTGTAGCCATGTACTTGTTTCTTGGAATGTTTAAAATATAACATGAACCGTTTACATGCTCCTTAACTCCAAAGAAACATTGAAGCTGAGTTTTCTCTCCTGGAAGTTCGGATTTTGAGATAACACACTACTAAAAAACATCAATTTCTATAACCAAACATATGTGACAGGTACTCATGCAGTAACATTAGAATGGATCCTGGGAGAGTTGGAATAAGTCAATAACATTATATTACCGTATGCTGTCACAGAATTGCAATACGGGTCCACAACACTTTTTTGTAAGCGTCTTGCTGTCACAAAAGAATGTTTATACGGTAGAAAATTTGACTCCCTCAAAATAAACTATGTGTGACCCTTTATGCTCTTATTTTATTACAGCAAGCTGTCACAAAACTTTTATACGTTTTTAAATTACCAAATCATTTGTTTGTGACCGTGTACAATCACATTAGGTGTGTACAAATTGAAATATAAAAATTGGAGTACAATTTTATGTATTGTTGATGTTTAGTGGGATATGTATTTTAAGTAATCAATACTTGTGATATTTGTACATACTAAATTACACTTTGTACGGACATGAATATCATCGCTTTAAAGTTTCACTTGGTCGGATCAATATGTATTTTTCTACCGATCAAGATAAGTTTTATCCTTTTTCCTTGAAGCTTCAAGCCAATCTCAATCTCCTAATTTTCCCACTAATCTAACAAGGATAGACATAAATAAAATATCACCATAAAATGTTATGTAACACATTTGAATTTATATCATTGAATATGTTAAGATATGATAATTTATCGAAGTTACTTATTAACTTTATTAGTTAAATCTATAGTATGAAATTCGAAATTAACCCGGTGAATATCACCTTGTTGGATTAATATATAGTCAAACTACCATAATTTAAAAAAAATCATGTCAACAGTTATACATACATCCCTAGTCATGCAAAAGACATCATCCGCACAATCATCATCCGATAAAAAAAGCGACATCATGTCAATAGTTATACATTACAAAAGACATCATCCACAAAATCATCATCTGCAAAATCATCATACACGACCAAAGATAATTACGAATTCAAAGTAGTGCATTAGTTAACCAAATACGAGCAAGGCAAATGAGATCAAGAAGTGCAACCGTCACAATCATCATGATCGTCACCAGACTCATTCTCCTCATCCTCATCATCCTCAGTGGAGTCATCAGCTTCAGTGCCAGCTTCAGTCTCATTCTCCTGGAATACTTCCCTAAGTTCCACTAGTGTAGTATTTTTTTGCATCCATTTCTTCATGAACCCAAAAATCTTAGTAGATTGCTTTTTATCTTTCTGATATTCCTTTTGACCTTTCTTCAAAGTTTTAATTTCCTTTTTCAGCTTAAGCACTTCTGGGTTGGGCTGTGAAGTGGTAAGAGGTCGTGGTGGCAAAGCTCGTCTGCCAGTGCTAGCAAAACCAGCTTCACGGATCAATACACCTCGTGATACACCTCTCATAGTACCATGATGGACGCCACCAGCAACCTCACCCCAATTTCAGGGTTAAACCCATACACGATGCTCTCTGAAGACTCTTGGGAATTTTGTTTGTATCCTTCCTATTTTCAAATTGCATACAATCATATATATATATATATATATATATATATATATATATATATATATATATATATATATATATATATATATATATATATATTATCGATGAATGTTAATTTGCTCAATTGATTATAATCATGCATATTAGTAAATTGAGAAAAGACTTACATAAAGTTCCCGTGATGGTTCATTTACCCATTGTTCCTCCACCTGTGGAATGACAATAGGTTCGCCGTTGTCACCTACAAGACCAGTAGCCTCAACACGTGCCCTTGCTTCTTCCGCCGCTCGAAGCTCTTTCCTATTGGTTATGTGGGTGTTCTTAAAAACGAGGGGGAAGTTCTGATCAATGATCGTATCTGGTTCAACAGGCCGCTCTTTTAATTTCTTCGCACGCTGTATGTTGATATGGAAATGTGTCCAATCCGTTAAGGGCGCCATAGAGACCATAGAGAGTGTCCTAAAGCGCATCACGGCTTAACTAGCCAATTCAGTACTGGTCCGACCTCACATGGTCCGACCAAAGTGAATCAACTAGTACGCTGAAGTCACTACATCTCCACAGCCAGTCCGATCTGGCTAAGGAAAGGACTTCCAAACCTGACCATGACAGTACAGAGATGCCTAACGAACCGGACGAGAGAATCTCGGACGCCACCATCGCGATAAGCCCAAACGTACATAACAGAACCACTGAGATACTTCCGTGAGACTCTTGGCTCGGACATCCAGAGTTACCCAAGGGCAGATCAACCAAGCAGACAGATCTGTTCGAGGGACTAACACGGACCCAACAGGCGGAATAGTACTCTCAGAGGGAAAAGGTCCAAACTACCCTCCCAAGCCCACTAATCGGTATTGGACTACTGTTCACTATTGGGCTATGGGCCAAAGAGAGCATTGGAGTCCAAATCTGAATCATACAGTTGGCATCATCTTATGAACCTCTTCATAAGTACATGATAACTATAAATATAGCACAAGGTCCAAGACCTTAAGGTAAGCAACAATCCCTAAGTCTTTTAGGACATAATACCTTTCCCATTACTATTGCATTGAGAGCTGTCATCTCTCCTTTGAGTAAGCCTTCCGGATTGACTTTATAACCGTAACCCATTCTAACCCCCCCCCCCCCCTCTTGCTCGGACAAGCCTTCTCTCGGACTTCAAGTTGGAGGTGGATCTTAGATTAGGTTACTTGCAGTAGTAGTGTTGGTGTTTGAGGTTTTATCCCTCAACATTTTGGCACTTTACAAAAAGATCTGTGTTTGTGTTGTGCTGATGGCTAGGACGAGACGAACAGCTCGAACTAGTGCTGCAGGTGTGGGAACACCACCACCTCGCCCACTATCTTTGCCACCTCCGCCAGTAGGCTATCCGCCACGCATGGGAGGACATCCGTACGGATACGGCGACGAGACCGAAATGGAGAACCCTCCGTACAGCGGGGTGATCAACGCTATCGCAGGCGGACCCTCTGGAGGTGATAGCAGGAACGCAAGAGAGCGGACCGCCCAAAACCTTCGGAACAATGACAGGGCGTACGGTGCCCCCGCGATTCGAGGAACAAATGCAATATCTTTCGACGATAGCGAAATTCCCCCTCCTACGGCAGGAGGCGAGGAGATTGATGACCCGAACGTTCCTCTTGTAGTTTCGTTGACCATCGCGACTTATCGAGTGAACAAAATTCTGGTGGATACCGGGAGTTCTTCGAATATCATCTCTAAGAGGACACTAGATCAGATGGAGTTGGGAAGAATCCGCTACGACAGAGTTCACACCTCTATACTAGGGTTTGGAGGAGGAACTGTTCGACCACTAGGAAGTGTTACTTTACACGTTTCACTCGGAACCTTCCCGGCCAGGGTAACACAGTCGGTCCGATTTGTCGTGGTTGATCGGACCTTCGACTATAACGCCATCTTTGGGCGCCCAGGACTCAATCAATTCCGGGCTATCTCATCCACCTTACACAACAGAATGAAATTTCCTACTCCCTTCGGAGTAGGAGAAGAGGTAGGAAACATCCGAGAAGCTTGGGAGTTTTACATTATGTCCACGAAGGGCATCCGCCGTTTTGGCAGTCACGGTGACCTCCGATCCGAGAGTTGTTCTCCCGCCCAAACAGGAGAATCCGCAGATAGGGGTAGGAAGCCCGAAGGAGAAATTCCCCAGAACTGCACGGATCGAGCCTCACGAAACTCTCAAGGAAATCGAGATTGTTGTTGGAAGCCCGGATAAGAAGACTAGAATCGGAACAGATGAGCATGTGGAGATGAAACTTATTGCTTGTCTCGAGACAACAGGATGTATTTGCTTGAGTAATCGATGATTTGAAGGGAATAGATCCGAGAATCACTGTTCACCGTCTGAACATGGATCCCTCGATCAAATATATCCGACAGAAGAGGAAAGACTTTGGCCCGGTCAAGGACGCAATTATATCTGCGGAAGTTGACCGGCTCTTGAAAGCCGGGCACATTGAAGAAGTTAGATACTCGGACTGGGTCTGTAATGTGGTACTCGTCGAGAAAGCCCCAGGAAAGTGGAGGATGTGCAATGACTTCACAAGGCTCAACAAGTTTTGCCCAAAGGATCCTTATCCCCTACCTCGCATAGACCAGTTGGTAGATTCTACCGCGGGATGTGCGCTCCTAAGCTTCATGGACGCATATCAGGGCTTCTATCAAATCCGGATGGCCAAGGACGACATCAAGAAAACAGCCTTCTTCGCGGCAGGAGGAGTATACTGTTTCAAGGTGATGCCATTCGGGTTGAAGAACGCGGGAGCTACATACCAGCGGTTGGTGAATAAAATGTTCAAGGAGGAGTTGGGCAAGACTATGGAAGTCTACGTAGATGATATGCTTGTTAAAAGTAAGACTGAAGAAGAGCATATTGAGCATCTCAACAATTACTTTTCCATTCTTCGAAAGTATGGTATGAAGTTGAACCCCGAAAAGTGTACGTTCGGGTTGAAAGGAGGAAAGTTTCTGGGATACATGGTCACAGAAAGAGGGATAAGTGCAAACCCCGAGAAGATCAAGGCAATCCTAGATTTGCCCCATCCGAAGAACCTCAACGAGGTACAACAGCTTATTGGGCGTCTAATGTCCTTGAGTCGTTTCATTTCCCGATCAGCGGAGAAGAATCTTCCGTTCTTCAAAATCCTCCGGAAAGGAGAGAACTTTGTGTGGACCGCGGAATGTTCTGAGGCTTTCGAGAAACTGAAAGAGTACCTCCATTCCCCTCCACTGCTCTCCAAACCCGTTGAAGGAGAACCGCTCTACCTCTACCTAGCAATCACGGAAGAGGCAATGAGCTCCGTATTAGTACGGATTCAGGCTAACGAGCATTTGCCGATTTACTATCTTAGCAAAGCCCTTGCTGGGGCGGAGACAAAATACGTGAAGATCGAGAAACTCGCATACGCCTTGGTTTATACCGCCAGACGGTTAAAACCTTATTTTAAGTCTCACAAAATAGTTGTACTAACTGCGGAACCTTTGAAACAGGTCCTAGGAAAGCCCGACCAATCAGGACGACTCTCTAAGTGGGCGATCGAGCTAAGCGAATACGACATTTGCTACCAGGCTCCGTCAGCCAAAAAGGCTCAAGTCCTCGCCGACTTCTTAGCGGATTATCCAGAGAAGGATTCAGAGAAAGTACCTGACAAGCAGGTGCTTGAGTGCTTAATCACCAAGCATATTGTCCGAAAGCCAGTTCCGCCAAAGTTCAACCCGGAAAACCTCGAGGAAGCCCAGTTCATCAATCGGCTCTTTCCTTTGTCAGATGGGGAAACTCGGGTCAACCAAATGTTTCTGCTTGGTGATGTTCCCAGAAACCCCAGTGCTGACAACATCAGAACGGAAATCACGGGAGGGGATGAACCAAGAGCGGAACCTCAGCAGGCTGGAGATCTCCAAACCCAAAAACATCCTGCCGATATCTGGACATTGGAAGTGGATGGTTCTTCCACTGGAAGAGTGGGAGGAATTGGAATCTACCTTAAGAGCCCAGATGGCGCGGAACTCGACTATGCGATTTCCTTGGAGTTCAAAGTTACCAATAATGAGGCTGAGTATGAGGCACTTTTAGTGGGGCTGCGTCTAGCCAAGTCACTCCAAGCCCGGACGGTCAAAGCTTACACGGACTCATAGCTCGTCGAGGCCCAATTTTCAGGAACTTTTGCCACAAAAGGGCCTTCGATGATCAAGTATCTTGAGCTACTCAAGAATGAGGCCAGCCACTTCGAGGAATTCACCTTGGAAAAGTTTGATAGAGCTTGGAACGAAAGAGCTGATGCCTTGGCAAAATACGCATCTGCTACAGCGGCTCTAGACACAAGGAGAGTAATCCTACTCGCCGTTACTGACTCATCCGTCATGAGCCCCAGTTCAACGGTCATGATACTTGACACGGGAAGAAACTGGATGACTGACATTTTTAACTATCTCAAGGACGGATCTTTGCCAGTCGATCCGAAAGAATCAAGGAGTGTGCAAGGCCGAGCAAATAGATACTTTATAATGGGTGATGATTTGTACAAGAGATCTTTTTCCGGGACTCACCTGAGATGTTTAAACCCACAAGAAGCACAGACCATGCTGGAAGAGATACACAACGAAAGCTGTGGGAGTCATTCCGGGGGGAGGACTCTCGCCCAGAAAATCATACGACAAGGCTACTATTGGCCTACCATCGGTAAAGATTCCGCCGACCACGCCCGGAGATGTCAGGATTGCCAATATTACGCAAACATCCCACATCGCCCGACGAACCCTATGATTCCGTCAATCATAGCGTGTCCGTTCGATCAGTGGGGTATCGATATTGTCGGACCATTTCCGAGGGGTACCCAACAGAAAAAATTTCTCATTGTGGCGGTAGAATATTTTACCAAGTGGGTAGAAGCGGAGGCTGTAGCGACTATCACGGAAAGTAGAGTGCGGACCTTCATTTGGAAGAACATCATCTACCGCTTCAGCCTACCAAGAGTTCTAGTCTCGGATAATGGTGCCCAGTTCTCAGGACATAGGCTCAAGGAATGGCTGGCGTCCTTCAAAATCGAGCAACATTTTACATCTGTTGGATACCCGCAAGCCAATGGACAGGCTGAGTCCACAAACAAAACAATAGTCAAGATCCTCGAGAAGCGGTTAAGAACTTCGCAAGAAAGCTGGGCGGACGACCTGGAAGGCGTGCTATGGGCGCATCGCACAACTGCACGGACTGCGACCAAAGAAACTCCATTCTCCTTGGTATATGGTTCAGAGGCAGTCATACCATCCGAGATTGTCGTAGAGATTTTGAGAATCCGAGAGTTCGAAGACAAAGCAAACCGAGAAGCTCGGATATTCGACCTGGACATGCTTGAACAAAAAAGTTCTGAGGCACTGGCGAATATCCTTAGGTATCAGGCAACTGCTGCCCGAACCTACAACAGGAACGTTCGTGCGGCTAACTTGCAAGTCGGGGACCTGGTGCTTCGACGAGCCGACATTTTGAACAATATTGGAAAACTCAAGCCCAAGTGGGAAGGACCCTACAAGATTGTCGGGGCAAAAGTAAATGGGAGTTATGAATTAGAAGATGAAAACGGACATCCCCTCAAGCGTCCGTGGAATGCTAGAAACCTTCAGAAATTCTATGCATAAAGATAACTGCGCGGATCACCATCATGTCGATTGATCATCTCAATTTCAACTACTTGTTACACAGAACTCCGTCAGTTCTGTTTCTTTTTGGTCCTTTTTCCATTGGCCATAGAGCCCGCAAGTTGTAATTGAATTTCCGGCAAATCAATACAACCTCTATCTTTCGATTTGTGATTTTTCGATTTACGCATCGGAGATTTACCGTTCGTTTAACAACAACGAAAGCAAGAGATTTCATTCATACAAAGACGAATTATACATAATCTTGTCTGTACAATTTACAATCCCGGATCGATTATCCGGCTTTGACGAATAATCTGAAAAATGCAGGAAAACGTCTCTGGAGATACGTCATCTCCCAGCAAAGATCGTTCCCCCGCCGGGAAAAACTTCTTCCGTATCAAGCGGCAAGTCTAGTTTCCGCGGAGGCCAGGAACTCGATCTACCTGCACACAAGAGTGGTTAAACGTGCTGGAATCCTTCAGGATACCACCAAAACATGGCAATGCAAGTCCTGTGTCCGGGGAAAACAAAGTGCAGACAAGAAGAGATTTCCGCCTCACCGGCTTTAGAGACTCAAACTCTCTTGAAATTCGGAAACCATTTCCAATATAAGAGAGATTTGAACCACTAAAGTGGGGTTGGAAGAAAGCAGAGGAGACGGACAGATATACATTTAAACCGAGATCTATGCTTTTCGTGATCGATCTTCAACAATCTTCCCCTAGACCCACGCCACTCTCACGCCAGATTTAACGCCGACTCGAGAGTGGACGGGAGTCTCGAGGGGGAAACTATCCAAGAGACCGTCTTCGTGCAATTAAGTAGATTTGGAAATTGAAAGTTGGACTTGAGCGACCAAGGCCAAGAGGGATCCGCAGTATTTATAGAAGTGACGAACCAAAAGGCGTCCGACACGTCAGAACTTCGACGTTGACAATGGGCTTAAACTATTCATTTGGGTTGAACAGTGTTGGGCCAGACGGGTTTATCCAATCAAGCCTAAACAAGCCCAACAACCACGTCCGAGTTTCTTAGTCATTTTACAAAAATATAAAGGCCAATATCATCCGACGAAGTCTGCACAAGAAAAAGATGGCGATCTCATCCGAGGAAAAATAGTTCGAATTTTATAAACAAAATTATCCGAAAATTTACATAAAAGAGGAACAATGTGAAAAGGTCTAAGGATAAGTACATGCATCCACGGGGCATACCCCGCCTTGTTCCTTCACCAGACTCCGGAAGTCGACCCTTGGGACTCCGAGCCTCCACCTCGGCCTTGACGAGCTTGCTGCTGCATGCGGATCCTCCTACGGATCAGCTTCAGCGTCCATTCCCTCTCTTCCTCGGCTCGCCTCCTAGCTATTCCCGGACATAGAGGTTGATCGCCTTCAAAGTCAAGGAAGATCGGGTCATCCGTGGTCCCCGTACCCGGGTAAATCGGTGGATGCATGTGCCCACAAGCACAGTTTACCCAGTGCTGATATTCCTCGTCATCAGATTCCGACATCCTGGAGAACTCCGGCTTTTGTGGATGGCTGGAATCAGTAAAACAAAACACAAAGCGAAGAAGGGTACAGCAGTAAAAAAGGGAAGAACTACCACACCTTTATTTATAGTTACTACGGGTCCTCAAGATCTCGCCACATGTCGATAATCCGACGACAGGGGAGTTGAAAAGACGTAGTCATAATGACTATTTCACTGTTTCACCTTCCTCCTTCTAGAAGAATTAGATATCCCAATGGGCGAACAGTTCGAGTATCGGAAAGATGATGGTCTGATTTCTACATCAGATGCCATCTACAGCGGTCCGTGCTCTTAAGAGATGGGTAATTTATAATAACTCAGCTTATGAACAACAGATAAAAAGGAACGAAGAAGAGAGCAAGTAATAGTTCGGAAGCATAGGAGGTTCAACTCCTCGGATTAAATACGAAACATTGCTATAGTATGTAATGACATTCCGAGATATCAAAAGATGCAAATCCAACAGAAAGATTCAGCAAATACAGAATTTCAACGGGGCATACCCCGGACTTCTCACTGAGGCCCAGCTTGGCTCGGAGTAGCTTCACCAACTTGAGGCGGATCGACAGGGGGCGCGTTAGAGGTGGCTTGCGCGGCAAGGGATTCAACAATATTGAACAAGTTGAAATCCGCGGGAAGGCCAACGACCCGGCAAGGCAGGGAGAACCACTTCTTCAGGAAAGCCCGGTAATTGTCGAAAGGTACAAAGCATACCTTTCGGAGAGCATCCGGGGCCCATCTCGGGAGGAAGGGCCCTCCATTTCGGATCTCGATCTCACCTTCCTCAGTGACGAGTTCTGCAAACTCGCACGCGGCCAACTGTTCATCCGAGACACTGTCTACAGGGACTTCCACGCCATTAGCATCCGCAGAAGGGATTAAACCTTCCGCCTTCCAGTTAAAGTCCGGTGGAAGTAGTCCCTTGGACTGCAGTTGTCCGATAGCGGACACGAACCCATCTAGGCGGGAAGCATCGGATTTGTCCGCCGTTAAGAACTTGAAGGAGTCGGACTCCATGAAGTCACGACCAGCCTCAAGACGGGCATATTGGAGGCCTTCGAGCAGAAAATCCTTGGAATCCAAAAAAGCCTTCATCGACTTGTCGACAAAGTTCTCCTGCCAGTCGAGGTCCGCCTTAATCTCTTCCCAGCTAGTCTTCAGCTTTTGGAACTTCACTTCGTGCTCTTTCAGCCGCATCTCCAATTGCTTCACCTTCTCCGCCTCATCCGCGGAAGTGGCCACAGCCTTGTGGAGGTCCTCCTCAATGGTAGCGCTCAATGACCTTCCATTGCATGGTTCTGACGAACAAATGAGTCAGAAGTCCGTAAGAATATAAGTTGCACTTTTGTCATACTAAGAACAAACCAAGAAGAGCATCCAAAGATTACTTACCCGTTGGTATAGCCCATCCAGCCCTCCGACCCGCTCAACCTCAGGGAGTCCGCAAGCCAGCTCGTACTCCTTGTCAAGAGCAGCTTGGTCAACAGGAAGAACAGCGGACAATTGCTGTCTCTTTGCTGCGGGAGGAGCCTCCGAAGTTGCTCCTCTCTTGCGTCCCGAGGTAATGGCAACCCGCATCAACACCTCCCGTTGTGGTGCAGCAGCAGCAGAAGCCTGGGACTTTGAAGCGGTGGCGCTCCGAGTGACGGGGGCTTTGCCCTTGTCGGGCACCGCCAAGGCCTGAGAATCCTCTCCAGCCTTGTTCTGCCTTTCTTCCTCCGCGGCAAAAACTGCGGCATTCTTCGGATCTGACATGGGAAGACCCGCGGAAGTGTTGATGATTTTGGTCCTCTGACCAGCGGCGACCTCCAGGGCTTGCTGCTCTCTCTGCAACTTTTTCTTTTCGCGGAGTGTCGACATGATGTAGTCAAACCAATGAGCTGCACAATAAACCAAAGGCGTTAGATACAGACGGGTTAAAGAAGAATTATCAGAATTGCGGAAATACGTAATCAAAATAGAGTATATCGAAGAAGAAAGAACGCCAATTTTCAAGTCAACGAATCCTTACTAAAGTCCGTCTTCCCTCCTACATCCATCGCTACCGTTAGTCCGCATGTAGAGAAGTGGTCGATGATTAATCCGTGAAATGGATAAGTAGGGGTCATGCTTTTTGTGGATCCGCCACCCACGGAGCCACGTTCTTGGAAGGGGCGCAATCCGGATACTCTCTAAGGAATTTTGTGGGTAGCCCCCATTGTTCCCTCTGTCTCTCGAACATCTCTGGCTTCAAAGCCATCCGTACAAAAACGTACCTATCCCACCACTTCGATCCCAGCGACGAAATGGAGTCCGAGATAAAATTGTAGGGTTTCCTATTCATGAAAGTATAGAATAGTGGATTCCCCGGACTGAACGAGACGTGGAAGAGCTGCCTAAAGTTCTCAAAATTTACGGACTGCCCTTTCTTCTTACAAAAAAACTACAAAGCAAATAAGGTTACCCAGGGACTTGGGGATAACCTGACTCGGACCTATACCAATATGGTTCGTAATGTTTTTCGCCTGGCAATGGGGATCTTCCATCCCAGGAGAAGGCCACCTCATGCACGCATATATATCCGTGGGAGGGTTATAGAATGCATGCCCGGTTCAGGGATCATTATTTCTGAGTCGTGGATCTCCCATTTTCGCCCATTTCGAATCTCCTCGGGTTTGACCTCGATGGATGTAGGAAGAAGCCCGTCTGCGTTTAGCTCTCCGAACTCGCTGCTATCACCATCCGGATGCGGGACGAGGAAATTTGATCCTTGCCGCCTTGGCACCACGACCTTCAATTAATGGAAGACTGGACTGAACGGGCGCAGCAGGGTGTAGTGCAATCCGCCGACTGGATCGTCTAGGGGGACGAGCGACAGGAGATCCTTCTCCTTCTTCCTCCTCGTCCTCATCTTCCTCTTCATCACCATCTTCTTCCTCCTCGATGACACCTTCGGGTCTCCCGGATGTGCCTGGGTTGGACGGACCTGTTTCCGCTACAACACGGTCCTCCACCCCAGCCTCGAACATCTCGACTTCATCAGCCTCCCGACCACTGTCGTCTTCCCGCTCCGCACACAGTTCGCTCGGATCCCCGGATGTCCCAATGCCACCTATAGTCCGAGATTGGACTAACGACCTAGTCCTAGCAAGGTCACCCCGGTCCACTGAAACGTCGACCTGCGCTTCGCCACTTAACTCCGTGCTCAAAGATCGTAATCTCTGGACGACCCAAGCTCCACGACTACAAAATCTCTCGCGAACAAGGTCAGATCCACGGACTCGGTCCCTAAATCTACTGCGTCATTATAACCCCGGGCCTCGTGCTGGTTCTGACTATCGCTCCCGGACATCCTAGGGCAGAAGGAAACAAGTCAGGAATGATGGTGTTGATTGTCCGAGAGTTTGTTTAGGTAATTTCTTAAGTCAAAGAAAGCCTACGGATTTCTACTTAACACACCGTTGGCACTATCACCTACATTACACGCACGCCGAAAGGGCAAATTTAAGAAGATGTGTAGCAATTGGCAACACATTACCAAATAAGCATGCATAATCAAATTTTGGTTACGGCGGATACATACCGGCAATAAATTGGCATACAACAAGATCTGAGAACTGAACTGCTTTTAACTAAGAACGTTGCTAAAGCCTATCACACGCAATATCGGCAAGAACAGACTCGACAATTTCATATCCGAGCAGGGCAAAAACATATGAGCACGAAATAAGCATATCGTGAAAAGAAGACAACTCAGCAAAAGTGAAGATGTACGTACTTGATAAAGTTGATTTGATAAGTTTGAACGGACGACTAAGCCTTGCTGCTTCTCCGAGGGTACGGATTCGAAGAAGAAACTTTCAAATTTTGCGGCCGCTTGCTCGGATGTGTCTTCAAACGCTCGGATTGCTTTGCGATTGCTCTGAATTTCGAGATTGCTAAAAGTGTGAAAGTGACTGATGGGCTGACTATTTATAAGGGCAATTTGGGAAAAGCCAAGAGTCACATCGCTTGGATTTGAATCCCAGCCGTTGATCCTCTCCAATCCAAGGGTTGTGCCGCTTCGCGAGTGGATGGCTGTCAGTACGTCGCATTTAATGCTTGACAGACGCGTCACATCAATCGGACTTGGAACCCCAACCGTTGATGTCGTCCTGATCCAACGGTCACGTCCCTTGTCCCGTGGGCCGAACGGACAACCTATTGGGCCTCTTGGGCTTACGGGAGGACCAATTCAACAATCGGTCCAACGGACAGCTTCCGGAGGGCTACGTCAGATCCTAACCGTACTCGGACACATATATCTCGGATACAAATACCTTTTCCCTCTACAGTCCCAGTTATGTGATAACTCGGACTGTAGACGGAAAAGGGGGGGAAAGAGATATATTGAATCCTTGAGGACACGGACGACGGATCCCGACAAAAAGGATTTTTTTTCCTTTTTCTTTTAACTAACGATTCGGACACGCTCCACAGACACGACTGATCCCTCCCTCATAGTTACCAACTATCTTCTACTAAGATACTTGGAAACTGGGGGGACATATGTTGATACGGAAATGTGTCCAATCCGTTAAGGGCGCCATAGAGTGTGTCCTAAAGCGCATCACGACTTAACTAGCCAATTCAGTACTGGTCCGACCTCACATGGTCCGACCAAAGTGAATCGACCAGTACGCTGAAGTCACTACATCTCCACAGCCAGTCCGAGCTGGCTAAGGAAAGGACTTCCAAACCTGACCATGACAGTACAGAGATGCCTAACGGACCGGACGAGAGAATCTCGGACGCCACCATCGCGATAAGCCCAAACGTACATAACAGAACCACTGAGATACTTCCGTGAGACTCTTGGCTCGGACATCCAGAGTTACCCAAGGGCAGATCAACCAAGCAGACAGATCTGTCCGAGGGACTAACACGGACCCAACAGGCGGAACAGTACTCTCAGAGGGAAAAGGTCCAAACTACCCTCCCAAGCCCACTAATCGGTATTGGACTACTGTTCACTATTGGGCTATGGGCCAAAGAGAACATTGGAGTCCAAATCTGAATCATACACTTGGTATCATCTTATGAACCTCTTCATAAGTACATGATAACTATAAATATAGCACAAGGTCCAAGACCTTAAGGTAAGCAACAATCCCTAAGTCTTTTAGGACATAATACCTTTCCCATTACTATTGCATTGAGAGCTGTCATCTCTCCTTTGAGTAAAGCCTCCTTCCGGATTGACTTTGGCAATCCGGGTAACCCATTCTAACCCCCCCCCCCTCCACTTAGTCCTTTCAGGTACTCTTGCTCGGACAAGCCTTCTCTCGGACTTCAAGTTGGAGGTGGATCTTAGATTAGGTTACTTGCAGTAGTAGTGTTGGTGTTTGAGGTTTTATCCCTCAACACTGTAGACAACTCGAGCTACCTTCTCCTGACAGTCATAAGTGCAAAATATTGAAATACATTTAACTAATATTTGTAGAGATTTTTTAAAAAGACTTTAATTGCATAAAACTCCATAAACTATATCAATTAGCAGAATTTACAGAACTAAAACAGAAGACAATAATAGAGGTAGAATGAAAATGCACTAACCATCTGGGGGCAGCGGTCTAACATGCTCACGTTCCCCCCTGAACCATGTAGGCGGTGCACGAGACACCACATTATTTTGGTCATAAAAAACCACCCCTCTATTTTTTGCCATCTGTATGGATTTTTTGCCAAGCTGCTCCCACACCCTGGTTTGGACAGAATCCATCTGTGCAAATGGCACATTACGAGTCTCAGCTGCGAATCCCGGGTGCGCGACGTCGAAGCCTTTCCACGCCTCACTCTGTGCAGGATGAACCATTTTATCTGACCAGCCCTGACAGTTTGTATGCCACGTCATATGCTCCACTGTTTTCTTTGACATGTACAATCTCTGCAGGCGCTTTGTAATTGGAAAGTACCACAACTTCTTGCATGGAGCTTCAGTTTTACCTCCATAACTCACCGCCTCGTACCTTTCGAGACCACAAATTGGGCAAGACCTCAAATTAGCATATTCATTGTAGTATATGCACCAATTTGCAGGACATACATCATATTTAATAACCCCAAGGCCAAGTTTCAACATCACCTTTTTCATCTTGTAATAGCTATCGGGAATGGAATGTTGATATTGAGGTAAGACCATGCTCCTGCATCCTCGTATGTGATCCTCAAGTTGTGCCTGTGTTGTTGGATGCGACGTCTTGAATCGCATAACATCAGTGATCCAGTGAAGCAGTGACATGTTGTGTCCCTCATACAAAGGCTGGTCAGCAGTGGTAATCAACTCGTAGAAATGACTGGCATCATCATTTGGTTCATTTGGCATTTGCTCTTCTTGGTAGTGACTATGATGTGGAAATCAATCTTGCACAAAATTCCGATCGTTTTCAAACGTGCTGTCCGGTTCATTCACATGAGCAGAAGATGGACCCGCACCCCCTACATCATAAGTCACACCTTGTTGCCCATAACCTTCCCCATGTCGATCCCAGATATATAATATCCGGCTCGAAAGCCTTTTCTGTATAAATGCAGTGTAACCGTCCCACGATCACGGGGAGGCCAATCACAATCACATTTCACACACGGACAACAAATTTGATCTTAATTCTGGTTTGTGAATGCCCAATCGCAAAAACATTCAACCCCTAATAAAAACTCAGGTGTAAGGCCATCATTGCCCCACCTATTATACATCCATTCCCTAAAACCATTCATTGTATATGTCCTAAAAATATAATAAATAAACAAGTCAAATCATTATAAAATATACAATTAATTAGTACTAAATTGGTAAGTTTAAAAAAAAAATACAAGTGGGGTATTAAGAATACAAGTGTGAATTGTTTCCTCCATGAAGTAATGACAACGGATTAACATAATTAGTAAGTTTAATTTAACAATTAATTAGTGAGACAACTCAAATAGTGAGTGAGTTCATAATTAACATTAACATGATGCTTTAAACAATTAAATTAATTTCCTTCCGGATTTTGAAATAATATTCAAACTAATTTCTTTTTCTTACATTTCCGTTCAAATCAATTGAACAACTTATAAAATTACTTTCCCTCCAATTATATTAATCAACTCCACAAAATCCATTCAAAATTCATTGCAACCAAAATTACTTTCCCACCAAGCCAAATTTCATTTTCCCACTAACACATTAGATACTCTAAAATCAATTTCAAAAGTTACATAACATTCAAAATATTCAAACTTACCCCCCAAACTACAACAAATAAAAATATAAACATTAATTATGTACTTAAAATATATAAATTAATTACATGCAGATTTGTATCTCAGCATTTGTGTTTTTATGTGACTGCTATTGGTCACAAGTGCACAAAAATTATAGTGCAGAATCAAAATTCAAGATTATTTTTGTTTTTATGTGACTGCTAGTGGTCACAAGTGCACAAAAAATAATTCCCCCAATTACATACTCTTATTACAGATGGCGGTCACACTTCCAAATTGGTTCAAACGGTAGAATCTTCCTCCCTTAATTTTGGTTATGTGACCGCATGGGGTCACATAAAAAAATTCCCCCCATTAAATTTCGTTGTGTGTCCGTTTGCTGATATAGAAACATTGAAATATTTCAAAATTTTGATATCCCGCTTATTCACTAACCTTCTGTTACAGCAAACGGTCATACAATATATTTTCCAGCTTCATATATATCCGTTCCTCCAGATTCATTTCATTCCAGTGACTTCATTCTTCCATTCCTCACCTTCTTCTCGAGTGAGTACTCTCATCTTAATTTTCTCTAATTCTTCCATGTATCTATTTTAATTAATTTCCATTATTACATCTATGGAATTATTTCTACAATCATATGCTTGTTATGTGTTCTTAATTTAATTCCTCAAATTCTACTTGTCCAAGTAACAACACTAATGTATTGTATTTGTGTTCTTATTTGTAGGTATTATGCTCCAATTTGAGGTAATTAACATTACACATTCATTTACAAATTTCATTGAACTTTACTCATTGTGTTTTACTATCTTCTTCTTTGCTCATTTTCTTTTTACTATATCTTGTTCTAATTAATTTCCTTTCCTTTTTTTTTTTTTCCAGATTTTGGAAGGAATTGGAGTAGAAGTTTGCTACAAGACACAACACATCTCTTTCTTATTGAACTTGTAGCTACTTATTATAGTTCATAGTCAAATTAGTGAATTTTGTTGATATGATTTATATATATTTAATTTTTACATGTAGTGTTAAACTTGTGGTATATATATACTTGTAAATAGATCACAAATTCTATATAAATAAAATATTTGCATTTCTATATTTGCTTCATTTTACTAAACAATAGTATATAATTAATTTTCTAGTTACTCAACAAATTAATATTGTACAATTAAATAAACATGGTACTAATTAAAATATTTAAATCCATCTAGTGTGACAGCCTGAGGTCACAAAATAAATATTACAAACCAAATATTTTACTGATAAATCAAAATTAGCAATTTATATATAAATAAAAAAACGTTACATGCTGTCACAAAATGTTGGAGAATAAAAATGTATAAAACAGGTTATGTGTGACCGAAGTGGGTTACAAATAAAAGCTGGCATACGAAGTGCGTACTTAATTATTTGTGACAGCTAAATGATATAGAATAATAATACATGTATAAACACTTACTTATTAATGCTCGTATATCCAATGCTTGACTATTCGTTTATGTCAGTTCACGGTCACAGATAAGCTGTTGCAATAAATATAATGTGACTGCCTGTCATAGATGTTTCATTCTGTTACAACACCTTCTATGACCCCATTGTATTACTCTTTGCGGTCACATAAAACTCTTCTGTGATCGATTTTCCCTTTATGTACGCATTTGGTAGTTATAGAAGGTGATGTTTTTTAGTAGTGACAAACCAACCATAATTATGATTTTCTCTATAAGATTTTCTTGATGCACGAAATAAGACCCTGACAATGGAAAAGGCCCTCGTTAATCCACTCGAACTATAACGTGGAGGATGAATTTCTGTTAGAAAATGGTAGACAGGTTGTTCGTCTCGAATGATGTTTTCCGAGTGTATGCTAAATGATGTTTAGCGTTTAAAAAAAAAGATTCTGACGTGGTGGTCATAAAAACCAATTCTGACTTTTAAAAAAATTAACTAGTTAAATGATTCTGCAGGATATCCTGAAGCAACCAGGACTAAGTACGCCACTGTTAGATCACCTTATTACTATGAGATATCTATGCTAAAAAAAGACACTATGTATACATGCTTCCCGGAATGTCTCCATGTATAATCTCTCAGCTTGACAGTGCTAAAATGATAGCTGACTTTCTTTAAATGAACTACCCATGTATATTTTGAGCTTTTAAATCCCATTCACCAAGAACTATCTGGTTCTTATTAAAGAGTCAATTGCTACATGAAAGAAAGAGTTTAGTCTGCAAGGGTCCAAGTTGTGTTTGTATCATAAGCCTTGATATTCAATTCAGTATGAAATAGGCTGATGTAAAATTGATTTTTTTTTTCCGCACAGGTTTTTTTTTCTCTATCAGTGTTCCTGTTTACCTACACGGGTGTTCTTCTACCACCGGCAGAATATTTCTGAACCCTATCTCCTGTTGTGTTGATTGGAGCCAGAAGTTAACACCCAGCATTAATTGTATTACCAGTAACAAGAGCCAAGAACAGAATGCTTATGCAGCGTTCTATTTCAATACTAAATACCTGCAAAGCATGTTCATTTTCCAAATTTTCTTCTCCCTGTCTAAATAATCGCTCCTCACCGTTACTCACTTTCTCCACTCTCAACAACTGTCGACTCAAGAGAAACAATTTCCGAGCCTTCAGAGCAACCGCCTTGTCCGCCACTAGAGATGGAAGTGATTCCGACACGTTCCTGGCAGACGAAGGTGGTTCATGGGTTTCTCTTGGGGTCACCGAATCCCTTTCACAGGCACTGTCTAATGTTGGCCTACATCGACCTTCTTTATTACAGGTATTATATTTTTTGCCTTTTACTTTCTGACCTCCAGTTGCTTTTCTCCAGGTCACTTGGTTATTGTTTGAACAAAGTTAGGACTACATTTTATTGTTACCCTGGTTTCATATGTTCATGATTTACTTAATTGACTGTGGGATATTTGCCTAACTCATGTGGAATATCATTTTACATGCATCATGTCTTTGCATATCCCTCTTACATCGAATGTGTTGTTCCCTTCATCGTAGTTTTCGGGCATGGTTCTCGTATTTCTGAGTTTTGGAACCTTATCTGGGCAAGATGGTTTTGTCAAGGGGAGAGGGTTATCCAATTATATACTGTTCCATTACATCTGATATCCTTTATATTTGTAGCAGGTGCATATGTATGTGTATACTGTATAGTATGTTTCTTAGTCCCTATTTGGTTACTGGGTGATCTAGAAGAAAATATAATTTGAGCATATGTGGAAATGTTAGAGCTTACATTTTCTTTTTTTTCATTCGGACTTTATTTTGTGGATGACAACAATGTGGAGACTGGAAAGTTTGATCTCTTTCCTTTCGTTTTCACCATTTGCGTAACAATTCCGACATGCATTTTCATGGTTTTGTGTAAATATATGCTGCTATTACGATCCTCATGTTATATCCTAGGTTACTATTTCCCATGCATACAGTTGGAGCTCACTTGTAAATTCCGTTTTAGGCAGCATCAATACCTGCCATTTTTGCAGGATCTGACGCTGTGGTCGCTGCAGAGACGGGAAGTGGCAAGACACATGGATACTTGGTTCCTATCATTCAGAAATTATGTAGCGGTGTCGATGTCTCAGAAACTGATGACGTAGCACCAAGCAAGCATCACCATGTTTCTCTTGTGTTTTGCCCAACGCCATGCTTTGTGAGCAAGTGGTTCGCATGGCTAACTCTCTTTATAATAATGATGGTGACCCACTTCTCAGAGCTGTTGCCATCTGTGGCCGCAG
The DNA here is from genome assembly GCA_026545765.1 of Plantago major. Classification (NCBI taxonomy): domain Eukaryota; kingdom Viridiplantae; phylum Streptophyta; class Magnoliopsida; order Lamiales; family Plantaginaceae; genus Plantago; species Plantago major. The sequence continues at coordinate 34,012,814 of CM048841.1, forward strand.
GTATAACTGCACCTTTTAATCCTGGATGTTGGAGTTCTGTATTTTACTCCTTTCTCTGTTTCTCACCTGTACTATTTGAATTGTACCACACTTCTTATTGTGGCCATGTTTAACGCAGGGTTTGCCAATTAAAACACCGGATGTGATAGTATCAACCCCAGTTGCATTTCTAAACTACCTATATGCAATTGACCAGGATAATCATACACGTGACGATTTCATACGTTGTGTCAAACATGTGGTAATTTTTTGTCAAATTACCACGTGATATATTCGGCCCATTTTATTGTAACTGGATCAGTTCTAATATCTACGGAAATTTATTGTTCTAGGTTTTTGATGAAGCAGACCTTCTACTCTGTGGCAGCTTTCAGAACCAAGTGACCCGTCTTATAAACATGCTGCGCTTCGACGAGAAACAGCTGTCTCAAGAGGTGGAAGCCATTGGAATAGATGATGAGGATGATGGAGGCAGATGGCTTTCTGGGGGAAGATGAAGATGAAGATTCTGATGACAGTTCTGCAGTCGTAGACTTGGAGACCGGATCTGAGGTTAGAAACAAAAGAGACTGGAAAGACTGGAGAAGGATGAGAAAAGAATACGAGCGAAGTAAGCAGTACATATTTGTTGCAGCTACCCTTCCATTGAATGGGAAGAGAACTGCTGGAGGACTTTTGAAACGGATGTTTCCAGATGCTAATTGGGTTAGTGGAAATCATCTCCATTGCCAAAATCCAAGGTTCTTCCTTTCCAACCACATCATTCTGCATAATTCTTGTCTGTTTCTTGGATATATGATGTAATATGTCCTCCAAGTTATTACCTAAAGTCTTATTTATTCGACTTTAGTCGTTGTGCTGTTGTGTGCGCTTCAGGTTGGAGCAGAAGTGGGTTGAAGTCACCACAGATACCCAAGTGGATGCTCTTATAGATGCGGTTAACAATGGGCTTCAACAAAAAAGAAAGTCGGATAGTGGAGTAGTACGCACCATGGTGTTTGTAAACACTGTCGAGGCAGCTGAAGCTGTTGCCACAATCTTGATGGGAGCTGGAGTTGAATGTTTGCGGTACCATAGAGATGTATCTCTGGAGGAGCGGACAGACAATATAACTGCCTTTCAGGAAAACGGTGGAGTTTTTGTGTGCACTGATGCTGCTGCTCGTGGATTGGATGTGCCGAATGTTTCACATGTTATCCAGGTAAAAAATTTGTAATTTTCAGAGCAGGCTCGACCAGACATGCGTTCCCATTTTTTACAGTCATCATTTAAATTTGCTCTTCTGTCTTCATGTCCTGTCAGGCGGAGTTTGCAAGTTCTGCTGTAGATTTTTTGCACAGAGTTGGTAGGACAGCCAGGGCTGGGCAACACGGGCTTGTTACAAGCCTTTTCAAAGCATCAAAACGAGATCTTGTAGATGCAGTTCGTCGAGCTGAGGACCAGGGTTTACCTGTGGTAAGCATTTTATATGAATTATACTGAAGCCATAATTAAGTTGTCTTCCTATAGTTATGTCTAAAGTTGAAAGTGCATGGTTTTTTATGTGCACGGAAGGATATTTGTTAGTCTGTTCTCCATTTTCACCACTCCACCTTGCACTTGTAATATTGTATAAATTGCGCTCAATTATAGCGTTGTCTATGCTTTCTTATATACGTTTTTGCAAGTCTGTGTGTGCTTTGTGTTTAGTAAGTTTCATACCAGGGAGGATATTTAACACATGTTCTTCTGGCTGCAGGAAAAAGCATTTAGCAGAAAGAGAGGTTTCAGGAACAAGATTAAGAAAGGTAATACATTCTACTAGATTGTGTGTGTTCCAAGTTTTGGTTACTTTATGGTTTTCCCTTGTCGTAGGAATTATATTCATCCCATCTCAAAGATATTGCGATCCCCCCCCCCCCCCCCGGGCGGTGTGACAAAACAGACGGAAATTCCCAAGTCATTTGTGGAATTTATTGGTTAAAATATTATGAGCCTATTTTTCATTCTCAGTAAACGTCTGAGCCTATCCTTTTCATCTATCAGTAATTCGAGCGTACGCTCTCTTAGCAGGTCTTGGAAGACAAGAAGACTCGTCGTGACCTAGACTCCAAGTTCCAGCATAGCTACTAGCCTACAAGTGTTTACGAGGTGTCATTTACCATGAGTTTGCAAGCTGCGATGTGATTTTACGGCTAAATCCGCCTAACGCCAATGACGAGAATGACTGTCGAATCCACATGTACGGTTTCACACATTGTTCGACCGCCAGATGGCACATCTGAAAGTTACTCAGGATTGATCATCCCGCAACCTCATGAGTGGCAGTATGTCATAGAATTAGTCGCTAGTTGACATGAGCTAGGTTTTACTGTGTTACTTGTACTCTTGTGTGTCAACAACAAATTACTACTAGTAGTAGTACTGTATGTTTTATGTATATCCATGGATGTTGAATCATTTCTGTTCGGTAGAATTGCATTTTTAGTCATCTATCTCGAGCCTAGAGGTCCACTGAGATTAGGTCCTTCCAAAATTTGTTTTTGTAATTTTGGTCCTTGGGATCTTCTATTATCCCAAATAAGCTATATCTTCATGAACAACGCATTCCAACTCTAGGAAAATGGGTTCACGTTAGTGTCATTATTGTTGAGGGGTGACACCTCGAACACTAACTAAACTATTACAAGTAACCTACTCTAAGATCCGCCTCCAACTTGTAGTCCGGAGCAGTACCTGTCCGAGCTGGAGTACCTGAAAGGACTAAGTGGGGGGGGGGGGGGGTAGAAAGGGTTACCCGGATTGCATATGTCAATCCGGTTAGAGACTTTACTCAAGAGAGAGTTGGTAGCTCTCAATGTAATAGTTATAAGGAATGTTATAGTGGAATTGTTACCTTCCTCAAGGTCTTGGACCTTGTGCTATATTTATAGAGACCATGTCTTATGAAATGACTCATAAGATGGTGCCAAGTGTATGCTTCAGATTTGGACACCAATGCTACCTTTGGCCCACAGTCCAATAGTGAACAGTAGCCCACATCCGATTAATGGGCCTAGGAGGGTAGTTTGGACCTTTTCCCTCTGAGAGTACTGTTCCGCCTGTTGGGTCCGTGTCAGTCCCTCGGACAGATCCGTCTGCTTGGTTGGTCTGCCCTTAGGTAACTCTGGGTGTCCGAGCCAGAAGTTTCACGGAAGTATCTCAGTGGTTCTGTTATATACGTTTGGTCTAAATGTAATGGTGGCGTCCGAGATTCACTCGTCCGGTCCGTTTGGCATCCTAGGACTGACAGTTTGTGGTACTTGGAAGGACCATGTGACCTTTTGTCAGGTTCGAAAGTCGTACACCTAGCTTGGTCGGACTTAGCTGAGGAGGTGTGTTGACTTGTAAGTACTAGTTGACCTGGAATGGTTTCCCTTAGGTCGGACCATTTGAAGGTCGGACTAGTACTGAATTGGCTATTTCAGCCTTGATGCGCTCTAGGGCACGCTCTATGGCGCCCTTAACGGATTGGACACATGTCTGTATCAACATATGTCCCCCTAGTTTCCAAGTATCTTAGTAGAAGGTAGTTGGTAACTATGAAAAGGAACAAGTGTGTTGTGGAGTGTGTCCGAATCGTTAACTGAAAAGGAAAAAATTCCCTTTTTGTGATATTCGTTGTCCGTGTTCTTAGGAATTCAGTATATATCTCTCTCTCCCCCCCCCCCCCCCCTTCTTTCTACAGTCCGAGTTATGTAATAGCTCGGACTGTAGAAGGAAAAGATATTTGTATCGGAGATATATTGATCCGAGTACGGTTAGGATCTGAAGAGGTCTTCTGTGGAAGAGTGTATAGGAAGCAATCCGTTGGGCCAAATATGTGGAATGGCCCACCTGGGCTGATGAACAGTAATTCAAAAAGGCCCAATAAGTCGCTTGTCCGTCCCACGGGAGAAGATCCCGGGTGAAGCGATGCGACCCTTGGATTGAAAAGATCAACGGTTGGGATTTAGACCCAAGTGATGTGCCGTTGTGATAGCGGACAAATACGGAGAGCTCAACACAGACGGACTGCTCCCTACTTGTCCGTCCAAAGTGAAGTTGGCGGAAATCCCGGAGTGGAGGCGGAAGTCGGAGATTCCCGATACTGTGGAGATAATGGTCCCAGAGCCCGGGCACGCATTTTACAATCCGCCAGCCATATGTGCGTGCATGAGGCGGCATTCGCTTGCGGGTGGAGGATCCCTATTGCGCCCGAGCTGAAGCAAATCCTGAATCACATCGGGATTGGTCCGAGCCAGGTTATCCCAAAATCTTTGGGTAACCTTATCTGTTTTGTCATCTTTTGTAAAAAGAAGGGGCAGCCAGCGAACTTTGAGAACTTCCGGCAGCTCTTCAATGTTACTTTCAGTCCGGGGAACCCCCTTTTCTATACCTTTGTAAATAGAAAAGTTTATAATTTTATTTCCGATTCCATCTCCTCGCTCGGCTCCAAATGGTGGAGTAAATATATTTTTGTGCGGATAGCTTTGAAGCCTGGGGAGTCCGCAAGGAGGCGAGAGCAGTGGGGGCTGCCCAAAAAGTTTCTGAAGGAGAGTATCCCAGATTTGTGCCCACTTCCAAAGAATGTGGCTCCGTGGGTGGCGGAGATCCACAAGAAAAATGATCCACCCACGTATCCATTCCACGGATTGATTTGTCAGCTGCTGCCCTACTTGTGCAGACTGACAGATGCCATGGAAGTTGGGGGAAAGACAGATTTCAGTAAGGATCTTTAACTTAGGATTTGTGCTTTCTTTTCTTTTGAATGCCCTGCCTTGAATTTTCGTTTCCGAGATTCCTGTTATTCTCCCTTTATGCATCCGTATCTGACACTTTTATTTTGTTTTGTAGCTCATTGGTTTGATTACATCATGTCTACCCTCCGCGAAAAGAAGAAGCAGCAGAGGGAGGAACAAGCCCTTGAGCTCGCCACTGGCCAAAGGGCTAAGATAATCAACACGTCCGCAGGTCTTCCATGGCTGACCCAAAGAATGCGGCCCTCTTTGCTGTTGAGGAGGAGCGACGAAAGAAGGCGTGTTGCTGCGGAGGTGGTCACTAGGGAAGGTGAGATTGAGATCAACAATGGCGGACCGTTCCTTCCTATGTGTGTCCCGGAGGCCATAGTGAAGGTATGCTTCATGCCTTTCCATGACAACATGAACTACCTGAAGAACTGGTACTCCATGCCTTCTCGGATCGTTGGCCACGATGCGGACTTTAACCTGTTCGAGAACATCAAGGCTTCCTTTGACGCTATTGTCGAGTCACGCGCGGGCGCCTCGAATGCCAACCCGTCCTCCACCAATCCACCTGGAACTAGTGAAGCCGGCCCGAGCCAGCCCCCTTCACAATGAGAAGTTCGGGGTATGTCTCGTAGAAATTTCTGTGCCCACCGAACTCTGATCTTCTAATGACACGGAACGTTGCCAAGTACACTGATAATATTCTTGTCGTTGTAACATATTTTTCCGTACAATTATCTGTTATGTTTAAGATAATTCTGTCTTGTTCCCTTTATCTTTACTTGATAATCTTGCCTGAATTATCCAGTTGTTGGCTACTCGGACTTGTCTTCAATCCGTAGGATAGACATCCATAGTAGCAAGTCAAATATCGCAATAATTCGTACAATCCAGTAATGATGAATCATGAACTTATCTTATCTTGGACGTATGGACAAATCCGAAGTAGTATTGCTTCTTTCTCTTGATAAGTGTAGACCAATGATGAGTGATTAAAGCTGATAGGAGTTCGGATGCATCAGATACGTCCGTTGCATCTACTCATGAGTGTGAGATTCCGAGCAGTCTTTCATAGATTGGTAAAGATAAATTACCGATCTGTGGTTGCTCGGACTGGACCAACAATCACTGTTTAAATTTATCCATTGAGGGATTTACTCGGACAATCTTTTATGTGATTTGTAAAGTGTTTATCCATGGGCTTAGTGTGATCCAGAATGAGTAAACCCACGTGATCCAACGCTATCTGGCCCAAGCTCTTTTTATTCGGAGCCCGTCCAGATTGTGATGTTGTGGTTTGTTCGACTTCGAGATCCTTGCTCAGTCTGCCGGTTCGGATCTCACATTTGCTTCTTTGGACTGAATTTTGGGTCCGACCAATTTCTTAATCTGGATTGTTGCTCCGGATCCGCTATTCTGCTCAAGCTCTTTTTATTCGGAGCTCTTCTGTTTGTCAAGCTCGGAGCTTTCTAGGCCATTGAGCTCGGAGCTGGTGCTGTTCGGAGCTTTTCTATGCCATTGAAGTCCGAAGTTTGGCGGTCCGAGGTGCTTATAGTCGCCGAGTTTGTCGCCTGAGCTTGTTATTGCCGGTCCGGAGTCACGTTAACTCTTTCGCTTCTAGAATAGCTTTTTACTCTTCCAGAGTGATGTTGTCGTTGCTTTTCGGAACCTATCAGTTTGTTTGGATATGTATAGAATATGACACAAGGTTTCAATTCCATCTCTTTCATTTCATATCAGAAAAGAGTGAGATAGCTTTAAGCTTGTTTGGTTGTAAACACCTTCTTATCTATCTTTGCTTGAAGCTTTGGACATGATGTCCGCAAAAATTATCGACATTCACATATGATGTCTTTAGACAACTTATCTATCAGTAAGAGCGATGGCTTGTGATCTCCAAAGCAACATGTGTTTTTGGATGGTCTGAGAGAGGACGTCCAAATGGTTAAGAGTCCGTGTGAGAGGATAACTTATCCAACCATAAGAGGGATGGGGTGTTATCTTTTATGACAACCGGTTTTTTGGGATGGTCCTAAGGAGGACATCCGATCGGACGAGAGTCCGTTATGCCGAGACGGTCGGGCTTATATAATTTCGTGGGTGTCGGACCCCCTTATTAATCGGGAACATATCATTGACGATTCATGCATGCTTTTATAGTAAAAGAAGCATTGATAAATGATGCATGCGTGCGTGATGAATGAATTCATGAATGAATGAATGGTAGAAGATAATTTCAAGGTAAGTTAGGGTACTTACTCCTTCATCGGAAAATGTAGAGCATTTTTCCGGTACTCCATTATAAGAGAATTCAATGAGGTTGGAGATCGGGATTCGAAATAAACGAACCCCAACCTTTGAAAGCACTTCCTAACATCAAGTTTTTGAGGTTGACCTCGTTTTAGCTTATCCTAGCCACTTGGTGGTAGTGAACATGTTTTAGTTGCTTTTCAGCGGTAGGAGACTTGTCCTATCCACTTTGGCATTGGAGACGGTCCTTATGGCAGATATACTACGAGGATGAGGTGAGAACCATGTCCGAGGTCATGGTGAGAATCTGCTCCGAGAGAGCAGTTTGGATCAGCTCCGAGTGAGCAGTAAGAACCAGCTCTAAGAGTGGTCTAGACCAGCTCCGAGAGAGCGGTGAGAACCAGCTCCGAGAGTGGTCTGGACCAGCTCCGAGAGAGCGGTGAGAACCAGCTCCGAGAGAGCGGTGAGAACCTGCTCCGAGAGTGCGGTTTGGACCAGCTTCGAGAGAGCGGTGAGAATCAGCTCCGAGAGTGGTCTGGACCAGCTCCGAGAGAGCGGTGAGAACCAGCTCCGAGAGTGGTCTAGACCAGCTTCCGAGGACGTGGTCCAAACCTCACCTCCTCGTGATGTCGATGTCCTTCTGTTTAGGCGCTCCCTAAGATCCTCAATCCTTGGTATTGTTCCAAGGTGATGTTTGTTCCTAGATTGAGTTGGATCTAGTTGCCTTGGAGATGCCAATGATAGATTAGGTTGGAAATTGTTCGATCCAAAGCAACCTCAGATAGAAGTGAGCAAGAGGCCAAACTGGTTCTCATTCATCCCTAACTCATTTGAACAAATGATCTGGCCATTTGGAGGAGTGAAGTTCCTTCCTTGTGGGGGACCATGTGTTCCTGACGGAGGAACATGTCCTGCCATGCCTTGGATCTAGCCCCGATCTCTTGGATTCTCACTGGTAGGTCAGAAACTCTTTCATCCTCCGAGGAGACACTGGCGGTATGGCCATTGCTCGGACACTCCTCTTGGATCATTGAGGAGCTCCTGGCCACTCGCGTTCTCCCAATAGGAGGTCTACTTCGGAGCTTTGGAGCTGGAGTCCTAATCGCAGTAGTTCCAGTCCTAGCTCATTTTCTTTGTCTTGCCATCACTTTGGAGAGCGTAAGAGACTTTTCGTAAAGTTTCCCACAGACGGCGCCAAAATGTTGAGGAGTGACACCTCGAACACTAACTAAACTATTACAAGTAACCTAGTCTAAGATCCGCCTCCAACTTGTAGTCCGGAGCAGTACCTGTCCGAGCTGGAGTACCTGAAAGGACTAAGTGGGGGAGGGGTTAGAAAGGGTTACCCGGATTGCATATGTCAATCCGGTAAGAGACTTTACTCAAGAGAGAGTTGGTAGCTCTCAATGTAATAGTTATGAGGAATGTTATAGTGGAATTGTTACCTCCCTCAAGGTCTTGGACCTTGTGCTATATTTATAGAGACCATGTCTTATGAAATGACTCATAAGATGGTGTCAAGTGTATGCTTCAGATTTGGACACCGATGCTACCTTTGGCCCACAGCCCAATAGTGAACAGTAGCCCACATCCGATTAATGGGCCTGGGAAGGTAGTTTGGACCTTTTCCCTCTGAGAGTACTGTTCCGCCTGTTGGGTACGTGTCAGTCCCTCGGACAGATCCGTCTGCTTGGTTGATCTGCCCTTAGGTAACTCTAGGTGTCCGAGCCAGAAGTTTCACGGAAGTATCTCAGTGGTTCTGTTATATACGTTTGGTCTAAATGTAATGGTGGCGTCCGAGATTCACTCGTCCGGTCCGTTTGGCATCCTAGGACTGACAGTTTGTGGTACTTGGAAGGACCATGTAACCTTTTGTCAGGTTCGGAAGTCGTACACCTAGCTTGGTCGGACTTAGCTGAGGAGGTGTGTTGACTTGTAAGTACTAGTTGACCTGGAATGGTTTCCCTTAGGTCAGACCATTTGAAGGTCGGACTAGTACTGAATTGGCTATTTCAGCCTTGATGCGCTCTAGGACACGCTCTATGGTGCCCTTAACGGATTGGACACATGTCCGTATCAACAATTATGTTGGTCCAAGTTTAGCAAAAGTTCAGAGCAATTTGATAACCTCGTTTACAACTATAAACTGGTTTAAAACTGATGAGCAAGTTGAAAATAGAGAATCGTTATCCTCTCTTCCATAGCCCGTTATAGAATTTTCATTCTTTTCACGAGGAGATGAATATCCGTATATCATCAAAGTTCGAAATGATTTGGCATCTAGAAAAAGGAGCACCTACATCTTTGGCTATACTTGTTGATGAAAGTATTTGCAGGAGACCGTCTATATTTAATTTAAAAAGAGACCGAACTATGTTATTAAGAAAAACATGTACAATATGTTGCGGTATATAGATAATTTATCTAGCGACGGACCTATATTGTTAATATGGAAAATTTCGGATGGTACCCCTTAAATTGGGTCCAATAACAAATTCACCCCTTCTATTTGAAGAATTACAATTACATTCAAAAATTGATCTGAACAATTTATGATATTACAAATGGGTCCAAAAGTCAAACTTGAAGATGACATTGACTTGCTTTTTGCTGATGTGTCGGCCAAAGTTGGGCAAAATAACGAAAATGTCATTGCATATTTTGATTTTTGAGTTTCTTTTATTCTCTTTCTCTATTTTCTTTTATTTTTGCTTTTCTTTTTTCCTCTTTTATTTTGGCCCAACTGATAGTGGACCTATATGGTAATTAAGAGAAACAAATGTAGGGACGTTGATGTAATTGGTGAATTTGAGGTCAATAGAATTGATGTAATTGGTGAATTGGGGTCAAATTGAATGTTCATAAACTATTTGGATCCAACTAGTTGTTATCAAAAAATAAATAAAAGTTCAATTCAATCCCCATAACTTTTTCAATTTTACAATTAGGTTTTTTAAATTATCAATTGTAAGGGTTTCGAGTTTTCAAAACCTTAAATTGAGTCCCTGAAACTATGAAACAATCCAAACGACAATCAAAACATCTTCGAACTCCATATCCACATCTCCTACTGCGTGGAGCTCCGATTTGGAGCTTTGAAAGCTCCAAATTGGAGCTATTTGCAGCTCTGATACCGGAGCTGCAACAGCTCCGACACCGGAGCTGTAAATCACAGCCCCACCGGTGTTAAGGAGTTGTTAACTCCGGTGGGGTTGTGATATATAGCTCCACCGGAACTCCAGTGGAGCTAATAAGAAGAAAAGTGGAAGAAGGGAAGAGAAGAGGAAGAAGATGGGTTTGCGTTTGTTTTTATTTTATCTTTTCTTTAATTAATAAATAAATTTTAAAAAAAAATTTGCCTTCTTTCACATTTCATCAAATAATATCCAACATGACTTGAGAGAGAAAATGAATGGAGGTTTTGGTCAACTATAAGGGGATTATATGTTATTTTCAAATATAAGGGACCAATCTTTTGAGGTCCAATTTAAGGGGTACCATATGTAATTTTCTGTTGTTAATAAAAAAAACATCCATGTTATTAACAAAATTTTTGTGTATGAAAGAACACTAATGTTTTCAACATTTTGAGTAACATAGATGCTTTTATCAACAATACAAATCCGTCTCATAATAAGTTATCTACAAACTCTATCCCTTGAGACTTACTCTTTTATTTATGCAAACTACACATAGTCTCTACAGCTTTTCTACCGTCAGTTAAGGTGTCAGCCTGACTATTATCAGTCAATGTATCGACATCTGACACGTGTCCGTTGCTCTGTATCGCCCTAAACTGTTGCTCTGTGTCGCCCTCAACCATTGCTCTGTATCGTCTTCAACAACTATTTTTTTTTTTTTTTGGAAACTATTAACTTCTTCCAAAAAATTTAATTATTAAAATTTTAAATCTCCTTCCCCACCACCCATCTTCTTCCCCAATCCCACTACAAGCATTCTGTGTTTTGGCGACGGTAAGGGGCGACGGAAAGTTCCGTCGCCCCTTGGCGACGGATCGTTGTTAATATCCGTCGCTAAATGGCGACGGATAATTCTATCCGTCGTTATGTAACGACGGATAATTCTATCCGTCGTTACTTAACGACGGATAGTTATCCGTCGTTTGACTTTAAAAAAAAAAAGAAAAACAGAAATTCTATCCGTTAAAAAAGAATTAAAAAAAAACAGGTAGCGACGGATAACCTATCCGTCGCTGATTCCCAGACATAAACGGGAACAGCTTCTTCCTTCTCTCCCAATTCTTCTCTGCTTCTTTCTTCTTCTCCCGTCTTCGAAATTTTCGTCTTCCCGGTTCTCCGACCAAACGTCCACCATTCCGGCGAATCTTTGGCTCTTTTGAAAGCTCTTTCAACAAGGAACTCGGGTGTCTGTTCAATTTCATCGATCTTCGACTATATTTCCCGTAATTTGAAGGTAATGGTCTAAAACCCTACTTTTGTAAATTTGGGACTTTTGCTAATTTCGATCAATTGTATGTTTCTAAACTCATATACTAGCTAGTATAATCATATTAAGTAGTGGGTTAATGAATTGATTGATTAATTGTGAAATTGATTAGTTAGTATAATGTTTGTAAGTATGGTGTTTAGTTTGATGTTTGTAAGTATGAAGTATATAAGTATATATATGGTATGTATGTAAGTATGTATGTTATTTATGGTATTTATTTTGATTTAGTTTAATGTTTGTAAGTATCTATTGGATTTGGTTGAGTATTTGGTAATTTATAATTTGTATAAAAAAAATTCGTAATTGGTAATTCGTATAATTCGATGGGAAAATATATAAATTGATATTTCGTAGAAAAAATTGGTAATTCATAATTTGTAAATTACAATTTATAATTTGAGGAATCAAGATTAAGACGGGGTATTACTTTATTCCGTGCATGTAGATAGACTGGTTTATTCCACTAGTATCTTTGGCACGCGAATACCCTCGTAATACATTTTCCGAAGCGCACTTAATTATCTGATTGGAGAAAGAGCGGACGATATTGGGAACGAATTAGGAGATCAAGGCCTCTCTAAGACTAACCTACAAAACCCATCCGACCTATTTTGTTTCTCTGATGTAATCTCTTCTCGAGTGGGCTGTAGGCTGAAGAAGGAAACCACGGTAAGTGTTTCTCTCTATCCCTTGATGTATATTTGTTGATATTTGTTCTTGAATTGAACAGCTTTTTGAAGGCTCCTTTGGGTAGTTAATTGTTTAATATCCTTGCACCTCATTCTCATTTGCTATTCACTGTTTACCAGTGTTATCTACCTGTTCTTGCTCATTGTCATTTTTCTCTTTACGATACCAATTTGCTCATTTCCTTGTCCTCGTTCATTCTCAGTAAGTAAACTCTTACCCATTCAATGAGGAGAGTCTTGTACTTAAAAGACTTGATTTTTCTCAAGTATGGAAAATATCATATCATATCAATGTAAATTGGTGAGTGTGACAAACACTTGGTCATAGAGGTATGGATGGATTTACCTCATATTATGGGAAAATCTTATTTTTACAAGAATTTCACTTCAACGAGGCACTAAAACATGAAAACTAAATCCTCTGGGTTTTATTCATCTCGGTTTTGTTAGTGTTTCCCTTTTCTTTATTTTAGTTGACAAGTTTTCTGAATTTCACAAGCATTGTTTTTCTTCTTAAGTTAATTCATGTATTCTGTCAATGGAAATTGGGTAGCAGAGTATGTAAGTTATGTTTGTTTACACTTACAAGCACATTGTAGGTTAAAGAGTGTTAAATAGATCCTGACAAGTTCTTGTGGTTGGTGATGATCTATAGATGAGTTGTAGCCTTAGGCGCTTTCAGTATTGATTTATTGTGAAATTGATTAGTTAGTATAATGTTTGTAAGTATGGTGTTTAGTTTGATGTTTGTAAGTATGAAGTATGTAAGTATATATGGTATGTATGTAAGTATGTATGTTATTTATGGTATTTATTTTGATTTAGTTTAATGTTTGTAAGTATGTATTGGATTTGGTTGAGTATTTGGTAATTTATAATTCGTAATTGGTAATTCGTATAATTCGATGGGAATATATATAAATCAATATAATACATTAAGCAAAAAAAGATTTGGAGCTATTCTAGGGTGTCCACATCAAATAATTATGTGGCAAATTCTTATAATGTGATTGGTCCATTTTTTATATAGTTGTCCAATGTCTTGATTCTGATTGGTCCATTTTAAAACTCAAGCTGATGTGCTTAAATATGTTGCCATAAAATCATTTACATTTTATTATTGTTGCCATTACTTTAACTCAGTAATTATATCTAATTAAGGAATATTTGACTTGCAATTTTTACCCTTACGTTGCAAAACTAATCTTCGTATTTTCATTCTTTCTTTCTTTTCAATTTTTTTTTTCTTTCTCAAGGAAAAATGCATTTATTCTTGGTACAGAATAAAATTCCCTTGTGTTGTTTAGTTCAGAATAAAATAGATATTAGGATTGAACAAAATATGTTATAATCTTTATAGTTTACTTCAACCCAATTACGTGCATATACTAATTCGAGAAACTGAGAATTTATGTAGTTGCGCAGCATTTTCAGGTTTACTTCATATGTTAAACGAATTTAATATCTACTTTTCTAATGTCCTAATTATGCTCTATGAATGTTGATGATCTACAGGCTTTTCTTGGTCTTTATTTCTGACTCATGAGTGCCCAATGTACGCTTTTGATGATGTAAAAAGATACTCGACGGGTATAGTGAAAAAATAATTAATTATATGGAATCCTACAATAATTACAATAACTTTTTTACCTTCTTACAGGAACGAGTAAAGTATATAACAAATTTTTTCGTGATTAAGTAGTAATTTTTAGTTAAAAGTTATTTAAGAATATCAATATTAAAAAGTGAGAGTTTAATCACAACTTCTTTCATGATTAATATCATATAATCTCTTAATGTTAATCCCTACGTTCAAAATAAATGACACGTTTCAGTTTTAATTAAATTTTAAGGTCGACTTTGACCATAAATTATTTCCATATTATATTGAAAAATTATTTTGTAAATTTATATGTTTTCGAAGTTCATTAAGTCCAATTTCACAATATATTTATTTTTAAATATTTTCCGATATGACATAAGAGCAATTTATAGTCAAAGTCGACTAAAAAAAATTATCATGCTTAAATATTGGCAATTTATTGTCAAAGTTGACTCCATCAGAGCATTTATAGCAATTTTCCTTTAATTTACTTCGTGCTTAAATAAGTAAAAAAAAATCATGTCAAATTAGTATAAAAGTCATGTTTTTTTTCTGAATTGAAGAAAACATTAGCTCTACAACCCAAGTGTTAGGTGTAACCATCCAATTTGAACTTATATCATATGGTATTTCATACTATATACTCCCTTCACGGCCGTCCCGATTCAATTTCCCGTGTTGACTTTTTCGGGTCAACCATTATCAAATTGTACCTCAAATTATACTCTTAAACTATAAAGGTAAATGACTTAATAAAACCATATAGTGAAAATTCCAAAAGTAAGATTTTATAATATAACTTTGTTAATTAAATATTTAACCATTGTCCTATACGAGTAGTTCGAGGTTAAAATTAACAATGGTTGACCGAAAAAAGTCCACACTGAAAGTTGAAATCGGAATAGGGGGAGTATTACTTAGGAAAATTACGGTTTTTAAAATATTTGCTCATGCATACACGTATCAAGATTACTGCATGCGTAAAATATTACAGTGCATAACTCACTAACACACATGCTATAGCTAGATATTAATCATAAAATAAGTTATGAAACAGGGAACCTTAATTTCGTTAATTGTTAAATATGTCACCAGGGCATGAGTCGGGCTTGGGCCAAGCCTACGTAACACGAGTCGAGTACGCTACCCAACCTCGATGGATCTAATTCAAATACATGCGAGTCAAGAAGCCATGACGGGCTTTCAAAACTCCTACTCCACCTGGACACGAGCTATGCTTGGGCCTAGCCTTTGTAACATGGGTCGTGCCTTCAAAATACTTCCAAGTCCATCCCATTATGAGAAATTTCATGAAGTATGTGGGTTAATAGGAATAGGAGTTTAAGGAATGTTTTGAATTGTCCACGAGAGCCTTTATGTGGGTTGGACCGTCTTCGGCTTAGCTTTTAAACACATTTTGTCCGTCTTTCTGGGGGTAGATGTCGTATGTTCTTTCAGGATATGTGACATATGTGATATTCTTAAGATTTTAAAAAAATCAAATTGCATGTAAATTTGTAATTTATATATATATTTTATATTCAATCTGTTTTCTTTCTAATTTCATAATAAAATCATTCCAGTCTGGTTCGTCATATATCGATATTCAAGAGACGCAAGAATTTGCTAAGTAGATACTTCATGTCACTTATGGGCAATGGGGATAAAAAAAATTATAAAATGGTGACAATGTTGATATCAAGATTCTCGATGCTATACTTATTTGAGAAATGATTAATCCTGTTTCAACCATTATGATAGCACATATATGTCATTATTGGATCATTTAACTAATCATCGATTTTTCTCTTGCATCGACTAATGCTGTAATTGACGAGATTAATAATTAATTTGTTATGACGAAGATGCCCGATGAATGTGTCAAGTACTTGAGTAGGGATATCATTACAAAGGTGGATGGTGTTGAGAATTGTCTCGGGGAAATTTTTACAACAATTCTTGAGTGCTCAAGGTTCGATGGATGTATGTTGTTATAATCTTTATAGTTTACTTCAACCCAATTACGTGCATATACTAATTCGAGAAACTGAGAATTTATGTAGTGCGCAGCATTTTCAGGTTTACTTCATATGTTAAGCGAATTTAATATCTACTTTTCTAATGTCCTTATTATGCTCTTTGAATGTTGATGATCTGCAGGCTTTTCTTGGTCTTTATTTCTGACTCATGAGTGCCCACTGTACACTTTTGATGATGTTTGGGTATAGTGAAAAAATAATTAATTATATGGAATCCTACAAGAATTACAATAACTTTTTTACCTTCTTACAGGAACGGGTAAAGTATATAACAACTTTTTTCGTGCAAAAAATAATGAAAAATCAACTCGGTTATGTGAAATAAGCTCAGTCCTTAGGTTCCTCAATAAGGTTTTCTTCTAAGAATTTGTGTTGTTTTTAATTTTTTTTTTGCTGTTTCACGACTCAGGCAAAGTATCTCACTACCTACGTTCGACTCGAGCTATAATTGAGCCCGAGTTCGACTTGTAACAAAACAAGCCAATATTTCAAGGTCGGGCCCGAATCACAATAATTAAGCTCGAGATCATCTCATTTTGTTATAAACTTAGTCGAGCTCGTTATCCAAAATATACATATATATAAATATAAAAATAATTGAACCAAGCTTAATTGAGTATCAACCAGCCAAGTCCCGTTCAACTCGATAACAAAACGAGCACCAAGTTAGGCTCGACCTAAACATGTAATCGAACGAGCCCAGGCCTCTATAACACTCCACTCGCATAGCGTCACAATTTTTACACACACACAATACAATATTCAGAACATCTTAATCTAGATGATTACTCAAATAACAAAAGAAAATAAAACATTTAATCAAACCCAATTCAAATCAAATTTTTTTCAGTTTCTTCAACCACCAGAGATGGAACTTTCATCTTTGATTGTGCATGGACGGAACCCCCCCCCCCCCCCCCAAC
This sequence comes from Plantago major, assembly GCA_026545765.1. Taxonomy (NCBI): domain Eukaryota; kingdom Viridiplantae; phylum Streptophyta; class Magnoliopsida; order Lamiales; family Plantaginaceae; genus Plantago; species Plantago major. The sequence goes on from CM048841.1 coordinate 34,029,533, forward strand.
AGAGCATCCATGTATGGTTAATTTTTGTTAATACCAATTTTGAGTACTCATGTAGTACTAAGTAGTAATTTTTAAGTTTTTTTTTTTTTTTATCTGTGAGGAGACATAATCTTGTATATATTTTGATTCTCAGTGAGAGAATATGTAACACACTTTTTTTTTTTTTTTTTGAGTAACACAACATATATTATTACTAAGATAATGTACAAACGGATGTTCCCAGGACCGAGTCCTTGGAAACCAGGCGAGTAGAAGTAGTACAAAGATCCGAAGCTAGTAAAGAACCTAACCAAGCCGGACACCTATCCCAAACATGCAAAATTGGGATAACACGACCAGAAGAACCTAGTCTAGGAGGAGTAATATCAGACAACATCACACCACTACTACTAGTCACTGTACTAAGAGAACTACCATACTTAGCCAGACTGTCAGCTATACCATTTGCTTCCCTATAGATGAAAGCTATTTGAACAACCTGGAAAGCACGTGTCCAGTGCGCTCGAGCTGGGTCCTGCTTCCTGCACAGACAAGTAAACAAGTAGTGAGAATCAGTTTGAATAAGTAGCTTAGACATACCTCGTTGAAGCGCTAGTTTAAGTCCTGTACGAAGAGCTACCATCTCAGCTACATTATTATCCGTATAGCCTATGTATCCAGAAGAAGCTTGTATGAACTCGCCACAGTGATTCCTGAAAATACAGCCAATACCCGCATGTCCCGGATTACCCAGGGCCGAGCCATCAGTGTTTAGACACGTGAAATCAACAGGAGGCGGGCGCCAGGCACACTGAAAAAGGATTTTGGGAATGGAGTTCAGGGAAGGATTTTTTTAATTCCAACTCACGGTTAAGGCGTAGGCACCGGTTATGCAAAGCATGCAAGTCAGTGGGTACACCGCGGAATGATTTAAAGTTACGAGCATTCCAAATAATCCAAACCATAACAATTAACCGAAGTTGTTGGGTAGAATTAAGAGGAAGATGAAAAAAGGAGATTAGTAAGAGAACCCTGTTGCGACAGCCAACGAGAGGGCCAATAAACAGACCGGAGACACGCAAAAAGAGGACAGTGAAAGAATAGGTGATCTAAAGTTTCATCATGTTGCTGACAAAGGGAACAGATAGGGGTATTCAAAATGGAAAGGCGATGTAGAACCGATGCAGTAGGCAGTCGGTCATGCAGGGCCAACCACAGGAAAAGCCTGATTCGTGGCAAAGTTCTCAGTTTCCAAATCCAATGCCATGGCCAGGAAGGGCGTATGTCCGGTGAAGAGGCAAGGTTGTTGTAGGCAGATTTCACTGTGAACTCTCCAGAAGTATCAAACGGCCAGAACAACTCATCAGGTCCCGAAGGTACTGACGGAATAGGGATGGCGATAATTTCTTGTACAATATCTGATGGCAAGACTCGTTCAAGTTGAGTCAAATCCCATTGATCATTGTTGCAGAAGTGTGCAAGCGGAGTTCGCTCTGGAGAATTAGGAACATAATCTTCTAAACGCCGATTCGGCAACCAGTGGTCAGGCCAAAAATCAATCATACGACCATCCCCAATCTGCCACTGAAGCTTTGTGAGAAGGAGATCTCAGTGCTTAAGCATTGTTTTCCATAACCAACTATGGTGTGGACGAGGTATAGCCTGGAGAAAAGACGTGGATGGGAAGTATTTCGCTTTATACATCCGAGCCCAAAGAGAATTCGGGTCCTGGAGAATACGCCAAGCAAGCTTGAGTTGAAAGGCCGTATTAAGAGTTTCTAAATTTCGGATCCCTAGACCACCCAAGTCTTTAGGTAAACAGACTGTCGACCAGCGGATACGTCCCCGCTTCCGTCCTGTCTGTGAGGCATTCCAAAGGAAGTGTTTATTAACTGCATTGAGCTTGGATATGCACGTTAGCGGGAGCTTAGCAATAGACATGCAATAGGACAGAATAGTGTTGGTCACGGATTGGATTAAAGTAGCGCGACCCGCATAAGATAAGAAGCGGGTATACCAAGAATTAATTCGAGACGTGGCCCGATCTACTATATGATCAAATAGGTCCGATTTTTTCCGACCAATCAAAAAAGGTACTCCAAGGTATTTATCATACCGCCTATTAGGGGTGACCCCTAAAGTAGAAAGGATATGACGCTTGGTTTCAAGAGGCGTATTTGGAGAAAACAAGATACGAGATTTTGCCCAGCAAACAGATTGCCCCGAGGCTGAAGCATACGAGAGAAGGCAAGATTTTAGCTCATCAACCGAACGGTTAGTAGCTTTACAGAAAAGCATACAGTCATCAGCAAAGCAAAGGATTGGAAGAGGTGGTCCAGAAGAGCTAACCCGAAGGGCTTGAATCTGGTTGGTATGTGACTTTTCTAAAAGGAGATGTACGAATAGTTCTTGACAGAGAATAAAGAGGTAAGGTGAGAGAGGGTCGCCTTGTCGAAGACCGCGGGAAGGGGTCCAGGTTTCTGATAAGTGATTATTGACCTTAACCTGGTAAGTACAGGACATGACACAAGTCATAATCCAATGAATCACCTGCGGATGGAAATTAAATTTCTGAAGAGCTAGATGCAAGAAATTCCATTCTAAGCGATCAAAAGCTTTTTCGATGTCCAATTTGAGTGCTAGGTAATATTGCCTGGATTTTCGTTTTTTCCCCATCGTATGAAGAAGCTCATGAGCCAGAAGAACATTGTCACTGATTACACGACCAGGGACAAACGCATTCTGAAAAGGAGAGACCAACCGGGAGAGAAAAGGCCAAATACGCTGAACAAGAATTTTTTAGATGATTTTATAACTGACATTACATAAACTGATTGGCCGAAAATGGGCTGGGGATCGTGGGTTAACAACTTTTGGAATTAAAGCAATTTGAGTGTGGTTAAGTGACGGAGGCAACGAACCCGTACGGAAGAAAGAGAGGACCATTTGGGTTACCGCTGTTCCAACAATATCCCAGTACTGTTGATAGAAATGTCCGTTGAAACCATCCGGACCCGGTGCCTTATCCGGGCCAATGGATTGTACTGCTTCCCAAACTTTAGCCTCTGTTACAGAGGTAAGTAAACTATCATTGTCCGTATCCAACTTACAAGGCATAGTAATCCGATGAAAAGACTCTGTCGAAGTGTTTTGAGACGTAAACTGGTTAATAAAATGGGTTCGGAAAATTTGTGTCATTTGTTGAGGATGAGTGACCCACTCTCCATCAACCGTTTGGATTCCGTGAATGAGATTCCTACGGCGCTGGTGCGAAGCCAACGCATGGAAAAATTTGGTGTTGGCATCCCCAAACTTTATCCAGTTCTGGCGAGAGCGTTGTATCCAATAGGTCGTAATTTGGCCGCGGATCCTATTAAACTCTGATCTTAGCGTTTGCTCCTGAGGGCCCAAAAGTCCTGGGTTAAGGTGAAGTTGAGAATCAACAAGGATTAGTTGGGATCGAATATCCCAAAGTTGTGCCTTAAGCTGATGAAGTGCCGGCAGAGGCCACTTAAGTGCCTCTTGTGCTAATTTTGACACTAATTGAGGAAAGGAGAAACTGTTTTCAGCCAAAGTCAGTTGATTCCAAAAAGGAAGAAGGAAAGAATGGAATTTATGATCCTGACTCCAGGCATTCTCAAAACGGAATCGTTTAGGAGGTCTTGGGAAAGCATCGCAGGTGTCTAAGAGGATAGGTTTGTGATCCGAGACACTAGAGACTAAATGACGAACAATGGAATGAGGGTAAACTTTAGTCCAATCATGGTTAGCACAGGCCCTATCTAGTCTCTCACAAATAAAATGCCTACCAAAACTACGATTAGAACAAGTAAACCTTGACCCATAAAATCCTAAATCTTCCAGACCAGCAGCAACAAGCACAGAACGAAACTTATTAATGCGCGACCAATTAGCTACACGACCACCAATCTTTTCCGAAGGACTAAGTATCGGATTAAAATCTCCAATTACAACCCAAGGATCAGAAACAGTAGAACTCAAAAACAATAAATCATTCCATACCTGATCCTGGCGAGCCGGTCGGGGATAGTTGTAAACGCCTGACACTAGGAGGGGTACCTGTCCACTACTGGCCTCCGGATTCTGCACAGTAATACGAAAGTGAGCTGATCTGTCGGAGTTATTCTCATCTGCCACCAGCTCAGCATGAATCTCCTCCCTGTCCCACAGAAACCAAATGCCTCCAGCCTGAGGTGTATCTGCCGGCGATGGGATAATGTGCTTGCCAGATAAGTGCAGAGTATCTATAGCGAGTTCTGACGCCTGAAGTCCCATCCTAGTGTCCAAAATAATAGTCATAATAGAGGATTGAGAGGTCGAGGGTTGAACTGGGGCGGAGGTGGTTCTGTCGACTGGGGATTGGAGTTCACAGTGGTGTTGGGCGGAGGAGACGCCATTGTCAGTAGCTGGAAGAGAAGCAGAAACATTGAAGGCTGAAACAGAGGAGGGAAAAGAAGAGAAGGAGGCAAGCTGTGTCTCACTTGAATTTGAACATAAAAGCTGATTACTCGTGTAATCAGAATGTTTAGTAGGTGAGACAGGTGTCAGAACTTGGGGCAAGGGCTGAATGCATGTTGGTGGGCTTGGACTATTAGGGCGGTTTGGATTGGGCCTAAAAGTAAGGCTAGTGCCAACTAATTGGGCTGTGTTATTATCGTTTGGGCTTGAATATTCCTGGGCCAAGAAGCTAAAAGGATTAGCAGTAGGTGGAATGGATAAAACCTCATCTATTATAATGCTTTTACGGACCCATTTAGTCTTTGACTTAGTGGGCCTAATTGAGCTCGGTCGCTCGTCATGAGAAGATCTAGACTCAATTGAATGTTTGGATTGCGGCTCTAATTCACCCCCATCAGAGTTTAGCTCATTGGTGTTTCTTTCGGATCTAACTCGTCCTTGGGTGGTTTTCCGACCAGAATTTTGAGTTTGATCCTTTGGGCGTGGTCGTCGTAAAATAATTTTCCATCCTTCGTTGGGGATCTTGGGATTTTGTGATTCTCCAGGTTGATGCTCCTTGTGAGGCACGATTGGACAATTTGTCGCCAAATGTCCTACAAGACCACAAGTAAAACAAAAACACAATTTCATTTCATAAGAAATAGGTTGAACTCTATTGCCAATTTGAATGACTTGAGAAAGCTTAGTGCCCGTATCCATCTCGATACACAAACGTGCATATCGTCCACGTTGCGATTCCACCGTATGTGTATCCACTTTGATTGGAACACCCAACGTCTTACCAATTCTGTACAACACATCCAAATGGTAGTATTCAATTGGAAGCTCATGGAGTTGAATCCAAACGATCATGCTATCAAGTCTGTCTTGTCCTGGTATAAACTCTGGCTTCCATGTTTGTACCAATAAGTAGTGATCGAACAAGAACCACGGTCCTCCGGCTAAGGCCATAAAGTAATCATCTTGTCTTCCAACCTTAACCACATAACAGCCCTTCCCTAGGCTTGTAACAGCGGGTGGTTGCGAGGTTTTCCAAAGCTTCTGCAGATGCTTACCGAAAGAGGTAACTGTCCGGCTAATACCAACCATACGTACTATCAAAGCTCGAGACCAAGGCTGATAAAACTTGTTCAGTTCTTCTGAAGTAAAACAGAGGACTGGCACATCCAGACAAGTTGATGTCGCCACCGGAATATGTGTAGGATCTTGAGCTTTATCCAGTGCCGCCAACCAAGCTGGAAAGTACTTGTGCGAGGTTGCACGTTGAAGCTTGTCCAGATAAGACGGCAACACGCTTCTCTGTTCCGCAACTAATGGAGTCTGGGCCTGCGAGCTCATCAAGCAAGAAGGCGGAGTTGATGGCGCTGGCTCAGGCAGTGCTCCAGTCGGAGTTGAGAAGTCTCCTGTTACCGGGTGAGTTGAAGGCGGCCCAGATCCGATGTCAGGCGGCTTGGGCGGCTGAAAAGCTGCAGGTTGGACTTGGTTTGAAAAAGCTGTAGTTGAGAGCATTATCCTTTCTTTTTGAGAGTTGATGAATACTACTTCCTCCATTTCGGAAATAGATTTTCAATTTTTTTATGGTGTACAAAAATAAGGTATATATATATATATATATATTACATTTAGATAAAATAATGGTAATGAGTATCTCAGAATGATTTTAAAAGTTGCACGTAGGATAAAGTAATAGTGGTGGGTTTACTTTTGAATATATTTTTTATCGTTAAAGTTGAAGTAGATTGATAAAAGAGAAAATGAAAAGTTTTGGTTCGGATAGCAAAATGTGAAGTTATTCCTACGACGGAGGAAGTATTATTCATTTTTCATAGAATGGCATGCTATTTTCTTATGACGTGTTTACCAGTGCAGATCAATTACATGGAAAAATATTTGTACATTGTTTAGCGTACGACTTTAACAGACCTTTAACAAAACTTTAAGACATAAATAATGATTGGATTTTATGTGATTGAATATGAAAGTGCGATTACCAAGAGCACTTGTTTTGATAATCTTGTCTTTCTTAATTAGTTTAATGTTTGTGGTTGTTTGTCAAATGATTTTGTTGCAGGAAACAATATTTGATACTTGGACTAGAAGTTTGCAAAGCTGGAGTCAATACGATGACTTGAGGAAAGAATCTAACAAGATATGAACAAGAAGGAAATATATTGAAGAGATATTCATCTATGGAAATTTCCTTCTAAGAGAGTCATGAGAAGCAAGAAAGAAGAAGCAATTTCCTTCTTCAGTTCGAATTGGTGACTGCATTCCTTCTGCTGTTCGACTTGGAAGAAGTCGACTTGGACTATATATATAGAAGAAGGAAGCAGTATGCGGGAGCAGCTTTTGAGGAGAACATAACCATATTGTTGAGAGATAGGTTTTACTAGACTTTGATATCATAATCACTTGTGAGTGATCTTCATATATTGAGATTTACTCTAGTGTTGACGAACTAGAATAGGTGTTGTTACCCTTAATTCTAGGTCTAGTCTTTGTAAGTTTAATCAATCGTTTGTGATTGAATTAAAATTCTTTTTGTAATTCTACTTTTACTGATAGTGGAAATTTTGCCTGTGGCCCGGTCGGTATTTTTTTATGCCGGCTTGAGTTTAATTCTGGTTGTTTGTTTATCAGTCCGCTACTCTCTGTCCTCATCTGTTTACTACTATCAACCTTTGTTGAAGACGTTCTTGACTCAACACCATAGTCAACATCGTCTGAAACCGTTTCTAGTACAAATCCTGGTCCAACAGTTATAACAAGTGGCATCAGAGCCAGCCACCCAATTAATTGGTGTCTGGATTTGCTACTACAATGGACGGTGTTAACTCAAGTGTCAATAGGCTACCAGTGCTAGATGGGTCGAATTACCACTACTGGAAAATAAGGATCAGAACGTACATCAAATCCATTGAAGGGCGTGCATGGAAATCTATTCTTGAAGGCTTTGTGTGGACTACCATAGGACCAGATGAAGATGGAGATGTCGTTCCAAAGCCAGAAGCTCTATGGACAGGTAAAAATTTTCTAGCTAGCTCTTACAATGAAAAAGCCTTGAATGCTATTTTTTCGCATGTTGATCCACATATGTTTAAGCTCATTCAGAACTGCACTGCTGCTAAACAAGCTTGGGATTTGTTGCAAAATCATTGCGAAGGTGATAACAGCATTAAGCAAACCAAACTTTAAATGCTTTGGTCAAAATTTAAAAACTTAAGAATGGCAGAAGATGAAACGATTTATGCGTATTTTGATAAACTACTTACTATTTCAAATGACATTCAACTTCTTGGAGATGCTATGTCTAATAAGCAGTTGATCTTCAAAGCCGTTCGCACTCTCTCTTCAAAATTTGACATTAAACAAACTGTTTTGGAAGATACCCAAAATCTGGCTACTATGGATTTTCATACTCTGATGAACAATTTGAAAATTTTGAGATTTTGCAAAATGAACGCAAAGGTACGAAAATTCGTAGTATGTCTCTTCACTCCAAAGCAAAAAAATCTTGAGCCTGAAAGCAGTAGTGATGAATCTGATGAGATGACTGGAGAATCTTATAATAACTTGGTGAGAAAATTCAACAAACTCAGATTCAGAAAGAATACTAGCAATAACAATAGCTCTTCAAGCAATTCTAAAGCCAATAACAATCTCAAAAAGGTCGTAGATTCTCCTAGTTCTAGTTCTACGTCTCTAAGCAAGGTAAGATGTTTTGAATGTCAAGGATTGGGTCATTATCAGAATGAATGTGCTAACACTCTTTGAAAGGAGAAAAAGACCTTGCTTGCTTGATGTCTCAGGTGACGAACAGGAAACTGATACTCCAGAAGGAAGTGTTACGGCTCTGTCCTCTGTTCTGGACGATGTTGAAGATCCATGTTGGGTCAACAATGAGTGCTCAACATTGCCACAGACTCTCTTCTTTGACTGTGATGATTCTCAGAACTATGATGAGATATTTTGTGATAAATCTTTGATCTCTGAAGATCCAGTGTCTACTGACTATTTGTGCTTGCATGGATCAGTTGATCTATCTGTAGATTATCCCTTTGAAGAAGAATTTACTGCAGAACAGATGGTGGAAGAACTAAAACTGATGTATGAAGAACTGTTGAAGGAATGGAAGAAGCTCAAGAAGCTGTCCAAGAAGCTAGAAAAGGAGAATGATAGCTTAAAGGAAGCTACAGTAAAGCTTGAAGTAGCCTTGACCAGGAAGGATACCGAACTTGAAAAGGTAACCACTGAACTCAATAGAGAAAAGAAAGTGATTGCCAAGTGGAACTCCTCTACCTCTAAGCTTGATGAAATGCTTGATATGGATAATGATGGCACTGCTGGTTTAGGCTATACAGGTACCTTTAACTCTTCTTTTGAAAGCAAAATAGGCTGCAACATGCATTGCAAGTATGACTCAAATGAGTCTGATGAGAGAATTGAAACCGTGGTTATTAAAGAAAAAGTTAGTTGATGCTGAGAGAACTGAAGCCTCTCTCTGATCTTGTTGATGCTCCTATTTTTGTCAAAGAAAAAGGTAAAACTGTGAAAAGTACCAAGAAGACTTATGTGTGTCAATACTGTCTTAAGATTGGTCACAAAAAGCCTTATTGTTTTGTCTACCAAAAGGACTTAAAAAGGGGTAAGATAGAGAAAAGTGTTGGAGAATCTGAAACTCCTATAGAATCTGTCTCTAGAGTAGAAAAACCTGAAGCATCATCGCCAGCCTCTACTGCCCTGGCCATCTCTGAAAGGAAATCCAATGATGAGACTAATGTTGAGTCAACATTGACATCAACAGTGTCCAAAGCTGAAAGTTCCAAAAGGTTAGTCTCTAAAACTGATTCATTTATTCCTGCTCAGAAAGGTAAAACCTCTGCTCATGTGAAAAAACCCCAAAGAAAAATATGAGAAAATCTAGACTCCAAGGGAAAAGATTGTCTATAATGTTGCTTTCTTTTTTGCTACCTCTCCTAACAATGCAGGAAAATGGTACTTTGATAGTGGCTGTTCAAGACATATGACAGGAACCTTGAGTTATCTATCTAACTTTGTCTCACAAAAGTCTGGATTGGTAACCTATGGTGGTGGTTATAAGAGTAAAATACTAGGTAGAGGTGTGTTAACTCTTGATGGCTTTCCAACCTTGAAAAATGTTCTTTTGGTTGAAGGTTTAACTGCTAATCTCATTAGTGTTAGCCACTTGTGTGACGATGATCTGAAGGTCAAATTTAACAAACATGCTTGTAAAGTGTATACTTGAAAGGAGAAAACCGTTGTGATGACAGGTACCATGTCAACTGACAACTGCTATGTGGTGGCTGATCCCCACAAATGCAATCTGGCCAAAGATGAAGAAGCTGTGACATGGCACAAGAAGCTTAGACATGTGAACTATAGGAACATGGAAAAGCTCATCAAACTGGATGCAGTTATTGGATTGCCAAAACTAAGCAATACAGGGAAACATGTGTGTGGAGACTGCCTAAGAGGTAAACAAACTAGGGTTGTGCACACCTCACTACAGTCTGAAGGACAAAAGTCAGGTACCTCTAACTATTTTCAACTCTTACATATGGAACTGATGGGTCCCATTGAGGTAGAGAGTCTTGGAGGTAAGTGGTACACATATGTCATTGTTGATGATTTTTCTAGATACACTTGGATAAGCTTTCTAAAGGAAAAATCTGAAACATTTGATGCATTTAAGAAGCTTCATGCTAGGTTCAGTACCCAATACTCTACAATAGTTCAAAGAATAAGATCTGATCATGGTAGAGAATTTGAGAATCAAACTTTTTCTGACTTTTGTGAAAGGAAGGGAATTTTTCATGAATTCTCTGCACCCAAAACTCCTCAACAAAATGGGGTGGCTGAAAGAAAGAATCGAACCGTACAAGAAATGGCTAGGGTCATGCTAAGTTCTATGAATCTGTCAAAAATATTGTGGGCTGAAGCGGTTAATACGGCTTGCCATATAATCAAAAGAGTCTATCTTAGACTAGGAACTTGATGAGACAATATTCTAACGTCACATTTGGTCCTTTTTAGCGGTCTTTGTGAGTCTTTGTCTTTAGTTTTATAGTCTATTTAGTTCGTTTTTACGCTTTGGTGTTTTGTTTACATTTTGCAGGAATCGATGTCTTTTGAGCTAAATGAGAACAAGCTGCTTAGCATAGTCCGCCGTGGCGAGATTTTACGAGCTTGGAGCTGGAAATTGCAAGAAGGCTCGCCGCGGCGAGGAAATCAGTCTGATGCGGCGAGATTTAGCGAATGTATATCTTCTGCGATTAAAGAAGACTCGCCGCGGCGAAGGAATTGGTCCGCCGCGGCGGAATTTTGCGAATGAAGCTCCTGTCTTGTAGATTGAAGCTCTCCGCGGCGAAGGGATTTGCCCGCTGAGGCAAAATTATGAGAGAGCTATATATTTTTCGATTAAGAAGGCCATGCGTAGATACTGTAACATAATTTTTGTTTTTCCTTATTAGCTGGGAATTGGGATTTTTCTCATATACTTCTTTTTAACCTAATTTTTTACAAGAGCTCCTGGATTGAGACATTGACATTGAGACATCTTTGGAGCTTGGTTATTCATTGATTTTACTCAACAGGATTATTGATATTGATTTCTCTATTGCTTTCTTCTTTACAATTCGTTCTTTATCTTTATCGATTGAATTGTATGTTATTGCATGCGAGTTTCTCATCTATGTTTCGTATGATTATTACCATGAATCTCTGTATGAAATTATCTATTATGAGTAGCTAAACACCTTTGAATACAATAGTATGTGAAGATTATGCATATTCGTTGTAGGGTTTATCAAATCACTCATATAGGTTAGTCTCGTATAAAATCTTCGTAAAAACCTTCAATTCGATAAGTCCGCATTAAATTCTCTAAATTGTTCATGTTTAAGGATCGTGAATTGACGACTCACGATTTCTCCAGTATTATATATTCTAAGAACAATTGGTTGAATCGAATTGATTGATTTACTGTACAACAACCGTGTGACAAATATGAGTGTTATCCGTAGTTCGAATTAGCATAATTGGATCTTGCTACTGTATTCATCTTTCTCTCATTGTAATCGTAATCTTAGCTTTAGTCAATCTAGTTAGAAGTATACAAAACCATCAATCAAATCACATCGCAAGTATCATTTACTCACTGCTACGTAGCTTGATTAATTCCCTAGAGATCGATCACGAGTTAGGCTTTAGTCTACAACTACAGCATAATCTCTAATTGCTTTTTAGAGTATAATTTGAGCATATCAAATTTGGCACCGCTGCCGGGGACTTAATTCCTACTGTAGCGTGTGAGTGTGATATTTTATTTGTTTTTTTTTTACATACCTGCGATTTCTGCACTAACAGAAACTAAGATTTTTCGAGGTTTTTGCTTTTGTAGAGGAACTTTTTGCAGGTTTATGCCCGGTACAAGAGCACAAGGAACAACTTTGCAACCTCTAGTACCTGAGATCGATAGACACTACCATCAGCTTCGAAGACAGAACTTAGCAGCTATTCAAATGGGTGACAACAACGAGAATACTCCCAGAGTCAGCGGTCTTTGTTGAGGCCCCTGTGATCACCTATGGGACCTATATGCAGCCTGGTGAAATTAAGGCTGGGGGATCAGCTATTGTGCTCTCTAACAATGCTAGGAACATGGAGATCAAGTCTCATCACTTCCATGACATGCCTAAGTATTATGGGATGGCTAATGAGGATGTTATCCGGTTTCTCAAGGAGTTCGAGGGGCTGATTGCTAGGATTCCGCGTACTGTAGGCACGGTAACGGTTTCTGATGAGGAAATAAGGAAAAAGGCTTTTCCCATGTGTATGCAGGATAAAGCAAAGAGCTGGCTATTGAATCAACCTGAAGGTTCTCTGGCTACTTGGGATGATATATACAGGGCCGTTATGAACAAGTTCTATCCAGCGGAGAAGACTAGGCAGCTTCGAGTGCAGATTGAGAAGTTCATGCAAATGAGTGATGAGAGTTTTTATGAGGCCAGGGAGCGATTCCTGAACTTTCTCTCTCAATGCCCTCACCATAGGTTGAGTGAGATGGATTTATGCTGCAAGTTCTATGAGGGACTCGACTGGGAAGCACATAATCTGGTGGATATGACTGTGGATGGCTCTATCGTCACGGCATGTCCAGCTGCGTTGAATGAGGCTTTTGAGAAGCTTGCTGCCATCTCCCAGCTTAAGGGAACTAGAGATAGACCAAGGAGAGCTAAAGTAAAAGTCGTGGAGGAAACACCAGGTCCTAGTACTATTGAATTGGCAGAATAGATTAAGGAGATGAGGATGTTTGGCACTATCCCTGCACCAATGGCTCCAGTGAATGAGAGGTGTAATCTGTGTGGTAATTTCGGGCATGGTGCTAGTATGTGTAGACTTCCTGAGACTATGGGGGAGAACCCAACTCCGGAGATTATTTGTTGGGTGCAAAACAGGCAGCGTGGTGGTTGGCAACCAAATCCGGGAATGAATGCAGGTGCTACTATGGTGCAACCCTTCAACCCCGATCGTTCCAATTTATCCTATGGAGGTAACTTCCATGAGAATGCACCATGCCAGTTCCGCACAGCAGTTTCAGCCAGGCTGCTTCGATAGGGTCCGTTCAAAGAAGGTCCAAAGACAGGCTTTCGATTCCGCCTACTAGTGCATCGCGAAACGCTGATCAGGAGATTGGAGAGCACATGGAGGGCTCAGAGAGGTTCTGGGAAGAAGCATAGTGGAATCAAACCAAGAATGACCAGAGGTTTGTTAGCAATGAGTAATCGCAAAAGAGGTTAGAGAAGACTCTTGGTGATCTGGTCGGCGCCTTCCAACAAAGAGAGAAGGGTAAATTCCCCGCGACTGTAGAGAATAACAGGGTACTTGCTGTGGAGGTAACTTTTGACAAGCCTGGAGTAGTGAAGAATGTTATTATGACTTGCATTTGTAACCATGATAAGGTGGTTTCCCAGGTTGAGGCAACACAGGTACAGGAAGCAAGAAAGGTGGTAACATCTGGTCCGACGATTCCAGGAGAGAAGGCGAATGCAAGACCAACTCAGTTGATCCAAAAGGAAGAGAAGAGCATTAGTGATGCAATCAGTTTCGACTTGGTTGTCGGGATAGGCAGTTCTTCTGAGGTTACAGGTATTATTAATACTGGTGCTGCAGTTAACTTGATGACATTCGAGACTTATGAGGAGCTCAACCTGAAGGGTCTAGAACCGAGAAGATGCTTTGTGACCATGGCTAATGGTACTCGAAGCAAATGCATGGGAGTTGTTGAGGATGTTCCCATAACCATTGGTGGAGATGTCGTTATGACTGATTTCGTGGTTGTCGAGTCACCGCAAGTGAAGATCAAAGAGATGGACAAGGATATGTTGCTTCTTGGGCGCCCTTTCATCAAGGCTACTCGTATGATAGTCGATCTTTATGGTCGTACATGTACTATTCAGGTTTGCGGTGAGAAACGTGAGTTGCAAGCTGTCACCACATCATATTCTCCTACACAGGTTGACACCAGGAACTACATTGCACCACACACCGGTCCACTCTACACCTATTCTCGCTCAAGGGTAAGCATGGGGACAGAGAAGGCTGGGAGGCTCAAGTTCAATTAGCTCCAGCATGGAAGAAGTCGAGCTAACAACTATAAACAAAAGCCCCCTTTTGTTTTTACATTCATCAGACTATCATTCCGTACTTTGCTTTATTTTTCGTACTGCTAGACTACTTAAAAAAAAAAAAAAAAGGTTTCTTTTCGTTTCGTAGAAACTCGCCGCGTCGGAGCCCTTTGCTCACCGCAGCGGGACCAAAAAAACTGAAAAATTGTAGTTTCGTAAAAACTCGCCGCGGCGAGCTAGGTTTTTTCAAATCTTTTTTATCTTCTTCTTCTTCTTATTCACCGCCCCACCCTCTTCCTTTCCTCTTCCCGTTTTTCTTCCTCTCTTCACTCCAATCTCTCTTTCTCACTCAATTGTCCACCAAATTCCCCCATTCTTGTTGCATTCTAACGGGTTTTTCCCCCTCTCTTCGATTCTTGCCCCGTTATTGTGCTTTATCCACCCACTTCTTCGGATTCAAATGGTAAATTGTCTTGAACTTCCTTCTTCCTCATTTGTTTTCGAGTTTACTTGAATTATGTGGTTGATCGTCGTTAGTTATGATTGATTGAGTGTAGTAGATCGATTTTGATTGATGCATGGATTCCTTACTCGTCGATTTTGGAACTTACTTGCGTTGTTCAATTTTTTGCACTACTTCCCCGTTTTTGCCAATTTATGCCATCTTGTTCCACTTTTGCACTGATTATCACTACTCTTATGCTTGTGAACTGACGTGAATCGAGTATTGGCCATGATATAGAATCTTGAGTTGGTTTGGGGAATTTTGCATTCTCCCCTATTCCTTGTTCTTTTGTTGTTTCTTGCCTTTTGATCATGAATCGGTTTGGGGAGGTAGTTCTCTACCCCCATTGTTCTACACTAACACCTCTATCGTAGGCATCATGTCTCGTAGACCATCAAGCAAATGCCAGCGCGGTGATTCGAGCAGAGCAGCAGCACAGCAGGGTCCACAGGATGAGCTTTCTCACTTGTCAGCGGAGGACAGAGCTTTTATGGAGGCGAATTTCCAGGAACCCAGGAGAGTTTGGCCTGAAAGGGAGCTAGCCCTTGTTGAACTTGAGGATGGCATTTATGCCCGTGTCTGGGCGCGAGTCAGGAACTTAGGCTGGGACAAGCTTTTTGGCAAGCAGCTGCCCTACGATCCGAAGTTGGTTAGAGAGTTCTACGTCAGCCTTCACGACTTGGAGGATGAGTTGATGACGATCTGTGGTACCCAGATCCGTTTTTCTGCTAGGAGCATTAGGGAGTTCCTCGGGTCCTGAGAATCCCACACCGGGGAGGACAGGTACACCCACTGGGGCGAAAATCTTCATAACCGGCAGTTCGACAGTGACCTAGCCGAGTTCGTACTCCTACCCGATAATGACCCAGAAACCTACATGACCCGCACCACCATTGCCCCCCACTTCCTCAAGCCAAAGGTTCGCCTCTGGCAGCACCTGGTCCAGTATAACATCACCCCCATCTCCCACTTCAACACCCTCACCGCCCCCATTGCCCGCATCATCCGAGCTATCATGACCGGGCAGTTTGTCAATGCCCCGGCTATCATTTTTGGAGAGGCTCAAGGGAGGACAACTAAGGGTAGCTTGCTCGGGTTCCCATGCCTCCTCACTGCCATTTGTCGGTCCCACAATGTTCCCGGCATTCAAAGCACCGAGACACCCAAGGGTGCTTTGAAATCTGCCAGCACCAGAGTTATTATTGGCCGCCACCCTGCCCCATCCCCTAGAGTTGATGATGATACTGAGGAGCAGCCTGCTCCACCTGCTTCTACTGATTTCCAAGGTTATTTTGAGCAGATGACGGCGCAGTTCCAAGAGTGGGCCGGACCACAGTACACCCGGATCGAGGAACAGTACTCCCGCATTGAGGCGCACTACCAGCGGCAGGAGGAGCGCGATAGGAGAGCAGAGGCTAGGGAGCAGCGCGACATCGTGCGCTTGGAGAGGCAGGAAGCCCTCTGGAAGGCACAACAAGATTTCTGGCCGCAGCGCTTCGGTGGTGGCTCTCCTGGATTGACTTGATCCTTCCAGCCGAGACAACACTATGGTTGGTCACTCTATACAGTCGTCTTTCTTACACTTTTCATTGTTAAGGGACTAGCACTTGTGTAGGTTTGGGGAGGTGGTCGACTATATCTTTAGCTTAAGTTGTCTCGTTTTGTACTTTATTTCCGATATTTGTACTCTATTTCGTACTCTATTTTTCATTTTTTTTATTTTTATGTATTTTGTTCAAGTGGTATGTTAGACACTTGTTTGTGTTATGTGATTGTGGTGGTATGTTAGCCACCTTTCTTTATTAGTTATATATTTCCTTTCCAGTTAAGTCCAGTTTAGGTGTTAGTATTTTTATTTTCTCTTGTGGTGAGTCTGAGTCAATTACCAAGTCGAACGTCTATTGTGAATGGTAAATTCTCTTGCTGCTTACGTTTTGTTTGATGTCTAGCTAGAAGTAGTATAGTAGGCTTTTAATCCTGCAAGGTCGTTTCTCTTGTAAATAGCAAGTCTGGTTAACCCTGTAGTCCAAAAGCCTGTGAGGAGCCTAGCCGAAGAAAAAATATTATACCGGCACCTGTTATTGTGTGATTTCCTGGGGTGTGCAAGTTTTTACGTATTACTTGCGCCTTTTCATACTTATGTGTACTTAGTTTCGTTGGGGATGACGAACGGCATGCTTTACTTTGCGGATTTTATTTCCCCCCGTTCTGAACTGGTTTGGGGAGAGGATTGTTCACTATGACTGTTATGAGCTGTTATATTTGTGATGAAAAATCTGTTTACTGCTCCCTAAGCTTTTGATATTTGAATCTCGAGGTGGATCTATGGTCTTCATTGATCACCATTAGTCGTGTTAGGCGTGTTTCAAATACTACCTATATACCGACGTGGCCTTAAAAAGCCATATGTCCGTGAGGGTTGATGGCACGTACACCAAACTGACACGCACAAAAGTGCAGACTTTCGGTAAAACAGACACCTGCAGAAAATTGAGATTAAAAGAGCCCAAGTGGCTATGCACTGAATTCAGTGAAGTATTATGAGATCTGATGTTGTTTTGAAATGAATGAGGGGAGCGGTTTCAGTTATTCGATTTTTCTGGAGGAAGTCATGTGCCAAAGTCCCTTTCGACTCAATGAGACGAGCACAATAGCATAAGATATTTGAGGCATCCTTGTGGCGAAAGTCATCTTCCCAGTTTACTTTTTGAGCTATACCATGTATGGATACTTCCATGAGAGTGAGTGATACACTTTATACACCTGCGAGGGACTAGCGGACTAGGCTTAATTGTTATTTACTTGAGAAACGATCGTGTCTGATTACCTGCTTACTATTTCTGCCAAGGTTAGGTTGAGAACAAAATTTTTGCATCCTGTGAATTTAATGTTTTCAATGGTGGATTCGGTCTCTTGGGAATTTGACTCTTTGTTTGTTTTCATGGTTTAGGGTCTAGTGTGTTTAGGCTGTGTGTTTGCTCGAGGATGAGCAAAGGTTCGGTTCGGGTATTTTGATGAGACAATATTCTAACGTCTCATTTGGTCCTTTTTAGCGGTCTTTGTGAGTCTTTGTCTTTAGTTTTATAGTCTTTTTAGTTCGTTTTTACGCTTTGGTGTTTTGTTTACATTTTGCAGGAATCGATGTCTTCTAAGCTAAATGAGAACAAGCTGCTTAGCATAGTCCGCCGCGGCGAGATTTTACGAGCTTGGAGCTGGAAATTGCAAGAAGGCTCGCCGCGGCGAGGAAATCAGTCCGACGCTGCGACATTTAGCGAATGTATATCTTCTGCGATTAAAGAAGGCTCGTCGCGGCGAAGGAATTGGTCCGCCGCGGCGGAATTTTGCGAATGAAGCTCCTGTCTTGTAGATTGAAGCTCGCCGCGGCGAAGGGATTTGCCCGCTGAGGAAAAATTATGAGACAGCTATATATTTTTCGATTAAGAAGGCTCGCCGCGGCGAGATACGCAGAACATAATTTTTGTTTTTCCTTATTAGCTGGGAATTGGGATTTTTCTCATATTCTTTTTAACCTAGTTTTTGAAAAGAGCTCCTGGATTGAGACATTGACATTGAGACATCTTTGGAGCTTGGTTATTCATTGATTTTACTCATCAGGATTATTGATATTGATTTCTCTATTGATTTCTTCTTTACAATTCGTTCTTTATCTTTATCGATTGAATTGTATGTTATTGCATGCGAGTTTCTCATCTATGTTTCGTATGATTTTTACCATGAATCTCTGTATGCAATTATCTATTATGAGTAGCTAAACACCTTTGAATACAGTAGTATGTGAAGATTATGCGTATTCGTTGTATGGTTTATCAAATCACTCATATAGGTTAGTCTTGTATAAAATCTTCGTAAAAACCTTCAATTCGATAAGTCCGCATTAAATTCTCTAAATTGTTCATGTTTAAGGATCGTGAATTGACGACTCACGATTTCTCCAGTATTATATATTCTAAGAACAATTGGTTTAATCGAATTGAATGATTTACTGTACAACAACTGTGTGACAAATATGAGTGTTATCCGTAGTTCAAATTAGCATAATTGGATCTTGCTACTGTATTCATCTTTCTCTCATTGTAATCGTAATCTTAGCTTTAGTCAATCTAGTTAGAAGTATACAAAACCATCAATCAAACTGTTACTGGCAAGTATCTGTTTACTCTCACTGCTACGTAGCTTGATTAATTCCCTAGAGATCGATCATGAGTTAGGCTTTAGTCTACAACTACAGCTTAATCTCTAATTGCTTTTTAGAGTATAATTTGAGCTTATCAAATTTGGTGCCGCTGCCGGGGACTTAATTCCTACTGTAGTGTGTGAGTGTGATATTTTATTTGCTTTTTTTTACATACCTGCGATATCTGCACTAACAGAAACTAAGATTTTTCGAGGTTTTTGCTTTTGTAGAGGAACTTTTTGCAGGTTTATGCCCGGTACAAGAGCACAAGGAACAACTTTGCAACCTCTAGTACCTGAGATCGATAGACACTACCATCAGCTTCGAAGACAGAACTTAGCAGCTATTCAAATGGGTGACAACAACGAGAATACTCCCAGAGTCAACGGTGCTGTTGAGGCCCCTGTGATCACCTATGGGACCTATATGCAGCCTGGTGAAATTAAGGCTGGGGGATCAGCTATTGTGCTCTCTAACAATGCTAGGAACATGGAGATCAAGTCTCATCACTTCCGTGACATGCCTAAGTATTATGGGATGGCTAATGAGGATGTTATCCGGTTTCTCAAGGAGTTCGAGGGGCTGATTGCTAGGATTCCGCTTGCTGTAGGCACAGTAACGGTTTCTGATGAGGAAATAAGGAAAAAGGTTTTTCCCATGTGTATGCGGGATAAAGCAAAGAGCTAGCTATTGAATCAACCTGAAAGTTCTCTGGCTACTTGGGATGATCTATACAGGGCCTTTATGAACAAGTTCTATCCAGCGGAGAAGACTAGGCAGCTTCGAGTGCAGATTGAGAAGTTCATGTAGATGAGTGATGAGAGTTTTTATGAGGCCAGGGAGCGATTCCTGAACTTGCTCTCTCAATGCCCTCACCATAGATTGAGTGTGATGGATTTATGCTGCAAGTTCTATGAGGGACTCGACTGGGATGCACAAAATATGGTGGATATGACTGTGGATGGCTCTATCGTCACGACATCTCGGGCTGCATTGAATGAGGATTTTGAGAAGCTTGCTGCCATCTCCCATCTTAAGGGAATTAGAGGTAGACCAAGGAGAGCTGAAGTAAAAGCCATGGAGGAAACACTAGGCCCTAGTACTATTGAATTAACATAACAGATTAAGGAGATGAGGATGCTTGGCACTATCCCTGAACCAGTGGCTCCAGTGAATGAGAGGTGTAATCTGTGTGGTAATTTCGGGCATGGTGCTAGTATGTGTAGACTTCCTGAGACTAAGGGGGAGAACCCAACTCCGGAGATTATTTGTTGGGTGCAAAACAGGCAGCGTGGTGGTTGGCAACCGAATCCGGGAATGAATGCAGGCGCTACTAAGGTACAACCCTTCAACCCCGATCGTTCCAATTTATCCTATGGAGGTAACTTCTATGAGAATGCACCACAACAAGTTCCGGCACAAAGAGTTCCATTCAAGAGCTTCGACAGGTCCGTTTCACAGGTCTAGCATAGCTCAGTTCCGCCTACTAGTGCATCGAAAAACCCTGATCAGGAGATTAGAGATCACATGGAGGGATCAGAGAGGTTCTAGGAAGAAGCACAGTGGAATCAATCCAAGAATGAACAGAGGTTTGTTAGCATTGAGTAATCGCAAAAGAGGTTAGAGAAGACTCTTGGTGATCTGGTCGGCGCCTTCCAACAAAGTGAGAAGGGTAAATTCCCCGCGATTGTAGAGAATAACAGGGTACTTGCTGTGGAGGTAACTTTTGACAAGCCAGGAGTAGTGAAGACTGTTATTATGACTTGCACTTGTAACCATGATAAGGTGGTTTCCCAGGTTGAGGCAACACAGGTACAGGAAGCAAGAAAGGTGGTAACATCTGGTCCGGCGATTCCAGGAGAGAAGGCGAATGCAAGACCAACTCAGTTGATCCAAAAGGAAGAGAAGAGCATTAGTGATGCAAACAGTTTCGACTTGGTTGTCGGGATAGGCAGTTCTTCTGAGGTTACAGGTATTATTAATACTGGTGCTGCAGTTAACTTGATGACATTCGAGACTTATGAGGAGCTCAACCTGAAGGGTCTAGAACCAAGAAGATGCTTTGTGACCATGGCTAATGGTACTCGAAGCAAATGCATGGGAGTTGTTGAGGATGTTCCCGTAACCATTGGTGGAGATGTGTTTATGACTGATTTCGTGGTTGTCGAGTCACCGCAGGTGAAGATCAAAGAGATGGACAAGGATATGCTGCTTCTTGGGCGCCCTTTCATCAAGGCTACTCGTATGATAGTCGATCTTTATGGTCGTACATGTACTATTCAGGTTTGCGGTGAGAAACGTGAGTTGCAAGCTGTCACCACATCATATTCTCCTACACAGGTTGACACCAGGAATTACATTGCAGCACACACCGGTCCACTCTACACCTATTCTCGCTCAAGGGTAAGTATGGGGACAGAGAAGGCTCGGAGGCTCAAGCTCAATTAGCTCCAGCATGGAAGAAGTCGAGCTAACGACTATAAACAAAAAGCCCCCTTCTGTTTTTACATTCATCAGCCTATCATTCCGTACTTTGCTTTATTTTGTTACTGCTAGACTGTTTTTTTTTTAAAAAAAAAGGTTTCTTTTCGTTTCGTAAAAACTCGCAATTGTGGGACCAAAAAATCAAAAATTGTAGTTCAGTAAAATCGCCATGGGCGAGGATTTCTTCCGTCATGAAGCTAGGGTTTTCAAATCTTTTTTATCTTCTTCTTCTTCTTCTTCACCGCCCCACCCTCTTCCTTTCCTCTTCCCGTTTTTCTTCCTCTCTTCACTCCAATCTCTCTTTCTCACTCAATTCTCCACCAAATTCCCCCATTCTTGTTGCATTCTAACGGGTTTTCCCCCTCTTCGATTCTTGCCCCGTTATTGTGCTTTATCCACCCACTTCCTCGGATTCAAACGGTAAATTGGCTTGAACTTCCTTCTTCCTCATTTGTTTTCGAGTTTACTTGAATTATGTGGTTGATCGTTGTTAGTTATGATTGATTGAGTGTAGTAGATCGATTTTGATTGATGCATGGATTCCTTACTCGTCGATTGGAACTTACTTGCGTTGTTCAATGTTTTGCACTACTTCTCCGTTTTTGCCAATTTATGCCATCTTGTTCCACTTTTGCACTGATTATCACTACTCTTATGCTTGTGAACTGACGTGAATCGAGTATTGGCCATGATATAGAATCTTGAGTTGGTTTGGGGAATTTTGCATTCTCCCCTGTTCCTTGCTCTTTTGCTGTTTCTTGCCTTTTGATCATGAATCTGTTTGGGGAGGTAGTTCTCTACCCCCATTGTTCTACACTAACACCTCTCTCCCAGGCATCATGTCTCGCAGACCATCAAGCAAACGCCAGCGTGGTGAGTCAAGCAGAGCAGCAGCACTGCAGGGTCCACAGGATGAGATTTCTCACCTGTCAGCGGAGGGAAGAGCTTTTATCGAGGCGAATTTCCAGGAACCCAGGAGAGTTTGGCCTGAAAGGGAGCTAGCCCTTGATGAGCTTGAGGATGGCATTTATGCCCATGTCTGGGCGCGAGTCAGGAACTTATAGAGTTTACAACCCAAGGACTCATTCTGTTCAGGAATCTGTTAATGTTACTTTTGATGATTCTATGCCTTTTGTTCAGAAACTCTGTGACACAGGTATTGATGTAGTACAACAAGACAGGGCAGATACTGAATCCGAAAAACAGGTTACGACAGGTACTGAATCAAATCCCTCAATTGAAGAAGGTGTCAACCCACCAGTTGCAGAAACTCCTTCAAGTCAAAACAGGGAAGAAGCAGTCAATGTTGATCACAATGTTGACTCAACATTGAGCCCAACATCCCAGTCAGAAAGTCAGTCAGATGTCTCTGAATCTGATCAGGAACCAGTTGAACCCCAATTCAATTCTCTAGATAACATCAGGAGAGAACCACCACCCAGGATTCGTAAAGATCATCCAAGTTCTCAAATCATTGGGGAACCAAGAGGAATAATGACTCTAAGAGGTAACACTAGGAAGAACTACAAAGAGATGGTAAGACACATCACTCTATGTCAATCTGTAAGTGCTTCCTGTTTTGTCTCTCTTACTGAACCCAAGAATGTAAAAGAAGCTCTCAAAGATGACTACTGGATCAATGCTATGCAAAATGAACTACAACAATTCAAAACGAATGAAGTCTGGATCCTAGTTCCCGTCCCCTGATGTAAATGTCATAGGAACTAAGTGGATTTTCAAGAATAAAAGTGATGAAAATGGTGTAGTGATAAAACACAAAGCTCGTCTTGTTGCACAAGGTTACACTCAAGTTGAAGGAGTCAATTTTGATGAAACTTTTGCTCCTGTAGCTAGGTTAGAATCCATCAGACTTCTCTTAGCCATAGCCTGTGCCTTAAACATTACACTGAAACAAGTGGATGTTAAGGGAGCTTTCTTGAATGGCTATATTGACAAGAAGTTTATGTGGAACAGCCAAAAGGTTTCGAAGATCCAAGTCACCCTGACTATGTTTATAGACTGCAAAAAGCCTTGTATGGTCTAAAGCAAGCCCCTCGTGCTTGGTACGCTAGACTCACAGAGTTCCTAGTTGATTTTGGATTCAAAAAGGGTGAGGGCGATCAAACCTTGTTCATTCTTAGAAAAGGGAAAGATCTTTGTATTGCACAAATCTATGTTGATGATATTGTGTTTGGTGCAACTAACCCTTCTATGGTGGACCAGTTTGTGCAAGCTATGACAGGAACCTTTGAGATGAGTATGATAGGAGAACTCAGTTTCTTCCTTGGGCTCCAAATTCAGCAAGGCAAGGATGGACTATTTCTGTCACAAGAAAAGTATGCACGAAACCTGATCAAGAAGTTTGGTCTTGAGAATTCCAAACCTTGCATTACTCCTATGGCCATCTTTAAAACTGAGAAAGATCGATGTTGGGGAGGATGTTGAACCAACATTGTACAAATCAATGATTGGAAGCCTTCTGAATCTGTCTGCCAGACATCATGTTCTCTGTGTGTGTGCGCGCCAGGTATCAATCCAACCCTAAAATCCCCCATTTAACTGTTGTTAAGAGAATCCTTAGATATATATCAGGAACTGTTAATCTAGGGTTATGGTTTTCTTGTGATACAAACACTAATCTGGTGGGATTTAGTGATTCTGATTGGGCTGGTGATCTAGATGATAGAAAATCTACTAGTGGAGGTTGCTTTTATCTTGGTCCAAATTTGGTGTTTTGGTATAGCAAGAAACAGAACTGTGTGTCACTTTCAACTGCTGAATCTGAATATGTAGCAGCTGGGAGTTGTGTGTCTCAACTAGTTTGGTTGAAAAACATGTTGCATGACTATGGTCTTCAAAGTGATACCATTTTGATGTACTATGACAGCCTTAGTGCCATACATATTTCTAAGAACCCAGTTCAGCACTCATGCACAAAGCACATAGACATTAGGCATCATTTTCTTAGGGACTTGGTCAATAAGCAAGTAATTGACATAGAACACATAGATACAACCAATCAGCTTGCAGATATCTTTACCAAGCCTTTAGATAGTGAGAGATTCTTCAGTCTTCGAAGGTCTCTTGGTCTGTGTTCTTTGTGATTTTTGTTGTTGGGTCCAATGTTGACTCAACATCACAGTCAACATTGGCAGTCTAGAAAAAGTGATGAATTTTGTTTTACTTTATAAGTTCCTTTTTGTGTTTCTGTGCTTCTGTATTTGTCTCTGGATGTTACTGTTTTGTAGCTTATGGTGGTGATGCCTTGGGTTTGAAAGGCTGTTTGAAACCAAGGTTGAAAGGTATCGGGTCTCTTGTGTGTTTGCTTTATGTAAAACCCACATTTGCTGATTTTGGCTTTGTTTACTCGTACCTTGACTCGCACTTGATGTTGCCTCCTGTCCTTTATGCTTAATCAATCTAATGAATTCTATTACAAAGGGCTCGAAGTGTTTCCGTCGAGGATCATGTTGGGCAGGTACAAATACTATCCAAATATCGACGTGGCCAATGTGTCATATGCCGTGAGGGTTGATGGCCTGTACTGGAAACCGACACGCACAAAAGTGCTGATTCTCATAATGCTGTTGGTTCACTTCTTGAGTACCAAATTGCCCAATGTGGTCAAATGAGTGAACTTTATGCCATGAGACGTTTGTTTACCTAACTCCGCATAGGCTTCGGCTTTGGAGCGGATTCATATGTGTTCCAATTATTTGACATGGTTCACTGTCTCATGGTCATCCCCACTCAAATTTATGCTAATTATTTACTTTACATTTTGGGGCAATGTTGGGTGTTTTTCTTTGGTATTCCTTTCTCTCCCTGTTTTGCCTTCAACATTCTTGGTGTTAATCGGATCTGCACATTTAGAGACTTGGTTTCCTGGCTGACTTACAATAAGAATGGTCTGATTTCCCGATGTTGTCTCCATTGTTGAGTCAACAATATGTTCAACAGTGACTTTACATGAAGTTTTTAGTTCTTATTTATTTTTTTCTTTTGTGCTCTCTTTTTGTGTGTTTTTACTGGGTTTGAGGGGGAGTCATTTTTCTGTTTTTGTGTGTTTTGGCTGGTTTTGGGGTAGTTTGTGTGTGGGTAGTTTGCTTGAGGGTAGTTTGCATCTTCTAATCTTGCATATCGAGTCACTATTTTTAACCGAGTTAGTTGTCAACCTCCCTAGGGTTTGGCTATATATCTTGTTACTCTGACTTGGCAGATACTTATTTCACTGGCAACTTTAATTCTAAATTAACAGTTGTGTGCAGTATGTACTGTGCTTTGATATATCTTTGCAGGATTTCTTGTAACAAACACCACTCAAAACACTCATGCACACCATGTTTTGACAGTTGAACCCTTGAGCCCACAATCTCCACTAAAAGCAGGCCCACTCTTTACCCCTCTAACCTCTCTGTCAAATCATTTTACCCTAATCGTCTTCTATCCTCCCGCCAAAAACCCTTTACTGCTCACCATCTTCATCCTTCCATGGTTGCTCCAAAATTGCCTGGCTTATCCCTATTCACACCAATCGGAGAAGAAATCTACCCTCTCCCTGTTAGAGCCGAGCCGGCTAACTTTGAGATTCCAATCTCTGAGCTTTCCTTCCCATCGTCTGAATCTGACATCAGAATCCCAACTCCACCACACTCCAAATCTCCAACTCCTCCATCTCCCATTCCAGTCTCATCGGACACTGTTCCGGTCAACCCTGCTCAGGCATCTTCCTTTCAATCAGCCACGGATACTTTCACGGAAGCAAATTCCCACCATGTGCGGTTTGGGTCTATTTCACTGGAAGAGCCGATTGATAAGAAAGATGAAGAGATGAACCCAATTGATGATGAAAATAGGGCTCCGGTGCAAGAAAAGTCTCCGCCTCCTACATCTCAAGATCATACTGAAGAAATTGGAGATAATGTGGAAAACACTGAAGAAATTGGAGAGAATGTGGAAAACACTAAAGAAATTGGTGAAGGGGGAGAAAATATGGAAGTAGACCAGTCTGATGAGTCTACTTCAGTTATGGGAACTGTTCCAGAAAACTATCCGTCTCTGCACACTGGTGAGAGTGATTCTGATGACACTGAGATAAATAAAGCTGAGGAATCGGATTCTGAAACCTTGGAGGCATCACTAGCTACTGATCAGGATTCAATTCCTCCTGAGGTAAATTTTAACCTTGGTCAAGAATCTGATTATGAAGGTGAAGCTTTCAATTTTTACTTCTATAAAAAGAGTGATGCTGACAAATACCAAGGGCTCATGTCTAACTCTATTGATGTTGAGCGGGTCATTGATAACACCTCCTTTGCTAAGTACAATTTGGTAGAATTCCTAAGAAAAAGGAATCTCTTGTATGTTGTTACTGATTTCGAGCCTTATGTTCCTGCAATTGTGGGGAGTTTTATGCTAATATGTCTGAGAATTTTGACAAGGTTGGGGGTGGAAAATACCACTTTGTGTACTTGAGAGGAGAAGTTTACACTATTGATGCTAGGGACTTGAATTATATACTACATAGGAAGCGTGAGGAGGTAGAAACTCCCTTGACAGTCACTATGGATGAAATTGCTCAAGAACTTACTCTGAACAAGGTGCAAAAATGGCCTAAAGGTTGCTTACCTGTGAAGTTTTGCTCTTCTCTAGTATCTGTGTTGTTTAGGTTGAGTCTATTCAATTGGATGCCTTCCTCTAACAACAACTCCTTAAGCATGGAAGATGGTGTCCTGCTATATAGGATAAAATGGGCTTGAATGTCAACTTGGGAGAAAGAATGATACAGCATCTTGAAAAGTTCAAGAACAGGGGGCCTTCTGGCAATTTGATGATTCCTACCACCATATTTGCTCTCTTGAAACTGCAGGGTCTACAACCTTATGATAGAGAAATCTACAAGGGGAACTATTTATCTGTTGGGGTAAATAGACAACTGCTGGAAACAGCCCACAGAATTTGTGACCTCCCCTGGGTGGATCCTGATGCTCCCACTAACATGGAGATCCCTGCAGATGCTAATGTGGCTGGAACTTCAACTGCTGCTACTGATCAGCCTGTCAATGTTGATCTCAATGTTGAGTCCAATGTTGAGTCAACATCCATTCCCAATCTGGATTCTTTGTCTGCAGGTACCCTGACTGAAAATGACAAGCTCATTTTGGCACAAATCAAGACTCTGGATGATCAGAATATCTCTCTTCAAGATCAGATTACAAAAAATCTGAAGTTCAGAAGTACTTTAGTGTCTTTTCTTTCCTCACAAAAAGGGGGAGATTAGATTTGCTTGTTCTTCATTTCATTTTTTTTTTAACTTGGTCTATAATATTTTAGTATATCTGTGTCTCTGAATTATCTTTTGGCCTAAGGGGGAGTTTGATCATTAAGGGGGAGTATTTCGTCTGAATATCTGCTTTTAGGAACTTGTTTCAATTCTTTCGGTGGTTTTGTGAAGAAAGAACAAGATTAAGGGGGAGATTGAAAGTGCGACTACCAAGAGCACTTGTTTTGATAATCTTGTCTTTCTTAATTAGTTCAATGTTTGTGGTTGTGTGTCAAATGATTTTGTTGCAGGAAACAATATTTGATACTTGGACTAGAAGTTTGCAAAGTTGGGGTCAATACGATGACTTGAGGAAAGAATCTAACAAGATATGAACAAGAAGGAAATATATTGAAGAGATATTCATCTATGGAAATTTCCTTCTAAGAGAGTCATGAGAAGCAAGAAAGAAGAAGCAGTTTCCTTCTTCAGTTCGAATTGGTGACTGCATTCCTTCTGCTGTTCGACTTGGAAGAAGTCGACTTGGACTATATATATAGAAGAA
This sequence comes from Plantago major, assembly GCA_026545765.1. Lineage (NCBI taxonomy): Eukaryota > Viridiplantae > Streptophyta > Magnoliopsida > Lamiales > Plantaginaceae > Plantago > Plantago major. The sequence goes on from CM048841.1 coordinate 34,057,649, forward strand.
GGAAGCAGTATGCGGGAGCAGCTTTTGAGGAGAACATAACCATATTGTTGAGAGATAGGTTTTACTAGACTTTGATATCGTAATCACTTGTGAGTGATCTTCATATATTGAGATTTACTCTAGTGTTGACGAACTAGAATAGGTGTTGTTACTCTTTATTCTAGGTATAATCTTTGTAAGCTTAATCAATCGTTTGTGATTGAATTAAACTTCTTTTTGTAATTCTACTTTTACTGATAGTGAAAATTTTACTTGTGGCCCGGTCGGTATTTTTTATGCCGGCTTGAGTTTAATTCTGGTTATCTGTTTATCAGTCCGCTGCTCTCTGTCCTCATCTGTTTACTGCTGTCAACCATTGTTGAAGACGTTGTTGACTCAACATCATAGTCAACATCGTCTGAAACCGTTTCTAGTACAAATTCCGGTCCAACAGTTATAACAGAATAGTGCATAACAAATATTTTAATTGTATAACAAACAAAATTCACTATACAACTCGACTTTACGTGTTATTTGATAGCCAACCCCACTAGAATGGGATGTTGTTAACTGAGGTTATGTAATTGGTGATGACTGATATTCCCTTGTAATATGTACAGTGGGGTTTTGTGGGATTGTATTGGAATTTTGACTGAAGTTATGAGAAATATTTGTGTTTGGTAGTAATAATGCAAAAGGCTGATAGTTATGGTGCTATGTCCTTTTCATTTGAGTGGCAATTACGTAAATAGTGAGTGACAATTTTGGTAAATAAGTTTAAGTAAGTGATAGGATTTGTGCAAGCGTGAAGAACTCACAGCAGATTTGATGGAACATATTTGGATGATGCGTTGACTGTGGAGCTTGCCCAATCTTTTCTTGTGTGTTTGTTGGTTTGATGCATTTTTGTTTGTGTGTTGTGTGTTTGTTGCATTTCTATTTGTGTGTTAGTGTGATTTAAATTCCCTGCATTTTTTGTAATATATTCATGAATTGAATGAAGTTTCACTTATCTAAATTATTAACACCAACATTTCTTATAATTCATGTTATCATCATTTATTTAAAAAAATTAATTCCATGACGGCATGACGACGCGTCATCAATACAGTAGAATCTCGTCACGGATCCCGTCATCAGCCGACATTGTCGTCACCAATGCTCATGGTCTTATGTAGTTGGATGACCGAGATCCCCTCGGTCTATGTGCAGTGGGGTTTTGTGGGTTTAGATCGAGATTTTGACTGAGATTGTTAGAATATTGGGTGTTTGATAGGAAAAAAGTACGAAGTTGATTATGTCCCTTTCAGTGTTTGTACTTTATGGTGTTTTTTACCTTTCAGTTGCAATTACATAGATAGCGAATGGCAAGTTTGGTAAATAAGTTGAACTTTTTATTACTTTTAGGGGCAAAAGGGACAATTCGCATGGGTCAAATATCACCATACCAATCCCAATTCACAATACCACCCTCCACCTAGTATTTAGATTGATATGGTGTGGTGATGCCACATATTAATTAAGAAATTTCGGGCAACACCACACCACTTCAGTTTTTTCAATTTTTCCCTACCAAACAACCAAATGAGTGATATTTCGTCTTAAATACCGTATTTCACCATACCACACCTACTACCAAACAACACATAATATCATGGTTTGGTATACTGTAGTGATGCAACATCATGTCACGTAATAAAGATAAAAAAATTCGGACGGCACCATACTCCCTCAACTTTATCATTTTTTTTCCTATCAAACAGCCAAATGAATATTAGGATGGATACACCTACATTAAAATTGAATGAGACCGTCCCCGCACTTCAATTGGTCACTTGAAGTGACCAGTTGAAGGGTTGTTATGGGGACCAACGACCGGTCCCCATAACAGATTTTAGCTGGGCTGTCCACTCAGGCAGCCCAGCCCCAACGTTATTGTCCCCAACCATTAAGCTGGGGACAAAATGGTTGGGGACAAGTGTTGGACCTCACACTTTTAAATGTATTTTCATTTTTTAAAAATTTTGAATATAAAAATTAAACCAACATCTATATTTTTTGGAACTCTATATATAAACACCACGCAAGGCATACTTCCACACACCTCACAATTCACCCTTCTCTCTCTTTTTTAAACTCAAAACACTCTAGAAAATCCTTCAAATTTCCAATTTCCGACATGGACGATCCAAATAACGATCCCATGAATTGGTTGATGGTGAACGGTCCACAACAGTTTGAACAATTCTTGCAAAGTAGCCAATCCCAAACACCCCCGAACCGGAACGACAATCCAAATACCTCTGACGATCCATATTCCTCACCCGGGTTTACTTCAACAAATTTCCCAGCTTCACGAGCATTTGTCTAGGAGACCCAGTCAACGCCCCTAGTGGTTCGAAAGGGTAAAGGCAGACGAAAGAAGGATGAAGTGCCACCAAAGGTCGATTGGGAAGACGGTGTAAAGAAGCAAATTTAGTTTTCCAAGCAAGAACATCTTACACTAATCCCGCACTTCATGCAAGTGAGTGATCCCATTAATGGGAAGAACATGAAGTTGACCACTTTATTCAATAAAGTGTTGGGCAAGTGGAATGAATCCTGAGTGGACGGAATGCACTCTCTTAACCCTCAAACTAGTAGTTCACTCCGGTGTAGATGGAAGCGTATGGCGACGGCCGCTAACTTGTTCGTGAGCGCATACGAGGAGTCCGTTAGAGCTCTTGGGAATAGGAGTGGTCAAAACGACGACGTCTTCAAGTATGCCCATGCCATATATTCCCAAAATCATTAAAAAAAACACGAGGATTTCGAGTTGGTTGATTGTTGGGAAGCTATGAGGGATTATCCAGAGTGTCAAACAAAAATGAATTACGAGGGGCATTCGGAAAAAAGAAATTCCGAGAACTTTGAAGTGCAAGATGAAGCAGAAGGTCGAGCTGGAGATCTAATGGAAGAAAGTGAGGGGAGCGGAACCAAGAAATTACGATTAAGCACATACAATGATGCTGGTTCTAAACGTCCTCTTTTTGGTCATAATAAGGCGAAGGAACTACTGAAGCAAGGGGGTCACACCAATCATCTCATATGGAAACTATAAGCTCACAATTTGTGTTGTTCTCTGAAGGTTATAGTAAACAAAGATAGACGCGGAGAAGGTGGCGATTGAGAGGCAGAGGCTAGAGTACCTGAAGCTTAGCGATGTGGAACGAATGGTGTTAAATTATATGTAAAATATGAAGGGTCAAAGTTGTATTTAATTATTTTTCAGTACTTTTATGATGTTTTCTTTGTTTATTAGGACCTTTTTGTTATTTACGTATGTTGGTGGCAGTTAGGGTTTTCCACGTAGTATTTAAATACTTGTTAGTTATTTTTTCTGGGAGTAGATGATATTTTGAATGAAAAAATAGAGGAGTTCCTCCAAATCCGTCAATTTTCGGTATTTCTGTGAAATCAACGAATCCTGATCCATCAATTCTCGGTATTATGGTGAATCAACGAGTTTTGAGTCAATTGATCTCGGTATTCAGCTGAATCAACGAGTTTTGAGTTATTGTTCTTTGTCTTTAGCCACGCACGTTGCATCAGATTGGTATCATATTCAAGGTGATCCGGGTCGATTTTGGTGAAGAAAAGACAATTTTCGCATAGCATTGACAACACTTCGCAGTCCGAGTAAAACGGAGTTACCGTTGATTCAGCCGTTGGATCGTCATGAAAATTTGATTGCATCAAGAAAACTTATTGACCTAGAATCTGAACGGTGGAGATCGGAATATAATCAGGTTTGATAGGTCAAATCTTGTGCGCCGTCAAGCAGCAGATTGTTGGAAACTAAGATCCGATTTATCCATACACGCTTCCGCATAGAAGAAAAGAGCGAGCCCGTGCTTCAAAGCCCCAGTTCCGCAACCTATTACACTACAAGTAGGGGATTTGTCGATGTTGACAACTGAGTTTCAGTTCGAAGATGGAATAACATGTTCGCATAAAATCCGTCCGTGCTATGGACCTGATTGTTACATCAAAGCATACAATCTTGAAAAGTCTAAATGTACAGATTTGACTTTCTTGTGTGTCAATTGTCAAGGTGGAATCGAGCAATTGTTCACCACTGAGAAAGGTTGCTGCAAGACCACCTGGAAAGAGTCTCCTATCTGGGATGATTATCCGGAGGGAAAGGGTAGTGATGATGATAATGGTATTCTTCTCATTTGGGATGAGGAAGTACTAGAAGATCGAAAAATAGTTAACGCTCGCGATGTAGTTCTCACTATAACACAAAATTATTCTCTGTCATCTGAGACTCATGATAGTTAAGCTGTATAGATCTTTTGGTTCAAAATTAGATATGTTTGTTGAAAGGAAAGATGATCAAGAAGTGTATCAATAATTTTTATTGGAAGATAGATTGTTAGAGAAAGACCCATTGTGGCTCGCATCACTGGAGAAACTCGATGGAGTTGCCATGATCAACATAGTTTACATGCAAGACGAGTGTCACCAGCATTACATACACCCATATGTGTTAGAGTTTATTAGCAACGTCCGACATGTGTTTGATAGAGGAAAGAATGACCCGGACATGGAATTTATTAGACTTTTGGATAGTCGATCTGTGTTTCCACAATGTTTGCTTTTGTACGTGATTCTTCAACTAATGATGAGGCTTATGATTCGAGGACGAATCTTTTCTGCCCTGGAGAGAATGATGTGGAATGAATGACGTTAAATTATATGTAGAATGTGAAGGGTCAAAGTTGTATTTTAATATTTTTTCAGTACTTTATGATGTTTTCTTTATTTATTAGGATATTTTTGTTATTTACGTATGTTGATAGTAGTTAGGGTTTTCTAAGTAATATTTAAACACTTGTTAGTTATTTTGTCAGGGAGTAGATGTATTTTGAATGAAAAAATAGATGTGTTCCTCCAAATCTGTCAATTTTCGGTATTTCGGTGAAATCAACGAATCTTGATCCATCAATTCTCGGTATTCTGGTGAATCAACGACTTTTGAGTCAATTCTCGGTATTCTGCTGAATCAACGAGTTTTGAGTTATTATTCTTTGTCGTTAGCCACACACGCTGCATCACTTAGGGGTGCACATAGGTCGGAGGACGTAAGGGTACACTACAAAAAATGCAGCATGGCGGATAGATCCGTCTGACCCATCTATCATCGCCCGGCTACGGACGGATCGGGCGACGGATAAAAAATCGCCCACGGCTAATGGCGACGGATAAAAATCCGTCGTCAATTCATGACGGATTGACGACGGATTGACCTTTTTCAAAAAAAAAAAATGATTATGGGCGACGGATAGATCTATCCGTGCCCCATTTTAAAAAAAATAAAATCCGTATCAATTTTTATATTCAGTTATCTGGATTAATCCGGCGATGGTGGTGCGGTGGTGGCGTGGTGGTGCGGTGGGTGTGGTGCGGGGGGTGGGGGGGGGGGGTGGTGGGGTGGTGGGGGTGGGGGGGGCTGGGTGGTGGTGGTGGAGGAGAGGGTGGTGGTGGCAGGGTGGTGGTGCGGTGGTGGTGGGAGTAGAGAGGTGGTGGTGGTGGAGATGGTGGTGGAGGAGGATGGTGGAGGAAAGGAGGTGGTGGAGGAGATGGTGGTGGTGGCAGGGTGGTGGTGGTGGGAGGAGAGAGGTGGTGGTGGTGGTGAGATGGTGGTGGAGGAAAGGAGGTGGTGGAGGAGGAGGATGGTGGTGGTGGGAGGAGAAAGGTGGTGGTGGAGGATGGTGGTGGTGGGAGGAGAAAGGTGGTGGAGGAGATGGTGGTGGTGGAGGATGGTGGTGGTGGGAGGAGATGGTGGTGGTGGGAGGAGAAAGGTGGTGGAGGGAGGAGGAGGAGAGGAGAAGTAGTGGAGAAAAGGAGGTGGTGGAGGAGATATATTATATTTTTTTTAGGTTTTTAGCGACGGATAGATCTAGATCTATCCGTCGCTAATTTTTTTTTTTTTTTAATTTTCTGGCCTTGTAGCGACGGATAGATTTATCCGTCGCTAAAAATAGCGACGGATAAATCTATCCGTCGCTATTTTTAGCGACGGATAAATCTATCCGTCGCTAAAAATTTTTTTTTTTTTTCGCTTCGTGGCGGCGGATAATTTTATCCGTCGCTAAAACGACGGATAACCTTTATCCGTCATGAAGCAGGCGACGGATAGAATCCGTCGCCCCAAGTAGCGATCCGTCGCTACAGGGGCGACGGATAAAATCCGTCGCCCCTTTCCATCGTTTTACCTCAGAATTCTTGTAGTGGTACTAGCTCAATCTAATGTAGATATGGCCAGGACACAAAGGCTACAAATGCTTATTACTCTCATTCAAATGGATGAAGGAACATAACAGCTGAGACGAGAAAATTCTACGAGAGGTTGAACAAAGAGTTCAACATATGATGTGTCGATTTATCTGGTGGTTTATTTTTATGTTTGCGTTTGTGTTGATTAGTTTAAATCGTGTGTTTATTTTCGTTTGCATTGTACTTTCCATTTCTGAACGTTTGTTGTTATAATATAATCGTGGTTTGAATAAAAAAGTCTTCACTTTTTTACAATATTCATACTATTGTAGACAAAAAAAAAATTGTTTACTCTAATGCGACATTTAAAAGTATATATTAGAAGGCAATATACAATTTTCTAGCATTTTACGAAATTAAATTCTAATTAAAATTGCTAGATTATTTTCTAATATATAAATTTAAATTAAATTATGTCACATGGCCAATGATGACTCGATATTTTAACGACTCATTTAGTCTTTTTTAGCCGTAATTTGTTATGTCTTCTAGCCTTTTTATTAGTGTTTTAGTTCATTTTCACGTTTGGGTATTTTGTGTGTTTTTGTACTTTTTAGGTGTTTTTAGGTAAAGGCAAGAAGATGGAGGACCATTGTGCAATTTGAAGCTCTTCCAAAGCTTCTAGAAGCATACAAGGCCAAGTAGTGGACCATTACTCCAAGGTGGTGACATGGAGGTTGAGAAAAGGGAGTGAAAATAGGAAGAAATGGAAAAAATGGGAGGTTGCCCGGATATGTACCTCACCGCGGTGAGCTCCATCATAACGGAGGCTCACCGTGGTCCAGCTAGCCAAACCAAGTTACGCCTCGCAGGAAGGGGACCGCGGCGAACCCAACACCAAAGGGGACCTCGCCGCGGTGAGTTCTGGCAAGACAGAGTCAATGCACGATTTCTGGCAGTTTTTTCCCTATCTTTCAAATTTCTACTTCCTTGGTCTTATAAATAGACCACTTGTATCAGTAGTTTTTTCATATCTTCATAACTCTTAGTCATATTCTCTTTCAATTCAAGCATTGTAAACAATCTAGAGTTTCAATCTCTCTTTCAATTGAAGTTTATTTCCTTTCAGACGATCTCGTGTCCTAGACGTATCCAGGTATCAATCGTGCAAAGTTTGGTGGATTCCTTTATATTTTGTACGTGACAGGTTGTTACCTATGATTACAGAACGCATGTTGTATCGGTGTGAACTTGCTTCTATTCGTTATCATTAATTAGGCTATATCCGGATGAATGCATAGCTAGTGACAGGCTTTTTGTAGTTCATACGTACTTCTAGTCTGTATTTGGTTGAATTAGCTATAGCAGGGTGATGTGATCTGCGACTAGGTAACCTTAACTGGTCCTCTCGTATAAGCACACTCCTTTCATTGTTAGTAGAATTGCATGATCTAAGTATTACCTTGTCTTGTGATTGTTTAGATTTTATGCTAGGGTTGAAGTATCACCAACATTCCAACTATCTGTTTACAACGAATACAAGCGAGTCTATTCTATTTGAACTAGCTTGATCAATTCCTCGAGAGAACGATCCTGTAGTTATGAGCATTGTCTACAACAATCGCTTTTTCTACTTGATTAATATAAGTAGTAATTTATGAGCGCATCAGCCAATATAGAAAGATATCATGCAAATTGGATATTAAATATATGGTTTAAATCAAATATAGATCATATATTTATGGACCAATAGAATTAATGCATCCTTCTTTTTTTAAATATGGAAATGATTCTCTTCTAACAAGTATAAAATGTGGAGCACCCTCATTCATTTCAACACACCACAAGTTGCAGAGCAAGAGCCCAGAATTCTCTCATCCTTTCAAGATACGCCTTGAAGTTCGAACAAGCATTCAAGAAGTTCATCCGGAAATTGAAGTGAAGTCACCGTTTGATCCAAGAAGAATCCCCTGCACCCTTGGAAAAACGTTATTGGAAGCTCAATCTCCGCTAAAGAAGATCAAACTTCATAAATGCTGAAGAAATTCAAGCAAAGTTCTTGGAGTTTTTCGTCGAATTCAAACAAAAGCCCCGTTTGATTCAAGAACAGGCTAGAAAACCATTGAATAAACATTTCCTATAGGCCGGATTTCCACCAAAGAAGATCAAAAGCCAGATTCTAAGACGAGTTCAAAAGCGTTCTTCGTGAATTTCAACGATCCATCAAGAAGTTCGTCATAGTTCATTGTGAAAACCTTCAAGTTGACAACTTGATTCAAGATTTAGCCAAGAAGCCCTCGAATCGACATTCTTCCGACTTTGAAGTCACAAGATCCTAAAGCGAAGACCTCGCAGGCCCAAATTCGCCGCTTTAAAATACTAGAATTAGAGGATTTGTATTAGAAAATTGTACCCAATATTCGAATTCAATAAAATTATCATTTATGCAATTTTATTTGCTACAACTATTATAAACAATAAAAAAATAACAAAAAAGAAAAAAAATCCCACGACCAAACCCCGTGACCACTTCACAAACATTGTCATAGTGGCAGTTTTTTTGTCACCGACAGTTCCGAGACGTGAACGAAAAAAAGCCACGGTCACCCACAATGAGTGGTCTGAGTAAAATTGTGGATGGCGTTGGAAGGAAGAAGCGGACAAGGTACACGAAGAGATAAAAGCAGAGCTACACAACATACACGAACCGAACGAGTTCCCCCATACATACAAATATACCTCGATACTCATGCTCTATTTCCAGCTAGCCAATAAAGTACATTACATATAGAGAACAAAACACAATTCAATTCAATTCCTTCAAATCACACCAGACCCGTACGCTTCCTGTATGTTCATACTCGTAACCATCTCATAGAATTGGAAGTGGAATTGACACCCAAAATAATAAAATTTCACGATATGTTATGCATCCTCTATCACACGTCAGTTGTCAACTTTTGTTAATTTGAATGTCCTATTAGAGTTGTCCAATTTCAATTTTTTACCATTTAAAAACAGTTATACTCCTTCTCATTACACCTCTCGCATTCCACTGTGGTAAGTCTCAATTTTAACTTCTCATCTGTTAAATGGAAAACTCCTCTCCTACTTTGTTCACTATATCTCATACTTTATTTATTATATTTACTACTTTATTTATTCTTACTTTATTTACTTTCTTTCCTAAATTATTTACTCTTATTTTAAAATTTATGTCCAGGCCTGCAGAAAGTTAAATTTTAGACGGAGGTAGTACAATTTAATATTAGTGTTACTTCTCCGTCCCGTGAATCTGGACCCTTTTCTTTTCGGCACTGTTTTTAAGAAAGTCAATTATTTATTGTTTGTTATTGGGTAGATAAATGATACAGAATGAAAAAAAGTATGATAGATAAGATATATAATGATAAAGAATGTAAAAAAATATTAGAGATAAGATATATAATGTTAAAGAATGAAAAAAGTAAGAGAGATATTTGAGTTAGTGTATGTAATTGGACTGGATTCACGTACATAAAAGGAGTAAGGGTCTAGATTCTCGAGATGGAGGATTATTATTTTGCAGGCCGGAAATCAAAATTTACAATTAACATGGGAGAGAGGAGTCTATACATACATACATACATACCTCGATAATGGAGCCCTTTTTTTCGGAGGGAGCCAACAAAGTGCAGTTCAGATACATAATTGAATACTTTTATTTATCTTAACAAGTTTACGGTTTGACTTTTTGTGATTAAACTTTTTAGCTGATTATAATGAATGTAAAATGTTCAATTTTTTATATAATGAAAATTAGCCCTAAAGTTTCATTATATAAAAAATCGATCATTTTACATTCATGCTTAAGATTAATCAGAATAAAGAAAAGCCAATTAAAAAGTTAAAGTGAAACTGCTTTAATTAATAATTACAATACAATTGAATTCCATACAATCTCCGCACAAAAAGCAAAAAAGCAACAATAAAATACTCCTCACTCTACTACTCCAAAGAACAACACACTCACTCACTCAAAACCCAAAACCACTCCTCACTCTCTCTCTTTAACAGTTCACTCACTCACTTTACCATCTACTAATAATATCTTTGTCTGATCTGATGGCAAGCTCTTGTTCCATACTTGTGTGTCTCAAAACAGTAGGTTTGATGTTCCTTCTCCTGAGCAGCAGCATTGAAGCGTCCTGGTGCGTGGCGAGGAGCGACGCTAGCAAAGACGCTCTACAGACGGCTCTCGATTACGCTTGCGGCTCAGGAGCCGATTGCGCGCCGATTCAGCCGAACGGCCTGTGCTACTTGCCGAATTCTGTTGAGGCTCACGCTTCCTACGCTTTCAACAGTTACTACCAGAGGAGAGGCAATGCCCCTGATTCCTGCTCCTTTTCTTCTACTGCCAACATTGCCCGAACCGATCCAAGTTCGTTTCTTCTTCTAAATCTTAATCCCTCGTCCGTGCCAGATCAAATGTCCAATTTAATTCAACATTTTACTATTACAATTTAATATTATTAGAATTTCGGTTTCAACTTCCGACGAGTCCGGACAAAAAAGTAAATTGGACATAAGGTGATACAGTATAAAATGGAAATGGAGTGAATAAAGTTATAAACACGCTGCTCTCGAATTAATTAAATTACTAGAGATGTACTAATTCTAATAGATTTGTTGTGTAATATTGCAGGCTATGGATCTTGTGTATACCCAGCGTCTCCAAGGTGCGCCTTTTTTCTTGTTATGTCATTTTTAGCTTTCTTCAATCTCATTATACTATGGGGTTACTTTGCTGAATATAATCACTATGTGCTCTCATTGTCTTTAACTTGGTTATACATTATTTAGGCTGCACTTGATAATCAAATGTATCGTGTTTCTGTTATGTTAACCAAACTGTGCCGGATTATCATGTATCTATCTTATGTATTTTCATAATGTTTTATATATAGTGTTGTATAAATTAAATTAAATACACTTCTGTCAGTGTGGAATAAAAATGAGTTCAGTTCTTGTTAATGGTATGAATATAATCCTAAATTTCTGTTATATAATAATATAATAATTGAAAAAATTCGCTACGGTTCGAGAGTAATTCGTAGTTAAAGTTCGATTTTATTGACTTTGAAAAAGTCAAAACCGAACGACTAGCATAGACGGATGGAGTATGTATTTGTTGTTACTACACGTGTGGTCTGGATGTGTTTCTGCTTACAGGTGTCTTCGTGCATGGTAGGAATTACTATTATGGGTGCAATTAGCCTATGTTTTTGTCTTCTTCTATTTCCATTTGGACAATACAGTTTTCAATTCGGGAGTTTAGTTTTTTAGTGCTTAGATAAAAATATGTATTGTTAATGGAACCTTGGACCATTGTTAATTCTTTTTTTTGAAAGACCATTGTTAATTCTATCAATGGAGACTGGGGAAAGAAAAGGCGCAACAATGTGCTTTATTACCTTTTCCTTTTTCTCTTACACCGGACAACTAAATATGCTTATGGTTTTCTTGCCTTCAACTCATGCGGCTTCCAGTGCAGGATTAAGCACTTTCCGAGAGAAATAAGGTATTCAATTATTTGGATTCGTTCACGGGATAAGCTTCCGGTTTATTTTTGTAGCCAACAATATATAAGTAAAAGCGAAATATCGGGTATTATTAAGAAGGAAAAAAAAATTAAGAATGAATAAAAGATAGTAGTGGGTTGATAAAGTGAAAAGTTGAATATTATTTAAATTAATAAAACAACAATAATAATAGATTGATAAGTTTGTAAAGATGATTTAGGCTTTGTTCTCTTCGTCTGAACTAAACTGAATTTATTTGTAGTATAAGAAATAACTAAGCAGAACTCAACTGAACGAATCTGAAAGTTTTGAGATGAAGAGAACATAGTCTTATTATTGGGGTATTAGTTAAATAATCTAGTGGGTCCATTTACAAAAAATGGACTAAAATGGCAAAATGGGAGTAATATTCCGGGATGGAAAAAAGTAGTAAATTATATAGCAGTATCAATATTGATAAATTGTAATTCTATGTCCCTTGTCGAATAGTTTGGGCCCGCAAGTTTGGGAATGATTATGGCGGTTTTGATGGATGCACATGTAATGCGTTTCAAAGCTATAAATCCTGAGCAAAGCGAGTGTGGCCAACCACATAAATGGGGTTGCAACCACTATCCCATAATAATTAGATGCATGTTGAGCAATTTACATCGCATTAACAATATTAAAAAATACTTGAAATCGAATTGAATTACTCGATATTCAAGTCATAAATCATAATCGAAGTGACTAGTCTCATGGAATAAAAGAAAATTTCCATAAAATGTATTCCACAGATAACTCTCCAATTATATATATATATATATATATATATATAGATATATATATATATATATATATATATATATATATATATAGAGAGAGAGAGAGAGAGAGAGAGTATCTCGACGATATCGTACGCCATGATCACGATCCGGATAACACTAAGACCCTCCGCAACAACATTCTACTATATAGGTATGTCCTTGGCAGGCCTTACAACAATGTCGAAAATTACGGGATCGCGTGCGATCTCGGCGGGACACTGACGTTAACATCCCGAAAAGGCAAAAATAAAAATTATTTGACAAGCCTCTCAATACAGTGAGTTGCTCCACATCAGTGCTTGTAGTGTAAGGGTGCTCTACGCCCGTCATGATACTAGTTCCTCCGTTTTTCACCGATCCTGTTGTGATCTTGAACCCCGAACCAACTAGAGGGTGCATAATGATTGTTTACGGCAATAATAGTATTGAGAAGCCTTAGTTACGTACTTGAGCACTGCTACTCCAAAAGTTCAACTAGATATCGTCGTGGACACATTGGTAGTGAAAAAGAAATTTAAACCACCACTAAAGCCTGGATCACGCGTTAACGCATGCATATTAAATGTGAAAGTGATCAAGCATTGAAGACAAGCCAAATGTCGGGTGACTCGGTCAAAAATGTTTATGGCAATAATTCTCTTTCCTTTTTTGGAAATGTCGAGATCATTAAGAAACCTCAGTTACGTACTTGAGCAATCATACTCAAGCATTGAAGACGAGCAAATTTTGTGCGACTCAATAAACAATGTTTGTTGGTTGCCAAGACAAGAAACTTTCATCGAATATTCAAGCTAGGTGCTTTAGATACTTGCGGTGCCTCATCCCATATAAGATTAGCATGAAGTGTTCAAGTCTTGTGTTGCCGACGACTTGTCAACCTGGCGTTAAATATTTTGGGCTAGAGATTATAGCCGAACCAAGTTGACGTTGAAGGCAAATAGGTGGTCTATGTCATTACAGATTGACTGAGCATGATAACCATTTGTAATTGGCATGAAAGTTGGTGGACTACATTGTCACAACTGGTATGAGAGCATGAATTGTTTGTATTCATAAGATGGGGTACCATGAGAGCAGCGGGAGCCATCTCTTATCATGCATCCATGATTCTAGTCAAATGTTACTCGAGCATTGAAGATAAGCAAATTTCGGGTGAGTCAATAAAAATGTTTGCTAGTCGCCAAGACAAGCAAATTTGATTATTCTATGGTCTTTGAGGCAACATAAGGATCTTAGTCTTTAAATATCAAAGCCCAAACCATAATTCAAAGTCGTTACTTTTTTTAAAAGTTATATGTAAGTGTAGATATGTTAACAATAGTCCTTTTGTATGTAGTTGAGTGATATAGATGGGGAGAATCAATGTAAATCTAGTTAGTGGTTTTTTGTATAAATTTAAATGTTTAAGCTGTGTTGTTACTTGAAGATGCCACCTCGAAGGAACCCCATAGTTTATCAAAATGACAATAATGTTATTGAAACAAATTGACAAACTCTAGACTAATGCTGCTTCTCGACCCTATGCTAGGTGCTTTAGATACTTGATGGTGCCTCATCACATAGGATAAGTATGACGTGTTCAAGTCCTGTGCTGGTGACGACTTGGCGTCAAATATTTTGGGCTATAGATTACAACCAAACAAAGTTGACGGTGAAGAAAGGGAAATAGGTAGACTATGTAATCACAAAGAGTGCAACTTCCATTCATAATTACCATGAAAGTTGTTGGACTACATTGTCATGAATGGTATGACAACATGAATAGTCATGTTCATAAGAGGAAGTAATGTGAGAGCAGTGGGAGCCATCTCTTGAGTGTTTACCAGCCATCTCGAATCATGCATGCATGATTTGCCATGTGAGGTTTTGAAGTAAGTGTGATGAGAACGTCGAATATTCGAAAAGGTGAAACACGATTGAGAAGTCATGTCACATGAAATAAGTAGTGAAGTGTATAATGAGTACATGGAATTGAGGTCTATGACACTCTTATTTAAAATGACTAGAAGTTCAAGATATAATAAGGGTCTCTATGAATATATATATATATATATATATATATATATATATATATATATAATTCCTGTCTTGATTTGATAACAAGAAACTAGGGAAACCCCAAATCATGCATGACTTGGAGAGGTATAAATGGAACAACAATCACGATATAGACGAAAAGGAAGCTACATGGAACAAGGAAAAACAACATTGCTTTTGTAACGGCTTGGTGGCGCTTCACCGTTTTAGGTGTTATAGGACACTATTTACTACCACGAACTATCCTGAATGAGATGGATGCATGGATGACTAATTTCTTCTTACTTTTGGAGTATACTTTAAATGAACAATCACAAGTACGAAGCCTTTATCTATAAGCTTAATGTTCATGCAACATGAGCCAAATAAAGTCAGAGTTGTCAATAACTGCCGCTATTGTGGCACTCCATCGAGTGTGCCCATGTAGCGCTCTAAGTTGGTGGGAATAAAACTCTCATGGTATCAGTTTAGATACCGAAGTTCGGGAAACACAAGCCATAGATGTCAAGGTGTATTTTAGCCTAAGCTTGATATCAATTCATGCATGGTCAAGGAATTAAAGATTTCAGGCCCCATTTGATAAATGCACCACAGTTGGTCCTATTTTTGGAAAATGGATATACATGAATAGATTTTACACCTCTACAGGATTGAGTTTTGATGAGATGAAATTATATCATCGTATAAAGCCCAATATGTATTTGAATCTCCATAGAAACAAACTCTAATCACCCAGGTTCGGGTCCATAATCAGTGACAATTGCCCTATGAAGACTCGCTTTCGACACGACTCCAGTAAGATCCCTTATCCAAGCCAATCTGAAGCTTGAAATTTTTAAACAAAAAGATCAAATCAAATTCCTTTTTTTCCAGTTGGAAGTTGCTTTTTTTCCCAAACAAATCCTAGGGGACAACAAGATAATTTGTGTAAGCACAGAAAACAAAAATGCACTTAAAACAAGTACATGTTCGAGCATCACTAATTACTCAATTCCATATTCTTAACTCGAATGGCCTACTAGAGATGGTTACCGGCCACGAGTGTGGGGAGTATTGGAGATTAATATAAAGGATTAGATTCCACACCTCTCTACAAGTTCGAACTTTTATATGAGATGAGATTATGAGTATCTACATTAAATGGTTCCTACATGAGGTGATTGTGATAGAGCAGGTTTCTGTATATGCCTTGAGATTCTCTGATGGAACCTCTTTCTGTTCCATTGTGCTCGCGTCTTAATGAGCAATAATGCGGGTTCAAAAGCGCACATGGAGATCGATAATCGTTATTTCAGTTAATTGGTCAATGACTGTAGAAGTAGGATGAGAGGCCCATGGCCCATAGATTAGGAGAACAGGCCTTTTGGTCCATGAGTGAACCCTAGTAAGAATCTTATATTTATATCAGAAACCCTAGTTATATATTAGTTGTTGATGAGTTGATGATTGATTAATAAACTTTGATTCTATGAAAACGTGCCCACCGATCAATAAACAAGAATATCACATGAACCCTAGTTTTTTCTTGTGATTGATTTCCCCTCTTTTCTTTTAATTTGTGCCAACTATTCGTTAGAGAGGTAATTCGTAAAGGACTGGAAGTCGTGGAGTTCCATGGATTTGTCAGGATCCATCATTCTTTTGGTCAATGTGCTTTAGTATCTACAGATCTATATGAGGGCATGCACTTTTGATCTATATAAGGGCATGCACATTTAAGCTTTCCGTCGGAAATACTTTGATGTATGAGTCAACTACTTCTTTTGATTTTTGTTTACTAATATCCAGGATTGTAGGTTCAATTAAAAATATTATTAAGAGTTACAATATCTGTTTCTTTTATTTATTTATTTTTGCATGGACTTTTGTACAATAACTGCCGAAAGTCTTTCCATTTAGCTTTCTGGAAAGCTAGTTGAACATGCATAAAAAGAAATTAAAACCTTGTCTGTATATTTAGTTGCACCTATTCTAGTATTCTTGAGGCATACACCACTTTTATAACCGGTTTTTGGTTATTTCCTACGGAAGGATTAGCCTAGCTCAGAATTGCTATTTGAAAACTCTGATGCGGCAGGTTCATTATTAGTGAGACTTTCAAATGATTTACACTCTTGACTTGACAGAATTATTTCTTTAACTTTCGCATTGTTACACACTGATGCTGAAAGAAGGTACATGGCCATGGGAATGTACTAATGTCACCATTTGCATATACCACTTTATTTGTTGTATTCTGTAGGCAATATTATTACTTTTTCTGTACACAGCTATTCCTATCATTCATGGTCTTTCCATCTATTGCATTAAATGATGTGTTTACCTCTGATTCTAGAAGAGGAATGAGAATTGTAATTTGGTGTATGCCAGTCTAACATCAGAGTTTGGAGTCTTTGCTAATCGCTCTGGCTAGGTATGAATATGCATCCATAGCGTTCATCTTCGGATACATGAACATACAATCATTATGGACCACTATGCAGATCCAGTTTGTGGTTTAACAATTGATGTCCAGTTGCTTGTTGCAATTGTTTATAACCACAACTGGTATTTATCCCATGATGTAGGCTGCCGCTTCCATTTGGCAGAAATAAGTGTCCTAATTGCCTCATACTATAGGCTACTGGGGAAGGAGTAGCCTTAATTAACTACATTAAATTTGATGAGCGATTGTCAGATGTGTTGAACGAACATATTGTTCACCCTTCTAATTATGTCAATCTTCGTAGTAGTCTTCAAATCTGAGATATTTGCCCTTCGTGGCTTGGTCTGTATTAAATTATGATGTGAACAAAATGGCTCTTCATATGGTTCCCATGCAAGACCACGAACAAAATGTCTCTTTTGATGCTTAATTAATACTATAATTTTTAGTTTGGGTTTTAAAAAAAAATAAAACTTGCTGCATGTATATTGGTCTCCGGCCCTTTTCATTTTTTCTGCACATGCTGCTCTCCGGTTGATAATTATATGGAAATGTGTTATTCCAATGGAAATGCAATGTCAAGAAGTAGCAGTACTCTGAAAAGCAGCAAACTAAAAAACATTTGTTCTTGCATATTTTGTAGAGCATCTCAGCTTATTAAGGTCCTTGCGCGTTACAATGATTATATTATGTGTACTTGTTTTCTTGCACTCTGGATATTTCTCACCTTCTAGCATATTGTATGAATCTCAATTTTCAGCTCAAAATATTTTCTAATTCCATTTACAGTAGTGCTGGTGGGACAGTTGGCCAAGGCGGGACCACTGTAGGTACAACCACACCAGCTACAGGTGTGACACCCACCTTAACCGTGCCGCCACCACCCGGAGCAGGATCCACACCTCTATTCGGCAATCAGGGGGGTTTGAATCCTGGCATGGGACCTGTACTCCCTGATACCCCTCCCAGTGCTTCACCCAACATGGCAGTAGAAACAGCAGTTTCCGGTGTGGTTTTCGCTTTCTTTTTCTTGTTCATCTATGAGACCATGTAGCGGCCCGGCCATATAGTTGTGGGAACGATGGTTTTAAATGTGAATTGTGAAAATGCTAGTTTAGCACAATTTTGTGTAGCAATTGGAGGGCTTGGCTTTCTCTGTGTTGTGATGCTAGAAAGAAACTTGATCCTTTTGATTGAGTAGTGAGTACTGAGTTCAAATGATTGGTGCAACTAAAGCATGTTAGTTAAAGGTGGATGCAGAAAAAGTTTTTGTTTGGTGCTCATAAGCATTCTCAACATGTTAGTAAAACTTGCTGTTAGTAAGGAGAAGTTTGAGATTTAATCATAGTAACCGATAGAATTCCATTCATCCTCTTTGGGGAGGCGATTCGAGTAGAAAATTTAATATGGGGTGGAGATTGTCTCCGCGGATATTTGAACCCAAGTAGGCTGAATGTAAGTGTGCGGATTGTAGCACCCAAGGTTGAATTTTTGTTATTCTATGATGAAAAAGCTTAGACTATATATGAGCTCAAAAGTTGGCTGTGAATAGGTAGTTTTGTAAGTTGAACTCACATAAAGCACCAATTTTGGACTCTTGTTTGTGACAACTGCAAAAGTTCTTTTGGCACCCCATGGCCCAAACGTTAGTTCTGGTTCAAAATCAAAGTACTTGTAATAAGACTAAAGCATTCATATGAAGATAATTACTCCCTCCGTCCCGGATAACTTCATATATTAGGGTTAGCGCGCAGTTTTATGCGAAAAGTGAAAGTAATGATAGAATATAGAAAAGGTGGGGAAAAGTGTACTTTTAGTGGCAAAAGGTGTAATTTGAGTATAAAGTTGAGATTGTTTATTATTTGTTGGGTGTGGGTAGCTTCCTTTTTTGATAATGTATGAAGTTCTGTGGGACGGTTAAAAATGGCAAATGTATGAAGTTCTGCGGGACGGAGAGAGTAATAAATAACTTTAAGACTTAAATTTTGATAGTCGGTAGTCCAAATAAAATCATACTATGTGTTGGAATTTTAGCTAAACAAGATTGGTTTATCGATGATTTTGTACCTCAATCAAGTGGGACCCCATACGTCGGAAATAAAGTTTTTTCGAACGTGCATTGCCTAATAGCAGTAGAAGGCACTTAAATAAATATTACCAAAAATCATTTGTTAATTAATGCTCAAAGTGTGTTGGTTGATGTACTAGTTACTGAAGATCAAAGAGTTGGAGTGAAAAGTTTCACATAGCTAAAATTAAGAAGGGGCTAGAATAAGTGAAAATGTGAAAAAAATGGAGAAAGTGGTTAAATGGGTGTCGAACCCTTGACCAATTTTGTCTAATAAAGAATAATGTGAGTTGCAATGCGTAATTTGCAAGTGATGCAATTGTACACAGAGTGATGCAAAATTAGTGAAAAAATGCAATCGCTTGAAATCAAACACATGCTATAGTCTAGGACATTAAGGAGCTGTTTGGTTTGGTCATGCTAACATTCTTCATGCCAACATTTTAGCAACATTATACATAAGAAAAGTCAATGCCATAAAGATGGCAGTAATCAAATTTTGTGTTTGGGCTGCCAAAAACGTTGGGCATGATATTGCCCATGGACAATCCATTTGTGTTTGTTTTACTGGGTTCATAAACAATGTACTTGTAAAATCACCAATTCACCCTTAATTTGTCAAATGAATTCTCATATATGCCATCAACAATAATAAAAAAGGGATACAAAAACTCCCACCTATTTAGGGTGTTCAAAAATATCAAAAAACCGAACCGATAAAAAAGAGTTCGGTTTTCCGTACAAAACTGAAATTACCGATAACTGTATCAAAACCAAATTTATAAACATGTGTACATATTTATTAAATAATACTACTCATTCGCCTTTCTAAAAAATGTAACTATTCCTTTTTTGACTCCCACTAATTTAGGTCACTTCCTAAAATAGTAAAAAAGTAAACCACACAAACCTCACTATCTTATACACCTTTTTTATTTTTTATCATTTTTCCCTCTTATCATGTATACTTTCTCCATTCTTTATCATTTCTATCTCGACCAATAAACAATAAATTATTGGTCGTCTTAAAAACAACGCTCAAAAGATTGTGGCATATTTTAGCGGGACGGGGGTACAATAATATGGAGTAAATTTGCGATGTATCAAATATTGTAGTATAAAGGTTAACATATATAAAGTGTTTGCATGAAAATATGGTGGGCACATGATTTCTAATACTTAAAGGAAATCGAACTTAGATTAAATTTGAGAGAAATATAATTATTAATTTGATATAGATGGATGGAAATGAAGCTTAACGGAATTTCTATCTATTTGTTCCGTACGTACATTTAAACTTCATCATCAACTATGAATTCTTTTATTCTAAAATTTGAGAATGAATTCAAGGTAACTGGAAAAAATATGGGCATGGAGCCATAAAGATGAATTAGTTTTATCTTGGGATTAATTTTGGTAACTCAAGTTTACATTGGCCCACATGCTTTGTCCTCAAAGTTGGCTATAACCCATCTATTTTCATGTCAACACAAAATGATTGGCATTATGCCAAGCCCAAGAGTGACACATAAGCCCAATAGACCAATCAAATGGCTGCCCAGATTTAATGCCTCGGTCAGTTGATTCTTCATGCCATAATTTTTTTGAAGTGCAAACATGATTTTTTTTTTTTTTTTTTATGCCAAACTCATGCCAAACCTGATAAAGAATGGTGGCATAACGAAACCAAACAGCACCTAATGGCATAATAGTCTATGATATTAATGGCATGACTCAGAACATTAGGTGTTTCAAAAACATTACAAGCATCATTAATAACATTTCAACATTTACAATAAAACATATAATTGAAAACATTACAAACATCACCAGAAACATTACATGCATCATTAAGAACATTACAAGGTATTATTAACAACATTACATAAATACAAATGAAACATCAAACTTATGAGTAAAAACATTACTCATACACAAGTTACCGATTTTAACATATTTGTTAATACAAAATTGTTTTATGTGTACTCTATTTAGATTGTACATCCTCTATATCACTGATAACATTGCATACATAAGCTACAACATTACACATATTAGCTAGAACATTTGAATAGTTCTCTATGCGATTTTTAGATCTGTTTCCAAATTTCAACTACACATTTAAAAAAAAAAACATTCATCAATTATTTTTGAATCAAAACATTATTAAAACTTACATACAAGAGTAGATCGGTGAATTAAACAACCAAATCGTAGTGGAAACACCAATTTTCAAGCATATTTTCATATGTACTCTATTAATACATCCTACATATAAGTAAAAACATTACAGGAAAATACCACAACATCACACAGATTAGCTAGAACATTTGAAAAAAAAAACATGCTTCGAAATTTCAACTACAATTGTAAAATAAACACTATTTCACATAAATTATGTCAAGATCTAGTTGTTTGTACCTTAGTGGTGTTGTTTCTAGTGATCTCAAGCTTCATTTAGTCGATGTGGATCGAATTTGAGCTTGAAAAGCAGTTCAAGATGAACATCATCAAAATAACCATATCCTATTGAAACTGTGTCGAGCTCTAACTATTCACACCATCGGGATGCATTTTTCAGTGAGTTTTAGCCAATGTCGGGCAGTTTCTGGTCGATCTCAGTCGGAAACGGCGGAGGGTTTTGTTTGGAGGACGAGGAAATATGTTTTCAATTTTCTGGGCTCTGTGAGATATTGATGTGTGGGGGCTTAAAATTTAGTATATATATTGACCCGTTTTTGACCTAGTTGCTCGCTTTTGGTTGGATTGGAATGTTATAGTAGTTAGATTTTATTTGAGCTAGTTTTATAATTAATGAAATTTAGTCTTTTAGGTCTCTCTTAGCTTTCTTTGGAGACTCACTCCAAAGAGAAAGGGAAAATAAAAATGGAAAAATAATCATAGGAATCAAAATTATGTCCATGGACAGATCGAAGAGTATTTACTATCTTGAACTAACTCTAAATACGTGAGTCTCTAGAGAGGTGGTCTCTGAATAAATTATCTTGAGACGGACCTGTGTTATTAATAAAGACATGAATTTTATTAATCAAAACATGTCACAAAATTCATTTTTGTGTGTAAAAAAAAATATCAATTAATTCATTAACAACATGAATGTTATATAGGTCCGTATTTATATAAATTATCTAGAGACCATCGTTCTAAATACTTCGTGTTCAAAATAATAGGAAAATTTGTATTTGGACCCGTGCTAAATTCAAATTCAAATTAACACTAACATAAAGTTTTACCATATCCTTTCTGAGTAACTAGCACGGGGACCATCATTATAATAAATGGACTAAAAGGGACGGGCAAATTTATGCCATGGAAATTCGATCCTAACACCTCCTGCTTGTCCGTCCAGCTTGCTTATCACCCAACCAACTCCAAATCAACGCAATTCATTAGTACATTATTAACAATCCCATTGGCTCTAGTCTTCTAGACTTCTAGGTAAGAGGTTCACACTTTAAAACGCTGCAAAAATAATTTATGGATAGAATTGTTGGTAGATGATAAAAATAAAGATAAATGATAATACCAGAGCAAAAAATGATAATGCCAGAGCAATTTACTTTTATACACTTGATATGTATCACAAAAAGTGTCACAAGTGTCACAAATAGCTAAAATTGCTTTGACAATATAATATGTGCCCTGGCATTATCATCATCCAAAAAAAAAAAATAATAATAAAATAGAAGTGTGAATGATACATATTAGAAAGAGTGTAAATATTAAATAATAAGTAGACATGACATTTACCACATTTATTTTTATTTCACAAAATATTCCTAATTTAAATCATTTGCAAAACCGGCCCCTATATGTTTCAGCTCTGCAAACTAGTACTGCCGGAACTATAATTAATTGCATACTAGAGCATACAAAACCCCAAAGTGCTGAATTGGTCCCTTAGCAAGCAAAATTGGACCAAAATCCCAATAATGTACATAGTAAATGTACAAGTTACAAACTCCTGACACCGATGATTTTAATTTGGCTAGGTAGCGAATTTTACTTGGCTTAAAAGAGTTCTTTTGAGGAGGCCAAGGTTCCAAGGTTTCTACCGACTCGAATCTGGACTACTAGGCCAGTTTAAGAATCGTATACCGAAGGGTCAAGTAAGAAAGAAAATCAACGTATTTAATTTGTGCAATTCTAAATTAAAAGGACCTAAGGTGCTTAGTGGGAAAATGATAGTAAATGACTAAATAAAAATGTAATTATAGAGGACCCAAAAATATAGTTACAAGATAAAAAAAAAGTTGAAGAAACAATGGTGATTCATTTTTTCCACAAAACAAGTGTAAGGAGTGTTAAAATGTTTCACTCAGTAAATATAGTACAATATATATAGAATATATACAAAATGTTATCTACGTCGTTAGCTAAGTTAGGCGTACATACAGTAAACTACAGACAACATAGCCATCAGATGTTAAGTCATAGCAAACTAGACTAAGGTCATATCACCCAGTAAGCCATCGGCTAATGAGAAAGTAACATTTTTGAACTTGTTCGTCCATGAATGTTGTTTAGTTACCTTTGTTTCTGCTGTGCATCTCTTAGGCTGCCTAACAATATAAATCTGGTCTCCTGGTGTCTTGTACATGTCCTGATTCCGATGCCAAGTCCAGAGAGCATGCGTGTCATTCTTCACCTGTAAACAAGTTTCGACAAGAGAATCCTCACATCAGATCAAAGGAATCACAAGCTTTATTGCAATTTGAGTGAAGCTTCATGTTTTTTGTTCCCAGTCTTTACACTACAAAGGAAGTGCTTGAAGCTAGTTTTGAAAACGGTTTAAGCTGTTCTGGTTGTTACAACATCAGTGCCAAAAGACACAAATGTCTGACGTAGTACCTGTGAGGCAGCAACTAAAAGGCCCAATGCATGAATTAAATAAAGCTAGTACTGTTTCATATTCGACTTATAACAAAGCAACATTGATTGCCCTTGGAAAACTCTATTGTCTATTTACATGTATTGAATACTAACAGCTGATTATATTGTACATCCAACACACCGGAAAGAGGAAAAAGAACATACAAGTGAAAACTGAAAGAGGAGAAAAATTACCTCTAGGATTCCATGGCCAAAGCTGCTTTCCCTGTATGCGCTGTAATCAGGTTGTTGATCCCAACAAAACTTACCAGTTGCTGGGCCTGATGTGAAATTGTATGCGCAAAAGCCACCCATAAATGCATCTGGTGTGGTTGATGGTTCTGGACAGTTGCCTGGATCATCAACATGATCTACAGCCATCTTTTCTCTGTTTCCACCATCACCAACTGCTATATATACCGGACCACAGGAATCAAGCGTATAGTTGTATACTCTATTTGATCTCTCGTAGGCATGTACCTGACATTTTTTCCCGTTATATTTATGTTCTATAAGCAAGAATGGTGTTTAAGAGAAATACTAAAGCAAAGAATATGATCTAAAGGAACCTGATACATGTGAATGCAGTAATAGGATGGTTTCCAATTATTTTATCTTAATAATCATAAAATATACTTATGTTGCAATGATCCTCAGAATGAATTACAAAGGCACTGGGTATTTTGTTCGGTCTCTAAACTAAAATTAAACTGATGACTGAACGTATGAACCTAATGTAAGGAACATCAAAACACGGTACCAGACATATGTTCGAGCCTCTTTACATGTAATGGGAAAATGTTAACTTACATCCTTAATTTGTGGGTATTTTGTTTGGTTAAGCATTTTTCCTAGTTTTTAGTTGGTTTAAGGAGCCACTTGTTTAGGGAAACACAATTTAAAGATGTGATATAAAAAAAAGCTACAACTTTTTTTAAATTGCAAACATGCCCACACTACTATAGAAGCTTGATTTTAAAACATCCCTAATCAGCTAATGAGGACTACTGATGTATTGACTATGGTATACAGATACAAAAGGGGTACAGGAATGTTAAACGCAGAACACTTTTTACTAAACGCAGAACAAATTTTTACATATTACATATAATACCACTATTATTATAATTTACAAAATGGTTCAATAATTTGAAAAAATTACTATTTTACCTAAAAAAACATCAAACAAGTTTATTCGAATTAATTTTATCATCCGAATGAATAAATCGAAAAAACTTAAAAAGAAAAACACGAAGAACACAAAGGTGATTTTATCAAAAAACACTTTTATTTATGCATTTCAACTCTCTAACATACATCTTTGTCTTCGAATCTTCAAACAAACATAATTGAAGAACACGAAGGTGATTATGATCTTCAAACAAACATAATGAAAATTTAAGAGCAATGTTATAAATTAAAAAAAAAACAAATTTAATCAAATCATACACAGTAAAACAATATTTTTAATTACTTAAAAAAACCGAAAAAAACTCACGAAACGGACAAAATTTAATCTGGTAGACCTCAAGGCTGCCAAACGGGCCGTATGGCAGCCTTGAGGGCTGCCAGAACAGCCCGTCTGGCAGCCCTCAAGGCTGCCAGACCAGCCCGCCTGGCAGCCTTGAAGGCTGCCAGGCGCTAATCTGGCAGCCTTGAGGGCTACCAAACGTGTTTTTGGTCCTTTTTTTATTTTTTTTTGAAATTTTGGTGAAATATTAGTTAATTTAAATATACGAACGCAATAAAATAATTATAAACAATATAAATATCAAATTAAAAAAATTATACTTCTTCATTATCGGCATAATATGGTTAATGATTGTACGACATTGATTTTTGTTGTGTTATGATACCGTAGTGTATATACGTTTATATATTTTTGAAAATGTGATAATTTGAGAAATTTTCTGAAAAATGGGACTAATTCTATATTTTTATCAGTTGAAGGGCATTTTGCAATATATAAAAAAGTGTTCTACGTTTAGTAAAAAGTGTTCTGCGTTTAACATACCCCTGAAATGCCATGTTTATGCATAATAGAGGAATTCGAGCAAACTCGAACTTACATGTCCATTGAAGACTATATCGACGTTATATTTGTATATTAACTCTTCCATTGCCACCTTCATACACTCCGCTTCTCGGTAATGTGCTTTGTAAGTTGTATACCAAGGTGGATGCCATGTAGCTACTAGCCATGGAGTAACTTCTCTATTTACACTAGCTAGATCCTTTTGCAACCATTTGTATTGATCATCTGCAGCAGAGAGTATCAAGTATGTGACCTACATATATGGAATTTGCAAGGTGGACAACCATGTTATGCTGCTTTATAGGTGAATAATATTATTAACTCAAGGCCTCTTATACCTGATTTATTATAATCAATATATCCACCAAGGACTATAAAGTGTACACCGCCGGCGTTAAATGAATAGTAGAATGGAGAAGAGGATCCACTTTCTTTATATGGGAATGCAAATCGAGACTTGTAGGATTCAAAAGTCCTCTTTTCAGCTTGTTCTTCTATTTCATGATTCCCTTGCACCATCATTATTGGAATTTTTGAGATC
The DNA here is from genome assembly GCA_026545765.1 of Plantago major. Taxonomy (NCBI): domain Eukaryota; kingdom Viridiplantae; phylum Streptophyta; class Magnoliopsida; order Lamiales; family Plantaginaceae; genus Plantago; species Plantago major. The sequence goes on from CM048841.1 coordinate 34,084,255, forward strand.
AGTGGCTGCATAAATCTGCACACCAGAACTCATAGATTACTTTCAACCAATATAGAACATATGCTAAGTAGGAAAAAAAAAAGAATGCAGAATTATGAGTGGAGCCAAGAAAGTCTGGGAACACAAATATGACCGAATATGTGAACATTGGAAAAAAATAGCAATGCAAGCTGCAACTTATAGTAGCTGGAACAGTGAAATGGGAGTTATCAGTTCAAGATTTCTTAGATAAATGAAACACAGTTTAGTGATATACAAATTGAAAGTGAGACAGAAGGCTATTTGAGTTGCTAACCTTCCCCAATAATCCCAACGGGGCTGATAAGTCTCATGTATAGGGGAATCTGGAAACGTGCAAGAATAGCAATCTGATCCAGTCCCATTAGTAAGATACAAGTTAGCATAAGTAACATCTCCAACCAATAGAATTAGATCGGGCTTGTTCTTTGTCAAATGGTCAATCGTAGAAGTGGAGTTGTATGTAAGACCCAAATCCCCAACCACAGCGATCCTGACTGGATAACTCTTTGAACCAGATACTGGCATGGTCTTGAAGGAGTGGATATCACTGAGTGCAGGTATTGCAGGATCTCCACACTTGTAGTAGTATATTGTATTCGGCTCCAATCCTGCATCATTAAATTACAAACTGCAACTCTCAAACCTCATGTTGACCAAATTAAATTGTGCAAACTCAATAATTCATGCAGAACTAGCAAAACTAACATTCAGTCTAGAAAGGCATGTACTAGTGAGAAACTCTTTTGCATGCATCGTCGTAAAATTAGTACTGCAGGGTTCTTTTCTTTATGATTCATCTCGTGCTCAACAGTTTAAGCAGCAAAACATCTGATTTTATTTCCCACTAATAAGAAAACATACTAAGAAGACAATCACCATAAGTACAAAATTAGCCTGCTGAGGATTTTTTTTATTCTGCATTTTAATCTTATTCGTAGCATCTAGTACTGGGGAAAAAATATGAATCATCATAATCTAATGTACAATGTAAATTTATAAATGTCAAAGATTTCTTCAAGGGCTCTAAACAAATAGCCTTCCCTTTTGACCATATAAGACATCATTTGAGCTTATTCCATAAATCCGTACGACTATAAACCAAAAGGTTCGACTCATATCAACAATCACTGATCACCACAAGCAATCAAAAAAACAATCAGTAATATCAAGAAAGGAAAGGAAACAGGAAAAGAAGTCTATCCGATCATTTACCGGTAAGGAGTACGTGATGAATGATTCCAGAAGTATAATTCAGAAGCCCTTTGAAAGGGTAATTCTGGCTGTAAACCAGGGATTTCCCAATTGCCTTGTTGAACATGGGAAACCTTAACTTCCCATAAGTAACCACACTTGCTACAGCATTAGGGTCCAATGGGTTTACATTACTACCAATTTGAGATTCCCCTACACATAAAATATGCCAGTTGATAGTTTCAGTATCAAACTTTTTGAACAACAACAACATAATAAATTTGCCGCGAGCTTATCAGCTACTATTTGGCCTTGTGACCAATACAAATCGGTTACCTAAACACCTAGCTAGCAGCTTAAATAATCTACTACAGCCAGCTTAAATAATCTACTACATCTAGCATAAATAAATTACTTGATATGTTTTTATCTTATATATTTACCAAATCAACTAGCTTGCCAACTAAATCAACAACTAAGGCTCTGTTCTCTTCAACAAAACTGATCTGAACTGAACTTATTATTTGTAGTACCTAACTTGTGAGTTACTCTTGCCAAAAATAGGCATAGAATACATTGCAAGTTTCAATTAACAACAAACACAAACCACACCACATGTCTCAGCATATTATTTGAAGGAGAAAAAGAAAAGAAAAGGGCGAGACCTGTAATCCAAGAAACCCAAATGGAATCATAGGTGGAGGAAAGGGTGACAGAAATTTGCTCGGGCATGAAGCCCACAACATTTCTTTGCACTCTGGGATCAGTATCAGGCAAATCTATGGCATGACCCCTAAAGTTCTGGTCCAATGGAATCGTCACGGGCTTAAAGGGGCCTTCAAGGGTTGTATGTATTTCGCCATTAATTCCCAAAAAATCCAATGCAAACACCACAAATGCAGCAGCCAGAAGAGACATATTTCGAGGGTGACCTAATTGTAGCAAACCAAAAAGGCAAAAATCAAGAAATGGTAGTAACAATTAACAAGTTGGTAACTTTATTGAGATTATGGGCACCCAATTGTTTTTCTTGAAGATATCGTTTGAGAAGGAAGGAAGGAAGGAAATGTATATGGTTGTTATATAGAGGAGGAATTTGGGAAAAGAATGGCGGAAAGTAGGGAAAATTGGAAATGGGCGTGAAAGGTAATGGGGTTCTGCGAGCTGAGCAAGTGGGATGATGATGTGAGTGAGAAGAGAGGAGAAGAGAAGAAAAGAGTTCCGATTGGGGAAAATGACAATCTACTGCAATTTTCATGGCAACACGCTACGCTACTTGTGTCTCTGCAAACATGTTTTCTTTCTTTCTTACTCAAAAAGGATATTCTTTAACAAATTCTAAAACCATTTTTTGCTCCAATTATGTGCCCATGTTATATTCCTCGAATATTCATGTTATATTCCTCGAATATTCACCTTTTAGTCGATGGATGGATGGATGATTATCAAGCCTTATCTCATATGGAATTTGTAACATTATTAAAGGGAAAAAAATACTATAGTAATTTGTAGCCCCCACATGGTTTTTAATAGACGAATTATGAAAAATATAACTCACCCTAGTTCGTGAGATTTTAAATTCAATGAACTTAACTTATGAAAATTTAAAACGTAGTACGACGCCTTGAACGTCCTTAGACTTGACATGAAAATTCTTGATTCTAATTCGTGAACTAGTAAAATAATGAAGCGAAACTTTAAAATTATAAAAGTATATATACAAAGTTCTAAAGACATGAAACTGAAAATGGTAAAGAAGCTTTTGGTAAAGATCACTGCTCCGGCAACGCTTCACTCCAATAGTTCGGCTTCATATCTAAAATTGATATTTTAGAAAGGGGTCAGCCGTGACCACGTGCTGAGCAAATTCCATGTACGTGTCATGATCTAAGGTTCTATCTTCATGAATTTTAAATCTTTTAATCTTGCTTAATGCAATGCAACCCTATGACCTGACTTGACTCTTAAACACCTGGACTTTTTTTTTCTAGGTTAAAAGGTGGAGTCAAGCTCCTATTATTAAAATAAATAGGAAATTTCATATAAGGACCACTTTGTGGGTTGGGTTTGCACAAAAATACCACTAAAAAAAAGGCTTGCAAAAAAGCTCATTCTATTTATTTTGAGCCCTAATTTCTACCAATTGCAACATGACTTTCCATTAATACCCCTCCTTTCTTTCTCTCCAAGTTTACCGTACTGTGTTTGTACGGAATTCATTATTTCCCTTCATTCTTCATCGTTTTCCAGAATTCTCTCTTCTCCTCTCGCATTTGTTCTCTCTCGATCCGATTCTTTCACTCGTTTTTCCTGTTTTTCACTGTGTTTTCTGAAATTTCGACTATAGATTTCATTGTCTCTCTCACATTCAATGGTTTTAGTCATGCTTTTGACATAAAACCTGGGTTTAGCTTTTCCGATCTACTCGATATTGCAACTTCGAAATTTCATCTCAAGGATTTGGATTCTACTTGTTTTGTTTATGTTATTGAGAAGAAAACCTTCATGATTTTCACTGATGATGATATTACTGCCATGATCGGCTTATGCTCTGCACATGGTTTTAAGTATGTTGATATTGATATCATTGTTGGATTTGTTGAGCCTGTGCCTGTTAACTGTGTTAGTGGTTGTAAGAGAAGGTATATTGGTGAGAGCAGTGGGAGTGGTGGTTCTGGTTTGGTTGCTGAAACTAACTCTTCTGCTCATGAAACTAGCATTCCTGCTCCTGAAACCAACTTAGTTAGTCATGAAACTAACACTATAGTGGGTAGGGTTGATTATGTTGGGCGTAGTAGGTTGTGTGGTGATGGTGGTGCTGGGATGTTGGTTCCGAGTCAGAACTCATTGGTTTCGGGCCCTAGTATTCTAGTTTCAGGCCCTGTTACATTCAATCAAGGGGTCGGTGATGCTACATTGTATGGTGGGGTACATCGGGGCAGAGAAAGGACCTTGTTGTCTCAAGGTTGGCATACTGAAATCAGGGAAGTTGGTCAATCCATCCTTTGGCGGTGTTAAGGAATACCGTATTGCTTTGGCTAAGTATTCTTTAGGTGTTGGTTTTAGGATGAAGATAATGAAGAATAACCCTAACAAAGTGAGAGCTATTTGCAGTAAACATGTCATTGAAGGATGCCAATGGAATGTTACTGGTCTTCGGTACGAAGCAAATAGTTGGTTTTACATTAAGGAGTTGAACAACCAGCATACGTGTGTTCCTTCACCGTTGCTTGATAAAGCAGAATTGTTGGGTTCAACTCTTATGTGTGATCTGATCCTAGATTCGATGAACCTGACTGCTTCCACTGCTGGGAGTGAGGTTAGGAAGTTTTTCTGGGATTTCTATGCCATTGATGTGCCTTATAATAAGGCTTATAGGGCGCTTGAGAAAGCCCGTGCTCATTTTTTTGGTGATTACAATCTTTCATTCAATGATCTTGAATGGTATCTGGAAGCCTTGAGGCGTACGAATCCTGGTACGTTCATCGACTTGGTTGTGAAAGAACCGGAAACCCGATTTGAGCGACTGTTTATTTGTTTTGGTGGTTGTATGGAGGGTTTCGACCATTGTCGCCCGATTCTTTTCCTTGATGGGACTCATCTCAAGTCCAGATTCAAGGGCTGCTTGCTATCTGCGACTGGCAAAGATGCGAATGATGGTATCGTTTCTTATTTTTTTGCTTTATGTTGTGTTTTTATTACATTCTGAAACTAACTAGACTAGCTATGAAACTAACATTCCTGTTCCTGAAACTAACTAGACTAGCTATGAAACTAACTTGACAATCCCTGAAACTAACTAGACTAGCTATGAAACTAACTTGACTATCCCTGAAACTAACATTCTTGCTCCTGCCCTGAAACTAACTTGACTATCCCTGAAACTAACATTTTGTGAAACTAATGTTCCTGAAACTAACCTTTTTTTGTTTATCAGGTATCTTCCCTCTTGCCTTTGGCATTGTGGAATCTGAAAACAATGATAGCTGGCTATGGTTCCTGCGGAATCTGAACCAGGTTGTGAGCGGTGACAGGGTGCTTGCGATGATATCCGATCGTGCACCTGGTCTTGTTGATGGTATCCCAGCTATTTTTGGTGAGAGAGCCCACCATTTCTTTTGTCTCGAGCACCTAAAGCGTAATCTAAGAGACTCTTTTGGGGGCAGGGGAATAGCTAGGAACTTAAGGGAGACCTTTGTCTTCCGACTCAGCGAATGTGCATATGCTCCTAATGAATCTGTTTTGAATGAGAAGCTCGAATTGTGGCATTCTGAAGGCTCTCAAGCCCTTGTTACTTTCATTGAGTCTGTGCCCTTTGATCATTGGATGACTGCTCATTCTCCCATGATACGTTATGGTGAGATGTTCTCAAATGTTGTTGAGTCGTTCAATTCGTGGATTGGTTTAGGCCGTGGTCTTCCTGTCAAGCATTTGATTGAATTCATACGTGAAAAGATCATGACATTGCATGAGAAGAGGAGAAACCAGTCGCTTCAATGGAATGGTGCTCTGTGTCCGGAAAGGGATAAGCTTTGGAGGAAGTTGGTTTCGAAAAGTCAGCAATGGATTACTATTGGTTCAAGTGTCAATGTCATTAGTGTCCTATCTGATCCTAGTGTCACGGTTGATTTGGAGGCCCGTACTTGCTCTTGCATGTGGTGGCAGGTGAATGGATTCCCATGTGCTCATGCGATTGCTTCCTTGAAGAGGTCTCGGCTGAGTGTTGCTGATATTGTTGACCCTTACATTCATGTTTCATCTTTCAGAACGTCATATTCCTTTCCTATTTATCCCGTTCCTTCTATTTTGAAAGAGCAGATCAATCTTCAGATTGCACCGCGGGGAATCAACCCTCCGATTACTAGGAGGCCGCCTGGTCGTCCCAAGAAGATGAGGATCCGTTCGAGGGGTGAAGTTTCCCATGTTGTGCACATTTGTGGTCGTTGTCGTCAAAGTGGACATAACAAGGCTACGTGCACTGCTCCTATCAGTTGAAGTATTTTATTACAAGCACTCCCCTGCTTTTATGCGTTTAGAGACATATTTGATTTTTCATTGGATATGTAATTGACTAATTTTAATATTCTTGCTTCGTATTTTATTTCGAATGAGACATTCTGTTATTCCTTTTATGTGGTCTGTTTTTGTGAATCTGCATTTATGGATCTGAAACTAACTTTCTGAGTCCTTGAAACTAACTTTGTCGTGATCTGAAACTAATACTTATGTATGTCACACCATTGTTTACAAATTAAGTTGATTTTAGGGTTCACCATTTCACCCTAGGTTTTTAGAATTTCCCCTGAAACTAGCATAAAAGAACCTGAAACTAGCATAAACTAACATAAAAGAACCTGAAACTAGCTTTCTGAGTCCTTGAAACTAACTTTGTGGTGATCTGAAACTAATACTTATGTATGCCATACCATTGTTTACAAATTAAGTTGATTTTAGGGTTCACCATTTCTCCATAGGTTTTTAGAATTTCCCCTTGAACTAGCATAAAAGGACCTGAAACTAGCATAAACTAGCATAAAATAACCTGAAACTAGCTTTCTGAGTCCTTGAAACTAACTTTGTGGTGATCTGAAACTAATACTAAGAAACTAATACTTATGTATGTCATACCATTGTTTACAAATTAAGTTGATTTTTAGGGTTCACCATTTCTCCCTAGGGTTTTAGAATTTCCCCTGAAACTAGCAAAAAAGAACCTGAAACTAGCTTTCTGAGTCCTTGAAACTAACTTTGTGGTGATCTGAAACTAATACTTATGTATGCCATACCATTGTTTACAAATTTAGTTGATTTAGGGGTTCACCATCCCCCCCCCCCCCCCCCAGGGTTTTAGAATTCAAATTCAGATTGATTTTAGGGTTCACCATTTTCCCTAGGGTTTTAGAATTTCCTCTGAAACAAGCTTTAGTAGGCCCGACAATTGCTTAATTATGGTTTAGGCTACCGCCCTGGACCCGTCCTAAACTCTAAACCCTAATTAAGACCGTAGCTCCCAGAGGGAGGGTGTATTCAAATTCAATTTGATTTTAGGATTCACCATTTCCCCCTGGGGTTTTAGAATTCAAATTTAGTTTGATTTTAGGGTTCACCATTTTCCCTAGGGTTTTAGAATTTCCTCTGAAACTAGCTTCAGTAGGCCCGACAATCGCTTAATTAGGGTTTAGGGTTTAGGACGGGTCCAGGGCGGTAATTAAGACCGTAGCTCCCGGAGGGAGTTTCAAATTCAGTGGATTTTTGGGTTCACCATTTTCCCCTAGGTTTTAGAATTATGAGAGGCCCGACAATCGCTTAATTAGGGTACCGCCCTGTACCCGTCCTAAACCCTAATTAAGACCGTAGCTCCCGGAGGGAGTATTCAAATTCAGTGGATTTGTGGGTTCACCATTTTTCCCTAGGGTTTTTGAATTATGAGAGGCCTGACAATCGCTTAATTAGGGTTTAGGGAACTTGAAACTAACTTTAGTGGTTCTGAAACTAGCTTTTGTGGACATGAAACTAGGTTTTGTGGTTCTGAAACTAGCATTTGTGGACATGAAATTAGGTTTTGTTGTTTTGAAACTAGCTTTTGTGGACATGAAACTAGGTTTAGTGGTTCTGAAACTATCTTTTGTGGACATGAAACTAGGTTTTGTGGTTCTGAAACTAGCTTTTGTGGACATGAAATTAGGTTTTGTGGTTCTGAAACTAGCTTTTGTGGACATGAAACTAGGTTTATTGGTTCTGAAACTAGCTTTTGTGACCATGAAACCAGGTTTTTGTTGTTCTGAAACTAGCTTTTGTGAATATGAAACTAATACAAAAGATCTTGAAACTAGAATAAAGGCAGCTGAAACTAGCATAAAACTGATTATACAATATGTTTTACATTCCTGATACTAGCTAAAATATACATAGGGTCTTATATACATATAGATATTACAGAACACCATTGTTTATGTTTTAACTTCTAATTTCTTCTTCTTGGCAGCATCTCTCTTTTTCATGTCTTCTATATATTTTTCTTCTTCTCTTGCCTTTTCTGCTTCATCATCTATTTCTTTCTGGCTCAGTGCATAACGTTTTCCCAGGTGGAGATAGTGCTTCACTATTTTTGTCCGGTATTGACAACATACATCGAATTTATATTCATCGCTGTGTTTGATATTCCATGTATATGTGCCATTTACCCTCTTTTCTAGTATCATCAGGCATATGATTCCACAGTCCACACCACATTGGGTAAATTTTGTTTGTTAATCGATTTCAACGAATTTCTCGTTGGCATACTTCTCGAAGTAAGCATCATTTTCTCCAACCTTTTGTTCCTTCTGCTTGTTTGCTCTTTCTTTCAGAACCCTTTCAACAAACCTCCTCTGTCAAAATAAAAAGATATAGAAATTCGATTTATTTTTCAAACATGAAACTAATCTGAAACTAGCTTTCACAGATCCTGAAACTAATATTAATGAACCAGCAGAAAAACATACCACACTTATTGTACTCAAGAAGTGTTTATCCATCCCGTTGGATTCATGCCTTAGTGAGTTGTACAGAGTCCAGCTGCACGATTCAGTGTCTAACTCAAGCAGCACCCAATGTCCCGACGAGTTGATTGAGAAGAATAATGCTTTTTCAGTTGTGAGATTGTTGATCTTTTTGACCACTTTAGATACTATATCATCATCCTTAAATAAGAGGAGATCCTGTAAATATAGGGTATTGTCAGTCTATTTTCTCGTTTTATTTATTCTTGATAGATATATGTAGACTTACATAAAGGAATGAGTCGAAGTATGCATAAGAAAGTAGCATTTTTATTTGCTTCTGAGACGACATGTCTTCCCCAGTTGTCAACCGTCTGTTTCAAAAATTAAATTATTAGTACTCAAACTAACAGAGAATATCTTGAAACCAACAGAGAAGCTCCTGAAACTAGTTGGAATTAACACAGAACTATCCTGAAACTAGCTTTATTGAATATATAACTAGCTTTAGATAGCATGAAACTAGCTGGATGAACAACACACATACCAGTATAACAGAATGAAACCAGCTAAAATAATAGTGAACGTACCACATTACTTATTTCTAAGTTATCGATTATGTGGGCGACTTCCTTTATGGAGATCTTCTCACCAGTCTCCTTTTCTTGGTAAATCCAACAACTGTTATTCAAAATGAAAATTGGAATTAGAATAGTTTTACGAGATATTGATTGAATAGCATATTTATATATTACCGACCTTTTATCATGGTAACTGTTGATCTTTAGAATCATCTCCTTCTCATTTTCGGTTAGGTGTTTTGTTGCCCAGTACTTGTCTAAGAATTTGAAATCGGGAACCTGGTTCCCGGCCTTGTTGTAATCAGTTAACATGTCCGACATCTTCAGAGCTGGGTTGTTGGCTTGGGATCCAATTATCTCAACAGATGCATGTGATAACATTAATGAACATTTTTAGTTCCTGAAACTAACATTAATCATCATGAAACTAACTGCTGAGTCCCTGAAACTAGCTTAATGAACCTGAAACTAACATTAATCGTCACGAAACTAATTTATGAGTTTCTAAAATTACCTGTGATGGTGTAATATATATCCTGTGATGGTGTAACATCCTGTGAATATAAAATCAAGGCTTGTGACGAAACCAGGTCAGGTTCTTGTGACGGTTCTTGTGATGACACATCAATCGCAATCGAGACCTTGCTCCTCTTGGCCTGATCCTCATAGAAAAAATCACTAGGCCTCTTTGCTGGTTGTCATTCTTTGATCTTTAATCTGCCCACATAGGAGGGTGGTGTAACATTTGATGTTCCAGCAGCTTCCTCCTCATTTTGTCCTTCACCTCTTCCATGTCCTTCACCTCTCCCCCTTGCTGGTTTTGTTTCTTTTTTTCCTCTTCCTCCTTTTCTTCCTCTTCCTCTTCCCCCTACTGGTTTTGTTTCTTTTGTTTCCATTTCATACATCAGCTTCTGGTATTCACTTGCCACTAACTCAAGATTTCGTTGAATATTCAACAATTCATGGTTGCTCTGACTTAATTCATCATTTAGGGAGAGCAATTTTGCATTTTGATCCCTCAAAGATTTCACTTCCTCTGTTAGACTGTGCATTTCCATATTGGAAGTTCTCAGTTACTTCACTTCATTCTAAAGCTCCTCGGCTCTAGTTTCAAGGTTGGTAATTGAATGGCGGCAAGCTGTAATACGGTTCTCCTTCATTGTTATAGCAGCATTCAATCGACCTATTTCCTCCCTTGCTTCTTCGCAGTTTGACTTTGAAACATGTGCTTCTTTCATGTACTTCTCAACTTTTAGATTTTTCGATTTGTACATCTCTTCATAATCAGGAACATCAACATGATCATTCTGAGTAGTTTCTTGAGAAATTGGAACATCTTCATAATCATACATATCATGGTCTATTATTCCTTGTTCCTTTAGATCACTGATCACATTAGTAGCGAACCTAATTGGTGATAGGGTTAAACCCAAATCCAAATCACCACTTTCCTTTCTGTCTTCCTGTTTCTTTTCATTTTCAGTCTCTTCCTCGTTCTTTTCTTTCACCTGAAACCAACAAAAAATGCTCATGAAACTAGCATAACACAAGTCATGAAACCAGCAGGCATAGTCATAATAATTTAGAAGACTGTCTGTTACTAACCACATTAGTAGGAGTGCTGTTTTGCGAATTGAAACCCAATTCGAAATTTGGAGATCCTCTACAAGCGGAGATTAGACTCTGGAAACTAACACCTGCTTTATTTCCAGCCTCTTTCAGTTTATTTTTCTCCCTCTTTGTTTTCATTTTGTGCCTCCTCATCTTTTATCTGAAAACCAGATGAAATGGCACATGAAACCAGTGCATTTTAGTTGATGAAACTAGCATTCTTGAGTGGTGAAACTAGCATTCTAGTTGGTGAAACTAGCATTTTTGTGTTTACCTCATCTTCCTTCTCTCGGAGGATCTTTGTCTTTGTTCTCTTCCATTTCTTTTACCTCATCTTCCTTCCCTGTTTGAGGATCTTGGTATTTGTTCTCTTCCATTTCTTTAACCTGAAACCAACAAAAATATTATGAAACCAGTACCAACATTAAACACATTCTCCTGAAACTAACTTTTAGTGAAAATAATTGTAAATTAGTACCTGAAGATTTTCAACTCCCTGTTGCCCTGTGAGCTTCTTATACAGTTCTCTCAAGTCCCATTTTAGGCATTTTGGGAATGCATCAGGTGTGGATGGTTCTATTAGTTGTGTGCTTTCGCACACCAAGAACTGCAAGATACAATAGATGAAAATAGCATTAATCATCATGAAACTAGCTTACCAATAGCATTAGAATACAACCGAAGTGCGAATCATCACTGATACATAGTGGTGTATTCAGGTGAGAAAGAATTCACTCACTCCAGTTGTATGTTAATATCTTCCCAAAATCAGTTACGTAGTCAACATACTTCCAGGCAATGTTCTCTGCCTTGTTATTGAGCAAACCCTCAACTAGAATCCACAATACTGTAGCAAGCCTGTCATGAATCATTAGATGCAAATACATCCGAGTTGACCTCTTTATTGTCTTTTAGTGCAGCAAGCCTGTCATGAATCATTGATGATGTCAACTTTAGCTTGGCAACCTTGGCACTCTTGCTTTTCGCCACCGTTGGATAGTTTTCATTTACGAATTTCTCATTCAGAACCTTCATTCCTGCCTTCACATCAAGCTTAACATTTCCATCTATTATTCCAAACCAATCTCTTACGTGTTGCTCTGTCAACACAACTGAATTTTCATCCACTTTCAATGTACTAGTTGTGTTGTTGTAATCTGACAACACTAGTTTCAGATCGGCCATGTTCTTTGTGAAGAACTGTGGGTTCACCTCTTTGTCGATTAGTTTTTGGAATAACACCTTGAATGGTGTTTTGTTTAGGCTTTCTACATGTTCTTCAAGAGGTAGAGTTTGTAGATACTCTAAGCATCCTTTTAGATCACCACGATTGAACGTGGTCTCAGTTACCTTTTGTTTTCCTGGAATCAACACAAACAGTCAAAATTGAGCAGAAACTAACCTACTAATATGTATGAAACTAGCCAACACATACATGTCCATGAAAACAACACACATTACCCATGAAACTAGTTAAAATTGAGATGAAACTAGCCTACTATAGGATATGAAACTAGCCAACACATACATGCCCATGAAGACAGCACACACTGCCCATGAAACTAGTTAAAATCAAGATGAAACTAGCCTAATAGTGGATCTGAAACTAGCCAAAACATACATGCCCATGAAGAAAGCATACAGTGCTCATGAAACTAGACAAAATCGAGATGAAACTAGCATAATAGTGGATCTGAAACTACCCAAAACATACATGCCCATGTAGACAGCACACATTGCCCATGAAACTAGTTAAAATCGAGATGAAACTAGCCTACTAGTGGATATGAAACTAGCCAACACATACATGCCCATGAAGACAACCTACACTGCCCATGAAACTAGTCAAAATCGAGATGAAACTAGCCTAATAGTGGATCTGAAACTAGCCAAAACATACATGCCCATGAAAACAGCACACGCTGCTCATGAAACTAGTCAAAATCGAGATGAAACTAGCCTAATAGTGGATCTGAAACTAGCCAAAACATACATGCCCAAGAAGACAGCACACAGTTCTCATGAAACTAGTCAAAATCGAGACGAAACTAGCCTAATAGTGGATCTGAAACTACCCAAAACACACATGCCCATGAAGACAGCACACATTGCACAAGAAACTAGTTATAATCAAGATGAAACTAGCCTACTAGTGGATATTAAACTAGCCAACACATACATGCCCATGAAGACAGCACACACTGCCTATGAAACTAGTCAAAATCGAGATGAAACTAGCCTAATAGTGGATCTGAAACTAGCCAAAACATACATGCCCATGAAAACAGCACACACTGCCCATGAAACTAGTCAAAATCGAGATGAAACTAGCCTAATAGTGGATCTAAAACTAGCCAAAACATACATGCCCATGAAAACAGCACACATTGTCCATGAAACTAGTCAAAATCGAGATGAAACTAGCCTGATAGTGGATCTGAAACTAGCCAAAACATACATGCCCATGAAGACAGCACACATTGTCCATGAAACTAGTCAAAATCGAGATGAATCTAACCTACTAGTGGATATGAAACTAGCCAAAACATACATGCCATGAAGAGGTCTTTTTCGGATTGGTTATTTCTATTCTACTGAAGGAATGGCGTTGCACCTAAAAAAAAAAGAACATACATGAAAAGTACAAAATTAGAGTAGTGTACGTTGTTAGCATCATGTCGAATAGGAATATACATGAAACTAGTCAAAATCGAGATGAAACTAGCCTACTAGTGGATCTGAAACTAGCCAAAACATACATGCCCATGAAAACAGCACACACTGCCCATGAAACTAGTCAAAATCGAGATGAAACTAGCCTAATAATGGATCTGAAACTAGCCAAAACATACATGCATATGAAACTAACCAAAAATTGACAGAAAAAATGTAGTCGTTTCGTACCTTTCTCATTTTTCGGCTTGGTTTGTTCGTTTTTTACAGAGGATCTAGTCGATTTCTTGTTTCCTGCCATTTTCGAACTGAAAAATTGATCGGAAAGAACGAATTGAATGCTTATGGGAGAAGAAGTGAATTTCGAAATGATGGAGAAATGATTGGAAGTTTATGGAAGATGAAAAGACGCGAAACTGCCATTTGAATGTGCGAGGGGTAGTTTTGTCCAGTCAGGGTGGATTTAGGGCTTAGAAAATTAGAATGGACTTATTTTTAACTGTTTTAGCGAGCCATCCTTATTTGTCATAGTTGTTTTTAGTTGATTTATATGTGTAATTCCCCCTAAAATAAAATCATACAATCACGGAGGTTTATAGGAACCCAAGTACAACTCCAAGAAATTACTCAAACGATAATCCAAACTAGTTAGTCCAAGTTTTCTGCTAACACACAAGCTAATACCACCAAAGACACAAAGGAGAATCCAAGGTCAAGCATGAAAGACTTCTGCTGCACCACTAAAGTAACCATTGTAATCCAACAAACTCCAATCCATCAACACATGAGCCAACGACCAATATAATAGATCTTCATTTGACTCTTTTGAGACAATACTTACCAGACTTTCTTATATCTGATTTTGGCACGGGGAGAGAAGAAGAAACAGAAGTTTTATTCGAATTCTTAGTGGTTCTTTCTCCTTTCTTTTCAGGAGGCTGGGGAGGAGGCATAAGGGATTCTGCTAATTGTCCATTAACCGGAGCAACCTGCTCCACCAAAACAGCAGATACATAAGAAAGAGCACCAAGTTTCTCTAAAGGCAGAGGAACACACTCAGGACTAGCACTTGCAAATGCAACACACGACGAAGGGGCCACAGAAAGAAGCTCATTAACTATACCTATGATGTCTACCAAATCAACCGGTGGATTCCAAATCCTTTTCTTGAACCTCTAGATTTTCTGAAACCGAAAAATTGTTTTTTGCTTTCTCTGGTCTCGATTCACTTTGCACTTCTTATCTACCAACACTGCAAAAAGTTTTTGAAGGAACCTCCCAATTAGAGCTGTTGCCGTTACTTTCACCTTCCACTGTAAAATCTTGTTGAACATTTATGGATATATAATTCTCCTTAGAAAACAAACCCTTTGTAGAATTACACATCTTCGATTTAAGTTCCTAACTGGTTTCAAAATCGATTTTTTTTTTAAAAACAAGCTTCTGCCCTGTGACCAATTTTACAGCAAAAGTCACAATACGAGGGCAAAGAATCATGAGAAACTCTGATTTTAATCTTTTGCCCTCTAAACTCAACAAATAAAGCTTCTGGCAGAATTTTGAGATGTCTACTTCAACTAAAACTCAGCTCTTTCCAACCTGGAAAAAGAAGTAGTAGCAGAGTCTACTTTAAACAGTTTACCAAAAGGCCTGACTAATTCAAATAACGCCTCCGGGTGAAACATCATAATCGGAACTTGTTTCAAAGAAATCCAAGCATTGAAAGAAGAGTCCATTTAACAAATCTCATTTGATAGTTTTCCACATAGATACATTGTTTCATCCAGAGATACTCAAAGTCATCTTTAATCAGCAAACGAATAATCACAGTCTTTGCATTGAAAAAACTAGCAAACTAGCAGAGAAATTACCATTCAGATTTTGGGCTTTAAGGGACTTCGAAATTTCAGAAATTGACGAGACACCATTGTAAAATTTCCCAACCAACGTTGTTGAAAAAGGCGAGGAGAACTTATTAACTTCATCTTCAGAGAATGAAATAACCGGGCAACCATTTTCCTCACAGATCAGAGCCAAAGAACGAAGAGGCTGAACGAGAGTAATTACGGAACAGGGGGCTATCCAGAACAGCCGGAGAAGATGAAATCTGAGAAGTCGAAATCGCTTCAGGCAAAACAGGAACCGGACTTGCCATAAACAAAAAATCTAAAGAACACCCAGGGAGGAGCCTAAACAACGACGGCTAGAGCAGATCGGAAAACGGGCTGGTGCCAGAAAACCGTAACGGAGACAGGCTGGTGAACGACGAGCCACATATTTGAGATATGAAAGAGGAAAAATGGTGAAAGACAAGGAGTCGTCGGTGGCACAGAGCATGAGGCGGAAGTTGCTGCGGGAGACTCAGACAGCAGCAAGACGACAATAAAGTTATTCGCCGGATACTAGGAGACGGCGGCAAGAAGATCGGGGGCGAGAGAGCTTTAGAGAAGATTTACATCTTTACTAGTCCTTTTTTTGGCATCGTAGGTTCCTGGCCACGGTGGCTATCTGCCAGTCTTAGGTCATTTTCGTGGCCATATCCGTTGAATAAATAAAATAAGGAAAGCAAATATTGCAAGAAGAAAATTGTTAGGAATATCTGTTTAGATTTTGATCAGTAACCTACTTATCTTAGCTTAGAAAGGTAACTAGTACTCTTAGTTCACCTGAACATTGTAAAAGAGGAAGATTACTAGGTATTAGCTAACAAATATTGTATAGGATGTTAGGTCTCTGAGTGTAATTTTTATATCTTTGAAGAAGACCAAGAAGCAAGCATCCAGTAGAAGGAAGTCATTTATTGAAGATCAGAAAACTGCACAAGATTATTGAAGACTAAGGAGAAGTGTCTCCTCAGAAACCTTGGCTCAGATACCTTGAAGAAATTAAGTGTCTTTGGAAGACAAGTATTTCAATAGGTTTCTGATGCACTATAGGACACTGAGAAAGGACTTGCAAAGCCTCAGAAAGCATGTATTGTTCCGTTGACACTACATGACAAAAGTTAGTACAGTGCATTAATTACACAGACAGAGAGAGGAAATCTCTGTAAAGAGACAAAGCTCACTGCCGTACTAACTTCAGATATCGATAGTTTGAATTTCATTGAGCCTAACGGACACTATTCAAACGGCATGATTTTCAACTATAAATATCAACACTTGGAATGCTTGAAACACACCTTAGACTAAACATCATTTTGTGAAACACTTTCAAGCATACAAGCCTTCATACCTACTTACTCTCTAGCTTTTTGTTGCGACTAAAGCTCTTGAATTCTAAGTAGCACGAAAGTTCTAAGTGTCCTGATCCTTAACAAGAATTGTGTATTGTGAAAGAGTTGAATCCAGAAGATATAGTTGCGACTCATATATGTGATTCATTCTCTTGAACAACATCAAGACTTAGGTCAGTAAAGAACAACTTACCATACATTGAAAAGTGTATTAAGTGAGCTTGTTTCTACAGAGCACTCCTAGATAACTGAATAAGTTATTAATAGCCTGCTCACTTGACAAACTACCATAACCAACACCACACAGGCGTTGAGCATAGGAAATACTTGGCTTTGGAAGCTAAGGAATAGCTCAAAGGTTACTAAGTAGAGGAAGTACTTGGTTGGGAAAACCAGTGAACAACTCAGGGGGAACACTTTATTGGAACGTAGTGTTAAAGGAATCAAGAGATAGAATTTTGTAAGGGGAACTCATTATCTTATCTTAGTGGATTCAAGTCCTGAGAAAGGGCGAGTGGATTAGTTGAGGGATTACGCCACCCTCAGATACCACTATAAAGCTTTGTGTTATTTACTTACTGCACTTTATTTATTGCTTATTTATTACTTGCTGAGTACTTACACACATTATAGCTTGCTGAGCACGTGCACTTATCACAGAAGTCTTCCACCCTCTGAATATAAGTATCAGATACCTTCATAGATATCTGAGAAACAGCTTTATCGTCAAAATTTTGAAAAGACTATCCACCCCCCCCCCCCCCCCCGGTCTTTTACTTTGTCGTTATCTGGACCAACAAGTGGTATCAGAGCAGGAGGTTCTTTAACCTTCTGCACTAAACCTAAATCCTAGATAAGTGCCCACTAACAGCTTACCACATACACTTGCTTTGTTTGTTTAGTGTTTGCTGCAGGTTGTCTCTGAGCGATGCACCCATTCTCAAGCCAGAGAACTATGTGAAATGGAAGAACAACATGATGCTTCACCTGGAAGCTATCAGTGACGAGATGATCGAAGTGATAAAGAATGTCCCCATTGTCATTCAATGAGAGAAACAAGTCATTGAAGTTTCAAATGGTCGAGACAAGGAACCCACTGATACAGATGCTGCTAGTTCCTCCACATCTGGTACAACAACGAGTGCAAGACCAACTGGTGAAATTGCTATGAACCAAAGCCCAGACATCTCTGGACATCGAAAGATTCCAAGAGAAATAGGCTGGATGGTCAAGCAAGGAACATCATTATTCGTTCTACTCCAGATCACATACAGTGCAAACTATGGTGTGCAAAAACGGCGAAAGAAGCCTGGTCACTGATTAAAGAAATCTGTGTCGGCACTGAGAAAACCAAGGAAAACAAGTTCGAAGTTTTGAAGCTCAAATTCCAAAATTTCAAACAAGTTCCCACTGAGACTCTTGAAGAACTTGATTTCAGGTTTACAATACTGATGAGTGAAATGGCTGGTGAAAGTGAGAGATACTCTAACTCTGAAAAGGTTAAGACTATCGTGATAAGCTTGAATCAAAACTGGGAACACACTCAGTACTTCTATTTCAACCAAGGAATGCCTAACATCACTCCAGTGGAGCTTTTCTCACACTTGGCAACTGTCAACTATGAGACAAAGCAAAGAGGACATATGACTGCTGGAACATCGCAAAATGTTGCTCTAGTAAATCAAGGTACTTTTGAAAAGAAGGATACCAAAGAGGTGACTGGGAACACACTCTTTCTGTAAAGCATATGAGAAATTACGTCAATTAGGAAATAGAAAGAAGAAGGACCAAAGAGAAGCTGAAAAAGCATCTAGGTCCCAACTATCACCAGTACAAAAGTATGCAATTGACTAGCTCGCTGAACAAGCCTGCTCAGCAAGCATCGAGTATTGAGGGATCAGAAATCGGAAATGATATCTGTTTCTATTGTCAGAAACATGGTCACTTGAAAAGAGACTGCCCAGCTTATAACAAGCTAAAGACAGGTTACAAGAAAGATAGGAGAAATTTCAAGAGAGGTCCGAGAGCTATGCTCACTAAAGAAAGGAAGAAGATTCAAATCCAACTGGATGCTCTTGATCATGACTCTGAGTCTGAGGATGAGGACTTAGATGATTCTAAACTTCCATCACCAGAGTTGTGTGGCATCACTCATTAATTGGTTGACTTCGGTCAAAAGAAGAAAGAAATGTGCGGAGTTGCTGAGGAGGTCTATCCAGATTGCTCCAACATCGAGCCATGCCTAATGGCTGACGTGAACACTTTAAAGAAGAATCCAACGTGGCATTTTGATAGTGGATGTGGGTAGCACATGACTGGAGACAAAGCAAATATGGTTAACTACAGAGTGTGTGATACAAGACCAGATATCGGATTTGCAGGAGGAGAAGTGAATCCAACCGTATGATTTGGAGATCTGAAAATTGGAGCCCTTACAATCACTGGAGTACTACATGTGAAGGGATTCAAATATAATCTTCTATGCATGAGTCAATTTGCTGACAAGGGGTTCTCAGTGAAGATCAAATCCAAATTCTGCAAATTGATTGACAACAAGTCAAAGCAGGTAGTCTTAGTTGCTAGGCGGAAAGGAAGTCTCTATGTTGCTGCCTAGGCATCTACCACAACTGAAGAATGCCTCATGGTGAGTCAATCTGGCCACACTGAAGAAAATTGGCTATGGCACAAAATGATGAGTCACTTGAATTTCAAAACTATGAACAAGCTAGCCAAGAAAGAGTTGGTTGTTGGATTACCTAAAAATGGCATACAAAAAGGCTAGTGTATGTTCAGCTTGCCAATTAGGGAAACAAACCAAAATATCTTTCAAGTCTAAAACTAGACATTCCAGTGTGAAGCCACTACAACTTTTACATATGGATCTCTTTGAGTCATCAGTAACCAGTTATGCAGTAAAGATGTATGGTCTGGTTGTTGTGGATGACTACTCAAGATTCACTTGGGTTGTTTTCCTCAAACAGAAATATGATGGACGGGTCTAGATACCAAGCCTGCTGAATAAGCTTGAAGTCATGAAAAATGACAAGGTATCTGTGATCAGAACAGACCATAGTACTGAGTTTGTGAACCAATACATAAAAGAGTTTTGTACTTGCAAAGGTATACAACATCAACTATCTTCAGTAAGGACACCACAACAAAATGGTGTTGCTGAAAGGAAGAATAGGACCTAAAAGAAGCAGCAAGAACAATGCTTGCTGACACTGAAATAAGTGAAATCTATTGGGTTGAAGTCACATAAATCTGACATGTACTCAAAATAGATGTTTGATCAACAAGCACCATGATAAGACTCCTTATGAGTTATTGATTGGTAGACCCCCCCAGTATCAAACATTTAAAGGTGTTTGGTTGCAAATGTTTTGTTCTTAACAATGGTAAAGAATATCTAAGAACATTTCAACCAAAGGCAGATGAAGGAGTATTTCTTAGTTATTCAATGAATAGCAAAGCTTACAGAATCTACAACAAAAGGACACAAAAGATTGAAGAATCTGTCCATGTAGTATTCTATGAAGGAAACATGAAAGTACCCTTGAATGAAGAACTCTCAGATAGGTTCAAAGAACTTATGATCAAGGATTCTGAACAAGAATCTCAGAGAGGAAATGATTCTGTCATTCACTTAGAGGATGAGTCTGACGAAGAAAGGCAACCACTGTCGAGTAACAACCAGATGACTCTAAGACATGATGAAGAATTTCCTATGAGAAATCCAGATATGGATCAAGACACTGAGAATCTTCATCATAAAGAGGTCTCTGAGCAGGAGGTTGCTATGAATCCTGTCTCAGATACCCAGGACACTGAACAAGTGTCAGATATCCCAAGCACTTCACAAGTGCCAGATATCTTAAATACTGATCAAGTATCTTATCATGATCATAATGATACAGAAATGAATCAACATGATGATGATCCTACTAGTTCTAAACCCATTATAAAATGGATAAGAGATCATCCTGCAAAGGATGTGATAGGTCCTTTAGACCAAGGGGTAAGAACTAGGAGAGAAATTGCTGAAAATGCAAATTCTCTCTATGGATGTTTCATCTCAGACATTGAACCAAAGACCATTGAAGAAGCATTAAAAGACCAAGATTGGATCTTAGCAATGCAAGAAGAGTTGGATCAATTTGAGAGAAACAAAGTCTGGAAACTAGTTCCCTACATTGATGGAATATCTGTCATAGGAACTAAGTGGGTTTTCAGAAACAAGATGAATAAATCTGGTGAAATAACCAGAAACAAAGCAAGGTTGGTTGCCAAGGGATTCACCCAGACTGAAGGACTAGATTTTGATGAGTCATATGCTCCAGTTGCAATATTGAATGCAATCAGACTATTTCTAGCCTTTGCAGATCATAATGACTTTAAAGTTTACCAAATGGATGTCAAGAGTGCATTCCTAAATGGTGAGCTTGCTGAGGAAGTCTATGTTGAGCAACCATTTGGTTTTGAAGTTTCCACAGAAAGCAAGATGGTCTATAAGCTTTAGAAAGCTCTATATGGACTAAAACAAGCTCCAAGAGCATGGTATGACACTTTGGCCAAGTACTTGCTAGGAAGTGGATTCAAGAAAGGTGAAGTTGATAAAACTCTCTTTACATTGAACCATGATGGGAAACTACTCTTAGTGCAAGTTTATGTTGATGACATAATCTTTGGATCTAAGGACAAGCAACTTTGTGAAGACTTTGCTAAGCTCATGAAAAGTAAATTTGAGATGAGCATGATGGGAGAATTGAATTACTTCCTAGGGTTGCAAGTCAAGCAACTTGATGATGGAATATTCATGAGTCAAACAAAGTATGCAAAAGACATGTTCAATAGAAAAAGTACTTCAGGAACTTGTCAATTCCTTGGTACTAGATTGATATCATGGTTCAGCAAGAAGTAAAACTCAATTGCCACATCAACCAATGAAGTAGAGTATATGGTTGCTGGGTGTTGTGCTTCACAAATCTTGTGGATACAACAATAACTCAGAGACTATGAGATCAACGAAGTGAAAACTCCTATTTTCTATGACAACACAAGTGCTATTGCAATCACTCAGAATCCTAAGTTCCATGCAAGGACAAAGCACATTGATGTTAGACACCACTTCATCAGAGATCATGTTGAAAAAGGCAATATTGAGATACTCAAGATTGGTACAGAAGACCAACTTGCAGATATCTTCACAAAACCTCTACAAGAGAGAAAATTCCTAGCATTGAGACATAGTCTTGGGTTAATGGAATTGCCAAGGTGCTAAATTGGTCACTAAGACGGGAACTTAATGAGCCAATAGAGAAGAATAAGGCTTTCTGAAAAGAAAAACACTTAAAGAGAGAAGGAGATATCTGAGACAGACACTCATATATCATGGCTAAGTGTAAAGTTGGTTAAAGAAGTATCTGAAACGGGTATTCAGATATGTGAGACCACTAAGTAAGGGGGAACACAAAAGAAGAGAAGTAGACAAACAGTACTATCTGTCAAAAGTCGACTATCTCTTGTGTTTTGAAAATTTCCATTTTTGTGATAATTTTCAAACAACACTGGACGCTTAATTAATAAGCTTAGAAACCAGTTTGTCTCCTAGTTACAGGTTCCTAAGAGTTGAAAGCGACTCAGATAGCTATTAGCCAAATAACATTAATTGGCCACATTTACATGTGTTGATTGTGATCATTGCTACGAAATCAATCTCAACTATTGAAATAATGGCGATAGCAATTCAACGGATCAGATGCGTCCATTTAGCCCACTAGCGCAGTAACCCGATAACTAGCCCCACTCGCATTTAATGAAAAAACACTTTTTCACCACGCCTTGTGCAAATTGCGAGATACATAGATACATAATCCATTTGTATCTGTGTACTTGTATTGCTATATAAAGCAGTTTATGGCAAAAGAAAACACTTTCGCCTAAACTCACAGTTTATGATTTTAGGTTGTTGGAAATATGTAGTTATAGGATGCTTTGATCTATTATGTATTTTGTTAAGTGTACAAAATGTTTAAGATTTGCATAGTCTACAAAATGTTAGTAATGTACTCATCTTTTGTTTGTGGCAAAATATGCCTTTTCTTTAATAATATATGCTTTTTCTTTGAGATCATAGACGTTATACTTGAGATCATAATAAATGCATTTACTCGAGAATGACATGAACATAACCCCATGTTTGACTACATTTTTTTTTCACAATAAATGCATTTACTCGAGAATGACATGAACAGTTACTAATTCAGATTTCTAATTTTCTGTGTTGATATCAAGGTGGTTATACTTGAGATCATAGTGGTTATACTTGATATCATAGTGTGTATACTTGAGATCATAGTTTCTTTTATTTATATCATAATGTTTATATTTGATATAATAGTTTTTATTGATATCATAGTGGCAACACTTGATATCATAGTGTGTATACTTGAGATCATAGTTTGTTTTATATATATCATAGTGATCACACTTGATATCATAGTGGTTATACTTGAGATCATAGTTTGTTTTATTGATATCATAGTGTTTATTAGTTGATTTAATAAAACGGTTAGCGTAGCTTTTATTGTACCTAACAGAAACATCCCCCCCTAAATTTTTCATAATTAATGGATTTACTCGAGAATTACATGAACAATTACTCTTCCAATAGTTTTTTGTTTGAATTCATGTACATTTTCAACCTTTTCATCTACCTCAGTGTACCTATAAATACCTCCCGCCCTCATCATTCTTCAATCACATAAAACCATCTAACAATCACATAAAAATCAAAGAAAAATGGATGTTGCTATCAACACTCGTTCGGACTATCACATCACATGGAGAATCAAGTACGAAGATGATTACAGCAATCATCTGAGCAATCCAACACTCCGGCAGAAACTGAATGCTCTCAAGAGAGAGTGTTTGAGGGAGGACTCCACACTCCCACCACTAATAAGGGCTGCAGACGTTGTAGCCCGACCGTCGCTGATCGAGGTTCGCCACCCTCAAACTCTGTGCTAGTCTTCTCTTCTGAGAAACCATCTCACCAACCTCCACATTTGGGGGGGGGGGGGGGTAACTTTGAAAACCAGTACATGGTGGAAGCTACCAAGTTCATTGAGGGTCTCCTCCGAACTTGAGTTTTTTTTTTTTTTAATGTAATAAGATTTTGCATTCACTAGAATGAAAAATCCAATCTATCTATGTACTCTTTCTTATCTATTATAATAAAATAAATTTTATCATTTTCTATGTGTTTTTCTGTTCTTGCAATGTTAACAACAAAATCTGATAATGAAAACAAAAATAATGGAACTGAATGAGAACATAGGTCTTTATAAAAAGAACATAGCATTTTAAAGAAAGAACATAGCATGTTCTACCTGCAAAACATGAACAATTGATTAGTACACATCGAACAATTTTAATTGAGATCATAGCGTATAATTATGAGATAATAGTTTCTTATATTGAGATCATAGTTTCAACAAGACTGAACATAGAGTATTATTGAGAAAATACTAAAAGCATTTAAGGATATAACAGCGAACATAGTAATGGTGGCAAAGATCATAGTGATTATAATATTGATCATAGAATTAGTAATAGAGAACATAGTGATTATAATAGAGAACATAGTGATTATGTCAGGTAACATAGGTAATAGTGAAACTAATACTGAAGACATTATATCATATCAATTGCTTGTTTGGAGCCTTGCCTCCAAACTCAGTTGTTATTGGCTTTTTCCTTTCAAACTTGTCCTTCACTCTTTGTTTTTTCCTTCCTTTGGTTTGTGTAAAGTCTGGATCACGTACATCCGTTGACCCGCAACTTGTTGATGCTTTTGATGTTTTTGGGGCTGTTGTGGGTATATCCTTAAATGTTGATGCTTCAATTATAGCTTTGATAGCTAGCAAGTCACGTTGGTACCCATCCTCTAATATTCTTCTAGCATCCATGTTGCCTTCTGACTTTAATACCAGTTCAGTGTAGTTTATGTTCATGATCTGTCTCCAAGAGATGCATTCCTGTTCATTTTTTGAACAATTTATTGAGAACATA
Source organism: Plantago major (assembly GCA_026545765.1). NCBI lineage: Eukaryota > Viridiplantae > Streptophyta > Magnoliopsida > Lamiales > Plantaginaceae > Plantago > Plantago major. The sequence goes on from CM048841.1 coordinate 34,109,121, forward strand.
GAACTAATAATAGAGATCATGGACAATTCATTGAGAACATAAGACTGAAAATAATGAGAAAATGCTAAAATCATAGAGTATATTACTGACATGCGCATTTTCATTTGAGATTTTTGTACGGTTTACACGATCCCAGATTTTTTCTTTTAATGTCTTTGTCCACCTCTTCATGATATACTCTTCTGGAATACGCTTGATGTTGTTTTTGTCTAGCACACGTATGTAGTGTTTGCACAACCAGCTAACCTCTTCAAAATGCTTGCATGTGCAACTAACTTCTACCCTCCCATTTTCGTGTTTTATGTAGATCACACCGCATTCCTGTTCTGTTTCATCCTCACGACGGACATCATACATTACCTTGTCACCCAGTCTCATAGCTTCAAAAGCATTTGTAGCTAGGGATCTTCTGAACTCTTTTTGGAAGTATTTGAATATTTTCAATGTGTATACCTGAGAACATAGAGTTTTAGTTTAGAACATAGGAACTATTTATGATAACATATTCTAAAATATTTCTGTATTGATATCATAGACTACACTGAGTTCATGGCATCTATTATTGAGATCATAGACTTTATAGTTGATAACATAGGAACTATTCTGGTAACATATTCAACAAAATACAATACTATTTGATATCTACACTGAGTTCATGGCATCTAATATTGAGATGATAAAGTTTTTTTTACCTCTACAACATGTTTCACAAGTCCAGTTGGTATGTATATCTTTGGCTCGTAGAGCGAATTTTTAAATTCCTTATGTGTCTCATTTGTCCTCCAATGGTTGATCATTGCATCAAACAATTTGAAGAATTTTGTGAGAGAGGTGTTCTTGTTTGCATTGAATGAGATTGCATTGTTTGTGCTTTCACTACGTTGGGATGATAGTATTCCTGCTGAGAAGAAATCCTTGCTTAGTATTGTAGCCCACTTCTCTCTTAGTTCGTATAATCGGTGAACCAACTATCATCCTCAAGTTCATACTTAACAAACATTTCACTCCAGTTCTCTTCAAAATCCTCCCTGTTTAGTGATCCTTGTAGACATCGATGAAAAGCTGCCTTGAAACAATCATCATTTTTCAGTCTTCCACAGTGGCTTATTGCATTTTTAAACAGGTGCCAAAGGCATGGTCTATTTCTAGTATCCTCACCAAATACCTGTGATAATATGTAATCATATTTAATCATACTATAGTTGAGAAGATATATTGAGATCATAGAAGATATATATATGATATCATAGCAGTTATACATTATATCATAGAAGTTATATCTGATATCATATTAGCATACTTGAGATCATAGAAGTTATATATGATATCATAGTAGTTATACTTGAGATCATAGAAGATAAATCTGATATCATGGCAATTATGCATGAGATCATAGAAATTATATCTGAGGTCATATTAGTTATACTTGAGATCATAGAAGTTATATATTATATCATAGTAGTTATACTTGAGATCATAGAAGAAATATCTGATATCATGGTAGTTGTATTTGAGAAAATAAAGTATAGGGCTGAGATTATAACAAGTAATATTGAGAACATAAAATGTAAAGCTGAGAACATAGTACCAGTTCAATTGCCTTTGATATAACAAAGTCTTGATCAGTGAATATTGTAACTGGTTTCTTATCCCCCATGGATTTCATGAACTCATTCAGAAGCCAAACAAAGGACTCAGTGGATTCATTAGCTACGAACGCGCAAGTAAACATAACATTGTTCCAGTGGTTGTTAATCCCTACAAAAGGCGCGCACACAAGCCCATATTTGTTTGTTCTGTAAGTTGTATCAAACACTACAACATCACCGTAGAGTATGTAATCATCTTTCATCATGGAGTCCCTCCAAAACAAGCTGCAAAGCTTGTCCTCTTCATCCAACTTTGGAGTGCAGCTGAGGATCTTGGTTTTGTCTTTCTTTTAGTATGTCGAGAACATTTTGTGCATCGGCTCCACCCATTTCCTTTGTTCTTTTCCTGCTTACAAAGTTGATGTGGTCCCTTTCTAAGTGTCCAACATTCTCCTGCCCTCCTGCACTTTCTACCATATATTTGAAAGCGTCGGTTGGACGTAGTCCAACAGCCTCCATAACCTCAATTGCTTTTGCCTTCTCATCTGTTATTGTCCTTTCAACGCGGTGTAAGTGTGACCATTCTGGTCTAGTCAAAGCATGGTTGTGATTTTCAACATGCCTCACGACTTTGTAGTGGTTGTTAATGTTGTCACAACTTATCACAAGTTTAGCTTGGCAACCAGTTTTTATTATACAATCCCCACGCCGTTTTCTTTTGTTTCTGTTGGCTGCATTTCCTTCTACAGGTGGGGAAGGTGTTATGACAGGTGTTTTAGGTATTGCTTCTGGTTTTCCGGCACGACTACACATAAAATACTTCTCATAGACCTTGCCATTTTCATCAAGTCTTGATGTGCACTTTTTGAATGAGAATCCAACATTTGCAGCATGCTTTCTATATAATTTGTGTAGGTCCTCCAATTTGTTTGCCGTTATATTTATTAAACTGCCTCCGACATCAAAATCATCACGATCAGTCACCGTTGTGATTGCCAAACTTTCGTTGTTACTGGGACATGCCATTACTGTGGTTGAGTTGTCAACAACAACCATTGCTGCAATTATGATCATAGAAGTTATTTATTATATCATAGTGTTTATAATTGAGATCATAGAAGTAATATTTGATATCATAGTAGTTATACTTCAGTTATTAGAAGTTATATCATATATCATAGTAGTTATATTTGATATCATAGTAGTTATATTTGAGATAATAGTAAAAAATGACCAATGTTTTTGGGAATTGAAGAGTCAAAACTACATTCAAGTAAACTGGGAATTGAAGAGTCAAAACTACATTCAACTCATCAAATGAATGTATGGATAAGTTCATCCCCTCAACTAACCGTAATTACTTCAATTTTTGCTATAAATTAGCCCCTTAACTGCATCATTTCTTCACAATATGCTCTTAACTGCATCATTTCTTCAAAAGACTCTCTTAACTGCATCATTTCTTAAAAAATGGCAATGTCTGTCATGGAAAGAGCTATCAAAACTCGCCTTTCTTATCACCTTCATTTTGGAATCAAGTAAGTTTCGACAGTATATCCTCAATTCATCGTACCTTCATTTTTTCACATTTTTTCATGAGTTTTTTCATAAATATACAGGTATGAATGGTGCTGATTATAATCCACCATTGCTTATTAAGCTTCAGCATGTAAAGAAGTGTTTCATGAATCCAGAGACATACTTGTCACACATCGACAGGGCCGCTGATATAGTAGCCCAGTTAATGCACATTAAGGTAATGGACTGTGAAATTGGGTGGAAGGTACAAACACTAAAGAGAAGGTTGCTAAGGCTTGAGGTGGAGATGATTCTTCATGGACATGATGAAGAATTTGATTGGAGGTTTAGGGTTGCTGCAGAGTGCTATGTCATGGAGCTAATTGAAGGGTACCAAGTAGTGTAGGTTTTCTATGTTCTATGTTTTCTATGTACTTTGTTTTCAATGTACTATGATTTATATTATTAATAATAATGTTTAATTTGCAGAACATAAAGTTCTATGTGTGTTTTTTATACTGTGTTTGTATTACTATGATAACATAGGCAAAAATGTAGTCAACATAGCATTTATAATAGAGAACATATCATTAATATCAGGCACATTACATATGTGTTTATAATTGAGAACATAACACTGGTGACAGAGATCATAGTAATTATAACAGAGAACATATATAGTACTTGTTGCAAAGGTCATAGTGATTATAATTTAGAACATAGAATTAGTAATATAGAACATAGTGATTATAACAGAGAATATACTGATTATAACAGAGAACATAGTGATTATGTCAGGTAACATATGTAGTAGTTTAGTAATCAGCTTAGCAACAGTTTTATTCAGTTCATACAATATTTTATAGATATCATAGTGAATTTAACAGAGAACATAGTGATTATGTCAGGTAACATAGGTAGTAGTTTAGTAATTAGCTTAGCAACAGTTTTATTCAGTTCATATAATATTTTATAGATATCATAGTGAATTTAACAGAGAACATAGTGATTATGTCAGGCCACATATGTAGTAGTTTAGTAATTAGATTAGCAACAGTTTTTATTGATTTCATAGAGTATTTTATAGATATCACAGTGATTCTAATAGAGAACATAGTGATTATAACAGATAACATAGTGATTATAACATATAACATAGAACTAGTTGCAGAGATCATAGAAATCATGTCATGGAACATTGTAATATAGTGACTATAATAGAGAACATAGAACTAGTTGCAGAGATCATAGAATCATGTCAGGGAACATTGTAATATAGTGACTATAATAGAGAACATAGAACTAGTTGCAGAGATCATAAAAATCATGTAAGGGAACATTGTAATATAGTGACTATAATAGAGAACATAGAACTAGTTGCAGAGATCATAGAAATCGTGTCAGGGAACATTGTAATTTAGTAACATGTTTAGCAACAACTTTTTATCGAGTTCATAGTGTATTTTTACGGATCGAAAAGGCATAAATCATAGTAGAAACTGAAGAGGACATGAACCTATGCTTTGAATCTCTGTAGGATCACCGGTATATGTAGTTTCAAAAGTTGAAGCTGATTCCGGCATTTATGAACAACAACGAACATAAATAGCAATGAAATATCGACGTAAACATGCTTATAAGATGTCATGAACAATTTTGAAACATGAAAAATGATGAAAAATGTTCGAAATAAGATATAACCTTGTTTTCGATCGTGTTTTTGCAGAATCTGACAATGTATCTTCTCAGCTGACAGTTTTCGGAGCATTTTCTACATGTAGATCCATGGTTTTTATCGGAAATCGGATTGATCGTCTAGTTTCAGTGAGAGAATTTTAGAGAGAGAATTTTTGTATGAGCTGATTTGAGCATTAATGCGGCAAGCAGGTCGTTTTTCCGGGTTATAACGTTTATATATAGATTCATCTTCTCGACCTAGTAATTGGCCCTTGGTTGGGTGGCTTTTAGGAAGTGATTTTTGTTTGTGGTCAATATGTAATATAGAAACGAAATTTTTATGTCTCTATCTAGGAGTTGTTTCTTATAAAACTTACTCAATTTAATATCAGTTTAAATACAATCTTATCTAACCGGAATAAATCATACCCGAATTATGAGTTTAAATCTTATCAGTTTAAATACACTAAGCTTGATCCTAATTCCCGTATGTCCTCCAAGGTGGCTTCTCTCTTTTCGTAGTGTCTTTTTTTAACCTCTCCTCCCAATTCCCAAACAAACATCTTATCCCCACCATTTACGTTTCCTAACACTGTAACAGTAAAAATCATCAAAATACTCCCAGTAAACCTTCCTGTTATTTGGAGTTTTGGGTCAAGATCCATCGATCAAAATCAGCGAGAGTGAAAGAGCAGATTTACAGAGGCAAATTCGACTCAGATCTGTTTCTGGAGTACATTTTATTGAACAAAGAAATATCATATCTCTGTTTGTTTGATTTGCTAAACCACACTGAGAGAGAAGAAGATGAATATTTTTAGGTTAGCTGGTGACATGACCCATCTGGCCAGTGTTCTAGTTTTGCTCCTCAAGATTCACACCATCAAATCCTGTGCAGGTCCGTCATTTTCCCATTTTTAGATCTTCCTCCACAATACACCATTTCACTGTCATTTGTGTCTGTTGTTCAATCGTGGAATCCCTAATTTGGCTGAATTTGTGTTTGGGCATTTCATTCTTAACTTACTATCTCTGGATATGGTGTTTACTTTTATGTCGTAGCTCTGTGCTGCAATTTTTTTACTTTCACTTTTACTGGATTCTTCTCTGTGTTTGTAGTATTGTAGCTTCGGTCGAAATAGCTCTTAATTTCTGGTTCTGAGGCTACATTTTGCTGATGTCGGATTCTGTTTATTAGTTCTAGACGAGCGGTTTTCAATTATGAGATATGCCATGGGTTTAGGGATGATTGTTTCAACACCTTTTTTTATGTTTGTGTGTGTGTGTGTTTAGAACGGACTCGGTTTTGGGTAGTGTGTTGCTCAACAAGCTCAGTGAAAGGTGAAATCTGTATTGAGTTTCCATTGATGAAAGTGTTGACACTGCTTGGCTGCAGGTTTGTTTAAAAACGAAGATATAGTATACGTTTTAGTGAGGAGTTTCTGTTAGAAGGTTACCAATTACTTTACATGTGAAGTAAAGAGTTTCTATTAAGTTATCAATTGGTACATCCATTAGAAGTGCATGTGACTGCGGGTGTCCTTAGCTTATCAAATATCAATGTCACAAGAGTTCTATTGTATTGAATTATTGATTTCCTTAGCTTTGCATTAGAGGATAAATGTGTAAGTTGAATTAAAATGGGTGTTGTATGTGGAGACTGAAATATATTTTAATTCTTGTATTTTGATTCACAGTTATGAATAGAAGTAGCGCTGTCTACATTATTTTTTTTCCCAGCTGGAAGTGAAAAATCAAGATGCGGTGGCTTAGTCTATTTAATGTCTAAATAATGTATGCTAGTTAAAGGCATTGAAGAATTAATTTCTTATTGATGAAGAGATATAAATGCCCAATCCATAGTACTTTACTCTGTTAATATTTTTGTATGGTTATACCTTTTGCTCCCAGATCTCTCGTTATGTATACTTGACAGTTGTTTAGTAAAACATGGTGGTTTTTGGCATGGAAAGATCTAAAACATTGTTATTTGGAATAAACTTTTTCTTTTGTTAAATCATACGATTACTTTCATGACAACATTAATTATTCAAGCAGAGCTTCAAAGTTCCATATTCTGGTTTATTTACGTCCTGCCTCATAGATTAGTGTGCATTATGTTCGACGGTTTCACCCGTATAATGAGCTGCTAAGTTTGTTTGTACATCAAATCCAGTCAATTTAACATTCCTTGACCAAGTGCGACCTTTCAGCTTACTTTCGGCTTCAGCTGAATTTTAAGTGAAATGTTGGAATGCACTCAATATGTGCATGTTGAGTATCATATAATGTGCAAGTTTGTAGTTTCTACTGTTTTTTTATCTACTCAGGGATTTTATGCAAGAGCATCGGTGTTTTACACAAAATCAGACAATGCGTTTTGTTAAAAATAATTGATGTTTTGTGTGAAATCCCTTATGTTCACATATGAAATAGTTGATGATAAAAATAATGTTTAATGGCACGACACTGATTGTTCTCTGCTCAAACAACAGAGTTTTAATTTAAAACATCGGGATTTTTCTTAAGAACATTGGTCCATCTTTCTCTAATTTAAAAATAGAGTCCCCTCTAAGTTTGCACATGTCCAACACTCAGTATGGGTACTTATAGATATTGTTTATATCCCTATTACACCTAAGTCTTCGTAAATCCATATCATACCTTATTAAATCATTATAATATAATTGGCGTGTTTAGTTTGAGATTTACAGAAGCAAGTTTCAGTGTCCTTTTGTGCCAAAGAGCAATGCAAAGAAAATATGGAAACACCTGGATCCAAATTTCCAAGGTGTATCTTAATATCCGGTGTCATTATCATTTATTGCAGGTGTTTCTCTGAAGACTCAGGAGCTCTATGCACTTGTGTTTGCTACCCGCTACTTGGATCTGTTTACAGACTACATCTCACTTTATAATACCCTAATGAAAATGATTTTTCTTGCAAGCTCTTTCTCCATTGTCTGGTATATAAGGCATCACAAGATTGTGCGCAGGTCCTATGACAAAGATCAGGATACTTTTCGCCACTATTTCCTTGTCCTGCCATGTTTTCTGTTGGCCCTTCTCGTACACGAGAAGTTAACTGTCAAAGAGGTAAAGTAGCCATAACCATCCCACTGCTATACTTGTATGTATGTGTATATATAATAGAGTATTGTATTTGGAAATGCACTATCATGCTGCGTTCGGTGGAGTTCTGACGCTTAAAGCTTTTTTGACTTGCACCAGGTCATGTGGACATTTTCCTTGTATTTGGAAGCTATCGCTATCATTCCACAGCTCGTCTTGCTGCAGAGAACAAGGAATATTGACAATTTAACTGGCCAATATGTTTTTCTTCTTGGGTAATGAATTGAAGACCTTTGCTCATGGATAGTGTAAAATTGGGCTTCTGCATGAAAACTAGGTTCACATATCAAGCATGTCCACAGAAATGAGTTTTTTTATTGTTTCTCCTCGCCTCCTTAATATTCCAACATACTTTTGTGGCTTAATGGTGAACTAGGAAGGGGGTACATGAGGCAATATTTTGTGAGGATACTGAAATATAGAAAATAAGCTCAACCTGCCCCAACACACACACACCCCCCTGATCTGATTATCTTAGGTGGCACTAAATTACTGCCTCATTGTAAGTTTAATGTCGTCTTCTGATGCTAGAATTTAGTCTTATATGGTGGTTACTTTACACATGTAGTAATGTCGTGGCTGACCAATTCTACTTCCTCTTAGACATATGATCTATCATTGGGCAGCTAACAAACAGACTTTAGCACCTGCTTTTTTCTTTGAGAAATCCGGTAGTTGTAGTTGCGAATGCTTTTTTACAAGAGTCACTTATATCAAAGTGCATTTTGGAGATCTGAAGATAGTGGGGTTTGAAAACTCTTTTTATGAATAATTTACCTTGCATTCACCCAGGCCCAGCTAAAGCACTTTACTACCTCAGCGGGCCCAATAATTTTTTTGGTACAAATTTTACTAAAAGTAAGCGTCAGCGAGTTCCTGTGCAGTATGAAGCAGTCAGAACTGATTTCTCTGGGTAGCTGTTGTGCATTGCGCTTTTCCTTTCAATTTGATGGTCTGGTGTTTGATCCTTCCTGGGGCCTCAATTCATTATTATCCATTCACCATTTATATGTAGTTTGTATAAACATATTCTTCTCTCATTTTAGTTTAGCTCTTCCCCATTTTAGTTTTAGCTATTTTCCATTTTATTTTTAGCTCTTTGTTTTAGTGGGTCTTGTTTTCCCTTTAGGGTTCTTATTTTGCTTCCAAGGTGTGACGAATGATTATGATGACTAAGAGTTTGGGCTTTAGTGTATGGGACTATAAAATTTTGCACAGGGCGTGTCTGGGACTTTAAATTTTTGCACAGGGCCCCTAAATATGTTAGACATCCCCACATTCACCTGGACACACAAATTCCATTTCTCACTCTTTTTAATAGCCTAATGCACTTCGAGGATTAATTAGATGCTATGAATTCAGATACGTTTTTTGCATAACCAACCTTATTCATTTGTTTTATCAAGTGGCGTCTGATTTAGAAATGGTTTTGAAAGTCATGGGAATGACGATCATGCAATTAGCAAAGGATGCCTGACAGGATTTTCCAATTATTTGACTTGCAGCGCTACCAATCACATCATTCTTTGTTTTCTCTTTCTTTCTTTTTTATTTTTTTTCCTGTTTGCAATCTAGTATTGTTAGTGGGTTCCAAAGTTCCATGCACGTAGCAAAGAGTCTACAGGATTTATCCTAATTATTCGACTTGCATTGCAACAGAGCCCTAGTTCACATCTTTCTCTCTTGTTGATCTCTTATTGTGGAGGAGGGTATTGTGCTTGACAGTGTATATTGGTTTGCTAAAACTTATATACATGATGTAGCTGATTTCTAAATTACTAGTATTTTCTAGAAGGCCTCCAAGTTTTCCCTCGAATGTCATAGCACGGCCATGAATTCGTTAATTTGCATTAATAGCTTATGAAGCTACACTGTGCTATTTGGACTCCTGAGCGATTTGTGTATGGTGTGGTCTCTTGGTGGATTAATGGTAACCCAATTACTTTCCGTTTCACTTGCAGTGCTTACCGTGCATTATACATTTTGAACTGGATCTACCGCTACTTCACTGAACCACATTATGTCCACTGGATAAGTAAGCCTCTCTCCATTCCTCTCTTTCACTGGACCACTCCATGTATTATGCATATATATACACGGCCCTCTCGCACTCTCTTTTGTACGGGTATTTTATATGGTTTGCAGATTTTATTAAGGTGGTTGTAACTGAAGTTGTGTCTATTTTGGTACTACAGCTTGGATTTCAGGGCTTGTTCAGACGCTGCTTTATGCAGATTTCTTTTATTACTACTTCCAAAGGTGAATATATTCTTAATTTAAAAGTACATGTTTAAGAAACTTAAATCTTGACAAATGTATGTGTAACATGTTGTCTAAATTCATTGGTGCAGCTGGAAGAACAATGTGAAGCTGGAGCTACCTGCTTGAGTTCCATCTTTTACCAGATAATAGGAGGGCTGGAGTACCAAAAAGCATGCACAAGCACATAATAGGTGATTGGCGATTTGATTTCACAATCCATGGACTTTAGAGAGCAAGAAAAGCAAAATTCTCTTTATTCACTTGGGACAAATGTTGGATATGGCATATCATATGTAATCTTGAAGAAACATGTGTTTTGATTATTCCTAGCCCAGATTATCTCTTTGCGATATGGATATGTTAGACTCTTGCGAACACGTTAGCTAAACTCAGTAGCATACAGGCCTCATGCCCATGTGGTTTGGAGCTAATTATATTACTACTACAATTCAGTTATCAGTTTAAAATTGTTTCCAGTCTTCCTGCTTTACTGTCAATTGTTACATGGATTCTGCAGCCGCTGTAGAGTAGTTGGTGGCTGCTGCAGCCCTGGCCCTATAGAAGTTAGGGCTGCGATTTTGTATGGGATGCCGGTATTTTCTTGAAAATTCTAGTCCCAAAATTCTTGATCGTGACTCGGACATTTTATTCATTAGTACAATTTTTTTTTTTTAAGAATAAATCATCATATATTGATAGATTAATCAGGATACATCAGAGAATGGGAAAGGCAAAAACAGCAGCCCTCATCTACCTCAAAATCTCTAGAAGAGCCAAATTATTTTAAAGTCTAGGCACAAACTGAAAACAAAATAATTCAAACGAACGAGCTAAACTATATTTGCCCGTCACTGTTCAATGCTACTACTCCCAGGCATGCAAGACGTTTGCTATCATGACTGCAATATTAATGGGTGGATATATAACACACATTGATATAATATAAACTCATATTAAATCATGTCTATTAAAATTCACATCATAGATTAAAAGACGTAATGAGAAGTAAATGTGATAGAAGTCAGAATCAGAGTATGGGGTCGTATGTCGGCCCGATGTATAAGTATGGATTGGCCTGAATTCACTATACAATTCTAAACACGAATTAATGACTAATATGAATCATTGTATTGACTTATCCAGCCTATTAAGGCCTACTAAACGTCGGTTTCCTCTCATCTACTGATGAGACAATATTCTAACGTCTCATTTGGTCTTTTTTAGCGATTTTTGTGAGCCTTTGTCTGTAGTTTCGTAGTCTTTTTAGTTCGTTTTTACGCTTTGGTGTTTTGTAGAAATCTGTGTCTTTTGAGCCGTATGAAGATAAGTCGGTTAGCATGGCTCGCCGCGGCGAGATTTTACGAGCTTGGCATTGAAAGTTCCAGCATGGCTACTTGTGGCAGGAAATCGATCATGGCCAAGTAGATTTAGCGAGTGATGCTCCTGTTTGAAGAATGAAGCTCGCAGTGAAGAATTGGTCCTGTGGCGAGATTATCTGTTGGATATCTGATCACGATTAAGAAGGCTCATGGCAAGCTAATTCTTCACTTGCAATGACGCAGAATTAATTTTATTTTCCTTATTAGATTAGAATTTTGATTCCTTTTCTTTCATACTTATTTTAACCTAGTTTTGAGAAAAGCTCCCAGAGCCATACATTGACATTGAGACATCTTTGGAGGTTGGCTATTCATTGATTTTGTTCATCAAATCAAGATTATTGGTATTGATTTCTCAATTGCTTTCTTCTTTACAATTCATTCTTTATTTTATCGATTGAATTGTATGTTATTGCATGCGAGTTTTTCATTTATGTTTCATATGATTATTACCATGAATCTTTGCATGCAATTATCAATTATGAGTAGCTAAACACCTTTGAATACAGTAGTATGTGAAGATTATGTATATTCGTTCTAGCGTTTATCAAAGCACTCATATAGGTTAGTCTCGTATAAAATTTTCGTAAAAACCTTCAATTCGATAAGTCCGTATTAAATTCTCTAAATTGTTCATGTTTAAGGATCGTGAATTGACGACTCACGATTTATCCAGTATAATATTTTCTAAGAACAATTGGTTGAATCGGATTGATTGATTTACTGTACAACAACCGTGTGACAGATATGAGTGTTATCTCTAGTTCGAATTAGCATAATTGGATCTTGCTACTGTATTCATCTTTCTCTCATTGTTAATCGTAATCTTAGCTTTAGTTAAACTAGTTAGAAGTATAATCAAAACTAAACAAATCAAGTCGTTTCCACAAGTAACTATTTGCTTTCAACTGTTTGGTAGCTTAATTGGTTCCTTAGCGAACAATTCTGTGGTTAGCATTGTCTGTCTACAACAACTGCTTTCTGCTTGTTTTCTAAGTAGTAATTTGAGCACATCAAATTTGGCGCCGCTGCCGGGGAACCAATTCCTACTGCAGCATTTGAGAGTGATTTGTTATTTGTTTATTTTTCAACCTGAAGTTTAGTGCACTAACAGAAACTAAGAATATTCCGAGGCTTTCGAGTTGTGTAGCTTTAACAACAGGTTTGTAAGAAAGGAAATTCCGATGGCTCAGCTTACCTATGGAGCTTACATGCAGCCTGGTGTGGTTAGGGCTGGTAAAGCAGCAATTGTTCTAATCTAATGAGGCCAGGAATTTTGAACTCAAGGCTCACCACCTCCACAATCTCCCAAAATTCTGCGGAATGGCAAATGAAGATGTGATAAGGTTCGTCAAGGAATTTGAACTACTGATTTCAGATATTCCATTGACAGTCGAAGGGGTGACAATTACTGACGAGGAGATAAGGAAGAAGGTATTTCCGATCTGTATGCAGGACAAGGCGAGGAGTTGGCTGTTAAACCAACCTGAGGGTTCTCTGTCGACTTGGGATTCGCTCTACAGGGCATGCATGAATAAATTCTACCCCCCCCCCCCAAGAAAACGCAACAACTTCGTGCCCAGATAATGCAGTTTCAGCAGATGCATGATGAGACCTTCTATGAAGCTCGGGACCGTTTTTTGCAGTTATTGACCCAATGCCCTCACCACAGGATAGACGATATGAGCTTATGCATCCGATTTTATGAAGGCCTGGATTGGGAATATCAAAATATGGTCGATGATTGTCAGAAAACTCCTTCTGGAAGCCTCACGATGAATTGAGCAGTGTTTTCGAAGTGGCGGCAACATCGCAACTTAAGGAGCAAGAGATAAGGCTAGGAGAGTGGCGCAGAGCGGTGGAAGAGACTCAGGCGTGTATTCTCGAGCTAGAAAAAGAAATCAGAGCCGTATGGAAGTCGAGAGGTCTTGGTTGGAGGCACATGAAATTCGGAAAAAAAATAACCAGAGGTTCGATGTCGAGCAATCGCAAAGAAAATTTGGAGCAGATATTGGGTGACTTGGTTGGGAAATTGCAGCTTATGGAGAAAGGTAGACCCCCAGCAGCCCCAGAAAACATTAGAGTCCTGGCGGTTGAGATAAATTTTGAAGAACCAAGGAAGGTTAAGTCATTGTTGCCACATTACCAACGAGGTTGAGCACCACATCGGATGAGGAACTCAAAGAACGGTTCAAGTGACCGTGTCTTGACGATCGAGCGTGAAGATGTAGCCTCTGTTGAATCGACAGGGGATGAAGTCGAGGAACCGAGTTCCGTGATTCCAGAAGAGGAGGCGAATGCGGAGCAAGAAACTACTGAACCCGACCCCCCCCCCCACCATAATAATTCCTAAGGCAGAAAAGAGTATAAGCAACTCCGACAGTTTTGATTTACTGGTAGGCATTGGTTACCGGAATAGTCGACACTGGGGCTAGCTGCAATTTGATGACTTTTGACACCTATGAAGACTTAGGCTTAAAGGTATTGGAGCCGCGCAGATGCTTTATGACTCTTGCTGGTGGAACTAGAAGCAGATGCATGGGGATCGTGGAGGATGTTCCGGTTAAGCTGGATGGTATAACAGTGATGACAGATTTTGTGGTAGTGGAATCGCCGAGGGTGAAGGGGAAAGAAATGGAAAGAGATATGTTACTTCTAGGGAGACCCTTCATCCGCTTAACTCTCATGGTGGTGAATTTACATGCCCGAACCTGCACAATTGAGGTGCAAGGCAAGCCACGCGAACGGAAGGCCTATTCTACTCTAGCATATTCTGTTTCGCAGGTTGATAGCAGGAAATTCATAGTAGCACACACTGGACCCCTATATATACATACTTATCAACAAGGAAGAACAAGAGCTGCACCAACCGGAAGAGCCAAGAACCTCCAGAATACCCGTTAGCCAACACGGAAGAGTCTTGTACGTGACTGTAAAGGTACACCAGCAGGCAAGTCACTATAGCTCCCATTCTCTTTTCTTTTTCACTCTACGCTTGAGGACATGCTTGAGTTTAGGTTTGGGGAGGGGGAATGTGCCCTCTAGTGTCTTGTCTGCATTTTCTCTATTTCCTGAGTCTCTAGAGTCTTTCGTCCTTTACTTTCTGTTTGTTTTGGTGATTTTTCTTTCCTTCTCTAGAGTCTTTCGTGAGTCGTTCTTCCAAGTTACGAAAACTTCTATTGTGATTGTTAAATCTGCTTGTTGCTTACGTTTTGCACGATTCCCAACTGAGATAGTGTAGTGAACTTAAGATCTCGTAAGTTTGTTTTTCTTGTAAATAGCAAGATTGTTCAACTTTTAGTCCAAAAATCCGGTGAGAAACTTTAAGCCGATGAAAAAATATTGTACCGGCGCTTGTGTGATCCTTTCGGGAAGTGCAAACCCTCTTGTTTGCGCCTTTTCATTCTCATGTGTACTCTGTGTAAGTTAAGTATGACGAACGGCATGCTCTTCATGTTTCATTTTGTCGAAAGCCAGTGCATTGCGAAGAACCGGTTTGGGGAGAAGAAATCTACTGCATTATGATGTTATTGTTCAAATCTTGTAATATGTATCCCCCCTGTTTAGTTGAATTGTCTCGGAGTGTATCTATGGTGCTTGTCACCACCGTAGTCGTGTTAGGCGTGTTTCAAATACTACCTGCCGGTCTTAAAAAGCCATATGTCCATGAGCGTTGATCGCACGTACACTAAACTAACACGCACAAAAGTGCAGACTTCGGTAAAACAGACACTACCAAAAAAGTGAGACTAAAAGAGTCCATAGTGGCCAAATTGATTAGAATTTAATTCATTTGATGCAAATATTTGGTTTATGGAAGTTGGTTGTATGTCTTGGCAAGCTGCTATACGCATGGAAAAAGTCCCTTCTGACTTAACTGATTGAGTACATTGCATGAGGTATTCGAGGCACCTTTGTGACGAAAGTCACCTTCCTTTTCTCTTATTGTTTCTTGAGTGATTAACCTACTGGACACTTCCAGAGTGTGAGAGAGAGATGTATAGGATTTCCTTGTGAGGGATTGGAGAGTTAGACTAAAGTGCTATTTACTTGAGAAACTCTCTTACGGGATTTTTTTGTGCACTATTTCTGTCAAGGTTGGTTGAGTGCAAACCTTTTGCATCTTGTGAATTTAACACTTACAATAGTAGAGTTCGGTCACTTGGAAGATTGACTCGTTTGTGTGTTATTATATGTCGTAGTCTAAGTCTAGTTGTCTTTAATTTGTTTGTTTGCTCGGGGACGAGCAAAGGTTCGGTTTGGGAATTTTGATGAGACAATATTCTAACTTCTCATTTGGTCTTTTTTTAGCGATCTTTGTGAGCCTTTGTCTTTAGTTTCGTAGTCTTTTTAGTTCGTTTTTACGCTTTAGTGTTTTGTTTGTGTTTTGTAGAAATCTGTGTCTTTTGAGCCGTATGAAGACAAGTCGGTTAGCATGTCTCGCCGCGGCGAGATTTTATGAGCTTGGCATTGAAAGTTCCAGCATGGCTCGCATGCAGGAAATCGATCCATTGTGGTGAGATTTAGCAGTGATGCTCTGTTTGAAGATTGAAGCTTCCTTGTAATGAATTAGTCCGTCATGACGAGATTATGCGAAATGGATATACTGATGCGATTAAGAAGGCTCGCATGAACTATTTCTTCATGGCAATGACGCAGAATTAATTTTATTTTCATTATTAGATTAGAATTTTGATTCCTTTTCTTTCATACTTCTTTTAACCTAGTTTTGAGAAAAGCTCCCAGAGCCATACATTGACATTGAGATATCTTTGGAGCTTGGTTATTCATTGATTTTGTTCATCAAATGAAGATTATTGGTATTGATTTCTCAATTGCTTTCTTCTTTACAATTCGTTCTTTATTTTATCGATTGAATTGTATGTTATTGCATGCGAGTTTTTCATCTATGTTTCATATGATTATTACCATGAATCTTTGCATGCAATTATCAATTATGAGTAGCTAAACACCTTTGAATACAGTAGTATGTGAAGATTATGTATATTCGTTCTAGGGTTTATCAAAGCACTCATATAGGTTAGTCTCGTATAAAATCTTCGTAAAAACCTTCAATTCGATAAGTCCGTATTAAATTCTTTAAATTGTTCATGTTTAAGGATCGTGAATTGACGACTCACGATTTCTCCAGTATAATATTTTCTAAGAACAATTGGTTGAATCGGATTGATTGATTTACTGTACAAGAACCGTGTGACAAATATGAGTGTTATCCCTAGTTCGAATTAGCATAATTGGATCTTGCTACTGTATTCATCTTTCTCTCATTGTTAATCGTAATCTTAACTTTAGTTAAACTAGTTAGAAGTATAATCAAAACTAAACAAATCAAGCCGTTTCCGCAAGTAACTATTTGCTTTCAACTGTTTGGTAGCTTAATTGGTTCCTTAGCGAACGATTCTGTGGT
Organism: Plantago major; assembly: GCA_026545765.1. Taxonomy (NCBI): domain Eukaryota; kingdom Viridiplantae; phylum Streptophyta; class Magnoliopsida; order Lamiales; family Plantaginaceae; genus Plantago; species Plantago major. The sequence continues at coordinate 34,126,106 of CM048841.1, forward strand.
TAGCATTGTCTGTCTACAACAACTGCTTTCTGTTTGTTTCTAAGTAGTAATTTGGGCACATCACCTACCGCATGCTGCACTACCTCCTGGTGCTTCAAAAGTTGTACCATATGGTTGTACCATATGTATTAAATGTTATACGGTACAACACATTAAAGCACCAGGAGGTAGTGCAGTATGCTGTAGGGTATAAAAAACCTTAAACGACTCCTAAGTGGACTGATGGATGCGTCGAAGTTGAGCATTTATCTCCCCTGAATTTGACGGTTCCTAGTCTGCTGTATTAGCTTCAGGAGGTCGTGCATGAGAAAACCTGTGTTGAGCTTCTTGGAAAAGCAGCAAATATCATTGTACAAAAAGAACAGATTCTTGAGCGGCATATGCTACGTTCTCATGAACCATTTTGTTTCTACAACCAGAGACTCCAGAACGAAACGATAAAATATTAGCCTCACGTTTAGCTTATCAAAACTTCATTCAACAAAATTCTCCATCAAATGCCTGGGTTAATTTGAAAATGTGAAATAAAGGGGCAAAGCTAAAAGTTGCAGACTTAATAGATTCAGGCTTTGTTCTCTTCATCTGAAAAACCATTAATTTCAGTTCAGTTTTGCTTAGTTGTTTTTATACTACAAATAAATTCAGGTAAGTTCAGACGAAGAGAACAGAGCCATAGTGAGTGTTTGGTATATAGTTAACATCTTTAGTTAAGTAAAAAAACTTAAATGTTTTTAACCCGGTTTTCTGGGTTTTAATTGTCACTCAAAATCTCGAACCAATTCTGTTGCTAATTTCGCTGCCAAACCTTCCTCAGTTTCAACAACCATATTACATAGAATTTTGACGCCAAAGCAATAGCCATGCCCATATGATCCCTGGCAGCAGCAACAATACCACTCATATTCAAACTTTGGTCAACCGTATAATACCTTGGGTTATGATTGATCGGAACTGGTGTGCCTGTTAGAAAAACAACTTTCCAGGGACATGTTCGCGAACACCCATTCATGTCAAACTCAACTCTTTAAACTATAAATAGACCCCCCCCCCCAGATTTTCTACACTCAAATTCATTCTTCAAGTGCCAGTTTAAAAATTGAGAGCCAACTCTCACAGCAAAAGTTCTTATTTTGTCATTATGTTATACTCTCTCCATTTTTTACAAGCTTTCCACTTTACTATTCTGCGATCAACCATAATTAATTTTGACCATGAATTACTCTTAAACTATTATGTTTAATACTTAATAGAATTATATTACGAATATTACCGGTATAAATTTTCATTATATAATTTTGTTAATTTTTTTATCATAATATTTTAAGAGTACTTTGTGGTCAAAATTGATTACGGTTGATTGGTCAAAGTCAAAATGAAAAGCTAGTAAAAAAACGGAGGGAGTAGTACATACTCCAATTCATAATCAAACGGAACCAAAATAAAATACAAAAGTATACAACACAATAAATAAGGTTGTTCCCAACAATCTCGCGGTGATATGTGGTCACCCCACTACACACATACACACAAATATTATACAAACGTAATTTCACATGTTACGGTTGTTTTTTCAACCCACCGGTCCCCAACAACCCCGCGGTGGTATGCGTCACCCTACCAAAGACACAACAATTATTATTCTACGAACATCTGATAAGGTTTAGACCATTGTATTATACATAATATATGGATACTTACCCGGTTACAAAAGCCAATAAGACGTAGGGACTAGTTTGTAATAAAGCTAAATTCCAAGGAGAGCATCAACAAATGTAATGTAATATAATTCGGAGTTATATCTACTTGGTGGGCAAGCAAGTGAAGGAGCAAAGAGTAATTTCAGTATAGATGAAGAAGGAGCATATCGTAATTACAATGGGGTCCTGAAAACCCTAGCTGAAACTGAAACCCTTTAAGTAGCAGCAGCTCCACCTCGTATCTCGTGCTCTCACAATACAATCGATCTCCTCTTCCTCCTTCATCATCAGCTTCGCTTTCGAGGTAAGCAAACGTTTGTCCGTCTCCTTTGTCGTATTTCTAATCAATAGATCAATCATCGTTTGACTCTATAATACACTTTCTATCTTCTCATCCTTTTGTTTCTTTCATTCTTTAATCTATCATGATCGATCGTCTATTTGATATTCGACTCATTTCATCGTCTTCCGATCAATCAATTTTTTCGTAGAATTATCCTTTTGCCTCATTTTCTCTCATCGGATCGTTAATTTTATCACCTTCTTACTAGTACTGTACTCTGTTAAAGCTAAAATTCTACCCTGTTGATAAATCATATGGTGCTTGATTCAAAAATTGGGATATGATCCGATCCTAAATTTATTGAATTCTGATTCTTTGTATACAATTCTGATTGGTTATCATTTTCTGTGATTGGATTTTAAAAAAACATCAGCTCGATACAGAGTTTAATTCATACTACATACTTTTAGTATTTACTTTCTCAAATATTCTACCCTGTGAAATACATATCATATAAATGGAAAATTCGACCCTGTCTTACCCGGTGGTCTCACCTGTAGCAGATGGGACCACTATAGGTCCCAGACCAAGTCCGGGGTCTAACCAACCCATATAAATGGTGGTTAATGAAAAATTAATGTAAACAAACTCAAGTATTGGGATTTTGTTGATATTATCCTAAATTTACAATTCTGATTGTTTAGCTTACTTGTTATGCAGATTTATTGTTTTCTTGTCATCTGAAGCAACATGGGTAAGGAAAAGGTTCACATCAACATCGTTGTCATTGGCCATGTCGACTCCGGGAAGTCCACTACCACTGGACATCTCATCTACAAGCTTGGAGGTATTGACAAGCGTGTCATTGAACGATTCGAGAAGGAGGCTGCTGAGATGAACAAGCGCTCCTTCAAGTATGCGTGGGTGCTCGACAAGCTCAAGGCCGAGCGTGAGCGTGGTATCACTATTGATATTGCCCTGTGGAAGTTTGAGACAACCAAGTACTATTGCACTGTCATTGATGCTCCTGGACATCGTGATTTCATTAAGAACATGATTACTGGTACTTCTCAGGCTGATTGTGCTGTGCTTATTATTGATTCCACCACTGGTGGTTTCGAGGCCGGTATTTCAAAGGACGGTCAGACCCGTGAGCATGCCCTCTTGGCTTTCACTCTTGGAGTTAGACAGATGATTTGCTGCTGCAACAAGGTAACCAACTTATATTCATCTTTTTTTATTTCAAATGATGATCTACATTAAACCATGTGTATTAGTATGCCCTTTTGATTGTGAGTCTGTTGTCGCATGTGAAAGTGATACCTCTCCGTCTGCCTGTTCGTTGTTGTTTGTTATCTCGTGGAACTTTTGGCATGTTGAGAGGGGTTATCCTTTACGATACGCGGCATAGTGTTTTGAGTTTGGGAATGTAGCTCAATTTTGGTTGAGCCCACCCTCTTTTGGGTGGAAGTTATGGGTTCGATCCCCGTCATTCCCAACAATATCCGTAGTGTCCTGTATATATTGTATATTGTTTATCCTTGTTTGATTTAATCAATTTATGAACCTTGCATAAACTTGACTTTATATACTTGTTGGTGATTGCGTTGCCACTGTCAGCAATTTTCATAGTCTTATGCCTGTTGCATTTGTTTTCTTTGTCGCCTGTTGCATTTGTTTTCTTTGTCGATGCTATTCTCCCAAAACTGGATGATTTCCCAAACATTTTTACATCTGAAGTTGTTCAAGCATGTATTAGTTAGACAGTGATATATTGATTTGAATGAACAAGGAATAAAAATGAATGAATAACTGATAGTGAGTATAATTTAGAAAGTGAAGTTATTAAGAATGAATGAAGACAGAATATTTGGTTAGTAAAATCTGTAGATTTTGAATAGTTATATGGGGTATTGGTTAAGTGGGGTTCATGGGTGATTTTGGCTTCTGAAATGGAGAACTGGAATGTAGCCGGGCTCTAGGAGTATTGCATTTTGAAATACCAGTCTTTTGATTTATTTTGAAATGATGTAATTGCATTTTGAAATACCAGCCTTTCGATTTATTTTGAAATGATGTACATGTTTTGTTTTTCCTTGATGAAAATACACAAGTTCTCAAGGGAATGGCTGGCTTACTTTTGTTCTTCCTTCTCACAGATGGATGCTACCACCCCCAAGTACTCCAAGTCAAGGTACGATGAAATTGTTAAAGAGGTCTCCTCCTACATGAAGAAGGTCGGTTACAATCCCGAAAAAATCCCATTCGTGCCCATCTCTGGTTTTGAGGGTGACAACATGATTGAGAGGTCCACCAACCTCGACTGGTACAAGGGCCCGACACTCCTTGAGGCTCTTGACATGATCCACGAGCCCAAGAGGCCCTCGGACAAACCTCTGCGTCTCCCACTTCAGGATGTCTACAAGATTGGTGGTATTGGTACTGTCCCAGTCGGAAGAGTTGAAACTGGTGTGATTAAACCAGGTATGGTTGTTACCTTTGGTCCATCTGGGCTGACAACTGAAGTCAAGTCCGTTGAAATGCACCACGAATCTCTGCCAGAAGCCCTCCCTGGTGACAATGTGGGATTCAATGTGAAGAATGTTGCTGTCAAGGATCTCAAGCGTGGTTATGTTGCATCAAACTCGAAGGACGACCCTGCCAAGGGAGCTGCAAGTTTCACATCTCAAGTCATCATCATGAACCATCCTGGACAGATTGGGCAGGGCTATGCACCTGTTCTTGATTGCCACACTTCTCACATTGCAGTCAAATTTGCTGAACTCCTAACCAAGATCGACAGGCGATCTGGAAAGGAACTGGAGAAGGAACCAAAATTCCTCAAGAACGGAGATGCTGGTATGGTGAAGATGATTCCAACCAAACCTATGGTTGTGGAGACATTCTCCGAGTATCCCCCGCTTGGACGTTTTGCGGTCAGGGATATGCGTCAGACAGTTGCTGTTGGTGTGATCAAGAGTGTTGACAAGAAGGATCCAACTGGAGCAAAGGTGACCAAGGCAGCAGTGAAGAAAGGGGCCAAGTGAACCGTGCAGGGTGATTATGTGTTTTCCTCCTATTTACAGTACATTTGTGTGATTGCATGTTTTGTCCTTGGAATTGTTTATCCAAGTGTTGAGTCTCCACCGTTGTTTTCTGGTTCTCAGTTTTGGGTACTGGACAGGCGGTGGCATTTCAAGTCTTTGCTATTTATGTTCTGAACAACTTATTGTGGGGTGCTATTTATATGAATGACACTGTTTATTATTGCTTTAGTTTTTTTTTACATCTTTGTTTTTTGCTCTCTTTTCATTAATCATGTCTGGAGTCTGGACATGGTAGCAGTACATCTATAATGGTAATCCCTGAGACATCTTGGTCGCATGCTGGGGACATGGAAAGTGAGAATTTGGCATATTCAAATATTCCGGGGAAAGAGTATGTAGGTCTTAGTTTGACTTTTTACGGTTAACAATCTTCAATTTTTAATTTGTAGTATTTTGTTTCATCTATAATTTATAATTGACATTTACAGTGTTGAAAATTGTTTGATAATAAAAAGACGAACTATAAATTAAAATTAAATTTTACTAATTTATAGTAAAATCATAAATAAAATTAAATTTTTACACATTGTAACAATTCTATGTATTTGAACAAGAATACACTGTTTATTATTGCTTTAGTTTTTTTTTACATCTTTGTTTTTTGCTCTCTTTTCATTAATCATGTCTGGAGTCTGGACATGGTAGCAGTACATCTATAATGGTAATCCCTGAGACATCTTGGTCGCATGCTGGGGACATGGAAAGTGAGAATTTGGCATATTCAAAATATTCCGGGAAAAGAGTATGTAGGTCTTAGTTTGACTTTTTACGGTTAACAATCTTTAATTTTTAATTTGTAGTATTTTGTTTCATCTATAATTTATAATTGACATTTACAGTTTACAGTGTTAAAAATTGTTTGATAATAAAAAGACGAACTATAAATTAAAATTAAATTTTACTAATTTATAGTAAAATCATAAACAAAATTAAATTTTTACACATCGTAACAATTCTATGTATTTGAACAAGAATACATAATTCGATATATACTCATCGAAACATTTTAACTATCCCTCACAAACAATTGTTTCAATAAAAATTGATATTTTATTTTTCAAATTCTTCTACGATGAAATTAAAAAACTTTATTTGCAAACTAAGAAAACATAATTCAAGAACTAACGAAGCTCTCAAACTGTGAACTCTCCAAACATAAAACACTTCGAAAGTCGGAACGTTGAAAAACATCTGAACATAAAAGAAAAAATTCCATTCGATGTTCATTCTCACCCTTCCCTCGTCTCTTGTATTTGCTCTGCGTGGCCTTTCTTGGCTCTTTTTCCAATTAGTATGCATTCTCACTAGATTACACCCGAGAGGTTTTCCAATTATTATTGTCGTCTGGAAATATCCTTGGTATAAAGTAAATTATTGGAAACATATTTTTTGCTTAATTGAGGTTCTCATATGGGAATCCAAATAGAAATCTCTGTAAAAGATGAGCCACTATCTGCTACATATCACGGAATGAACTTCTTCTTCCAAGTGCAGGATAACCCCAAGGGGATTATCCTCCTTCAACTTCCATACTTAAGCAATAACCAATTCATTGCCGAAAGAGTCGAAAAAGAGAAGACAGGGTAAAGTTTTACATATGGATCCCTACTTCGCCCCATTCCAAAAACCAATTCATGTATTCAACTACAAAACCTATAAAAACCTCCCTCCGTTCCAAATAAATCTTTCCATTTTACTATTTTGCGGTTATTAAATTTTCATTATATGATTTTATTAAATTATTTGTTATTATAGTTTAAGAGTAATTCGCGATCAAAGTCGAAAACGGTTGACCGGTCAAAATCAAAATGGAAATATTTGTTTGGAACGGAGTAAGTATTAAAAATGTAGAGTAAGTATTAAAAATGTAGCTTACAATAGGCGTGCAAAAAATCACCTACACATCTAGTTGCCACATGCAATTATAGCCTGTAGCCCAACCATCATCTAGTTGCCGTTCCAATTAATTGTATTTATTACTCCCTCCATTTAGAGAAAGTGTTACAATTTGGATTTACACTAATTTTAAGAAAAATTAGAAAGTACAAGTGGTCCCCTGATTATTAGAGATTAACTGAGTGACATATTGTAATAAAAGTGAAAGGTAGGGAGTTTTATTATTTAACTAATTTTCATAAATGGAAATTGTAACACTTTTAGTGAAACGTCGGAAACGGAAAGTTGTAACACTTTCTCTGAAATGGAGTGAGTATTATTTTAATTGTTGTTTATCTCTAATTAATTGTATTTAAATTGTCTTAACTACCCATAGCCATTGGCTATTTTGTTGAATATGCCCGGGTCATTGCTAGTTTGGACGTGACAAAATAGACATTGGTCAAGTATGAGTACTAATCCAATTATTATAGTTAGATTATACAGTTAATTACTCCCTCCGTCCCGTTAAAAAATGTACATGTTCCTTTTTTGAACGTCCCACTAAAATTAAAAAAGTAAACCTCATTATCTTCATTTTTTAATTTTTTTTTATCATTTCTCTCTCTTATTTTTAATACTTTCTCATTCTTTCTCAATCTAATAACAAACAATAAAATATTTTTTTCTTAAAAAAAACACCGAAAAAGAACATGGCCTAACGAACCTGGACGGAGGAAGTATCAAATACTAGTAAAGCCTGTATGGTGCCCGAGTGGAGATAGATTGCGCGCCCCAAAGGATATTTTGAGTTTGCGATTAAGGGGCGCGCAGTCTTCTCCACTCGGACTTTGGGTGGGCTCACTTTGATAGATTTATTATTTTAATTTCATTGTTATATTTATTCTTCAAATTTTTTTGAGATGGTGCCGGGTGGAGATAGACTGCGCGCCCCATAATCGCAAATTTAAAAATATCAAATATTTTTAAAAAATGTCAAAAAATATTTTACCTTCAATATTTAGGCGCATGTCATTTTACCCTATCAAGGTCGGGCTTGCGGGATTACCAATCGGGCTCGTTTGGTGCGATCGGGTTCGTTTGTAGCGTTGTAATTAAATTATACATTAAATGTTATTTTGAGCTTGTATACCTATGTGCAACATAAGCTATTTTGAGTTTGCGATTATGGGTCGCGCAGTCTATCTCCACTCGGGCTTCGGACGGACTCACTTTGTTAGATTTAATATTTTAATTTCATTATTATATTTTGTCTTTAACATTTTTTAGAGTGCCCGAGTGGAAATAAACAGCGCACCCCACAATCGCAAATCCAAAAATATTAAGTATCTCGAAAAATTTCAAAAAATATTTTACTTTCATTATTTGGTCGCATGTTATTTACCCAATCGGGTCGGGCTTGGTGGGTTACCGATCGGGCTCGTTTGTGGCATTGTAATTAAATTGTACATAAATGTTACAGATATTTACAAAACCCACCCCTGCTAGATGGGCTCTTTACAAATTAGTACCCGCTATTTGAACAATTACAAATGATTCCAAAAAATGAACTGAGTGTTAGATCTAATTACATATAAACCCATTAGTCAACGCCGGAGGCACAGTCAGCTCGGACCTTGGCCGGAGGCACACGCCTCTTGATGACATGGACTGCCATGTCATTATATTTGCCAAATAAGCTGGGTTTATATGTAATTGTTTTGAAAATCAATTTGGCAGGGCAATTGGTTAGTGTTTGACATACACGCGCGGGTTATATGTAATTGAATTGTTAGTGGCTGGGTTCATATGTAATTGATTTTGAAATTTTCAAAAAAAAACTAGCCGTTACTAACATACACGTGCGGGTTATATGTAATTGAATTGTTAGTGGCTGGGTTCATATGTAATTGATTTTGAAATTTTCAAAAAAAACTAGCCGTTTTTTTTGAACTTTTGGCCTTTAAATAGGGCTTCTTTCCCCATTTTACACCACTTTTCTTCATCCAATCTTACTAAATTGATACACATCTTCTCAATGGCAAACAATGGCTCATGTTCCAATGATAGAAGGGCTGCTTTCTGTCTAGATTTCAATTGCCAAAGGTATTGCATGGTGGTAACTTCCAATAGCACGAAGAACAATGGCAGATTGTACTATCGTTGCCCTCAACATGGTTTCTCTCATTGGTACAACTTGGATGATGATATTGGAGTTTCTCAACAACAATCACAGGAGTATGGGGAGTCAAGCACTATGAGAAATGAAGTTGCAATGCGAAAAATTGAGGATCCAGATGGTTTGCTTAGAAAACTTGTAGCAATTAACCTAGTGTTGTTTGGTGTATTCTTAGGTTGTTTGATCTTGAAGATTATTAGCTAAGCAAGTATTATATATGGTAGGTAAGCAAGTATCAGATGTATGGAATTTATGAATCCAAAATGAGAAATACCATTCCATAAAAATCCAAATCAACTTCAGTTTACAAGGCTAAATAACATAACTGATCAAGGCTTAATCAAAATCCAAATCAACTTCAGAATTCTGCCAAAAGGACATAGCCTAACAAGTTTAGAATGGACCAATATTCAAATAAAAACAGTTTCAAACAGATAAACATAAATTCAAACATAATCAGGCTGAGTCATGGGCTGGCTTGATTGTTGTTCTCCACCACTAGCAGCAGATTTTCCCTTCCTCCTCTTAGATGGTCCTGCTGCAGTTATCTTTATTTTTTTCTACAATTAAATGACATTATAAGCACATAATAAAATCATTAGGCAAACTGTATTGGAGTTAATAGGAGCCAAATTACCTTTGTTGCACCAGTTGCAGTACTTGTACCAGCTCCATTACTTGGACCAGCTCCACCACTTGTTCCAGTTTTCTTTTTAGGCTATTTGAATCAAACAATAGGTAACATATCACAAATAGGCAAAAAATACATGATAAAACTAATGACATAAAGTTAAAGAGTTGTGAATGCTTACACATTTCCTCTTGTTATGTCCAGTTGCTCCACATTCACTGCACTTGATTGGTGCTCTCAGATTCTGGGTGAGTTTGGAAGGTTTGGGAGGCTCACTTGGATGTCTAATCCTTTGCTCAACAGGTCTTCCAACAGGCCTTCTTACATCAGGTGGCTTACACACATCCTCAGTTAGATCATTTGGCCAGAATTGAGATTGAGGCACAGGATTCATCACAATGTCATAAGCCCTCATGTATGCAGCCTTAGTGTGATTGACTGACAAATAGTTCACATGATCTTCTCTACACTCCTGAATTGCCAACCATGCATGTCTACATGGTATCCCACTAATGTCCCACCTTTTGCAGTCACATGTCCTCTCATCCAAATTACAAATGAACCTAAAACTTAAGTCCTCAACTTCAAATGTTCTCGACTTTTCCACAAGCCTACAGTTTCTAGACTGCCCATAAATGTCATTCATCTCATGCAACACTCTAGGCATGAGAACAGACTGGCAATTGGCACCCTTTCTCCTTCTAACTGTGATTCTTTTCATAATTTGTTGTCTAAGTCCCTCAAGAATGTTGTATATAGAGAAGGCCCTAACTGGTTCAACCCATGCATTGAAACTCTCACTACAATTATTAGTCACATGATCTACCTTAACATTTGTGTCAAAGGAATGTCTAGCCCAATGACCTAAGGGAATATTCATCAACCAATCATATGCCTCAGGTTTTACAGACTTAATTCTATTCATGGCCTTATTAAAACTATAAGAAGTAAAGGCAGTAGAGGCTTGCCAGAAAAACCTTCTCAACTCCTTGGCAGACCACTTGAGTTTGAAGTTGTCATAGATGTGTTTGGCACACTTTCTATTGACAACTGTTGGGCAGATTTCCTCTATTGCAGGTACAAGTCCCTATAATACAATAGAACATATTTAATACAATGGAATGTCCACAAGTATATAGAATGAAATGGAAGTTTGAGAAGTTACCTTCTGCCTATCAGCCATAAAGTGCCAATGTTAAGCTGGATCAAATGGTCCCAACATTTGTGTTAGGCAATGTAGGAAGAAACCCCAACTGTCCTTGTTTTCACTCTCCACTACTGCCATAGCCAATGGAAAGATTCCAAAGTCTGGATCTTGACCAACTGCACTCAATAAGTACCCTCCATATTTTCCTCTTAGATGGCATCCATCAAAGAAGATAAATGGTGCACATCCAGCCAAGAATCCTCTCTTAAGTGCATCTACTCCCAGAAATACTCTTTTGAACAAAGGTCCCCTTTCAATCTGTTCCAAGTCCCTCTGCAGCTCCACCACACTGCCTGGATTTGTCCTTCTAAGCATTTGCACATACTTTGGCATTAGAGCAAATCCCTCTTCTTGATTACCCCCTAATTTGTCAATTGCCAATCATCTGGCCCTATACATTCTCATATAGGGCACTGTCACTCCAAGCTTTTTAGTTGCCCATGCAATGAGTTTGTATGCATCCATTGTGGGATTTGTCTTCAACTCCTCAAGAACCTACAAATACAGTATATCACAGTGAGTACTTGATAAATTGAATTGATACAAGTATAGAGAATGATTTCAAATTTACCTTAGATGCAAGCCAATGTTGGTCAGCCTCCTTTTCATTGACATTCTTGATACATGTATGCTTTCCATTATAAGTCTTCACCACCATAGTCTTCTTATCTGCCATTGAGCTACAATGTAACCTCCACTGACATCCATTTCCAAGGCATATGGCTGTGAATCTAGCAACTTCATTCTTTATCCTTTTGCATTTAAACCCAACCTTGATTGCAAATTCTTTCAATCTGCCTCTCAACTCATTGATGCCAGTAAATGTTTCACCAATGGTGAAATCCTTGTCCCACTCAGTGTTATCTCTCTGAAATTCATCACCCTTGAGTCATCATCAGCCCCTGAGTCATCATCCTCAGCATTTTCACCACCTTCAGCATTTTCAGACTCATCATCAGCCCCTGAGTCATCATCCTCAACTGGTTCCTTTTGGCTTGGAACCTTGAAGAACCCAATTTCTTCATCCTCTGAATCATACAAGTAGTGAGACTTGGGTTCATCTTCCTCAAAATCAATCCCATCTTCATTAGAAGGACCTGATTTCCTTGCATTCTTAGAGGGACTTGGCTTGGTTGGTGTTTTAGAAGGTGTACTGCTACAAGTTGACTTCGCATTTGGTGTTTTCTTTGGAGTGGCAGCAGAAGTACCAGCATTGGTTTCAGTTGTGTACAAATTTGTCATGAAGTCCTCAAAATTGAAACTGCTTAGCATCTCATCATCAATTTCATGATCCTTATACAGATCATCAACATGCATTTCTGGTATGTAAACGTTAGGGGACTGTGACTGTACTGGTGGTGGAGATGGCACAGTAGTAGTAGTAGGTGGAGATGGTCTTGTAGTGGGAGGTGGAGATGGCACAGTGGTGGGAGGTGGAGGTTGCACAGTAGTGGTAGGAGATGGCACAATAATGGGAGGAGATGGCACAGTAGTAGTAGTAGTAGTAGTAGTAGTAGTAGTAGGTGGGACAGGGGAGGGTGGAGGAGATGGCACAGAGGAGTGTGGGAGAGATGGCACAGGGGAGGGTGGTGGAGATGGCACAGTAGTAGTAGTAGGTGGGGGAGATGGCACATGGGAGGGTGGAGGAGATGGCACATTAGTGTGTGGAGGAGATGGCACAGTGGTGGGTGGATCATTTTGCACAGGTGTTTCAGTACGTAGGAGTTGGTGCATGTGTTTGAGTTTGATCAACATCATCATCACTATCTAATGTCAAGTCCACATACTCAGGATCTGTAGGGGGGGTGGGGGGCTTCTTCTTACATCTCCTAGACTTAAATGCCCTACTATGAGGAGGGGGTGCTTTATAAGTACAGGGATTTGGCACAAAAGCAGGATCAAAAGTAGAATCATCCCACATAGACTGAAACATTTTGTTTTTGTTAGAACTTGGTTTAATAGCTAAAGGGATAGCCTCTGATGTTTCAATATGCAACTCAACCTCCATATACTTACTGTTTCTATCAAACATTTGCCTAACATCATCATCAGAGAGTATTTCTAGTTGATCATAGCTATCATCCACATCACATTTCATAGTGAATGCTAAATTATCATCAGAACCAAGGTTATCTAAAGCTAGACTTCTAACTTCATTCATGAGTTTTAGATGAGTATACCTCGACTTTTTAGCACGCTCGATCATGTACAGGTCCTTGTTAACATGAACCCTGATGTTGTATTCACTCATTGTACCTGCCAACACAAAATTCAAATAACACATCTTAGGCACTGCATAATGAAAAATCAGACATTTGCACACACACTATTCAAACTAGGTGTCTTGTTTTATGAAATAGTAAGCTACAAATCTTCTAAACATAAACAAAAATCCAGATTCAAGCCTCAATTTTCACGCTGCCAACAAAATTAACAAAAACCCATCTTTTACGTTCAAAACCCTAGTTTTGTGCACCAATAATCATCTTATGTGAAATTGCTCACATCTAGCAACGTTTTAAAGTATACTAACCATAAATAGACACCAAAATTGAAGAAACATTACTCACCCAGTTCTGATGTCGAATCTCAGCAGCAAAACCCTAGCCTTTCTTCCCCGAAATTGATAAGTCCTCCCAGCAACGATTAAGCAAACGATAATACTGAAGAAAGATCTCAATAGTGTCGATTATGTGGAGATCACCTTCACTAGGGTTACAGAGGAGAGTATGGTGGTTTTTTTGTTTTGGCGGGTGAATGAAGAAGAAGACGATACGTCTTATGTTTAATATAGAATATCCCATCTTTTAGCTTTTCTTTTTTCTTTTTATTTCATCCACATCACGCCACATCACGCCAAGCAAGCAGCCACGTCAGTTTGTGTCACACGTAATCGCCGGAGTCAACGCCGGAAGTGGAAATTGGGTTTATATGTAATTGTTCAAATAGCGGGTATGTATCTGTAATTGGCCTATCTAGCAGGGGGTGTATATGTAAATGACCCTAAATGTTATTTTGAACATGTACGGTGTCCGAGTGGAAATAGACTCTCGGACTTTGGTCGAGCTTACTTTGAAGATTTAATATTTTAATTTGATTGTTATATTTTGTCTTCAATAGCTTCTTGAAATGGTGCCCGAGTGAAATAAACTACGCGCCCTATAATCGTAAATTCGAAAATATCAAATATCTCCACTTGGGCTTCGGACAGCCTCACTTTGATAGATTTAATATTTTGATTTCATTGTTATATTTTGTCTTCAACAATTTTTGAGATGGTGCCCGAATGGAACTAAACTGCACGTTCGGTTGGTTTTTTTTTATTTTTAGTTTGTGATTGTGGGGCAATCTATCGCCGAAGGGTAATGTACCTGGGCTAGTATAAAATAACATGCGGTAAAATTACAAACTCAACATAACGCTAAGAAAAAAAGCATTTAGTGTACAAGTTAATTACAACACCACCGAGCCCGATCGCACAGTTGACAAAACTTTTCAAGCAAAAACAACGCGCTCCATACTTCATGTTGCAAACACTGAAGCACCACGAGCAACCGTTAGTCTGGGCGCGACTAAGCGATAATGGGTTTGTTAAAACGACCTGTGCGCATTTCATGTTGCAAATACTCAACCACCACGGAAGCTCGATCGAGTAGAGATAGACTGCGCGCCCCATAATCGCAAACTCATCAAAATAGCTTATAGGGCGCGCAGTTTATTTCCACTCAGGCACCATATGTGGCATAGACAAATATCTTAAGAAATGTTAAAATACAACATATACGACCCCCATCCGTGGCATAGAAAGAACATGATATCTGCTACGAACGCAAAAGAAAAAAGGCATTTAGTGTACAAGTTAATTACAACGCCACGAACGAGCCCGGTCAAATGAAATTCTTAAATCTATAAATGTGAACCCAAAATTATTTTGATCAACTGGATGTCGATCTGTTGTAGTTTTGACAGGACCAACCAACTTATGTTCAGATCGGTGTTAGGCACGAACACAACATTATGGGCCTAAATAAACTAATTATATAAATTGGTTAATGATTTTTTTGTTAATATAACCACGGTCATGGGCATCTAAATGGGCACGAAAGGATCTGTCAGGTCCGCAACTATTAACATTGACCACAGAAAAGAAAAAAGAATAAAAATTCGTAGTTGTTCTCTCTTTCTCGCTTGTCTGGGGCCGTGGGCCACACAATGAAATTAAAATATCAAATCTCGATATAAAGCGATTGTACAGGCGACTAACATGCATGCATATTCTACTTTGTCACCTATTGCGGGGCTAGTAGCAAAACTACAAACTCAACCTAACGATAAAAGAAAATAAATTTAATGTACAAGTTAATTACAACACCAACGAGCCCGGTCAAAAATCTCGTCCGGGGATAGTGTAAAATAACATGCGGCAGAGTAAAATTAGGATATCTTGTTCGTAACGAATATTATTTTCTACTAGGCTACGTACGGGGTCCTTATATGTTGTCTTTAACATTTTTTGAGATTTTGCTATTTTGAATTTACATTTCTGTGTCGCACATTCTATTTTTACTCAAACACCGTCCGTGCTCACTTTTATGGATTTAATATTTTAATTTGATTGTTTTGGCGCATGTTATTTCCATTCCATTGGGCACCGGGGGTCGGGCTTGCGTGATTTCCGATGAGGTACATGTTGGTTGGTGAGAGATTTGGTATTTTAAATTGCATTTCTGGGCGCACATGCTATTCTCACAGGCACCTGACGGACAGGCTCACTGATGGACAACACATGTATTAAAAAAACAAAAATTTGTAATTTTTGGACAGAATAATATATTTTTTGAATTTAAGGGCGAAAAAATAGTGAAATTTAAAATGATCGAAATATAGTCAATAGGATCTATTTGTAGAGGCCGAGTTGTTAGGGACGGTCTCGAGCTCGTGGGCCTAAACAACTTGCTAGTGCCTATACCCCAATCTCTTAATGTTGGGACAAGTACTGACTAAGGAATAAATGTTCTAATGCTATTAATAAACCATAATTTGTAATTATATAAATTGGTTTTTTTTATTAATATAACCACGTCGGGGTATCTACATGGGCACAAAAGGATATGTCAGGGCCGCTACTATTGACACTGCTCACATAAAAAAAAATCATAGTTATTGTTTCTCACTTGTCCTGGGCTCCTGGGCCTAAGACTATTTTCCAACGGGTCATGGTCATCGTCGCCACTGTGGTACAAAACGTTCTGCGACGGGTTGATTGCAAGATTCTGAAATGCTGCCTCTAATGGATCGTGGTTACTATTATGCCGTCAAAATTATTTATTTTTTTTATTTTTATTACATATTTAAAATATTAAATGAGTGTTTAGACGATGAAATTAATGAAGTTGCCATTAGAAATATTTTTAAATTTAATAGCGAAAAATACTGAAATTTGAAATAACCAAAATATAGTCAAGAGTGGTCTCTATTTGTAGAGGACGAAAAAACATTAATTTCAGTATAATATTTGTACTTTATTATTTTGAGTTGTGTCTGAGATATAGGTTTTTGGGTAAATTTTGAATTTGAAATTGCAATTAATAAAAGGGGTTTTGAACTTGAAATAGATTAATGACATTAATCTGGGGGAAATTGCAATTAATGAAGATAAGCATGCGGGCAATGTGGGATGGGTACCATGCTCCTACTCTGACATCTAGTTAGATAGCTGATCCACGCCCACCCGAAAGTACGCATACTAGCTGGAATCCACCTGTTGGGCAGGTTATCAAGTTCAATTTTGACGGATCGATCAGCAAACAACCTCTTTTTGCGGGCTTGGGAGTGGTGGGTAGAGATAGCAGTGGCAATATAATATGTTGGCCAGTGTTGTGATTCGCAAGCCAGGCAAAAAAAAAAAAAAAAAAAAGGATCGCGGTCGCAGACAGATAGTGAAGTAAAAAAACTGCAAACTTCATAAAATGAACATATTGTTAGAATTTTAGCACTAATGAGGCTAGTCCATGACTTTGTACCTCAACCAAAGGGGCCCCACACGTTTGAAATGAAGTTTCATTAAACGTGTATAATCTACTATGGTAGTAGATGACACTTGAGAAAAAATTACTAAAATTCATTGAAATATGAAAGAGTTATTGAATCTCAAAGTGTGTTGGTTGATGCATTGAATATGGAATGCCAAGAGTTGGAATGAGATAAGTCCCACATGGCTAAAATTGAGGAGGAAGGAATTACTTATTAGTCCAATGCTTGGATTAAGTGATTGGGCCCTTAGGGCACCCATGCTTTTGGAAGGGGGGAGGAGCTAGATGCTCCTACACCCGCCAGCTCCCGAGGCCGGTCTCGGTCGATGGGTTCGAGGTCCGGTCCGCGAATGTGATCTTGATTATTATCTTTTTGGGCCAGAAACATATTGTGTTTGGTTAAGCCCAATAAGATAATCGGTTAAGTCTGAAACCAGCCCATCGGTCGAGTCCGGTTGGTCTGAGCGAACGGTTGTGTCCGTTCGGTTTGAATTTGAGCGAATTGGTCTGACTATTCGCCAAAGGATGTAACTGAAACGAAAATTCCAACATAAGTGTTTGTTCAAATTTTTGTTTCTGCAGGGACCTTTCTGCGAAAGGATACATCTATTCAGACTGCAACTCTTCAATATTATAAATAGCCCCCCCTAGAATCGATTTCAACACACAACAATCCATTCTTCTTCCTTCTCTTAAATTACTCTCTCTAAAGCCAGAAAAACCTTTATTGTATTAGTTCGCAGAGTCAAAGTTCGAGTGCTAGAACTTTGATTCACATACTGCTGTTCTATCTTGGGAGACTATTTGTCAAGTAAACCGTCAGCACCAGAGCGGGGCAAATACAGTCTTAAGGAATAAGGCCCAGCCTTTGCTCAGCAGTCTAATCCTATTCCTTACCTACTCCGTTTCTGTCCTCATACACTACCGCCACACATAACAATTAAGACTGTACTTTGCCAGTGTATCGAAGATGTCTGCCAACGGAGTTGCTGCTGACGTTCATGTCCCCCGAATCAATGTTGCTCACTTGACCACGGGGAGAAACCAGAGAAGTTCCTGGGGACGAACTTCAAGCAGTGGAAACAAAAGATGAGGTTCTACTTGACAACCATTGGGTTCGAAAGTTACCTTACTGCTGAATCTCCTGCTCCACCCACTCTGCAGGAGATTGATCAGGCCGCCATGTCTCCAGAGGAGAAGAAGGCCGCTGAAGAAGACAACAAGCGGAAACAACTATCCTATGATGCTTGGATCCATGCAGATTTCATGTGTAAGAACTACATTACAGCCATCTTTGGATGTTCTCTACTCGCTTTCACTCTGCTAGTACCACAAAGGAGTTGGAGCAAGCTGACGAAATCTTGTGCGGGATGCGGTCTTGAAGAAGTTGATTGTGGGAAAATTTCTGAACTTCAGAATGAATGACTCGAAGTCTGTGATGAGTCGAGTTCGACGGGTATCAAATGATTCTCCATGATTTGGAGCAGGAGGGCATGAAACCTAATGAGTCATTCTGGTCGCTTCCTTTGATTGAAATCGCCGCCATCATGGAACGAGTTCATGAGTTATCTCAAATTGAAGACCAAGGAAATGGGGCTTGAGGAGTTGATCATCAAGTTTCAGATTCAGGAAGACAACCGCAGGGATCTAGGCAAAGGGAAGCAGCAAGTTGAAGCAAAGGCTCACCTTGTCGATTCCAAGGGAAAGTCAAAGGGGAACTCCAGCAAGAAACGCAAGAGGCGTGAAGTCTCAAGGGAATTCCGGGAAACCAGGACCTTCCAGGAGGATCAAGGGAAACTGCTTCAATTGCGGAAAGCCAGGGCATATGAAGGCGGACTGTCACCAACTCAAGAAGGAGAAGGCCAATGTTGCAGAAACAAAAGATGACCCTATAGTGGAGGATTTGGTTAATTCCTTTGCTGCTGTGGTCTTGGAGGCAAACCTGGTTGAGAATCCGAAACAGTGGTGGATTGATACGGGTGCGACTCGGCACATTTGTTCTGACAGGGGTGCTTTCTCCACCTACTCTCCGGTGAAGGATAAGAAGCTGTTCATGGGGAACAACGCTACATCCGAGGTGAAGCAAGTTGGCAAGGTGGTTCTGAAGATGACTTCCGGGAAGGAGCTCATACTGAACGAAGTGATGCACGTTCCGGATATTCGCAAGAATTTGGTGTCCGGACCTCTGCTTGTTAGGGCAGGTTTTAAGTTGACTTTCGAGTCCAGTCAGTTTGTAATGATGAAGAATGGTCAGTTTGTAGGAAAGGGCTACATGTGTGATGGGCTCTTCAAAATGTTTGTAATGTCTCTCTTTTGTAAGCAATGAAAATAATGATTCTACTTACTTGATTGAGTCTTCTAATTTATGGCACCATAGATTAGGACATACAAACTACAATGTGATTCGAAAGTTAATTAAAACGAATCATTTGTCGTCCTTTGAAATCAACCCTCAAAGTAAATGCGAGGTTTGTGTGGAAGCAAAACTAACAAGGGCACCATTTCATTCAGTGAACAGAACCACGTCTCCTCTAGAATTAATTCACAGTGATTTGTGTGACTTGAAATTTGTGCAAACTAGAGGAGGGAAAAAGTACTTTGTTACTTTTATCGATGACTGCACTAGGTATTGTTATGTTTATTTGCGAAGGAGTAAGGACGAGACCTTAGATATGCAGGACCACTTGAAGAATATTGTTCACAGTTTGGCATCATTCATCAAACCACTGCTCCATATTCTCCTCAATCTAATGGTGTTGCTGAACGCAAAAATCGTACTCTAAAGGAGATGATGAATGCACTATTACTAGATTCTGGATTACCCCAGAATTTGTGGGGGAAGGCTATTCTCACGGCCACTACCATTCTTAACAGAATACCCCGGAAAAATAGTGATATTACTCCATATGAACTGTGGAAAGGTAACAAGCCCTCTTACAAACACTTGAAAGTGTGGGGCTGCTTGGCTAAGGTGGTAATACCCAAACCAAAGCCAGTAAAGATTGGACCAAAGACTGTAGATTGCATATTTATAGGATATGCAAACAACAGTAGCGCTTATCGCGTCCTAGTGCATAAGTCGCTGATACCAGACGTCCATGAGGGCATCATTGAATGCAGAATTATTTGAAGAAGTTTTTCCTAGAAAGGAAAAGATAGTCTCTCGTAAACGAGACTATGATACGACAATAGGGTCAAATGCGGTGGTCCCTGTGGGGGATCCTGTGCGGGTCCCTGACCCAAGAGGCCCTAATGCAGAATTCGAAGGTGTACCTTCAGAAAATGTTGCAGAACCTATAGGATCACCTCCTCTAGAGAATGCTACAGAGACAGAAGATTTACCACCAGAGAATTCCGCAGAAGCCGAAGTCGCACATCAAGAGAACGTGGAGGTTCCTGATGTCGAACCAAGGAGGAGTAAGCGGGCTAGGACTCAGAAAGACTTTGGTCCTGATTTTCTCACATACCTTGTGGAAAATGAGCCTAGGACTATCCAAGAGGCGATGTCTACTCCTGAAGCCCCATTTTGGAAAGAGGCCATTGAAAGTGAAATGGACTCCATCCTGCAAAATCATACTTGGGAAGTGGTTGACCTTCCTCCGGGAAATAAGCCATTGGGTTGCAAGTGGATACTCAAACGCAAGTATAAAGCAGATGGAACCATTGATAAATACAAGGCTCATCTAGTAGTCAAAGGCTATAGACAAAAGGAGGGACTTGACTACTTTGACACATACTCGCATGTGTCTAGAATAACTTCCATTAGAGTATTCTTAGCCATAGCTGCACTGCATGGTTTTGAGATACACCAAATGGATGTTAAAACTGCTTTCCTAAATGGAGATTTGGACGAGGAAATTTATATGGAACAACCTGAAGGGTATGTGGTTCCAGGACAAGAGAAGAAGGTCTGTCGTCTTGTCAAGTCATTGTACGGACTCAAGCAAGCTCCTAAACAATGGCACGAAAAGTTTGACAACATGTTGCGATCAAAGGGATTTTCTATAAATGAGTGTGATAAGTGTGTCTATGTGAAAGGGAACGCTGAATCCTTTGTCATGATATGCTTATATGTAGACGACATGCTCATTACTGGAAGTAGCCTGGATTTGATCCTGAAAACAAAGAAAATGTTGAAACAACTTTTCGATATGAAAGACTTGGGTGTAGCAGATTTAATCTTAGGGATAAAAATCTCTAAAACACCCGAGGGTTTGGTGCTTTCACAATCTCATTACATTGAAGAGATGTTAAAGAGATATGAGGTCTTTGACCGTCAATGTGCAAGGACACCAATGTACGAATCTTTGTGTTTGGACAAACACTTAGGTGATCCTGTAAACCAAACGCAATATGCTCAGATAATTGGCAGTTTGATGTACGTGATGAACTGCACTCGTCCTGATATTGCTCATGCAGTCAACAAGTTGGCTAGGTTTACGTGTAATCCGGGAAATGCTCACTGGAAAGCTCTACTTCATCTATTGGGATACTTGAAGACCACAATAGATTATGGATTACACTATGGAAGATATCCGACAGTATTAGAAGGATACAGTGATGCAAACTGGATATCTGATAGTACAAACAACAAGTCCACTAGTGGTTACGTATTTACCATTGGTGGCGGTGCTGTTTCATGGAAGTCCTCTAAACAAACGTGCATCGCCCGATCCACAATGGAATCGGAATTTATAGCTTTGGACAAAGCTGGAGAAGAAGGAGAATGGCTTCGAGAATTTTTAGAGGATGTCCCTTGTTGGATAAGCACTGTATATGACAATTCATCGTGACGATATGCGGCATTAGGAAGGGCAACAAACGATATGTATAATGGTAAGTCTAGACACATACTTCGAAGACATAAAACCATTAGGCAGTTGGTCTCTACGGGAGTTATCACTATTGATTACGTGAAATCAAAGGATAACATTGCGGATCCGCTAACCAAAGCGCTACCGAGGGATCAAGTACACTGCTTGTCTAGGGCAATGGGCTTAAGACCCACAAAATAAGGAAATTTACGGTGGAAACCCAATCATACTGACTGGAGATCCCAAGAATTTGATTCAATGGGACAACTAAACTGTAAAGGACCAGTAAGCGCCTCGTGAAGTTTTGTACTTCGAGGTAAGAGCACTTAGGAGTTACTAACTCCACTTGCTCCATTCCCGTGAAAGACATTTTAAGTGCTCCTGTAGACCGGGCGGAGGATGAGTCACTAAACTCTTAATGATCTTTGAAGAAGATTCTTAATCTCTTTAGCTTACGAGCAGAGCATTGGCAGGAATGCTCTTAGAACGAGATCACCTATTTGGGTGTGAAGTATGGGAGGCCGCTTCAAACGAGAACACCTATGAATCCGAGCAGTCCAAGGCCTTTTAACGGATTGAGAAAAGGAACGAGGCAATAAGGAAAATTATTGTGTTGATAGCATTGTCTTGGTTTACACAAAATGCCGACTGGTTCAAGGCATCACGTCCACCGGGTGGCAAGTAAATCCGATGGTATTCTACTAGGGATGATTCAATGTCACTGACAATCGATCCCGATGCAATATGATTTTCCGCAGGAAATTCTAGGCTGGAGCACCACGTTGTGCTGTGAGCATCAATTCTCTTTCATGTGGGGATTGTTAGAATTTTAGCACTAATGAGGCTAGTCCATGACTTTTTACCTCAACCAAAGGGGCTCCACACGTTTGAAATGAAGTTTCATTAAACGTGTATAATCTACTATGGTAGTAGATGACACTTGAGAAAGAATTACTAAAATTCATTGAAAGGTGAAAGAGTTATTGAAGTTCAAAGTGTGTTGGTTGATGCATTGAATATGGAATGCCAAGAGTTGGAATGGGAGAAGTACCACATGGCTAAAATTGAGGAAGAAGGAACTACTTATTAGTCCAAGGCTTGGGTTAAGTGATTGGGCCCTTAGGGCACCCATGCTTTTGGAAGGGGGCAGGAGCTAGATGCTCCTACACACGCACCCGCCTGGCTCCGCCAGGAGCCGGGCCCGGGTCTCGGGTCGTGGGACGTGGGCTTGTTGGGCTCATGGGTTCGAGGGTCCGTGGGTTCGCGGGTCGCGATCTTGAGTTGATTATTATCTTTTTGGGCCAGAAACATATTGTGTTTGGTTAAGCTCAATAAGATAATCGGTTAAGTCTGAAACCAGCCCATCGGTCGAGTCCGGTTAGTGCAATGACGGTTGTGTCCGTTCGGTTTGAGTTTGAGCGAATTGGTCTGACCATTCGCCAAAGGATGTAACTGAAACGAAAATTCCAACAGAAGTGTCTGTTCGAATTTTTGTTTCTGCAGGGACCTTTCTGCGAAAGGATACATCTATTCAGACTGCAACTCTTCAATATTATAAATAGCCCCCCTAGAATCGATTTCAACACACAACAATCCATTCTTCTTCCTTCTCTTAAATTACTCTCTCTAAAGCCAGAAAAACCATTATTGTATTAGTTCGCAGAGTCAAAGTTCGAGTGCTAGAACTTTGATTCACATACTGCTGTTCTATCTTGGGAGACTATTTGTCAAGTAAACCGTCAGCACCAGAGCGGGGCAAATACAGTCTTAAGGAATAAGGCCCAGCCTTTGCTCAGCAGTCTAATCCTATTCCTTACCTACTCCGTTTTTGTCCTCATACACTACCGCCACACACAACACATATAAGTACTTGGTAAGTCATATATTACTCATAAATAGTCTAAAGTCAAGGAAAGTAGGTGAGGTCGTCCTTAATCCGCCATAATAGTGGCCTGAGATGAGGCAGGGAGCAGTCGTTCTTTCTCCGTTCTTCTTTTCTTCCGTTTCTCTCTGTTTTTTCTTCTTCTCTTCTTCCCCTTTTTTTCTGCTTCTGCCTCTATATTTTGTAAGTGGGGTGTAAAATTGGCATTTTTAAACCAAAAAAATGAACTAAAACGCGTCCTTCTATTTATGAGTATTATATGACTTACCTACGTATAAAAGAGCAGCCTTTCACTGAGTATTTATTTTGATCAAAATTGAACGTTCTTAACATAAGCAGTCCAAAATCGAAGATAGTGTACGAAGAGATTGATACCTGTAGGGCTGTAATAAGAACACACTTGTGTAAAGAGCTCCAAGATATAGGCTAAACTATTGACTCCTTTTAGGACATTTATCCTTAACTGCAACATAAATGTCTTCAAGATTGTTGCACTTCAATCTTCATCTACAACAGAAACGTCTTCAAAAGATCAGCTCAATGAATATACTTTTTAAGTGAGTATGGACACTTACCCTATCATTCCAAATGGTACTAGAATTTACTGAGTTTACGTTCTGAATCATCAAACAAGTGCTCTGATGAGATTTAAGTAAAAATAAATTCAAGAATTTGCTCATACTTACCTATGACAGTGTCATATAGAAAAGACACAAACCTGGTGAATCAATGCATCCCATGTGAGATGAGAGCCTGTTTGTTCTGGCAGCTTTTCCTAAATTAAGTGGTGCTCATCTAGCTCTCAACCAAGACATTGCAACATCATAAACTAAAAACTTCGTAAATTTTCTTAAGACGTAAAACCTCCTTGAGGCAAATTTGAATGTAAGCATATGGCTCGGACTTTCTCCACCAATCATAAGTGCGGTGTTTGCCATAACATATCTAAACAGCTTCTTAATTATTTGCAACAGAATTAGGAAAATAATTGATTGCTTGATTTCCCGAAATTAAACATCAGTAGAAACTTGCATAAATTTTCATGAAGTACTACTTCTGAAGAAGAACCATAAAAATCATGAAGAAGCTTGCCTGTTAGCTTGAAATGTTTGATAATCTTTTTACCGATGGCGAGATTCTTCCAAAGACTCCCTACACTAATGAGTTATCTGGCATCCATAACCAGAAAATTAAACAAATGCTTTATAAATAGAACGTAGTAAAGCAGCATAGCATGTCAAAACATTACGGTACATATCGGTCGTTTCCATCAATTCAATGTGGCATATAGAAAACTCATACAGAAAAATAGAATGGATTCAGTACCCTCACCTAAAATAGGAATTTAGTACAACGTTCAGTCTGATCCATGCAAGTTGGCATCTTGCTGGAGGAATGAGGATTTATCAATAATCAATCCGGCCAAATGTCAGGTTTAAGCAAAGAAACATGTCACTTTATTTGCAAGCTAGCGTAAGAGTAATAAGATATACATCCAACTTCACAAAGCATCGTAATGTATTCATCATGACAGAAAAATAACAATCTGTACTCTTCAACAATGTACTAAAACGATAAGAATATCAAACAAGAAGTCTCACCAAGAACCTTTCCCTTTTCCATGGTGACTCGTTACACGATAGACCACACTGTGCATGGTACATCCATAAAAGCAGCAACATCTTCCAATGGAACACCAGCCAGGAGAGGAAAAACTTGTCCAACGGGAACATCTACTTTCTCTGTGCATACCTACCTCCACCAAAAACTGCACACATCTTTTGTAGGCTTAGCATTATTGATCGTACTACATTCTAATTGATAATCATAGTCTGATGGTTACAAAAAAATAGAAGGATATCTTGATCAGGTGATGATCCACCATCCCATGTGGCGAGATTCCGCACTTGATGATTAAAAAAACAAGACACAAATGCTGAGAACTTGGTGAGATATACATTAGGGGTACCCATACATAGACATCATCAAATCAAATATAGTAAATACTGTGGCTAACTGCAATATTAATCACCATGTATGTATAACATAACTGACCATTTATATTTTGTAATGTATGTGTAGGGACTGCACCACTTGAATCTCATTTCCTAAAAGGAGCAAACTATCACATAAGTGTCAGAATTGATCTTCACACAAAATAGTTTTTTATACTAAATTTATATCAGTAAAACCAGCTGAGTCCATGTGTCAAATAAAAGTATAAAACAATAAGAAGGTTTCGCATGCCTCACCATTTAATTTAATCCTCTTGTTAGAAATAGTGTAACTACAGTGGTGCTTCGCCCTACCTATCATCTAGCAAGTAGTTCAATCCAACTGCAACACCTTACTTCAATTCTTCCACCACAAAATTTCTCTGCAGGCTCTGATAAGTATTACACAAAATTCATCCAAAATTCATAAATTTCCGGATAGGTGCATTTTAACGCGGACACAAAGGACTGAGATGGATTGAGTCCTCTGGAGCAGCGGGAACCAACGGCGGAGACCATGGAAGGAGGTGATGAAGGCTTTTCGGAAGCGAGATGTTGTAAGGATTACGTCCGGCCAAAACAATTTATGATAACTGTCTGTACGAGTATATTATATATATGAGTTTGAAAGTGTGCCCAAAGGTCAGAGCTATTGGAAGTGGCAAAAACTATTAATTGGAAAGAAATACGACTGATTTGTCAAATCAAAGTTCAAAATTTGTTTAAACCAAGAGTTAATTATCAACATTATGAAAACTAGTATTGCAGTGAAGTTAATCCCGAGGTCGGTCTCGAAGGACTTAACTAAGCTGAGTCTTGTTTACGAATAATAATAACAGTAAGGAAAGCAGTAAAAGGTTGGTTGTTTCGGCAGCAGATTGACTTTTATTATCTATCAACTATGCGATCTAACTAGAAAACAGATTAATCTAAACGAGAATGATATGAATGAAGAATTATGGTGTGGTGACAGAAAACAAGCTAGCTAGCAGGAAACATGCAACAATAATGATGTCAATTTACTCTAGTTATCACTGGGACACGTCCTATCGATTATTACACTGCTCTAGGCTTTTCTGGGCAGACACCTTACATCACATAAGGTACGGAGGAGTCATGACAATGAACTAACTGTATAATGTTTTATAAAGCAAATAGCATTAGTGAAGGCGTCAATTCCACTAAGCTACAATTAATAAGCTAATGCAGAAATTGTTGTTTGCAACAAACCAATAGATATAGCAAGACGTAAAACGTTTTGGTAAAAAGGAACAGATGCTTAATCTATTGGTGATTTTGACGTAATGAACATCAAACAGAATACTGCATACGCAATTAATCTAAATAGCATAGAGTAAATCGCATCTTATATATATTGAATACACGAACCGTAACTAGCATGCATTGAATCTGTCACCACCCCATGACTAGGGTGCTTAGGCACTCATTGTTGATACGGATAAATGTCCAATCCGTTAAGGGCGCCATAGAGCGTGTCCTAGAGTGCATCAAGGCTAAAATAGCCAATTCAGTACTTATCCGATCTTGGCTAGTCCGCCTTAAGGAAAGCCTTCCGAGTCAATCAGTACGCTCAAGTCAATACACCTCTTCAGCTGGTCCGACCTAGCTAGGTGCACGACTTCCGAACTTGACAAGAGGTCACATGGTCTCACCAAGTACCACACATTGTCAGTCCTAGGATGCCAAACGGACCGGACGAGATAAACTCGGACGCCACCTTGACAATAAGACCAAACGTATACACTGGAACGTCCAGGATACTTCCGAGAAGCTTGTATCTCGGACCGTCACTGAGCTACCTAGGAACAGACCAACTCAACAGAGCTCGGATCATTCTAAAAGGTCTCCCACGGACCCATCAGCGGGAAAAGTACTC